>JAKSZU010000006.1:92850560-95250560 GCA_026018925.1 Tupaia tana
CTTTTTCGATTACAAAGAATAAAATATATTCTAAACATACCAAAGGGGTTTTAGTCCTGAATTAAAGTAAAAAATAATCAAAGATTATAATCAGGGAGCCTCAAATATTTATAAAATTTTATTTTTAGGATAAAGTCAAAATTCAAAGTATGACAATAAATGTAAATCAATCAGCAAAGAGGAGTTCAGTTGAGAATCCTGGCTTGGAGTGAGACCCAGGTTCAAATAATCCCTCATGTTCTAACAAGTCTCTACCCTTGCTTTCTCCTTTATTAGAATATTGAGAAATATTGTAACAATTACATGAGATTTTTGAGGGGGAAAGTATAAAACCCAGAGCCTTTCAAATAAGCAGTAGATAATTAATGGCACTATTATACTTTGATTCACACAGAGATAAATTTCAAAGTTGTATAACTCATAGATATTCTCATATTGATGCCAATTAATTGATTCTGTATCTTTCCATTGAGAAATGATGAATAATTTCTTTCTTCACCCCTTAAAAATTAGTTTTTTAACACCTTTAATGTTCTTTAACTTTTACTTTAAATAGTTGTAAATTGTGCTTCAAGATTGCTAGGACTTCTTTTCTAAAGTAATTTTGACCCTCCATAACAATCATCCCTTATCAAAGTTTCTAAGCTACATATGAATTAGAAGGAAATTTCACATTAAATTGGATTTTTTAAAACTTAAGCAAGAGGGACCACGCCACCCTGAGTATGTGAGCTGGTCCCACATGGCAGACTCACAGTTCTAGTCCAGATCCAGGTGGCTTGGTAACACGCTGGGTGAGTGTGTGAGCATGCCTAAGACTCCACCAGGAGGGGTAAATAAGGGATTGTGCTAGAGTCAGAGCTCAAGGGCAGGTGATTTCTCACTTTCTCTCTCTCTCTCTGCCCAATGTCTTCTGTAAATACTAACATATTTTTTAAATGTAAGCAAGGATTTTTGGCTATAGTTGTAATAATATAGCTATGATATTTTTACCTAGTGAAGTTTGGAGAGCATATTGTTTCTCTAAATAATTTCCATAATAGCTTTTCTCCTTTAATCTTTTGAAGTATGGTCTGTCTGCAATGGTAGTAAAACTCAAATAAGAAGGACCAGCAATTAGCATAATAGCTATGTCACTGGACTCCCATGTAGTCGATCATGCTTTAAGTCCCAGACCTGGTGGTTTAAACCCATGCCAGGAGTGTGCTTGTGTGTGCCCAAGATCCCGAGAGAAGAATGGAGGAGAAGGGATGGCTGCATGGCCATCCCCCCTGGGGGGTGATTTCTCGCTTTCTGTCTCTCTGTCTCTCTCTGTCTTTTTGGAGAGCACACGCGCCCTATAGCAAAAACCTCTCTAAAACAACAACAACAACAAAAATTAAATAAGATAATTCCACCAGCAACAGTTTTACACTCCAGCACTCCAGTACGTGTGTAAACAATACTCTTCTGTATTGTGTCTTTGATTAAATCTATTGTCAATTTAAGCATTTCTAGAGTCATATTTTCTTTTTTTTATTATTTGTCTTTTGCTATTCATTCCCATCTCCTCTTGAGGACAGGTCAAATACTATCGAGCACTTTTACAAAAATGGGGCACTTGAGTCCTATATAATGATAGGAGTTCCTTGCTCTATAAAAATCTGAATTGTCTAATAGGGTTAGAATGATAACTCGTGGAACATTACTCTGTATAATAAAACCTGGTATTATGCGATGCACGTCAGTAAGTTTTCAAAGTAATTGGGCCTGGATCCTCATCTTGCACAAGCCATTCCTTTCACAGACTTAATAGATTTCTTAATGTAAAATAAGAAAGGATGGGGCTAGACTAGCATTTCCCACACTTCACCTATTTGCATGCCTATCCCTGGAATTGCTGAGACAATCACAAATTGTTATTTCATTTACTTAGTATTTTACTTAACTCACTTTTTCATTACAAATATCATCTCATGTTCTATCATACATGGAAAACCAGTATTACTTTTTATTACTAGAAGACAATCATAAAATAGTAATTAAAATAAGCTGGATGGTCTGGCTCAGAGAGACCCATTCTGTTGTTTGATCTCTCTGAGGGGAAAAAGGATATTAGCCCCTGTAAAAGCAGTGTCAAAGCCAACTTGAATCAAATGATCTATTTTCTAAACATAATCCAAATACTCAAAAGGGACTTAAAGGGAAGTCACTTCTTCCTTGGGATTTCTTTGATACTGTGTCTGCCAAGGGCAGGCAACTCACCTGGCTCAATGATTTCTCCTGTTTGCTCTCTCTAATGGCCAAAGCTCCTGGAAGTTTTCATTGCAAAGACATTTTAGGTGTTCTAATTGTCATGATTTAGTTAAATGTCTTGAGTTTTTACTATGTGCCATGTGATGATCAAAGAACTCCATTACTTTTTGTTTGTTTAATCCTCATGAAGAGCTTAAGAGACAGATGCTGCAACAACACTAGTTACACTGTTACCACAGTAATCTGTATTATAGAGAATGGAAGGCAATCTAACGTCGCAGTTTATTGAGGGAGAGAAAGAGGAGAAATATTGAGACAGTAATAGAACACACAAACTAAGATGAAGAAAATGAGTTTAAATGCAATTTGCAGAGAAAAATTACAAATTTATTTAACAACAAGGACATTTCTCAGGGTTTTTCCAATGATGTTAAAATTAAGATTTTCCATTTTTAAAGGAAATGTAAAAGGCAAGACCATTATTTTCTCTCTAGTATCTGGAGGAATGTACTACACAATGAAAGAGAGCAGGTGGACGGAAAGGAAAGAAAGAACCAACCATCTAAAAAACATAGAACAAAGGCTAAGTGCTAAAGAAAAAGAAACATAGTGTGAACTCTACATGTGATATTACAATCTTCAGAGCCTAAAATCAGTTAGTGCGACATCTGGACTGTGGAAAGGATGCTCAGACCTTTGATAATCTGTTTGCCAAGACGCTAAATCTTTCCCACAAGCATTGGGTCTGCCAAGCTAATGGGAGTTCTTTCATCAGTGATACAAAAGGAGAATTTTAGATAGTGCTGAAAGTATGCACAAATCAGCAATCTGCAAGGATCTTTCATTTTATATTACATGTCCACCATTATCTTCTATTGAGCTAAATTATGCTTTGGATATATACATTGTGGGAGAATTGTGAACATGAGCTTGAGATGGGCTGATTTAATTTGTCTGGAATAAGAACGTTGTAACAACAATGGAAATAGGGTTTCTGGATCTCAGCCAAACACTAAAACAAATGGATGGCAATTTACTTTTCATTATGTTTTGGCTTCATTTTTATTGACATGACTATAGATATGGATCTCAGTGAATATACTAACCACAATTCAGTGCAAGGCTATTTGATCCAAGAGTAAGAGTTAAAATACAGATGAGCTTTGGAATCCTAACAATGCTTTTTTGAGAGGTTTTTGTTCTAGGGTGCGTGTGCTCACCAGAAAAAAAGAGAGAGACAGAGAGAAAGAAAATGAGAAATCATCCCCCGGGGGGATGGCCACACCACAATCCCTTCTCCTCCATTCTCCTCTCTGGATCCTGGGCATGCACGCACACGCACCCAGTGTGAGTTTAAGCCACCGGGTCCGGGACTTGAACCACGGTTGACTATATGAGTCCAGTGATATAGCCATTACGCCAACTGCTGGTTGGGAATCTTTTTGTGTTAGAGCGATACGAGATGAAACTATTTGCAAGTTGGTGTGTTGAGTAAAGAGGCCAACTGTGAGATTCCTTCATCTCTGAACCATGATACATTAGATCCAAGAATAAAGACTCCCCTCTTACTTTCATTAACTTGGGTTTCTTGTTACATTTTACTAATTATTACGACTTTAAAATGAATAAACAATTTTTATGTTTTTTACTTATCTAATGTCAAATATCTTGAACTTAGACAAAAGCTTGGGGATAGTAAATTATATCTCCTGTAAACCAAAAAGGACACATGAAAATAAATCATTAAAAACTGCTATACATGGGACCAGTACTTAGTGTAATGGCTATGTCGCTGGATTCCCATGTAGTCGACCACGGTTCGAGTCCCGGATTCAGTGGCTTAAACTCACGCTGGGCGCGTTTGCGTGTGTGCCCAAGATCCTGAGAGGAGAATGGAGGAGAAGGGATTGCGGTATGGCCATCCCCCCTGGGGGGTGATTTCTTACTTTCTGTCTCTCTGTATCTCTCTGTCTTTCTGGCAAGCACACGCGCCCTATAGTAAAAACCACTCCAAAAGAAGAAGAAGAAGAAAAAACTGCTATACATTATTTATAAGTACCCTAAAATTACTCCTTTTTTTCAGTCTACTTTTTTTTTTTCTTTTTTAGACATGCATCTAATGACACTGTTTATTTGGCTTTATAAGCCACAACAGAAACAAAACATTAGAAGAGATAGTTTTGCAAGAAACTGGCAATTAGAGATGTTGTGAGATATAGCAGTTGGAAAGTCAGAAGAGGCAATAGAAGAGGGACCAGCAGTTAGGGTAATGGCTATGTCACTGGACTCCCATGTAGTCGACCGTGGTTCGAGTCCCAGACTCAGTGCCTTAAACTCACGCCGGACGCGTGTGCATGTGTGCCCAAGATCCCGAGAGGAGAATGGAAGAGAAGGGATTGCGGCGTGGCCATCTCCCCTGGGGGGTTATTTCTTGCTTTCTGTCTCTCTATCTCTCTCTCTGTCTGTCTGGCGAGAACTTGCACCCTATAGCAAAAACCTCTTCCAAAAAAAAAAAAGGCAATAGAAGAGAAATACTGTCAAAAGTGGAAACTAGGTGTCAGAGCATGACACTCTGGGGCATTTAGTGAACAGATTTATTTTTAACCTTTGTTAAAATCAGAGGATAGCTCAGTTTCTAATTAATCAGAGCAAAAGTTTTATGACAGCAAGAGTCCAGGAGTTTTATATTCCCTGTGAATGCTTGCTAACATCATATGAACTCACATTTAGGCAGTCCTCACACTGAGATATGAAGACAATATTTTATAAAAACTTCGTAAGACATGGTGCACCCATTTTAAGGGTGGAAGTTGGAACAGACACAAGATTTTGTCTGGAAATAAAATAACATCTCAAAGAGATAGGGGCGTATGTTCTGATGGCTTTTTCTGGAGCAGAAAAAATGGTCAATATTTATAAGAAATTATGGTTTTCTTATCTGAGTCAGTCCGTGTGCAGGTTCCTTTCTGTTTTGTAGTAACAACACGGCCCCTGATTCTCCCAGAACCCATGTTCGGATTGCTGTCATGTGGGTACTGCGACGTAGAGTAAGGTCCCAGTATGGACGTCACCAGAGAGCTTGCTTGAGTGTGGGATTTCAGGCCACGGCTTGAACCTTCTGAGTCAGTCCCTTGATAGTATTTTATTGAGCTCTCTGGTGGACTTGTATGCACATTAACATCAGAGACGCACTGTTCTGACAAGGGCCTACAGGTTTTGTGGCAACTAAATTAAAAGTCACTGCTTAGGGGCCCGCAGGTGGCTTAGTGGTTAAGGAGCTGGACTCTCGCATGGCAAACTACAGCTTTATTCCGGACCTGGAGGCTTGAAAATCACGCCAGGTACATGTGCATGCATGTCCAAAATCTTGAGGGATAATGGAGGAGAAATGATTATGGCATGGCCATCCTCTCAGTGGGGAGGGAATTTTCTCACTTTCACTTTCTCTGTCTCTCTCCATAAAGCACAAGCACCCTAGGACAAAACAAAAATAATAAAATAAAATCACTATTTAGCTTAGCGTTTTACTAAGAGCTTAATTGTATTAGGCATCTTTAAGAACATCAGGACTACTGAGCATCAAGTGTTTTTTTGTTTTTTGTTTTTTGCTTTTTTTTTTAATTACATAACTTCGTAAGAGTTATCATCCTGTTTTCAACGCAGTAGGAAAAAAAAACCAATATTCACAGCGACTGTGACAAGCCTCGTGAATAAATATTTAAAGTTAAATTACACACATTGTACTTCTTTAAGATGGTTGAAATGTCTGTTTTGAAATAGTTCTATTTAAGTGATTAATATAAATACCTTTAATACAAATTATATTGCAATTTGTTTTTTGATTTGACAAATAAACAAGGTGGTAGTTTGTTACTATTATAGTTTCTGAGCATCAAAAAGAAAAGAAGAGAAAGAAGAAATGCTCTATTTGCTTGTTCTTCCAATACCTAGCTAGCAAGTTATGCTTTATATATGACTACTGAAGACATATTGAAGAAAATAAAGCAAAATAAATGAAAAAAGGATATTAGAATTGAATTATTGATAAATCTAGTTTTAGGATTCTCAAAGAGCTGGATAAGTGACTTAAATTAGCTGAACTTTGTGAGCATAGTCATGTATGACTTAATGATGAATATGAGTCTCTAGGAAAAGTGTCAGGTGATTTCTGTGTTGTTTAAATATCATAAAGTGTACTTATACAAACCTTCACGGTATAGCCCACTGCATACCTAGGCTATATGATATAAGTTTATGGGACCCCTGTTGTATATGTAGTTTGTTGCTGACAAAAACAGATGTGTATAGCGTATGATTACACTTTCTGCTGACAAGTGGTTTAAACACTAGAAGTATGTGATGCATGCATTTGTGTTTCTATATTTTATGTCGATATCTACATACAACAATAATTTTTGCACCATAAAAAGCTACTGTCAGAGAGGAAATCAAAACATTATCAGACAAGTATATATTAACTTTTACAAGTTTGATTTAAGTATTGTAGTTTAAATTTCTCCACCATTTCTTCAAGGCTTCCTGAATACATACAATCAACTAATCAACAAGTATGAATTGGGTATTCACTCTAAGCTGAGTTGTACTGGATCCCTTACAACTAGACAAAGTTTAAAAGACAAGCAGTCCAATTTTTATGTTATTTCCTGCCAGGCTCTATAGAACCTATTTTCATTACTGAAGGCAGGGTAAGTTTATTTACCAATAACATTATTTTAATTGCATTTCAAGTTCTAGATTACTGGAATGTTACCATGCAAAGAAATTAAACCCTTCACAGTATCATTGAAGACTTAATGATATTTCAATAAAAGCCATTGAATTCTTGTTCATGGGCAAGTTTAACAACTAATAGAGAAAAATACAAAAATAAATAAAGGACAGAATGTATGCTAATTTGATGGTCAACAAATGGTTATTATATACAACTATTATATAAGATTGTAAACACATATTACATTTTATTACACCATTGGACCTAATCTTTAAGTCGTATCAAGAGCATCAGCATATAAAACCCTCAGTAGTATACTATATACTATTTTAAGTTCTTAGGCTCTCAATTAGATAGCTTTTTTGCAATTAAGTTCCACGATTGGTTAAATTGTAATTATTAAATTGCACTTCTCATTAAGAGTGTACTAATTTCCGATGAGATGTAGTTTAGATTTGGTTTCGCTTGATAAGATTTAATTCAAAAACACTGATTGGTAATTAAAGACATTGCGCTCTGTACGGAGCAGAACAGTGCAGCTGAGGGCTGTCAGCCTTCTCCACTTCCCAATCTCCCTTCCCTCTCCTTCCAGGGAATTGTTCTATCTAAAACAGATCCACACAAAAACGTTTATCCATTTTGTTAAAAAAATTAGACCATAATACAAAGAATATAAACACGTGGGACAACTTTCATACCATGCCTAAAATATAGTGATAATCCCTTATTTTTTCCTGTATTAATATTTACCTTTGTTCTTACTGCCCCATAGTGATTCTGAGCATGAGGTGCCCAAGTATTTGAAAGACATTATTTGGAAGAATAGAGGCATTAAATCCATTTCAGTATTGACTGATTTTAACTTTACAACCTTCCCATCCTTATAAATGGTAGCTGGGGAAAGAAAGTTCAAGAGAGTTTATAACTGTAACTAAAGTGGTTTTAGCTGGTATCACAGTCATTCCCTGAATCATAGTTTCAGTGTTCAAGAGTGCACTTAAATGCCTAAAGTGGCTCATGCCATGAATGGTCTAAAAAGTGGTTCTACATAATAAATAACAATTATCTGAATGGCAAATAAATAGCTATTGTTGTTAAATGAAATCACAATAATATCTTTGAAATATACATTCCCTAACTGTATTTACCAATTGTAAGAAACTCATGTATTTGTAAAACTTGATAATAGACAAGAATGTTATTTTGGAAGCAAGCTACATATTTCCCTCATGTCTACTTAATATGAAATACCCAGTATTATACATTAAAAAGAATGCTAATTACTTTACATATTGAAGCATCTCCTTCAGGTTTTCACTCAAAAGTTAAACCAGGGTCTTCCCTGGTTATCATATTAAAAATTGCAATATCGTCTATGCCAACACTCTTTAGTGCTTCTCCGTTGTATACTTTCTGTGTGTGTGTGTGTGTTGTTTCTTATTTATCCTCTATGCCTAGAATGTAGACTATGTATGACTGTTTTCCACTGCTATATTGCTTTAGAGGAGAAGAAATGCACAGAACTTACTAAATGCTCAATAAATAACTGTCAAACAGATAAATCTTAAAACTATGCTGAAAAGTGATCTTCATCATGGATGATTCTATTTGAGATGATCTAATACTCTTTACTATTGTTATTTTTAGAACAGAGTTTATTAAGATGTTTCCACATTTAGAAATTTTTCATGGTCAAATATTAACAACATATTCACAGTTGCTATAGTAGACAATTATTTATGACAACGAAATGTGCTCTCAGAAAAACAAACAGATATAGGTGTTTACAATATCCCTTATCTTCATTAGTAATTATGAGGAACACTATAGAGTTAATCATGATTGCTCTAAGATAAAATCACCATCATATGTATTTATACAAACATACACACACACACACACACACACACACACACACACACACACAGAGTAAATCCATGAGCTCCAGTTCAGAATTGTCAACAAATAAACTGTGTCCTACAGTAGAGCAAGGAATAGTAAGAGCAACCTACAAGTAGTTTATTAATAGTCAAACGTATTAGGAAGGGAAAACATGGAGGTATGAGGAGGTTTAATCTTTGGGTTACATTACAATAGTCAACATAACAAAAATTACAAACATGGAAGGTTAAGTGCAGATGATAATTATTTGAAGGGGATAATTTTCTGCAGTTGAAGAAAGAACCAACCATTTAAGAGTTAACAATTTATGGGTGTATGTGTGTGGGTAGAGAGAGAAATAGAGACAGGAAGAGAAAGGGACAGAGAAATTTAACACATAGTCAATTGGTTATACTTTAGTAAAAGTTCTCCATTTCAAGTACAAAGACATCTCTAAAAGTAATTTAGTCAGGAAATACAAAAGTTTATCTTTAAATTTATAAAAATTAGGCCAGTTTCAGACTTACTTGAACAACACGAATTTACTAAAAATAATACATCCAAACTTACTATGTCCTGTGTGAAACATCCTGTGACATAGGAATTTTTTGTCCAACTAACTTTATTTTAAAAAGACATCAAACAAGCAAGGATCAGAAAGTATACCCTTCACAGAGCCAGCATGTGGCATAGTGGTTGAAGTGCCAGACTACCACGTGGTTGACAGTTCAAGTCCCATAACTCAGCTGGAAACTCAGGCTGGGTAGATGTGTGTGTGCCTAAAATCCTGAGAGGAAAATGAGGAAGAAAGGAATGAGGTGTGCCCATCCCCCCTGAGGATGGTGATTTCTCACTTTTTGTTTCTCTGTATCTCCAGCGAGCACACATACCCATAGCAAAAAAAAAAAAAAAAAAAAAAAAAAAAAAAAAAAAAAAAAAAAAAAAAAAAAAAAATCATTAAAAAAAAGAAAAGAAAAAGAAAAGTATACCCTTGAGAGGGAGATTTTTGCTATAGGATGTGTGTGCTTGCCAGAGGGACAGAAAGAGACAAACGTAATGTAAGAAATCACCTCCAGTGGGGTTTGCTTGCTCCAATCCATTTTCCTCCATTCTCCTCTTGGGATTTTGGGGTTAAAGCTTCATAAAACATGAGCCTCTGGGGGATAAGCCATTAACTAAACCACAGCTCCATCTGAATCTAAATATGTATCATAAATATAGAAAAATTATAGTGTGAAAATGTTGGTCAGCATTAAGAGCACTTAAGCAGAGGTTTTAAAGATATTGTTGATATCCTAATGCAGTGTGATAGTAAACAATGCATATGGGAACATGTAAGTAACATTACAAGATTATCTACTTCACATTAGAATCTACCTGTTTGAATGTATCCTATACACTGCCGGCAGGAATACCAAATAAATAGATTTCATTAACTTCTTAAAGTGAGAAAATGAAAATAACTTAGAAAATATTGATACTTGAAGAGTTTTAATAAATGTAAAAGTAAGCAGTATAAAAGAAAATTGGAATGCTATTAACTTCCAAAGTGGTAGGGATGGGAGTATCAAGACAAATCAAGACAGTTAGTAACCCATATCTGTAAAAAGTTTTTCCATATCACTTTTGCACCTCAACACACCTAGTAAGACCTGCTCAAATATGTTCATGTTTATGTCACAGTTAGTCCGCTCAGTAAAACACTCACCCAGTTACCTACGTGGCATGGTGCCTAAGGCAACTAGATCCCACATGTCGAAAAGCCTAGCTTGAGCCCCAGGACTAGCAGCTTGCAAAACACTCAGTCATGTGTGCATATATGTCTAAAACCTTGAGAAGAGAATGGAGAAGAAACTGTGGCATGGCCATCCCCACTCAGGGGGATGCTTTTTTACTTTCTCTCCCTCCCTCCCTTCCTCTCTCTCTCTCTTTCTCTCTCTCTCTTTTTCTGTCTCTCTCTGGTGAGCACATACACCCTATAGTAATTTTTTAGGAAGTAAATTACGGTTTATTTCAGGTATGACATTTTCCCCATCACTGATCACTGTATGTCACGACACTAGAACAGAGTACAGTAGAAAGAAAAAAAAAATTAAAGATAAAAAGAAAGCAGGCAAATTAAAAAATAAAACAAACATAAGTGTTTGTGTCAAGGATTTCATATGTAACCTCGAATATAAATGACTCGTAAAATTTTATAGCTCATTGATATAGCATTGTGAGAGGGTCCACATAATGGACAAATGCTCAGGACACATTATTAAGTAAAAAGTGAGATTAAAAAATGGAACAAAGATAACAGAAAAAGACAAAGAAAACAAAACAAATAAAAGGCAAGAAAAAAAATTCCTGAAAGAAAGATATTTATAAAAATTGAGCGCACATTTTTCAATTGTAAAATTTTGTGATTATTTTTCTCCCTTTCTTGTTTTTCATTCTCTTCTTTATTTTAAAATTATTCTTTTGTTCCCATTTTTAAAATAAGTCAAATGTGACCATAGGCTAAAGAAACATATCTCCTGTTCATAATGTTATTTCTATAAGTTGTGGACTGGTAAAAAGGATAGTATTAATACAAAATGGAATCATATTTGAAAAAAAATTTGATATTATCAGAACCATAATAAAATAATAATTTTTATACCTCACATTGTATGGACTAGCCTGAATATGAATAGCAATAGCAGCACCAAACATGATTTAAATTCATATTAGAATGTAATAAGATATCATTTAGTCTCTGATTATAATAATTAAATATGTATCTCCAAGAAAGGTCTTAGTTTTCAGGACCAGCAGTTAGTGTAATGGCTATGTTACTGGACTCTCATGTAGTCAACTATGGTTCGAGTCCTGGACCTGGTGGCTTAATCTCATGCCAGGTGCATGTGCGTGCATGTCCAAGATCCCAAGAGAATGGAGGAGAAGGGAGTAGATTTCTTGCTTTCTGTCTCTCTGTCTCTCTCTGTCTTTCTGGCAAGCATATGAGTCCTATAGCAAAAACCTCTCCAAAAAAAGTCTTAGTTTTAATTACTGATTTATTCCCAAGTTATTCAAAGTATCCTAGCATTTAGTAATCTCTCATAATACCCCATCATAGGGGCCAGCAGGTGGTGTGGTGGTTAAGGGCACAGGACCCCCACATGGCCGACTGTGGTTCAAGTCCTAGACCTGGTAGCTTGCTTCCTCACTTTCTCTCTCTCTCTCTCTCTCTCTCTCTCTCTCTCTCTCTCACTATGTTCTTCCCCGATTAAATTAAAATAAGTAAATAAATAAAATTTAACAAAATAATTTAAAAAATCATAATCCTCTAACATAATGGTCTGATGAATGAACTCTAGAGCTGAAAAAGACATCCCTACTTCTGCATACGCCTATTGTTACATAAATAAGGAGGCTTAGCTCAGGTTGTCACAGCAAGCTAACAGAGTCTTAGTGGTCTAAGCAATACAAATGTATTTACTCAAAGTTCTAGCAACTGATAGTGCAAGATCAACATGTTAGCACGTCAGTTTCTGGTGAGGGCTTCCTTCTTGGCTTCTTCACTTTATACTCATTTGTCCTTCCTCAGTCTTGTGTGTGTGTGTGTGTGTGTGTGTGCAAGGGCTCTAGTCTCTTTCCTCTTCAGATAATTACATCAGTACTAGGAGATCGGGGCCTGACTCTCATGACCTGGTTTAACTTTAGTTACTTCAGGAAAGGCCTGATATCCAGATGTGTTCGCATTGTGTATTAGGGTTTCACTGTATGAAGTATGGAGTTGCACAGTCATTCAGATCATAACATGGAATGGTCAATATGTTTGCAAGGATAATATGTGAGTGACTCATATTAGTTCTAACATAACTAAACAAATCAAACTTTCAATTGTAGTCATCATTTTGCTTTAAATATGTATCTTGCCTAGAGGAGATAAAAGGGTGGAGAGTGAGTCTTAATGTGAAAACTGGGCAAGAATTTAGGAAATGTGATCATAATAAGAGCAACAGGGCTTGACGGTGCCACAGTGGTAACCATGACACTATACCAAGGCTGATCCACGTTGGAAGGTGCTGAGTTTGTTTTTCGGAGACATCCCTGCGTACGCCATGCATGCATGTTCCCATGATCCAGGGCAGGGTGAGGCTAGGGTTCAATTTAGGCCTCAAGGGTCTGTTCGGATACTCTCTCTCTCTCTCTCTTTCTCTGTCCCTCTTGTTTATGGAATAAATACATAAATATGTAAACTTGAAATATATAATAACAAAGGCATGGCTTTGTCAAGAGAAAATTGTGCTTGACTATTATATTGGCATTCTTTGTACACTAAAGACAGTTGGCTTTCTTTATCCATGGATTCCAAATCTCTGAATGAGACCAACCACAGATCAAAAATATAGAAAAAAGTTTAAAAATATAAAGAATAAAATAAAACAAGTATTTACATAACATTTACATAGTTTTAGATATTATAAGTTATCTGGGCATGATCCGAAGTGTATGGGAGGATGTGTGCAGATTATATGCAAATTCTACACAATTTTATGTAAGAGACTTGAATATTCACAAATTTTGTACCCACAGAGACTGTACGTGTGGATCCTAAGGGACTATTGCATGCTTGAAAAAGAAAAATAGAGACTACAATCCTTTAAACTTTTTAAGATCCTAGAACAAATTTTCATAGCTAAACATAAAGAAACATTTATAGTAACTGTAAAATTGAAGTTGACTGAATTGTCATAGGCAAGAAAGTAGCTTAAAGATGAGGAACAAAGATGAAAAGCACTGCACAAGTCTGATTCAGCATTTTAATGAATTATTTAGATGCTAGAGTAAACTGGGAACAGGCAAAACACACAAAAAAGAAACCATTGAAAAAATCGAACTGTTAATAGGGGTTTCATAGAAGTATAAACAAATGAAAATAATAAATTTAACCCAAAAATGGCATGTATTTTATTTATATAACCCTGATCCAAAGACTAGAACCCAGGGTATGCCTTTTGTGTTTGATGAAAACGTACACAATTCTAGTATCAATGTGAATTTAGTGTTCAACACTCTCCTCTCTACAGCCTTATTAAATTGTGGCAAGGGGAGATATGAGTTAAAATAAGAAAAATCATTTTACATAATAACATATTCTGAATAGATGTGTCAAATGGGCTAGTGTAAGATTTGGGATATAAGCAATGCATTCATCAAGTATGGGAAATGCATGCAATTGTAAGTGTCAACTATGTCATTTTATGCTATAGGACTGTGGGAAAGTGAGAGTATTCAAATTGCTTATGTTGTGGGGCAGGCAGGTGGCATGATGGTTTAGGGCACTGTACTCCCACATGGCCGAGTGTGGTTCGAGTCCCAGACCTGGCAGCTTGCTTTCTCAGTTTCCCTCTTTCTCTCTCTCTGTCCCTCTCTGGTCAAATTAAAATAAATGTATGGATGAAAAAAGTTAAGTAAAATAATTCTTTTAAAAAAATGTTTGTATTGCAAGGGATAGGAACGTATGCATCCAACATAAGTGATAATTGTAAAGGACTTTAATTAACATGTATTACTGGGGCCAGCAGGTGGTGGTTAAGGTGCTGGATATTCCCACATGGTTGACCACGGTTCGAGTCCCAGACCTAGTGGCTTGCTTTCTCACTTTCCCTCTCTCTCTCTGTGTCTCTCTCTGGTCAAATTAAAAAATAAATGAGTGGATAAATAAATAAAAAATTTAAAAAAAAAGGAAAATCTTTAAAAAAAAAAAACATGTATTACTAGAAATCCAGGTGATTCCTCTTTCTTGGTTCATTAGACAGTGTGATTCCATGTGGCTGGAAATGTACTTCTATCAACCTTCAGACCCTTACACCACCAGCTTATGAACCTACTAGAAGAAACCCATCTTTAGAATACTCTAGATGAAGACCAAGGAAAAAAAAATAAAAACTTCATGGCAATTCATGGTGGATGTGTTGTTGGATCATGAGGCCATCACTAAACCAATTGCCTCACTAAGGGGTGTGTATGAATTTAGCTAAGTCAAGACTCCTGCCCATGTGCTTGACTTTGTGAGAAGAGATCAGTCCCATCTAAACTATATCTAATTTTCTCCTCTAGGGAAAAAAAAGTTTCTTTTATTACCAAAATAAAGGGTGGTAAGGGCTAATTTTCAGAGAAGCAAAGCAAGCAAAAAAACGATCACTAGTTGGAAGAGTTACTTTCCAGTGTAATAAAAGTAGAACAATAATAAGGGTCTTGATCATTGCTTTGTGACTAGTGGTCGTTGTGAAGTAGGGGCTTTCCTTGAGCACTTTCAAGAGTTCCATCCAAAAGGTAACATGTTGTGAAGCTTCTGATCTAAGAGCATGTGTCTGAGAGGACTTGCTGATCAAAGATTTTATGTATTGTTTCTCATTAACTGTGGCTACTTGGGAGCAGGGGAAAATGCTTTTGCATAGGAATCCTACACACCTGGCAACCGACCCCTATAAGAGGCTACCCCAAACTTTGGCTGGCACTCCAGTTCTGACTCTCGGTGCCCCCTCCCCACCGAGCGTCAAACTGTAGTCGCTGTCCAGCTAATAAAGACTCCCTTTAAACTTAATCTGGCTTTGGTGGTTATTCATTCGGTGGCAGCACTCTACAACAGTTTAACTAACAGAAAGTGTAAATAAATTAGTTCTTTGATTATTATTTGCCTTTACTAAAAAATGTAAACAATAAAATTAAGTAAGTTCTCTCTCTTATGTTCTTTCCACAACTGAGCAACATACCTGGAAAATAGTAGGTGAAAACAACGGAATAAACATGGATTAGAAAGTCCCAGGTTCTAAGTGTTAGATACTTCATAGCTTCAAAAGAGGTCTTCAATAGAGGTGGCCTTCTTGCATGTTAAGTAGTTGATATTACGGCTGGGGAACAGCTGAGCCATTGTCTCTAAGGGTGGCATGGATTGTTGCTTCTAGAGATCTAGAGTTGGAGTTATAGCTCAGAGTAACTTAGAGGTGTATTTCCTGAATAGTGAGTCCCATGCAAATGTCAACTGAGTGAAGAATCAAAGCAGCCATCTTTGTTCAGGAGTAATATCCATACAACTGAGTATAGAATGTTTAGAAGGCTTCGTTTATAATAACTTTTATAAGAAACTTTTTGTTTGCTGAATTCAATAATGGAAATAATGATCTGTCCACCTGGATTTATTTATAATATTTGTGGCTATAAAAGGTTGCTATGTGTTGCAAATATTTTTCTCACAAGCATCTGGATAACCTATTGGTGGAGGAAACATCTTCAAAAATTAATTTTTATTTAAGTATCATTTTATCCAGATTTGTTTAAAGTTAACAACGAAGCAACTTAAGACAATATGGATTAGTATTTCATGTAAAGCCAGCTTTAGAAAATATATTGAAATAATATCTAGATTTATAATCTAACTACACAATTTATTGAGAGGATAGAGAACAATTTGCACACATGCTTGTAAGATAGAGAAAAAGAAGGAGTAGGAAAGTGATAGAGATAGAAAACACTATATATACGTGTGTGTGTATGTGTATGTGTGTATGTATGTATATTTAAAATCTCACTTTGGAACTGTTGAATCAGACTATCTGTGAGAGATATAAGAAATATATTGATTTATAAACTCCCAAGCTAGTCGTTCAGTTTTGATGCACTCCAGGAAGTGATGTTAGTATACTGGTGATAAGACAGCCATCCACAAACATTGGCATGGAATATGACAACACAATACATAGATCAAATGAAATTACCCAAAGTTAAAAGAGCTCCCAAGCCAAGCCTGCCATCTTCTCAGCCTTCCCACAGCTCCACCTGCACATCCTGCTTCCTTGTTCACAACACAGGGGCCCCAAAGAACTGTCTGCACTTGTGGCTCCACCACTTCACTGCCCATCTGCTCTTCAAGCCACTCCACCAGGCTAACCTCGTTTCCTCCCTAGCACTTCACTGAAATTGCTTTTGTCCAGGTCACAATGTCCTCATATCCCTCCATTTACTAGGACCTTCACTTCTATCAATTTAATTTAGAGAGAGAAGGAAAAAAGAAAAAAGAAGAAAGAAAGAAAGAAAGAGAGAGGGAAAAAAAAAAAAAAGAGTTGGACTCAGTTGGCCACTCCTTTGTTCTTGAAATTTCCTTTTCACTAAGTTTCCTTTATAAACATTCTCTATCACATGACCACTTGTTTTAAACAGCAGTCTGTAAAGCAGATCACTCTATGGCAAATGGCTTGGGGAGCCGAGTTACTTTCATCTTTTTTTTTAATTCTCTTTTATGTATTCGAAGGGCATAGAATCTCAATTCTAATTTGTGAATCCAACATGGCCTTTTTTACCAAATTCAGACATAAGGCCCCACTGGTTAAATGTCCACTGCATGTGCTGTTCCCCACATCTGTACGGCCGTGCTCTTAGTTCTAATCCTAGACTATTTACATTCCTTTAGGTCTTGCCCTCTTTACTGTATGTTCAGTCAGATCACACTCATCTGGAAATTCTTAAATAAGTATCTAACCACTCCACCATATCGCATTATTATTCCTCTGCAATGAACTTCCCCAAACAGAAGTAAAATATATATACTATAAGCATATTATATGTGTGTGTGTGTGTGTGTGTGTGTGTGTGTATATATATATATATATATATATATATATATATATACCTATATATAAAATATGCTTATATAGTCTTGCTCCTACCTTATCAGGAATTCCTGTCATACACTACTTCTGTATACTTTCCAAAAATGTAAGTGCACAAGAAAAAAGAAAAGATAACTAGTTTTATTCAATTCTAACATTTAGCTGACTTTGTCTTAGTGATTAACTCTAAGATGGGACCAGCAGTTAGCGTCATGGCTATGTCACTGGACTCCCACGTAGTCGACCGCGGTTCGCGTCCCGGACCCGGTGGCTTAAACTCACGCCGGGCACGTGTGCGTGCGTGCCCAGGATCCCGAGAGGAGAATGGAGGAGAAGGGATTGCGGCGTGGCCATCCCCCCTGGGGGGTGATTTCCTGCTTTCTGTCTCTCTGTCTCTCTCTGTCTGTCTGGCGAGCGCACGCGCCCTATAGCGAAAACCTCTCAAAAAAAAAAAAAAAAAAAAAAAAAAAACAAACTCTAAGACAAAGATGTTTTATTACCTTTAAAAGACATTTCTACTTTGACAAATTTCCTGCCTACCATTTTTCTAATCAAGAATAAAAGATGTTTTTTTTATTAAATGATCATAATATATAAGAATAGTAAAGTAAATAAGGTCAAAAATAATTTTAAGATTAAAAATAGTAATTAAAATGAAAATATGACAACATAGTCCTGTATTTTAGCTTTATTTTATAAATGAAGTTCATTATTTAATGCTTACTGAGAATCAGGTAGTGTTCAGAGTGATTTTAAGTGTATCATATAATACATAATAATACTATTAAAATTGGCACTGTATTTTTCATCATTTCACAAGAAACTGAAGAAGTAGAGGGTTCAATAAGCTGCCAAGTTTGCACAGTTAATGTTTAAGCTGGATTTCAAATCCAGGCAGCTTGGATCCAGGACACACACATAAATTGATTGTCAATGTATTCTACGTGTTAATTTTTAAAGAATTATTTATTTTATTTGTTATTATAATAATCATTATTATTTTAAGGTGCCATAGGGCACATGCACTCATTAGAGAATGACAGACAGAGAGAAAGTGAGAAAGCAAACCACTAGGTCCAAGATTCAAACTATAGTCGGCCGTGTGGGAGTCCAACATCTTAACCACTATGCCACCTGCTAGCCCCATATACATGTTAATTTTAAGACTATATTTTTGTTCATTTGCAATCATTGTCATTTACAATACATTAATAAATTCAGTAACTTATTTCATCATTAAATACATATATTTCCATTTTCATTTGTTCCATGCCACATATTTACTTTTATATATTATCTCATAATTTATATTCAGTAAAATATTAAAAATTGCTTAAATAAGATAGGCATTATTTTATTTTACATACAATAAGTTAAGGCAAACAGTTCAGGGCTTGTCCCAGATCATGCTCCATGATGCTGGAGCCACAGGGACAGGTCCTGGAGCCACATCCTGGGACCTCCCCATGCATGCCAGATACACTCATGCACGCCTATGATCTGGTCATCTGAGCCAGGAATGCATCATGGCATGAAGCCCCTGTCGGAGATACCTCTCTTTCTGAAATGAAGAAATAAATTGATAAACAGCAACACCTACAACATAAACTCAGGCTGTATGGGAAGCATTATGTTTATTTAGAGACCGAGAATCTTTCCCTCTCTCTGCTGCACCATCCTGGACCAGGGGTCAACTCACCGTGGAAAAGAGCTATCAGGGGGTGAGTTCTAAATCTCGAGTACAAGGAAAGAGAGAGGGCAAAAGGCGCAGTTCTCCCAGGATCACTTTTCATTGACTCTTAGTATCTCATTGACCACAAGTGAGTCTGGGGATTTAGATTTTTATGAAAGATATGTCATCTCCTGGGCCAGTCCCTTGTATAGTGGTTAATGCCGCTGGATCCCAATGGTCAACCACAGTTTGAATCCCGGCAAGTGGGCACCTGTGATCCATGCCCCAAATCTCAGCAGAATGTGGGAAAG
Organism: Tupaia tana; assembly: GCA_026018925.1. Classification (NCBI taxonomy): domain Eukaryota; kingdom Metazoa; phylum Chordata; class Mammalia; order Scandentia; family Tupaiidae; genus Tupaia; species Tupaia tana. The sequence goes on from JAKSZU010000006.1 coordinate 92,870,031, forward strand.
AGGAGATGGCAGCGTGACCATGCCCCATAGGGGGCACTTTCTCCCTCTCCTTATCAGACTCTTTGTTTCTCTTTGGTGAGTCTATGTTCCCTCTGGCAATTAAAGAAGTATGTAAGGTTCTATAAGCAAAAAAAAAAAAAAAAAAAAAAAAAAAGAGAGAGAGAGAGAGAGAGAGAGAGAATAGTCTGTCAAAAATTAATTGCTGAGACACTATCAGACTATCAGTCCATAATGATCAAACGAGATTACTGAAATATTACCCTGGTTGCGCCCAACAGGTGGTGTGATGGTTAAAGTTATTAGACTTCCACATAGTGACCATGGTTCAAGTCCTGGATCTGGAGACTTGAAAACATTGCCAGGTGTGTGTGCATGCATACTTGCATATCCAAAATCCAAGAAGGAGAATGGAGGAGAACAAATCGTGGTATGGGGACCAGAAGTTGTCATAATGGCTATGTCGCTAGACTCCCATGTAGTTGACCATGGTTCGAGTCCCAGACCTGGTGTCTTAAACTCAAGCCAGGTGCCTGTGTGTATTTGTCCAAGATCTCAAGAGGAGAAGGGGTTGCGGTGTGGCCAGCCCCTCGGTTGGGGGGGGGGGGAGGGTGATTTCTTGCTTTCTATCTCTTTGTCTCTCTCCGTCTTTCTGGCAAACACATGCATCCTATAGCAAAAAAAAAAAAAAAAAAAAAAAAGAAAAAAAAAAAAAAACAAGCAAACAAACAAAAAAAACTCAGAAAGAAAGAAAGAAAGAAAGGAAGGAAGGAAGGAAGGAAGGAAGGAAGGAAGGAAGGAAGGAAGGAAGAAAGAAAGAAAGAAAGAAAGAAAGAAAGAAAGAAAGAAAGAAAGAAAGAAAGAAAGAAAGAAAGAAAGAAAGAGAAAAGAAATCATGGTGTGGCCAGTCCCCCTGGGAAGTGATTTCTCACTTTGCCTCTTATTGTCTCTGTCTCTCACCAGCAAGGGCACATCACCTATGACAATAGGTAAGATGTTTTCTGCAAGGCACAAAATTCATTCAAATATAGCTTTGAATCCTTAGAATACCATAACTTCTTATTTTCTTTTTTTTTTCTTTTCTATTCTCTCTTATGACTGATCCCTAAAGGAAGAACTAGAGACTTAAAATTTCAACAAAGGAGCTGTTACTGCTTCATAACAGTTTAATCATTAATTATCCCCAACACCCCCTTGAAACACATAAACCAATTTTAGTTTTACAAATGGGATTGCTCAGGTAAAGTAAGGGCCCATTCTTTGTTGGAAATTTTCCTCCATTATTATTAATCCTGAAAATATTCTTGTTAGTAGATGAACTGCATAAGAGACTTTCTAATTACCCTAAGTTCCATTAAAGTATTTTAATGCTTCATTAAAGCTGACGGATGGTACACACCTTTGATTATTCAGGTGCTGATTAGTTGTAAAAAAACACTTACACCACCAAAGTGTCAGCTAAATAGAGTTCACATCTGACGATACGTTAAGGCTGTGCCTGCGAGGAATAGATAAAGTCGGTCTTAGGCACTCTCTTGGGCATTATTTAAGAACCATTTTTATCATCATATTTTGCTTTAGCATTTCCATTAATGTGTGGAAATTTAAACTAGGGAAACCATAAAAAAGGCAGTTCTTTAGTCTTGTAAAATGTGCGAATAATAAAAATATGTAAAACAATGAAACAAAGAATTATATGGTTATTTTTCTACTTGTTCTAAGCATTCTAAAAATATACATTTGACATGCCTCTACGAATACATCTAGTTTACTATTAGGAGAAAGAACTCTTTATTTTTATGTTAATTGGCCACACGACCACAATAAAATAGAAGCAAGAAAAAAAACAAAGCACGATTATGAACTTGCGTTTATGACAGCAAAATCTTTTTATAACATCAGTATTTTCCCCAGAGTCTGATGATTTGGGACTCCATGGCAACCGACAATCAATAAATGATACACAATTAAGAATCAGAATCGTTCTTGAAATACCTCTATCTCCAATGTGCAATGGCTTACACTTTTTTTTCTTTTTGGAGTATATGTGTAGCCTCTTTGCCTTTGTTATATTTTATATTTTGGGCAACTCAAATATTGATTGCTTTTTCTTGATCTTTATTGCATAACTTTTTTATGAATACGGTTAACACTGATATTTGTCCAAATAGATTCATACATTGAGAAGAAAGTACAGCCCTGTAGCCTAGTGGGTAAGGAAGCTGGATTCCATATGGCTGACCACACAGTTTGGCTGACCACACAGTTCGAATCCCAGTCCTGGTGGCTTAAGAAATACACTGTATGTGTGTGTGTGTGTGTGTGTGTGTGTGTGTGTGTGCATGCATGCCCCAAATCCTGGCCCCAGTAGGAGGTTCTCTCTCTATCTCTCTCTCTCTCTCCCCTTCTCCCTCCCTTTTCTCTGGCAAGCACATGTGACCTCTGGCAATTCCAAAAAGAAAAAAAATGTACATTCATGTAGGAATCGGTGTCAGAATAACTCAGTCATGCCGGATTATTATCCAGGATCCAAGAACTCCTTCTATTTCTTTCTGATCTCATGGGGACCTTGCTATTTCTGCCGTGTTCATGAAGGCTTCTCCTCTGGCGAGGTTTGTGAAATGTGCTCCTGCGGCCCAGCCTAGTGTGTCAGTGCATTGGGGCTAGTTTATGACCATTTCCAAGGGCAGGTGCAGCTCACATAGGGCTTTCACTGCTTCAGAACCCAAGGATGAAGAGATGCCTCTAAGTTTTAGGTGTCTATAGAAGCTTCAAATTTAATCAAGGCCCTTACATTGTTCCATCAACATAATGAATTGTAAAGCCATTCAGATGTAATTTGAGAACAGTTTCTATCAGAAGCACTGCTGGTACAGTCCTGGATCCAGGCTACCTGGGTTGGTCATTCATCTCCACTCAAATTAGCTCTGCAAAGCTTCCTAAGTTTTAAATAAGGATAAATCCAGTACCAAACTTAATAGCACTGTTGTGGAGATCAAATTAAATAATGCGTATAAATTTCTTAGCAAGAGCATCTGGCTCTTCAGTCAGTATTCAGTAAGTATGAACTATTATTAGTGTTATTGTTATTACCATGTACTATTTACCTAAATCAAAGTCGAACGATATGATATTTAATGAATACATTTGTTATCTTTTAGTTGGGAATATGATCTTTGGTGCAAATGATCTAAAAGTTTAATAAGATTTTAGCCCATATATTTTGTCAATACTTTTATTACATCTTAAAAATTACCTTGAGATACAATCAGTATTTAAAAGTAAGGCACATATAAAAATTTGCTATATTCTTTTTAAAATTTCTTTATTTCTTCCATGAGTAAGAGAGACAGAAAAACAGAAAAACATTTTTCCCTTAACAAGGAATTATGCTGCAATCCTCCCCTAACCTCCTTAGCCAGCCCCAGATATGGCACACATGTAACCTAGCATGTTCAGGGAAGTTTCTGTCTGTCAACCTAGAACTTTCCCATGTGGGTTAGCCTGAAAGAGCATTGCATTAATTCTGCATCATTGTCCAGCCCTGATCTGCCTTATTCTTGGAAAGACAATCCAGGACCCTAAAAAAGATTAGCAAATGAGAATTATTATAAGAAAGCTCATTGTTAAAGGACACTCATATTCTACCTTGCAGGAGAGTTATCTATATATTGTAATTCATTACACAGCTTCGATGTTAGAGAATTCTAATATTATACACTGCAGAGGTTCTATGTCCATTAAAGAGAGAATGACCTATCTTAATAGCAATTATATTTTTAGTCTGGCCCCTTGTTTTTCTTCTGGCTTTTTAATTTTCTTCTATGAATACATATATTTCTCTGCAGCTGGAAAAAAAATATTTAGCCTCATTGTTCAGTAGGTACTTTCTGGACTCCCCTGAAATTCATCAATGTACATGAGCATGCTTTCCGCTGCTTCTGCATTTTTATTCCTACAATATTTATGACCTGCTTGATAGAGAGAGTAAATCATCTTTTCCTGTTACCTAGAATGTGTGTAACTTGCTTTGCTAATCCTCTGCTAGTTATCCTTCTGTTCTCCTTCTATACTGCAGAAGCTACCAACCAGGAAACCATATTGCCTAGAATCCTGCACAGCAGTTTTCCAGGTCAGATTGTACCAGTAAGATCTCTCACATGAGATTTGGTCAGCGAGGGAAACGAAACAGGAATTACATCGTTGGCAGTACCAATCAGGTGCGTGTGCTTCAGCAGGTGATCAGCATGAGGTTTCTCAAGAAGATTTTCTGGCTGTCCTCTGACATATTAGTCACATTGTTACCGCAGACAGCTGACGATACAAGCCCTGGTTCCTATGGTTTTAACACTGCCTGATTTCTCGAACATGTAGCAGTGGATTCCCTGACAGTTACTTTCCAGTTCTGCCAACACATATTAAGACTCTATTTCTTTATATAAAAATCTTTCCAGCCTAGCCATGATGGTAAACAGGACAGCTAAGGATGCTGGAAGTCACAAGAGAGGTCTGTGACTTCATTTCCTGGCCAAGCTAAATACAAGAGGCATGATTGGGTGTCTCTGTAGTCCTACCTAATTGAGAGGCTGGGGTAGGAGGAGCCCCATACAGTGAAATTCTGTCAGAAATGCTTACCTCTGTCTCTCCCTCTCTCTCTTCCTCTATTCATTCTCTCTATATAGTTATACCATCTGTATCTCTATCTCTATCTATCTATATCTATATTCTCTTTGAACTAACTGGAATGGCTTCTGTTTTCCTGACTCAGTCCATAGTTGTAAGTCACAATTTCAATGCTGAGCACATAGAGAAAATGTATAGGCATAAAATATTACAAGGCGCTGGAGATAGCTGAGACTTGAATGATACAGTTGGCATTTTAAAGTTGAGTAAGACTCTAATGACCTTTGTTCTCCCATATAAAAGGGATTTTTTGATACTTTTAGTTAACATTTAATGATGATCAGAAAACTGATACCATTAAGATTAGAAAGTTATTCTACGACCAATGATAATGTATATCATATTTGTGAAATAATTATTACCTGATTCAAATTTAAGATGGTATCCAACTTTCATCCCATTAGTCTGAATACTCATCAAGTGGCCTGCACACCTGAACTTAAGTGATTATATCAAGAAAATATTTTGCTTCAACCATTGGCACCGTAATTCTTCCACGGAGAAAGAAATTCTGTGTATGTACACAGTATTTACACATATAATACATATATATGTATGTATATGTATATATATAGACACATATTATTACATTAAATATGGAAACCCTAAGATTTTAAAAAGTCAGGTTCTAATGAATTAAATATCAGTCCAGGGAAGAGTAAAGAGAAGAGGGGATGAAAAACAAGAGAAAGAAACCAGCTGTGTGCAAAATAAACCATCCATGTTCCCCATAAAGACTGATTTTATTTTATTCCTGAATTCTTAGTGAGACTGGATTCATGTGTGTGTGTGTGTGTGTGTGTGTGTGTGTGTGCGCACAGGGGTGTGCTGCGTGCACCAGACAATAAAAGGAGTCAATTCAGCTTCTGTGCTGATGCATGCAAAAGATACCGGGCTGGTGGGAACACGAACACTGACTTACACACATGCCCTCGGGAATTTACAAACATTGCACGAAGCACTTTGGACTTCTCCAGGTCATGGAGTAAAAGCTTCAGGTCAGTTTTACCTTGATTCTTGAGGTGCACTTTTTCAAATACTTTGGCTTTGCATCTCCATGCTAATGCTGAAACTTGTCAGGAGGGCACAAGTGCCAATAACAATAAATTTTTTGTACTCTGCATCATATTACTTGGCAGAAAGTTATTGCTGTTATTCTTATAGAAGTTTAAATACCAAGGTTAATATTGTTCTCTTTCCATTTTATAAGTAGCTCACACAATTATTTACTTATTTATTTTTTGGTGAGTCTTTTGTAATAGAATTTATCCTTGTTTGTTTAATCTTTTTTTTTTTTTTTTTTTTTTTTTTTTTTTTTTTGGAGAGATTTTTGTTATGGGGCACATGCACTCACCGAAGAGACAGAGACGTAGAAACAGAAAACAAGAAATCACTCCCCATGGGGGATGACCATACTGCAATCCTTTCTCCTCCATTCCTTCAGGATTTGAGGCACGCATACACACATGCTTGGTGTGAATTTTAAGCTTCCAGATCTAGGACTCAAACCACGGTCGACATGGTGGGAGTCCAGCAATAAAACCATTACATCATCATATCATCTGCTGGCTCCTATTTTAATCCTAAAAGAATGGCAGATTCTCTTGTTAAGTCACATGCTCCGTGTTCATAAATAAATAATAAAATTTAGACTCATCATACTCTCTTCACTATAGTCCTCTAAGTGAGTGGTTCATCTTTTGAGGAGTATTAAGAAAAGGTATGAGCTAGAGGACTTTTCATTCTGAAAAGATAAACAAAGAAGCTATAAGCACATATTTTATACTTCCACTCTGCTGTTCAAATAAAATGATTATTTTGATGGCAGTCATTTAGGTTACTGACAGCCAAGTTCATGTTTTTGTCTTAACATATTTGATGGATAATTATTATTAAAATTGTTTCTGAAAAAAAGGGTTTCCAGGATAATTCCGTTTTTTTAATCTCATAAAAGAAAAATTTTATCTCAAATCTCACAAAAAAATATTTCTCATCTCAAAAGACCAAAAAACCAAACCCTAGAACCTCATACCAAATATATAACAATGTTTTTGATATTTGTAATCATAACTTCAATATTTCTTTAATTCTCATTTTTCAAGATTCATAAATATAAGGGAATTTTTGGTAATGAGCTCATAATTGCTATTTTCTGCTTAACTTTTCCCTATATGTATGTGTTTTATTCAGACTTATACTTTTGCAAGTAGTGTTCTTAAGTTATATACCATCAAAGATAATTAATTCAGTATTAAGATAGTTGACTTTCAAGGTTATTTTATTCCTTTCAGCTTTCTAATATGAAATGCTTTTAAATTTAAAAAAGTCTTGCAGAAATTTTTCTGAGTTCATGTAGTACAACTTCACTCAGCTTCTAGTATTAATAACTTAATATAGCTATGGTAAGTAATCAAAACCTGGAAATTGCTTTTCTTGGTGCTAGAGAAATACACTATTAGCCTAAACTGTAAGTACATAATGAATCTTGAAACTTATCACAGGAGAAATAATGCAGTTTAAACCAAGTTATTTATTTGGTTATATTCTTTTGGCTTTTTGTTTACCATTAATTTATTTAAAGCACACCATGTGATAGAGAATAGAATTAAGAATGCCTTGTGTTTAATATTAAAATTTCATTTCAGATACTACAGTAATTTTTATTTTAACATGCTAGTGAAGTTTTTTTATATACTATGAACAAGGGACTAATTTGGGAGTTTTCCTTTCGATCATTTGACACCTTTGGAATGAATATATCTTTATAGAATTTCTCCTGAGGTAGTCTCACAAGTAAATAACCACTATCAATGTCTTGAAAGCAATAAAAAGGCTATTGTTTTATATGGAATTATTCTCCTCCACGGTGTGCAGTTCATCAGTTCATCACTGCATATGCACTGAACTTATTTGCCCAGTTATACATATTTGTTTTATGAATAAGAATGTTGGGTAGTTAGGATAAAAGTTAAACCGATTCAAATTTTATTTTGAATTTGTCGAATTGTTGCCAGAATACTATGAAATAACTATTACAAATATTCATTCATTCCTTTGAATATTTTTTACTATACTGGATGGCTTCCCTTTGACACTCTAGCACAGCCTACAAGACTCCCTGCCAGCTTTGTGACTCAGCAGTGCCTGTTGCACTATGGCTCCTGGGGGATGGGAACTAGTCTCTGGTGAGCACAGGCAGGAAATGAGAATTCAGAAGGAAAAATAAGATCAAAGAACTACTGCCTTGACTCCTTCCATAAAGGGCTGCTGCAAACTGGCTGCTCTTATCTTAAGGGTGGTACTCCCTCTCTCTAAGGTCACAACAATCATTACTCCTCCCCAAAAACCTAAAGATTTGGGGTATCAAAGTGTCACTTATTAGTAGACTTAGGACAATGTACAATCTACTGAGATTTCTCTGTACCTTTTACATTGCATGTGTGTAAGCACATTCATGTGTGTATATGTGTGTATGACTATGTGGAGAGAGAGAGAGAGGGAGAGAGAGAGAAAAGGAAATACAAGGAGGGACAGATAGAGAATGAAAAAGAAACAATGGAACATGCAGAAATCAGAAATCAGAACTTTAAGCATGACCTCAGGTAATGTGTGCGTGTGTGTGTGTGTGTGTGTGTGTGTGTGTTGGGTTGTCAGAAAAGTCAGGATGCAGTTTTTTTTCTATATTTTTCTATGAAAAAATACATCATGACTTTTCCAAAACCCAATGTATACCTGGGAAAATTACAAAGTAATTATTTTCTTATTTTCCCAACTTTACTTTTTTATTCTACCAATATGTGTCAATCTCACAATTCTTCATTCAAAATTTAAGAACAAATTTAGGCAATTTCATCTGTATTAATTATGTGCTAGGGATTATGATAACGTTATTAAATTCCATTCCCACCTTAATCACGTGTTTATATTTCTTTTTTTTTTTTTTTGGAGAGGTTTTCGCTATAGGGCGTGTGCGTTCGCCAGACAGAGAGAGACAGAGAGATAGAAAGCGAGAAATCACCCCCCGGGGGGATGGCCACGCTGCAATCCCTTCTCCTCCATTCTCCTCTTGAGATCTTGGGCACGCACGCACACGCGCCCGGCGTGAAGTTTAAGTCGCTGGGTCCGGGACGCGAACCGCGGTCGACTATGTGGGAGTCTAGCGACATAGCCATTATGCTAACTGCTGGTCCCAATCATGTGTTTATATTTCAACAGGAATTTTCTAAAAGCATACGTTCATGGACTGGAAATTTCAGGCTCTAGGTATGAATTAAATGGAATTATTGAGGGGCTGGAGAACTGTAATCAAACTGTAAATGTCTTAGTACCTTTGGAAGGGCCCAGTGATGGTCTTGGATAGACCCAAGTCTTCACAGGTTCTTGTTTATAGTTCTCAAAAGTAGAAGCAGAATGTGCTGAGACTGCAGCACCATGAGACTGGAGAGGGGGTCTAACTGGAACAGTGTGGGCTCTGTTCTTTAGTCCCCACAGACATAGGGTATTCTTTAGCATGTTACCTTAGGGAGTCTCGTACCCCCAAGGTATATAACCTAGGGTAGACTACCACAAGCCTGCTCTATTTGGTATGCTTTGCATTTGAATTTCTTGCTTGTTGACTCAAAGAAAGGTGAAGCCCGTAGAAAAAAAGCCGTCCTTACTCATGTCTACCACACACCCTGCACAGTGCGGGATGCCCTGTCTAAATGCATTTCTACACATGCAAACATGCCCAGACTCTCTCTTGCCTCTCCTTTCCCTTTCTCTCTCTCTCATACATTTACAAACACATTTTACTCTTCACCAGAAATTAGTGTGTGAATCAAAAGTGTTGTGATCTGTTTGAAGTTACTTAACAAGTAAATACAGAGCAAAGATTTGAATTCAGGTACTTCCACATCACCCTAGTAACAGGAAACTTAGGATGCAAGTCACATGTTCTTATCCGCTGCAATATGATTTTACTTTCAATAAACTTCTTTCCTAATATGTTTATCAGTTCTTGTTATTTCCTTATTGCCATTTGCCATTCTCCATGAGTACTATTATTACATTTCCCATTAAAATAATACAAAAATATATAAATAATATGGATTCAAGTGTTTGCATCTGGAAAAAGTTAAAAGAAAAAAATAGGAATTTATGGAGAGGATCCAGGTAGAACATTAATATCAAGCAATAGGAAGACAAATTGGTCAAATGTCAGGTCTACTGAATGGAAAGGAAAGGGTGGGTAAGAAATCAGCTCAGTGTAAGAGTGTGAGCCTACTGGACCTAGCGAACGGAAGACTTCATGTCTTTGTAGGTGGTTTTTATACCTCGGGAACACACACATAGCCCTGGTAATAAAGGCTTTACTATACATTTACTTGCATTTTAAACTTTAATATTTTAAAAACCCAATGAGTTCAGAAATGTTCTTCTTAACATAAATCAACATTTTGACTAGGAAAATCTGCAAAATGCTTTACTCACCACGGTGAAGATAATTGCATTTATAAAATAAATGACATGCCATCAATTAGGAGGGCTGAGCTGACTAAGACAGGCCTCACTCCCAGTACAAAAATACATGTAACTACTTTATTGCACAGTTCATCAAAATGAATTGATTTCAATATTTTCCTATAATAACTACCTTTATCATGTTTCATTGGATCTCCCTTTCCTTTTTATAAACTACTTTGAGGGAAGCTGCCCTTACTTTATGTTCATGTTTAAGTATGCAAGAGGCCAATCAAGTTCAACATTCCACTCCATGCTTAATTAATATTAGTTTTTCTCCTTCCTATTGGCCAGGCTCTAGCAGGACAGAGTTGAAGAGGAGACAGGGAGTGTATTTTCATTCTGAGACAATGACTCCTCCCACTCCTTCTCCTCCCTTTTCTATTCCACTCTGGTATGTTTATGTGGGATGAGAACAGATTAGGGGGGCAAATACTTTTTGCATAAGTACTTGTCCACTGATGTAGACCTTCTTTTGCTGCCTTTTCTCTTTTGGTTAAAGCAGGTTGGACCTCCTGTGAGACAGGAAACAGAAAGCTGTTTATCAAACAGATGACATGTACAAACGCTACAGAAGGCCTGCAAGCTAAGCACCCTCTACACCATTTCCTGACGTGAGACATGTAATCCAGCATGGCCTCTTCAGTTCCACAGCTGTCTACACCACAGCAGCTTGGCTCCACAGCCAGCTTTGTCAGTGGTAGGTCATACATGATTTCAAAGTGGGCTCTCTTCAGAGGGTCCGCTTGACCACTGGGAGATTTCCTCATCCTAAACATTCTGAAAAGGTTTCACACTGCTGCTGCACGTGTTCTCATCGATACCTTCCTTCTCAATGATACTCTTTTAATAAACCCAGAGGATACTCAGTGCGGTGATTAGCAGATATCCAATAAGCAAAAGACATGTTAATCTACGCAACTGCTTAGATTCTTTTTTAAAACACAGAAAAGGCTCATTCTTGGCGATGCTGTCAGTGGTATACCCCATACCAGTGCTGGAAGTCCTGTGACCGACCACAGGTTAAGATCCCCAGCTGAATCAAAAACGTACCAGGTCCATGCGTCCAAGGCCTTGATGAGCTGGAGGGCCTCAAGAAGTGAGTCTTAGAGGGACAAGATCATGTCAAGTCTTTCTTTCTTTCTCTCATTAATAATTATTAAAATATAGGATAATTATTACCTGTGAGGGGACTTCAAAAACAGTTTGTGGAAAAAATGGAACTAAAGAATGAAAGCTCATATTTTAAAAAAAAATTAACTGAAGAATACATTATATAAAGTTTTTTGTGAAACATATTTTCATGAAGTTTTTGACACAAAGTTTTTTGAACTAAAAGTCTTAGTAGCTCATTTTATAATAAATAAAATTCTACTGAATATGACATATATAAGGTAAAAAAAACATAAAATATTATTTTAAAGAAAAAAGAAACCCACTGATTCTAGAAACCGAAGGGAAAAAAATCTCAGAATTATATATAGATGCTAAACTCATGGGCTATAGAAACACACTAGGATCTTACATCCTAAGATTTTAAGTGTTCTGTGTAAGAAGAGGTAGAGTTAAGCCCAGAAGATGCAGGCCACTTGAAAAAAGGCATATTTTGCTCAAAAACTAGAAAACTGAGCCCACTATATCTATAGTTAAAGCCATGACAAGAAAATTAGTAATGAGAAATAGAAAACTGGAGCTTGTACCCCATGAGTGTGAGACATCAAATAGCATTTTGTTTTTGTTTTTGTTTTTTTTTGGAGAGGTTTTTACTATAGGGTATGTGCACTTGCCAGACAGACAGAGAGAGACAGAGAGACAGAAAGCAATAAATCACCCCCCAGGCAGGATGGCCACACCACAATCCCTTCTCCTCCATTCTCCTCTTGGGATCTTGGGCACGCACGCACACGCGCCAGGCATGAGTTTTAAGTCACCGTGTCCAGGACTTGAACCACTGTCAACTATGTGCGAGTCCAGCAACATAGCTGTTACGCTAACTGCTGGTCCCTCAAATAGCATTTTGACTTAGGAGTAGGTACCCAACACCAAAATAAAACAACCTACGACAAACCCAAATTCAGCTGCTACCTTAGAATTACGCACGTCAGGGCTGTAAAATGTGCTTGGAAGAACATTTTGAAAACCAGGGCATATGGAAGCTTCTACGGAGAAAGAAAGACACAAAAATGAGTCCAAAAATAAAAATCACACCTCATAAGTAAATAAATTATCACAAGGGAGAGTCAACTGCTATAAATAGGAGAATTAGCATTCTCAAGAAATAAATATAAGAGAAAACCTAACGGAGATCATTATAGAAACATTTATAAAAGGTCAAAAACTTTTAAAAGCTTAGAATCATAGATTCCATCAGGTGATATTCATTTTTATTTTATTTTTTTAGAGGTTTTCCCTATAGGATGTGTGCTCTTATCAGAAAGACAGAGAGAGACAGAGAGACAGAAAGCAATAAATCACCCCCCAGGGAGGATGGCCATGCTGCAATCCCTTCTCCTCCATTCTCTTCTCGGGATCTTGGGCACGCACGCACACGTGCCCGGCGTGAGTTTAAGCCACCAGGTCAGGGACTCGAACTATGGTCGACTACATGGTAGTCCAGTGACTTAGCCATTACGCCAACTGCTGGTCCTGGTGATATTCATTAGTTAGGTAATATAAAAATACTTTAAGAAGAGTCCAAATAACTTCTAAAATGAAAATATTATGGTAATTAAAAAATCAACACTCGCTTTTAAAATACGTTGAATTAAAATAGATCAAAGTTAATCACCCATGTAATACAGTGCAAGAATTTTAAGAGATGGAAAGTATGGAAGAGATGTTAAAAGTCCTAAGGATGTTGTAAGAATTTTGAGATTAAAAAATAGGAAGTCTAAGCAATACTCCAAGAAATAATATTGTTCTCCAAGTTTATCGAGAGAAATGAATCTTTACAGTAACTGCACGCCAAGCCTCAAACAACTCCAACCTTTCTCACTGTATCTTACGGAAGATGTAGGGCACTACATTTAGTGAAAAGCAAACAAAGGAATTTCAAGAGATTGACAGAAGACTTCTCATTAGCAAGAACAGAGCTCTGAAGAGAAGTGATTAACACATTGGAATAGCTGAGGAAAAATCTATCTGTAGGGAGACTTTTGTATCCAATTGAATTATCAATCCACAATAAGAAGAATTACTAAAGAATGAATTTCAAACAAAAACAGAGGGGATAAGCCACATAAAAGAAAAAGAAGTGGTAAACAAAGGAATTAGTAATATGGTAGCAAATTTATTACTCATTCGCTGAAAAGTAATGTTGATTAATTTCTGAGAATTTAAAAGTTAGTAAAGGCAGTGACAATAATACAAAACCTAATACTAAAATACTAAGAAGTTCTGAGACAAAAAATTTAATGGTGCTTGTACTGTTCAGAAGGTGATAGGCATATTAATCATTTTCATTTATCATAGCTTAGTGTGCATACTGGAAATATATAAGGAACAAAATTCAAACCAAATGATACAAAATATAAAAGCGACATGACGTGGGAAAATATCAACTGCGTCAGGAACAGTATCAGTAAGTAACTTGAACTCGTCTGTTAAAAACAGAGTCACCGGGACCAGCAGCTAGCGTAATGGCTATGTTGCTGGACTCCCACGTAGTCGACCACGGTTCAAGTCCCGGACCCGGTGGCTTAAACTCATGCCGGGCGCGTGTGCGTGCGTGCCCAAGATCCCAGGAGGAGAATGGAGGAGAAGGGATTGCGGCGTGGCCATCCCCCCTGGGGGGGTGATTTCTTGCTTTCCATCTCTCTGTCTCTCTCTGTCTGTCTGGCGAGCGCACGCGCCCTATAGCAAAAACCTCTCCAAAAAAAGAAAAAAAAAAAAAAAAAACAGAGTCACCGATTGGATTTACAAACATCGTGCTGCACAGTAGTTCTAAGACAGTCACAGAACGTAATGATGCAGTGACAGGTAACAGAAGGGAAGGAATGCTTTCAAAAATTATATAATCATCGTGTTCTATTTTTTATAAAATATTAATAATGTAAGTCAAAATAAAGTAGTGATAAAAGATACAGGACAACAGAAGCATAGTATTCTATGTTAATGTACCAAACAACTGAAGCTCACAATAGGTATAATTTAAATTTAAAAAAACGAAAATTTCTAAAAGAAATGCACAATTTGAGGCTTAGAGTAAGGACCTCACACTTCAAAATAATAATAATAATGGCATTGGGGCCAGCATGTGGCGTAGTGGTTCAGGTGCTAGACTCCCATTTGGCCTATTACAGTTTAAGAGTCCGACCCAGTGACTTGAAACTCATGCCAGACACGTGTGTGCCCCAAAACCCCAGAGGAGAATGGAGAATGAATTGTGGCATGGCCATTTCCCTGGGGAGTGATTTCTTACTTTCTATCTCTCTGGTGAGTGTATGTGACCTATAGCAAAAGTCTCTCTAAAAAAATAATAATAACAATGGTAATGACATTAACTCATATTGGAGCTTTCGTGGTATGATTAATGAGATACTGTCATCTTATTTGAAGTTTTGGCAGTGTGCGTGCATGTGGGCCTTGACTGAACTGTTTCATTTCAGATATTAAGGCAGGAAATCAGTAAAATTTTAGCAAGTCATATTTTTTTATTCCTTACCCACTTCCTCAATCCCTCCGTTTCCTCCAAATGGCAATCCATTGAATTACTTCCTAAGGAGCACTGCAGGGTGTTGGGGATCCAGGTGTTCTAAAGACTAGGTTGGCAAAGTTATTCTAAACATAGGTGAGTAGTTGTTACCCTTCTCACCTCGCTCTCCAGCTCCATTACTATTTCTGGACTTCCTTGGTAAAAGGAGATCTAAGAATTCTGCTGTCTCACTAGAGAGCAAGCCTTCTATAGGTCCCTGGTTAGTGTCTTCTGAATCTGGGGAGAGGGAGGAAAGAGGGACAGAGAGGAGAAGGGGCCACCTGTGCTCTCCATAGATTTGAAAATTAGTTTTCTGCTTCCATTTCTGACTTCACCTGCAAAATCCCAGACTCGTCGAATCTTACAGAAGAAATCAGCAGCTTTTCTGAGTGTTCTCTGTGGTTAGCACTTTCAGTTGACACTTCTGTTCTGAAAAATCTGTTATCTCTTTCAATTAGATTTCTGTTTTTCAAAACGATGTTGAAATATATTTTTTCTTATGTAATAGCTTCCATTTTCTTTATACGAGGATATGGTTGAATTTTATTTTCATTAAAAATAAAATACCTGTAGCAGATACTATATAAAATTTTTACTTGCTCATTATATCCCAATATATTTCCTTCTGTTAATAGCTGAAATGCCAATTGGGATAAAGTAGGTTTTCTACGACCTTTTTTTTTTTTTTTTTTTTTTTTCAGAGAAAGAGATATTTGTTATAGGGCATGTGTGCTCACTGGAGAGACAGAGAGACAGAAAGCGAGAAATCATCCCCCAAGGGGGATGCTCATGCCACAATCCCTTCTCCCCCACTCTCCTTTTGGGATTTTGGGCATGCATGCACTTTTGTCTCACAAGTGTTAAGCCACTGGGTCTGGGACTTGAACCGTGATCAGCTATGTGGGAGTCCAATAACATAACAATTACACCATCCGCTAGTCCCATCTCACACCTTCCTTCAATTGCCAGAGGCTGTATGCATTCACCAAAGAGAGGCAGGGAGGAAGAAAGCGCCCCACTCAGTGGATTAGGGGTTGTCATGCTATATTTCCTTCTCTATTTTTTCTGTAATCTGTCGGGATTAGGGGTGGGTCGCAGCTAGCATGTTTTTCAATCCACTAGGGCAATGATTCTGGCTGGGGTCAGCGATGCGGGATGTGACTCCCTTTAGCCCTAGGCTACAGTGCCAGCTCATCTATGACCTTCTTGATTCAAGTTCTGCCTTTCTCATATGTTCTTCTTCTGCCTAAAAAAGAAATGAGTGTGTGTCTGATAAGGAAAAGTTTAAGAATATTGGTGGACACGTGACTAGTTTTCTAGATCATTATCATTACAAGGCAAAATCCATAAGGAGTTTGTGAATTTGTGTTCCTCTCCCATGCAAGATCACTAACTTAAGACAAAACTGACCCTGAAGGACAACCAGACACCCTAGTGTTTTCCTCATTTTGTTGCCCCGTTATATTTGTATAAAAAATAGACTACAATCTACTAGAGCCCTTTGTTTCCCTTTTCTTAGAGTTTCTGGGGATGAAGTAACAAACAATAATATGAAGGCTTGCCATGGAAAAAGAGGAAGCCTTGCTTACAACTTTGGTCCTAACCTTTAAAATACATTTTATTATACTACATTTGAATATAGGTATTGGGCTCTTTCCTAATAAAGCATTAATTTACTTTCCATTCTTTAGGAAATCCAAGGAAAGGAAAGAAAATTGACAGGGCAAATCTAAGACATTGCCAAATGCATTATCAAAACATTGTTTATGCATCTATGAAAGCTTATCTGAGGTAATACATTTAGAAATTTTTTTAACATTTCTTAAGGTGTTATTTTGCCCTTGCAATAGTGTGCTACCTTGAGCAAAAGAGAAGACTGTTTCGGAATATTAGACTATGCCTTTGTACCCTGAATATAGCTGGACTAGACAGTTTACACAGTGACCAAAAAAGAGCTGGCCGAGTGGACGTAATGGCCAGAGAGACTTGGAGAATCCTGAAAAAATGGGTTAATCACAGCTCACTGCTTTCTGAGTCTTAACATGTCATCACGAGTCTGTGGCTGCTTTGTCAAGAGGCAAGCCCTGACAGAATTGCATAATAGGATTTGAGCAACACCCTTACTGACTCCAGGCGACGAGCTGGTGCATACGGTCGGAGCCTGATGTGCCATTTTCACTCGTGTCCTATTGCTGCTGTAGCAAATTACCTCAGACTTAATAGTGTTAAACAATATAAAAGTATTATTGTACATTTTTGGAGGTTGAACGCCCTAAAATCAAGGTGCTGAGAGACCTGCATATGTTCTGAAGACTCAGAAGGGTCCATTTTCCTGTCTTCTCCAGAGTCCAAGGGCTGCCTACATGAAAGGGCAAGCAATCTCATCCTTCTATCATCTCATCTTTGCTCCAGCATCACTTCTCTTATGCTCATCCTCTTGCCTTGGTCTTACAAGAATAACCCAATCTCGAAAGTCTCCACTTAATCACATATGCCAAATCCTTTTTTGCTGTCTGAGGTAACATGATCATATAGTTCTGAAATTGGGACTCGGGCAATTTCAGGGGGCTATTATTCTGTGCATAATTGTATAGAATTTTATAATTTTAGTTGATCAGTGTAATTATTGTCCAAAGAAGACTGGAGATTATATATTATGTTAAAAAAATAACCTGGCATTCTTTTAGTAAGACAGTAGTTTTCTAATATTCATAAATAAATAAATCAAACCTCTCAGACTTGGCAACAAGGAATAGCTACAACCTTAAATTTTTCATTCACATTTTTATATCTGATAATATAAATGGCAGGATTTGACTCTCAATCAAATCATTCAGCAAAATGAGAGAATTAAGTACAAATGTTTGTCTGCTTAATGTACATGATCTCATACGTCCCCTTCTGCCTCTGGTATCCAGGTTCTTAAGGTTCTGTGACTGAGCGTGACAACCCTAGTATTGTCTGTTTGTTTGTTTTTCCATAACTTGCAGAATCACAAGACGTAAAAGTTGTTTTCACTGGAGGGAGTTACAGCAGAGAATGAATCTAAATATATATATATATATATATATATATATCATCAGCATAATTGACTCTATTGTTTATGAAAATTAATATTATACTATCACTGTAAACAAACTGGTTTATATATTGTAGACAAAGAACTATGATGACTTTTTTTTTTTTTTTTTTTTTTGGAGAGGTTTTCTCTATAGGGCACGTGCGCTCGCCAGACAGACAGAGAGAGACATAGAGACAGAAAGCGAGTAGTCACCCCCTGGGGGGATGGTCACGCCGCAATCTCCTCTCGAGATCTTGGGCACGCATGCACACGCACCCGGTGTGAGTTTTATGCCACCGGGTCCGGGACGCGAACCGCGGTCGACTACATGGGAGTCCAGTGATATAGCCATTACGCTAACTGCTGGTTCCCTATGATGATTTGTTAACACTGTCATCAAATAACATGTTAGTGCTTTACCTGTAGTTTACCTTTTGTCAAATTTCTTAAATATACTGAGCCTAAATTTTATCTGAACAATACATGCTAAGAATTTTTTGTAATGTTCAACTAAGACAGTATATTTAGCTTAGTACAGGGGCTACTATTTGAAAGTCCTCAGGAAGTGATGGATACTGCTCTAGGGAATTTTGCATATTCCCCTTTATTTACTGACAGTCTTATATCCAAAGTCTCGGTAATCACATACCATAGGAAGTGTTAAGTCTGCTAATCATTCCATAAATTGGATAAGTCTTAAAATTTCTTTAGTACAAAATGTCAAATAATCTAACATATTTAAGTACTAAATATTTAATATAAAATTATTTTTTGAATTTGCTTTTTTTTTTTTTTTTTTTTTTTTTTTTTTTTTTTTTTTAAGTTCTGATGTTTTTATCCACAAGCAAGAGAGAGGATCAGGACACCTGACAGGGTCTTGCCTTTTTGCAATTCTCCACCAACCTTCCAGCCAGACAGGCTCGTGGCCCTGCCTGGCATGTTCAGGTCGAGCTAAGATCTGAACACTGGACCTTCCCGTATGCCACCAGCATTGCACAGGGGCACTCTACTGCCTAGACTGCCACAGCTGTGCTCAATGTTTTGAATATTGACTCGCTATGTCAACAACATGTTCAGTTATATCACCAGTGCTAGCACCGATTTAGGCTCAATTCCTTGGTTAGAGGAGTAGGTTATTCTTTTCCAAAGTTATCAAACAATACTAAGTTTAGCAAAGTTTTCAGTCCAATTCATTTATACAGATTTTTTAAAAAGTCAATAGAATTGATTCTAAAAAATTCTATTTTAATATCTTTAAATTCTTGGGACCACCAGTTGGCATAATGGCTACATCGCTGTACTCCCATGTAGTGACCGTGGTTCGAGTCCCAGACCCGGTGGCTTAAACTCACGCCAGGCACGTGTGTGGGTGCCCAAGATCCCAAGAGGAAAATGGAGGAGAAGGGATTGCGGCATGGCCATCTCCTCTGGGGTGATTTCTCACTTTCTGTCTCTCTGTCTCTCTCTGTCTTTCTGGCAAGTGCATGCACCCTATAGCAAAAACCTCTCAGAAAAAAAAAAAAAAAAAAAAAAAAAAAAAAAAAAAAAAAAAAAACAAATCTTTAAACTCTTGAGATTTTTTTTTTATGATATTGTGAGCAATTTTTTTTATTTTATGTAGATACTAAGTGTCCTCACTTAAAAATTAAAGTCAGAGGTTATTTATTGTTGTAGGTTTGTCTTTCTGCACCCAACAAATAACAAGGAGAGATGATATTTAGAAAGCATTTCTTTCTAGATGTTGCAACTTAAAAAATCAAAGACCTGAATCTAGAAACTAATAAAAGGAGTCATTACCAGCAAAGACTTGTAATTCAAGGAAGAACATGTTCCATTACTATGACCATAGTCACCATACTATGCAATGGACCTCAGAAACTCACTCTTTCTGTCTAACTGAAACACTGTATCTTTTTCCTTTCTCCTTTTTTTTTTTTTTTTTTGGTTTTTGGAGAGGTTTCCGCTATAGGGAGCATGCGCTCACCAGACAGATAAAGAGAGACAGAGAGACAGAAAGCGAGAAAGCAAGAAATCACCCCCCAGGGGGGCTGGCCGTGCCGCAATCCCTTCTCCTCCATTCTCCTCTTGGGATCTTGGGCATGCACGCACACGCACCCAGCATGAGTTTAAGCCACCGGGTCCGGGATGTGAACCGCTGTCTACTACATGGGAATCCAGCGACATAGCCATTACGCTAACTGCTGGTCCCCTAAACGCTATATCTTTTGACCAGTATCTCTTGTTGCCCCCAACTCTAGCCTCTGATAGCCATCATCCTGCTCTCTTAATCATCCATAATGTATATATATATCAAAACATCACACTGTGGCCCTTAAAGAGATATAATTATTCTTTATCCATAAAATAAAATCATCAGTGGTAAAGGATGCTTTCTCACCATTTTCCTTTGGTCTGCTCCATTCATGCACAGCTATAGTTAGTATATCCCTTCCTAATTGACTTAAAAAGAAATGTTATTACACTATGCATTGTTATAATAAATGAAAAAAAATAGACATATCATCGAGATCTGATATTTTTTGATATATCAAAAGTTTAACTTAATACTTCAGATTAATGTAAATCCTTTAGACTTCTTGATGAAATCAAAACCAACCCATGAGTATCTTTAAATTCACCAACTTCCAATTCAAGATTTTTCTATCAGTCCTTCTGTATGATTTTTTTAACTTGTGCTATAAAGCATGTGTGCTTGCTGGAGGGAGAGAGAGAAAGTGAGAAACTCAATCCCTTTCCATCCACTCTCCTCTTGAGATTTTGATATGTGTCTAGCATGATTTTCAAGCCACTGGGTCTGAGACTCAAACCACACAGATGGTCATGTGAGATCCAATGACGGTTAAGGCCAGCCACCTTTACCACCACACCACCTGGCTGGCCCTCTGGAAAAATTTTTAATTAACGTTCAAGAAATGTTTCAATTAAATCCTTTTGATAATTTTGACTTATTATAAAATGTTAAGTAACAACATTTAAGCGAAATTTTTAAAAATCTTTCAACAATTTATTATTTGAACATTATTAAGACATTTGAACATTTTTATTTTATAATGATTAGAAATATTTATGTAATTAAGCTCTCTAATTTTGTACTATTTAATGAAAGTAGAACTTACTTCTCCTGACCAAAGAGAGTCACACTTCAAGTAACACAAAAAATAAAATCTATTTCACAGTTTCCTATTAGTGTTCAAATATTTTAGAAAGCCAGAGGCAACCATCTTAATTCCTTTAAAATTTATTTATTCTCATATATATCTCTGGGGAATAAGATATGAATGAAAATTCCTTAAATTTAAGAGAATATATCAAGTTTTAAAAGTTTCTGAGCAAAATGAGAGTAAATACAATGTGGGACAGTATATATGGATTATATTGGAAACCTAAGATAGCAGAGGAGTCTGAAAACCAAAGATTAATTATAAATGACGAGTTATCTTCTTTAGCCCTGCTTAGTATACCAAGGATGTTGGCTAAGATTTTGGATGGGTTACTTTAGGACTGAGTTTTGCCATACTTGACATTGACAATCAGTGAAGTTTGCCCTTAATAATACAGTTATTGTAAGTGTGAAGATCTAAAGAACTTAAACTCAGAAGGAGACTGGAAGAGACTGTTTAATGATAACTGACAGATCAGAAGCTTAATGAGTAGGATTTAATAAGGTTAGTCAGTAGAGTGCAATGGAAATAAAAGAGTAAGAATAGGATGGATGATTATACTTACATAGTCAGTTGTTTGAATTTAAGCCAGCAGTGGTAAGATAGCCACCAATAACATTCAGGTGATGACATTTGTCTGCATGGAGCTTTGGATTAACCTAGGTTAATACTACTACTGGGCACAGAAATCAGATTTTAATTTTAGATGATAAACTAATTATTAAATGAAAACTTAACCAACAAATCACTAAAGAAAAAAAAAAGCAGTCAGCAGATGCCATTAATCTTTTTTAAAATTATTTAATTTTATTTATTATTATTTTAAAAATATGCCATATGGTATGTGAGCTCACTGGAGAGAAACAGAGAGAGAGAGAGAGAGAGAGAGAGAGAGACAGAGAGAAAGTGAGAAGGCAAGGCACTAGGTCTGAGACTGGAACTGTTGTCAGCCATGTGGCAGTCCAGCACCCTAACCACCATGCCACCTGCAGGCCCCACCATGAGCCTTGATATGAACAATTGGAAGCTATTGAAACATGAGGTGCATGTAATCCTTGTTTCAGAGAGTTATGCCTGCTTTAACTGGGAGCAAATGCACAGTGATTACTGCAGGACTGTGAAGATACCGAAACATTTAGGAAGCAACTGCTGTCATGTCATCTTCAATTAGTTAGCTTACGAAGTAATAAATCTAACAGACAATGAGGAGAGATATTTTGTTTATGGATCATCATAGAATGAAACACCATCCTGTAATGTATTTATGGACCAGAACTAATCTGTTCTATATGACCGCAGATTAGAACATCAACTGATGTATAATAGAAGATGAAGCTGATAGCCAAAGATCAAGTTTAGGGGGTGCCCACATATATACTAGAATCCACATTCCAATGGGTTACAAAAGAAATTTCTCAGAACCAGCAGATAGTATAATGTTTATCCTATGTAGTCAACTACAGTTCAAGTCCCAGAACTGGCTGCTTAAAACTCAGGCCAGGCATGTGTGCTTGCATGCCCAATATCCTGAGAAGAGAGTGAAGGAGAGGGATTTGCAGCATGGCCATCCCCTGTAGGTGGTGATTTCTTGTTTTCTGTCTCTCTCTCTCTCTCTCTCTCTCTCTCTCTCTCTGTCTCTTGGGCGAGTGCACTCACCCTATAGCAAAAATCTCTCTCATTAAAAAATAAATTCTCTTCATATATTTATTTATATAACCTGTGTTCTCTGGAGTATGTGTACACTCAAACATTGATTATATGTTTAGCTGGCCACTTTTGCTCCTATTACATTGGATAATCTGAACTTCAGAGTGTAAAATTTGTGAAACAGATAAAAATGTTTTAAACAGCTCACAGCATATCATTTGTGAGGCATATAGTATTCTTTTTTTTTTTTTTTTTGGTAGAGGTTTTTGCTACAGGGTGCGTGGACTTGCCAGAAAGGCAGGGAGAGACAAAGAGAGACAGAAAGCAAGAAATCACCCCCCAGGGGGGATGGCCACACCGCAATCCCTTCTCCTCCATTCTCCTCTCAGGATCTTGGGCATGCATGCACACGTGCCCGGCGTGAGTTTAAGCTACTGGGTCCAGGAATTGAACCGCAGTTGACTACATGGGAGTCCAGCAACATAGCCATTACGCCAAGTGCTGGTCCCCGGGCATACAATATTCTTAAATACAAAAATTAGACTATATGAGGAAGAGGCTGCTGCTCTCTCCCAGTGTCATGTACTTTCCTACGCAGGGACGAAGGGAGGGGCCACCGCCTGCTCTGCAGGTGCCATGCGCTCTGCATCCTATCACCTTGCACTCTGCCTTGCTGGCTCAGCCCGTGACTGCATCAAGACCAGGCAGGTTGGGGTAAGTGAGGGGACCATGGCTGCTGCCTGGAGGAAGGACTGGCTGAGTAAAAGGACGACCACCATTACCTCTGTGACCCACAGCTACCTGGCTGTGGCCCCTATCTTAGGTAGCCTATGCCAAGACAGGAATTAGGTGAGATAATCTAGGGCGGGGGAGTCAGCAGAACCCTCTAGTCTGCATGGTTTCTGTTTGCAAAAGCAGGGAGGAGCCAACTGTCTGAGGCAGTGAGGCTCTGGAAAAATCCCTACTAGCCACCCTTGAAGAGAAAAAAGGAATGAAACATCATTCTAGAAATCTGACACCCAAACTCTCACCATGAATTCCAGCACCACCATTCAAGGAAGCATAGGGAAACTGGCACAGAGTTAACACACCCTATAGTCAAGTGCACGAACAGATAGCTCCAGAAACCTACTCCAAAATCATGAGGAAGAAGCATTTCACCAGATACCTAAAAATCAATGCAGAATCATGAGATATATGAGAAAACTAGGAAATATCTCTCCTCCAAAGGAACACACTAATTCCTCGCCAACAATGGATAAAACACAAGAAATCACAAAAGCAGTATCAGAAAAAGAAATCACAATATTCATCATTACAAAATTCAGTGAGATATAAGAGAGAATAGACGATGAATTCCAGGCAAGATATTTCCTTGATTTGATTCTCAAATACTGCATACATACTTTGGAAAACCACACTGGGTGCTACAGAGATGTATTACCAATTAAACATAAATAAAAAATCATTAAATTAAAAATTATACCACTTAATCTTAAGACATAGATCATTTTTCCTTTCCTTCTAAATCATGTGCTTCACCTTAAGTGTCCTTAGGCTTTCAAAACTACTGCATTTAATTCAATGGTGTTTAATTTTTTCAGACACATGAAGGCCTCACACTTGAAAAAAGAACCATGTCTGTACTGATATTTAATAGTTACCTTTTATATGGATTCTTTGGTAGTGAATTTCAATGGTAGTAGACCTAGTGGAATCAATAAAGGGCAGAAAAAAGATTACTTTAGCAAACATTACTAGGAAATGGCAAAAATATATATCATGAAGCAGAGCTTATACTTGACATCCTGAACTCCTGCCCTATGAAGGTGATTGTGCTATTGACATAGTAAGTGTTTGATTGAGCAGGTCAGAAAACTTGGGAATATCTCCAAAATCTATTTACAACTCAGTAGAATTGATGACTAGAGGATGATAGAATATTCTTAAGCTATGAGTAAGTAAAACTTCATTGCACTAATCCAATATTCTTTAATCATTTTGAAGAAAACTTGAGCCCCTTTTAGCATAGTTTCGTAGGTGATAAGTGGTGGGGAAGCAGGTGTTTTGCAAATGTATGAGAGTGTGTATAAGAAAACTACCATTCAAAGGAAAAAACATTCTCAACTCAACTTTTTCTATTTGTGGTAAATCTATGTGTTGCTGTCTTCTACAATTTCAGAAAGAAAGAAGAATCAGAGTTAACAAAATTCCCAAATCTTAAGGGACAATGGAAAAGCCTGCAAAAATGATTAATAATATATATTTTAATACTAAAATTGGAATACTTTTACATATATTGGTTATTTGACTTCTCTGTTACTTATATTTGTTCAGTTATTACCTAATATAATCAAAGCCAAAGAATAATTCATAGATTTTTCATCAAATATTTCCATCGCTGATACAAAAAAAGAGCAGAACAAAAATAACAATGGAATGCAAATAATTCATTATATTACTTCAGGGAAAAATATGAAAATATAGAGTACATTTGGAAACAAAACTAGTAAATAAGTTTAGAAAAATCAGCCAAAAATTAAATACCTAGTTAGACCATTAGAAAAAGTTCAGAAAACGTTGAAATTTTAAATCTTTCATTGTTTCAATTATTTTTACATTTCAATTCAATATTGAATTAACACTGCTTTAATGTAACTTAGCCATCGGGCAAATTATTCACTAAAGAAGTTCTAAAGCTCTACACGAATGACAATAAAAATATTTCGTGTATGGTATATTCAACTGGACTGATGTGAAGTGCATCCAAGTTTGAAAAATTCACTTTACCAGTTGTAGTTGATGTATAGTGATTAAATGTATAAAATAAGTACAAATAAAAAAATACAAAGATATTTTTAAAAGTTGAAAATTAGTTACACTCAAGACTATTTTTTTTTTCTTTGTAACAATGGCTGAAATTGAGAGAACAGAAAATTGCCTAAGTTAAAAGGGATACTTACAGAGTTTAGGGAAAATAGGTATTATGAAAAAACTGCATTAATTTCTCTTTTCCTTGCACCAAAATAAACATATACTTTAGTTCCATTTTTCTATAAACTTTCTGGAGTTCTTTCATAGTATTCTTTGCATATAAACTAAGACATGTTGCTGTAACTTTCCTTGCAAGAAAATTAAAATGACATAATATGGTACTCTTGTTGTAGTTAGAATATATGTTTCATAATTTTTTTATTGTCACTCATACATTTTGTTAAATACATTTCTCAAAGAAAACACATTTTCTCAATCCAAACTGCATTAACTGCAGCGAATATGTCTGTGTGTGTGTGTGTGTGTGTGTGTGTGTGTGTTTGTGTGGTGTGTAGCTCTCTTCCCACGTTTTAATTAAATATTTTTTCTTTGTATTTTATACTTACTTATACTGCTGAAGGTTCACAGGGAGTTTTTAAAAATCCTAATTACATGCCTAATGTATTTTTTAACTCAAGTGATGGATTAATACCAAAAGTTTATTTGAAACAAATATTGTATTTGTAAGCAAAATGTTTGAAGGTTTTATGGTGGTCTAACAAATATTGAGTATTTAATGGAAGAATTGCTCAGTGGAGTAAATTAAAAATGGAAGTTGAAGCTGCAAATATTCACAGAGGCAATCAGTATATAATTTTAAATTGCTAATAGCCTGGTTTAACATTTTAACATTCAATCATTTTGGCAGAATCAAATTTCTCAACACAGCTGCATAACCAAGGCAGTGAGGACCCTGGAGAAGAGGACCGATCAGTATTTCAGTTTATCTTCAAAGTTTGTTTTTAACCAGATAACATCATTTTATGCCTTAATGAATTTGACTAATATGTAAAAGGGATGTTTCAAAATACTCTGGCTTTCCTAACCACAGTTTTGTTTGTTTATTTATACGCATATACTTTAAAAGGAGTAAATAAATTACATGAGCTTGGAATGATATAATGCTATTATAATTATTGCTTATCTATTACTATCATTTCTTCTTTAAGAAAATAAATGGGAACTATTGTTATAAAAAGTCTGATATTAAATTATAAATTGTTTTCAAGAAGCATTTTAGTCTGCTTTAGAAAGTTCTGATAATCCATTTGTTTACTGGCAGGATATCTTTCTTAACAGGGAAGAAAATGGAACAAGCAAAAATAAAATTAAAAATGTAAGGGGCGGGACCAGCAGTTAGCGTAATGTCTACGTCGCTGGACTCCCATGTAGTCGACCGCGGTTCACATCCCGGACCCGGTGGCTTAAAAACTCACACCAGGCCTGTGTGCGTGCGTGCCCAAGATCCCAAGAGGAGAACAGAGGAGAAGGGATTGCAGCGTGGCCATCCTCCCGGGGGGGGTGATTTCTCGCTTTCTGTCTCTCTCTGTTTGTCTGGAGAGCGCACGCTCCCTATAGCAAAAACCTCTCCAAAAAAAGAAAAAAAATGTAAGGGGCTGGATATTGTTGCAGCACTGAAACAGGAGGCTCCATGAGGCTTACACACATGGGCAGGTTCTAAATTCATGTCTTGAGACTTCCCTGAGTGCTCTCCAACAGGTGTGTACCAGGCAGGATGAGGCTGAGGGTGGATGGCAACTTTATGGCCCTGTTACAGGTGAGTGCGTGCTCTCCCTCCTTCTTTCTCTCCTATTGCAGAAATAGATAAATTAACTTAAATTTAATCACTAGAAGAAACAAGTAAAATAGAATGTAAGAGGACTTTAAAAACTTCACAGAAAATTGGAATTAAAGTACTAGCTAATTTGGTGTGGAAAAATATTTTGAAACCCATACATCATTTTCATAACATGCGTTGTCTACGAACTTTTTGAGGTTCTCCCACATTTCATTTAAATGGAGAAATTCAGTTTACAGTCAGTTTTTCCTGCTCTAATTCACTATTTCCTAAATAGCACATTATAATCTTCATTTTCAATCATAGAGCGCAAGAAGCATTGATGTCTAAATAAGAGCCCTACTTAAAGAAAACAAATGCTGTCCATGTAAGAGGAGGCTTATAAAAGTCTTTCAAATTTTCATAACTAAGATAAACTAGATGTAGCAACTGGTGGCCTACATACGGCAAGAATGATGGAAGCCGAAACACAACCACATCTATGAACTCTTTAAATTTCACCACACCATCACTTCACTTATTTTTGCTTCTCTGTATTTCTCGGTAAACTCTACTCTGCTTCCTTCTGATAAAGTTGAAAGTCACAGAGGTCTAGCTCAGTGATGTGGGCATTGCCTGTACTCTCAGAAACCACAGAATGCAATCTCAGAAGAGGTGATTTAAGCTCACATTCTTTCAAGGCAAAAATCATGGAGCTGCACTGAGAAGGTTTTCTCTAGTTTGAGAAGTGTGATGACCGAACTGAGCACACAGATGCATCCCTCCGCACTTGTCTCGCCTGTGTAACGTTTCTAAGGTATTTCTTTATTGGTTCTCTCTGTAGTTTTTCCAGTATTTACACCATTTAAAAATTTTTTTCCTCTCATTTTAAATTATTTTCTGAAAGTGGCACACTGT
The DNA here is from genome assembly GCA_026018925.1 of Tupaia tana. NCBI lineage: Eukaryota > Metazoa > Chordata > Mammalia > Scandentia > Tupaiidae > Tupaia > Tupaia tana. The sequence goes on from JAKSZU010000006.1 coordinate 92,898,305, forward strand.
ATTTTCTATATTGGAAACTGGTTATATAACCTCTCAAACACATTTGATTGACTTAGTGTGTGTACTACTATCGTATGAGTGGTCCAATGTTAAATAATAAAGACTCACAGCTCAACTATATCCTTAAAGTAGTAAATTCCTCTATCAAGAAAACATGTTTCGCCTTAGAGATATAAGCGAACAAAATTATGCTCTGACTTCTGAAGGGAAAAATGTACTGGCTGCAAATCTTAGAGCAACTGAAAGAGAGGTTTCCGGATGTGCCCAGTACAAGTGAGAACCAACGGGTGAGATGATGGTGTGCTAGTAGTCCGGATTGGATCATTCCTCATCATAGTCCTGCACGGAAAAGTCACACTGTATTCCCATGAGTATACAATAACTGTTTTTGGTTCACTTCAAAATATTGTTTAAAAAAAGAAAAAAAAATTAATATATACATGCAGGCATACTCTGGCATTTCCTTTTTACCTGGTGGGGGAAAAAATCAAAAACTCTTTTTATAATGATGTAAATGAGTTTGCTTTGAAAATCTAAGTAGTAATTGTTGTAACCAATTACTAACAATTTTTTTTTTTAATCATTACATAGAAGAGAGATTTGTTTCAGGATGTCCAAAGAACTTTGCCAAGTCTGCAATAATATGTATGGCTCATGAAGTGCTGAAAGATTACCCAGGTGAAAATCATTTATTATTTTATGAAAATGTACACTTTTTTGTGTATTTGTGTGTGTGTGTGTGTGTGTGTGTGTGTGTGTGTGAAGGGAGAGCTTTTTTGCATGAATGGGTTTAGAAAGCCAGATTTCACCTTTTACCACTGGCCAGCTCATGCTGACATTTGTTTTCTCAGTGGAATATTTTTTGGAGAGGTTTTTTTTTTTTTTTTTTTTTTTTTTTTTTTTTTTGCTATAGGGCACGTGCGCTCGCCAGACAGACAGAGAAAGACAGAGAGATAGAAAGCAGGAAATCACCCCCCAGGGGGGATGGCCATGCCGCAATCCCTTCTCCTCCATTCTCCTCTCGGGATCTTGGGCACGCACGCACACGCGCCCGGTGTGAGTTTAAGCCGCCGGGTCCGGGACTCGAACCGCGGTCGACTACGTGGGAGTCCAGAGACATAGCCATTACGCTAACTGCTGGTCCCTCAGTGGAATTTTAAAAGGCATTTTCTTTTAAGAACAAAGTCCTCACATCAGTTTTAAGGCAATTGACCAATTTTAGGAAAGTTCCTCATTATCCTTCATTAAACTAAGTTTTTTTGTTACACTGATCTAATTTACTTATTTATTATTCACTTATTTATTTATCCTAATTGTGAAATAGAAGTACAGAAATTAATCGGAGGTTCTAATTTCACTCACAATGTAGAAAGCTGCAAAACAATACTGCTCTTAGACTAACAAAGAAAATAGGTGTTCTATAAAATAATTTTTTCTTGAACTCATCAAGGAATAGAGGATGCAGGATAACTAAGGGGAACAAATTCCATAAAATGCTAAAACAGAATGCATATTTGTTTCCATTTGTTAGATTATAGGCGAGAGGGGAGGAGGAATGTGCAAAGTCAAATTAGAAAAAAATAATAATGTTAATGAATTTCTGAAAAGCAAGTAGGGATTAAGGTATCAGAATAGAGTAACTGGGAGCTCCAGGGCCAGCCAGAGGCATGGCGGTAAAGGCAGATGGATCCCACATGGCCGACCTGCACTTTGAGTCCTGGACTTGGCAGCTTACAAAATCATGCTGGGCACATGCACATTCACACCTCAAATCTCAAAAGGAGAATGGAGGAGAAGGAAACGGCAGCAGGGCCATCTCCCCTGACAGATGATTCTTCATTTTATCTCTCCCCGTCCTCTGTCTCTCTCTGGAGTACTGCACCCTGTAGCAAAACCAAAAGAAAAATAAAAAATAACTTGGAACTCCAGACACAGATATGTTCTCTCTCACTATTAAGCTTCTCTTTATACGTCTTTGCCAGATGCTAATAAAAAGCATTGAGAGAACGAAAGGACTCTGGGTGCGGCTTCCATGGGGCAAGAGCAGACATGGAGGAGATGGCCAGAAGGTGTTCAAGCATGGGAACAAAATTCCACTTCCCCAAATCCTTCTTTCTTCTGAAGCAAAGCCTTAAATGCCCCAGTAGGGATGGAAAACCTCTCACTCCACCCCAGGGGGAAGAGAGAAAACCATCTATCCTGAAGGGAGGACTGAAAAGCTTTTTAACTCTTAACTGCAAAGACCTCATGCTCTGTGGACAGAGTAGAGCAATGCGTTCTGCACACAAGCGTGGGCAAGGAAATGCCTTGAACTCCAAATTTGCAATTATAAAAGGCCAAGATCTACCTGTGGTGGACAGTGGGAAACCATTTCCTGTCCCAAATCCACCACAGACACAAGGTAGAAATTGGCTTCCATGGATGAGAAGAGGGAGGAACAAGGAAGTAGCCAACCTATACTTTGGGGTCCTGAGGCTCTGAGATGCTCTCAGCAGTGGGGCGTAGGGTCTGCTGAAAGCTGGGTGAATACAGAGGATGCCAGGGAACAGCGGTTCCCTCTAAAAGCGTTTGAGGACTGGAGCACTGAGGATGTCAGCAAATGACAACAACCAAGAGATCAACTATACTATTCGATTTTTATGCTTCATAACCATAAAATACATCTATAATAAAAAGGAAGTGACAGACATATATGGTAACACAGTTTCTAAGTCAGAAGTTTGGAAATGACTTAACTGGGTAAGATCAAATCAGGGTATCAACCCCAACTGGTTATTCATCCGAAGGCTCAGCTGACAATTTCATGTCCTTGCTATGTGAACCAGTAAGCGCACCCTTAGGTGCTTGCCCAAGAGGAACGAAAGTATATACCAATGTTACTGAGCAAGTGAGTCTAGAGCCCAGCTTACACAAATGCCAATCACCATGGCACCTGGTCTTGAAGTAGCAAGTTTTAGCCTAGCAAGGATGCAGGAGCAAACCTCAGATCTGCCACCATGATAAAAGGAAGATGGGTCTTTTATAGCATAAGCAGGAGAAAAAAGTATGGGGTGGGGCTTTTTACTAGTCTTTGATTGGTTTGTAAGGGGATGAGGGAGGGGCCGGTCTTATATGGGTTGGTGATAGTGCAGTGAGGTTACTTAGCACTCCATAACTGATTGATGCTAGGCTATGGGGTACTGTTTTCCAGTCCTGGTCAACCTTGGGTTGCTCAGCCAGTCCCTGGAACACATGTATATCCTGCAGGTAGGCTCTTTCAATGGCAGTTAGTACCAGGTTTTCCTCTTAGGCCAGTTCTTGCTCACCAATAGCCTATATTAAGTACATTAATGTTGACAGCAACTTTATTTAGGTAGCCAAGAAAACCCAAATGGCATCCAAGAACTGTTTGTCTTTTTATACAATAGACTATTAGCAATAAAAACAAATAAATTGTTGTAAATGAAATATGATGACTCTCAAACACATATAAACCAAAAGAAGCCAAACACAAAAGGTTATATCCTGTATCATTTAATGAAAAGGGTATCCTGGAAAAGGATAAAATGACAGGATTGGAAATCAGGTAAAAACTGCCAGCCATGATCAGGCAGAAGTCACTAACTACATTAGAGAAACTGGGGTGATGGAAATACTCAATCTCTCAATTGTAATATGGTTAGCAAATGTACACATTTGTCAAAACTCATTGATCTGTACATCTAAAAATAGTACATTTTACTGCATTTCATTTGTACTTCAATAAACTCAGATGAAATAATTAAAATGAAAGAAAATAAGCAGAAAAATTATGACCTTATTAGTATTTCTAATGCCATCACATGCTACCATTTGTGAAATTAACAAATTCACTACCAATATCTTAGTATAAGTAAATAATGGCAGTGTTAATAATCTATGTATATTGAATATCTATTGCTGCATGAAAAATTGCCACAATTGCAGCAGCTTAAAGCAGCACACATTCCTTATTTCAAAATTTCTATGGTTCTACTTTCTGTCTGAGCACAGTTCCTCTGAATTCTCTGGTCCAGGGTCTCTCACAAGCATGCAGTTAAGAACTGAGAGCTGAAGGTCCAACCAGGGAAAGATCCACTTCCACATGTGTGTTGTTATTGGCAGGTTTCAAGTCCTCCAGGGCTGTTTTCACAGGCTGTTGGCTGGAAGTAGCTCTTAGTTTCTTGCCAGGAGGGCCTCCCCACAATGGTGACTTGTGTTACGTAAAGTAATAATGACAGAAGTGACATTCTATCACCTTTGTTGTGTTATATTGGCTAAAAAGAAGTCATGGGGCCCACCCACACTTAAGAGATGGGAATTACACAAACATGAAAACTAGAAGGTGAAGTTCAGTGGGGGCTAAGTTGGAAGCCACATGCCACACTCAATTAATACAAGTGCAATGGAAATATTTATGCACAGAACTTTCAGAAAATCTGTGGCTGAAGTACATGAGGATAATTCACATATTCGAGAAAATTAAATTAAGACTATTTTACATAATACATATTTTGCTCCATTATTTTAATTTCTGAGAAATAAATGCTAGGAAATCAATTGTTTGCCTGTGCATTCCATTATATTCCTTGTAATACTGATTTTATTTAAACAAGTATATTCTATTTTATGACTCTGCTTCTAGATATTTAGCATAATTCCATCTGACTCAGGCATACCATATGTTTAATTGGTCTTATTATTATGTACTATATTATAGAAAAGATTTTATATCTTAGAACACTGTATCTTTGAAACCCGTAATATCTGTCATTGTATGTGTATGTTTGCTTGTGGATAGGAATTTCGCATATGATTTTAATCATTATTTCATTAAGCAGATTATCAAGAATTTTTCTAGCTAATTTCGTTAGCTGATATCAATAAGTGTTATAAATGAAACTGGCCCTAAACGCTAATTCAAACATAGAATCAAAAATTTGATGATCAAGGGATCAGCAGTTAGCGTAATGGCTATGTCGCTGGACTCCCACGTAGTCGACCATGGTTCACGTCCCGGACCCGGTGGCAACTCATGCTGGGCGCGTGTGCGTGCGTCCCCAAGATCCCAAGAGGAGAATGGAAGAGAAGGGATTGCGGCGTGGCCATCCCCTCTGGGGGGTGATTTCTTGCTTTCTGTCTCTCTGTCTTTCTCTGTCTGGCGAGCGCATGTGCCCTATAGCAAAAACCTCTCCCAAAAAAAGAAAAAAAAAAAAAATTGATGATCAATACTGAAAAGCTCTAGCTAAAACTGTTAATATTTAATAATTTTTTACTCTTCTAGAATTAGTGTATATGAGATACTGATGTCTTTATAAAAACTTATTTGGGGCGATATATTTAAATTTCTACTTTTAATTTTGTTTTATATTCCATTTTTAAATTTAATGCTTTACATACTTTAAATATAATATCTGAAAATATAATTGAACATTAATCTTTTTTTTTAAGAGAGGTTTTTGCTATAGGGTGTATGTGCTCACCAGAGAGAAGGCAAGAGACAGAGAGATAGAAAGCAAGAAATCACCCCCCCACCCCCCGGCAAGGGAGATGGCCACACTGCAATCCCTTCTCCTCCAGTCTTCTCTTAAAATTTTGGGCATGCATGCACACATGCCTGGCATGTGCCACCAGTGCAGGATTTGAACCACGGTTGATTATGTGGGAGTTCAGTGACACAATCATTATGTCATGGCTGGTCCCCCTACATTAATCTTTTCATATTAAATATTTATTTTGATTTGCTTTGCCAATTGTTGTTTCACACACACACACACACACACACACACACACACATATATATATATATATATATATATATATATATTTATATATTTAAACTCTCGGGATCTTGGGCATGCACGCACACACACCCAGTGTGATATTTAAACCACCGGGTCTGGGACTCGAACCACGGTTGACTACATGGGAGTCCAGTAACATAGCCATTACTCTAACTGCTGGTCCCAAACTATTTTCTTTTGTGAGGGAGGAGGAGAGAGAGAGAGAGAAAGAGAGAGAGAGAGAGAGAGAGAGAGAGAGATAACCCTGACAGCTTTTTAACATTGATTCTCCTCCCCCTACCAGCTTTTAAGCAAGCCAGGATTACAGTCATGCCAAGAGGTGTTCAGTTGTTGTAGAAAAACAGATACCAATGAGCAAAAGTGTAGCACTAAAGAGAGAAAAAGGAGAACTCTTTTATTAATATACATTAGCGGGCATGGAGGAGTCAACACTCTGAGTCTCCTGTCCCCAGCTGAGAGTTGAGCACAGTCTTTATGGGTGAATTTGGGGACAGGAGGTTTCAGCATGTTTGGAGTGTCTTACCAGGGAAAAGGCTCAGTGTCTGTCCTAATACAGAGCTGGCAGAAAAGCAGAGAATTTAACCTCCTCAAAGTCTCTAATTGCTCAACAGCCCAGGGGAGAGGCAGCTAACTCACAAGAGAATAGATAGCCCAGGCAGTTATCAGCCTTGGGTTACTTCAAGGTTTCCCACAAATTCTAGGTTGCTCCACATCATAAGTAACTCAGGATCTGAAGGTCAAGCCCATATGACTCTGGCATTATGTATCTGGGCCCCACTACCTACACACGAACATGGGTAGGCCAATGTGCATTTTTATTTCTAGGCTTTTAATAATTCCCAACCACTACTCCTTAAAATAATATTTATTCCATAAAACACATGGGATTTATAAAACCCTTTTTCTTCTAATTAACTAAAAGCTTCATATTTTACAGCATTTCTAGGCTATAGGACTTTTCTGTGATAACATGTTTTATTTCTCTTAAGGATATAACTACAAGTGATTTTCACATGATATAAAAGGTGTATCTCTAGCTTTATGAGTAACACCATAGTGTTTTCTTTCTTTTCTTTTTTTTTAAGGTTTTATCACAGGGCATGTGCACTCACCAGAGAGAGAGACAGAAAGGAAAAGTGGGAAAGCCCTGACCCCCAGGGGCGATGGCCACTCTGCACTCCCTTCCCCTCCATTAGCCTCTCAGAATTTGGGGCACACATGCACATGTTCCCACAATGTTTTCCAAGCCTCTAAGTCCAGGACTTGTACCATGGAGTCAGCCATATAATAGTCCAGTGCCTTAACTATCACGCCACCTGCTGGCTCCAATGCCAAAGTGTTTTCTAGAATGGTTTATGTCTTACTAATTTTGCATTCTTACCAATACTGTGGTATTGTCAGTTTTTGAATTATAGTCATACAAATGAGTACATAATGGTATTTCTTTGCAATTTATTTTTAATTGCCAGAAAGTGTGTGTGTTTGTCAGAGAGAAAGAGAGAGAGAGAAACAGAGGAAGCACTCTCCAATGGGATGTGGACATAAATTTGTGGGGTACAGTGGGGCATGCTTATATAGTGGGTCGTTGGAAAAATCATGACATATTTTTCTATGTTTTCCCATGCAAAGATGCATATGACTTTCCTGATCAGTGTGTAATGTTCAAATCAAGGCAACAGACATGTCCACAATCTCTAATATTTATTATTACTTAGTGTTGTACATATTTAAAATCTACTTTTCTGGTAGAAATGCTTATTGAATTTTACCAATTATTATTACTCTATCATGCTATAGTGTTCTGTAATCTATCCTACTTGTTTACAAGCACTCTTGTATCAGCTAACCAAATTCGCCCCATCTCCATCCTCCCCTTTCCTACAAGTATCTCCCATTACAATCTCTACCTTTGTGCACTTGAATCTTTCAGCTTCCACTTATCAGCAAAAACATACATGAATGCATTAACTCACCAGAGAAAGAAAGAGAGAGAAAGCAAGAAAGCACCCCACTTGGGAGACAGTAATGCTACAATCCCTTTTTCAACATTTCTTTCTCTTTGGAGGTATTTGACCATGTACAGACACACTCACCCAGTGTGTTTTTCAATCTGCCAGGTGTGGAACTCAAATGATACAGTCTTCCATGTGGGATCAAATGTATCCCAACCAAATGTATATCCTGGAAATATGTTATCCCATACAGTACATTCTTTCTATCTCTACTATTTCCTTTGCTATGCAAAATCTTTTCAGTTTTTTGTCATCTCATTTGTCTAATTTTGGTGTTGTTGCTTATATTTAAAAATCCTTGTTTATTTATTCATTTATTCATTCATATATTATTTTTTTTTCTTGAGCAAAAGAGACAGAGATAGAAAGAAACAGAGAGAAAGGGTCTCTATGTTATGGTTCATTCCCAGCTGACAGCCAGTCTAAGATCACAGGCACACAAGTACCCAGTTTACTCAGGGACGTCTCTGGACTTGAGTAAGGAACCTTTCCAAGTGGGATAGCCTCAAAGAGCATCATGTTTGTCATTGCACCTCTGTCTGGACCTTAAGGTCTTATTTACAGAAATTTTGTGGAATGCCCTGAATTATTTCTTATGTATTTTATTCTAGTAACTTCATAACTTGGGGTACTATATTTACATCTTTAATCCATTTTGACTTTATTTTTATTTATGGTTAGAGGTAGGCATCTATTTCATTTTTAAGCATGTGGATATGCAATTTTCCCAGCATCATTTGTTGAAGAAACTATGTTTTCATTCTGTCCCGACCTCGCAGGACAGTCGAACAGGTTTCCTGAGGGAAGGAATGAGAGATGGGATGAACGGCGCCGTGTTACAACACAGAGACGATGCAGTGTTACAACTCTTCAGGGTCATCCGGAGACGACGCAGTGTCACAACTCTTCAGGGCTGTCCAGAGACGACGCAGTGTCACAACTCTTCAGGGTCGTCCAGAGGCGACGCAGTGTCACAACTCTTCAGGGTCGTCCGGAGATTGTGGGCCAGGGATTGTGGTTATATACATGTTGGTGGCTGGTGATTGGTTGTTCTATATGTAAATTAAGGATTGTAAAAGGTGGGTTATGATTGGTTGCTTTTGTGGACCAATCATGAGGTTCCAGATATGCAAATCTGAGGGATTCTAAGCTCACCGATTTGCTATGGGAAGTGGCCAATCAGAGTATGGTTTTGAAGGTGAGGTTTTGAAGGGGAGCCAATTGTTTGCTGAGAAACTGAAACCTAAGGGCAATATTCACTGGTGCGCAGCCTCCCACATCATTCACTGAATGTTCTTAGTAGCTGCCAAAGTCAGTTGACTGTATCTTCATAGATTTATTTCTAGTTCCTCCTTTCTGTTCCATTGCTCTGTGTGTCAATCTTTTATCAAATTTGTAACCACTTTAGGAAGTGCCATGATTTGAGTACCCCCCTCTCCAAATTTACATGTTGAAACTTAGTTATATTGTGAAGGTGCTAAAAGGAAATACAACACCTTCATGGTATTGACAAGTTGTGGGAGGTCTTTGGGAGTGATTGAGTGATTAGAGTGGGGCCTCTATGACTGGCTTCTGATGGTTTATAAGGTGACGGAATGAGACAGACAGACAGACACAGATGGACATTGCAGCTCTGTTTTTGCTCTCATAATATGATGCCTTGAGACTTTCAAATACCCCACCAGAGATGGTCCCTAGACCTTGAATTTCTAAATATGAGCTGCAAAAACATCTTTATATTAACTAGATTCAGGTATTTTCTGTGTTAGCAGTAGGATGAACCCAAACAAGTGGTATTGACATTTTAAAGATATCAATTCTTCCAATCCTTGAATATAAGAATTTTCATCCATGTTTTATAATTCTATTATAGATACCTTTCAACTCTTTGGTTAACTTTTTATATATGTAAAATTATTATATCCTCTTCTTGATTTGATCTATACATATAATCTTCTTTCTCTCTTTTTAAAACTTTTTTTAAAATTTGATTTTATCTAAGTATAGCAACTCCTGCTCATTTTTGGTTTCTATTTGCATGAAATGCCTGTTTCAATTCCCTCATATTTAGTCTATGTATGTATTATAGATGAGACAAGTTTCTTATGGGCTGCATAGAGTGGGATCTTGTCTGTTTTTATTCCTTGATCAAGTCTACATCTTTTGATCATGGAGTTTAATCAGTCTACAGTCAAGATGATTATTGAGATATCCATATCTTTCATTTGTTGTTTTCCAGTTGTTTTGTGTTTCCATCATTCCTTTCTTCTTCTATTATATTTTATATTTATGGTTTAGTAATTTTCTATGCTGATAGTCAGATTTTTTCATTTGTGTGATTGCTATACAACTGAATTTCATACCTTCACATGCTTTAATGATAGTATTCGTCTTAGTTTTGCTTCTATACTTAGGACTGCTTCAAGTGTTTCTTGAAGATCTAGCCTAGTATTGGTGAATTTTCTGTTTTTGTTTGTCTGAAAAATACTTTATTTCTCCTTTCATTCTTTAGGTTAGCTTTGCTGGGTATAATATTCTTAAATGGAAAGTTGTTTTCTTCAATCATTTTGAATATATGGCCAGTAGGTGGCATGGTGGTTAAGGGTGCTGAATTCCCACATGGTTGACTATGTATAGTTCGAGTCCTGGACCTGGCGACTTGCTTTCTTAGTATCTCTCTCTCTCTCTCTCACTCTCACTCTCTCTCTCCCCACCTCTCTGGTCAAATTAAAATAAATAAAATTAAGTAATCAAAAAAAGAAAAAGAAATTGAATATATTATTCTATTTCCTCTTTGTTTTTAAGGATCCTGCTTTGAAAGCTGCTATTAGACTAATGGCTTCTTTTCTATGTAAATGATGTTTTTCTCTTGCTACTTTTTTTAAGTTTACTTTGCCTTTTTTAGAAGTTTTTGCTATAGGGCACTTGTGCTCACTGGAGGCGGAGAGAGACAAAAAGTGGGAAATCACTCCCCAGGGGTATTGCCATGTCTCCATGCCATAATCCCTTCTCCCTGAGTCTCTTCTCTGGATCTTGGGCACACAAGGACAAGCACCCAGTGTGAATTTCAAGCCACCAGGTCCAGGACTAGAACTGTGCTCAGTCATGTGGGAGTCCAGCAACATAACCACTGCACCATCTTCTTATCCTGACTTTTTCTTTTTTCTTTAATTGACAGAGTCATATTACTCAGGGAGAAAGCACCTCCAAGTGGAGCATGATCATACCATAACTCTTTTCTCTTCATTTCTTTATCCCATTAGGGTTTTGAACATGCACCTCTATGTACCCAGAATGTAATGCAAGTCACTGGGGCCAAGATTCAAACCATTGTGAGCCACGTGGGATTTGATTTCCACTTAACAGTGCTTAATTGAAGTACCTCAGAGCTAGACTCTTGTCTTTTATTTTTGGTAGTTTTACTATTATGTGCCTTGAAGAGGATTTTGTGTGTGTGTGTCACTGCACCAGTAGAGGGTGTAGGGCCAGTTGTAGCAATAGTGATGGTCAGTATGTAGGGTAATTGCCAGAGTTCTCAAACTCTACTTAGAAAATGAGGTAGCAGTGTAGTGTAGCCGATAGTGTAATGTTTATGTTGCTGGACTCCCACATAGTCGACGGTGGTTCAGGTTCTGGACCTAGTGGCTTAAAACTCACACTAGGCGTATGTGCATGTGTGCCCAAAATTACAAAAGGAGAACAGAGGGTAAGGGATTACAGCTTGGCCATCTCCCCGGGGGGTTGATCTCTCTCTCTCTCTCTCTCTCTCTCTCTCTCTCTCTTTCTCTTTTTCTCTCTGGAGATCACATGTGCCCCATAGCAAAAATCTCTTTAAAAAAAAAAAAGGAAGAAAATGAGGTAGGTGGGCAGAAGTAGTGGCTTGAATGTTTGCTGACTTGCATGGATTGCATGAGGGGTGCAGAGGTGACTCTGGTCAATGGGTAGTGCTCAAGGGGGACCCACAACAGAGCATGACCACCTGGTCTATAAGCTCTGAAATCTGGGCAGCATTTGGAAGCTGCTCCAGGTGAATGGGCATGGCTGCAAATATATTTTCACGATGGTGCCACATCTTTACACACTCTGCATGTCGTTAACTGCAAAAAGACACTATGTGCTCACTGCTCAGATCTCTCCCTCTTGCATCCCATCAATGGAGAGCAGAGTCATTGGCACAAATAATTATGTACCTGCATGCCACAGGGAAGGTTCCCAGGTAAGTGAGCATAACCATATAGTTTCTGAGCTAGGAGGAGAGAGGGCTGCCACTGTCTACCATTCTGTGTCCTTAAGTGGCTCAGGGAAGCTGCCCTGGGTTGGGTGTGCTACCGGATCCACCCATTCTATTTGTACACTGTGCCTGGGAAAACTACTGGTCCAGGAAGGCTGCTGGTCCTGGTTTTGGAGCTCACATAGTAGTTCTCTCAATCTGTGCATGACAAGTAGCTCACAGAATTTGCACATGGGAAAATCAGCTTGGAAACAGGGATCCTGGTGTAATGGCTTCATCTGTGTCCATGTGAGGCTCAAAGAAAGCCAACTCAGGCAAGTGCACAGTGGTCTGCTTTGCATACATTTAATTAGTGGCAGACTTGAGAAGCTGGCAAGGCTATCATGGGAAGTCACTGAATCAGAGGGGTATTGTAACTGGAGACTTAAATTTAGGGAACATTATCCAAGGGCCTCAGTCTCTGGAGCTAAGATAATGTCTAGAAGGCTCAGTTTCAGTGGGTGAAAGGACGGCCGGAATTCTGGTGAGAAGAGGGGTTAAGAGGCCTCCAATTCTCAAAGGCATCTTTCTCACTGCAGTGCACCATCTAATTCCCACAGTGCAGGGTCTGCGTTTATGCAGTTGGGTCACTGCTCTATCCCTGTGCTCAGTTGTTGACTGGCCCTACTTCCCATCACATGGGTTCACTGAGCAGGCAGCAGGGCCTCAGGTAGTGAAGATGCAGGGTCCCCTGACTCCTAGGGCAGGATGCATTTGTAACTGAGGATCTCTCCCAGAATAATAAGGCCAGATGGAGCTTGGAATGCGATTGGGTGGAGGATTCTACACATGTTTCTCTGCAGAGTTGGTGGCGATGGGCAACTCCTTACATGGGGCTCTAGATCTGTGCTGTCCTTGTCATTAAGTGGCGCATCTGAGGTAAGAATAGGGATTTATAGGGACATATTGTTTACTTTTTCCCCAGAGTGGAGAACTCCCCTGAGTCAGAGATCCTCCTAGTCTTAGCTGGGTACTTTGTCTCGTTCTTCACTTCTCCATTCTCTGTGTCTCAGTGATTTCTCCTTACATCCTTGCTGTACTCTGATGTTCCTTCTTTGTTCATCTGCTTGGAGTGCAGCCATTGTTTTTTTCTGACTTACTTCATGGTGAGGAGGTATACTGGGTTTCTCTAGTTTGCTCTTACCACCCCCTACTAGGCCTTTTTAAAAAAAGATTTTACAATTAAACCTTTTATCTTCTAAGCTGTGATTCTGTTATTTCAAAGATAAATATTGTTTTAGCCACATAGTGTACTTCTGGAAAGCTAAAAAAAGCCCTCTATTGTATTATTTTAAAAACAAGGGTTTATTATAACATAAATTATCAGTTTGCTCCTTGTCAACCTTTTTTGTCAGCACATTACGAAGATAGGTATTCTGGCACTGAAAAGAACATAGAACCATGCCTGATGCACCTGAATATTATTTGATCCTTTTGAGTCTAATATAGTTATTCTTTTTATTGATAACTAGATATAATTCAAATTAAACAATAGCAAGTTTTCTTTTTTAAATTTAAAATTGTTTCAGGATAAATCACGATGAGGTTAACAGCTTTGTTCTACATATATTTTTATTCATTTTTATGTATCTTTTTTTGAGATTTTTCTATAGAGCATATGCATTCACCTGAGAAACAGAGAGACATAAAGTGAGAGATTATTCCCCAGTGGGATGGCCACACTGCAATACTTTCTCTTTCATTCTCCTCTCAGGATTTTGGGCTCAGTGTGAGCTTTAAGCTGCTGCGTTCAGGACTCGAACCCTGGTCAACCATGTGGTGTCACCTTAACATTATGCCACCTGCTGGCCCCAGTTTTTACATCTTTATCCAGTTTGTTTAAGGATGTTCACTCATTTACTCAATTATCAATTAATATTTATAAATTAATATTTGTTGAAAGCATATTAAATGCCAGATAGTGTTAAAATATCAGGATACAATAACAAATTAAATAAAAGCCTACCCTCATGGAGATAAAATTATAGTGTCTGAGAAATATACATAACAGATAATTAAGTGAATATATCTCAATTAGTGATAAAATGCTCTGAAGATGTAGAGAAACTGTAAAGAAATTACTGGTTTGGGCCAGACAGCGATGTGGTAGATAAGGTGGCTGTATCCCTCATGGCTGACTATGTGATTCAAATGCAGACTCGGCATCTTGAAAAATACAGTGGGCCTGTGTGCATGTGTGCCCCAAATCCAGAGAACAGAATGGAAGAGAATGGAAGGATGCACTGCCATTCCCCCTGGGAGGTACTTTCTCACTTTTCCTCTTTCTCTGTCTTTCTTGGGTGAGCACATGTGCCCTATAATGGATTAAAAGAATAATAATTAAAATATTTTTTAAAATGAAAGTGGAGGATTGGAGTGGAGAGGAGAGTAAAATGTAATTGCCCTCAAATGCTTTAACATTTATTATAGAATTTTAGTATCGGGAACCAGCAGTTAGCGTAATGGCTATGTCGCTGGACTCCCACGTAGTCGACCGTGGTTCGCGTCTCGGACCCGGTGGCTTACAACTCACGCCGGGCGTGTGTGCGTGCGTGCCCAAGATCCCGAGAGGAGAATGGAGGAGAAGGGATTGCGGCGTGACCATCCCCCCTGGGGGGTGATTTCTCGCTTTCTGTCTCTAATGTCTCTCTCTGTCTGTCTGGCGAGCGCACGCGCCCTCTAGCAAAAATCTCTCAAAAAAAATAAATAAAAAAATAGAATTTTAGTATCTACAGGGGAATTCAGAGATCATCTGCATTTTACATGAGGATATTTCCACCCAAAGCAATGAAATGAATGAATTAGCTAAGGTCTTATTAGATCTCATATCGGCGAACATGACTTAGAAACCAGATCATGAATTTCCAAATACAGTGCACATTTCACATCACTAGTTCCAGATTGTGTCCTGTTTCCTTTTGAGGCTAAGGTCAAATATAACAACTGTCCTCATTCCCACAACTGGATGAGTACTGTCCACACTTTTGTGGATTATTTTTAAGTTTATTTATGCATTTCTTTAATGAGAAGGAATCAAAAAGAGAGAGAAATACAAGCACACTCAACAGGGTCTCACACCATGCCTCTCCTATTCAGCACTTCCCAGCCAGCCAACATCATAGGCGTACATGCGTGCCTGGTGTGTACAGACTGACCCAGGAACCAAATCCAGGTCTTTTATATGACCTGAGCGTCACTCTGCGTTGCACCAGGGCTATACACAGAGCTGGACTATTTGTGTGGATTGTTAATATTTTTTCAGATAGTTTCTTCCTTGCTCTATGTTTATTCATATGGATTCTCATCATGATAATAGAACACTGGAGAGTAAAACTCACACAGGAATGTGTGTATGGGCGTGTGTCCCCTGCATCACATAATGTGCTGTATTAGATATAGTTGGCAACTAACACATACTTGATACATTTTATGAGGTCCCTTCTCAGCCAAGTCTTTTGGAAAAAAAAAAAATCCAAAGATAAAATGCATTTGACTTAAGGTCTCCTTTAGCGTTTTCAACTGGGCCCCCAAAAGCACATATTTACAAACCTGTGAAAACATTAGAGAAAGATGAGAGAGTTGAAATTGGACCATTTCTCTGGGTTCTTAAAATATCAAGTTCAGGCTGAGGCTAGAAATGAGGCTTGAGATCTTCACTGGCTTCAAGGGCCTACACATCTGGGCTATAAGGCTGATATGTGGGCTAAAACGTAAACCCTGTTTCCACTAAGTGCAAATCAGGGCTCCCAGCCATCACAAAAAAAGTCAGGGTTATTTAAGAATGTGATCAGTCAACCAGAGGCATTTTATTTTGTAGTCAGTAACCATCTGCAGTCAATAAAAAGCTACCAGTTGGCCTAAATGTGCAGCAGCACACAGGTCACTTGTGTTTTGGGGTGGATTTGGTCTTATGCCTGTGTGCACCTGTTTATCCATGCCCAAACACTGTTGTAGGCTGCAAGAGGCAGTAAGTGCACCCTGCCCCTGGGATATACATTACACCTGCATGTAAGCATATTCACAGTCCCTTTAGAAGGAGGTCTCTACTTGGCAATGGAAAGATGCCAATAAGTTTATGTCTGCAAGCTCAACTTTAGTGACAAAAATAAAAAGTAGGAAAAAACAGATGAATCTGATCTCCTATACCTTTATTTCATGAAAATATAAGTTTAAATCAGGGTTGCAAAACGACTTCATAAATTGTTTCAGAAATTACAGTGATTTGATAGAAATGAAATCACAGTTGGCATTGATGTAAGACTGCTGTGAAGAATCGTTTGCTTAAAGGTGCTGCTATCACTTGGTCAAGGGTTGTTTAAAAGCAGGAAAAAGGCCTATGGAATAAAGGTAATGAATAGCAGAAATGAATAAAATAGAGAGAAAACTATTGGTACAGTATGAAAAATATAAAGTCTATTAAAGTAATGACGGTCCAATTTACTAAAATTTCTCAAAGTATCTTATAAAATAGCTCTGCGTGATTTCTCTTATTTTCAGCTACAGTACTCTGTATAAATGGGTTCAGGTTCTGTTGCTGGTTGGGGAAAGTTAAAAGAAGCTTCAATTTGTCATCAGAAATCTTAGAGTTGGCAACCCGGGGTTTTCAGTACCCCTGTAGATTTGAGCAATAGCTGAATTGACCTCAAAGATTAGTAGTTTTTTCGTTAATTAAAAAAACAACGATATAAACATGTAGAACCATGAAATAGTCACTCAAATATCATTTCTATATAAATGAAAGACTCAGATCAGAAGCAAAGTAATTTGTTTTAGGTTGTCCAGTGAATAATGAGAGGTGAGATTCAAGTTTACATTTCCTGACTCAGTATAAGAGGAGTGTTTAAAGCTTTGCTCTTCAAAGTATGGGCCCTGGAGGAACAACCTCATTATCACCATAGAGCTTCTTAGCCATGCCAGAAAGCTGTCCAGATTCCAGACCTGCAGAATCGCAATTGGCATTTCAACCAGATACCTGCATAATTCCTCTGCACCTTAGTGTTGGAGAAGCAACTAGAGCAGACGAGCAGAGAAATATAAAACAAACTAAGCTGAAGAAAACTATGCTGTGATTCTAGGATAGAACTTTACTTCAATGTGCCTCCTTAAGAACTTTTCTTAAGTGTGCCTCCTAAATACACATGTGGAATTGAGTAAAAAGCCCTTGTTAATTTCATCAATAACAATCCTCACACTTAGAAATCCACAAATCTCAGTAAGTCAAACTGACAATAAAGATCTTACTTAAATATTCATCTGATTTGATGAAGTATGTAATCTACAAAAGAAAATTTAATTAATAGCTACTAGAGTTGTTTACACATTGTAGAGTTTCTTTCCTCTCTCAGTATTTGTTTTTTGTTAAGACAAAAGCAAAATAACAAACTAGAAAGAGTGGATAAATTGTGTAAGAAGGTGGCAATGGAAATTGTTTTTAACAATTTTTCTGATATGTTCACAGGTAGATCTAGCCCTCAAGTAAAGAAAAAAGTGATACAAGCTTTAAATCCTTTCTTAGGGGAAGCATCTGAAATATGACAATTGTGCTTTTTTTCCTTTTTTACTATTATTCATACATTTAATTGCTATACATCATTTAGATAGTGAAGAGACTTTACTCCGCATGATATATATGGTACTTGGGTGGACTAAGTACTCAATGAATATTCTTTATAAGAAACTAGGGGAATATGTACGTGTGAGGTGGGGTGAGGTGTGAAACTAGATTAAAATCTATTTTTCAGGCCAGGAGATGGCATAGTTGTACGTCACTGGACTCCCACATGGACGACCTTGGTTTGAATCCTAGACCTGGTAGCTTGAAACTCCTGGTGGGTACGTGTGTATGTTTGCCCAAGATCCAAGCAGGAGAATGGAGGGGAAGGGATTGCAGTGTGGTCCACCCACTTGGGTGGTGATTTCTCACTTTCCTTCTCACTATTTCTGCCTCTATGTCTCTCTCTGGTGAGCACATGCACCCTAAGGCAAAAACCTTAACCAACAACAACAAAAAATTTCCTTTTTTCTTGTTCATTTAGTAGAAGAAAGAAATTGGCTCTAACTATTGTTATCATCAGAGGAAACTTTGACAACTCTCAAAATTAAAACTTAAGATCTTCATATTTAAGTCTGATTTATTGTAGTATTTTTATTTATTCATTATGATTTGTTATTTATATTCAATCATTATACATCTCTATAGCACACAATCGCTTTTTCAAGTTATGCATGCAATATGTGATAATCAAATCAAGGCTATAACCATAAACATCATTTTCAACTTTGCAATCTTGGATCTGAGAAGTCATTTCCCAAACCCCTCCAATCCACGCTCTACTACCCATTCCTCTCCCACACAGCTTCTGGTAGCTACACTTGTCCTTCTTACTACTGTATCTAGAGATTTTTCCATTTTTTGCCATAGAATATGTCTGATTTTGAGAGAAAGAGATACTCCTTTGAAAAGCACTACCTGAGAATGATTAAAAAGGTATCTTTCTGTTTCAAGGCCCGAATAAAGCCAAATGCAGCATGATAAAAAGAAAGCAACAAGAACCCTTAACACAAAACTAATTGATATAAAAGAGTTCTATTTAACAGCTTTTGCTATAAATAGAAATGTATGAAACTGTTACAAACCAAATGTTTTAATTCATTTATTTTTGATTGGTTTGGATTTTTCCGTAGAGCATGGGTGCTCATTGGAGACAGACAGAGAAAGGGAAAGTGATAAATCACCCCCCGTGGGTGGATGGCCATGCCCAATCCCTTCTCCATTCTCCTCCTGGGATCTTGGGCATGCATGCTCATGTGCCTGGCATGATTCAGGCTAGGTCTAGGATGTGAACTGCAGTTGGCCATGTGGGAGTCTAGCGTCTAAACCACCATGCCCGCTGCTGGCTCCCTAACTATAATACTAGGGTCTCTGTCTCCTACCTCATTAGTGCTGAGATGACTGGAGTCACATGCAGGGTCAGAAACAGGCCTCCAAGAGGTTAGGGCAGCTCCCCTCTGATGGGAAGTAAGAAGGCACTGGCCTCGGTCCTGTAAGCATGAGAAGCTAAATTCCTGCCACCTGGTTCAGCTCAGAGGTAGATTCTTTTCCAGATGTTCCAGTTAAAAATGAAGCTCTGTCCTGACCTCCATTTCAGCCTTGAGATCTGTAGCAGAGGAACAAGCCAGACATGCTGTGCCCTACATGTTTTGTTTTCTTTTACACTTGTTTTTCTTTTTATTTTGTAATTTGTTATGGCAACTATTCAAAATTAATGCATAGATGAGTCTCAACTTTTAAAAAATCCTTAACTGGGTACCAGCAGATGTCATAATTTTACGTTGCTGGACTCCCACATAGTTGACTATGTTTCGAGCCCCAGAATTGGCAGCCTGAAACTCACGCCAGGCACATATGCGTGTGTGCCCAAGCTTCCAAGGGGAGAATGGAGGAAAAGCGATTGTGAGTGGCCATACCCCTGGGGGGTGACTTTTTGATTTCTGTCTCTCTCTGTCTTTCTGGCGAGTGCACACGCCCTATAGCAAAAATCTCTCTACCAAAAAAAAAAAAAAAAAAAAAAAAATGTGCTGAGAGCATAGATAGGTTTGAGAGCACTTATTTTTTTCTTTTTCTTTTTCATTTTTTGAGACAGAAAGTAAGAAATCACCCCTCACCCACCCACCCCGGAGGGATGACCACCTTCAATCCATTATCCTCTTGAGATTTTGGTCATGCATGTGGGCACACATGCCCAGTGTGAGTTTCAAGGCACTAGGTCCAGGATTCAGATCGTGGTCAACTATGTGGGAGTCCAGCTCCTTAACTACTATGCCACCTGCTGGACCCTCTTTTTTTTTTAATAACTATTTATTTTTTCCATTAGCAAGACAGACATATAGAGAGAGAGCGACAGAAACATAGCACACCTAGCAAGTCTTGATGCTAGAGTCTACCTCAGCTCAGCCAGCCTGATCACAGGTATGCACACACCCGTAGTACTCAGGGAGGCCCTAGGATGCAAACCTGGAACCTTCCCATGTGGGTCCGCCAAACGAGCATGGTGAGTCATTGATGTGCCGCTGTCTGGTCTTCAGAAAGATTTTCTTATCCAATGCTATAGCAATGACAAGTAAATAGATAAATAAATGTTGGATAATAAATCAAATAATTATTCACAGGCATATCAAATACGTATGATCTGATTTTCTAACAAGAATTATCAGTTAATTGATATACTATTCACATAACTATAATAATTCTATAAGATTCTCAGCTTTAAAACTAAGATTTTGTAGCTGACATAGTCATTAAGGTTCTGAACTCCTACATGGTTGACTGTGGTTCAAGTCCCTGACCTAGTGGCTTGAAAATCATGCAGAACAGGTGTGTGTGTGTGTGTGTGTGTGTGTGTGTGCATGTGTGTGTGTGTGTCCAATGTGCTGAGAGGAGAATAGAGGAGAAAGAATTTCAGTGTGGCCATCCTCCACGAGGGGTGATTTCTCACTTTCCCTCTGAATCTCCCTGTATCTCTTTGGTAAATGCTTATGTCTTATGGCAAAAACCTTAAAAAAATGTTATCAGCTTCTTAAATGTAGGAACATAGCCACTTAGAAATTGAGAAAAAGATTTCCTCTTTCATAACTAAAACTCCATGTAAGATAAGAACAGCCTGGTATGAGATGTTCTGCACCAACTTGAAAAATATTAAAAACAAACAGACAAACAAACAAACAAAAAAAAACTACTTCATGATAAATCTTATTTAAATAAGTCCACAGATTAAGAAACAGAACTCAGACAGGAAAATACAGAATAGCTAGATGCCAACACTCTTAGAGAAAATGAGGCCAAAATTTTCTATAACTCATTTTTTACTCATTCCCTTAAAAAATCTGATAACTGTTCAATCCAGAATAATTGAAAGAAAATAAAGTCACTTTCTAAATCATGGTGTTGAGACTTAAAAAAAGAAAAAGCTTTATAGTGTTAGGGGTTAGATTTACTAAATATCGTCCTTCGAACCTTTGGTCAGCCGGAGCCTCAGTGTCAATCCGGCAGACCGTCAGATGCTCATGTGCTAGAAGCAAAGATTCTTTGTCTTCAGGCATTTCTAACTGCACCCCATATCAGCTAAACCATATCTTGCATTTCTAATGTCATTATTAATGTATAACCAAACCTCATCAAAACTATTTTTTCCACAGCATTAAACACATCATATTAGGTGAAACTTTAAAACTCTATAATTACTTGAATCTACCAAGAGTGAGCTCACTGGACAAAATTAATACAAGCCTAGACAGCTGTTGCCTAGAGCAACAGCTTTATATTTGATTCAAGTGTCATCTCCTCCAATTCTGAAATTACTGGCAATAATCTTATCTGATTATTTAACATTATCTCCTGTTTCTTTCTGTCTCATAGACAGTTTCAGAAGTTTATTGTAGCTGAGGAATGTCATGAAAGACATAAGTGAATGATCATACTATGTGACTGTAATCCATTTTTTAGGATATTCTGTTCAAATTTTCCAGATTCTCTTGAACTAATACAAATTTTAAATATTAAAAATAAATGTCAGGCCAGCTGGTAGTATGGTGGTTAAGGCAGCTGGATCCCACTTGGCTAATTCCAAGCTTGAAGTCTCTGGCCTAGCAGCTTGAGGAAAACATGGTGGGTACATGTGTGAGTACCCCAAATCCCAAAAGAAGAAACAGAGGAGAAGGGATTGTGGCCTAACTATCTCCCACGGGGATGCTTTCTCACTCACACTCTCTCTCTCCAGTGCATGCACCCTCCGGTAAATTAAAAAATAAATACACAAAATAAATGCAATATATTTTACTTTATAAATATAGGGATTCTTAAAAAGGAAAATGCCTTTTATTTGTCAATATTTATCTCAATAATGAAAATCAATGCAAAACCATTACCTTAACATTAATGGAAAATAGAGAATAGCTAGTTGCCAACATTCAATAGAACTGAGGTGAGATACTTAATTTTCTTTAGGCGATGTTAACTAGAAGGTATGGCAGTAGCTCTCAAACAACATTACACTGAAGGTATATGAAGGTATATCAAAATTCACTTCACCAGGCCCTAGTTTCACAAGTTCAGTCTGTAGGTCTAGAGTGAGAGTATTAACATTGAATTTTTTTAAAGAATTATTTATTTAATTTTATTTATTCATTCATTTTATTTATTTATTTTAATTTGACCAGAAAGACACACACACACACAGAGAGGGGGGTGGGGAGTGAGAAAGCAAGCCACCAGATCTGAGACTCGAATCATGGTCGGCCATGTGGGAATTCAGCGCCCCTATCTACCTCGCCACTTGCCGGCCCCCATTAACATTGAATTTTGAAATGTGTTAAGTGTTTTTTATTATATATGTTTATCTTATCCACCCATTCAGTAACACAACACTATAGTTTAAAAATACAATAAATACAATTTCTTAACACTGAATGAGAAATAACTTCATTAAACACACACAAAGTGTAGAGTATTTCATAATTTGGATTACAAACTTTGTAGAAAGGAGTGAGTAAAAGCTTTCCTTAGTGTAAATCAAATACATTTAGTTAGAAGGATTTAATTTTTTTTCTCATTCTCCATGACAGAGCACATGCACACACATGCAAGAGTAAGAATAAGAAAGAGAGAGAGAGAGAGAGAAACACCCTTCCCAGGGTCTGGGCATGCCGTAATCCCCTTCCCTCACTTCCCTGGCTCATCAGGTTTGCACACTCAGATGCATGCCGTGTGTCTTTTAAGCCGACTCGGCTGGAGATGTGTACTGTAGTCACACGTGGAATCCAACCCTTTGAGCAGTGCATCACTGCTGCACCATAAAACTGGCCCCAGAAGGCTTTTGATTATAGAGTCTGGACATTACAAGAGCACACGACCAGAACAGTGAGTACCAGTAACAACAAAAGGTATACATGTTTTACAACTAAATAACATAAAACTTCATGTTCAGTTTAATTATCTCTCTGTTGGCCTGGAGAATTTAGTTACCTTTCCTCCATATGAAAGGGAAAGACACAGCTGTCATTGCTAAGAGTAACTGATTTTGCCGGGTTCAATGGGTATAAAATTTCAGTCAAGGCATGATGACTATGATCTGCAGATCTGCTGAACAGTCTTGTGCTTATAGCTGACAACACGAGGTTATATCTTAAAAAATGTGAGATCTCATGTTATCCATTTTTACCACAAAGTAGAACAATTATTCTTGAAAGAATGGTTTCACATAAAAAACAGTAATAGCAAATAAACCATCAATCCATACAAACTATCCACATTCCTTATACTAAATTCTGTGGTTCTACTTTTAAAAATAGCGTTTATGTGTCATTTCCACCTTATTAGAACCAAATACCTTTTAGTATGCAAACAAGATAAGGAAAACAAATGTTACCATCTTTCACTGAGCATTGGTATATATTGACTCAGGACCTTCCAGGATACCAACGTCTCCCCCATCTCTTCATTCTATCACCATTACTAAAGGGAAATTAAGATACCAAGAAAGGGGAAATGTTGAATAAAAGTGTATTTTACAGACCTTTGTGTTTATGAACTATACACTAGAGACTACTATTTCTACAGTATATTAAAATTAGCAGCAATTGTATTAAAATGTACTTGGGGGCTATGCTTTTTAAAGCACATTTGTGGCTTTTATTTTGTGTTCATTTGAAATTCATTACTTTTAATACTTTAATTTTTCTCAAGCCACCTCAAATTGATAACTCATTACTATGATCTCTCAGAGCTGTTTAATTCATACATTTTCTCTTAATTTACCCTACTCGTGAAATAAAAGAAATATGTTTATACACTAAACTACCAATAAATAAAACATACTAAGACCTCATTCAGTTGTATCTTAAACATTAATTTATTACTTTTAGCTTTTAACCTCTGTCATATTATTTGTGTTGTTCATTAAAAGTAAATAAATGAGAAAAATAGAAAGACAAGATATTGATGGTATACAAAAATGGATGTATTATCTGTTAATGGTAACATGTATAGTATCCTCAACTGGACTGGTGTGAAGGGTATTCATGTTGGGAAAATTCGCTTTACAAGCTAAGTGATGGCTAGTGATAGAATATATAAAAAAAATTAAGAAATAAGAATATAATAAAAAAACCAGGAAAGAAGTTGTGTTTTTTTTTACACTTTATTATATATCTCTTTGAAAATGGTTACTCATTCTTCATGAACTCCCCCTAATAGATATGTTTCTCAAGCCCATTGCCCTCCTTGCAATAAAATATTAGCTGTTTTACCTGGTAAGTACTTCGTTGCATGATACCAAGCGACCTGTCATAGAACTTGATGATGGAGATGATGATGGCAAAGAAGAGGAAAGTTAAGATTATTGTAACAAGGGCATCCAGCTATATTTACTGGATGTTTATTGCATACTTTAAACATATATGAATGATAAATATATAGGTAATAGTAAAAACATACATATATGTACCTACATGCATATATGTATATTTAATATTAATTTGCATGTCCGAGTCTCATGGCAGGCTGTATAATAAGCATTATTGGGTTGCTGGTGATATGGGGGTTAAGGCGACTAATCTCACCTGGCCAACTACCTAGCTGGGGTCCTGGACACACTGGTTTGAAAAATACACGTGGTGCATGTGCTGCATGTCAAATCCCAAGTGGAGAGATGAAGAGTAAGGGATTGCAGCATGACCGTTCCTCATGTGGCAGTGCTTTCACACTCTCTCTCGTCAGTACACATGCTCCCTAACAAATTAATACATATATATATATATATAAATGAGCATTATTGTTGTCCTTACTTGACAATTCAAAAATAGATTAGAGATGCTTATTAAATTAAAATGTTGACTAATTTTATTTTTAGATGTATGAATTTGTGCCAATATTAACTTACTTGGGTTCCCACATATTCACTTTTTTTCAATACTTATTAGAGGCACAACACTACATTAAAGTCTTTACAAAGATTAGCTGAAATGATCCTCAAAACCTTTGCAAAGTTCATGTTATTTTTTCCTATTTAATACTTAATGAAACAGA
This sequence comes from Tupaia tana, assembly GCA_026018925.1. Taxonomy (NCBI): domain Eukaryota; kingdom Metazoa; phylum Chordata; class Mammalia; order Scandentia; family Tupaiidae; genus Tupaia; species Tupaia tana. The sequence continues at coordinate 92,923,469 of JAKSZU010000006.1, forward strand.
CTTAGAGATATTCAATTACTTATGAAGAGGATAAGTATTCTATCTAAATTCTGATTAAAAAAATCTAAGCTTTCTATACTACTAAAATGATTTATAATAGTACATACTAATTAGTTATGTCAAAATGCTGACAAAGTCTGTTATATTTAAAAGACTTAAACAATTAAATAGTGATTTTGGACAATTTAAATGAGCAACTGACAGCTTTATTTATTAATTTGAAGGAATTAAGTTCAAATATGATAAGAGCAAATAACATTTAAATTATGATGGCAATTTATTCTAGATAATCTAATGTGTATTCAGGGTTATTTCAATCGAACATGTAACATACTTATTTAAAAGTGGTGGTGGTTCTCAAAATGAGAGAATATATTTGCAAACTATGCTTCAGATAAGGTATTGATAACCAGAACGTACAGGAAAATCAAACAGCTTACCCACAAAAACAAACAAACAAAAATACCAAAGAGAGACAACAAAAGAATACAAAAAACTCAATCTAATTAAAATATGAGCAAATGAGATGAACAGACAACTCTCCAAGGAAGATATATAAATGGCCAAAAGCATATTAAAAAAATTACTCAACATCTCTTTTCATAAGGGAAATGCAAATAAAAACCACAATGAAATACCACTTTGTTGCGGTCAGAGGAACGACTCTGGACACCGAGATCTCTTCCGTGAAGTTTATTGGTACAGGTTCAGTTGCTTCTCTCCCCCAGGCTTCCGGTACGCGCCTTAAATCCCTCTGGGCCCGCCCTTCCCCAAGTCTCCGGGCGTGTTGGGCTCTGATAGGCCGCTTCTCAGAATTATGCTAATAAGGAGTTTTCTTTGAGTCTTAGGTGTTTAGTTCCTATGCCATAATGGGGCTTCTTCTGGCAAGGGCTTCCACACCACTTAACCCCAGTCAGAATGACTAAAATTAAAAAAAAAAAAGTAAATGGTGGTAAGGCTGTGGTAAAAAAGGAACCCTCTTATATTGTTGCTAGGAATGTATATTAGTGAAAACACTGTGGAGAACAATATGAAGGATCCCTAGAGACCTATAAATAGAACTACCATATGATCCAGCATTTCCACTTCTGAGTATCTACCCAAAAAATAGGAAAACACTCAGTGGGTAAAGCACTTGCACATCCATATTTATTGCAGCATTATTCACAATTGCTAAGACATGGAATCAACCCAGATTTCCAAAAATAAGATGAATGGATTGAAAAACCGTGGCACATATACACAATGGAATACTACTCAGTCAAAAAATCAGTTAAACCCTCGCATTTGATACAAAGTAGACAAATGTGGAAGATTTATTACCAAGTGAAGTAAACCACACTATGTCAGACAGGCATTGAATATCCCCACTTAATATAAACCAAATGTCTGAATTATATTGCAGAAACTGAAATATTACACAGTATAATAGCAGGGAGGGCAATTGTAGATACTAGAGACAGTATAGCAGAGGTGGGTAATGGGAAGGAGGGAGAAAATTAGATTTTAAAAAATGACAGACGCAGGGACCAGCAGTTAGCGTAATGGCTATGTCGCTGGACTCCCATGTAGTCAACCGCGGTTCACGTCCCAGACCCGGTGGCTTAAAACTCAGGCCGGGCGCGTGTGCGTGTGTGCCCAAGATCCCGAGAGGAGAATGGAGGAGAAGGGATTGCGCTATGGCCATACCCCCTGGGGGGTGATTTCTCGCTTTCTGTCTCTCTGTCTCTCTGTCTGTCTGGCGAGTGCATGTGCCCTATAGCAATGACCTTTCAAAAAAGAAATGATAAACACAGAAATGAAAACCTATGTTGACAATAATGTATTTGGCAATATCTTTGACAGAATCAATATGTACTATATTCAGGCTGAGAAAACCCATTTTGTACCCTGTAAAATGTATATTGATTGAATAGAATTTTTTAAGAGAGATTTTTACTAAAGGGCATGTGTGCTTAGTAGAGAGACAGAGAGACAGAAAGAAAGAAATTACTCCCCATGGAGATGGCCATGCCACAATCCCTCCTCCTCCAGTTTCTCTTGGGATTTTAGGCATGCACACATACACCCCCAAAATAAGTTTTAAACTGCCAGATCCAGGACTTGAACTGCAATTGACTCAGACTGACTACATGGCAATTCAGTGATGTAAATATTACATCATTTGCTGGTCCTGATTAAATGTAATTTTTAAAAATGTAAAAAATAAGTAAATATAAAAATGGAAAAAAATGGTGGTAAATATTGCAGAAAAATCATGATTCTCTGCTCTTTTTTCAAAATTTACATTTAATTGTTATACATCTTTACAATGCATGACATGATTTTCCAAAGCAAGCATGTAGTGTATATCAATTAAATCAAAGATATTACCTATCCCATACATCATTTTTTCCCCATATATCTTTTTTAATAGGTAGTTTTACATCCCAGTGTCTGTAAAATGTTTTGTTTCTTAGTCCCTCCCTCCCAGCCCCTATGATTTATACCCTCCTACACAGTCTCTGGTATTACTCTTGCCCTTCCTACTATTGTATCTTTGAAGTTTTCAATTTTTGCCATACAGTGTAGTTTTTTTTTGTTGTTGTTGTTTTTGTTTTTGTTTTGTGGAGAGGTTTTTGCTATAGGGCACGTGCACTCACCAGAAAGACAGAAAGCAAGAAATCATTCCCCACAAGGGATTGGTCACGCCACAATCTCTTCTCCTCCATTCTCCTCTCGGGATCTTAGGCACACACGCACACGTGCCCGGTATAAGTTTAAGCCACTGGGTCTGGGACTCGAACCGCGGTCGACTAAGTGGGAGTCCAGCAACATAGCCATTATGCAAACTGCTGGGCCCAGACATTCAGCATCTATTGAGTGGGGAATAATTCTATGCTCCTTTGTTATATTGATTGTCCTACCACTTAATGTTTAAGGAACAAAGAGGATCTAAATCTCTCAACAATTAGAAGAGATCTTTATCATGGATAAAAATGTTGCAATACTATCAATTATTCTGAATGATAATTCTGTATATTTTGTTTGCCCTCAAGTATCCTATTGTCTTAGTCATTTTTTGTGTAGTTAAAGAAATATCTGAGACTGAATGAATTATAAAGAACGGAGACTTGATGGAGCCAGTAGGTGGCATAGAGTTAAGCCACTGGACTCCACATGACCAATTACTGTTCAAATTCTAGACCTGACCATTTGAAAATCACACTGGGCACATAGTGTGTGTGTGTGTGTGTGTGTGTGTGTGTGTGTGTGTGTGTGTGCCCCAAATCACAGAAAGGGAATGGAGGAGAAGGGATTGGGGCATTGGCCTTCCCCCCAGGGGTAATTTCTCACTTTTCCTCTTGCTATGTCTCTCTCTCCAGTGAGCACTTGTGCCCTATGGCAGAAGCCTTATGAAAGAAAGAAAGACAGAAAGAAGGAAAGAATAAAAAGAGAGAATGAAAGAAGCAAAGAAAGAAGCAAAGAAAAAACAGAAAGAAACTAAGAGAAAGAAAGGAAAGAAGGAAAAAGGAATAAAAGGAAAGGAAAGGAAAGGAAAGGAAAGGAAAGGAAAGGAAAGGAAAGGAAAGGAAAGGAAAAGAAAGGAAAGGAAAAATAAGGAAAAGAAAAGGAAGAGAAAGAAAAAAGAGAAAAGAAAAAGTGAAAAAAGAAAAGAAAAGAAAAGAAAAGAAAAGAAAAGAAAAAATATAGAAAAGAAATGGGAGGCTCATTTATAAAACTCATGATTCTGCGGGCTGGAAAGTCCAAAGGCAATGGCCCACAGCATGTCCTACAGAAGCTCAGATAGGTACACGCGGAGGGAATGCTCTCTAATAGATCAGTTTCGAGAGAACTAACCTAATTTTTTTTTTTTTTTTTTGAGAGGTTTTTCGCTATAGGGTGCGTGCACTCGCCAGAGAGACAGAGAGAGACAGAGAGACAGCCAGGAAGAAATCACCCCCCAGGGGAATGGCCACGCCGCAATCCCTTCTCCTCCATTCTCCTCTCGGGATCTTGGGCATGCACGCACATGCGCCCGGTGTGAGTTTAAGGCACCGGGTCCAGGACGCAAACTGCAGTCGACTACATGGGAGTCCAGCAACATAGCCATTATGCTAACTGCTGGTCCCAAGAGAACTAACCTATTTTTATGAGAGCTAGAACTCAAGACATCACTAACCGATTCACAAGTGCATTGCCTCCATAATATAATCACTGTGATCAAATCACTGTGATCCAATCACAGCTCATCAGGCCTCACCATCTCCCAATACCAAATTCCAAAACATGAAACTTTGGGAGACAAACCTTTATCCAAACCACACCACCATGTTTGGCTCCATTGAAATGTGTTGCTCAGACTGCCTGCTGCTAAGAGCATAGTTGACTGACAACTCTAACTTCTGCCTTTTAAATTCCAGTACTATGTTTGGACCAAGCCCATATTTCCATTTCCCAATTACTGTGTATGTTGTATTTCCCTCACAGGAGCCTTTGGCTTGAGGACTTGTAGTTAGCCTGGGTGAAAACTTCACTGAAGATGGAAACCCTATGCAATCTACTTCCCTTTATAGGCACCAGATCTGCAAGGCTCTCCTGTATTCCTGTTCCCCTGGCCATTTATTAAAAACCGTCATGAAGCTTTTTCTTTATTATTTTGTCCCATCTTGGCATCTGCATTGCAGAGTGCTTGAACTAACACAACAGGTTAATAAATTCATACTTGAAAGAGAACAAGAAATGAGTAAATGTGAAAGATTAAAGTATATTTTAACACCATTTTTAGGATTGTATGTTGAAGGTAGACACTTGAAAGAAACTTGAACCAAGACTCTGTTAAATTGTCTGATGAATAAAGTAATCACCTCCAACCTTGAGAAAAGTATGTGATCCTTACAGGTCAATCCTTTCTAAGGAAAAGAAGCCTGACTTTTTAAGTTCATAACTTCTCAGGTTAGAAGTGGCAGTGAGGGTTAAGGAGGGAAAGAGATGATCAAGAAAGCCCTTCATATGATTTACTGTCCTATTCCCTGGAATGAGATACTGCAAAACTGATTTCACATATAAGCTTTGTGAATTAAACTCCCTCTGCTAAGAAAAAATAAGTTATAAAGTGGACTTTGGTTCAAGGATCAGAATGGAAAAATATCCTTCTCAATGTGTTTCAAAAGAAAGTGTTTAAAGCTGATAATTTGGAGATTTTTCACAAATAAATATTTGGCTACTTATTTACTCCATAATTACTAGACTCCTAATTGGGGCAGCCCCTCTGCTAAAGATTTCAATTACAAATGTGTATATATCCCGACTCAGGCCTTAAAGGAACTCACAGTGTTACTGAAGTAGCAGACAACCAAGAGTTTTAAATACTGTGAAATGCATTTTAAATACGGTGAAAGCACTTGTGATATGCAAGTGAGAACATGAATGCAACATAAAGAAGGGCACCTGATTCACTGCGAAGGTATACGGGAACGTACCTTGTCACGTAATACTTAGATGAGGCCTGAAGGATAATAATGTTGATGTGAGATAGTTCAGGAAGCAAGCTGTTGGAGATCCATCAGTGGTAACTCTATTGTGAGAGGACCATTACAACTAACTCAGAAACCACAGAAGCACAAAAGAGAGGGCTCTGGGTCAATTGAGTAGAAAATAATTTTGTTTTTTTTGTTTCAGTTTTTCAGTTTTTATGCCATAGGATGCATGTGCTTGCTGAGGATAGACAGAGAGCAACAGAGAAAAGGAAAGTGAGAAATCAATCACTCCCCAGGAGGGATGGCCATGCTGCAGTTCTTTCTTGTCCATTCTTCTCCTGGGATTTCGAGCATGCATGCATACATATCTGGCATGATTTTCAAGCTGCTGGGTCTGGGACTTGAACCATGGTTGGCCATGTGAGAATCCAGCTCCTGGCCCTGAGATGAAACATTTTTAATGAAATAAGGGATTAGAAAAGAGATTGCGATTAGAAAAGGCCTTGCCTACTTGGTTCACGTGCAATATCATCCATTGTGCACTGCAGAACTATTTATGCATTTAAGTAGGGATGTTGAAAGTGATTTTATGGAGGAAAGGAAACAGGATATCACAAGAGTCCAGATGGTAAAAAAAGCACATCTGAACTGAAATAGGATGAACAGAGAAAAGTCAATGTCTAATGGTGATATATGTTAGGGGAAATTAATGAGATTTACTGCTCATTAACTTATGAGATATAAGGAAAAGGGAAAACTCGAAGAAGACTCCCGATTCTCTAGCTTAAGCAAAGTGGTTGGTAGTAATGTCATTAAACAAGATAAAGACTGAAAAAGTAACAGAAGTTAAAAACAAAAATGTATACTTATCAAATGTGCATCTATGCAGAAAATTGTCTATATATTAAAAAAATAGAGAAATAGTTTTATCAGTGATACAGATTTGATGGTCATCAACTTGCTTTAGGTACCTAGAATTTCAGGTGTGACTATTATCACCTGGGCAACCTGAATAAGGAAACAAGAGTCCCAGTGAAAACCTAGAGACTATCACCATGCCAGAGTTTAGTTCAGTAATAGTGTTCTGCATAATACCTAAATTTCCCCAAACTGATAATTACAAAAATGGTAAAAAAACATTGTCATCTCTTATAACTTCTAATACATTTAAAACATGTCTTTTCACTTATTTTCCACCATGACAGCTTGGTGAGATATTAATAGTTCAGAAATATATTGTTTTCTTCGTATTATTATCTGATATCATGAAGATGAACTTATTAAACTTGCAATATTTCATATTATAGTACATTCAAATATGATTGAAATAAAGAGTCAGCATGTTCTGAATTCAATGCCCAAATAATGGAATGTATACTGTAATAATTTCATAATGATATTTTAACCATATTTCAATATTAGTACTGCAGAAAGCTACTGTAAGCCACACGTTGATGTTTTTGTCCTGGAATATTTTATATGAAAGGAAAAAGCTGATATTCATGGCCTCCTGTCCAGGTGTAGCTAAAAAGAGCAATTCAGTAAGTAACCACAAGAATCATTCTTTCCTAGTTCTCCTATTCAATGACAAAAACTATCTTTGCAAACTTCCCAGTACAATGCAAAGACAGAATATTAAAAAAGGTATCTGATATGGTTTGATGATTACACAAGATATGGATGTTGAAATAGGGGAGCGACAGAACATTTTACTCATCACAAGGAATCTTCAGTTTACACTTTTATAACCTCAGCTATTTCAGTGTTTCCCCTTTTCTTATTAACCCCCTGGAAACCACTAATCTCTTCTCCATTTCCATAATCTTGTTATTTCAAGAATGTTATATGAAGGACATTTATTGAGATTTCAGTTCCCTGTAGATTTATGAACACTATTATCCATATCAACAGTTAATTGCTTTGTAGTAGTCTATAGTGTGACTATCAAATTGTCTCACCAGTCACCTGTTGAGGGTATCTGAATTGCTTTCTGGTTTTGACTTTTGTGACTGAAGCAGTTATAAACAACATGCACAGGTGTTTGTGTGAACATGCACTTTCATTTTTCTGAGTACAGTTTTTGGGTTGTATGGTAGCTGCATATTTAGCAGTTTAAGAAACTTCCAAATTGTGTTCTGTATGGCTACACCATTTTACATTCCTGCCAGCAAAGCATGAGGACCCTAGTTCCCCTACATCCTCACCATATTTTGTATTCTTACTCCTTTTTATTTAGGTGTTCAGACAGGTGTGTAATATTATGGCCTTGTGGTTTTCCTTTGTATTTCACTAGTGGCCAAAGACATTGAGTATTTTTCATGTATGTATTTGCCATCCATGTGTCTGCTTCTGTGAATTGTCCAGTCATAATTTTGACCATCTTATAATTGGTTAACTGGGGAGTTTTTAGTGTTAAAAGTTCTTTACATATTTGGATAATAGTCTTTTGTTGAATATGTACTTTTGCAGACATTTTTTTCACAGTCTGTAGACAGTATTTTCACCCACTTAATCAGTTCTTTCATAGAGTAAATTAATTTTAATGAAGTCCAACTTACAGTTCTTTCCTATTTAGGATTATGTTTTTGGTGTTGATTCTAAGAACTCTTTGTGTAGTCCTATTTCTCCAAGGATTTTGTCATTCTTTTTCTAAAATATTATAGATTTCACATTTAAGTCCATGACCCATTTTGAGATCATGTTTTGTAATGTGTGAAATTTACTGAGGTTTATTTTATTTATTTTGTCTATGTGTGTTTAAGTGCTCCAATATCTTTTGTAAAAATGATCCTTTTGGGGCCAGCAGTTGGCATAATGGCTATGTCGTTGGACTCCCATGTAGTCGACCGTAGTTCGAGTCTTGAACCTGGTGGCTTAAACTCACTGTGGGCGGGTGTGCGCGTGTGCGTGTGTGCCCAAGATCCCGAGAGGAGAATGGAGAAGAAGGGATTGTGGCGTGGCCATTCCTCTTGGGTGGAGATTTCTTGCTTTCTGTCTCTCTGTCATTCTGGCAAGTGCATGAGCCCTATGGCAAAACCCTCTCCAATTTTTTTTTTTTTTTAATACCTAGACACACACACACACATAAAAGTATAAAAAAAGATCCTTTCTTTCATTGATTTTCATTTTAAACTTTTATTTAAAAATATGGTTACAATTATTTGGATGGTTCTTTTTCTGTGTTCTCTATACCATTTATCTGTGTTTCTATCCCTCTACCAGATAGAAACACCCAGTCCTGATTACTATAGCTGTATAATAATCCTTCAATCTAGGCATAATGTTTTCTCCAAACTATTTTTTATAATCAATTTAGTTTTCCTAGTTAATTTTTACAGTAAGTTCATATATAGTTAACACATTGATTGACTTTCAAATATTAAGCCGGTCAATTCAATTTATCATTAAAATAATTTTCATTTGATAATGGCATTTAATTGTTTTTATACTTTTAGGTTTAGGGTTTTTTGGTTTTTTGTTTTTTTGCTTTTTTTTTTGGGGGGGGAGATTTTTTGCTATAAGGCTCATGTGCTCACCAGAGAGAGAAAGAGATAAATCATGCCCCTAGGGGGAATGACCACAGTCTCTTCTCCTCTTTCTTTCTCTTCTCATGATCTTGGGTGTGCAAGCACACTCGCCTGGTGTAAGTTTTAAGCTACTGAGTTCAGGACTAGAACCATGGTCGACTAGTAGGAGCCTAGTGACATAACTGTTACACCATCTGTTGGTCTCTATACTGTTAATGTATATGTGGTAATATTTTGTTAGAGGTTTCCAAATGAAATATATTGATTTATATTTATGATAGTTACAATACTTTCTTTTTTTTCTTGTTTTGGCATCAGAGTTGTGTTACTTCAATAAAATGAATTGGTTAGTATTCTTTCCTCTTTAATTTTTTGGAACAGATTGTTTAGAATTAGTATCTGTTGTTTTTAAAATGTTTGTTATCATCTTAAAATATTCCTGTCTGTTATATAAACATACATATATACAGCTATCTATCGAGCTTGCTATATATATTGCTATATTGCTCCAAAGTCTACTTTACCTAGTTTCATCATAGCCGCTTTTCAGTTCTTTGCTTGATATTTGCATGATGTATTTCTTTTTCTTTCTTTTTTTTTTTTTGGAGAGATTTTTGCTATAGGGCGCGTGCGCTCGCCAGACAGACAGAGAGAGACACAGAGACAGAAAGTGAGAAATCACCCCCCAGGCGGAATGGCCACTCCACAATCCCTTCTCCTCCATCCTCTTCTCAGGCTCTTGGGCACACACGCACACGCATCCGGCGTGAGTTTAAGCCACCAGATCTGGGACTCAAACCGTGGTCAACTACATGGAAGTCCAGCGACATAGCCACTACACCAGCTGCTAGTCCCGCATGATGTATTTTTTCATCCTTTCTACATTACCATCCTTGAAGTAATTTTCTTATAGACACTGCATAATAATAATTGGGTCAAGTTTTGTTTTATTTATTTATTTTTTTATTCATCATTCTTTCAGTTGGTGTTCTAAGACCACTTAAATGTAGTATAGTATTGATAGATTTGGACATAACGCTGCATTTTTATTGTTTGTATTTAGTTAGTTGTTGCTGTTTTCTCTTTCTTTACTTTTCCTTTCTTTTTGAGATTACTTAAAATTTTACAATTTCATTTGATTTCTCTGCAGTGCCTTCCTATGTGTAGATTTGTATAGATTCTAGAGTGTTTTGGGGACCAGCAGGTGGTGTGATAGTTAAGGTGCTGGACATTCCCACATGGCCGACTATAGTTCAAGTCCTGGCTTTCTTTCTCACTTTCCCTCTCTCTCTTTCTCTGTATCTCTTTCTGGTCAAATTAAAATAAATGAATAAATAAATATTTTTAAAAAAAGATTCTAGAGTGTTTTTTCTAAGTATTACATAGTATACAGATATTTTGTCCAAGTCTACTGTGTCATCATGATATCAAGTTGAGTGAAGTATACAAATCTTACCCTTTATGTTCCCCTATTTATAATATAATCATCTTAAATAATTTTGTTACATACATTGAGAATCATATTTGATAGTGTTTTATAATTTTGCTTCAACCACCAAACGTAATGTATGAGACTCAAGGGCAGAATAAAAGTTCATTGCTATTTATCCAATTATTTTCTAATTTATTTTTTATGCATCTTCAAAATTATCTTTTTTTTAACATTTCATTTTTGCTTAACTAACTCCCTTTAACCATTCTTTTATATATGCTCTGTTGGAAACAAATACTCCTTATTTTTCTTTATCCAAGAGAATGTTTTAATTTTTCCCTTAATTCTGAAAGATTTTTTTTTTGTCTATGTAAGACTCTATGTTATTTATTTCCATTCATCACCTAAAAATGCTGTGACTCTTTATTCTGGCTTCCATGATTCTGATTTTAAAAATATTCTATTATTTATTTTGTTATCCTATGTAGGGGAAAAACACTTTTTCTCTCACTGCTTTCAATACCTTTTTTTCTTTATTTTTCTTTCTCTATTTTTGTTTAAGAACTTTTAATATGTCTTATGTGGATTTATATGACTTCTTGTTTGGGGTTTAACTTCTTAAATCTGTAAGTTTATGTCTTTATCCACATCTGGTAAATTTTCAGCTATTCTGTGTTTGACTACTTGTTCCTCTTGTTCTCAGATTCTATGACACAAATATTAACCTTTTAGTATAATCTCACATGTCCGTGAAACTGTTCATTTCCTTTTGTGCTCATTCTATGTTCTCTCTTGTTTCATTGGGTAGTTTCTGTAATTCTATTCTAAAATTCACTGATTATCTCCTCTGTTTTGTCTATTCTACTATTGAGACCATCCATTAAAATTTTGTTGGTGTTACTGTTTTTTATTTTTTAAAATCTGTATTTGATTCTCCTTTGCATCTTCTATTTTATTTGTTGACATTTTTAGCACTCTACTCAGACTCTCTATTTCTTTTTTATGATTTTGGTGCCTGTTAATAATTATTTATAATAATTTATTCAAGCTTTTTTTGAGAAAGAGATTTTTGTTTTAGGGTGTGTGTACTCACTGGAAAAACAGAGAGAGACAGAAAGTGAGCTATCACTCCCCAACCCAGGGGGATGCCATAATTCCTTCTCCTACATTTCCCTTGGGATTTTGGACATGCACACACATTCACCTGGTGTGAGTTTCAAACTGTCAGGTCTGGAACTCAAACCATATTTGGTCATTTGGAAATCCAGTGATGTAACCACTATGCCATTTGCTGGTCCTATTGAGTATTTTTATGATGATTGTTTTATAATATTAATCAGATAGCTCTAAAATCCCTGTTTTCTCTGTGCTGACATGTACGAATAATGTTTTTACATTAAGTTTGAGATTTCCTGGTCTTGATTTCATGAGTGATTTTGTTTTTTCTTTTCTTTTGTTTTGTTTTGTTTTGTTTTTCATTGAGATGTTGACATATTGTTATAAGACTATATCTTATTTAAGCTTTCTCTTTTAGATGGCTTTTACCAACATTGATTTGGCATAAAAGCAGGGGGATATACTTTGTCACGGATGAGGGGTATAGAAGTCAAGGTTTCCAATCAGCTTCCATAGCTGTCTACAGGAGAATGGATACTCCTGCTGCTGGGAAAAGGTAGGATTTCCAGTTTACCTCGTGGCCTTCACTGACACCGCTGTAGGCAGGAGGGTGGACTCATTACTTCTGGGTGGTAACGGTCAAAGTGTAGACTCTCTATTGATTCTCTTCTGATACCACCCCCAACAGGAAAGAGAAGTAAATACCTTATTACTTCTGGGTTGAATAGAGGTCTAGAATCCTTGTATAGTCTATATTGTCAGTGCAGGGAAAAGAATCTGTCCAGTAGGGATGAAAATACTGGTTTTCCACTTGCTTCTGTCATGCCTTAATTGAGAGTTGTGTTGCCACACTACACCAACAAGAAAGTCTATGGTTTCTCATTTGGTCTTTGCTGGCATTTGTGGGGTAAAGCCACAGTATTTTCTGTGTTATTTGGCTAGTATAGATTGTTTATTGTATACATTTTATGTGGTTCTAAGATACCTCCTTCTGGGTCTTTGGCTACTGAGAATAAGGTTTGGAGAAGTTGTTTTGTCTCTATTCATTGATATTTCTACTGTTGATGGAAATAATCACACTCTATAATAATATATTTAAAGTATTATTTATTGCGAAATTCTGAGTGACCTTGGCCTGGAAAGATTCTCTAGTAGTCCTGAGAAAGTGTTCTGAAGGACTTAGATATGGTAGCTCTTTTATTTAGTTCTGAGAGTAGGAGACACACATAAAGCTGTAAATCAAGGCAAGAGTTTTCATATAGGCCTGGCCCAACAAAAGGAGATCTAGAAGCAAAGGCTTGTGTGTTATTGGTAAATTTTGAAATTATTAGGTTAGTGATTGGTTTAAAACAAAAGTCTTTGTCTAAAAAGACTGAGAGTTGGTAGGAAAAAAGTATGAATTTAACTTTAACAGGAATAAGAATGCTTTACTGTACATTCCCCTGATGTTCTGCTAGTCAGGATGTAGGGAGTGTCTCACAATTACTGAACCAAAACTCTCTACTTCAGCAAGATTAACTCTTTATCAACTGATATGACATTTTCTTGGCCTCTAGAAAATTTTAAAGCAAAGAGAAGTATTCTGTTTCAATTCCAGCTAGATTACTTTCTCCAACATTGAATCTTAAATACATTTAGCAAAAGCAAAACCTAGGGATTTCATTGCGATGTCACCCTTTGTGTTTTATGTGCAATGTAATAAATGAGCTTGCCACAGTTTTACATGTGCCTACAGAATACATAAGATTCCTGGGTCAAAGACAAATGACTTATTATTCATGGCAAAGCAAACTGTGTAGGCCTCAGGGTGCATGTCAGTTCCCCTTACAACCAAATACACAAATAGAGGGCAGTAGTTATGGTGGTGTGTATTACAGGAGAGGAGTCATATGCTTAGGGAGCTGTACTCTTCACTAACTGGCAATGAGCATGCTTGTTCTTTGCTCAGGAGGGAGACATTCATATCCTCCTGAGTTGCTTATTATAAAAGCATTCTAGAAAAAGTTGTCTAGTGTAAAGGGTAGTTAGTGCCATTACATGCTTATCTTCAGTGCAAGGTTTGATTGTATTTTTCTTGTTTGCTTTCTTTCCCAGCATAGTTCTAAGGTCCAAAGTAGAAGTACTAGATCAGTTTATTCAGTATTTTATTCATTTATTTATTTTTGTTTTGTCTTGTCTTCCTTCCTTTCTTCCTTGATTGTATTTGATTGTATTAGAAATACAGTCATAGACCTATGGGTAACTCAGCAGTTGTTGCATTCTTAGGCTTTTCTATTGACTTTCATCATCTTAAGTATGTTGCTGTATACATGGGTTCACCTTTGTCCATGCTCTTAATTATTTATTTTTTCTTCTAACACATTTCTATCCCCTGGTTTCAGTAACGGTAATATTATAGTCAAACACCACTATGTCACTTAGTCTCCATTTCCTCCAGGAATCAAACTCCCTGAGGCCCATAACTGCTTATTATCTTAGAAACCAACAGGTCCTTTTGTTTATCCCAGTCCTAGATTGTCGCTCTATATTTCTTTAGCTTGTTTTTCACTGTATCCATGTGTTTTTAATGGTTATAAAATGTGCCTTTCCTTTTTATTTTTTTTTATCTATGTTTTTGGATTGAAAGCAGAATTTAAGACTGGTGGTAACAATGTATTTTGACTGGAATTTTATTTTACTGCTTTAGTTGAGAATAAAACACAAACTTTTACTTTTGTAGGGAAAAAAATCCAAATCATCATTTCATTAGACACAATGTTATCATTATAAATCAGACATAAAACTATAGTTAAATTAACATTCTAAGTAATTTATTCACTTTTAGTAACATACTGGTGAAGGTACTAGGTACTGAAATGCTTTCAAATAATAATTACCATACATACATTTCTTTTTATATTATTTGTGATTTTACTTTGTGCATTTCTCTTTAAAACAAAAACTTCTGGGCCAGCTGGTGGAATGGTGGTTGGGGCAGGTGGATCTCAAAAGGCTGGCTGTGTAGTTTGAGTCCTAGACCTATGGCATAAGAAGTGTACTGGGCATGTGTGTCTGCAGTCTAAAGTCCCAATAGAACTGAGGAGAAGGGTTTGTAGCATGGCTGTCCTCCTTGGTGGATACATTCTTGCTTTTTCTGTCTCTAGTGAGTGCATGTGCCTTATGACAAAGTTTAAAAAAAGAAGGATAGTTAAAATAAAAATAAATTTTCTATTGGTTTAGTACTGTCTACTGAAATGCTAGTTTATAAACAGATCATTTTCACTTGTCTAGCTGTGTACTAAATGTGAATGATTAAAAAAAAAGCAAAGGCACACACACACATAAGAATGACTGCCCTCAATAAACTTATGAGTTGTTTACCTTAAAAGTGAAAAAGACCTGATTATTCTATAGTAGGTAATTCAGGAAGATCATACATGATACGTTACTTTCAATAAAATAATACTAAAATATTTCTATCTTCTGGGCAGTATGACAACCCAGTATTGGGAGGAGGGGTCCTACAATTTCTGCACCATTTTGCTAAACAAAAATAACATACTACGGCAATCACTCTTTTTGTCCTTTCAGTATCTGGATCCCTCATATTTTCTCTTCCTCTTAAACTCATAGAATTTGTTCTGTCAGCAGTCGCCCCATAATACTGCCATGAAAATTACATACACTCATTGGAGCAAGTAACTGTTTCAATGAGTATGAATTTTATTTCAAATCTTCTCCATGGACTTGCTTTCTCTAATGCCATATGGGAATATTTCATTTGTGTCATAAGAAAATAAATGAGATGTCTCGTCTACTGAAATTTATGTGTAAATAGCCATAGCATGTCTTGATGTTCATTATATTTGATCTGGGGCTATTATCAATGCAGAGAATCAGAGAAAACATGCCAAAGATAATTTCTCAAACTCTTTTGTTTTTTCTTTCCATTGTTAGTATCTGTTCATGAAAGAACTCAGACAATAGAAGACAATATGTTACAGAAATAAAAGACAATTCAACAAGTTAGCTGAACTTAACAGAGGTGCAGGTACATCATGAGGAAATTCTGTATTGTGTCAGACATCACTATCTATTTGCAAACATTATACTTGAAATCCTAAAATAGTCCTCCATTTATGTATGATTTTTCTCAGTCAAGCAAAATTGAGGTCTTTTAGGAGGGGAAAGAAAACAAAAGAAAGATAAGGTTTAGAAGAGATTGGCATCACTTTTGCCTAGAATGATTTGATTACATATGCTTGTGGATTCTGACAGGTTTTATCTAAAGGTACATCAGCATCCCTTGACAGTATAAAATTATAAAACAATATAAAGTGCAGACATGCTATTTATATGCAGTACACACATATGCAGATCTTTTTGGTGTAATACTTTAGGAATCTGAATCTGAAAGAGTTATGCTGTCTTATTTCCTTGTAAGCAAGCATTATATATAAATGAAATATATGTGAAATAGCATTAATTAAACATAGCTCATGCATAGTCTTATAGCTTTTGTTAGACCTATTTTATTTGAATCTATTTTTCATGGACATTTTGCAAAATTAAATGCTACCATTGCTTTCTTTCTATACTAATTAATAAAGGGTACATATTATTACCTGCATACAGATGATACCTCTTTTTATTGTCATTGTGTGCTTTTTTATATTTTAAAGACTTAATTTTACCAGACAATTGTAACTGAACTTAAAAGCAATAAACTAAACATGCAAAATCAACCTAGAGATGCAAGATAGATAATTATTACATTTAATAAAATTTTTAAAATCGAAATTGGTCAGAACTGCCATGGCCAATTCATTTTATTATGCAGATGGATTGTAGCCAAGGTGGCTAAGTAAAAAATAAAAACCAATGGGACCAACAGTTAGCGTAATGGCTATGTCGCTGGACTCCCACGTAGTCAACTGCGGTTCGAGTCCCGGACCCGGTGGCTTAAACTCACGCCAGGCGCGTGTGCTTGCGTGCCCAAGATCCCAAGAGGAGAATGGAGGAGAAGGGATTGCGGCGTGGCCATCCCCTCTGGGGGGTGATTTCTTGCTTTCTGTCTCTCTGTCTCTCTCTGTCTCTCTGGCAAGTGCACGCGCCCTATGGCAAAAGCCTCTTCCAAAAAAAAAAAAGAAAAAAAAAACTAATAATAAAAATAGAAAGTGAGAAAAACTACTAATCATTTCACTTTGCAGGGTTTGGTGGAACGAAGGCTGGAGCACAGCTCCGTGGATGCAGAAACTGTTAACCTAAGGCAGGCAGGTTCCCTTGGATTTCACAACGTGTGGATTTCAACTATGGCTCTGCCCATGGACTGGCAGCTCATTCTCAATGGTTCTATACGGAGTCTTGTAATAATTAAGTAAATTCAAAGGCATCAATTTAACACATATTTGAAGACAACAGTCAATCCAACTCTAGATATCTTCAAATAGGGTAGTACATACTGAAAGAGCAGGATAATTGTGACAATTGTATGTGTCAACCTGACTGGGAGCATAATACCCAGATATTTGGACAAACATTGGGGATGCACCTATGAAGATATTTTCTGGATGAGAATAACATTTAAACTGGTGGACTGGGAGTAAGACAGCTCACGCTTCATAAAGCGAGTGGGTTTCATCCAATCATTTGAAGGCCTTTTTGACCAAACATTAACCTCTGAGAAAGAAAGAATTCTGATAGTAGCCTGTTATGTATAGAGTAGTTTGGCATGCTCGAGTTGCAGCTCTTCCCTGGGTCAGCAGTCTGCCAACCTACTCTATAGCTATAATTTTTAATTTACCAAACATCTTCAATTATAGGAATGAATTCTTTAAAATCAATCTATGGCATCCTTTATCCTTGTTTCTTTTTTATTTTACTATGTCTATATAATCAGTGTCTATGTCTGTGTTTATTTACATGCATACACACACACACACACACACACACACACACACATACACACAAACATCCTATTGATTCTGGTTTTTTTTGGAGAACCTTGGCTAATACAGATTTTGATAATAGGAGGTACTGTTATATTTAAAATAGATCTTTATAATAGGATGTTGCTGCAACCTATACTTAACTATGTGGTAGTGATTTTGGCACAGGATAATGGGCACAGGTTGAAATAATTGTAAGGTGTAGGTTAAAAAATGGCCTAGATTGCCTTTTGATAGAAATGTTGATGTGTGGAGGTCCTTATGATCAGGCTGAAGATGGAAATGAGGACATGTTATTAGATACCGGAGGAAAATTGAACCTTGTAAAGTGGCAAAGAGTTTGGCTGAGTTATGTTCTAAAATTGTGTGGAAAATTAGTATTTATAAGACATAATCTTACATGTGTTGTTCAAGAGACTTCTAAATTATTTTAATGTTGAAGCTATGCTTCGTTTTTCCTTATGTTTATAGGAAAATGTTAAAAGAGAATTGTAAAAAAATGAAGATAAAACTGTTAAGAAAAAAGAAACCAGTAGTTGAAGATTTGGAAAATTCTCAGTCTATCCATCTTTGAAAAAACAAAAGAAAAGAAAATGTGTTCTTCAGAACACAAGCCAGTATGCGTTTGATTGAGATCATGGGCATGATTCCTGGGCCCAATCAGCCATCTCAGGAGAAGCCAGAAATAGAAATAAAGGTGTACAAGTGGAAGTACTGCTCAATTGGACTAAGTGAACAGATATAGGACAAAAGGAAAGAAGGTAGTTGGATTCTTGGTATTCTATGAGGTGGGGCAATAGAGCTATCTGCGTGTGTTGCCCTTCAAGGAAAAAGAAGAGCTGTCCTGAAGATGATTCAGATATTGGTGGGAGATTTGGTGGCCCGGAAAGCTCAGGTCCAGAGGGCAAAGTTGTCTTTCTCGGTTCTAGGTCAAGGCCACCACTTAGGTTTTAGTGGATCTAGATGCTGCTCATGGCCAATGGGGCAACACTGCTGATACTCTACAACATGAAGGACAGAGCAAAGCTTATTCTTGAGCACTAAAATAAACTAGATCTTGTCCTGTTGGGTTTTGGACTTGCAAGGGTCATGCATTTTGGACTTGTAGGTTTTGTCCTTTCATTTATCTCTCTTTTTTTTTTTTTTTTTTTTAATGAGAATGCCTATCTTATGCCTGTTTAAACATATTAACATTGTATTTTTGAGGTAAATAACTTACCTGATTTCACAGGTTCACAACTAAAAAGAAGTCTACTGCCAAGATGAATCCTACATCAAGTCACATCCACACTTGGTTTAGATAATATTTAGATGAGATTTTGGACTTAGACTTGATGCTGGAATTAAGACCTTGGGGCTTTTGGGATGGAGATAATTGCATTTTGCTTGTAAGAAGTACATGAGTTTTGGGGGTCAGCAGGGGTAGAGGATTATGGGCTAAATTTTTTGCTCCTAGTTCATTCATCAAAACTGTGATCTTTTATATGGCTGAGTAGTATTCCATAGAGTACATATGCCACAATTTTTTTTTTGGGGGGGAGAGGTTTTTGCCATAGGGCGCGTGCACTTGCCAGACAGACAGAGAGAGACAGAGAGACAGAAAGTGAGAAATCAACCCCCAGAGGGGATGGCCACGCCACAATCCCTTCTCTTCCATTCTCCTCTTGGGATCTTGGGCACTCATACACATGCACCCAGCATGAGTTTAAGCCACCGGGTCAGGGACTCGAACCGCAGTCGACTACGTGGGAGCCCAGTGACATAACCATTACACTAATTGCTGGTCCCAATGCCACAATTTTTCAGTCCATGCATTTATTTTTAGACATTTGGGTTTATTCTATTTCCCAGCACTGTAAATAATACAATAAACATGGCTACGAAATGTTTTTCTATTCTCTGGGTAGATATTTATGAGTAGAATTGCTGGATCCTATGGTAGTTCTATTTGTAGGTCTTTGAGGAACCTCTATATTGTTTTCCACACTGGCTGTACTAATGTACATTCCCACCAACAGTGTAGGATGGTTCCATTTTCATCACAGCCTCAGCAACACTCTTATTATTATTATTATTTTTTTAATTTTAGTCATTCTGACTGGGGTTAGGTGGTACTTGGCATATGTACATATTCTGTATGAAATGCTACTCAGTCATAAAAACAATAAAACTCTGACATTAGATACAAAGTAGATAAATATAGAAGACTTAATACTAAGGGAAGAATGCCAGTCTATGAAAGACAGGCATTATATGTCCATACATAATATATACTGAATGTCTGTGCTCTGTAGCAGATACTGAAAGACTGAATGGTATTATAGCAGGGCTGGCAACTGTGGAGACTAGAAACAGTAACTGAGGTGGGGAGGGAGCATATCTTGACTGATATACACTGTATTCATACTGGGGAAAAGTATGTTATACCCTGTAAAGAAGTACAGTGATTAAGTGAAAATAATAAATATTTTTAAAACTCCATTAAAAAGAAAAACAGTCAAAACCTGTTATCCCCGATACTTAAAATGTAACCAGTTTGGATAAAAGGTCTTTAAAAATGTGATTGCATTAACATGAGGTTGAAATGAGCCCCAATCCATTCTGATTTGTGTCTTTATAGAAGAAAAGAAGGATACATGAAGACATGGGGGATGCCCAGTCACAGAGGACACCATGAGGACACAGGGAGGAGACAGCCATCTGCGAGCCAAGGAGAAGGCCTGAGAAAATGAACCCTCCCAAGAAACTGATCTTGGACTGCTATCCTCCAAAAGTATAAGCAAATATGTTATTTAAGCTGCAAAGTTTTGTCATGGCAACCCTAGCAAGGTAATACAATAATCGTAACATTGCCAGAATGTTCAATATAAACTTTAAAACTTTCAAGATTTTTTTTTTTTTAATTTCAGGACTCTGATTAAAATGGTCAATGAGAGAAAGAGACTTCAATTTCAATGAGGACTTGATTGTATTAAAGATCTTCCTGCCAAAGCTTGTAAACATGAGTATATACATATAATCCAAAGGTTCTAATTTGTAATACTCTCCCAGAACTTGAAGTAATGTAAGAAAGTATCAATAAATGCAATTGACAGGAAAAGTAAATAAAATCATTCACTTGTGAGTTGTGTTTATGGCAGAGATTATACCAGATTAAAGAAGAATTTGCACGTTCGTGGTGTGCTCCAAATCTTCCAGATGGGCATTCATGATAAAACATCACTTCATACATTTTCAACTAAGCTAAAGAAGAATGCACTAACTATTGAATTGCAAAGCAGAGGGATTCCAAGCTTCATCATTCCTCAGTGTAAGTTTTTCTTTAAAGAAAAATGTATCTTCTTCTCTTAGTCTATGAGTCAAATAATAGGACAAACTCTATATACAACTTAAAAAAAAATTTTTTTTTGAGATTTTTGCTATGGGGAACATATGCTGACTAAAGACAGTCAGAAAGAGAGAAAATGAGAAATCACCCTCCAGGGCATGGCCATGCTGCAATCCTTTCTCCATTCTCCTCTCAGGATTTTGGACACACATGAGCATGCGCTCGGAAAGTGTTTCAAGCCGCTGGGTCTAGGACTCGAATCACAGTCAACTACGTGGGAGTCCAGAGCTTCAATCGCTATGCCATCTACTGGCCCCTATCATTCTTTTAGTGCATACTCATTAAGAATTACTTCTTAGGAATCTGCCACAGTGATTCTAGATATCTTTTCAAACTTTAAAATTACTTTGGCAGATCATCAGAAGAATGTATAAATGAGGAATGAGTTACAAAGGTGAATACTTCACAAAAAGATCAGACTGTCCTAGTTAAAATAAAATAAAATAAATTGTTTTGGTGTTCTGTAAGCTAATCTCTTTCTTTTTGTGCCGTTGTCCTCTGCCTAACCCACTTTCTTATCATCTCAGAACCTTATCAGTTCCACAGTCTTGTAAATTTTGTAATAATTATAGTCCTATATTTAAGGTATTTATCAGTCTTTCCTCTATTAAATTTTACATTTGTCTCCAATAATTTGTTAGAAATTATGTACAATGATTTAAAATTAGTTCCATCTTTTCCAGGTCAGTTTACTCACTAGACATTATGTGGAAGAGAGAGAGTACAAAGTATGGACTGGAACTAATCCTTGTTATATATGGCCAATATTTAATTTTTACAAATATTAATTCTTTTTAAAAAGAATTAATTATTTAATTTGATTTATTATCTTTATTCTTTTTAATTTGTCATAGGCACAGATGCTCACAAGAGACAAAGAGAGAAAGAGAGGAAAATTGAGAGAGCAAGCCACAAGGTCCAGGACTCACACCATGTCGGCTACGTGAGAGTACAGCACCGTTCCCCCATGTCAGTTGTTGGCCCCAAATATGCTAATATTTAAAAGAAGCATGATGGGGACCAGCAGTTAGCGTAATGGCTATGTCGCTGGACTCCCACGTAGTCGACTGCGGTTCGAGTCCCGGACCTGGTGGCTTAAACTCACACCGGGCGCATGTGCGTGCGTGCCCAAGATCCTGAGAGGAGAATGGAGGAGAAGGGATTGCGGCGTGGCCATCCCCCCGGGGGGGGATTTCTCACTTTCTATCTCTCTGTCTGTCTCTGTCTGTCTGGCAAGCACACGTGCCCTATAGCAAAAACCTCTCCAAAAAAATAAATAAATAAATAAATAAAATGAAAGAAGTGTGGTGACATCTCACTGATGGAATCCATTTTAACTGGCCAAAAAATATTGGGTCTCAAGAAGTTAACTTAGTTTTCATTGATGATTAAATAGAATAACTGACTTGATGTGGAAGGGAAAATATACAATTTATATTTTTTTGGTAAACACTTGAAATAAAACTCTAGAGTCCTGGTTGTATAATAAAATGAGAACCATTCACTTTAGTAAAACATTTGAAACAGAGTCAGGAATTTCACCCATAAGAAAAAGGGAGTTATCTGGACTTAAGAGTGAATGCATGTGCAGAAATTCTGATCCAGGAGGACGTGGAAGCTTAGCCTATGCTTACTGTGCAAGTACAGTGAGGAGAAGGTCATTGAAATGTAGTAAATAAAGGATTATTTCCAGGAGTCAGTGGAAGACAGATGACCAAGAACAGCCTGACCTGCAGTATCAACTGCTATAAAATTGTCTTGAAGCATAACTGGGGTGGGATGTGGGGGGCTCCTCTGGATTTTAAATTAAAAGGGAAAATGGCAAATTTCAAGAGAACAGAAATTTTATTTCTTGCCAATGATTTATTTTGAGAAGGAATAAAGGGTAAACACATTTTTATTAGAGACTTGCTAGTCTAATTTGCCAAAAAAAAAAAAAAAAAATCAATTCATACATGATGATAAAAACATATGAATACACTGCATTTTGTGAAAAGTGTGTTATATATTATTTCAGCTCAGAGAAAGAGCATGTAATTAATGACAAAAAAGCATTTTATTCTACCTTTTAAGAAGGCAGTACATCAACAGGCATTTAATATTTTTCTATTACTGTATCTTGTTTTTTTTCCTCTAGAATTTTCTTCAAAAGCCCGTACACAATTTTTTTTCTTTTTAATTTGCTAGACGGTGTGTGAACACTGGATAGAGACAGAGAGAGGATAAGTGAGAAAGGAACCCTATGGAGTATGGTCATTCTGCAATCCTTTTTCTCTTTCTCCCACTTTTTGGGTTTGGGGGATACACACACATGTTCCACCATGTTTTTCAAGCTACTGGGGCCCAGATTCAAACTGCACAGTTCAGCATGTAGGACTAGCTGCCTTCACCACCACACCACCAGCTGGCCGAACATGTACACTTTAGAAAATCCTTTTTATTAGAAATAAAATAGTCTATCCTTATTTAAAAACTTTATAAAATAAATAAAAATAAAAGGTAGGCAAAATAAATCAACCACTACAATTTCTGATGACCCATTAAAAGTGTGCATTTAAAATAATTATCAGAGGGACAGCAAGAGGCATGGCATTGAAGGTAGTAAGTAGACTCTCACGTGGCCAAGGTAGTTCGAGTCTTAGACCTAGTGGCTTGCTTTCTCACTTTTCCTCTCTCTTTTTCTCTCACTCTGCTTCTCTCTGGTGAGCACATATGCCCTATGACAAATTTTAACTATAATAATAAATAAAATTAAATAATTCTTAAAAATAATAATAATGATCAGAAATATGGATTAGTGTGTACCCCTGAGTTTTTTGGTAGGGCTCTGATGACTTAACTTTCATTGTGCTCAAATAGAAGACAGATAAGGACACGTTGAATGCGTAGACCACCGATAGTCATAAGCTATTAAGTATGAGAGAGACTATATTACTAGCCATAATATGTTCAGATATAAAATTATGCATTTTATTTTCAATTAAATGATGTAAAATAATAACATGCATGGTAGTTTTGGGCATCATAACAATTTATATAGAGAATTCTAAAATTTAAGATATTTTATTACTTTTTAGCAAATAAATATAAAATCTCATTTGAGACCTTTTGTTTGAGAAACATTTCATCATTATTTTAGGTAGATCATCAGACATTCGTTTCATAGAATACTTTTGTTGCCAAGTTCTGAAAACATTAATGAATATGCTTGGTCTTATGTACATGAAATAACCTTGTTCTGACAGCATAATAATACTGAAAAAAAGGCTTTTAAAATAATATCAATTTTCCGTAATACATCATGCATAGTGCATGATAATCAGGTGCACTACAAAACAATTTTTGATGTGATCTATTCTCTTTTCTTTCATACCTTTTTAAAGTTGATGCATCATCGAAACATTTTGTTTTCTTATGAGTTTCAAAGAAAGAGGGTAAAAATATCTTGTGACCTTCTCTTCAATTGGCTACAACTTCCATGCCTTTCATTCAGGTCTCCATTAGCCGAAAGTGGTTTTAGCTAGCTGTACTCAAGCATTTCAGTCAATTACCAGCTTTTATCTTGTTGTTATCATAAAGGGCCATTTCTTTCCTAAAATGGTCAATTAAGTTCATGAAAATAAATGGTGAGGAATATACAATTTGTTAGCCGCACTGTCAGGAGTACACTGGTCATGGGGAAAAACATTTCAGAGGATTTCCTAATGAATAGAAATAGCTTTCATCGGGCAAGATGTTTGTGCACATTCCCTTTTCCTCTGGCCACAATTCACAGTTAACAACGCAGTAATTGAGTATTTGAAAGCTCTTAAAATATCCACCTTATGCTTAAAGAAGGGTCCCAGGTTTTTGCTTAACTATTCCGTTTGTTCTCTTTTTGTATAAAGTGCATTTTAAAATCAATTGAGGTAGGAGGTTTTACTTGAAAAGCATCAGAAAAAGGCTCACTTTTTGTTTGAGAATAATGTGATAGAATGGACAAGCATTTACTGTAAATTAATCAAATGGGATATACTCTAGGTATAGAGAGATGTTATAGAAATGAAGAAAAACTTGAAAATGTAAGAGAAAAATGTTGGGCAGCTGGCACGGTATATGATTCACGGCAAGAATGCAGGCATGAACAGTGGCTGGATGCTTTGCTTCTACTCGGATTAACTCTTATTTTTGTTAAAACCGAATTAAAGGTGTTTACCGTCTGTCACAGTGTTCTAGTTTCAATGGATATTCCACTGTTTACAGCCTAAACTATAAAAGTTCACTCTTTTTAGATGGTATCTCCCTGTCTAGCTCAGGAAAGACAGTCTATGAATATAAAATTTGATGAATCTACTTCTGGATTTAGAAATAAATGCTGAATGGTTAGAAAAAAATCCATCAAGAAAAAAGGCATATTGTCATGTTTGTTTTCTTTTGTTTTTATATATATTTCTTCATAAATGTTCTAGCTGTAAAAATTGTGACTCAAACATCCTGAATCCTAGCAAAAATATCCAATGGCAATTTCATAGAACACTTATTGTATGAAGATAATTATTGCACCAGAATGATTTTCATTCTTTCTTTTGCATGTGGGAATCTGAAATTTAGAGATTGCTCAGTCGATGGAATAGGATAGTTAATTATATATCAGCTAGGTTAGTTCATGGTATCCAGATACTCCGTCAAAAAGCAGTCTGAATGTTACTGTGACAGCATTTTTTTTTTTTTTTTTTTTTTGGTTGTTTTTGTTGTCTTTACAGGACATTTAGGTTTAAATCAGTGGACTTTAATAAAAGCTGATTACTCTCGATAATACAGGCAGGCTTCATTCAAACAGATGAATGCCTTAGTAGAACAAAGACTTTTTTCCCTGGGTAAAGAAGGAACTCTGGCTTCGGACTAAGCTGCATCTTGAACTCTTCCATGGATCTCTAGCCCCCGGACCTGCACTGTACACTTTGGAATTTTCAATTCTACAATTATGCACACCACTTTCTTAAAATAAATCTCACTCTGTCTCTCCTTTTTTTTTTTTTTTTCTCTTTCTCTCTCTAAATATACATCTACACATTTATTGGTTCTGTTTTCTGAAGAACACTGGTTAATAGTGATTTGGGCATCAATGTGGTAGTGCAGACAATCAGCAGATAGAATTATTGTAATAGTAAGTAGGAAAGCTCTGTGTGCAATTCAGTGGTGACAAAATAAATGAATAATTAAATAAATAAATAAATATTTTATTTAACTTTTATTATTTATTTAGTTTGACCAGAGAGGGACAGAGTGAGAGAGAGAGGAAGAGAGGAAAAGTGAGAAAGCAAGCCACAAGGTTTGGGATGCAAACGGCGGTCAGCCATGTGGGAGTCCAGTGTGCTTAACCATCATGCCACTTGCCAGTCCCACTGGTGGAAAAAATTTTAACTCATAAATGAGTTTAGATGCATATGAAGACATTTCTGATAGCCTTGCATAAATAGTACATAGATATGTGTGTATACTCATTCCCAATTCTTAATATGTCTATAAATCAGACAATTTTGGATGACTTAACTCAGCAAGTTGGTGCAAGTCATATACAGGCTTAGCAATAGGAACATAACAATAAAGGTGATTATATTCTTTTAAAGGGAGTTAAGTAACTGTAATTTTCTTCTTTGAATTTTCTTCTTCTTCTTCTTCTTCTTATTATTATTATTTTGGAGAGGTTTTTGCTATAGGGTGCATGCACTCGCCAGAAAGACAGAGAGAGAGAGAGACAGAGAGACAGAAAGTGAGAAATCAGCCCCCCGGGGGGATGGCCACGCCACAATCCCTTCTCCTCTGTTCTCCTCTCGGGATCTTGGGCACGTACATACATACACCTGTCGTGAGTTTAAGCCACCGAGTCCAAGACTCGAACTGCGGTAGACTACATGGGAGTCCAGCGACATAGCCATTATGCTAACTGCTGGTCCCTAAATTTTATTTTGACTAGAGTGACCTGATCTTCTAAAGTTCATATTTGTATCTGATATCTCATTTACACAATTTTCTCATCAGCTGACAAATACTTATCTGAGTAAAAATTTGTTTTGTATTCATTTTCTATGAATATAATAAACCTTTATGGTCAACACTACCCATAGTTATAGATTCTGGGCAACATGCCAAACTTTGAACTCTGTATATATCAACTCAGTAACATTGCAAATATTTTATCTGCCAACAAAATACATGTTCTAGTAGACAGTGATTGATTAATGATGAACCATAATAGTTTATTCGATTTAAAAGGCCTCAGTCATGAAATAAATCTCATCTCTTGCAAAATTTTGCATCCATTTCTGTTTACAAATTAGTTCCATATTCTATTATGAAATTTTGCCAACTAAAGTATGTCCGTGGGTAAGAGAAAACTAAAGAAAAAGGCACCAAACATGGGTAGAAGTTGACTAGAACAGACAAATACATGAACTGTAATGATTCTTCACTAAGAATGACATTTCTGGAAGTTGAAAGCTGTATCTTTAATTCACCTTTTTATATTTAATACCTACACTATTGCCCCAAATATTGGGTTGTCTGAAAAGACATGATGGAAAATATGTCATGATTTTTCCAGCGACACAATATTTTAAGTAATAAATAAAAATGGCTGAATGACAGATAAAATAGTTGAATATGCAAAATTGTTACTACCACAATCCAGACAGAAGCCATGTTAAATCCAAAGATGAATCTATTTCTATTTTCTTTAGTATTTCAGTAATTAAAATACATTTTAGTTGCAAGGAGAAGTGACTTCTCCTGTAGGAAAGCATTTGGTTGTCATATATACAGAAAATAAAGTGTCTTTGTTTATTTTTCTAAAATATCCTCAGTCTGTCATGGCAGAATGTAGAAAGTGCTGCAGTTTAGAAATATGGTCAGAAAGCATGAATGAGCATAATGACACTTCACAAAGTTGATCAGTCATCTAAAACTGAAAAATATCAAACCTCTAAATACAGGAAAGGAGCAACACCTTTCTTTCATTTATTATTCTTTTGTTTCAAATATGCTTTTCTTTTTGGCTTTACCTTAGGTTGTCAATATTAGGTGACTCTAAATAAAGTTAGACTAAGCCCTAAAAATTAGATGAATTTTTCTGAATTTTCCAAAAAAATATGAATGGCTTAAATATTTACTAATTCATGATTGTTCTTTTTTTGTAATTAATATAAAAAAAAAGAACTGATCTATGGATGCTGTACATTTACTTTGTTATTAGTTTTTGACACACACACACACACACACACGTATATATATAATTTTGATTTTCCTTTTTTTAGTGCATCCAAAAAAAGGATTTTGAGACACATATCTGTGACCTAACAATGTAAATTTAACTAATATTTTATAAGATTTTTTTCTTGGGTTGATTAGATTTATTATTTCACATAAAAGGATTGAGGTTTTGAATTAGATATGTGGAATATCTTTGTTGAGTAATCTTGACAGTACATTGAAGATGCGAAATTGTATTTAAAACATATTTACTTTAAGAAAACTCTCATTATAGGAGAAATAGGTGGCATGCTTTTAGATAAGGCAAAGTTTCTCATTAAATCTATACCCACAAACAAGTATAAACAAAAAGCATGAAAGAAAACAGCGCAATGCATTCTCTTAGGTACAAAATTGAGGCAAGTGAAATAATACATGCTACCTTGTTTGCGCTCATTCTTTTCTCTCTAATGATTTCTAAAAGTAATGCAAAGATGCTGATTTTAAAAAGTAATATGCTTTCCCATTTGTGCTTTCTGTGAAAATAAAGACTATTTTTGATATTGGATAGTTTTCCACCATGTAAGCGCTGAAGTTGAGAAGAGAGCCTCGCATTAAATAACGCCATTGTTCTGGCATGTGTTGGAGTCTCTTGCTTTCTCCCTTTAGTTCACAGTCTTGATATCTATCTTTCTGTTCACCATCTGTATCTCTGTTACCTACTTACCCGCCTATATGGAGGAAGTTGATATTGATATATGTAAAGAATAGACTGAGGAGAGGAAGGGAATATGAATTCACAGCCCTACAGTGGAGCGCATTGGAGAGAAGAGCATAACCATCACATCAGGTGATATGTGGATGCAGAGGAATGTTGCAAACTGTCAGATCTGTTCAATGGAATTACAAAATCAAGGAGCCACAAAAAGGGCACTCGGTTTTCCTCCCACTCCATCACTGGAATCTGATGTTTCATGAAGGGAAATAAATTCTACTTAAAAGGCTTAGGAGAGAAGATGCTGAAGCAAAGATCCTTGTAAATGTAACACCTGGTAATGCAAATTTGTGTTATATTTATGGAACATAATTTAGTCAAATTGTAATATATTTATTTATGTGTTAACAAACCATTCTTTCCATAAAATATGCATTGGGGCTTGAAAGTATCCATAATACAGTAAGATAATATATTTTAAATGATTCAAAGGAAAAATAATAATAGAAAAATGAGATTACTCAAAGAACAAATATTTGCTTATTTTTTAAAAAATAAAACTATCCTGGAACCAGCAAAGAGTGGAATGGCTATGTTGCTGGACTCCCATGTAGTCAACCGCGGTTCAAGTCCCAGACCCAGTGGCTTAAACTCAATGCTGGGCACATGTGTGTGTGCCCAAGATCCCGAGAGGAGAATGGAGGAGAAGGGACTGTGACATGGCCATCCCTCTTCTGGGGTGATTTCTCCCTTTCTGTCTCTGTCTCTCTTTGTCTTCCTTGCGAGTGCACGAGCCCTATAGCAGAAAACCTCTCAAAAAAAAAAAAAAAAAAAAAAAGAAAGAAATGAAACAGTCCCTACTTGTTTGTTCCATTCAAAAATAAGGGTCTAACCCTTTTAGTAAGCGATGAGCAGGTTCTAACATGATTCCTTATTAGTGACCTGGATCTCATTAGGTAACAATAGGTAAGAAACGAAATATATTTCAAGATTTTTAACACATTGTCTTCTTGGACATATAGTACGTTGCTAAAGCTTTCACTTAGGAAGATAATCTGAGGGGCCAGCAGGTAGCATGGTAGTAGGAGCACTGGACATCCACATGGCTGGCTGCAGTTGGAGCCCTGGACCTAGCAGCTCTCTCTCTCTCTCTCTGTCCCTCTCTCTCCCTTTGGTGAGTGTGTGTGCCCTGTAGCAAATTAAAAAACAACAGTAATGGTAAATAAAATTAAATAAATCTTCAATAAAAGGAACAATCTGAAATGTGAATTAGAGTTAGGTCTGGGACCAGTAGATGACATAATGCTATGTTGCTGGACTCCCATGTAGTCGACCATGGTTAGAGTCCTGGACCTGCCTGCCAGGTTAAAACTCTTGCCAGCACATACCTGCCCCCAATCCCAGAGAGAATGGAAGAGAAGGCATTCCAGGGTGGCCTTACCTCCTGGGGGTGATTTCTCACTTTTTGCCTCTCTCTCTGCTGCATATATTCTCCCTGTCTCTCTATATCAGAAATCCTTCTCTAAAAAAAAAAAAAAAAAAAAAAAAAAAAGAAAGGGAGGGAGGAAGGAAGGAAGGAAGGAAGGAAGGAAGGAAGGAAGGAAAAGAAAAAGACTTAGGTTTGAAACTACTTGTCAGGGTGTTATTTACCATAAAAAATATTGAAAAGTTTAGAAGTTCAGAAACAGGAGACCAGTTAAATGCACTCTGGCACAGACATCTGACAGAATACAATAGAGCATGTACATATTGCACTAAAACCTCAGTGCAGACATAGTAGAAAAGACTCTGTGAGGGGATCCCATAGCTCTCACTCATTTAGTGACTCAGCTGATGACTCCACACACACCTTATATTAATCGCTCCTTTTCTTTACAAAGGATTCAGTACAGGAGTAGGAGGATCATTATCATATCACTCAGCACCAGTCGCTGTCACAAAATAAAACTGAGTAGCTTGAGCAACAGAAATTTATTTTCTCAAATTCTAGGGCTAGAAGTCAGAAAAATTGAGGGACCAGCAGAACTGGTTTCTCCAGAGGCTTCTTTCCTTGGTTTGCAGACAACCATTTTATCTTTAGATCCTCATAGCCTGTCTCTTCCCCTAATAAGAATGCTGATCCAGTTGGATGAAAGCTCTGCCCACATGACCTCACTTAATCTTAATTGCCTCTTTAAAGGCTCTGTTTCCAGACACATTGACATTCTGAGGTATTGGCAGTGAGGATTTCAGAAAATGGACATAATTCAATCAATAATGTATACATACATGGATGAAGATTGGAGAGATTATCCACAGGCTTCCCAAGTTCTCCTGTGCAAGCATAGCATGGTTTACTCTTCTCTCCAGCTGCAAATCTTTCTACCAGGTGCAGCCCACTCAGCTGTTAAAGTTCAAAGCTTTTAAAGGGAACTGGTTACGTAGCTACATGACCAGTCAAATCATGAACACCAAACTAGCTGCCAAGTCCCTTGTGAATTACCTGGTCTACTTGAAGCAGTCCTGATAGCCTGGTGCATCCCAGCTCACTGTTCCAGTGTGCAGAAAATCCTACCCAGTGACTGTGTGCAAAGTCCAGGAGTTAGGTTCTGAGTCTGGCCAAGGGTCAAGGCCATGACTAGGCATTCCCACAGACAGATACGAAATGTACAAAATAGATTTGCTCTGCTAATTCTTGCCTCTCACATATGTACAATTTATAGAAAGAATAATGATCTCAAATAAAATATTTTTGAAATAGAAGATGAGAAAAAGGACTCAGGAAATATTTCAAATACAGGCAAGGTTTTCTATGGGTGGTAAAACTATAAATGATGATGTTTATATGATGCATTTATTTGCTTTCTAAATTTTCCATGGAGAAAATAAATTCCTTCCTTGTTCAGAAAATATTAGCATTAAAAAAAAAAAAATGTTTTCCAGAGAGTTCATAAGCTCACCACCGAGTATAGAGAAAAAGGGAGACGGAGAGAGAGAGAGCGAAAGTGAGAAAGCATTGCTATGGGGCAGGCTCACGCTGCACCCTTTCTCTTCCACTTCTCTCCTTTCAGGATTTTGGATGCACATGTACATGTGTCAGTGTATGCTTCAAGCTGCCAGGTCCCAGACTCTGGTCATGCAGTTGGTCATGTAGGATCCAGCTGCTTTAGTCACCAGGCCACAAGCTTACCATAGCATTCCCTTTTTAAGTTTTCAGAAGACATGTGAGCTTGCCAGATGAAGAGACAGAAGAGACAGAGAGGGAAAATGCACCCCAACAAGGTGTGGTCATGCTCAAATCCTTTCCCTCCATTTCTCTCCTGTCAGGATTTGAAGCATGGATGTTACTGTGTCCAGCGTGTTTTTCAAGCTGCCAAGGCTAGGATTCAAACCATGGTCAGTGATGTGAAATCCAACTCTCTTAACTACTGGGAAAGGAAGCCAAGAATAGTAGCCTTTCCACAATAAATTTTATGAATATTTTCCATCCAGTCTTTATGCTTGAGAAATTAATATCTCTCCATTCCATACAACTTCCTTACTGAATTTTTATTTTTTTTTCTTTTATTAGAGAGAGATTTTTGCTATAGGGTGCCTGTGCTCACTAGAGTGACAGGGAGAGACAGAAAGCAAGAACTCACCCCCCGGCGGGGATGGCCAGGCCACAATCCCTTCTCTTCTGTTCCTCTCTTGGGATTATGAGCCCACATGCATAATGTGCCCGGCATGAGTTTTAAGTTATGGGGTCCAGGACTTGAACAAGTGTGCTTTGAGTGTGTGGCAGTCCAATGGTGTATCTTTATGCCATCGGCTGGTCACCATTTTTTTTTTTTTTTACCCTTCTGTATATTGCTGCTGAGCCAATGGCTAATTCTATCCATCTTTATTATTTTTGTGTAAATTATAATCATAGGTAGAGCTCAATATTACATAATTATTTCATATGAAAGTTTTGCCTTCTCTAAAACAATCGTTCTAACTAAATTTGCACAAGTCTCAAAATCTGTTTAAAAGATTATTTTGAGTGAGTAACATTGCAAGGAAACATGAATGCCATTGAAAATGTTAATCAATAAAACATTTTATGTTTGTTTCCTGAGAAAATGCATCTTGAGGGGCCAGCAGGAGGCATGGTCATTGAGGCAGTGGATGCCCTCATAGCCGACCATAGTTAGAGTCCAAGACCCGGCAGCTTGAAAACCACACAAGGTGAGTGAGGCTGCAGTGGCCGCTGCTGCTCTCTTGACTTCATGATGCTGCCCAATAACAAGAAGAAAGATGTCAGAAAGCCAGTCAAGAAGGACAAAGACCCAGTGAAAAACTCTGGGGACAAAGCCAAAAAAAGAAAAAAAAGAAAAGTGATCTGAAGGCAAAGTTGGGGACAAGCTCAACGACCTGGTCTTATTTTTTTTTTTAATTATTATTATTATTATTGTTTGGAGATGTTTTTATTCTATGTGCTCGCCAGAAAAACAGAGACAGAGAGACAGAAAGTGAGAAATCACCCCCTCCCAGGGGGGGATGGACATGCCACAATCCTTTCTCCACTCTCCTCTCGGGATCTTGGGCATGCACTCACATGTGCCCGACGTGAGTCTAAGCCACCGGGCCCAGGACTCGAACCGTGGTTAACTACATGGGAGTCCAGCGACATAGCCATTACACTAATTGCTGGCCCACCTGGTCTTGTTTGACAAAACTCTGTATGACAAAATCTTTAAGGAAGTTCACAACTATAAGCTCAAAATCTAGCTGTAATCTCAGAGAGGCTGAAGGTTTCCAGTTCCCTGGCCAGGGCAGCCCATAGCCCATAATCCTCCACAGTGAAGGATTTACCAAACAAGTTTCAAAGTAATTTACACCAGAAATGCCAAGAGTGAAGAAGCCCCAACTGCTGGTGGAGTTGCATGAACAGGCACAGCCAACTGCACATTTGAAAAAAATAAAAACTTTATTAAACCAAAAAAAAAAAAAAGGCATGGGGTGGGGGGGAGAAAATCACATTGAACAAGCATATTTGACCTGGAAGGAGGGTGGAAAAGGGATCGCAGCATGGCCTTCTCCTGTGGGGGTTGATTTCTCACGTTCCCTCTCTCTGTCTCTTTCTCTTAAGCACACGCACCCTATGGTAAAAAACTAAGAAAGGAAAAAGAAAATAGACCATGATGCAGGCCTGGTTGAGAAGGTCTGGAGTACTACAGCTTAGCTGTCACCACCCACCCTTTCCTCATTCCATGAAAATCTTTGCGAGAAGCAGTACTGACTTGGCCTCCCCTGTTTTCTATCTGTTTATCTATTTGTCACAAGGATTGGATCTGAGAAGGGAGCAAAAGAGGACAGTGAATTCACCGTCCTGCCAGTGCATGGGGATCGATTTCACAATCAGGAAAGCCTATTGTTTTTACTGAACTGAGGGTAGAGAAGAGTGGAGTTGTCACAACGTTCAGTTACATCCCCAAATCTGCATTGCCTATGTGGCAAAGCGGAAACTCTCGAGCTCAGCACAAGTCGATTTGTAATAGGGCTCCCACCTACGCTTTCTGTCCCTTCTCCATCACTCTCCAACGCACAGTGCTCAGACTTGACTTCCGTCTGTCCTTCCTGTGTCCGTTGTTTCTATAAACCGATGTTTTACACTCACCACTTTGTTAAGTTATCTGCTCTATAAAGATAACTGTTACTAGTCCTACCTCTGTCGCAGCAAGGAGTATCTTGTCAACCGTAGAGGGAGCAGTCCCACTGCAGTGGGTCACATGTGTGTACATAGCTCCTGATAGTGACCTGAGGCCAAGGCCCTTGATTTATTACTTTCTCATCTTCAATGCCTCACACAGGGTGGGCTGTTGGTCATTTAATAAATATATAAAACTACATGTATTTATAAGCATTCTTTAATGATAGCTAACAGACATCAAGTAGTAAGGAATAATAGTTTTAAATAGGTAAGATAAAATGGGATTTGTCAAATTAGGATTTTTTTTTTACACTATAGGAAGCTGAAGTTCCTCTTCAGGGAGTAAAAGAACAGACAGCTTCGTGGGACTTGGTAGGAACTGAAATAAGAAGCAGAAATACCGAACTTTGTTCATTTCACAGACTGAGGCTCCTGTCTCTCCTCATTAACTGCCTCTTTTTCTCCTGTGAAACTCAAGCACTTTTTTTTTTTTTTTCAAATCACGCAGGAATAGAGGGAAAATGAGAAAGTAAACTTTGCTTTGGGCATCAGCTTCTGTACCATTAACCCCTGGTTTTCACAAAATCTACTCTTTAGACATTATTTCTCTCTCCACTCAGCCCACATTCCCCCAAAAGAATAAATAGACAAACAATTTATCTGTTAAATAGAATACAAATTCAAGGGGTTAAAGAATGCTTAGGATTATTCATGGCAAATTTCAAGAAATGATTAGCACTGTATAATCATATAAATATATTTATATGCTTTATTACTCCAAAAGAAACTATTTCTTATAAGGATTGTTTTAAAAGAAGTAGAAACTCTTAAAATATTTTGAAGTATTCTACTGAAATGAATTTTTCCATTTTCACGTTATGCTAGATAAATTTTATTAAAATTATAACCAGTTTAATTGAAAATACCATATTTCATTAAAACAGATGTTTAAATAGGTTAATGAAAAAGACAGTAAAAATTTCTTATCAAAAATTGGATATTTTGATGATTTTTTTTTAAAACAAAAAGTTAACTCATAAAGTAGAAATGAAGTCTATTTGGTAAAAGAAGATTTTGCTATCTTTTACTAAAGAAAAGCTTCTGCATTTAAATAAATCACATCACCCATCAGATCAAGAGTCTAGACTAACTAAATACATAGACTGTCAGTTCAGTTCTGAGCAAAATAATCAAACTCTATAAAATACTGAATTTTTTAAATAATTATTTGATCTTATTTACTTATTTGTTTATTTTAATTTGACCAGAGAGAGACAGAGAGAGAGAGAGAGGGAAAGTGAGAAAGCAAGTCACCAGGTTCATGGCTCGAACTGCGGTCAGCCATGTGGGGGTGTCCAATGCCTCAGTCACCATGCTACCTGCTGGTGCCCCGAATTAAGTTTTTTTCTAAGTCGAAAATATGTATTACTATGACTCAGGAAGACACAGAATAAATAGTCCTGAGTAAGTGCAGTGAGGCCTTCTAGCAGGTTCTTATGAGAAATTACACAAGCAGGAGGGAAGGTGGAAAGGGATTGTACTGTTTTGAGACAATTATGCTTGACTAGAAGATAAATCACAAAAGTGGTGTCAGTCTAAAGCTGGACAAGTGATTTCTAGGCAGAAGTAATTCCGAGTCAGGGCGCAGGGGTCTTTTTGCAAGGTTGTGATTCTGGAAGAATTCTTTAGATAACAGTTCATGTTATCAGGCATGCTAGCAAGAGAAAACACCTCCTCCATGACTCTCCCCAGCTTGATTTAGTCAGAATTTAGCCCAAGTTATCACAAATGACCCATTGTGAGTCCAAAAAATTTCCTTAAATTTATTATGAAAACATTATGGGATTGACTCAGTTTTCTCTGGTTTCCAAACAATGGTATTAAAATTCAGAACCAAAATCTTGCCCCCCAAATTTTGGACCAAATTGTTTCAATTTTATCATATATTTTCCTAAGTGTGAAAGAATATTTAAAAAAAAAAAATTCACAAGCCATTGCAGAATACTACTACTAAGTTCTAATATAATATATTCTTCTAAATCTATAATGTTTAACTATGTACCAACCTGGCAGTAGTGAAAAGGCATTTTTAGTATTTAATCAAACCAAATAATTCTAATTGCTTACATGGAAACATATAATATTATATGGACAACCTATGTACATCTGTCTGGGCATTCAACTATCTTCTTCAGGCTCTTCTTAGTATAATTTATGTTGCAGTCAATCAATAATTAGGAAATATTTTAAATTAAAGTAGTTTCTACCATATTAATTTTACATGAAGATAACTTAGGCTCCAACATACAGAGCCTTCAAAAACATTATGGAAATGGATATCATGAAAAAACTATATATAAAATTAAATATTTTTTTGGTACCAGAACTCTTATTTTAATTTCATTTTCCATAAACTTTTTGAAGTATCTTTATATATTTAACTGTCCAGATATAACAAGAGATAGCGCTAATAGATTCA
The DNA here is from genome assembly GCA_026018925.1 of Tupaia tana. Classification (NCBI taxonomy): domain Eukaryota; kingdom Metazoa; phylum Chordata; class Mammalia; order Scandentia; family Tupaiidae; genus Tupaia; species Tupaia tana. The sequence goes on from JAKSZU010000006.1 coordinate 92,960,392, forward strand.
AATCTAGATTTCTTTAATATCAAACAATTCTTCCTATTGGGTTGGTGAAAAAGTCATGACACATTTTTGCACAGTAAAAAAGAAAAATACGGGGCCAGCATATGGCATAGTGGTTATGTTATTGGACTCCTACAAGGCCGACAATGGTTCAAGTTCTAGATCCATTGGCTTGAAACTCACACTGGGCACATGTGCATGCATGCCCAAAATCCCAAGAGGAAAAAGGAGGAGAAGGTATCACTGTGTTTCCTTCCCTTTTGGGGGGGGTGTGATTTCTCACTTTCTCTCTCTCTCTCTCTCTCTCTCTCTCTCTCTCCTTTAGCGAGTGCATATGTCCTAAAGCAAGAACCTCTAAAAAGAAAAACATGTTATGACTTTCCTGACTACCTAATGCTATCATCCTTAGAGGTTGATAGCATGTGAAATAAAATTTGAGAAAAAAATATTTAGTTGGTGCGTATAATATTCTCATTTTTTGTCTGTCTCATTTCTCAAAATATTTTTGCTGATGGTCTCTTATATGCATACAATACATTTAGAAATTTTAACTTTAAACCCAGCCTAGATAACACAGTCCAAAGTGTACTGTATGGCTGTGCTGGAAGCTAATGACCAGTCACAGGTTTGAATCCATAAGTTGTCCTGAACATTCCCTAAGTGCATGAATGAGTGTCTAAGACCATGAGGCCCTGGAGGGCTGGGAAAAAGACTGTGGCGTGATGAGACCTTCTTTAGGGTGCTTTCTCTCCCCACTCCTCTGCATTAGCACACACTCTCATAAAATAAATAAATAAAATTATAATTTTAACCAAAATTAAATATCAATACAGGAAACACAACATGGTAACCCTCAAATAGCTAAAATAAAATTACAGAAACAAAACACAGAACTCAAATTTAGTTACACTACAATGTAGAGCCAGATAAAATGCCAAATTATAATTCAGATACTACAAATTATAGAAAGTAAGGAAAGATAAATCGCTTTATATGAGATGAAGGTACTAGAAAGTTATAAAAAGTCAAATTCTGAAACAATAAAGACAAATGTGGTCACACTTGATACAAAAAGGAAATAAAGATTGCTGTCAAGAAATGGGGATTTTCCATTTTTTTTCAATTTCTGTATCCAAATGAAAGAGAATCAGTTCCTAGCTCATAAATTTCTCTACAATTAACTACAATTTAAAAATACCACTTAAGTAAAAGATATATACTAAAAATTTTGTAACCAGAGAATTATATAATTATATAATTATATATTAAAGGTAGCTGGGCAATGTGTGTGTATGTGTGTGTGTGTGTGTGTGTGTGTGTGTGTGTGTGTATCATCCACAAATTAACCAAACTCTTTCATCTCAAAGAATACTAAGATCTGGAACATCAATGTTTCTTGACATCAATGCCAAGTTCATAAAGAATATTGTCAGGCAAAGGCAAACAAGTTTCAGGCATTGAATTCTGGATACTATAGACATCTAATAAAAGATAAAACAACCCAAAGCTTATGGAATTTTATCTTATTTTACTTTACAAAGAAAAAGACAAAGTGTGAATCCATTATAGTGTATTAAACTTTCCCATTGTAGGTTTTCTAAAGTTAGTAGGTTCATTTTAATGGAATAAAAATATATTCAAGCTTTATTTGGAGCTCTTAATGGGTCGTTTAATTGGCTTGTTTTCTTATTTAGACTTTAGTTTTAAATTAGAAATAATTTCAGGTTATTTTTCTCATCACTTATCATTTATTGCCTACCCATTTTGAATAGACTTCTTTATTTTCAAAGTAATATATTCTTTTTGAGAATATTTTCATCTGTACAATTATATAAAGAAAACAAAACTAAATTCCTGTGCATTTTGGTTATTTGTATGTCTTCAGAGAGTTGTCTGTTCACCTCATTTGTTCATCTTTTTATTGATTTGATAGCTTTTTTCAGATAAGCCGCTTGAGTTCCCTATATATTCTGGTTATCAGTCTTGTATCTGAGGCATACTTTACAAAAAATATTCTCCGATTTTGAGGGTTGCTGATTCATTCTATTATTTATTTTGCTGTGCTGAAGCTTTTTTAACCTGGTGTAGTCCCTCTTGTCTATTTTGGGAATGATTGTCTGTACTTTGGGGATTTTACTTAAGAAGTCCTTCTAATCTGATGTCTCCAAGAGTTTTCCTTGTGTTATCCACCAGTAATTTTATAGTTTAAGGTCTTAGGTTTAGATCTTTGATCCAGTTTTCATTGATTTTTCTTAATGGTGAGAGCTAAGGATCCAGTATCATTCTGCAGGTGGATGCCCAGTTTCTTCAGCACCATTTACTAAAGAGAGTTTCTCTCCCCCATTGAATTGTATGGTGTCCTTTGTCAAATATCAGTTGGATGTAATTTTGGAGTTTATTTCTAGGGTCTCTATTTTACTCCATTGGTTCACATGCCTATTTTTGTGCCAGTTCCGTGATGTCTTTATGATCACAACTTTGTAATACATTTTGGGGTCAAGGAGTGAGATGCATCTACACCACTCTTCTTGTGCTTTATTGCTTTGGTGATATGGGATATTTTAAGGTTCCAGACAAATTCTATGATTGCTTTTTCTAAATCTGTAAAGAATATCTTTAGTGATTTAATTGGGATTGAATTAAAGATGTACATTCATTTGGGTAGAATTGACATTTTGGTTATATTAAGTCTTCCATTACAGGATCATGGAATGTATTTATACTTTTTTGTGTCATCTTCAATTTCTTTTTTTTTTAGTTTTTCATAGTTTTCCTTGTAGGGGTAGGGGTCTTTGACTTCTCTGGTTAGGTTTATTCCCAGGTAAAGCATATGAAAAAAACATCCTTTATTATAAGGGAGATGCAAATCAAAACTAAAATGTGATACTACCTACCTCCAGTCAGAATGGCTAAGATTAAAAAAAATTAAAAATGATAAATGCTGATGGGGCTATGGTGAAAAGAGAACTCTCCTACACTGTTGATGGGAATGTAAATCAGTACAGCCTCTGTAGAGAACAATGCAGTGGTTCCTCAAAGACCTACAAATAGAACGACCATATGATCCAGCAATTCTATTCCTGGGTATCTACCCAAGGATAGGAATACAATCAGCTGGAGAAGTATTTGCACATCAATGTTTATTAGAACATTATTCACAATTGCTAAGACACAGAACCAACCTAAATGTCCATGAACAGATGAACAGATTGAAAAAAACATGGCACATATACACAATGGAATAATTCTCAGTCATAAAAAGAGAGAGAGAGATCCTGGTCTTTGATAAAAAGTGAACAAATATGAATGAGTCACTGCTAAGTGAAGCAAGTCAGATTATGAAAGAGAAGCATTGCATATCCCCACTCAAAAATATATATACATATATATTTTTTCCTTTTGGTACATTGCCTCTCATGCCTATCTGATCTATAAACACCTGCAGAGACACTTCCAGACCTCTTTCAACCAAGTCAGGTTAGAATCCCAAATTAGCCACCACACTTAATTTATCGGTTTGGAATCTAGAGCATTTTAGTGCCTGTATGTATATATATATTCCAAATATATGCATTCTATGTTAGAAGATGAAATATTGGAAGATATAAACTGGAGAACAATTATGGATACTAGTTAGAGTGTGGAAGGAGAGTGAAAATGGGGAAGGGTAAGAGGAAAGGAATCAAGTGAAAAAGAAGGAAGCAAAACACAAAACATTTCAGGGACACAAAAATGGAAAATTATCTGTTGATAATATGTATGATAATACTTTGACTGGATTAATATACAGTGTATTCTTGAAGAGAAAACTCATTTTGCATGCTGTAATGATATACAGTGATTGAACGTATTTTTAAAAAAAGGAATAGGAAATTAAGTTCCTACCTTGTCTTTCTGGTATCCCACAGTAGAAGCAACTATTTGAAACATGTCTGGTCCAAAAAAGGCAAACTTGGAATTCTTTTCCTTGTAATTTTCCATTATTATTTGGCAAGGAAGGATATTAATAAAGCTATTGCAATAAAATTTCAGTGAAGTAGACAGTATGTAAGTTAGTTGTGAGTTTAGTACTTTTCTCTAGGGTCCTTTTCTAGTGTTCTCACTCCTAGGTCTGGGTCTATTCTTTCCTTTCTATTTTTTAAAAGCCTTCTCACATAATTTTTTGGAAAATATTTTATAAACTAACAGTCTATTAAATTTTTTGCATTTGAATTCCATATTAACTTGTAAAGTTTAACACAAAGTAATTGATACAGTCACTAAACATTCTTAAAAATGTTTAAAATGTTACCTTTATGTAGGTCATATAGAATCTGCATGTAGCCCAATACATGACATATTCTTCGTGTCCAACAGATATTTATTAAAGGACTGAAGACTCGTAACTCTGAGACTATTCAGCTTTGTGTTTTTTGCTTGGTCTTGGCTAGAGAAACAGAACCAACAAGATAAATATATATGTAAAGGAAGGGATTTACTGTAAGAATTCTATCACAAGATCAGAAAGTGATGTTTCCAAATGGACTGACTGCAAATTGGAGAAACAACAGAAAAACTGAAGCAGGGAAGTTGGTGCAGTTCCCATAAGGTTTGAGGGGGACCTTGATAGCCTCGGGAGCCACTGGATGAGTTCAGAGTCCAAAAGTTAAAGGACTTGGAATCTGGCTGGTTGGAAGGAGGCAAGTGTTAGGAGTTCAGAAGAACAAATACAGCTGAGGGCCCAGTGAGGGAGTAGGGGAAGAGCAGGTCATGTGTAAGAGTGGAACTCACACATTCTGGAAGGAGGTATCAAAAGAGAGAAGACAAAGAGACGGTGACAAGGAGAGAGAGAGAAGAAACAGAACTACACTTCCTTGTTTGTCCCTCCCAGGCTCCTAGTGATTGGGGACCCACCTACATTGAAGAAAGGTCGTTTTCTTTTGGTACATTGCCTCACATGCCTATCTGATCTGTAAACACCTGCAGAGTCACTTCCAGGCCTCTTTCAACCAAGTCAGGTTAGTATCCCAAATTAGCCATCACAATTAGTTTATTGGTTTGGAATCTAGATCATTTTAGTGCCTGACAAAGCTCAGCTAGAGCCAGGCTTTTGTTTTCTCATCCTGCTCAAAGCAGATGGACTGAAGCTTTAGCAAAAGCACAGCAATTCAAATTTTAAAATCCCCATTACACTGCTTATTTTTGAAGAGTTCATCATCTAATTTAAATTTTTCATTGCTTTCAAGTAATTTGTTCTATATTTAAAGGAGCTAGAAAAAAACTGCAATATAGTAGACTAAATTTAGAATTTTGTTTCAAGCACATGTTAGGAACATAAGATGAAGATTACTACATTTTAGTGAAAAAAATTAAGTATTAGTAAATTAAATCAGTCAAAAATCAGTATACCTCTAAACCATGTATGAAGTAAAATATCTAAAATATTCTAATTCCCTGTTAAAATTACTTATAATTCATACACAAACCTTTTATAGTAATATGAATGTTTATAGTATTTGCATTTACTCCCTTTTTTGTTAAACTATTGACTTTTCCTGCTTTTCATAGCTTATCCTCCAAAACACAGTTCTAAGGTCAATTCAGTAGAAAATCAAGTAATTGACTTTTTTCCTCACCAGTAAATAATGAGTGATACATAATTTATTTAGTAGTAATTTTTAGAGAATCTGAAAGAACTTGTAAAATGAGCTACTAGCTTTTAATGAAATATTCTCTGGGTGGGGGGTGGCAGGTGGCATGGTGGTTAAGCATGCTGGACACCCACTTGGTTGACCACGGTTTGAGTCTCAGACTTGGTGGCTTGCTTTCTCACCTTCCCTCTCTCTCTCTTTCTCTCAGACTGTCCCTCTCTGGTCAAATTAAAATAAATAAATAAAGTTAAATAAAATAAGTTTTAAAAATGTATATATTCTCTTTCATATTAAAGCAAAATAAAGTATTCTTAACGATTTATACTCTTAAGGCAAAAAATAATTTGCTACCTGCCTATGGCTATTACCAGTTTTTTTGTTTTTTTTCTTTTTTTTACTTTGTTTTTCTTACATTAAATGAAGACAAAGTTTTAATGTCTTTCTGCAGACTATAAAAACTTTTTTTTGCCCTAAAGTGTCTTCACAGAGTCCTTACAGGCCAGCTATAATTGCATTAAAGTGCTGGAACAAAGATAAATTAGGTTCCTACTAAAGGTATTACAAGACCAATTAGCAACATATAAAATATAAATATGTTCATAAATACATTCAAATAGAGCCATTAGGAGAAGTAGGTCAATGACAAGTTTTGGCAGTTTTGACAATAAATGAGATTTACAAGGTTAAGTATCTGGGGAGGCCATGAAGTAATAATTGAAAAGAAAGGACAATATATTATATATTAAAAAAAAGAATATTGTATAACCAAGAATTGGTGTCATAGCTTTAATAGTGAAAGGATGCTAAATCGAGTTATGCTTATTATCTTTAATTTTTCTTCACTTCCAGTACAATGCAAGACAACTCCCAATATTCTTCAGTCTCAGAGATTTGCCTCAGAAAATGTACTTTATATACCCTTATCTCCTCAACAATTAACTTTATCAAAGGTCCTTTTATTATATTTTTCTTCAGGGAAAATGTGTATTTTTTTCCATTTGGTACTTGCTATTGTTTGAATATATTTCCCTAAAAAGTCACATTTTAAGTTGCGATCATGGAAACTTAATCCCATTTTTATTAAGAGGTTTGACCTTTGGGAGGACATCAGGGTAGGACCCCTTGGTTGACTCCTGGTAGCTTTATAAGAATTGCATACAGAGGTACCAATGAAGACACAGGTGAATTTTTCTGTTTCATGTGATGCCTTGAGTCACCTCAAGATTCTACATAGAGGGACCAGCAGTTAGCATAATGGCTATGTCACTGAACTACCATGTAGTTGACTGCAGTTCGAGTACTGGACCTGGTGGTTTAAACTCACGTCGGGCATGTGTGGTACATGCCCAAGATCCTGAGAGGAGAATGGAGAAGTGATTGCAGCATGGCCATCCCTCCTGGGGGAGTGATTTCTCGCTTTCTGTCTCTCTGTCTCTCTCTGTCTCTGTCTTTCTGGCGAGCATACATGCCCTATAGCAAAAATCTCTCCAAAAAAAAAAGAAAAAGAGATTCTACATAGAGTACCCATTGTCAAAGACAAAAAAATAAAAAAAATGAGATGAATTAAATTTGAGCATGTTCCAATAGAATACTTGTTCAAGAACCAGTAGTAACATGCCAGAAGATGCTATATAATGCCTCCTCTTACAAATGTAGCAAGCAAAAACACAGGACATGAGATACAGAGACTTACTTGTTGAGTACAATTTGTTATCTCCCTTCTTTGGGTATAACTTGGCATCCTTCTCATTCTGATTAGCTAGGGATTGGCTGCTGTAAAATCAATTACCTGGTTACCAGGATTGATTGATTGGTTTGCCATCAAGCGTGTGTGTGTGTGTGTGTGTGCGAGCGCGCGCACACGCCAAAAAAGGACAGATAGAAAGAGAGAGGAAAAGTTAGAAAGTTTTCCCTGAAAGGAATGGTCACACTCCAACCTTTCTCCGTCTCTCTCTCCTTTGGGGACTTTAGGCATGCACGCCGTATACACCGGACGTTTCTCAAGCTGTAAGCCTGGGACTCGAACTGCACAGTCAAGCGTATGGAATCCAGCCACCTTCACTACCACATCACAGGTTGACCCAGGATATATTCCTAAAGCAGACTATAATTTACCTTTATTTCAAGCTAGGATGCATTTTATTATCTATAGAGACTGTTGTAGGCTATTTTTTAAATTTTTAATTGTTTTTAATTTTTTTACACTATGAAGGCTTGCTTAAGTCAATTTTACTCACTCTAACACTACCAGAAGAACTCTTCCCAGATGTGGACCCTTGACCTTGGGCCCCCAAACCATGAACTAAATAAGTGAGCCTTTATTAGTTAAGAATGAACTTTTCTGTCTCTAACAACAGTGGCACTCAGTGACAGAAACACAAAATAAAGAGTAGTTTTTGCTTGTTTTTTTTTTTTTTTTTTTTTTTTTAAAGGTTGCTGTGACTTGCATGGTGGGGAGACGTGACCCTGAGTGGGAGTGATAGTGGATTGGAAAGAAACAAATACAGACACGCAAGTAGAGAGAAGCAGGGATTGGGTGGTCCAGGTGTCTCTGATGGAGACAGCTGCAGCCATGAGCCATTCCCAAGTTTATTCTTTCATAGGGAAAAAGAGGGGAGAGGAAGGAGTGGATTGAGAAGCCAGGTGTCTTTGCTGTTGTCAACTGAAGTTGTGGAGCATTTTGGGTCTTGCCATTCTATACAAATGTCCTCTTGTCTTCCTTGGTCTTCTCTGACTGAGATATAGTTTCCTTTAACCTCAGTCACCTGAGCAGATCTGTGCCTCTGCTTGTCTTTAGAGGTCACCATTGTTCAGCTCAGATTTGGCCACTTCCTACAAAAGGTGAGTGGACTTGTCAAGGAGAGAGGGGTGGGCAGGTGGGGGAAGGCAAATGAGAAAGTACTCCCCACCCTGAAATCCCTTCTCCTCCATTCTTCTTTGGGGACTTTTAGCATACCCACTCAGCCTACCGGGTCATGCATTTGAAACACACAGACACATGAAATCCAGATACCTTAATGACCACAACACTGGCTGGCCCAAGAGCAGTTCTGTTTGTATATTCTTAAACTCATCTTAATATCATGTCTCACAAGAATGAGTTTCTTTTGATTATTTAAATCTTTATTTCTTCTCATTATTAACCCAAAAGGGTAGTCCATACTTAATCCTCCCAATTCCTCAAGTTGTTATTAAAATTGGGCTAATTATTACAGGACTTAATGTCACTACTGTTTTAAAATTTTATTTGGAGAATCATAAGTGAGAAAAATATACCTACTCTCCTAGCAAAATAACCATTGTCTTCTCTATAATAGTTGAAGCACTTCTTTCTACATCTAAGTTTGCACCAGTCCCTTTCAGAAATCCTCTTGCATTTGAAAATATGCCAGTCACTGAACTTGAAGGCTTAAAAAAAAATCCTATGTAATGGGACCAGCAGTTGGAGTAATGGCTATGTTGCTGGATTTCCATGTAGTGGACCATGGTTCGAGTCCTGGACCCGGTTGCTTAAAGCTCACGCCGGGCACGTGTGCATGCATGCCCAAGATCCTGAGAGGAGAATGAAGGAGAAGGGATTGTGGCATGGCCATCCTCCCTGGGGGGTGATTTCTTGCTTTCTATCTCTCTGTCTCTCGTGCGAGCACACACACCCTATAGCAAAAACCTCTCCCCCCCCAAAAAAAAAAAAATCCTATGTAAAAGAAACCTCTGCTTTGCTCAGTAAAATTGTCCTTTGTAGTTACAGCTCTTCCTTATTTAGCAACCAATACATTCAGGTTTCTTTCAGTTAGTGCTGAACTCTTCATGATAGCACCTTAGAGATCACAGCTCTGCAGAATGCCACAAGACAGGTGGGCAACAAGGTATACCTGCTGGTGCCATCGATCCCAGCTCTGATAGTTTTCTGGATCCAGTGTCAGACGAGTTTCTGAATTGTGTCAATGATCTCATGTTTAATTTATTTTCTAATGACCTAATTTCCAGTCAAATAGGTCTTTGTTTTGGGTTATTAAGTATTTTGGCTCAAATGTGCTTCATTTGGCAACTATTCTTGTTATTAATCTGTTTTTATTCAACTCACAAATTTGCTCTGGTTCCCTTTTTTCTGAAATTTTATTTCAACTGCTTTGATTTTGAAATAGAGTTTATTAGATACAGTTTATACATCCTCTTCATCCTCTTGTGTAAGTTTCAATGAATCATGACAAATAATATGCTCATGTAATCACCACCAAATCAACATATAGACATTTCCACTCACTCCCAAATTTCTCTGTGTCCCTTTTCAAGAATCCTACCACCTTCAATTCAAGCAACTACTCGTTACCTTCTGTAAATATATTGGGTCATCAGGAAAGTCATGACACACTATTGCATAGAAAAATATGTCATGACATTCCCCAATGCCTAATACATTACTTTTGTATTTTTTTAAACATCTTTTAAGAATTATTTTATTTAACTTTATTCATTTATTTTAATTTTATCAGAGAGAGACTGTGAGAGAGAGAGAGAGAGAGAGAGAGAGAGAGAGAGAGAGGAGAGAGAGAGAAGGAAAGTGAAAAGCAAGACGCCAGGTTTGGGATTTGAATTGCGGTTGGTCATGTGGGAGTCCAGTGTCTTTAACCACCATGCCACCTGCCAGGACCTACTTTTGTCTTTTTAAAATAGCTTTCTATAAACAGTATCATACAATACAAACTGCTTTGTGTCTTATTCCTATTTACTCAGTTTGATTTTTTTTTTTTTTTTTAAATTTTCTCTAAGGTGTAGATACAGAGAAAAATGGAGAAAGAGAGAAGGAGAAACTGAGAAATCACCTGCTGGGGAGATGCCATGCCACAGTCTCTTTTCTTCCATTCTCCTCTTGGGATTTTGGGCACACATGCACAAGTGCACAGTGTGTTTTTCAAGCTATCTGGTCTGAACTCATACTGTGCAGTTGACTATATGGAATCCAGTGCCTTAACCACCATACACCTGGCTGACCCAGTATGATTTTTATTTTTTTTTTTTTAGAGTTTTCCATCTTGTTGTGTAAGTAATACAAGGCTTGATATTTCTTAGTAATAAGTCCATGTACTAGATGACATATATACATTTCTAATACAGCAGAGTAAAATATATCATCTGTTGACCTGTTCATGGACATTTGGTTGTTCTACTATTATGCTATTATAAAAAAGTGTGCTATGAAATGCATTTTTTTCCATTTTTAAAATAAATTGCTAGGAGTACAATGGCTAGGTAACATGTTAAGTGAATGGTTAAATTTATGAGAAACTGTCGATTGTTTTTCAAAGTAGTTTATTATTTCACATTTTCTCAAACAAACTGTAAGACTGCCAGTTGCAATGTATTTTCATTAACTCTTGGTTTTACTAGCTATTTTAATTTTAGACATGGTAGTTTATGTAGAGTGGTAACAATTGTGATTTTAATTGGCATATCTCTGATAAATAAGAGTTCTGAGCATCATTTTATGTCCTTGTCAAATATTTACACATGTTCTTACTTGCCATGTCTATTTTATAGAGTGACAAATTGTCTTCATCTAGAGTTTTAATAGTTACTTGTATATTCTGCATACATGTCCTATTCAGATTATATGTGTGTGTATATACATATATATGTATATATATATATATATATATATATATATATATACTTTTTTTTTTTTTTTTTTTTTTTTTTGAGGATTGAGGTATTGTTACAGAGGGAAGAAGAACTCAGAGTTAAAGAGACATGCAATGAAGGGCTATCCATGTTTTTTTTTTTTTTTGAGAGGTTTTTGCTATAGGGCGCGTGCGCTCGCCAGACAGACATAGAGACAGAAAGCGAGAAATCATCCCCCAGGGGTGATGGTCATGCTGTAATCCCTTCTCCTCCATTCTCCTCTCGGGATCTTGGGTACACACACATGCACCCAGCGTGATTTTTAAGCCACCTGGTCCAGGACACGAACCATGGTCGACTATGTGGGAGTCCAGCGACATAGCCATTACGCTAACCGCTGGTTCCCTATCCATGTTTTTAACTGAATCTTTTAACATAAAATTTTAGGAACATATATTGGAAAATTGAATGTACATAAGAATTAGCTAATGTATTCATGTTAATTTTCTGATCTTAATTATTGTGTGGCAATTCTATAGGATTTTACTCTTTCAGTAAATGCAAACTGTATTATTAGGAAATAATATTTGTTTCTGTGCAACAAATTTATCACAACTCTGTGGTTATAAAATATTAAATATTTTATTTCCTACAATTTTGCAGGGCACAAATTCTGGATCAATTTCAGGTTACTGATGAAGTTATACCGAGAGACTGGTGAAGTTTGTAGTCTTTGATAGCCTGACTAGTGCTAGACGGTCCCTTACCAATACAGTTCACAAACATGGTTAGTGACAAGAGGTCTCTTTTTCCTCACTATATGAGCTTCTTTCTAAGTCCTTTGGATATACTGGGACAAAACCCACAAAAACTCACAACACTCAAAATGATGAAATACGTTTCTATGTTTCTTAACTGGAGCACCCAAACTACTGTTTCTAGTGATAAGGGAATTCCTTTTATTATTAAAATTATCAGTGAATTATATAAGATTTTAAGCTCTATTCAGTAATATCATCCTCACTAATCATCTGGAAAAAGAAAAGAAAAAGTGCAATATTAAAATTAATCTTTAATTTTAAGGTTAATTGGCTGTATCTCACATGGTCAACTCTGCAGTTTGAATCCCAGACCTGGTGGCTTGAAAATCACTCTGGCTTCATGTACGTGTCTGCCCAGAATCCCAAGAGGAAAATAAAGGAGAAGGGATGGTAATCCTCTCCCTATCTCTCTCTCTCTCTCTCTCTCTCTCTCTCTCTCTCTCTCTCTCTCTCTCATTGTCTCCCTCTGGTGCATGCACCATTATAACAAAGAAAAAGAAAAATCAAAATCCATTATTTTATTGCTGATATGTAGGAAAGGTATTGAATTTTGTATATTAACCTTGTATTCTATAAACATGCCATAATTCTTTATTAGTTCTGGAAATTTTTTTTTTTTTTTTGAGAGGTTTTCGCTATAGGGCGCGTGCGCTCGCCAGACAGACAGAGAGAGACATAGAGACAGAAAGCGAGAAATCTGCCCCCAGGGGGATGGTGACACCGCAATCCCTTCTCCTCCATTCTCGTCTTGGGATCTTGGGCACGCACGCACACACGCCCGGCGTGAGTTTTAAGCCACCGGGTCCAGGACGCGAACCTCGGTCAACTACATGGGAGTCCAGTGACATAGGCATTACGCTAACTGCTGGTTCCCAGTTCTGGAAATTTTTTTTTGATTCTTTTTAATTATTTGTGTAATCATGTCATCTGCAAACAGTTTTGTTTCTTCTTTGCCAGTTCATATATTGTTTTTCTTGTCTTATTGTATTAGTTAGGACTTCAGCATGCTGTTAAAAAGTAGTAATAAGAGGGAATATCCTTGCCTTTTTTGTGATTTTAGTGGAAAAGTTTCAAACTACTCATCATTCTGTGTAATATTCACTGTTGGGCTTTTTTATGGCATTTTTTTTATCCAGTTATGGAAATTCTCTATTTCAAGTTTGCTGAACGTTTCATCATAAATTGTTGTTGGCTTTTGTTAAATACTTTTTATTTCATTGAATTAAAAATGTAATTTTTTTCCTTCTTTAGCCTACTAAAGGATCTTGTTAGTTGATATTTCAGAAACTGAGTCAGCTTTGCATACCTGAGATAAATCCATTCAGCCATGGTACATATGTTTAACACATTTTTGGATTGTATATATTAATATTTTTTGGAAGTGTTATATTTATGTTTATGGGAGATATTGGTCTCTAGTTTAATTTTCTTGCAATACTTTTGTCTGTTTTTGTATAAGAGCAACACGGACCTTGGATAATCAATAAGCATTTCCTCTATTTTTATCTTCAGAAAGAGCTTATGGAGAAGTGATATTACTTCTTCCTTAAATATTCGGTAGAATTCACCAATTAACTCATCTGAGCCTGGTAGTTTCTGTTTTGGAAGCTTATTTATTATCAATTCAATTTCTTTAAAACTATGAGCCTATTTATATTATTTATGTCTTCCTGTGTGTGTCTTGACAGATTTTATCTTTCAATAAATTAATTCACTCCATTAAATTATCAAATTTTGGGGAATGGAATTGTTCCTAGTATTTCAGTGTTATCTTCATTTTCCTCAGCTCCTTAGTGCTGTCTTTTTGTGTCAATTTTTATTTTTATTTTTATTTTCAGTATTAGTAATTTGTGCACCCTCCCCTGGATTTGTACACCCTCCTCCCACTTCTTTTCTTTTTTATCTCTTAACTGGCTGACTAGAAACTTACTGAGTTCATTGGTCTTTTTATTAAAAAAAAATTTTTTTGCTTGATTTTCTCCATTGATTAATTTTTTTGTTTTACTTATGTCTGCTCTAATTTTTATTATTCTTTTTATTCTGCTTAGTTTTTATTTACTTTGCTCTTTTTTGATCCCTCATTGACTAAGGTAGAAGCTTAGATAATTGCTTTGTTTTTCTTCTTTTGTAATATCTATATTCGATGCTATACAACTTCTTCTGAGGACTCTTTTGGTTGCATCTGACACATTTTGATTAGTTATGTATTTGTTTCCATTTAGTTCAAACTATTGAAATATTCCCTTGAGATTTCTTCTTTGACTCACTTTATTTAGAATTATATTTTCAATTTTTAAATTTTGGAGGATTTCCAACTATTCTCTTATTGATTTCTAGTTTAATTTCTTGAAAATTTGAGAGCAGACATTGTGTAACTTACATCCCCTTTAAATTGTTAATGTGTGTTTTATGGAACCGAATTTGGTCTGTTTTGGTGGATGTTTTGTATGAGCTGGAGAATAATGTGTATTGTGCTGTTGTTGGTTGCAATTCAAGTAGGTTCTTAATGATTTTCTACAGACTGAATCTGTCCATTTCTTAAAAGGGGTGTTAAAGTCTCCAACAATAATAGTGGATCATTTATTTCTCCTTGTAGTTTTTCAGTTTTTCCATTATGTATTTTTATATTATAATATTAGGTGCATACAGATTTGAAACTGTATGTTTTCATGAAGAATTAGCCTGTTGATCATTATGTAATGACTCTCTTCATCCTTGATAACTTTCCTTGCTGTGATGTCTGTTCAGTGTGAAAATAATACAGCTACTATCACTTTCTTTTTTTATCTTTTTATAATTTTTTAATTAATTAATTTACATTTATTCACTGAGCATTGTCACAGCATACAAAATGTAATTTCCCATCCAGAAGATGCTGTCTAGTAGCTTAATCATACATGTTATTGTATGATTAAGCTATATATATATATATATATATATATTTTCCCCCCTATTTCTCACCCTTTGCCATTTCCTACCCTATCGCAGGTGTCCACAGTTGTTTTCCATTCCTTTTTCCCCCCACATTTTATTGATTCACAAAATTTCTTAAATAATCTAACTACTTTCAATAGTAAGCTTTGGGACCAGCACTTAGCATAATGGTTATGTCGCTGGACTCCCATGTAATTGACTGCTGTTCGAGTCCTGGACCTGGTGGCTTAAACTCACACTGGGTGCGTGTGCATGTGTGCCCAAGATACCAAGAGGAGAAAAGAGGAGAAGGTATTGTGGTGTGGCCATCCCCCTGGGGGGGGTGATTTATTGCTTTCTATCTCTCTGTCTCTCTCTTTCTTTCTGGTGAGCACACGCGCCTTATAGCAAAACCCTCTCCAAAAAAAAAAAAAAAAAAAATAGCAAACTCTGCTGATATATACATATCTATTAATACATATCTGACTTAAGGCATGAAATTCTGAGTAGAATGAATATACTATAAGATAGCACCTAGCTGATGCTACATAGTTTACTACAGTCTTTTATTCTGTATTTTTTACTATATTTTTTAATTTCAAGAAAAGTAGATTTAACTTTAATAAATCAAAGAAATGCTAAGGAAATATATTTAAAACTTAAAGCCAGGAAACAGGTTGGGATTCTGTTCAAATAGTAGGTACATGAATCTATCAGCAGCTCAAGACAAGACAAAATACATTCAAAGTATTAAGGGAAAAGCAATTGCAACTACGGATACTATATCCAACAAGATTATCCTTCATGTGGGAAGAAAATACAAGAATATTCCCATATAAACAAAATCTGAAAGAACTTACCAATACCAGACCAGATCTCCAAGAAATTCTGCAGGGAGTCCTAAACCAGGAAAATTAAATACAGTCACACTGAAATAAGAATTCAAAAACTAAGAAAATGACCACCTTAATTGTGGGGACAAGCCTGGAGTTGAATATTATATCCCAGAATTTAATAGGGAAAATTGAATCACAACAAAAGATAAAGTACATGAGACTGAACTGGTGAAATAGAATTTTATGACTTTTGACTAAAACAATGTTGATTTTTTTCATTTTCTTTTTTTTTAAGTGTTGGCATAGGAAATATTTCTCTTTATTTTAACATATATAGGTTTTTATATTATTTTTTGTAAGCAACATATATAGGGTCTTGATTTTTGAGTTACTCTGATAATCTCTCTATTTTAGTTGACACATTTAAACCATTGACCTTTGAGGTGATTACTGATACATTTGGATTACCTTCTATCATACTTACTATTGTTTTCTATCTGTTCTTTGTTTCTATATTTCAACTCCTTTTTTTTTAATTCATTATTTGCAATTCTGTTTTTACTACTTTTTTATGGTTGTCTTAAGGTTTGTAATACTCATTTACAAATAATAAAAGTCCTTTTTCAAGCAACTCTGTACCATTTAACTTTTAGTGAAAGTACCTTATAATATAAAAATAATCATAATTAATCCCATCTATTCTTTGCATTATTGCTGTCATTAATTGGCACATGTGTGAAAATGCATATACATATGCATCACTCAGACACACACACAAACATAAACATACAAAATTGAATACATCATTGCTATTATTATCTTGAATAGGCTGTTATCTGTTAGATTAATTTAAAACGAGAAATGTAAATGCTTTTGTTTTAGCTTATTATTTAGGCTATTCCTTCTTTGATGCTTGTCTTTTCTTTATGTAGATCTAAATTCTTAACCTACATCATTCTCCTTCTTTCTAAAAAATTACTTTTACATTTCTTTTTTTTTTTTTGAGAGAGAGATTTTTGCTACAGGGTGCATGTGCTCACCAGATAGACAGAGAGAGACAGAGAGACAGAAAGCGAGAAATCACCCCCCCTAGGGGGGATGGCCACACCACAATCCCTTCTCCTCCATTCTCCTCTCGGTATCTTGGGCACGCATGCACACACGCCTGGCGTGAATTTTAAGCCACCAGGTCCAGGACTTGAACCACGGTCGAGTACATGGGAGTCCAGCGACATAGCCATTACGCTAACTGCTGGTCCCTACATTTCTTAAAAGGTAAATTGTTAATTACCTTAGAATGCCTTTATTTCATTTTCTAAAGATAATTTTTCAGTGTACAGAATTTCTCTACAAATATGATGTCCTCTCTACTTTCATTATTTAAATTTTTTCTTTGATTTGTTGCATCGTACAAATTATTTGCTTAAGTATAAGTTTTCCTTTTTGGTTCTTGTCATAGGGCATGTGTGCTTGCCAAAGAAACACAGATAGAGGGAAAGGCAATCTCTTCTCTTCCATTCCTCTCTCAAAATTTTCAACATGCATGCACACGTGCCCAGTGTGATTTTCAAGACACCAGGCCTGGGACTTGAACCATGGTTGGTCATGTGGACTTCTGGTGCATTAGCCAGTACGCCACCGACTGACCTGTAAGTGTAGTTTTAATAGTATTTATTCTGCATGGTGTTCTCTGAGCTTCCAGGGTCTGTGGTTTAGTGTCTAACAACTTGGAAGAATTCTCAGTCATTACAACTAATAAAAATATATTTTTTTCTCTCTTTATTTTTATGCAATTGCCATTTTTGTATGTTACAATTTTTTTTTTTTTTACCCATAGTTCTTGGATATGATGTTTTGTTTTAATTTATTTTGCCTTTTCTAGTTTTTTTTTTTTTTTTTTTCCTTTTGAGATTTCTGTTGAAATATCCTAAGACTCAGGGATTATTTCCTCAGCAACATCAAGTCAACTAATAAGTCCATTAAAAGCATTTTTGAATTTCTGATACAGAGTTTTTAATTAATCACTTTTTCTGGTTTCTAGAATTTTCAATTTTCTGTTTATGTTATCCATGTGTTGTTGCATATTGTTTATCTATTAGAGTCCTTAGTGTGTTAATCAGGGTTATTTTAAATTCTTAATCTGATAGTTCTTACATCTGAGCCATGTCTAATTCTGGTTTGGATGCTTGTTCTCTCTCTGCAGACCATAGCTTTTGCCTTTTATTCTGCTTTGACATTTTTCTTGTTGTAAGGACATGATATGTTGAGTAAAAGGGACTGCTGGTAACAGGACTTTAGTATTGCAGTCTTACTGTGCGAGGAGAAGACCAGTATTCTTTAATGCTGTTGTGGTTAGGTCTCTGTCTTTATGTGAGCCTATACGTGTGACTGCGAGCTTCGCACATGCTTTTCAGCCTCTGACGCCCATTCGTTACGTAGGAAAGGATGGCTGGCATGGGTTGGAGTTCGTTACGTCTCTTTGAGTCAGTCTCTGATCAACCCCAGAATGTTAGGCTCTGGTTAAGTAGTTTCTCACGACCGCAGGCCTTGTTCAAAACAAAACTACAAAGCAAAACAGATTCTCTGGCCTATTTCAAAATCCACCCCCTGGCATAATGATGAGAGTATTTTTCTCTAAAACTCTTCGTGAAGAGGTGGTAGGATTGCAGGAAGTAAAATTCACAAAATGATGGAAGCTCCCTAATGATTTTGTCCCCCCAAGTTTTTATCTTTCAGATGTGTCCACACTCAGCCTCCAGCAACTCATCAATTACAGTTTAGGTTTTCCCCTTCTGGTGTTAGTTTCCCAGAAGGTTTTCAGTCATGGGTTTGTATTCCAGAATATTGTGTTTGTGTGTGTTTGCCTGTCGGTATCTCCAGTTTGGGGATCGTCAGTTTGCTTTACATTTTACAATCAGCTTTTCAAATAGTTTGGCCCAAACATTTCACTTTTAAGACAAATATTCATTTTCATACGGACATACATACATATATAAATAAATATGCACATCTGGCCCATATGCACTCACGTGATCCACGTTTACTAGCATGTACGCATGTAGACCTCAGCCTCCTTTAGAATCTCACATCTAGAGTCATGCACACCTGCACACTCAGATACAGACATATACACACAGCTGCACACACGCCCACATCCACACTCGTGCACATCTCACACGTAGACACTAATCACATCAAGCACACATACAACACTCACATGTCTTCCCTAAGCAAGTCTAGTCACTACCTACCAGAAAGTAAAGCCAGAATTCTGAAAGTAAGTTTTAAACCTACTATTTTCTCACACCTTCATTTAACTTCATCATCTTAACTTGTCAATTCTTCCTCAGAAATACGCTTGGCTAAGTCTGTTTATTTCTGCTTTCTTTGCCATTACCTACGAAGACCATAGGTGTTCACCTAGTTCCTGACAGTTTTCAAGTTGCCTGTTTTTCCTTCTTTGATTTATTCTGCATAATCTAATCAGTGTAACCATTTCAGAACACAGTCCAGATTGTACAACTCTAACCTTTCAATTCATTTTGTGGCTGTCCCTCAACTTTAAATTTATTATTAACATTAGTCTATATGAAATATATAATAGTGGAAAGAAATGATGAGATTAGATAATTTATTTTAGGTTGAAATTAAATTATTAAGAAATACATTTGATAAAAAAATGTGATATGTTTTAAGGTGAAAAGATAGCATTGACACTGTTTGACTTGTAATTCCATTTCTGAGGTACTATGACAAAATTATACCAAAAATTATAAAAAGCATTGTGCACAAATATATACACTATAGCATTTTCTATAATAGGACGTATCCATATTTATACATAAGTAAATACTAGAGAAACTAAGTAAACTGTGTGGTAGTCATTCAATTGAAAATATGCATTCATTAACATATTTTAGATGATTTTTACTATTATAATCAATGTTCATGGGAAGTTGATTACATATTAATACACCGGACTGTTAGGTATAAGTAATTGCAGACTTCTATCTGCAATATAATCACAGCTCAATAGACTAAAGTAAAAGACAAAAGAATTATGCAAAAACAGTAACAGTGGTAATATTTTAATGGTTTGATTATTTCAGTTCTCTCCTTTCTCTTATCACCTGTATTATGAGAATGGAGAAAAAACGTTTTAAAAATAAGTTGTATTTCCCTCTTTTTTCAGACTTTTGGCATCACAAGCATCTCTGGCAATCCCCAGGTCATTAAAGTTTTTGTTTTCCTTCTGTAAGCTTTTAAATAAATTCATAGTTTAAGCCTTAAAGTTAAAATAAAAATAAAATAAATTCCATACTCAATTCTCCAGTGGCTTCTAGCTCACTCTGAGAAAATAAGACAAAACAAACAAAACTGCGAGTCGTGGCCTCACTAATCCTCTGACCTAACTGGTAGTTGTTACCCATGCCCTACTTCTGTCCAAGTTTACTCACCTGCAGTTCTTGGAGTATCCCAACCATGATGTCACCTTAGACCCACTGCACCTCCTGTTCCTCTGCAAGAATATCTTTTGCCCAAATGATCACATGGTTGTGCTTTTATTTTCTTTATATTTTAATAAAAGAATATTAACTCTGGTCTTACAAGAAATGACCCTTAATTTTACCCTTCCTCAATTTTCACTCTAGTCTAATTTCCAGTTCTCCATAACACTTTCTACACTATCCCCTACTGGATGCAGATTTGACAACAAGGAAGCTCCATTCTGTTCACTGTGGCATGTTACACAATATTCTGTGTGACATAAATTAGGTGCTCAGTGAACTTG
This sequence comes from Tupaia tana, assembly GCA_026018925.1. Taxonomy (NCBI): domain Eukaryota; kingdom Metazoa; phylum Chordata; class Mammalia; order Scandentia; family Tupaiidae; genus Tupaia; species Tupaia tana. The sequence goes on from JAKSZU010000006.1 coordinate 92,981,000, forward strand.
TTTTACTGATTAAAATTTAGAGGGAGATATTTAAGATTGCTGATTTTTTTTTAAGTCAAGAAAATTTACTTTGGATGCATTTTTTTATTTACATGAAAGTAACTTATTCAAAAGCCAGACAGAAACCTTGGCTACAATTTCAAATTAGATACGGTTTGAATAATGGTATAATTAGGATGGGTATCTTTCTTATAAACTAACCTCAGGAGTGTTTGAGATGCTGGATTTCCACATGACCAACTGTGGTTCGATTCTAGGACCTGATGGCTTGAAAATGATACTGGGCGTCAGTGTGTGTGTGCCAAAATCCCAGGAGGCGACTTGAATTGTGGTGTGGCCATCCTCCCTAGGGGCTGATTTCTCACTTTCCCTCTCACCGTCTCTCTCTCTCTTTCTGTTTCTCTACAACAAGTGAATGTGCTCTATGACAAAAGCCCTAAAAAATGATTAAACAAAACAAAAAAACACAAAGCTAACCTCGAATGTAATTGGCAGTATTAAATGGAAGTAGTAAGTCTATATGCTAGTCAAACACATCACTACTGAAATAAAGTAAAACGTATGTAACATCTCACTCCCTGTATTGGTGTTAGAATCATTAAATATTTTAGGACAGTAATTTTATAATGTTAGAGGGTGTTGGAGCAAGTTAAGAGAGAGAAAGATAGATAATCTTGGGACCAGCAGTTGGCATAATTGCTATGTCACTAGACTCCCATGTAGTCGACCACAGTTCAAGTCCCAGATCTGGTGGCTTGAACTCACGCTGAGTGTGTGTGTGTGGAGAAGGGTCATTCCCCCTGGGGGATGATTTCTCTCTTTCGATCTCTCTTTCTGGTGAGTGGACGTGCCCTATAGTAAAAATGTCTAAAAAAAAAAAAAAAAGAAAGAAAAGGAAAAAGATAGATAATCATATTCCTAGATATTCTGATTTATTATTTCCATAGGTAGTCAGAAAATATAAAATTTTAAGTAACACATTCTTGCTTTTATATTTTTCCTAATACCCAAAGAAACTTAGATTGTTTGCTGGAAAAATTATGATGTAGTGGAAATTGCAAGTGATAATAGTTAAGAAATTCTAGTACTGCAGTAGCAACGAATACATACGGTGATCATGTTTTGGTTTCCCAATATTATTGGATCACTGAAAAGTCATGACACATTTTTGCATAGAAAAACAGAAAAGTATGTCATGACTTTTCCAATAACCTAATATAATTCAACAAGAGGAACAAGAGTTTGTTGGAGAAATGGCTGATTTTAAGTAGAAGAAAGAAAACTATGAGATTGAGACATATTTTACTGCCAGAAAGTAAGAAAATGCTAAAAACAAAAAAGTTCATTTAAAGAGGTGCGTTTCAGTGTAAAAGATCTCTCAATGTCGAGACCTGGGACAACTTAAGCAACAAAATTCATAATGTTGATTGTTTAAATCCCAATATGTAAAGAGCTTAGAAGGTGTCATTCTTATTCCTATGAGTAGAAAAAGATAAAAAGACTGAAAATAAATTATTTTTCTTGAAACTCTCAGAAAACTGAGGTTTTAGAACAAATGCCTACTTCAAAATTTAGAGATATTGAATACAGTCAGATGAAATCAGCTTACATAGAACAGAAAGTAATGGAGCAATCAACTAACTGATAGTAAAACTTAAACTGCAATGTGAGATAGATGTGTGGATATATAGATATATAGATATGTGTGTGTGATAGATAGATACATGTGTATTACATACATGCAATGTTTTATAGATGTGTGTGTGCCTGTGTATGCTCAGAGTGTACTAAATTTTGGGTGATATTTGTGTGTGTATGAATTTGTATAAGATAGATATATATATAAACTCCTATATATTTGTTTAAAACAAGATAGATATATATATAAACTATATATATAGGAGTTTATATATATATATTTATATATATATAATTATATATATATTATAAATATATAAATATTATATATAATATATAAATATTATATATATAAATTAATATATATAATTTATATATATAAAATGTATTGGATTGTTGAAAAAGTCATGATGAATTTTTGCATAGAAATACGTAGAAAAAAACACATCGTGACTTTTCTGACAACCCACTATACTATATACACTTGACGTGATCTGTATGTGTACAAAGATATATTTATATGAATACACACACTCATACATTTAGGTGATAAGTATACTATCACACATGTGGGACTTCAGAAAGTTTGTGAAATAATGGAATTAAAGTACAACTTTATTCAGGTGCAAAAAATTTTAAATGCATAAGACATGTTTTATAGCTCTTATATTTTTATTAACTTTTTGAAGACCTCTCATACAGGTAGGAGAGAATATCCAAACATCCAAACGTCCTATGTGGATAATTATTTTCCTTATTCTAGGGTATAATATAATGAAACCACGCAGTAAGTTTTTCTGTCTGGTTTATTTTATTCAACAAAACATTTTAGAGATATCAGTAGTAAATTTATTCATATATACATTCTGAGAGATGCTAGAAAGTAATAAAATCGATTTATGCTTAACTTCCAATAAAAACTACCAGATATTTTTCCTGAGCAACTTTACATCCCCATCAGAAATATTTCATTTTTTTATCATTTTTTCCAGCATTAGATGTTTACTATGTATATTTTTTTTTATCTTACTCTTTGGGTATTTAGCAAAACAAATGCCAAAAGGAGGCAAAAATAGTTTTGAAGTGCTAATTGACAAATTAGTCATAGACAAAGTATGTAAAGACCTACTACAAAAGAAAATGTAATCATTAATACAAATGACCTAGATTATTGAATAGTAATTTACTAAAAAGATATCTAATTGTTATATAAACATATGGGAATGTCAAGATTAATCACTAGAGAAACTCAAAGTAAAATTGAAAGGGAAGATATTAATTCGATATCTGTATACACACCTCAGAATAACTAAAATTTAAAAAGCAAATAAAACAATTATTGGAAAGAATGTGAAACAATATGAATGCTGTCATGATGTTAGTGGAGATGCAAACTGGTATACCCACTTTGCATCTAATGCTAAAAAGTACATATTCTATGACCTAGCAATTCTCCTAACAGATATTAGGCTGTTGGGAAAGTCATGACACATTTTTCTATGAAAAAAAAAAAAAAAAAAAACAACAGAAAAAAAATGCGTCATGACTTTCCCAATGACCCAAAATATAGCAAATAAAAATGTTCAGATGAATTTTTCTAAATACAACTACTAGAAGCTTATAGTAGCAGTATTTGTAATATCTCTGTCTTGGAGAGCATACAGATGGATATTAACAAGTATGTTTTTTAATGATCTTATAATAAAATATCATCTAAGAATCAGAACAAAGTCATCTACTGCTACACACAAAACATGTGAATCTCACAAATGTAATATTCTATTTAGGAAGCAGACCAAGCAGTGCATACTCTGATTGCATTACATAAATCTCTAAACAGGTGACAATCATATAAAGAGACACAAGGCAAGGAGGTGGTTAATTTGGTGAGGAAGTGTGACTGGTTGATCACTAAATGCCTTCTGGGTAACTGATTGTGATGGGTAATGTTAGTGCCCACTTGACTATTTGGATAATCATTAAGCTAGGTATATCTCTGAGAGTGTTTTCAGAAGAGAGTAACATTCGAATCAATAGATCAAGTACAATCGATTGTCCTCCCTATCTCCATAGTTTGTCTCATGCCATTGGTTGCAGAGCTGAATGAAACAAAAAAGCTGACCCTCCTTTCAAATATGAGAGAGATTTTCCTTCCTGATGACCTTCAAACCATGACATCACTTTTTCTCCTGTGTTTGGATCTGAACTGAAATATCTGCTTCTATTACATCTTGAGCCTGCCAGCCCTTGGACGGAAATGAAACAGTCAGCTCTCCTGGGTCTCCAGCTTGCCAACTACTCTGCAGATCTTGAAATTTGCCAGCCTCCATAATCATGTGTGCTAATTCCTAATAATCTCTCTCTCTCTCTTTCTCTTTACAGACACACACCCACCCCCACACACACACACTCACACATATCCTATTGGTTCTGTTTCTCTGGAAAACCCTAACAAATGTGTTGGTCATGTTCTTGTCTTGATCTGAGATTTACTATGTGGGTTTGTTTGTTCTGAAAACGCATCAATTTGTATACTTACGGTTTATGCTTTATGCATTTTCAGAAAATGTGAATACAAATACGCACTTTTAGCTCATTCACAAGACATAGAACTTTACAAGACATAGTACATTTCACATGAGACCTCTACATTCTTCCCAATCCTGAGCCTCTGGGTATGTGTTACCGCTTACCTGTATCTGTTCCGTATCTGCATGTCATAGCTGCTTGGCAACTATGGGTCTCGAGGACTCTCACATGTTCTTGGTTCACAGTGTCTTTCATGCATTATTTTTATTTACATTGCTTCTTTTTTTTTTTTTTTTTTAAAGAGGTTTTTGCTATAGGGTGCGTGTGCTCGCCGGACAGACAGAGAGACATAGAGATAGAAAGCAAGAAATCACCCCCCAGGGGGGATGGCCATGCCGCAATCTCTTCTTCTTCATTCTCCTCTCGGTATCTTGGACACGCATGCACACTCGCCTGGCGTGAGTTTAAGCCACCGGGTCCAGGATGCGAACCACGGTCTACTACGTGGGAGTCCAGCGACATAGCCATTACGCTGACTGTTGGTCCCTACATTGCTTCTCGTTTTACTCACAGAATCAAAAAATATGTAGCAGCTCGTATTATTAAATAATTAGGTCCAAACAATTTGATTGTAGTAATTTGTGCAATGTCTAACAGTTACTACCATTTCCATGAGAAATTAAAATTTCCCACTGTATTCTTGTGAGTTTGCTACACAGCATCTCAGGATCTTGGCACATGGTTTGGAAAGTCAGGTCTTAGGCTTTTCTGTGTGCAGAGCAATAGAATGAGATCTATCTTAGATCTGTGCACACACATAATTTAATAAATATCTAAGATTTTCAAATTTCTATATCTCAAAAATCTATAAATAAATGCATTATTTCAGTCTATGTGTTCTCATTGAAATACTGACTATAATAAATATATGCAACTTCTTAAGGCCCATTAGGGACTCTTTTTCTCAGAGTTATATTCAAATGAATGTCCATATTGTCAATCTGGGCAAAATTTTACTTACTCATTTATTTATTTGTAGAGGTTTTTGCCTTGGAGAGTATGTGCTCACCAGAGAGAGAGACAGAGACAGAGACAAAGAGAGGGAAAGTGAGAAATCACCCTCCAGGGTTGTGGGGGATGGCCACACCACAATCCCTTCTCTTCCATTCTCCTCCTAGGATCGTGGGCACTCATGCACATGTAGCTAGTGTGAGTCTCAAGCTACCAGGTCTGGGACTCGATCCATGGTCAACCATGTGGAAGTCCAGGGAAGTAAACACTATGCCATCTTCTGGTCCCCAAATGACATTGTTATAAATGTAAGATATAGCTTACCAGACCTAAGGTTCAATACTTTGGTCTAAAAAATTTGGAATAAAATGAAAATTATAAAACCATAACCCAGATTCATAGTAAGTGCCAGGGTGATTTAATATTTCTTTTATTATTATGGCACTGTTATTTCTATATGTATGTATAATATTTTAATGTAAAAAACAGTATTTCAGTTACATTATATATATTTCTTAGAATTAAATGGCTTTATAAATCAATACACAATTTAAAATTTATTCAATTGTTTTTAAGAAAATGTGTTTTAAAAAAAGTTTACTTTGAAAATTCATTGGCAATTTATAGTAGATTTTATATTTCCCTTCGTCATAATTAATAGTGTTGGCTAAACAAACTGAAATGAGGATATGCAATATTACATCTGTTTTTTCGAATGAAAGGTAAAAATGGTGTTTCACTATAATCAAATCTGTTTTTAAATGTGGTTTATAAGTACATGTTACGAACATATATATTTTCTTCTTCTTAAGTTACAATATAAGTTATTGAGTTACTCCAAAAATTTTGGGTGTAACTATTAATAAATACTTCTTTTTTTTTTTTTTTCCTTTTTTTGGAGAGGTTTTTTTTGCTACAGGGAGCGTGCGCTCGCCAGACAGACGGAGAGAGACAGAGAGACAGAAAGCAGGAAATCACCCCCCAGGGGGGATGGCCACGCAGCAATCCCTTCTTCTCCATTCTCCTCTCGGGATCTTGGGCACGCACGCACACGCGCCCGGCTGAGTTTAAGCCACCGGGTCCGGGACTCGAACCGCAGTCGACTACGTGGGAGTCCAGCGACATAGCCATTACGCTAACTGCTGGTCCCATAAATACTTCTTAAAACAAAAACATAGTAAGAATTAGGTTCTGTTGTATTTTTCTTCTTCTTTTTTTTTTTTTTTTTTTTGGAGAGGTTTTTGCTATAGGGTGCATGCACTCACCAGAAAGAGAGAGACAGAAAGATGGAAAGTGAGAAATCACCTCCCAGGGGGATGGCCATACCACAATCCCTTCTCCTCCATTCTCCTCTCGGGATCTTGGGCACGCACGGACATGAGCCTGGCATGAGTTTAAGCCACTGGGTCCGGGACTTGAACCATGGTCGACTACATGGAAGTCTAGTGTCATAGCCATTATGCCAACTGCTGGTCCCAGACTGTTGTATTTTCAAACTACATGTATTTTTATTTTCTTGACACACTTTCTCATGATAGTAATAAATGCTTTATCCAATAGAAAAATCAGAGTTGTCCAGAGAAATAGAACTAATAAGAAATATAATATAATATGCATATTGTATATTATTATATGTAATTATTACATAGTATTAAATATAGTATAAATATAATATTTATTACACATATAATAATATACATGTGTATTTATAATAATATATATAATGATATATGTAATATTTAGTGTAATATGCATTATTAGGTTATATAAACTAATAAGCAATTGGCAGACACACTTATGAAACTAAGAGGTCCTACATCTGCTTCCTAAAAGCTAGAGGTCCAGGAAAGTAGGTGACATAGTGCCAATCCAAGCCTGAAGGCTCTAGAAGAACCAGGGCAACCCACGAGTCCTGGACATAGTCTGAAGTTCTGAGAACCGGGAAGGTCACCTGTAAGTCTTAGTCTACACTGAAGAGGAGATCAATGTCCCAGCTTCTGCAATCGAGAAGAGAGAAAATTCTTCCCTCCTCTACTGTTTGTTCTATTCTCTTCTTCTATGGATTGGTGATGTCCTTACCCACAGGTTGATACTGTTCCACAATATAAAGTCTAATGCACAAAGTATATACAATAGAAACACACTAAGTAATGTATAACGTTGAAAAATAATATTTAGTTGGATACTACTCTAGAGACAGGTTGATCATTTAGATGTAAAAGTCCTTTATTTAGAGAAACAGCTTGGACCTTCAGATTCTTCACATTTCGTTTATCTCTACAACTTGATTTATGTAAAAGAATACAGTATTCAACTAGTCCAGCACTTCCATAGTAAGATGAATAAAACGATATCTAATAGAACCTGTATATAGTCATAAAACCTCATAGCTAATAGTTGAAGAAGATATGGAATAGGATTTAAGATCCTCTGATATTCTTTTTTTTCACGCATAATGTTTTTCAAGATGAGAAATAATGTTATGACTAAAAGAATATCAAATAAAGAAAACTGAGTCAAATTGACTTGAATACTTCAATATTCCCCTTCTCCATTAGCACTTTAAGATCCCTGAGCAAAACCTTTGATAGTAACCTAGAATTACATATGAATTCCATTTTGAAATAAAGTGATAATGCTTTCATTTGACTATTAAACATGTTCTCTCAAATTGATTTACATATATCTAGAAATAAAGTAAAACTCAATAGAGTAATTTAAGATCTTTCAGAGATAAAAGAGCTGTAACAATTAAAGACGTTTGACTTTAAAAGAACTAATACATAAAAAATGATGACTGGGGCTTGTGAGTATAAAGAACATCAGCTTTATCTTCTGGAGGCTTTTAAATATTGTACTCAAACCTTTATGATGTTAGAAAAATTTTGCAAGAAATATTCTGAATTCTGAGATTAAATGCATCTATTTTACATTCATAGTTTGTGGTTTATCAATGCTATTATGTAAGGTTGTCAAATAGTCATCCTTTTATTGAAAACCATAAAAAATATAGAAGGAAGTTTAAGACATAAACACATCTCTGTATAAAATGAGCCTTAACAAACAAGAAACACTGAAAAGAAAGTATTCAAATTTAAGTACAAAATAATCTGATCTATGTCCTCATCTGTAAGACTCTACATAAAGGCCTCTAGCTGTACAGTACAGTTTATTACAGACATTTCCACTGTTCTATAAATATAGTAGTACATAGAGACATTTTTCAAAGTGTGTGTGTTTCTGTGTATGTGTGTGTGTGAAAATATATAGTCAAGCATTGTGTCAATTTCTAGACAGTCCCTTCAAACTAATGTGTAGCAAATTATTGCCCAAAAATAGTTTATGGCACTTGATTTATTGCAAAACATGATATTCAGGGAGAAACAGTGCTCATTTAAAAAGTTTTAAATGATTGCCACTATAATGAGTAGGATATCATTAAAATATATCATGTTGCATGTAGTCAAACTACATTCACAGCAAATTTATGTCATAAGAAGATCTTTGTCATAAATCCTCCTTCTTCCTCTAAAAGTCCAAATTACACTTATTATTTTCCAAATGTAATTCCTAGTGTGTCTAAGCCTATCTAAAGAGTCAAGGAAGGGACTGGCAGGTGGCATCATGGTGGTTAAGGAGCTGGATTCTCTTATAGCCAAATGTGGTTTGAATCCAGGACCTGGCGACTTGCTTTCTCACTTTCTCTTTGTATCAATTTCTGGTCAAACTAAAATATAATAATAATAAATAAAATTAAATATTACTTTAAAAAAAGTAAAATTGGTCTTTTGGCAAAAGGAGACTTTTCTTTGAATGTAAACAGTATTTCAAACTTCAAACTAGAACTAACTACACTGCTATCAACAGCATGTCCTCTGAATGCAATGTGTGCTTGTTCTTACTTCTCGCATTTATATATTTTTATACATTTTTTTTAATTTTCAGATTAATTTCACATTTTATCTAAAGTCCCCATTATGATGCATGTAGAATTTTTTTCAACAAAGATCTTTAGTTGTTTTGTCTGTAAACTGTTTGTTTTTATTTTTCTTTGAAAATGCACGCCCTCTACCACTGACTCTCTACCATCTACCGCTCTCCCTTACAGTCTCTAGTATTTACACTTATCCTCTCTACTCTCATATCTTCAGAACTTTCCATAGAGGGCAGATGTTTGGTACACATTGAGTGGGGATATACAGTATGTATCTTTCAAAGTCTGGCTCGCTTCATTCAGCATTAAATCTTTATCATGCATTTATATTAATGATTTATGAATACAGCTAGCACTAGAGAACTTTTTGGAATTATGAAGGGGTTAGAAAAAAGCACAAATAATTAGTAGTTCTGTTTCATCCCTTTATTATCCTTTATCAGAACAGTTTTTACCTGAGTTCAGTGGAGATTTATATTACATTATATTTATATTATGTTAATATTATATTTATAAAGTTATTATCAATAAACTTTATGTTAAATATTTTAATTTGCATATAGATTTTAGTAACACTATTCCAATAAGAGCAGAACAATTATTTTACCTATTTGACTAAACAGGGGTCCAAATTTGAAAGAAAAATACTTTCAGTGTTACTATTACATGCATAGAATACAATATTTTGAAAAGTATAAGAAACAAAGCAAAAACTAAGAAATATAAAAATAAGATAGTCTCAGATGATCAGCTAGAGTTTGTTTCTAAAGTGTGTTCCAATGCCAAGGGCAGTTTTATTGAAAGAAGCCTGTTCTTTACTTTTTAATAACATATTTACTGTAGTCTACAGTTTAATAAAAGTTTCTGGAGTTTCAAATCCTTTAAGCATGCTTAGCAGTGACTCAAGAACAAGGTGCACTGGTGGCTAAGATAACTTTTGATACAAAAATAACACTCTATAGATCTTTTTATTTAGTTATTGACCCACTCCATACCTGCACATGTTCTTATTGCCACAAAGTTAAAGGGCAAAGCTACACTCTCTCTCTTTCTCTCTCTATGTGAATCTATCTATATATATGTGAGAGAATGACAGTTTTTACATGTTAAATATGAATAATTTTATAAAATAAATCACTTTCTCATATATGGTTCACAGATCTTGTAATGCTTGATCACCTTGTCCAAATTTATGTTGGCTTTTTGTTAATTTCATAGAATGGATAAGCTTGTGCAATAAGAAGTAAAGCTAAGCTATTAAAATATTAGAATACTTACCAGTGCTCAAACTTCTTGCTTCAGAAATATAACAGATATTAACACTTATTTTTAAAGGTAGTATTTTCCCCTAATGTTTCAGTTTGTCTGTGTTAAACACACATTACTGATTTTCATCCGGAGTTGAGTTCAAACCTATGATAATACAGTAGCAATATATTAAGAGCTGGCACTTTAAAGGTTCAGTATTGAGAGATTAACAGTGAATTATAGCACAGACTGCACATTAAGCTAACATCTTGTGCAACAAATGTTACAGACAATCTGCAACCTAAAATATTAATATCTTATGGCTTTGAAGATTACATTAATTACAGTCACTTTAAGAATGCAATAATTAGACTGTTTTATGGTAGCCACTAAGGTCAGTTTATACAAGTAATTATTCACCTGCTACAAAGCTTCTTGAATGCATTAACTCATCAGCACTACATGTATATTTTACTACATATATTTCACAAGCACGAGTTCAGTGTGTGTGTGTGTGTGTGTGTGCGCTCCCAAGTTGTCCTATTTTAAATGGAGAACACTGGTAATTGGCATTTCTGTTGGGGAGGGGAGCATTTGGGATAAATATGAGGAGTGTTCCATCAACACATTTAAGAAATTATTATATTCATTTTTATTATATTCACTATTTTATTCACAATAAAGGACAAATTGTTTCTTATTTATTTATTTACTTTTTAGAGAGAGATTTTTGCTGTAGAGCATATGCACTTGCTAGGGAGACAGTCAGATACAGAGAAACAGAAAATGAGAAATCACCCCCAGGGGTATGGCCACACCACAATCGCTTATCTTCCATTCTCCTCTCAAGATCTCATGTATAGGTGTATATCAGCTGCACTTGCTATTGGAAATATTTAGACTAATTAAGTTCATTAGAAAATCAATTAAATGGGGGGGGGGGGGAAAGGCATAGAAAGCAACCATGGATACCAGAGACAATGTGGGAGGAGGGTGGGACATGGCAGAGGGTGAGGGATAGGGAATCAAGGATGGCAAAAAAACAAACAAAGAAAAAAAGTATACAAGACATAAGAAATGAAAAATTATTTGCTGATAACATGTATGTTGATGTGCTTGATTGAGCAGTGTATTATACACAGTGTATTTTGGATGGAAAATTCATTTGTATGCTGTAGTGATGTATAGTGAATTAATGTGAAAAATAAATAAATTTAAAGAAGAAAAAAAAGATCTTTGGCATTCACACACACCCGCCTAGCATAAGTTTTAAGCAGTCAGATCAAGGATTCTAATCATGATTGACTACATGGGAGTCCAGTGAAAAAAAACATGCCAATTGCTGGTCTCAGGACAAATTCAAAAAGAATTATAAATGTACTCTGATTCTATTATTTTTTACAAATAATTTTACTACCAATTTCAAGGAATAATTACTTAGAAATTCAATAGTCAATTTAGGTCTGAGAACTTAATTCGCTGAATTGAAAATAATTAAAAACATCTATGGTATGCAGGCCGTTAAAAGAATGTTTTGGGAGTCAGCAGGTGGCATAGTGGTTATGTCACTGGAATCCCACAAATCTGACCACAGTTTGAGTCAGGGGCCCAGTGGCTTTAAACTCATACTAGGCATGTGTGCAGGTCTGCCCAAAATCCCAAGAGGAGAATGGAAGAGAAGGAATTGGGATGTGGTTACCCCCCTGAGGGGTGATTGCTCACTTTCCCTCTGTCTGTTTGTCTCTCTCTGGCAAGAACACATGCCCACTATTCTAAAAAATAAATAAATAAATAAATAAATAAATAAACAAATAAATAAATAAAATGTTTTGAATACATATAAGATAAACAAATGTTAAAATTTTTCATCTGTACTGCATCTGTCCACACTTTCTACTTCCTCCCTATCAAGACAACATCTCTATATTTCTTTTCTTTTTCTTTTTTTCTTTTTCTTTTTTTTTTTTTTTTTAAGGTTTTGCCATAGGGCATGAGCAGTTGCCAGAGAGAGACAGATAGAGGAAAAGTGAGAAGTCTCCCTCAAGATGGGATGGCCCCATCACAATCCCTTCTCCTCCATTTTCCACTTAGGATTTTGGGCATATATGCACATGCCCCCAGCTTGATTTTCAGCCCACTAGATTCTGGACTTGAATCACATTTGGCCATGTGGGAGTCCTTAACCACCATGACATCTGCTGGCCCTGTATCTCCTATTTCAGGCTTAGACGTGGAAGCACACCATTATCGAGTACAACTTGGAATGTATGTTTACATTACTTGCTGCTCTCCCCAGCTGAGGTCTGCACAGCCTTGCTCATTTTAACTAGGCCCAAGACTCTCACATTAAGTAGGCGTTACTAAACTACCCTTTTCTTATACTTGACCTTCTCTGATAGAATATTGTGACTCTGTGTCCCACAAAGAGTCACCTAAAGCATGTACAGAAGAACTACTCAAGGCACAGAGATCTTAGCCAAGAAGGAGAGGAAGAGGCCGTACCAGACATGCACCTGCTAAGCCTCTCTCATCCTCCATATTTATTAGGGCAAAGGAGGATGTTATTTTTAGAGAAACCTGCTTCTTAGAAAATTACAAAGATAAGGGTATTTCCTCAAACAAGCTGGTTTTGGTACTAATAAGAAGGTTATGGCTAAATGACACCAGAGGCTGGACAGAAAACCTTGGAATGTGGAGAACACATTTATTGGATCACACATCCATCTGTCATTTTCGAGCAGGAAGGCAAGAGGGCAGGCATTCTCTCCATTTTCCCTGCAGTCATTCATTCAGAGTTTGTAACTCCAAGGCGTTCTAGAATGTGGCATTTCTTTTTCTTTTTTCTTTTTTTTTCTTCTCTTTTCTTTCTTATAGAGAGATTTTTGCAGTAGGGCTCCTGCGCTCGCTGGAGATACAGAGAGACAGATAAGAAAGAGAGATATCACCCCACCCTAGTGGGGATGGCCACACTGCAATCCCTTCTTCATTCTTCTCTCAGGATATTTTGGACATTACATGCATACATACCTGACGTGAGTTTGAAGCCATCAGGTTCTGGACTCGAACCATGGTCAACTACATGGGAGTTCAGCAACATAACCATTATGCCATCTACTGGTCCTGAAACCTGGCACTTCTGCTGTTCCCTATCAGTATACACTACTCTTCTACCCATAGCTTGCACTGTCTTCCATGAGTTTTTTTAACTTGCTCTGGAATGTCACAAATGCTATGCATTTTTCAATACATTTATTTTCTTTCTGTTTCATTCTGGTCACTTTTACCCCTCTTTCACATAAAAAAAATACATTTGATGGGGACTAGCAGTCAGCATAATGGCTATGTCACTGAACTCCCATGTAGTTGACCACAGTTCGAGTCCTGGACCCGGTGGCTTAAACTCACACTGGGCGAGTGTGTGTGCATGCACAAGATCCTGAGAGAAGAATGGAGGAGAAGGGATTGCGGCGTGGTCATCCCCACTGGGGGGTGATTTCTCGCTTTCTATCTTTGTCTCTCTCTTTCTGGTGAGCGCACATGCCCTATAGCAAAAACCTCATATATATATATATGTGTGTGTGTGTGTATTTACATATATATATATATATTTGTGTATATATATATATATATGTATATACACAAATATGTGTATATACATATATATATACACAAATATATATATACATATAAATATATATACATATATATATACACACATATATATACATATATATATACATATATATGTATATATATATATATATATATATGTATATATATTTGATACAGTTTGAAGCCTTTGGTAAATTTAGACAATATACAAATTATACACACACACACACACACACGCATATATATGTATAAGTATATTTATAAGTGGAAAGGAACTCTCAAGAAAGAATAATGGTATGTACCCCACAATTTAGATATATTTTTTTCAGAAATATTATGTTTTATTTAGGACTTCATGTCCTTTTATACTTGAAATGTTCATAAACCCTAAAATGTTCATTGGTCTCTTTTTCTACTCTGAACTTTTTTGACATTGCCGGTATCAAGTTAGTGTTTCCTCAGATAAGTTACACTAATGGAAATCCATGTCATTCCTTAAAGAAAAGGATACTAAGATTGTAGAAATTGCTGGTTGAACAGAAATAATAAAATATTAAGATACTGAGAGCTGTGGTGACAAAGAATGTTGCTAAAAAAATGAAATGTGAATAGTATCACTTACTTGGACAATCCAACTACCTCCTCTTCTTCTAAATAAAGTACTCTAAAGTAGCTACAAATAAAATATGAAGCAAAAGAGCTGGTAAAGATATGAACCTGAGACATGTTCTAATTTCCACAAAAGCATATCTTACTAAAGAGGGTAACATGAATGCTGTGTGAAAAAGGAAGGCAAAAGGAAAAGAACAGAAATATTGCAGTCATTCAAAATAGAGGATATTTTCTGACTCAGCAAAAGCACTTTATTATGGAAAGATTTTTTTATTACAATATGAGTTTGATGATTTCCAAAAAGTTCTGTGTACAAATAGTTTGTACACTGTATTTAACTATTTGGTAACGGAATTACTTAATTAAGAAAAGGTAAATCATTTGTTAATTTTAATTTTTTCATGCAGTGATGCTCAACTGCAGAATTGCTCCGAATCACGTTGTGAGCTTTCACTAATTCACCAGAAGGAAGGATTGTCTGATCACGGAAAGTTTTTATTTATTGAGAAAAAAATTGCTCCTAATGTCATTCACATTATATGGTGGTTTCTAGAAAAGATTGTGGAGAATTTCTGATGAAATGAAGATTTTTCTAACAACACTTTATAAATGAAAGGAAATAGGATTTCACTTTTCAAAAAAATGTTCTTTGGCTACTTTTTTTTATAACAGATTATTTTATAACCTCAGGTTTAAAATATTCAATGAATGGGGGCAGCAGGTGGCATGGTGGTTAAAGCTCAGGCCTCCCGCATTGCTGACTGTGGTTTGAATTCCAGACCTGGTGGCTTGTTTCCCCACTCTCTCTCTCTCTCTTTCTCGGGGACATATGTCCTATAGCAGTCTAAAAACCAAATAATAATAATAATAATAATAATAATAAATTAAATAAAAATAATCCTTTAAGAAAATTCAATGAAAAAATTATTACCAGATGCTTCCACAGATGTGATAATAGTCAGATGAAGGCTGATGGATTGACATCAGAGAAAAAAATAAAGAGGATTACCCACACATGACTGCATTAAATGAATTTCTCATATGTATTTGGACATGTCTTACATTATAGGCATCATTTACTTAAAATACATTTAATGTATTTATTTTGTCTTGTGTTAGTATTTAATTGCTTCTCATCATTAGCGCTATATAGAATATACAAAATAACTGCTAACAGGTGTTTTAGCTTTGTTGTTTTCTCCCCCTATCAGTTCTACAGCTCTGACTAAGCCTTCTTCCAGAGATACAATTAGATCACATTAATTCCTAGCTCAATATAATCAATGATGCTCCATTTCCTCAGAATTGAACCTTTACTTCTTAGGATGGGATCTTCTTATAATCTGATCTTAACCTCAATTTCTAAAAACAAGCCCTGTCTTTATTTTGTTTATGCTGTGATCTCTAGCAGAATAATCAAATAGGAAAATGTTCACATGTAGTGAATAGTAAATTGTTCGGCTTAGTAAAGCAGTGATTATTCATCCTAAGCTTTGAGAATTCACACCACATGGAGGCAGGTTTGGGAAGGTAAATATTAGACATAATGACTGGGTTACATAAGCAGCAGTCCCTGTCTCTCACCTTGATCTAGGAAGTGTAGACAGTGTTAGACTTCTAGTGCATCTTTCCTCTAACTTATATAGTTCCTTATCTACATTTTACCTAGAGAACTAACTGCCTATTTTCTATATGACTATTTACAAACGAAACATATATTTTTAATACAAAATAAGTTTAAGGGCCAGCCAGCCCCATGGTGCAGTGCTTAGGTGCTGTGGTAAGAATACAAGATCCCACAGTCCAACCAGAATTTGAGTCCCAGCCCATTTTCTTCACATTGGGCTTGTGCGCACATGCCTGGGACCCTAACAGGATAGAAAATTGTAGAAAAGGGGATTCTGGAATGATCAGGTCTTACTGGGGGAAGACATGCTTTCTCTTATTTTTTTTTTTTTTGCCCTCTCATGCACATACATGCTCTCTATCATGAATAAAAATAAATAAAATTTTAAAGAAAAAAATATAAATTAATTTTTTTTTTGTATTTCTTTCTTCCAATCATCAATATAGAGTTTACTTACATATAGGAGTGTGGGTAAAAGATGGAACTTCATCACCTAACTTAAACTGGAGATATTCAGGTTTTCCATTTCAATAAAATTTAAGCTGAAAATTATTTTTCTACTTGCTTAAAAAAACAACAAGCAGGCTCTTTGTTTTGTTTTCTTTCTTTTTTTTTGTCTTTTCTTACATAAAACGTAATAAAAAAAATCATCCCTCAAAAATCTAAACCTTGGGCATTGCAACACAGCAGCATAAAATTGTTTCAATATACTGGGTTGTCAGAAAAGTCATGACATACTTTTTTTGTTTTTTTTGTTTTTGTTTTTCCCTAGCCAAAAATGTGTCATGACTTTTTGGACAACTCAATAGTATGAAAACCCTAAAACTAACAGGATTGAGCATGACAAACATAAAACTACCAAACAATTATGTAAGTATGCTTTCAAAGCCATGGATATTTCATGGCAAAGAACACTTAAAATATAAATAAAACTCAGAGTCAGAGTTGGAAAACTTTCTGAGTTAGTACTCCCTGTCGAGACAGAGTTTAGAAGATGAAAGAAAATTAGGACCAGCAGATGGCATAGTTGTTGTGTCACTGGGTTCCCAAATGGCTGACAGTGGTTCAAGTCCCAGACCCAGTGGTTTGAAGTTCATGCTGGGTGTGCATGCATGTCCAAGGTCTCAGGAGGATCCCTCTGGGGGATGATTTCTCATTTTCCCTCTCACTGTCTCTCTCTCTCGTTCTCTCTCCATTGAATGTATGAGTCCTATGGCAAAAACTTAAAAAAATGGATGAAAAAAAGTATAGAATTTCTACTCCAGTAGTTAAAAATGAAATGACCAAAAATAAAGAGCCTTGTAATATTCCAATACATAAAGGTCCCTCGATCCCAATTTTGTCACACCTAGTGATAAAAACTAATCTCAAAGGCCATATACTATACATTTCCATTCATGTGACATTCTTGAAATGATAAACTTCTGTAGATGAAGAATAAATTACTTCCAAGAATTTGAGAGGAGTGGAGGGAAGTGGACTGTCACGGAAGTGGGTAGCATAGGGGATTCTTGTTATGGAACTGTCCTGTATATAGACTGTGATGGTGCTTATACTAATTTCCATCTGATAAAATAAAATAAAACTAAATACACACAAATACACGTAAAGCTGGCTAAGTATGAATAAAGTTGCCAGATTTTAAAAAATAACCGTTTGTGATATTACATATAGTAATGCAAGGTATTATCAATGAGAGAACTGAGTGAAGTATATAGAGGAGCTTTCTGTATTACTTCTTATAACTAGTTGTAAATCTATAATTATTAGAAAACAGCTTTTAAAGTTCAGTGGAAAGATGGAACCAGCAGTTGGCATAATAGTTATGTCACTAGACTCTCATGTAGTCAACTGTGGCTAGAGTCCCGGACTTGGCAGTTTAAAACTCACACTGTGCATGTGTGCCCAAAATCCCAAAAGGAGAATGGAAGAGAAGGTATTGGAGTGTGTCCACTCCCCCTGGGGGGTGATTTCTCACTTTCTCTTTCTCTCTCTCCCTGTCTCTCCAATGAGTGCATGTACCCTATAGCAAAAACCTCTAAAAAAAGAAAAAAAACAAAACAAGAAAACAAACAAACCTTAAGGGAAAGATAAAGAATATTTTTAAAAATATTTAAAGGACTAAGCACAAATTTTGAAAATGAAAAATGAATACTTGTTAGATTGATTACAGATTCTGGATCTGAATTTGTCTACTTCCATTTCAAAAAGCCAAATGGAACAATAAGGTAAATTGGAAAAATACTAAAATAAAATAAGCAAGTTGTTCAAGTTACATATTAATTAAAATTATGTACATACCTAGACTGCAGGTTCATTATAGTGGCAGTCATAGAACAACAATCCCAAGCTCCAGGCAGCGCCTGAAATCTCTGGTTCCAGGTCCACCCGTGTGAACTCAGGGTCTAAACCCAATACTATAGCTGTAGGCTCCAAGCTCATCTCAGTGCCAAGCCAGTCCCCACAGACAGCATCAGGACCCAAATCACGTATGCCCCTGTGGACCCAGGCTTTAGGTTGGATCCTGCAGACCCAGAAACCAGGCATGTACCCACATAATCAGTCATAAGAACACTCGCTTCTATCAACCTAGGCCCCAGCCCAAACCTCATATACTTAGGTGCTGGGTCAATCCACACATTGACGTAGGTATCAGGCCAACTTGTCTGAGGATTCCAGTAGCAAACTTAATTATATAGCCTAACAGCTAGCTGCCAAGTATCTCCAGACAGGTTGACTATAAACAGCTTTCCTGGCTAAACCTAGTTTTTAAAGACTGGAAGTGCCTACTTCTTCAAATGCTGAAAAACCATTGCGAAGCCACAGGATCAAAAATAATCAAGGAAACATAACACCATATTAAGCAAAAAAAATTTGAAAGCACTAATCTTAAAGAAATGAAGGTCTATGAATTACTTGACAAAGAATTTAATATAAATATGGTTGTCTTCTAAAAGCTCACTGAGCTGTGAGACAAGACAGACAGATGTCTAAATAATATCAGGAAAGCAATACCTGATCAAAATGAGAAGTTCAATGAAGATAAACCATAACAGAGTCCTGTCTCGCAGCCTAGTAGTTAAGAATGCCATCTCGCACATGCCGATTGCAGTTAAAACATGGCCTCAACAACTTGAAAAACATGTGTGTACCTGCCCCAAATCCTGACAGGATAAAGAAAAGGAGATGAAGGGATTGCAGCAGGAGGACCATGTTCTAATAAGGAGTGTTGTCTCTCTCTCTCTCTTTTTTTCTCTCTCTCTACCTCTCTGGTGAGCTCAGATCCCATATCATAAAACAAACAAACAAACAAACAAACAAAAAACTTAAAATATTCTAGAGTCAAGTAACACAATGAGCAAAATGAAAATTTAATTTACAGTTTCGACAACAGAATCAATTAAGCAGAAGAAAAATGTCAATGACTTTCAAGACAGGTAATACAATATTATTCAGTGAAACAAAAAGAAAAGTAAAAGTAAAAATGTGAAGAAAGTATATGGGACTTCTAGGACACCATCAAATGTAAGTGTAAACATGATTAAAGTCCCAGAAAAAAGAAGGGGAAAGAAGCAGAAAGCTTATTTAAAGAAACAATGACAAAAAAAATTCAACATTTAGAGAAGAAAATGAGTACCCAGATTCATAAAGCCCAAAGAACTCCCCAAAATTAAGCATATACACCAAGATATATTCTAATCATATTTTCAAATTTCAAAGAAAATGGAAAATTTTGAAAGCAGCAAGAGAAAAGCAACCTCTCGAAAACAAAGGAACACATGAAAATGATAAGGAAACCCCATGAGCTAAAAGAAAAGTATTGGTAATGATATGGACAAAAAGAAACACAAGTACAATATTGATGGTAATATAAGATGGTAAAACCATTATGGAAAACTGTATGAAGTTTCCTCCAAAAATTAAAACTACCAGCTTAATAATCTCTTTATCAATTTAAACTAAAATATAACTTTTAAAACTAAAAGTAGTACTGGCATATGATCTGGCGATTCCTTTATAGGCATATATCCAAAAGAAATTAAATCTATCTCTCAACGAGCTATATTTGCTCCCATATTCATTCCAGTGTTATTCACAGAAGTGAAGACCTGGAATCAGCTTGAGTCCATTATTGGATCACTATATAAGGAAAATAAGATACGAATTATTCAGCCTTAAAAAAAATCTGCCACTTGTGACATGAATGAACCTGTTTGACATTACGCTAAGTAAAATAAGTCAGGCTTAGAATCACAAATGCTCCATTATTTCACTTATGTGTGGAATCTAAAAATGTAGAATTCATAGATGCAGATAGTAGTGGTTTCTAGAGGTTGGTGGGAGGTGGGGAAATGAAAGATACTGGTCAAAGAGTAGAAAGTTTCAATTATGCGTAATGAATTAGTTCTGCAGATCTAAAGTATAACATAGTGACTATACTTAATAATACTGTATAGTGCATCATTTCTGAATGTTCTCACTAAACACACACCAACCGAGTGAGATGATGGATATCGTAATTGGCTTGATTAGGATGAGAAACCATGCAGCAGAGAAAATTATAAGATAATCAACTGATCTGAAATATCTGACACATTCATGTATATCATCTAAAATAAAATTGCATCATGTATATAAACATTCTATAAAGAATATTTAAATAAGCGTCAATCCATCTCAATAGAAAAAACAAAACACAATGAACCTTTCCTGAAATACAGGAACACTGTGCCACAACAATCTAACACGAATTAAAACAAATGTATGTAGTAATTACAGCTGCAATAAAATAACCCAAATCAAATAAAGAACCTCAAATAGGTGAATAAGAGATAATGCCCAGAAATCATCAAATGTAATAGGAAAAAAAAAAAAAAAAAAAAAACAAAAACAGGAGAATTTTTTGGAGGAAAAAAAATTATTTCAAAAATAAAGACTAAGTTAGAAGAACATAAGTGAAAATAGATGCTATGAACAGCTCAATGGGAACTATCAAGTGTAAAATGAGAAAACAGATAAAATGATTTTTTAAAAAATGGAAGAATACCTTAAAAGATGTAGATAGGATGCACAAGAGGATTTCAAAAAAGTTCATGGAAAAATGGACTCAACCACAAGTTCATATTATTGAAAAAATAATTTTGAAATACATGCACAGAATTTTTGTATCATACATTGTTCATGAATGTTTTGAAGATCCCTTATCACCAACATTGATGGTAGCCTCCCCATCTCCCCATTCTCTTTTGTTCTGTATCATTTCAGTGCATATTGGTCACACTTTCAAGTGCCAGCACTTTTTTTTTTTGTTTTGTTTTGTTTTAGCTTCTGGAACTTTCCTGTTCTATGTATGTGGTAAGCTTTAAGTTATCTTGAAAGGAAGATTATGATCTATGATTGATATGACTTATCTAAACTTGGTTTCTCCTCCATTGGGATCATGCCAAAGCTCATGTTCTTCACCGGCTTTGAGTTCTTCAGTGGGCTAAGTTCATGTTACCCATTTTGAAAACTGGATAAAACACCTTTATAAACTGCCCTCACTTTCCTGTCTCCTTTGTCCTTCCCTTCTCTACAACCTTTCTTTTTCAGAATGGTCTCCCTTTAAAATTATTTGCATTGAATCCTTTCCCAAAGGTCTGCTTCTAGCAAAGTCAAGACTAGAATAGATATTAACCTTAGAAAATTTGAGAAGCAATATAGGATTTAAGAATTGAATCACTTATTACACACATAGCAAAAGAGCTTCATTATCTAGTAAGCGGAGTATATGGTAATTCCCTTTGTGTGCTGTACCGTCAAAATAACTTCAACT
The DNA here is from genome assembly GCA_026018925.1 of Tupaia tana. NCBI lineage: Eukaryota > Metazoa > Chordata > Mammalia > Scandentia > Tupaiidae > Tupaia > Tupaia tana. The sequence goes on from JAKSZU010000006.1 coordinate 93,003,026, forward strand.
CTTGCATGTGAAGAATTGAGCTGTAACACATGTGCAAGGGAATCGTGGCTTCTGCAATATCTTTAGTAATTGAGTGATATGGAGGCAACATGGAGTCAGGTTATTCCTTACGATGTACCCATGAAGCTCTGATGAAAGAAAATGACAATCATAGGCCTGCCAGCTGTTAACTAAAATATGGTATGAAAACCAAAGAGCCTTTTTGTTTTGTAAGAAGATTTTAGTATCTTGTATTCAAAGGCAAGTCTATGCTGAAATTCATGCTCAAGTCCTAAATGTAAAAGTAAAATCGTGGGGCTAGCAGGTGGCATGGTGGACAAGGTGTGGGATCTCACATAGCTCACTCAGTGGTTCGAGTCCTGGACCTGGCCGTTTGAAAATCATGCTGTATGTATGTATGTGCATTCACATTCAAAATCTTGGGAGGAGAGATTTCAAGGAAGCCATCCTACAGGGGATGATTTCTTACTTTCCCTTTCTCTCTGTCTCTCTCTCTCTGGCTATTACATGTGCCCTATATCAACAACCTAAAAAGAAAAAAAATGCTGCTGAATATAGATCACATTGTTGTATACGGCTGGATTAGGACCTTAAGACCTGGGATCATGGTTACTGTACTGATGAACTTGAGAACTCAAAATGCCCAGATTTCCCTGGAAATGCTTTCCCTTTCTACTTCAGAGTAGCTTCTTTTTGACTGAGACTATGTAAAGACCTCCTTGAGTCTAGAAGTGTAATATTTGCTGTATTCAAGATCTAAAGCCACTGCCACTTATTGCTTGTAGATTAAATTACAAGAATCAAATTTCAGCATAGAACTGGATAAGTGTTGTCCCTGATCCAGCATGTAAGAGATTAATGACCGAACTAATTGCAATAGCTTGGTAATAAGGACTTAAAGGTACTAGAGCAAAATGTACGGGAAATGATTTTCATTGCGGTAAAACACAAGGATGGTATGTAGGCCTGGATAAGCAAAGGTTCATTGGCAGTGAAGCTCTCTCCACTCCAAGTATGTTACATGCTGGCAGGAATATCTGGTACAATGATTATAGACATATGGGGTCACTGGAAAAGTCACGATGCGTTTTTCTATGCAAAAATGCATCGTGACTTTTCTGACAAACCAAAATATATGATTCTGTCATTGCTTTTGATGCAGTACTGAGAAATCAGTTCAGATATGAGTATGTAAAACAGATTTAAATAAGACTAGAGAACCCAGCAAAGTAAATGTATAGAATCTAAAGCAATAAATAATGCACTAATTAGGGGAATGCCACCATCACTGAGAAGCTCAAGAGTGCGTTTCCTTTGTGTATCATAGTTGATGATAAGAAAATCTGCTTGTATTTTGATTTAAGGAAAGTTGATCATTTCAGTGATAAAGACAATGGTCTGGGATAGCAGAGACTTGTGGGTCTAATTAAACCAGAGATAGACAGACAGAGAGAGAGAGAGAAAGTGAAAAATCTCCCTTAGGGATGATGGCCACTCTTCAATACTGTCTTCTCCCTTCTCCTCTTGGGATTTTGGGCATGCCCGCGCACACACCTAGCATGATTTTCTACCTTCTGGGCCTGGAACTCAAAACATGGTAGACCATGTGAGAGTCCAGCACCTTAACAATCATGGCATCTGTTGACCTAGAACTAACATTTTGATTATATTAACTGTTTCAATTCAAGAAGACAGGATGTCTTTACTTTTTTTTTTTTTTTTTTTTTTTTTTTGATATCAGACTTAGCTTTTTTTCAGTTTTTCATAGTTTTCCTTGCTGAGGTCTTTCACCTCTTTGGTTAGGTTTATTCCTAGAGATCATACTAATTTTTTGCCTATTGTAAATGTTATTACTTTCTTTAATTCTGTCTCAGCCTATTCATTGTTGTATAAAAATGCTATAGATATTTTTATATATATTTTGTATCCTTTACTGAATTCATTTATCACTTCTCGAAGCTTTTTGGGTGGTTTCCTTTGGATTTTTTATGAAAGTAATTATATTATTTGTAAGTAGGGATAGATTAGCTTCTTTTTCCCTATCTGAATGCCTTTTTTTTTTTTGTTCTCTAGTCTGATTGCATTGGTTAGGACTTAACAGCACTGTGTTGAAAAAGAATGGGAAAAGATGGGAAGCCTTGTTTTGCTCCAGTTTTTAGTGGAAAACCTTTCACTTTTCCCTATTTAATATTATGTTAGCAATGGGTTTGTTATAGATAGCATTTATTGTTTTGCATAATGCCCCTTCTATTCTTCTTTTGCTGAGAGTCTGTCTGATCACAATGAGATGTTTTCTTTTATCAAATGCTTTTTCTCCAGCTATAGATATAATCATAAGGTTTTCATCTTTTTTATTAATATGATGTATTACATTTATTGTTTTCTGCATAACTAACCATCTTTGCATCCCTTGGATAAAGTCTACCTGGTCATGGTGTATAATCTTCTTAATGTGTCGTTGGATTCAATGTGCTAATATCTTGTTGAGAATTTTTCCGTCAATAATCATCAGGGATATTGGTTTATAGTTTTCTTTTTTTATTATGTCCTTATCTGGTTTGGGTATAAAAGTGATAGAGGCATCATAAAAATGACTTTGGGAGGATTCTTACCTTTTGAATCTTTAGAAATAATTTGAAGACAATTGATGTTAGCTTGGCTTTAAATGTTTTCTATAAATCATCACTGAAGGCATCTGGGCTTTTATTTATTGAGAGACTATTTATTATTGATTCAATGCCATCACTTGTTATTGGTATATCCAGACTTTATAGTTCATCCTGATTCAACTCAGGTAACTTGTACATGTCCAGAAATTTTTCCATCTCATCTAGATTTACAAGTTTGTTGGCATATAGTCACTCATAGAATCCTCTCATACTTTTTTTGTATTTCGGGTTTATTGGTGGTAATAGTACCAGCTTTGTTTTGGATTTCATTTATCTGGTTCTTTTCTCTGTTTTTCTTGATTAGTCTAGCTAATGGTTTGTCCATTTTTCTTGTGCTCTAAAAAAGTAGCTTTTATTTTTGTTGATTTTTGATTGGTTCTTTTATTCTCTCTTTTATTTCAACTCTGATCTGTACTACTTTTTCCTCCTGTTATTTTTGGAGTTTTATTGTTATCACTTTTCCAGCTCTTTGAGATGTGATTTATTTATTTGCCACCTTTCTATTTTTTCTTTATTTTATTATTAATTTTTTTTTTTTGGAGAGGTTTTTGCTATACAGCGCGTGTACTCGCCAGAAAGACAGAGAGAGACAGAGAGGCAGAAAGTGAGAAATCACCCCCCAGGGGGGATGGTCACGCCGCAATCCTTTCTCCTACATTCTTCTCTCAGGATCTTGGACACACACGCACATGAGCCCAGCGTGAGTTTAAGCCACCAGGTCAGGGACTTGAACTGTGATCAACTACATGGGAGTCCAGTGACATAGCCATTACGCTAACTGCTGGTCCCTCTATTTTTTTTCTTGAGAGCACTAATGACTATGAACTTTCCTCTTATGATTGTTTCTGCTGTGTCCCAAAGATTATGGACAATGCTGTGATCATTACTGTTGATTTTAGTGACTCTTTTGCTTTCAGGCTTAATTTCTTCATAGTTTCAAAATCATTCAGGAATAGGATGGTTAATTTCCATGATCTCATCTATTATCAAGAGCTCTTTCTGTGGTCAATTTTGAGTTTAATTCAATTATGGTCAGCAAATATGCTGGATACACTGTCTATACTTTCATATTTGTAGAGACTTGTTTTGTGGCCTATTATGTGGTCAGTCTTTGAAAATATTTCATATGGAGATGAGAAAAAAAAAGTGTATTTTGTAATTGCTGGATGGAATGCTATATGTATGTCTGTCAGGTACATTTGGTTTACGATATCAATTGGTTCTTGTGTCTCTTTGTTTATTTTTTGTCTAGCTGTCCTGTCCAGTGGTAACAGTGGGCTACTGAGATCACCAACAATTAATGTGCTGTGCTCTATATCTCCCTTTAGATCCAGCAGGCTTTCTTTTACATATTTGAGTGCCCTGGCATTGGATGCATAAATATTTATGATTATTATATCTTCTTGTTAAATTAATCTTTTCAGATTAGGTAGTGTCCCTCTTTGCCTTTTTTTTAACACTTTTTATCTTAAAGTCTATTTTGTCTGTATTAATATCATGACTCCTGCCTTTTTTCATAAAATGACTTTTCCAGCCCTTCTCTTCAGTATATTTATATCTTTCTCAGTGTGATGTGTGTCTTGTAAACAACATATAGAGGGTTCCTTTTTTTTCTATATCCCCCAAGCCAATCTGTGCCTTTTAGTGGGGGAATTTAATCCATTAACATTCAAGGTTATTATTATTATTATTATTATTATTATTATTATTTGGAGAGGTTTTTGCTATAGGATGCATGTGCTTGCCAGAAAGACAGAGAAAGAGAGACAGAAAATGAGAAATCACCTTCCAGGGGGGATGGCCACACTGCAATCCCTTCTCCTCCCTTCTCCTCTCGAGATCTTGGGTATGCACGCACATGCTCCCAGCGTGAGTTTAAGTCACTGGGTCTGGGACTCAAACTGCGGTCTACTACTCTACATGGGAGTCCAGCAACATAGCCATTATGCCAACTACAGGTCCCTTTCAAGGTTATTATTGATATGTGTGGAATGATCTCTATCATTTACTCCCCCTCCTCTCCGGGTTGTTTTGTGCTCTCTTGTTTCTAGGTATCTCCTTTTATCTTTCCAGATATAATTGTCCCTTATGTATTTCCTGAAGGTCTGGCCTATTTTTGGTGAATTATTTCAGCTTTTGTTGTATTTTTTTTTTTTTTTTTGCCATAGGATGCATGTACTCACTTGAGGGAGACAGAAAGAGAAAGAGAGAGACAATGAGAGAGAAAGTAAATAATCACCCACCCAGGAGGATGGTCATACCATGATCCCTTCTCCTTCATCATTCTCCTGGAATTTTGGTACACACATACCTGTGTTCAGTATTATTTTCAAGGTGTTAGATATGAAATTCAAACCACAGTTGGTCATGTGAAAGTTCAGCACTTTCACCACCATGCCAACTGCTGGCCTCTTCTTTCAGTTTTTGCTTATCTGGGAATGATTTTATTTTATTATTTTATTTTGGTAGAGGTTTTTGCTATAGGGTACGTGTGCTCACCAGAAAGAGAGACAGAAAGTGAGAAATCACCCCAAAGGAGGGATGGTCATGCCACAATCCCTTCTCCTCCATTTTCCTCTTGGGATCTTGGGCATGCACACACATACACCTGGCGTGAGTTTAAACTACTGTGTTCGGGACTCGAACTATGGTTGACTACGTAGGAGTCCAGTGACATAGCCATTACACCAACTGCTGGTTCCAGGGAATGATTTTATTTTTATTTCACATTTGAAAGATAATCTTACCAGGTTTAATATCCTTGAGTGAAATTGTTTTCTTTGAGTGTTTTAAATATGTCTTCTCATTCTTTCTTTGCCTGCATTGTTTCAGTGGAGGAAAGTGTTTTCAGCAAATGGTGCTGGGAAATATGTATATCCACCTGCAGAAAAATAAAAACTGGACCCTACCCCTGAACATTAACAGGAATCACTTCAAAGTAGATTAAAGATTTAAGTGTATATCCTCTAAGCATAAAAACTAAGGGGAAACTTAAAGATATTAGAGGAGGCAAAGATTTCTTTAGTAAAACACCTGAAGCACAGGCAATAATTCCCAAATTAGACAAGTGAGATTATATCAAGCTAAAAAGCTTCCTCATTGCAAAAGAAACAATAATTAGAATGAAAAGACAATCCTACGAACAAGAGAAAATAGTTGAACATTATTGCTCAAAGAATTGATAACTAAAATATATAGGAAATTCAAGCAGCTCACCCATTAAAATATGCATAAGCCAGATTTTAGAAACTGACAAATAAACTGAATAGACAACTCTCCAAGGATGACTGATGAGTGGCCAAAAGGCATATTTTAAAAAATGATCAAATTTTCTTGTCATACGGACACTGCCAAGTGAAAACCACAGTGAGATACCGTTTAACACCAGCTAGAATGGCTAAGATAAAAAAAAATAAGAACAAAGAACAAGTGCTTGTGATGCTGTGGTGAAAAGGAAACATTTTTATACTTTCAATGGGAATTAAATTAGTACAACCTCTGTGGAAAACAATATGGAGACTTCCGAAAAATCTACAAATAGAACTACCACATGACCCAGTAATCTCACTACCTGATATTTAACCCAAGGATAGAAAACAGTCAGAAAGACATTTGCACATCCATGTTTATTGCAGAATTATTCACAACTACGAAGACATAGAATCAAATTAAATATCTAAAATTGATAACTGGGTTGAACGATTGTGGCACATATTTACTATAAAACATAACTTAGCCATTAGAAGTAATGAGATCTTATCATTTGATTCAAACTGGATGGATATAGAAAACTTAATGAGTGAAGTGAGCCAGACTTCGAAAGATATACACTATATATCTCCACTTAACATGCACCGAGTTTCGGCCCTCTATGGAAAAAATGGAAAGACCCAAGTACCTGACAGTAGAGAAGGTAAGTGTAGATACCAGAGACTGTAAGAGAGCAGAATGGATGGTAGACAGAGCACGTTAGAGGGTGAGGATGAGGGGTAAAGGGAAGAAACATTTAACAGATGAAACAGTGTAAAGTCTTCTGTTAAAAAAATATTTTTTATACAACATGATGGGTAATTTTTTAAGAAATATACATTTAAATAGAAATATAATTTTATAATATTATTATAGTTTATAAGAACTCAATAATTTTAGTTCTCTGTAAAGCTATATGTATATATACATGCATTTTATATATATACACACACACACACATATATATATATATATGAAATATGTGTGTGTGTATTCAGATATCTCTCTTCTTTATTTATTTATCTATGTATTTGTGATTTTTCAAGCTGCTGGGTCCTGGACTTGAACTGTAGTTGGCCATGTGGGAATCCAGCACCTTAATCATCACATCACCCACTGGCCCCAGATATCTTTTTATAATATTATTTTCTGTTACTTTTCTGTATACAGATATCACATATATTGTACCCAAAAATGTACATAATTATGACTTGTCATAAAAAAATAGAAGTTTCAATAGTCGTTTTGCCGTTGAATGGGTGACCTAGGAGATTAATTGCATTAAATTCATTGTGGGGTTGGAAAGCCATGTTTCTAGATGCTGCATGCATTTTGAAATAGTTATATTGTGGCATCACATTCCTGGTCAAGATAATGTTTGCATCTTCAACACGGGAGGAAGGGGGAGAGTCGCTGCTCACTATCCTTTCCTGTGATTGGCTAAGGATTGTAAGTTTCCCCTCTCCCCATTTTGTGGCTCTGATGAACTAGAGTTTCTGGTTTTCAGGGAGAGATAATGCGGCTCTCAGAAGACATAAGAAAGTTTTTATTAAGCTTAAATTAGAAGCCATCCCTCCCCTAATTTTGTGTTTCTCACACTGATAAAACAGAGGTGAGAGAAGTGCTTACCTAGGAAGAGATCACTAATGAGTATGCATCTTTCAGGATGCATTCAGATGGAAGAAGCACAATCATCACACTAGTACTGGCCTCAGTAAGAAGGGATTATGTGATTTCTGTAACAAAAGCCTAGAGGTAGGAGGTTGTGGGGTTGTTTGAATAATTCTAGAATATTGTTTCACCGTAACTCTATCGATGGACTTATTTATTTATTTAAGAGATTTTTTGCTATAAGGCATGTGTGCTCACCAGAGAGACAGAAAGAGACAGAGAGACAGAAAGTGGCAAATCACTCCCCAGGGAGGATGGCCACGCCGGAAGCCCTTCTCCTCCATTCTCCTCTTGGGATTTTGGGCAGGCATGCACACACCCAGAGTTAGTTTTTAGCTGCCGGGTCCAGGACTCACACTGACAGCGACATAATCATTATGTCATCTGCCGGGTCCTTCTCAATGGATTTATTTTAGTCACCTTTTTCTCCCTGATGGTTAATAGAGAGACACCTTGGGTCTAAATACTGGATCCTTTTATTCTGACACATGAAGCCATAGAGTGAGCAGTAGAGTAAAAAATGTCACTGACAAATCAATAAATATATTCTTCCCCCAAAAAAGCTAGTAACACTATTGTCGAATATGTGCAACATAACGTACCGTTCATAACGTACTGTTCAATATATTCAATGTCAAATAAAATGAATATGTCTATATCCTTGACTTTATTAATACACACTGTAGGCATGCTTTGACAAACTACATTGTACCTAACAACAACACATAAAATTATTTGTAAACCAAAAACCCAATAAAAAAATTAAAGGAGAGGGAAAAAAGAAGAGACAAAATCTAGTTCTTATTTTAAGGCAGTATCTTTACACTCCTCAACCTCCCAGACTTCCCTATTTATCTTACTAGTCAGAAAGTTACCATTCCAGGGTGTAATTCCAGTCCTAGTTTCTTTTTCTTTCTTTTTTTTTTTTTTTTTAATTAAAAAGATTCATTTCTGTTTACTCTCCAGGCTTTTCCAGGCTGACTCAGGTGGTTCTCAGGCAGGAGTCTCAAATGAACACCTACAGGAATAGATGGAAGTGTTGCATTCTCATGTAAAGAGAACAACTACAATCAGCCACAACTGGTGGTTGCCAGGAAGGAGTGTGAGCCCCTAATTACATATTTTCAATTGTACAGAGAAGTCAGATATATGGATTTGAATGTGAAATCTGATTATATGATGTTGGCATCTATTTCAAGTTTTTAAAAAAAATATTCTGCAGACCAAACCAAATACATATGAGGACAAATTAAGTCAGGGAGCTATCTATTATTTTCAGGATGTCGCTAAGTGGGGGAAAGTGGGAAAAACGTTCCAAAGAATTTAATCTCTCTCATTTCATTGGGTTTGCATAATTTATATAATCCTTGCCTGGACCTTAGTTTGGCAATTCTTTCACTGTCCACTCAATTAATAATGATTACTATTTCTATAGCTTTTTGTGTGCATTTCTGCTAGATACCTCTATGAATAAGGCCCTAGTATTGTCACCATTTTTAAGTAAGAAATCTGAGGCTCAGCTACTAAATAACTCGACTTAGATCTGACACCATGGAAGTGTTAGAAACAAATTGGAAGTTAAAGCTATCCCAATCCCAGCATCCACATTTTCAGCCCTGCATTTATTATACAATGGAGCTTTCCATCCTAGAAATAGGAGATCTGAGAAATTTGAAGGCATTAGACAAGAGGAAATATTGATTAGTCTGGATAGGGATATAAGGTAGACAGATTTTCATTAAAATGTAGATTTCCCATGTACCAACTATGTGCCCTTGAAGAAACTATTTCACCTTCCTGAGACTCAGTTTCTTCATCTGTAAAATGGAGACAGTACTAGTGTCTCCCACAGAAACCAGAGAATGCACATTCCATGAGGTAGCCCACACGAATGCTTGCATAGTGCATGGAGTCTAATAAATGGCAGATTAGTCGAACTACTGTTGTTATTTCATTATCTTTATTGTGAGTCATCACCCCTCATGTCCAAACCTCTATAGTAAAGACACAAAATCTTGATACTCACTTGGGCTTTAAGAACACTTTTACTTTTTCAGAGGTTTTTGTTTGTTTGTTTGTTTTGTTTTGTTTTGTTTTCCTGGTTCTAGACATGCACACTATCTGGAGAGACAGAAAGCAAGAAATCACCCCCCAGGGGTAATGACCACACTGCAATCCTGTCAGGATTTTGGGGATGCACACACAAGCAACTGGCATGAGTTTTAAGCCACCAGGTCCAGGTTCAAACCATGGTCAACCATATGGCAGCCCAGTGACAATACCATTATGACATCTGCTGGTCCCTTTCAAAGCCTTTTAACATCCATTGTTTCATTTGCTCCTCCCAACAGCTTGAGGAGGCGGGCAAGATAGAGGATACTTTCTATGACAGATGAGATAATAAACGCATAGGGAGGGTCAGTGGATTTCTGAAGTCACACAGGTACATGCTGACTTCATAACTGTGTGCTTTCTTCTAAACAAAAGAAGACGAAGAAGAAAAAGAAGCAGCAGCACCAATAAGATATTTTGCAAATACCCTTCATTTCAAAATCACATGCTAAGATTGAATGTCCAAGTGACTCCTGGTTTTTAATTGGAAAACCCAAAAACTAACTTTTGGCAGTTTAAATAAAGATGGTCATAGTTAAGAAAAATAAGACTAATCTGTCATGCCTTCTAAAGTATTAAACATAGCTTTACTAATGAAAAATTGTGATTCTAATAGAAATACCAAAAACAAAGTAATATAAATTTTAAAGGGGCCAGTAGGTAGTGTAGTGGTTAAGTGTCCTGGGGGCCCATGTGACCTATTGCAGTTCAAGTCCCGGACCTTGCTACTTGCTTTCTCCCTTTCCCTTTCTCCCTCTCTCTGGTCCAAATAAAATAATAATTATTATTATAAAATATATCAATTTTAAAGTATAATGTTAAAAAATAAGATTTTTATGGGAAAATTAAACTGGAGTGGCTTTGCTAAAAATATTTTTGGTTTATTTATAAGTTAGGCAATGAAACGGTCATTTTATTAGCTAAACATCATCATTTTTAAGTAGTACATGGTTGTGTACCCTGACTATCAAATGTTATTAGATATTTAAAGATAATATTATGCATATATCTGTAATTTATGCAGAGCAAATATCAAAATAAATCTATAATGAATGTTTACAACATCATCAGATTTGATTTATTTAATATACACTTAAAATGAAAGCTTTTTAATTGCTGCTTCTTCAAGCAGATTAGCTCTTCAAACAAACTAATGGAAGAAGACTTGAGATTTTATTTATACATACATTTTTGAATAATTAAGACACCCCTTTTAAGAAATTCCTTGTATAATAGCTCAAGCAATGCCAAAGCAACAAAGTTAGTTCTGTTATTAAATGTAAAGTTTCTTGTATGAGTACCTGCATACTTTTGCTCCATAAATAGAAAAATTTCTTCCACCAGCTTCACATCCATATTTGCCCTACTTCCAAATACATGGTCAAGTGTTTTCACTATAATGTAGAGTGTAGTATAAATTGCCATAAAATACATCTTAAATGCTCCAATGAAGATTCTTAGTTTTACACTATAAGCACTTATGGAAATTTATAAGAAACTATAATTATTGAGCCAGTTTATTCATCTAATCGAAATATATGCAGTGAAAGTAGGCTTGTAGGGAAGATAAACATACATAATATAAAATATTCTAAAAAATGTACTTCTAAAAATATTCTTTTTTTTTTTTTTGGAGAGGTTTTTTCGCTATAGGGCGCGTGTGCTCGCCAGACAGACAGAGAGAGACATAGAGACAGAAAGCGAGAAATCACCCCCCAGGGGGTATGGTCACGCCGCAATCCCTTCTCCTCCATTCTCCTCTCGGGATCTTGGGCACGCACGCACACACGCCCGGCGTGAGTTGTAAGCCACCGGGTCCGAGACGCGAACCGCGGTCGACTACGTGGGAGTCCAGCGACATAGCCATTACACTAACTGCTGGTTCCCTAAAAATATTCTTTTATCATAATAATAGGGGACTTCAAAAAAGTTCAACAAAAAAAGAAATTAAAATATGACCTGGCTTTGGCATAAAACAGCCTTTAAGTCTAGGCTTAATTTCTTGATACTATATATTTTTCATGAAAATTAAGACATCTGTCCATATATAGTTGAAGAAGGAGTTGCATCATGTCTGATATAAAATAACTATACTGAACTTTTTAAACTTTCCAGAAAGTACATTTCTTATTTCACTTAAAGTATGTTCATGATAAAGCCTAGAGTTTATAAATTGCTTTCAACATATTTTTAAAAAAGATTTTTAAAATAGGATTTTAAGGCTAACTCAAAAGTTTGTTAAACATAGTTGAAAAATTTTTTCAGCTTATGGGCCTGGTCCTCCATATTTTCTCTGATGCAAAATTATAAAAGAGCAAGATCATGTGATGTAGAGAAATCTCAGATTTGGAGCTGCTGAATGCGGTTCGCAGATTTTGTGAAATTTAACATCTCTTTTTAAGTTGGTAGTTTCTTGAAATCTATGTTGACACCACTTCCATTTTTTTCTTCCTACCAAAATTCTAACCGTGCTAATAGATCCAATTTCATCCCCAGAGATGGTGTACTGAAATACCACTTCTTTGCATTTCTACTCTGTTTTCCATTTACTTTATTTGTTACTTGCTAATTCACACGTGACAAGGGAGTTTTCACAACTTAAAAACTTTGAAGGAGATGGCCCAATGGATGGCCAACTGTGCGGGCTGAGGTTCAGACCATACTGCTTGAAAATCAAACTGGTGCATGTGCATATTGCCCAAAATCCCAAGAGGAGAATGGAGGACAAGAGACTGCTGCATGGCCATGCTCCCTGGGGAGTAACTTTTCACTGTCTCTCTCTTTCTTTCTCTCTGTCTGTCTGGCTAATGCACATACCCTATAGCAAAAAACAAAATAAATAAATAAAAAGACCTTGAAGAGGAGCTGGCCCTGCATAGTGTACTGGGAGCTGAATCCAACATGAGTGACCATGGTCCCAACCCCAGTGGAGTGAAAAACATGCTGTGCACATTTGTATGTGTGCATCCCTGAAATTCTGATGGGAAGGAGAAATAAAGAAGGGACTGCGGCATGACCATGCCCCACTGGAGAGTACTTTTTAAATTTTCTTTCTATCTCTAGAAAATATACATTCCATCTGGAAATATAAATTAAAAAATAAATAAAATTTCTTGAGGAAAAATAGAACAGAACAGACTTTCATCATTTCTGTGGTAGATTAGGTAACGTAATATGAGAAATAAAGAGAAGGATCTATGAAGAGCTGAAGAAATATTTTCAATAGTGACTTTTCTTTATAATGACTGAGTCAAGATATTTTTCACTTAGGTGTACAGTAGCAAATGATAACTTCACTGAATGAGGAAGTTATCTGTATTTAGATTATATCTGAAATTTACTTCTGGAGGCTTCATGACAAAATTTTATCAGAGAATAAAGTTAGGCACTTCATGATGAAACAATCAGAGAACATACAATTAAATCCTTTGAGCTATTGAGAAAAAGCAGACTTTAAGTTTTGCTACAGTGTGCATGTGCTCTTCTGAGAGAGATAGAGAGATAGAGAGAGTGAGAGAGTGAAAAAATGATCCCCAAGCAGGAGAAATAGCTTTTAAAATGTTTCATTTTTATTTACATTTAATCACTATACATTTTTACACTGCACAGCACGGTTTTTCCCAGCATGAATACAGTGCATATTAGACAAGTCAAAGAAATTACAATATACATTATCATCAACAGATAACTTTCAATTTTTGTGTCCTTTAAATGCATTGTTTGTTTTTTCCCTGGTCCCCTCTCACATACCCTCCCTCTATTAACTACTGCTTCCTGTTACCGCCTCTACTATCTACAGTTGTCCTCCCTGCTTTTATACCTATCAATCTTTCAGTTTCTGCTAAAGAACAAAGACATTGCTTCACTTGGAATTAAATCTTCCATATTCTTCCACTTTGTGTCAAATGTCAGGATTCCATTTTTTTTAATGGTCAAGTAGTATTCCATAGAGTACATGTGCCACCGTTTTTCAATCCACTCGTCTTTTCTTGAATTTTTGGCTTGAATCCATATCCTAGCAATTATAAATAATGCTGCAATACACATAGATGTGCAAGTGATTTTTAACCGAAAGTTTTCCTACCCTTTGAGTAGACAATGAAGAGTGAAATTACTGGGCAATTTGGTAGTTCTCTATGTAGGTTTTAGAGGAATATTCATACTGTTCTTCACAGTTTTTGTACTAATTTCCATTTCTCCCACCACAGCCTCGCCAACACTTATCATTCTTCTTCTTCTTTTTTTTTTTAATCTTAGTCATTCTGACTGAGCTTAATTGGTATTTCATGTGATTTCAATTTGCATTTCCTTTATGATATGAGATACTGAGCACTTTTTCATATGCTTTTTCCATGTTTGTATGTCTATTTTTTTTTTTTTTTGAGAAGTTTTCGCTATAGGGCGCATGCGCTCCCCAGACAGACAGAGAGAGACATAGAGACAGAAAGTGAGAAATCACTCCCCAGGGGGGGATGATCACGCCGCAATCCCTTCTCCTCCATTCTCCTCTCAGGATCTTGGGCACACACGCACACGTGCCCGGCGTGAGTTTTAAGCCACCGGGTCCGGGATGCAAACCGCAGTCAACTACGTGGGAGTCCAGCGACATAGCCATTACGCTAACTGCTGGTTCCCTGTATGTCTATTTTTGAAAGTTGTTGCTCAGCTCATTTTCCCATTTTTTAATTGGATTGATTAGATTTTGTTTGAGAGTATAAATTGTTTGAGTTCCCTGTATATTCTCATTATTGGTCCCTTATCTGAAGCACAGTTTGCAAATATATTCTTCCACTCTGAGAGTTGTCTTTCCTAACTGTTTTTCCCTCTGTGTAAAAGCTTCTTAACCTTATGCAGTACCACCTTTCTAGTTTAGGGATTACTGCCTGTGTTTTTGGAATCTTAAGAAGTCTTTGCGTATTCGAATGTCTGCGAGTTTCCACCAGTACTTTTATAGTTTGGGGTTTTATGTTTAGATCCTTGATCCATTTTTAGTTGATTCTGTTAATGGAGAAAGATAGGGGATCCAGATTCTTTTTGTCTGAACCATTTGCTGAAGAGATTTCCTTTTTCCTACTGGGTTGTCTGGTGCCTTTATTAAAAATTGGTTGCCTGTACATTTGGAATCTACTTCTGCATTCTCAATTCTGTTACTTTGGTCTACATGCCTGTTTTTGTGCCAATACCATGCTGTTTGGTTCTCACAGTTTAGTAATATATTTCAAAGTTAAGAAGGGAAATACCACCTACTTTATTCTTTTTGCTTTCACAATATGGAACCTTATGTGATTTCAGAAAAATTTTGTTATCATTTTTTTCTATTTCTGTGAGAAATATCTCTGGTAGATTTTACAGAATTGCTTTGAATTTGTAGAATAATTTGAGTGGGATTGACATTGTCATCTTTGATTTTTTTTTTTTAACTTTTTCAGTTTTTCCTTTTTGAGGTCTTTGACTTCTTTGGTTATGCTTATTTCTAAGTATCTTATACTTTTTCTGCTTATTGTAAGTGGGATTTTTATTTAATTCTACCACTGTCTGTTCATTGTTCATGTAGAGAAATACTATAGATATTTGTATATTGATTTTGTATTCTGCCACTTTACTGTATTCATTTATCACTTCCAGGAGATTTTCGTTGATTCTTTTGGATTTTCTATGCATAAAATTATATCATCTGCAAACAGAGATTATTTATCTTATTTTTCTATTTGGATACTTTTTATTTTACTCTTCTGTCTGTGTTTGCTAGAACTTCTATTGCTATGTTGAAAAGGAGTAGAAAGTGGCAGTCTTGTCTTATTCCATTTTTCAGTAGAAAAGTCTCAACTTTCCCATTCAGTATGATGTTAACTATGGTTTTGTCATATATTGTTTTCATTGTGTTGAGGAACGTCCCTTCTGTGTGAACTTGCTGAGGGTCTTAAGCATCAAGGGACGTTGTATCTTATCAAATGCTTTTTTGGCATTGATTGAAATGACCATATGGTTTTAATCTTTCCTTCTGTTAATGTAATATATTACATTTATTCTTTTGCATATATTGGACCACCCTTGCATCACTGGTATAAAGCCTACCTGGTCACGGTGTATATAATTTTTAAATAATTATGTATTTTTAATTTTATTTATCATTATTATTTTTTTTTTTAAATTCACCAGAGATAGAGCAGAAAAGTGAGAAAGCAAGCCTCTAAGCCTGGGACTAGAACCATGGTTGACCATATGAGAGCACATTGCCTCCAACACCATGTCACGTTATGGTCATGGTATATAACTTTTTAATGTGTAGTTGAATACAATTTGTTCATATTTTGTTGAGAATTTTTTCATCTATATTCATCAAGAATATTGGTCTATAGATTAGATTTCTTTTTTTGTTATGTCTTTGGGAGGGTTGCTTCCTTTTGAATCTTTAGAAAGAGTTTGAGGAAAGTTGGGCTAGTTATTTTTAATTTTTGTAGAATTCAAAAGTGACACCATTGCAACCTGGGCTTTTCTTTCGTAGGAGATGGTTTATTCTTGATTCAATTTTGTTGCATTATGTTTTTCCTAGTCCAATATTAGTAAATTATACATGTCCAGAAAATTTTCTATCTCATCTCTGTTTTGTTCTCATGGGCACTAGTTGTTATGAATTTCCCTCTTATGACTGTTTTAGTTATGTCCCTTAAGTTATGAAAACTCATTTGTTTGTTATCATTGGGTTCAATGAATCTTTTTAATTCAATTTCTTAAGTGGTTGTGAAGTTATTTGGGAATAGGTTGTTAAGTTTTCATGTGTTTGTGTATTTTACAGGCTTCTCTCTGTAGTTGATTTCAAATTTGATTCCACAGTGGTCAGAAAAGATCCTGGATATAGTTTATATACATTTGAATTTGTAAAGACTTGTTTTGTGCCCTATCATATGGTTGATCTTCAAAAACATTAAACGTGGGGTGAGAAAAATATGTATTTTTTGGTTGTTGGGGGAAATGTCCTATAGATATTTGCAAAGTTCATATGATTTATGGGATCATTTAGATCTTGTATCTTTTTGTTTATTTTTTGTCTAGATGATCTGTTTAGAGGAGACAGTGGGGTATAGAGATCCCCAACAATTATTGTGTTGCAGTCTAACTCTCTCTTTGAATCTAATAGCCTATTGTTCACATATGTAGGTGCCCCATTCTTGGATGTGTAAGTATTTATAAGTGCTATATGTTCTTGGTGGCTTAGTCCTTTTAGCACTCTGTAGTGTCTTTCTTTGTCTCTTGTTACAGCTTTTGTATTGAAATCTACTTTGTCTGATATCAGTATTTCAACTCAAGCCTTTTTTTGGTTTCCTTTTGCATGAAATATCTTTATCCAGCTCTTGACTTTTGTTTTCATTATTTTTGGTGGTTTTGTCTATGTTGGAGAGTTTGTCTTCAAGTTCAGATTATCTTTCTTCTGTAAGATCCCTTCATATGTTAATGTTTTTGAGGAGATTGTGATTACTTGATTTCCAGAAGTTCTGTCTGATTCTTTTATAGGATGCTGATTTTTTTTATGGAATTCCTTCTTTATATCCTGGAATGATTTTCTTATTTCCTATCATTTATTGTCTGTTTTCTCTTATATCTCATTGGATTTGTCACAATGAATGTTCAGAATTGTTTTTATTACATTCTTAAGAATTCTTTTGTGTTGTCTGTTGTTAGTCTGGGGTTATTGTGTTCCCTTGGGGGAGAGTAATTTCCTTGGTTTCTCATACTTCCTCTGTCTCTGTGCTTGTTACTGGTCATCTGATACAGTAGTCACTTCTTCCAAATAAGAACAAATAGATAATTGGAGATGATTTTGTAGTATCTGAGGAGGGACAATCACCCTTGGAACCCATTTTGTTCTTATTAGAAGGTCATGTCTTCCAGATCAGAGCAGATAAAATTTATCTAGGTGGTTTCAGGAGGTTGGCTCCTCTACCAACATTACAGCTTCTGATAAGCTGGGGGGTGGGCTACAAAAATACTGCACATGGCACGGGCTGGAGGACCTCACAACTGCAGCTACAATCACAATAAAAGTTTTGCTAAGACAAGAACCCAAGTCTTTTGGTGCGTGAGAGGCTCAGGAAGCACAGGGCATGACGGCATGGTGATGCAGCCAATGGGTCTTAAATTCTAACAGCAGCTCTTGGGGATCAAAGTAAACTTTTTTTTTTTTTTTTTTTTTTTGGAGTTTCTTGTTATAGGGTGCATGCGCTTGTCAGAAAGACAGAGAGAGACAGAGAGATAGAACGCAAGAAATCACCCCCTGGGGGGATGGCCACAGCACAATCCCTTCTCCTCCACTCTCCTCTAGGAATCTTGGGCACGCACACACATGCACCCGGCGTGAGTTTAAGCCACCAGATCTGGGACTCGAACCGCAGTCGACTACATGGGAGTTCAGCAACATAGCCATTACACTAACTACTGGTCCTGAAAGTAAACATTTTAAAGTACATTAGCCACTCAAATATTTCAAAGTCAGAAATACTATCTGAGAACTTCTGAATTTAAAATGAAAAATTAACTTTCCCGGGACCAGCAGTTAGCGTAATGGCTATGTCGCTGGACTCCCATGTAGTTGACCGCGGTTAGCGTCCTGGACCTGGTGGCTTAAAATTCACACCGGGCACGTGTGCATACATACCCAAGATCCTGAGAGGAGAATGGAGAAGAGATTGCGGCATGGCCAACCCCCCTGGGGGTGATTTCTTGCTTTCTGTTTCTCTGTCTCTCTCTGCGTCCGTCTGGCTAGCGCACGTGCCCTATGGCAAAAGCCTCTCAAAAAAAAAAAAAAAAAATTAAAAAAAAATAAACTTTTCTTTTTTTTTATGGACTATAATTCACATGTTTCTTTATGACCTGTTTTGGACCAATAATATAGACTACTACATCAGGCAACAGATTCACAGAATTAAAACATTTTTTCTAATTTATTCAGCTAGTATTTGGAATTTTTCAAAATAAATTTAATTTGGGCTTTCACAATTTTGATCTTTTTTACGGATATAATTTGGTTTGCTCTTATAAGTAAATTATTTTGAAATAAAATAATTACTCATACAAGTGTGCACATCATGAATACACAAGTTAATTTCACTTACTGAACAGAGCCATTCAGCCATACAGCATATCAAGTGAGTAAATTGAGTATTATCTCCATATCTGAAGCTCCTCACTTAATCATTTTCATTTCTAACTTTAAAGGCAATTGCTTTCCTAATTTCTAACACCATAAATTGTTTTTTATGTTTTTGAATCCATATGTAAATAGAAAGATACATATTCTTTCGTATTCAGCTCTGTTCCCTCAATATTATGTTGGTTAGGTTTATCTCTGTTGAGGTATGAAGAAATACTTGGTTCATTTTTTGTAGAATTCTATACTACGAAAATACCACAGTATCTTTACCATTTTATTACTTATATATATATTCAGTTGTTCAAAAATTATTACATTACCATAGTAAATGGTATATAAATAGTTTTTTTAAATTTCTTTTGTTGCACCAATGTATACAGTTCTATTGAGTTAGAAATAGGTGTGAAATTTCTGTGCTAAGTATTAAAGGTTAAGTATTAAATATTGAAGGTTTCTTTTCTTTCTTTTTTCTTTCTTTTTTCTTTCTTTCTCTCTTTAATTTGCTAGAGGATGTATGCACTCACTGGAAAGAGAGAAAATAAGAAAGCATGACCCATGTCATGATGTTATCTCTTCCATTTCTCTTTTCTGAATTCTGGCATGCACACACACACACACACAGACACACAGAATGTTTGTCAAGCCATCAGGTACAGGACTCAACTGTGCAGTCAGCCTTGTAGGATCCAGCTGCTTTAATCACCGCACCACCAGCTGGCCCAAGGAGGTTTATTTTTTTTTTAATGTTCTACTATCTAGGATGCATAAGTTAAAATTGTTATCATATTTTTGCTAATGTTTAAAATTCTCAATCTTTCTATCTTTAGATATTCTGGCATATGTCTATTTGTTTGTATGTATAATAACATTTTATTTATTCAGTCTTATTTAAAATAACTATATCGAGATATAAGTTACATATAACACAATGTTCCCATTTTCTGTTGACATATGAATAAACCTGTTTAATCTCCTCCATAATCAATTTGTACAAAATTTTTTATACATTCTGCAAAACCTATACATTCAAAGTAATAAACTGGGGAATATAGGCATAGACACATGCATCCTCCAAGAATAGAGAGGTGTGTCTATGCGTACATATGTGTAAACATATTTGTCCATACACATATACATGCATAAACACACAAGTATGTGTAATCATGTATATTTAATATGTGTATACATATTCTTCCCATCTTTTAAAACTTTATTAACGACATATTTAAGAAGACTTAAAGTTTTAACATAGTCAGTGTAATTTTTCTATATTTTTATTTATGGTTGGTGCTTTACATGTCATTGCTACTGTATCAAGTTCAACAAGATTTTTTCCATAAATGATTATTTTTTTTTATTTTGGCACTGAGTTCTACAAGCAATCTACAATTTAGTATTAGCTGTGTGTGAAACTTGTTGAAAGTAAAGGGTAAAGGATGATTGCTTTTTCATGTTTATTTTACTGATACAATACTGTTTATTAAAAAATACCCTTTACCCAATTCATTGTTGCATATTGAAAATATTATAAGAATTATTTTAACTTTATTTATTTATTTTTACTTTATCAGTGAGGGGCAGAATGCGAGAGAGAGAGAGAGAGAGAGATTGAGAAAGCAAGCCTCCAGGTCTGGGACTTGAACCACGGTCGGTCATATGGGAGTCCAGCACTCTTAACCACCACACCACTTGCTGATCCCATAAGAATAATTTTATAATTTTATTTATTATTGTTAGTTTAAAATTTGTTCTATAGGGCAAGTCTGCTCACCAGAGAGAGACACAGAGAGAGGAAAATGAGAAAGCAAGCCTCCAGGTCCAAGACTCAATCTATGATTGGCCATGTGGGAGTCCAGAACCTCAACCACCATACCATGTACTGGGTACTGCATAATGTTTTTTCTTAACTGCTATAATTGGTTAGTTTTGGGGCTTTCTATTTCTATTATTTTTTTAGTAATTATTTGCCCTAAATAGTAATGATGTAATTAATAAAATGCTTTGTAATAACACTTGCTATATGGTTGTGTGTGTCAAGCAGAATTATGTTTTCCTTTAATATTGTCTCACAATTTTTGGTTCTGATTGCAAATATATGTATCAATATAGGAGAATTGATATTGCAACAATATTGAGAAGACCAAACTGAAAATGCGGTATAATTGTCCACTTACTTAGTTCCTCCGTACTTCTTCCACATTTGTACATTTTAGTGTATAGGCTTTGCACATCTTTTCGTTAATTTATTCCTTTGTAAATAATATCTTTGGGAATTTTATTTCTATCTGTTTTAATTATTTATTCTTTCTATATAAACACAAAATGCAAAAATGTGGTTTTTATTTTATGTTCAGCAAATTTATTAAACTTTAATTCTCACTTTTTAATTTGTAACTATGGATTTTTTCAGCATAAATATTTAAAAATTCTGACAATTTTATTGCTTATACTTCTTTTATTACAGTAAAGATATAGGTAGGGTTTGAATTATAAATACATGTAAGTTTATTAGAGATTTGCTTAATTTCTGATCTTAGTCAATATGATAACAGTATTTTATAATTGTGTGTGATGTTTAAAATTTTCATAGGTATTATTTTTCAAATGAAAAAATTTCCATTTTATTTTAAATTCAGTATTTTAAAATGAGTATTGAGTTTACTGTGTACTATTCCTATATATAATTCATTATTAATGTATACATCCCATGTTGATTTCATTTCATATTATTAATTGCTATGATTAATTTTCTTTCTTTCTTCCTTTCTTTCTTTCTTTCTTTCTTTCTTTCTTTCTTTCTTTCTTTCTTTCTTTCTATTTCTTTTGTTGTTGTTAGAAAGAGATTTTTGCTATAGGGTGTGTACACTTGCCAGAGAGACAGAAAACAAGAAACCACGCCATGGGTGGGATAGTCATGCCACAATCCTTTCTCCTCCATTTTCCTCTCGGAACCTTGGGAACACATGCACATGTGCTTGGCGTGAGTTTTAAGTCATTGGGTCCAAGGTTGAACTGCAGTTGACTCTGTGGGAATACAGCAATGTATCCATCATGCCATCTACTGGTCCCATCAATGGTTGATTTTGAAACATTAACCAAACATTGATTATTTGGAGAGATTAAATTTAGTCTGGCTTCATCATTCTTTCAACATCCTGATCATTTCAATGAAATATTTTATTTAGAATATGTGTGCATTTCTTACAAAGATAAGTTGGCTTGTTTCAATCTTTAAATAGCTTTCTGATATTAATATTGTTTCTGGGCAAATTGCTAAATATTCTTACTTTCTCCATTTTCTAAGACTATTTATAAAAGATGCAATTTTTTTTTTTTTTTTGAGAGATTTTTGCTATAGGGTTCGTGCACTCGCTGGAAAGACAGAGAGAGACAAGAGAGACAGAAAGAGAGAAATCATCCCCCAGGGGGCATGGCCACAAGCAATCCCTTCTCCTCCATTCTCCTCTCGGGATCTTGGGCACACACGCACCCGTCATGAGCTTAAGCCACTGAGTCTGGGACTCAAAATGCGGTCGACTACATGGGAGTCCAGTGACATAGTCATTATGCTAACTGCTGGTCCCAAAATGATGCAATTTTTTATATGCTTGGAAAATTCTGCCAGTAAAGCTCTTTTGGTTGTAGAATTTTTAGGAAACTTTTTAATGTACATATTCAGTATGGATTTTTTAATTAATTTTTCTATTTCTAACTTTCAAATTTTTAGTATTATATATTAGGTTTTTAAATTATTTACTTACTTTTCATTTTTTTGAGAGGTTTTGGCTATAGGGTGTGTGCGCTCACCAGAAAGACAGAAAGAGACAGAGAGACAGAAAGCAAGAAATCACCCCCCCAGGGGGAATGGCCATGCCGCAATCCCTTCTCCTCTGTTCTCCTCGCAGGATCTTAGGCACACACGCACATGTGCCCGGTGTGAGTTTAAGTCATTAGGTCCAGGACTCGAACTGTGGTAGACTACATGGGAGTCCAGCCACATAGCCATTACGTCAACTACTGGCCCCCAGGTTGTTTGTTTTTAAATACATTATTTAAGCTATTTTTTTTTTTTTTTTTTTTTTTACTATTTCCTACAGCCTGATGAATATGGAATCATTAGCCTTTTTTCTTTCTTAATGTTTTCAAGTTATGTCTACTATTTTGTTTTAATTTTCTGAAAGTTATATCAATTTTTTTTTTTAAGAAAATGTTGAGTTTCTTAATATCAAGTATTTTAGGGACCAGCAGTTGGCATAATACCTATGTCACTGGACTCCCACGTAGTCAACTGCTGTTTGAGTCCCCGTCCGAGTGGCTTAAACTCACGCCAGGTGTGTGTGTGTGTGTGTGTGCCCAAGAATACCGAGAGGAGAATGGAGGAGAAGAGATTGCAGTGTGGCCCTCTGCTCTGGGAGGTGATTTCTCACTTTCTGTCTCTCAGTCTCTCTCTGTCTTTCTGGTGAGTGCACACACCCGATAGCAGAAACTTCTCAAAAAAAAAAAAATCATGTATTTTATATGCCATTCATTTCTACTCTTAAACTTACATTTATGACACTATTTTGAAGAATTAATATACTACTTTTTCCCAAAATGAATAATTATATATAGACTTGCATTTTATTTTATTTCTGCTTAATGTTTACATATAAAAGATTTTATATGTTCTTCTAAGCACAATTGTAACTGTATTCCACATGTTTTCACATGTTGTATTTTCAGTATGGTTTAGTTTAAAATAGTTTCTAATTTACTCATTACTTTTTTTTTAACCATGCATATTTAGAAGTGTATTATATTATTTACAAGTCTTTTTCATTATTCAAACACACACACACATACACAAACATAAACTCATATGATTTTTTATTTACTTAAATCTATGGACTTTCAGACTCTACACTTTCATTAAGCTGTCAGCTACGGTCACCTTAATTGTTCCTAGTTGTGTGTCCATATGTGCTTGTAAAAATGACTGTTAAATATTTAAGAATTATTCTAGTGAGTGATTAAAATAGCCAAGATGAAAGTAATTGGTAGGGGCCAGCAGGTGGCATATTGGTTACGGCACTGGATTTTCACATGAAAAACTAGTTCGAGTCCCAGGCCTGGTAGCTTGAAAATCGCCCTGTACCTGTATATATGTACCCACACTCCCCAGAGGAAAATGCGGGAGAAGATTGCAATTTGGCTAACCCCATGGGAGGTGGTTTCTCACTTTCTTACTGTTGCTCTTCGTCTCTCTCTGGGGAGCACATCCACCCTACAGAAAAAAACCCTAAAGAAAAAAAAAAAAAGAGAAATAAAGAAAAAAAAAGAAAGAAATTGGTAAATACCTTAAAACATTTTTGTGTTTAGAACCATTTACCAGCAAGTCACTGTTTTTAACCACAATCTGGCTTAAGACATCATCACCTGCCATATGTCTTTTATGCTTCTTGTTTATCATTATTTCTCCCAGCTGGATTTTTTTTTTCAGTTCTAATTTCTAGGCTAGTAAATGTTTTCTTTGCTATGTCCAATATGCTAAAAACTCATCTATTGAGATCTTAATTTCATACAGTATAATTAAGAGGCATTGAAATTCATGGTTTCTTTTTTCTTTCCTTTTTGTTTGATTTAAGTAATATAGTAAAGTTTTTTATTTGGTTTTGTTTTTTGTTTTTCCTTTCTTTCTCTTTCTTTTTCTTTTTCCCCAAGAGAGATTTTTGCTATAGGGTGCGTATACTCGCCCCAGAGAGATAGAAAGTAAGAAATCACTTCCCAGGGAGGATGGCCATGCAGCAATTCCTTCTTCTCTCAGAATTTGAGGCATGCACACACACACACTCAGCATAAGTTTTAACTTGCTGAGTCCAGGACTGGAACCATAGTCAGCCATTGGTGGGTCAGCTTAGTGCCTTAACCACTCAGTCACCTGCTGGCCGCTAGTTTTCTATTTTTTAGGAACACTTTTTTTTTTTTTTTTTTTTAAGAGATTTTTGACTTAGGGCATGTGTGCTCACCAGAGAGAAAGAGTGAAAGGGAAAGTGAGAAATCACCCCCAGGGGGGTTGGCCATGTCACATTCCCTTCTCCTCCATTCTCTTCTGGGATCTTGGGCACATAGTTGTGCCCAGCATGATTTTTAAGCCACTGGGTCTGGGACTTGAACCACAGTCATTCATGTGGGAGTACAACAGCGTAACCTTATGCCATCTGCTCACTCAAAGAACATGTTTTTATATTGTTATTTCAAGTCTATGCATGATGACAAAGATACTGGAGATTTCATTTTGATTTGGTGATTCAACTCAACATTTTTAAAAACTCACCTTTGTCTCTTTCTCTCTCTCCATCTGGGTTCTATTCTAGATGAATGTAGTCTTTTTTTGATGGTAAAAAATAAACACATGAAAGTTATGAAGGACAGAGAAAAGGCATGAGAATAGAGATATCCTGGTAGCGTTCAAACATTATTAGTGCATAAATACATGGCTTCAAAAGTTAAGAGATAATTGTCAGGAGGTGATGACTAAAACAGGAAAATCAAAGACTGGCAGGCATTGATAGACATTCAGGAACACTGGGAAGAAGTTATGTTATTTACTAGCAGAAATGAAAATGTCATTGGGTCAAAGATCAACGTTTTGGAGACCAAAGTACTGAATAAATGCCTAAGTCAATTTGGCAATTACCATGATAAACAACAGGAATAATACAGTGAGTCATGTCTTAGAAATTTAAGACTGAATGGGACTTGGCATGATCATCTGAAAATGATAGCCAAAATTCAGGACAGCAGTAAGTACACAGTTTTTGAAATTGAAATCCTTTTAAATAGAATGGAGGCAGAATGTTAGGTAGTTAGTATTACACCCATGGAAAGCAAGTAACCAAGTATGGCCTGCATGTAAGAATGGTGTGAAGCAATATAGTCATTATTAGTGAGAGACAGAGAAAGCATGAACACACATTACAATAGAAACCATATACTCAAGAGAGAATGAGGGTTCTCTGGCAAAGGAAATATTCAAGAATATAAAAATTTACAACATGAAGTTTTGCCAATGACTAAGTCTTGGGAACAAGATGATTTCAGAAATTGGTATCAGGGAGGGAAAAAGAGAAAGTAAGAAAAAGTTTATATATTTGTAAATATAGAAAAAGATGAATGATGGAAAGTGTACATTTAAAAAAAATTGTGTATATTTAAATTACCTTTATGTTAAGTGAGAAAATTCTGTCATTTTACTAACTTCTGAAATAATTTTTTGTAATAAAATGTTTCCCTATGTGAATTTTTATATTGATTTGCATAACTTCCCACAAAATATTATGATTTTAATTAGCTTGTTAAATAAAATTTAAGAAATATTAGTGCTTTCATGTTATTAAGCCCCTTAACAAACAATAACATGTTTATTTTTCTTTACTCTGTCAAGTCTTTTCATGTAATATGTTGGTGTTTTCCCTCCAAAAAATTCTGAATATGGTTTGCCACATCTTATCAGATTCTTTTGTGTGTAGTTATTATTGGATATGGAAAAAAATATGTTTTAAATACCATTTTTGTTAGCATTATTATAACATTTTTATTCTAATGGAAATTACTTCCTAATGAAAAGGCATAGAATAGATAAGGTGATTTATGTGAGAAAAAATATATTTAAAGGCAAGATGAACATTAATAGGGTAGGGTTAGGGTAGTATTTAAATTACTTACAGTGATCTGGGAACGATTCTGTAAGGAAATGAGAATTAAGCATACGTGAGTTATGCAGTGAATTAATGTAAAAAAAATATTGGAAAGGTAAGGGGAAAAAAGTAAAAGCAAAGCAAAACAAAATACATGAGACCAAAAGCTTTGAGATGATAAGAATAAAGGAATTTAACGTGCCTATAATTTGAAACCTAAGAGTAATACAGTGACTAGAAAGATAATCAGAGTACAGTTTACACATGACAGTCAAGGCTGTAGAAAGGAACTTGTATTTCATTTGGTGTGCAAAGAGAAGTCACTGAAATGCTTTAAGTAAGGGGCCTATACTGTGATTACAATTTCAAGCATAACTATTCCTGGTTCACCCACTAGTGAGGTGGTTAAGTGTTGAGCATAAAAGTCAGATTCCACAGGGCTGACCAGGGACCTAATCCTGGCCCCTGGTGATTTGACAACTCACTGGCAGCTGTGTGTGTATGCCCCAAATCCTGACAGAATGAAGAAAATGGAGGAGAAGGGATTTCAGTATGATCGTGCTCCACGGGGGGGAGTGACTTTTTTTCCTCTGTCTGTCTCTCTCTTTCTCTCTCTCTAATGAGTGCATATGGTCACTGGAAATTTAAAAAAATAATAATAACTTGTGACCAGCTGATGGTATAATGTTTATGTCGCTGGACTCCAGTTTGAGTCCCAGAGTTGTAGGCTTAAAACTCATACTGGGGGGACCAGCAGTTAGCGTAATGACTATGTTGCTGGACTCCCTCGTAGTCGACCATGGTTCAAATGGTTCAAGTCCCGGACCAGGCGGCTTAAACTCACGTCGGGCGCGTGTGCATTCGTGCCCAACATCCCAAGAGGAGAATGGAGGAGAAGGGATTGCAGTGTGGCCATCCGCCTTAGGGGGTGATTTCTCACTTTCTATCTCTCTGTCTGTCTCTGTCTGTCTGGCGAGCGCACATGTCCTATAGCGAAAACCTCTCCAAAAAAAAAAAAAAAAAGAAACTCATACTGGGTATGTGTGGGTGTGTGCCCAAAATCCTGAGAGAGAATGGAGAAGAGATTGTAGTATGGCCATCCCCCTGAGGAAGTAACTTATTGCTTTCTGTTTCTGTCTCTCTGTTTCTCAGCTGAATGCACACACCCTATAGGTAATATCTCTTAAAAAAATAATAATAATAACTTGATGATTTCTGATTTTCAAAAACAAAGCAAATAACTATTTTTTTTGGATAGGTCACATGCCCTCACTGGGGAGGGAAAGAAAGAGAAAGAGAAAATGAGAAATCATCCCTCAAGGGTGATGATCATGCTTCAGTCATTCTCCTCTCAACATTTTAAACACACACTCACATGCACCTGGCATGTTTTTCATCCTCACAGTCTGGGACTGGAACAGCATGTTCAGCAATGTGGGATACAGTCTCCCGAACCTTCATACCACTGGCTGTCCCACAGCAAATCATTTTAAGTCCTCAGAACCTTTCTGGTGATAGTCAAATTTGTTTTATTTCCATCTAAATATTTAAGAACATGGACATTGAAGAGGGTCAGAACTTGGCTCAGATAATCAGCCCATCCTTGGACAAGTGTCTTCACTGGCCTGAACCAGAGTTTTGACATGGGAGTTACAATTACTACCTCTGGGCAATGTTCTAACACGTACATGAGCTGGCTCTTATAACTTAGCATATCACCTGTAACAAGGGGGGAAATTCAGATTATTTTCTTTCTCATAAATAGGACACAATTTTATTTAGTTAATAAAGATAATATTATAAATACTATGAGTTTTCAATTATTACTTTATTTTTCTATATATATATGTATTTGTGTCAAGACTTGAGAATGAGCTAAGATTTTTTCTTCCGAGTTACAGATACATAAGCTGGCCTGACTCAATTTAATGAATACTTGTACGTGTGACTCTTGGGGCTGAGACAATGAACTTTATTACTTATGGCATAACAGGAAGCCAGAGCTTAACGTTTCCACTGATCTCTCTAGTGATGTTTTGACATATGCATACATTGTGAAATGATTACAAAATGAAGCTAACCAACATATTTAGTTACCTTTTGTAGGTGTGTGTGGTGACAACAGCTGGGATCTACTTTCTAAGCAAATTTCAAATAAACAAGACAATATTATTAAATGTAGTCACCATACTATACATTAGCTCTCCAGAACTTATTAATTATATGACTTAAACATTTTACCCTTTGACCAACACCTCCCCCTTCCTCACATCCCAGCACTGGTAGCCACCGCTGTGCTCTGTCACTATGAAGTCAGCTGTTTTTTAGATTGCACATAGAAGTGAGATCATACAGTATTTGTTTTTCTGTGTCCAGCTTCTTTCACTTAGCATAAAGCCCTCTAGGTTTGGCCTTATTAGAGAAGACAGAATTTCCTTTTTTAAAGACTGAATAATATTTCTTTGTATGTGCTGACTGAACTTGAACTTAGGTTGTTTCCACTTTTTGGCTACTGTGGATAATACTTCAGTGAATGCAAGAGTGACGATATCTCTTTAACTTCCTGATTTTATTCCCTTTGTATATATACCCAGAATGTGTGTGAACCATCCAGTGGGATTGCTGGATCAGTCCTACTCCTGGGTAGATACAGTTCTAGTTCTAATTTTTAGTTCTTTTAATTTTTTGAGGAATGTTGATACTGTTTTCCATTATGGCTATACCAATTTACATTTCCACCAACGGTATACTAGGATTTTATTTTTTC
The DNA here is from genome assembly GCA_026018925.1 of Tupaia tana. Taxonomy (NCBI): domain Eukaryota; kingdom Metazoa; phylum Chordata; class Mammalia; order Scandentia; family Tupaiidae; genus Tupaia; species Tupaia tana. Next base: position 93,032,318 of record JAKSZU010000006.1, read on the forward strand.
TCTATATCATCATATTTTTGCTATCTTTTGGTATTTTGATTCTAGCCCTCAAAACAGATATGAGATGCTATGGTTTTGGTGGTTTTGATTGGCATGTCCCTGGTAATTAGTGATGAAAAGCATTATTTTATTTAGCTATTAGCTATTTGTGTGTGTGTGTGCTTTGAGAAATGTCCATTTAAAACCTTGCCTCTCCATCTTTTAATTAGGATTACATAAATCCCCTCTCTGTTAGTATGTCCTACTTTGGCCGTTCATCTGTATTCTTTTTTGAGACAGAGATTTTTGCTGTAAGTTGTGTGTGCTTGCTGGAGAGACAGAGAGAGACAGAAAGTAAGAAATTACCCCTAGGGCAGATGGTGATGCCACAGTCCCCTCTCCTCCTTTCTCTTTTCGGGATTTTGGACACACACACACGTGTGACTGGTGTGTTTCAAGCCACCCACTCTGGGACTTGAACCGCAGTCAACTACATGAGAGTACAACAACATAACCATTATGCCATCTGCTGGTCTACATCTGTATTCTTTTTTTTTTTTTTTTTTGAGAGAGAGATTTTCGCTATAGGGCGCATGCACTCGCCAGACAGACAGAGAGAGACAGAGAGACAGAAAGCAAGAAATCACCCCCCAGGGGGGATGGCCACGCCGCAATCCCTTCTCCTCTGTTCTCCTCTAGGGATCTTGGGCACGCCTGCACACGCGCCCGGCGTAAGTTTTAAGCCACCGGGTCCGGGACGCAAACCACGGTCGACTACGTGGGAGTCCAGCGGCATAGCCGTTACGCTAACTGCTGGTTCCCTCCATCTGTGTTCTTTATAATAAACCAGCAAATGTAAATGAGTGTTTCTTTGAGTTCTGTGAGATGTCCTAACAAGTTAAATGGATGGGATTGAGGGGTGGTGGTGTTGCGGAACACCAGTTTCTAGTCAGTTAGTCAGAGTACAGGTAGCCCAGAATAAATATTAGCATCAAAAGGAAAGGCAGTCTTGTGGGACCACACCATCACCTGTGAGGTCTGACCTTATCCACAGGCAGATAGATTCAGAATTAAATTAACTGATACGATACTCAGTTGGGGTCTGCTAGAGAATTGCTTGATGTATGGAGAACACCCACAAATCTGATCACAGAAGTGTCCTGTGTTGAGTATGAGAATAGAAATTAAAAAAAAGGATTGTGTATTTTCTTTCTTGCAACCAACAAGTTAGGTAACCTACAAGAAATGGCTCTGTTCAAACCAAAACATATAAGGACATTGAAACAGTAACCAAAACATGTCCCAGAAAATAAAAGTCCAGGGCTAGATCACTTCACTGGAGAATTCTACCAAACACTTAATGAATTAATGTCAATCCTTCTCAAACTCTCTAAAAAATTGAACACAAGGAAACAATTTTGAGCCCATTTTATGAAGCCAGCCTTACTCTGACATCAAAGCTAGATAAGGACACTATAAGATAAGAAAATACAGGCTAATAGTCATGATGATCACAGACACAGAAATCCTTTATAATTCTAGCAACCCTCATTTAATTGTACACTGAAAGGATGATGCACCATGGTCACCCAGAATTTACTCTTAGGATGCTATGATGGTTCAATGTATCCAAATCAATAAGTATGTACAACACCTTGAAAGACAAAAATCATAATAACCATCGCAATAGACAGAAAATGTATTTGATAAAACTCAACACCCTTCTGTGGTTAAAAAACAAACAAACAAACAAAAACAAAACCTCTCAACAAATTGGGTATAGAAGAAACATACCTCAATTTATCAAGGAGACTAGAATCTTTAATAACAGATGCAAACAAACTCGCCCTTTGCACCCAAGGTAGACATTTTTGTTTTGGTGGACAGTAAACAAACCTACCTTTTGCTTAATAAGAAGTCATTGTATCTCTATATTTAATGCTGTTTACAAATGTCTTTGAAAAGACAGACCCCTCTTACAAGATATAAAGACATTTGAGAGAGTTATGAAGAACTGCCTCTAAAACTTGGCATTGATTACATTTCTCCACAAATAACATATGACCTTGTATGTTAGTTTCATATTGCTTCATGGACATTTACATTTCTTTTTTCTTAAAGTTTCTGGAATTTTGTTTCTGCATGTTTTGAAGCAAAATAATGAATTACTTTTCTTGTATTGTTTCCATCTAGAATACTTAATTATTAATAAAATATGTCTGCTTTCTATTTACATTCCCTTACATAATTTATGGGAATTTAGAAATCCTCTTATTGCCTCATTTTTTTCCTTACGATCAACTAGTCCTTAACTAAAGCTTTTCAAAACTAGCTTTACTTACATCTTTCTAGCTATTAGAATTGAATAAAATGTCTCTTTTGAGTTCATCTAATTTAAATGCATGGGATGGTGTTCATTTATCGTAGTGCTGCAGTGTCTGATCATGTGACTTCCCATATTTGCCTACTGAATACTCGAAAGGTGGGATCCAGATTACTACATGAGGTCTTCCAAAAGGTCAAGAAAAGAGCATATTTTGAAAAACATCTGTATTGATTTCAAGCTTTTTTGCACCAGAGTAAATTCATAATTTAATACCACTTTCCACAAACTTTTGGAAATCCTCTCATAAACATAAAATACACTTAAGACTTAAATAGTACTAAATATATCTATCCATACAAAACAATATATATATATCATATATAGAACTATAAAACAATATTTATTAGAAATGTGTTTATTAAATATATGATGAAATATATCTAATATACCTAGTTATATATTTGTATCTTAATATACTTCTATTTCAATCATTTTTGGTTGTCAGAAAAGTCATGACTCCTTTTTGCATAGAAAAACAGAAAAAAATGTCATGACTTTTCCAACAAACTAATATTAAAATTAACATTTGGATAAAATAGATTAGAAAAAAGTATTTAATAAAATTAATTAGATCTGTTTGATTTTATTTTTAATGCAGATGCTAGAGAATTTAAAATTAACATATTAGTTTTTTTCCTATTAAGTAATGCTTTTGTAGTATGTTCTGAGTATTAACCGTGGAACAGAATGCACTTCAACTATTTTCAGTCTCTTTAACCTTTACTTAAGATGATAGCCCCAGAGAGGGAACCATCTCATTTGCCTTTGCAACAGACAGGGATTACACATGAAATAAATTATAACGAAATGATGAGAAGTCTTCAAAAGAAAACCAGAAACTGTTTGGAAAGAAAAAAATATGCTTGGGATCTAGAAAAATACCCTAAAAAAAATGTTTCTGGGCATATGTACATGTGCCCACACATATACACAATCATGTGCTGCTTAACAATGGGAACATCCCTGGCATTTGATAGAAAGGGGACTCAAATGGAAGATTTACTGGTAAGTGAAGCAAGCCAGGCCAAGAAAGAATGACATTGTATGTCTCCACTTAATATACAACGACTCTCCTCACTCTCTGGTGGAAACTGAAAGATTAGAAGATACAGAAGCAAGGAAAATAGTTACAGACACTGGAGATGATGTGGGAAGAAGGTGGGAGATGGAGGAGACTAAAAGGAAAGGAATCAAAGTGAAAAATAGAGAGGCAAGATGTTTGAAAGACACAGAAATGGAGGATTGTCTGTTGATGATAATGTGCATGATACCTTCGACTGGACTGGTAGGGAGTGTGTTCATGCTGGGTAAATTCATTTTATATGCTGTGGTGATGCTCAGTAATTGAATGTATAAAATAAATTAAAATTTTAAAATACATTCAGCATGCTGACCCACGTGATTGTGAAATCATGACATTGTCCCACAACTGTTTTCTTAACACATACCCAATCACAGAATCGTTTACTACTGATTTGGGGCAATTCAAACCTTTAACAAACACTTGTCTTCCCTCTTCTACTTTGTGACTTTCACATTTAAAAATGCCTTGAAATCTGGGGCCAGCAGGTGGCGTGGTAGTTGGGGTGCTGAACTTCAACATGGCAGATTGTGGTTCAAGTCTAGACCAGGTATCTTGTTTTTTCATGTTCTCTTTCTCTGTCTCCTCTGCTGAGCACATATGCCCTGTAATAATAATAAATAAAATTAAATGAATAATTCTAAAAGAAAACCTGAAAAAAAGAGAATATATTTTGAAAAATGTGAAGTGATTTTGTTGTATGAGCACCATAGAGTACTTACACAAACCTAGCTTATTACACACCTGCACTATACATGTTAGCCTATGTGCTTCTTATGGAACTGCTGTCCTTTATGTGGTATATTAACTGAAGTGTTGTTATGTGGCTTGGCCATAGATACATATATATGTATATATATGATTATTTATATAAAGGAAAACTACTTTAATTTCTAAACAGCACACTTACTATTTTTCTCTGGAAAATAGAATAAGAATGTTTTATGTCACAATTAAAATTTAATGAAACAGCTATAAAAGTGTCAAAAATTTGAAAATGCTTTGTATGTAATAGTATATATACATATATACAAATAATATCCATGCCAAACAGTATATTTTCTATAAAATATATGTAGAGACTTATGCAAGTTATATGACATACACAATTCATGCTGTATGTTAGACATACAGAGAGAATAAAAGTAAGAAAGCAAGCTGCCAGGTCCGAGACTTGAATCACGTTCAGTCATGTAGGAGTCAGCACCTTAATCACTACGCCAACAGCTGGCCCCTATGATATTGTTTTAAATGTTATACAACACACATATTTTCTATACAACATATTATCTATATGTTATAGAACACATACCTGTATAATGTAAACATACATGTGCAAATGTAACATATTTAATCATTATGTACTTTAACCTTGGATAGAAAATCACATTGTATATCCATAAATATGTATAAACAAAATAAGAATGTTAATAACATATACATTAATATTTGTTTTGAATTTCTGGTAATTTTATAGTTAAGTTTTTTCAGTCTTACTTGATTTTAAATTATTTGTGGAAAGGAACAATAGCTTATTCAGTTGTACATTGTACCCCAACAAAGCAGTAAATATGCTTTGTATAAAACTACTATCAAAGGGTTTATTGAGTTTTTAGTTTTTTGACGATATCTACACAGAATGTGTGTATGTTACAGAGGTAGCACAAGGACCTACCATTCTGAGGCAACTTGGAAAGAGACCAGTTTTGTATCCTGAGTTCCATGACTGCACACAGGATGTATGGACATATGTTCACGACTCTGGCATGCGGAGAATGGGGGTCACCTGCCACACAAGGACCTTGTTTGGAGGTGCATTTCTCTCTGTTTCATATGGAAGTGATGAATAAATAAACTTTAAAAAACACATCATTTGTAACTGGAGCAAAATACAAATTAACACTTGGAACATTAAGAAACTAATAAGTAAATTCAAATATATTTATTAAAAGAAATACAATTGATTCTATGTATTGAATCAAACATATTTTGATAAATAGGAATGCAATCATTACCAAGTTATGGCTCATAAAATTACCTCATTTTAAAGAAAAAAGATATTTATCTTTGTGCAATTAAGTAAAAATATAAAATTAAAAAGAAAAACAGACTAGCTTGTAAAACTACTTATCAGTGATAGTCTATAGTATTAAAAAAAAGAGTAATCACTTTATCCAATCTACAGTGTCACACAAATAATGACACTACATGGAAGATCTGTTGTTTCGTTCGCTTGTATTTTTCCAGGCCAGTCTGAATATGCCAGTACAATTGCATCATCTGTAATCCTAGCTAATCAGGAGGCTGGGGCAGAAGGACTGGAACATGGTGACACCTTGTCAGAAATACCTATCACATTGGGAACCAGCAGTTAGCATAATGGCTATGTCACTGGACTCCCACGTAGTCGACCGAGGTTCGCGTCCTGGACCCAGTGGCTTAAAACTCACGCAGGGCGCGTGTGCGTGCGTGCCCAAGATCCCGAGAGGAGAATGGAGGAGAAGGGATTGCAGCGTGACCATCCCCCCTGGGGGGTGATTTCTCGCTTTCTGTCTCTATGTCTCTCTCTGTCTGTCTGGCGAGCGCACGCGCCCTATAGCGAAAACCTCTCCAAAAAAAAAAAAAAATACCTATCACTGTCTCTCTCTCCTTTATCTCTCCTTCTCTTTCACTCTCTTATCCTCTTATAATAGAAAACATAAAAACTAAATAATTTTTATGAGTTACTAATAAATGAAATGAGAAAATATAGATTGAAAAAGAAGGAACATCTCATGAAATGACTATAGATAATTATCAAGTTCATTTCTTAACATTCTTGCCATAGGGTGCATGTGTTCGCTAGAGAGAGACAGAGAGAGGGAAAGTGAGAAATCACTCTCCTCCCACCCCTCCAGAAGGGATGGCCATGCCACAGTCCCTTCTCCTCCATTCTCCTGAGATTTCGGGCATGCACGCACACATACCCAGAGTGATTTTTTAAACTGACAGGTCTGGGACTCAAACTACAGTTGATCACACGGGAGTCTGGTGCTTTATCCTCCATGCTACCTGCTAGTCCAACACGTTAATTATTAAAATCAAACACAAATAAAAAATTACACTGAAGTGAAAGCAAAGGACTTCAGTAGAAAGACATAAATAATTAAGTTCAAAATAGACCTTAAAGACAGAAAAAATAGCCTGTATTTATCAGGCTTTTCAGTGCAATACATATGTGTGTGTGTGTGTGTGTGTATGTGTGTGTCACACACACGCACACACATATACACATACACATTGATTTATATATGAGTGTGTGTGTGTGTGTGTGTGTGTGTGTGATCTATGTTGTATATTACACCATTTTTTTTCTTTTTTTTGGGAGAGGTTTTTGCCATAGGGCGCGTGCGCTCGCCAGACAGACAGAGACAGACAGAGAGACAGAAAGCGAGAAATCACCCCTCAGAGGGGATGGCCACGCCGCAATCCCTTCTCCTCCATTCTCCTCTTGGGATCTTGGGCACGCACTCACACGTGCCCGGCGTGAGTTTTAAGCCACCGGGTCCGGGACACGAACTGCAGTCGACTACATGTGAGTCCAGCAACATAGCCAATAACGCTAACTGCTGGTCCCTATTACACCATTTTAATGTTACTTTTAGAATGTGATGAGAATGAGACATACATAATTAGGTAATTCACCTCATGACTGACAGCTTCTAAGTAATGGCTGTAGGACTCAAATTCAGGCAGCCTAGCTTCAAGAACTTGGTGCTCTAACTGTTGAAAACTGATGCTCTTAATGGGTGCAAAGTTCCTCTGAGGAAAGAGTTAAATTAAATGGTTACTATCATATGACTCAATTGTTGGTTTTCATCACCAGCCATACATGTCTATATATGCGGTATTATCAGCAATTATCTATGTAAACTTGGAAAATCTACTTGATTCTTTAAGCCTTTCTTTAAACTTCTTTAAAATAGAAACATAAGAATATTTCATTCAGACTAGGCATGAAATAAGATCATTTACATACGAGAGGAAATCGCAAAGTTTATGAAAAAATACAATTGAAAGATAATATTATAAAATATAAACTTTATTCCTTACCATAAGCTTTATCAACTTCAAAATTGCTTCGATGAGACCAGGCATTCATTCTATCCCTAAAAAAATGAGAGTTCTGGGAATTTTACCATGTCAATATAGTCTTTTTTATATTATTAGCTGAAGAAAAATAAGTGCTCTTTGAAGATCTTTTAAGATCAGGAAAAATATAAACTTAGAAACTGCTTATTTATTTGGGACATTGTACCCATAAACTTTTACAGGAATGTAAGGTGTATGTCTGATAATTTCCCATTGAAACTCTTATAAAATTACCTATAATGGTTGAGAGAGGAATGAGCAGGAACATTGCAGAAACATTGCTGAGATGAAGAAAAACCAGCAAAGCTTTCCCAGGCATTTTTCTGCAAAAACTTTCGCTAAATCTCTCAAAACAAGCAGGTGGTATTATTCTTTGGTCCTTCTGAAAGCCGACAAGCAAAATGCCTTCAACATCCTCAGAAGTTCTTCTCGTGACCTGCGCTCTTGATCAATGCACTTTCCTTTATGGGACCACTTCCACCTCTTTCCAGCCATTGCTTTGCGCTTCCTCTCCAGGATTCACAAATAAAGCATTATGTCATTTCCTGCTAAAATCCGTTGAAGAAATCTTTCAGTATCTTGATTTCACTTATCTAAAACTTCCACTGAAAGCTCTATTCTTATCTGCCGTTGATCAGGACCTAGATGTTTTTTTACACATCAAGCAGAAAGTTTGCACAGTATAATTTCTGAGTCAGAAGAGTGCAAGCTATAAAAATTCAAATGTATGTGGGGAGGACTGTTCTTTCTGCTTCTACTCGTTGGCTGGTACTGCTCTTAAACCCCAAACAAGATTAATCTTTTCCTCACAAATCGATGCAGACATTCTGACCCTATGGGCGCTACCTTGGCCCTCTTCTCATTCCTTCTTAAGAAAAGTTATCTAGGGACCAGCAGATGGTGTAAAGGTCATGTCGCTGGACTCCCATGTAGTCGAATACAGTTCCAGTCCTGGACCTGGCAACTTAAAACTCACACCAGGTGCGTGTGGTCCAAGATGCCAAGAAGAGAATAGAGGAAAGGGAATTATAGCACGGCCATCCCCTAGGGTGAGATTTCTTGCTTTCTGTGTCTCTATCTCTCTCTGTCTTTCTGGCAAGCACATTAGCCCTACTGCAAAAATCTTAAAAAAAAAAAAAAAAAAAAAAAAAAAGGTTGTCTATTTATAACAGAAATCTCTCTAAAACAAAACAAAGAAAAGAAAAATTGTCTAGATGGGGTCAGCAGCAGGTGGTATAGTACTTGAGGCTACTGAACTTCCACATGCTCAACTGCCTATCAAGTCCCAGACCCAGGAGTTTGAAACTCATGCCAGGTGCATATGGATGTGCGCCCAGAATCTCTGAGGAGAATAGAGGAGAAGGGATTGTGGTGTGGCCATCCCTACCGGGGGGTGTGAATTCTTACTTTATGCATCTCTGGCTCTCTCGTCTCACCACAAGCACATGCACTCTATAGCAAAAATCTCTTAAAAAATGTTGTCTATTTATAAACTGCTGCTTATTTCTTTGGGATAATGTCCCCATAAACTTTTCCTCAAGCATAAATGATTTCGCCATTCTTCCACTAAAGTGTAACCAAAAATTAGATGTTTGTTCTTGATTCAATTTAAGCAGAATTCATGTTGCTCTTATAGGGGGTTTTTAAATCCTGATATTGGGACCAGTAGTAGGTGTAATGGCTATGTCATCGGACATCGATTCTCTGCTCTCTGGCTGATGAGTGGCCTGTGCGACCCGGACGCAGTACAGTATTAAGCTCCAGGAGAGGGACCCTATGCAGAGCAATTTTACACAAACATAAGCATCACACCAGCATAAGCTGGTCTGCAGTGAATAAACTCAAGGCACTGGTGAAAATACCAAATTAAATGGCCATCTCTGCCAAGGATTTTCTGAAAATACCAAATTTAAATAACTGAAATTTTAAAAAATAGGGCTTAGGACAAGAGGAATCCTGATTCAGGGGTATTTGAATCCAAGTGACCATTCTCACTGTGAAAGGAAGTCCCCCTAATGCAGTCCATTAGTTTCTGAATAAAATAAGTCTCTCTCTCTCTTTTTTTTTTTTTTTTGTTTGAAATACAACTTTTTATTTACAGTAAAGGGCATCAATCAAGCAATGCACAGATACACAAACTGGGGGCGGGGGGGAAGTCACATACTCCTTAGGTCAATCGCTTGTCAATAGATAGTCACCAAATCCAGGCTCACCAAACAACAGAGCCCGACAGTGCAAACGTCTATGTACTCATGTTGAAGACGACCCGGGAAATCATGGACCTTCAAATTCTACAGAGATCTGTACCCTGACTCTGTCTCTAAGCAAATCTGCAACCCTAAGCAAGCCTTCTATACTCACTGAGGTAGTTTTCCATTAAATGACAATATCTTCCTGTCATGGTTGTTAGGAGGATTCATATTGACAACAACAATAAAGGTGATTAATTGCTGCCACTTATTGAGCATTGTCTATATGAGGAAGTGAGTCTCTTTGTTTAGCCACTGTACATTCCTGCTCTCTTTCCTTAAGCTTCACAAATCTGAGTTTATTGTTTTATTGCTATTATTTTATTATTTCAATGTTATTTAAATTGTCATCATCAAATACTTTGTTTTTCATTTCCTTCTTTTTCTTGCCATAGGGCATATCCACTCACTGGAGAGAGATAAAGAGAGGGAAAGTGAGAAATCACCCCCAGGGCGAGGGGTGTTGGCCACACTGCAATCCCTTCTCCTTCTCCATTTTCTTCTTGAGATCTTGGGCACACAAGCACACACTCTGGGCTTGATTTCAAGCCACTGGGTCCAGAACTTGAACTGTGGTTTACCACGTGGAAGTCCAGTGCCTTAACCACTATACCGCCTGGTGGCTGGTGTTATTTCTAATTGGGAATAATCTCACATATTTAAAGGTGCAATGTGTTTATCTTTTTTAGTAAAAGAATACAATATGTAATGATTTCATCAAAGCAATTTGACAAAATCATCATCTCAACCATTTGTCACTACTTTGTGTTGGGAATATACAAAATCCTCTTAAGTACTCTGAGATATACGAAGAATTCTTGTTAACTGTGGTTACTCTAGTATATTTTATAACACTAGAACTTGTTCTTCTTATATGTCTGTAATTTTTTTTCTGTTAACCAAAACCACTGTAACTCCCCTTCTACTTTCTAGCCTCAAATAGTCATTGTCCTACTCGCTCCTTCCATGAGGTCATCCTTTTTAGTTTCCATATAAGGGTAGAAAATGTGGTATTTCTCTTTCTGTGTCTGGTTTGTTTATTTATTTATTTATTTATTTATTGGAGAGTTTTTTGCTATAGGGTACATGCGCTCGCCAGAAAGACAAAGACAGAGAGACAGAAAGCAAGAAATCACCTCCCACGGGGGATGGCCATACCACAATCCCTTCTCCTCCATTCTTTTCTCGAGATTTTGGGCACACATGCACATGCACCCAGCATGAGTTTACGCCACCAAGTCCGGGACTCGAACTGCAGTCAACTACATGGAAGTCCAACAGCATAGCCATTACACCAACTGCTTGTCCCTAATTACTTTATTTACTTTTTTAAAAAATTTGTTATTATTATTTTTTAATTTGACTGAAGAGAGGTGAGGGTCGGTGAGAAAACAAGCTTCCAGGCCAGGGATTCAAACTGCAGTTGGCCACGTGGGAGTCCAGAGCCCCAATCATCATGCCACCTGCTGGCCCTGTGCCTGGTTGATTTCATTTAACATAATGTCCTTCAGGTTCACCAGTGATACCTCAAAGGAAATAATTTCATGGTTCTTAATGGCTGGTTAATATTCCACTGTGAAAGCACACTGCGTTTACCTTATCCGTTCATCTGATGATGGACACTTAAATGGACTCCATATATTTGCCATTGTGCATAGTGCACAGTGAACATTGGGTGCAGACATTTCTGTGACATATAGACTTCTTTTCCTTGGATATAGGTCTAGTAGTGCAATTGCTGAATCAGACAGCAGTTGTATTTTTTGTTTTCTGAGGAGTCACCATACTTAAATAGTTGTTCTTGGTTCCATTTATTGTATTCTTCGGTGTTCACAGATGCCTCTGCATAGAGGCACAATGTTTGATTTAATGATGAAATAGTGTAGATGATAATGCCTGGACCATATTTATCCTTGAGGTACTTCCTGTCTCTGTCTTGAGCTAGAATTTTAATTGTTGGAACCACCCATCCTTGAATATATACTACCATAGCCAGTGTAATTTTAATTTTGACCTTACTATTTTCTTAATTAGAGTCTGTAATAACCATCACAAGGTAGTAATTTTAAGGGTAAAGGAAACTATGCTCAGGCAGTCATGACAGGTAGTATAAATTTTAGAAAAACATCTGATAAGGTACTAGAGTAGAGAACAGTTATTTATCAACTGGATATTTTTCTTTGTAGAGATTTTGCTTATTTTAAGAACACAACTTTCAGTCATCAATTGTGATTCTCAATACTACTTCAAGATTCTTGGAAATATTGAAAATGTGTACTAGATTCTGAAAATTGGGAGAACTTTAGTCTTTATTTACAGTGCTGCTGTGCCCATCTTTTTCTTATTCTTAGGTGTTTCTTTCAGTAGTTAAGAATAGAAGGTCAAGATTAGTACTAGATTTCATTTAAAGCAGGAGTGTAGAAAATTATTTCCAATTAAGGCACATCAAATTAAGTTAAAATCCTACTTTTCTCCAGCTCTTCTCATTTAAGAATGAAATATAGCACTTGAAATTGAGCCAAGAAGATGAGGCCCAGATTTTTGTACAGCCACTAGTATGTGAGCCTGACAAAATGATCTGCACAGATAATGCATAGCTCTTTTCATGCTGCAGGCAAACCTATCACATTTACCACAAGTATTCACCTATAGCTAAAGATTTCCAAAGTAAGTAAAATCTTCCAGTTTCATCTTTCAATATGCAAGAATCTATACAGTTAGAAATGTTTTCTATTAAAGGCTCGCAGCTCTACTCTAATAAATCTTAAGTTCATCTAATTTGGAGAACAATCAGGCATTTTTATTCATAATTTGTACTTCAAATATATAATATGTGTTCCTTTTTCACAATTCTTACAGGTTTAGACTTTGCATTCCTGAAGAGAAACAATTAAATGGATCATATAAGAGATCTTCAGGAGAAGAAGTTTCCACAGATATTTCAGGGAATGAAGATTTTCTACTGATAATTCAGCCTCCAGCAAATGAGCTAGTGGGTTAAAATATTCCTCAATGTCTACTGAATCTGCTGCACCAGCGATCACAACAGAATGTCAAAGAGATTCTACATCACCTCTGTCTGCTTGCTCCTGAACATTCAGACTGAACTTCAAGAATTTGAAAGAAACATACCATCCATCAGATGACAAGAAATCACCGCCGGATCACAAGAAATATGGGAAAACAAGAAAATACCTCTCCTCCAAGGGAAAAGAGTAACTCTTCTTCATCCACAAGCAGTTCGGTGAAAATCATGGAAATGTCTGATAAGGAATTTAGAGCATTCATAATGTCGAAGCTAACAGAGATGGAAGAGAAGAAAGATAATGAACTGCTAAAGAGAAAGGAGAAAGAGGTTGACGAGTTCCAGGAGATGAGGAAATTCTTGCAAGATCTAAAAGAGGAATTACACACTTTACAAAAGACTCAAACGGAACTGCTAGAGATGAAGGCTATAATACAAGAAGTCAAAATCTCCCTTGAAAGTATTAAAAGCAGACTAGATCATTCAGAAAATAAAATCTCAGATGTAGAAGAGAAAATGGCTGGCCTAGAAAAATCCACCATGAATACTGAGAAAATGGCACAAAAATTTGAGAATAATATGCGAGAAGTACTGGATACCATCAAATGTTCAAATATACGAATAATTGGCATTCCAGAAGGTGAAGAGACCCATAAGGGCATTGATAATCTATTCCATGAAATCCTGCAAGAAAACTTTCCAAACTTGGAGAAGCATTCGAAGATCCAGTCCCAGGAAATATGAAGGACCCCAAATAGAATCAACCCAAGAAGATCTTCTCCAAGACACATTATAGCCTGGTTGACCAAAACCGCAGACAAAGACAAGGTACTAAGATTGGCAAGAGAAAAACATCAAGTTACCTACAAAGGACATCCCATCAGGCTAACAACAGATCTCTCATTGGAAACAATGCGAGTGAGGAGAGAATGGGAAAATATATTCAAAATGTTAAGAGAGAAGCAATTTCAGCCAAGAATACTGTACCCGTCAAGATTATCTTTCAGGTGGGAAGAAAAGACAAGAACATTCTCAGATAAACAAAACCTGAAAGAATTTACCAGCACCAGACCAGATCTCCGAGAAGTTCTCAAGGGTGTGCTATATCAGGAAAATTAAATACAGACACACAGAAATAAGAGTTCAAAAACTAAGAAAGTGGCCAACTTAATCGTAGGTACAAGTCTGGAGTTGAATATTATATCCCAGAATTTAATCAGGAAAATAGAACCAGAACAGAAGATAAAAGTACATGAGACTAATAGGTTCATGCACCTACCATTTAAACAGAATCCTAACCTGTTTCCTGGCTTTAAGCAAAGTTCCTTGGCGTTTCTTTGATTTAAGTTAAAACTGGTTTTCTTAATAGTAATAGTAATGAGTGAACTCACCATTGAAAGTAGTTAGATTATGTAAGAAATTGTGTGATCAATACAATGTGGGTGGGAAAGGAATGGAAGACAATTGTAGACACCAGAGATATAGTGTGAGAAGAGGGTGGGAAAGGACAGAGGGTCAGAAAGAGGGGTAAAAATAATTCTAGGAACTAGAAATGGAAAATTTTTATAATATGCATGATTAGGTCACTATGCAGTATATACTGGATGGGAAATCACATTTTGTATGTTGTGATGATGCTTAGGGAAAGAATGTAAATTAAGTTACAAAAAAAAATCAGATAAAAAAATTCAATGACTGCTGTAAGATATATAGCCCCAGCTAGGTGCTACTTTATAGGATGTGCAAAGTTAGATTTGAGTTCATGGAAATGTATATATCACCTGTGCTTGCTATGAAAATATTTAGATTAATTAAGGTCTTTAGTAATTCAATAAAATGTGGGGGAGAAACAGTATAGAAAGCAAACATAGATACCAGAGACAGTGTGGGAGGAGATTGGGAGATGGCAGAGGGTAAGAGATAGGGAATCAAGGATGGGGGAAAAAAAGCAAAACATAGAGAAAACAAGAAATGGAAGATTATTTGCTGACAATAACATGTTTGTTGATGTGCTTGATTGAGACAATATACAGTGTACTCTGGATGGAAAATCTCATTTAGTATGCTGTAATGATGTACAGTGAATGAATACAAATAAATAAACTGAAATTAAAAAAAGAGATCTTCAGAAAGTTCATGGATTATAAAAAAAATAAAGAAAACTATACATGGTTTTCAAATATTTTTGTGCCAAAACAAACTTTTACACACTTTTAACTACCTGTCTGTATAGGATTTAATATGAAATAATAAGAAATATAACACATCAGTTTCAAAAGAATCCCTATTGGACGATCATGAACTCTGCTAAAATTGAAACTAGAACAAACACTAAACTTACTGTGAAGGTTG
Organism: Tupaia tana; assembly: GCA_026018925.1. Lineage (NCBI taxonomy): Eukaryota > Metazoa > Chordata > Mammalia > Scandentia > Tupaiidae > Tupaia > Tupaia tana. Next base: position 93,047,521 of record JAKSZU010000006.1, read on the forward strand.
GGTGAAAGAAAAGTAAAATTATTTATGCTTTAAGAAAAGTTCACGGGGATAATCTCTTCTCCAAAATGAGTAGTTTACATAAAGATAACTTGTTTTAAAAAATGATAAGATGATATTGAAGATGACTCCTGTAGTAGCAGATTATCCACATCAATTTGTGACAAAAATTAACCTTGTTCATGTCCCAATAACAGTAACAACCCAAAAGTAACAGCAGAAGCAATAGCCAATACCAAAGACAGCCGATTGTTTTAGCTTACACAATTCTGTCTGAAAAATTACAGTTGGGCCAGGTTTCTGCTCAATTTATTCTGAAACTGTTGCACCAACATCAGCTGCAGACAAGAGTAGAGTTTTCAATGGAAATTTTTCTTATTTCTTGCATTTTTTTAAAGAGAGATTTTTGCTATAGGGTGCATATGCTCACTGGAGAGACAGAGACAGAAAGTGAGACATAACTTCCCAGTCAGATGGCCATGCCACAATCCCATCTCCATTGACCTCTTAAGATTTGAGCATGAATCTTGAGCTTCTGGGTCCAGGAATTGAATGATGGTCAACTACGTGGCAGTCCAGTGATGTAACTGTTCTGCCATCTGCTGGTCCCTCAATGGAAATTTATTAAAAGTTTAGAGCCAGCAGGTGGCATAGTGCTTAAGGAAGGTACTGGACTCACGCTTGGTTGACATGGTTCAAGTCTCAGACATGGCTATCTGAAACTCACTCTAGCTCTTAGTGTGTGGATGCCCAATATCCTGAAAGGAGAATGGAGAAGAAGGGATTACAACGTGGCCATCACCCTGAGGTGGTGGGTGATTTCTCTCTTTTGGTCTCTCTGTCTCTTTGGTGAGTGCACATGCCTCATAGCAAAATTCTCTCTAAAAAAATTTTTTTAAAAAAAATCAAAATTGTGATTCATTTATTTGAAGAATTATCATAGGAGATGACACCTGATATTCCAGTGTGTCCTGAAGACAAAGCACAGAGTAATTATTTTCATGAGGTTGAAGTGCTCCAGTCTAAGCAATAGCAGACCAGTCAAGAGAGTCATGGCAACATTTTTGAGGGATGCTGAAATAATTGACTTACTGAAGGGCAAATGACAATAGCATCTGCTTATTCTAAGAGTATTTTCGGAAAGTTTGCCAAAGCTTTTGCAGAAATGTTCCTGAGAAAGCTTTACCAGACAGTCCTTTTCTACCACAGCTATGTTCCTGCTCATTCTTTTCAACAAAGACAGGTACTTTTGTGAATGTTTCCAGGGACATTCATTAGGAAACCACCTCACTATGCAGGTTTGGTTTCTTCTTACTTCTTTTAGTTTTCTATCCACAATTTTTTTTGAAGTACTCAACAATCCTATCAACAAGCTGAAATGCAGGTTGAATAAAGATGTCATGAAATGTAAAAATGCATTATGGGAAATAATAAAGCATGTGTTTAAAAATAATAACAGTGAATATATGAATACGTGGTAGTAGCGTTAATAAGAATCAATTTAAAAGTAAATTTTGGAGAGCAACAGGTGGTGTGGAGGTAAAGGCATTGGATTCCCACTGGAAACTCAACTCCACAGCTTGAGCACCAGACCTGGCAGCTTGCAAATCATGCCAAGTGTGTGTGCATGTGTGTCCAAGATCCCAAGAGAAGAATGAAGGAAGAGGGAGAGTGGTGTGACCATACCTCCTGGGGGTGATTTCTCACTTTCCCTCTGTCTGTCTTTCTCTGTATGCACCGTATGGCAAAAACCTGTGATCCTGTTGACTGGGACTGGATATTGATCATGGCAATGCGGACTACTGGGGTTGCCTGTCTTTGTTTCTCTTTCTCTTTTTTTGTTTCACTCTCTTGTAAAGGTAAAAAAATTAAACTAAAAAAAACCCTAGTTTGGATGCACTTGGTCAAATATGAAGTTTTAAACTTAATTGGCGTATTGCAAGGTATGCAATTCATACAAAATACAACACAAACAAATTAGTTTTCTATAAATCAATTATTAAAGAAATAGATCTGTCTAGTTTAAAATGCCTCTTGGGAAAAAAAAAAAAAAGCAAAATCTTTCATGTACATAAGTTCAATAGCCAATAGTATCAAGACTATTATAAATCAAGTAAGGAAAAAAAAATGAAATGATAGCAACTGAAATGCTGTATCAAATATTTAGATAATATCTGGAAATCTCTCGCATTATAGATATACCTAAGGTAATGAGAGATGGCAATGATTTGTTTTGACATATAAAGCATACGGCTATGATAAAATTCATGTGCTTATATTTCACAGTGAAGCTAGCTTTCAGTATAAAGCTTAGTTACTAGTAGTGCTATTTGTTTTAAATTGATTGGTATAATTAAAATTTTTTTTAAATCTGAAAATGAATAAGAAATGAGGTGAACAATTACTAGTGGATTCAAACAACTAATGCAGACAATTTTGAGTAATTTTTAATAGTTTCTAAGAAAATTAAGTAAAGTACTATCTTGCTTCAAATCTGGCTGAGATTTAAACAAATAATAATGATTACTTTAATAAGTGACAAAAAAGTCCCGTTATGTAATGAAATAATACATTCATTTATTAGTCTTAGATAAGTAATTATCTTAATCAGGATGTTTAGAAACAAATGTTACCAAAACCTCAAAAACAATATTTTATGTAAATATGATTTACATAAAGAAAAATTAAAAAAAAAATTAAATTAGGAAATTCAGAATGAACAATCTTCCTTTTCTGAAATATCATTATGATTTTCAAGTTGGCCATTAAAAACAAAAGAAAACAGCATACCAGTTCCTGCACAACAGAAATAAGTGTCCAGACCCAGGCCAGAGATCTCCTTGGAATCTGCACACTCTAATCTTCAGCTCCAGGTGAGTCTGTCTTTCTTTCCTGCTCCACCATTCTTCCATGCTTCTGCACAGCAGAAGTGAGTGTGCAGACTGCAGCCAGAGACTTCCTTGGAACCACCAATCTCTCCCATTTTTCACAGACTTTATAGTTTTCTGAAGCACCTGGCATGCTTGCTTTCTCTGTTAAAACGCTGCAGCTCAGACCCAGGTACATCTGTTCTCTAGAATCTGGGAGGCATCTGAAGTACCCCATCCCAGTAACAAAAGTGCAAGTTACAGGGTGAGAATCAGAAAGACAGGGCTACAAATAGATCATGGATCACATCCTCCTGCATGCCTTTAAATGTTCAAAATTAACTCTAAGAAATTAGGAAGAAACATATAATCCACCAGATGACCAGAAACCACTGTAGAGACAGAAGAAATATGAGAAAGCAAAAAATATCTCTCCCCCAAGGGAAAATAACAATTCCTCGTCATTTACAGATAGCACAGTAGAACTCTTGGAAATATCAGATAAGTAATTCAGAATATTCATAGCAACAAAATTTAACAAGATACAATAGAAAAGAGACAACAAACTCAAGAAGGTGCAAGAGAAAAGAGACAACAGCTACAGAAGATGAGGAAGTCTTTCCACAATCTGAAAGAAGGAACAGATACCATAAAAAAACAAAACAAACAAAAAAAAAAAAAAAAACAACAAAAAACAGAGCTGTTAGGGATGAGGGCTGTAATACAGGAAATTAAAATCTCCCTTGAAAAAACAGATTAGGTCATGCAGATGATCGAATCTCAGCTGTAGAATACAAAACCTGTGACCTGGGGGTTGGGGTGGGGAGCAAAAGGATAGAGAAAATAACAACAACAACAACAAAAATGAAGATAATATATGAGAAATACTAGATTCAATTAAACTTCCTAAATTCTAAATAATTGGTATCCTGGAAAGTGAAACAACTAATAAGGGCACTGAATATCTATTCCACGAATTCCTGGAAAAACCTTTAAAAACTAGAGAAACATTAAAACATCCATACCCAAGAAATACAAAAGACTCCAAATAGAATCAGCACTTCTCAATGGCACATCATATTCAGACAGGCCAAAACAGAAAAGAAAGATACTATAATTAGTCAAAGAGAAATGTCGAGTTACTTACAAAGGATATTCCATCAGGCTAACATCAAACCTCTGATCATAACCAATGCAAACAAGGAAAGAATGGGAAAATATATTCAAAGTGTTAAATGAAAAGCAATTTCAACTAAGAATTCAATACCCAGCAAAATTATCCTTCATATGGGAAGAAAAGATAAAAATATTCTCAGATAAATAAAACCTGAAAGAATTTACCAACACCAGGCCAGCTCCTCAAGAAGGGAGTACTATCCCAGGAAAGCTAAAGACAGAGATAAGAGAACAAAAACAACAACAACAACAACAACAACAAAAAAAAAATGGCCAATTTAATGGCAGGGACAAATAGGCTTTATTCCAGAGATGCAAGGGTGGCTCAACATATGCAAAAACATAAATGTAATACACCATATCAAGAGAAAGAAAGATTAAAAACCATATGATCATTTCAATAGATGAATAAAAAAAAACATTTGACAAAAGACAATATCCCTTCATGATTAAAACTTTCAGCAAAATTGTCATAGAAGGATCATTTCTTAGCATAACAAAAGTCATCAATTTAAAATGTATAGTAAACATTATACTAAATGGGGAAAAGCTGAAAGATTTCCCACTGAAAACTGGTACAAGAAAACGCTGCCCAGTTTCTCCACTCCTTTTCAATATAGTATACAAAGTCCTAGCCAATGGATCAGACAAGAGAATGGTATAAAAGGCATTCAAATAGAGAAAGAGGAATTGAAATTATCTCTATTTGTAAATGACATGATTGTATACATGGAAGACAAAAAATATCCATGAAAAAACTTCTGTTAGTAATAAATGAATACAGTAAAGTGGCAGGATACAAAATTAACTTACACAAATCTATATCATTTCTATATTCAAACAACAAACAGACAGAGGCAGAACTGAAGAAAGTCCCATACCTTACCATACCATACCATACCATAGAAACGTATAAGATATCCAAGAATAAATCCAATCAAGGAAGTCAAATATCTCTACAAGCAAAGCTATGAAAATCTTTAAAAAAGAAATTGAAAATGAAAAAAAAAAAAAAAGTGGAACGACATCCTTTGTTCCTGAATAGGGAGAATTAATAAAATCAAAATGACAATTCTACCCAAATCAATCTGCATATTTAATGCAATCCTATAAAATTACAAGAGACATTCTTCACAGATCTAGAAAAGACAATCATAAAATTTGTCTGGAATCATAAAAATCCCTGGATTGCCAAAACAATCCTGCATGAGAAGAGTTGAATGGGTGGCATATTACTCCCTGACCCTTAAATATATTACAAAGCTGTGATAGTCATAACAGTGTGATTTTGACACAGAAACAGATATATGGACCAACGGAACAGAATAGAAATCCCAGAAATAAACCCCAAAACATATAGCCAACTGATTTTTGACAAAGGGTATCAGTCAATCCAGTGGAAAAGGGAAAACCTCTTTAGCAAATGGTGGTAGAAAAACTGGGTATACATCTGCATGAAGATGAATCTGAATCTCTATCTCTCATCATTAACAGAAATCAACTCAAAATGGATCAAATATCTAAACCTAAGATCTCAAATTATGAAATTATTGGTGGAAAACACTTGGGAACCCTGGGAGACATTAGAGTAGGAAAAGACTTCTTAAATAAAATCACCGAAGTACAGGCAATAATCTCAAAAAAAAAAAAAAAAAAAAAGACAAAGAGGGATTACATCAGATCAAGAAACTTCTGCATAGCAAAAGACACAGTAATTAGTTTGAACTGACAACCCTCAGAATAGGGAAATATCCTGTGATCTATGCATCAGATAAGGGTCTGATAACCAGAATACACAGGAAACTCAAGTGGCTTCCCCCCAAAAAAAATGACTAACCCCATTAAAAGATGGAAAAAGGAGCTGAATAAACAACTCTCTAAGGAAGTCTTATGAATAGCCAGAAAGCATATGAAAAGATGTACATCATCCCTCATTGTAAGGAAGATGTATATCAAAACCACAATGAGATACCGCTTAACCCCAGTCAGAATGACAAAGATTAAAAAACAATAAATTATAAGTGCTAGTGGTATGTGATGATAGGGAACTCTCTTACACTGCTGGTGGGAATGTAAATTGATCCAGCCACTGTAGAGAATAATGTGGAGCTACCTCAAAGATCTACGAGTGGAACTTTAATATGAACTGACAATTCCACTCCTGAGTATTTACCCAAAGGATGGATAGGAAAACACTCAGTCAGAAAACTGTTTGCATGGAACCAACCCAAATGTCTATGAACAGATGAATGGATTGGAAAAGTGTGGCACATATACTCTATGGAACACTACTCAGCCATCAAAAAAAAAAAAAAAAAAAAAAAAAAATCCTGGCATGGATAGAAAGTTGATGAATAAGGAAGATTTACTGCTGAGTGAAGCAAACCAGACTATGAAAGAGAAGTATTGTATGTCTCCAGTTAACATATACCAACTGTTCGCACTCTATGGTGGAAACTGAGTGCTTAGAGGACATAGTAAGCATTGAAAATGTTTATAGATTCTGGAGACAATACGGGAGGAGGGTGAAAAAAGGGGGAGAGTGTAAGGAAAGAAATTAAGGAGGAAAATAGAGAAGATAGGATATTTGTGGGACACAGAAATAGGTTATTATCTATTGATGATAATGTGTTTTGTATTGTCAACTGGACTAGTGCGAAGTGTTTTCATATTGGGTAAATTTAACTTATAAGCAAAGTGATGTATAGTGATTAAGTGTATAAATTAAAAAATAATAACAACAATAATAAGAAAAACACACTGAGCTTGTGTGCGTGCACATGCCCCAAATTTTGACAGAATGGAGAAGCAGAGAAGGGAATATGGTATGACTACAACCCTGTGGAAAGTACTTTCTCCCTCTCCCTCTTACTGTCTCTGTCTGTCTGTCTGTCTCTCTCACTGGTAGTACACACACCCTCTGGCTTATCAAAACAAAATAGGTAAGTTCATTGAAGGATATTAGAGAAGAGTGAGATCCAGTTCACCATATCAAGGACTTAATATGAAATCAACAACTTAATATGGAATCAATGGAGTCCTTTTAATAAAGATGTTATTCTCTACTGTGAAAATGAAAACAAAAACAAAAACATTCCCCAAATGAAAATAAAACAAAACAAAATAAAGAAAACAGCATGTAGAAGTTTTCAAGGAGGTAGAAATATAAAAAGAGTGGGGCCGGCAGGTGGCATGGTGGCTAAAGGCGCTGGATTCCCAGATGGCCAACCGTGGTTCAAGTCCTGGACCTGGTGACTTGCTTTCTCAGTTTCCTTTTCTTTCTCTCTCTTGGTTTCTGTCTGGTCAAACTAATAATAATAATAATAATAATAATAATAATAATAATAACGACAACAAATGGAATTAAATAAATGAGTCTTTTAAAAAAGAAATATCAAAAGAGTAAAGTGATAGCTTAATACAGAAGAAATTATAGGATGGATAATAGAATTACATCAAGAAATAGAAGTAGTAAAGCAGAGCAAGATGAAAACAAGTCCCTTCATTTGTAAGTAAAAGAGATTTACACAGAGCTACTAAAGCTCATGTTTCAGGGGTGTTCATTTGCACAAGTCTCTTCCCAGGTCTTGTAACCTATTTTGTACTTGTAATTTGGCAGTCTGGAGCATGACAGATTGGAAAATGTAAGTCTGATAAGTAAACTGAGTCTGTCCATGGACATCAATGTGCATGTGTGTTTATATACTTAGAAAAAAAGCAGACAGACAGAAGGTCAGAGATGAGAGAGGCAGGATTAGAAAACAGGGCAGAGGATGATTATCCATCCTGATTGTATATACTTTTTTATTTTGAAAAAAATATATATTTCTTTTAATTTCAGAAGAAATGTGTACTCTCCAGAGAGACAGAGAGAGAGAAAAAGAGCAAGCAGGGGAGATGAAAGTGCTCTTAAATTGGGTGTGATCATGCCACAGTCCCTCCTCCTCCATGTCTCCATTCTGTCAGGATTTGGGGCACACACACGTGTGTGCTCAACTTGTTTCTCAAGTGTAAGATTTGAACTGCAGTCAATTAAGTTGGAATATGGGTCCCTTAACCACTAGGCTGCAATATCAGCCTCTGATTGTAGACATTTCAGTCTTGTTGCTACTTTTCATCATGGTTCTTGCTGTTTAATTAATTAATTAAAATTGAAACTAAATTATTATATGCCCCAGCCTTCCTGTTAATTTCTTTCTTTTTCTCTTCAGCGAGACTATCCTTAACCATTTTACTTCCATGTTCATATTTATTTTGTCAAAGTAAGTATATGAAATATTGGGATATGAATTAAAGTGAGTTTTGTATTAATTTGATAGTTAAAAGAACAAATTATTTGACTTTTTGAGAATCTGGGAAGATGAGTAAAAGAAACAGTTTACAGCTAACCATTTATGCAGGTTGTTCTATATATGTTATTCACTTGTCAAAGCCTTCTTGGATTGATATTAATGAGATTTCTTACCTCTGCACTTGTGTTAATTAGTTTGATCATTTCTCTTTTTCTAAGACATTTTGAATAATCTCTTAGGGTATAACCTCACTCTTGGTTCTAAAATGCAGTAACTTGTTTGACGTTTAAAAATAGTCACAAAAAACCTGACTAATGAAATACAAGGAAAAGTGGTATTTGCAGGTATCTCTTTCTGTTCTTAGGGGAAATTTTTCCTGGCTTTTTGAAATGACTATATGAAAATACTGCTCATTATTTGTCTTAAATGTATACATATACAACTATAACAAATACATCTAAGCTATAAATAAAATGAAGTACTTAAAAGAAAAAAAAAAACTATTATGCTCGATGACACTGTCTTAAGACTTAAATATTTTAAGTAGTTCTTTTTCATTATAAGTGAATGGTATAAATTAAAGTTATTGAGGTCTAGGAATCAAAAAGTCATAGGCAAAACATCTAAGTTCGTTTTCCTTCTAGTGTGCTTATATGTTTTTGTGGCATGTTGCCTTTATTTGCTAGTATATAAACATTCAGGGTTTAATTCAAGAAGAAAAGATAAATACTAAAGTAGTTCATGAAGGAAATCTATTCCACTTCATTACTCCAGGTTAAAATGACAATTCGTAAATAATGATATATTTATTTTTTTATATCAAATAGTGTAAAAAAAAAATGAGAGGTCACAGAAAATTAAAAAAATAACAACTGATCGCTTATATTTCATCCAATAATGCTGTTTCCTGACACACAATGTGTCCTATATCACTTTGCATTATTTATCATTTTCCAGATAAGCCTTATATGTTCTCTGATATAGGGGATCTCTGTGAGCTTTTCCCTCAGTACAAAATGCTTTCCCACACATTGTTATATTAAGGGTCTGTCATCCTTTTTTAATCAGCTAAACTACTACTACATCATTTGAATATTTTATCAATAGGTCTGATTGTTGTCAGTACTCTGGAAGAAAGAAAAAAAGAAAAGAAAAAAGAGAGAGAGAGGAAAGAAAGAAAAAAGGGAAAGAAAGACAGAAAGAAAGAAAAAGAAAGAAGGAAAAAGGAATAAAGACCAAAAGAAAGAAAGAGAGAAAAGAAGAAATAAAAAAAGGAGACGAAGAAGTCCCAGTGATTCCACACTCTGATCAGGTACCTATGAATATGATAAGAATACACCTCTGAATAACATTTTATGTTATGCCATAGGTCACATTAAAATAGGGAGATTATCCTAATGAGACAGATCGAATCCCATGAGCTATTTTTAAAACTCTGGATTTTCTCCAGCTAGTTCATGAAAGAGGGAGTCAGAAGTAGTTTAAGCAAGAGAAATATCCCACCTAGTTTCTTGAGTTCAAAGTAAAGGAAGCCACCTGCTGCTGAATGGGGTGCACATTGGGAATGTCAGCTAGACGTGCCGAGAGACCCCTGGCCGACAGCCGGCAAGAAAACTGACAGGCTAGTTCACCTGCAAGGAAAAATACCTGCCAATAATCGGAATGAATTTAGAAGGGAATTTATCCCTCAGGCTTCTAAATAAGAGCCTGCCTCTGCCAATATCTCGATTTGGGCCTTTGAGTCCCTAAGTAGAGAAACTGGCAAATCCATCCAGACTTCAGACATATAGAATTGTGACATAATAAATGGATATTGTTTTAAACTTCTAAAACTTCTAAATGTGTAGCAAATTGTTACACAGCAATAGCAAACTAAGGCCCCCCTCGCCCAAAAATTAAAAAAAAAAAAGAAAACCTTCCTTTCAATGGCATATAGGTGTGCTTCACCCTATATATAAATTTTATTTCCTTTCTCCCTCCCTCAGTAGAGAGTCTCAGAAAAGAGGGGATATAATTTTCTCATATTTCCATGTACGTATGCCTTTTTAGTTCTTTTTTTCTATATATATATATATATTTTTTTTTTTTTTTTTTCGGAGAGGTTTTTGCCATAGGGCACATGTGCTCACCAGACAGACAGAGAGAGACAGAGAAACAGAAAGTGAGAAATCACCCCCCAGGAAGGATGGCCACGCCGCTATCCCTTCTCCTCCATTCTCCTCTCGGGATCTTGGGCACGCACGCACATGTGCCTGGCGTGAGTTTTAAGCCACCAGGTCCAGGACGCGAATCACGGTTGACTACATGGGAGTCCAGCGACATAGCCATTACGCTAACTGCTGGTCCTGCCTTTCTAGTTCTTGACAGGACAGAGACATGGAGGAGAAGGAATCACAGCATGACCAGGCCCCATCAGTGGAGTGCTTTCTCCCTCTCTCTCTTATTATTTCTTAGTGATTTTCCTAGTCTGATTCAAAATAGTCATTTACTGTTACAGTTTGTATTGCATTTTATATGTTACTGTCTCAAATTTAATACTAAAAACTAGAAATCATCATCAAACTTTGGTACATGATAATAAATTGCTAAATGTGATAAGCCTTATTAATAAAATTATAAACTCCACTTGTCAAGAAAAAACTACATTTGGCACTTGATGGGTATAAAACACTTGTTTCAAATCTTTGCACATTTAGAGCAGCATTCTCACTCACATTCTGACAATTGCTCAGAATGAAAATATTTGTATCATTACAAAACATACTTGATATAATACTTTCATGGTTATCAACTTTAAAGGCCATCATTGCACATTTATATTCTAGCATCATAAAAGTATTTACATTAACAACAGTGAGAAATTGAGTCCATTTATAAAATGCTTCTGAATTATTGTTCGAGATTGAAATAAATATTAAATGATTTCAAAATGCTAAATAAAATACTGAAAAATGAAGCTTTCGAATTGCCTCTATGTATAACAACCACAATCTGAGAATATAGCAATCTATTATCAGGTTTTTTTTCCAATGTTAGCAAATCCAAGTATTTCTACAGAATAAACTGCCCTTTGGTCTTCTGCATTTCACACTTTCCCAATTTTGTTTTCTGTTTTCCAAAATCCTATAAATTTCCTCTTCTAAGACTGGTATCCTCTTCTAATACTGGATTAGTATTTTCAAAATTAAGAATTAGAAAAACTCTTCCATAGTTGTTTAACGAGTTGAGCAGCAGTATACGTTCACAGTGAGCAGAGGCTCTACGGCTGGCCTGCTTCAGTGTCCAGGTCAGCTGTATTTACCCCTGTCTATGCTGGCTTGGGCAAGATACCAAGTAGTTTTAAGCCTGGGTATTTACAGATTTTAAATGGGTATTTTAATATAAGTTATATGATGGGCTTGTGAGATTTAAATAAGGATTAATGTACACAAACCTTTCAGTACATTATGACATGGCCAATAGTTCAAACCCCAGGCCTACTTGCTTGAGAAACACTGCAAGGATGTGTATATATATATATATGTGTGTGTATATATATATATATATATGTGTGTGTGTGTGTGTGTGTGTGTGCATTCCCCCGTTCTTGACAGGACAGGGAAATGGAGGAGAGGGAATCGCAACATTACCACACCCCATCAGTGGAGTGCTTTCTCCTCCTCTCTCTGGCTAGTGCTAGTAGCCTCTTCCAATTTTTAAGACTCTAATATTAATATCAGATCATCTTAACTCACAAAAAAAGTAGAGAATAAAAGCACATTTACGTGCAAATATTCATTTGAAAGAAGTACTGAAATAATTTTGTTAAAATATTATCTATAGCTTTGATAAGTATACATACTGCAGAGAATATTAAGAAACCGCGTGATCATTTTACATCTATACTATTGTTTACACCTACTTTCATTCTAAAGAAAACTGATGAATTAATCATCCCAAAGTCATTTTTGGAAGAATTGTCTTAAGATTTGATTAAAAGATCATCTACTTCAGAATCACTTGGGATCAGGTGAAAAAAATACATATGTGTGGTATCTTCAAAACACACATTATGAGAAAAACTATGCATACATTTTGAACTTTTTGCACTAAAATAAACTTATCTTAACTTGCTGCTGTCTGCAAGGATCTAGTCTGAGGCACTGAGAATATCAGAATCTCAGTGTGAGAAGAGCCCATCATCACAGCAACATGAATTCTGCTAAACTTGGAGTAAGAACAAACATCAAATTTATGCTAACACTAAATGGAAGCATAGTCAAATCATTAATGTGTTACAGAAAGTTTATGGGGACAATACCCTAAGGAAACAGCAGCTTACAAATGGGTAAGTCATTTTAAGAAAAGATGAGATGATGTAAAATATGACACCCAGAGCAGCAGCACATCCACATTAATCAGCGAGTACTCTAGTTGAAGAGAGCTGACAGTTGTTAACTCAACAGACAGCATCATAGACATCTAAACTGATTCAGTTTACATAATTATACAGAACAAGTAAAGCTGAACAAACTTTCTGCTCACTGAGTGCCCAAACTATTGTGCTCAGATCATCTGTAGACAAGAGCATAGCCGTCAATGTAAATTTTAAACACCTGGTATCAAGATTCTGAAACATTTTGTTGAAGAATTGTAAAAGCAGTTGATATATGGCCTTGTTAGTGTCATCCTGAAGACAAAACACAATCAAAACAATGAATATCAAGAGGAAGACAATGTCCAGTAAAAGCAAAATCAGATTATCAAGGGCAAAAGTCATGATGACAATTCTTTGGGATGCTCAAGACATTTTGTTTCTTGGCTTTTTGGAAGGCCAAAGAATAAGGATAACTTCTTATTATAAGAATGTTCTGGGAAATTTAGCTGTAGCTTTGGAAGAAAAATACTTGGAAAAGTTTTATCAGAGTTACTCTTCACTGTGACCACATTCCTGTCCATGCCTCTTATCAAACCAGGGAAAATTTGCAAGAATTTCAATAGAAAAATCACTAGGCAACCCACCTCACAGTCCTGATTTGGCTTCTGCTGACCTACTTTTAAGATTTCTAATTGTTGGACTCCCACGTAGTCGACTGCGGTTCGCGTCCCGGACCCGGTGGCTTAAAACTTACGCCGGGTGCGTGTGCGTGCGTGCCCAAGATCCCGAGAGGAGAATGGAGGAGAAGGGATTGCGACATGGCCATCTCCCCTGGGGGGTGATTTCTCGCTTTCTATCTCTCTGTCTCTCTCTGTCTGTCTGGTGAGCGCACGCGCCCTATAGCAAAAACCTCTCAAAAAAAAAAAAAAAAAAGATTTCTAATCTTAAAAAAAAAAAATCTTTAAATGATATTCATTTTTCATCAGCTAATAATGTAAAAAAAAAAAGCCCTGCAATGCCATGCTTAAATTCCCAGGACACTCAGTTTTTTAGGAATAAATTAAACCACTGGTATCATTGCTTACAAAAGTACCTTGACCTTGATGAATCTTATCTTGAGAAATAAAATTCTTACATACATGCATGCATATATAATTATATACATATACTTTTTTCTATAAATTCCATTTTCAGCAAACATTTTGAAGTGCCTTTGTTTCTGCCTTCCAGATATTAAAAATAATACTCTTCTGTTGGTTTTTTGAAAGACTTCCATTTAGTATGTTTAAAGTGTGATTCTCTTTTTTTTTTGCATTCTAAATTATGAAAATCACTATAATGAACTCTAATAATAATTGAAAATACTGTCACAATGCTATAGGCTAGTAATAGAATATTCCAATTCTGAGAATTGAATGAAGTGATTGATGTATATAAATGGCTTACCATAGCACTTGGTCATTTGTGGTTACTCAAAAATAAGCTCCTATAAATTGAGTTATCAGAAAAGTCATGATGTATTTTTTTTATGTTTTTCTATGCAAACATGTATCATGACTTTTCTGACAACCCAATAGTTTTCTCAACATTAACTATCTTTTGGAATAATTGAGATATAAAGCAAGTTCTTAATTATAGAATCATAATGAAATAATAAATGTTGTTTAGGTCAAATTCAAATAATTATATATAATTCTTTACTTTGATTGAGGAGACTAAAAAGCTTACATGGAAAACCCACTTTAATCATCCATTAAAATGTAGAATTAAAACCATGACTATAACAGAAGATATTCTCTGTTCCTTAACAGGCTGCAAGGGTGACCTTATTTTTTTTAAGTAGTCATGTCATGAAAGAGAGATTCAGAAAAAGAGAGAAAGACAGAGCCAGGAAGACAGACTTCAGTAGGATGTGTATGTTGTGGTCCATCCCCAATCTCTACTGGTCTGGGTCACGGGCATGTACCCAGTGTGCATCCCTGTGTGAGGGAGGTCCAGGGACACGAACATGAAACCAATTCCTGTACAGCGCTGCAAGACCATTGTGCGCCTCCTTAGAATATGATTTCTATATGTAAATGTCAAGTCTGAATTGGACTGAAATTAGATAAGTTAGTGATTTGCAGAATATTGGGAAGAATTTAAATGAAATTATTATACAGAGGATAGATGATGGCACAAGAGCAAAACACAACTGCCTTAGAGTCAGATCCCCATGGGAAGGCTGTTAGTTGTTATCTAGAAACATTCCTGAGTATGCTGGGGACATGTGTACCCTTGCTCCGGGCTGGCCGAGGTGGCAGAGGATCACAGAATGAAGACCCTGGGAGGCATTAGTGATCCCTCTCGGTCTCTGTCTTTCCTTCTTAAATTCATGAAATAAATGTAAAAAACTGTTAAATAAAATTACTATACAAATTAAATTATAAATAGTTTAGTCAGCAGAGCATTTATTAAGAAGAAAATAAATAATAAAGAGATGTAAAACATTACTGTAAAAGGGAAATATCAATGAACTGGGTACAGAATATAAATAAAGCAATCTTTGTTGTACTTATGATTTTAAAAATGAACTATTCAGGGACCAGCAGTTGGAGTAATGGCTGTGTGGCTGAACTCCCATGTAGTCAACTGCAGTTTGAGTCCCGGACCTGGTGGCTTAAACTCACACCGGGCACATGTGTGTGAGAATGGAGGAGAAGGGACTGCAGCATAGCCATTCCCCCTCCCAACAAGGGAGGTGATTTCTCACTTTCTGTCTCTCTGTCTCTCTCTGTCTTTCTGGCGAGCACACACGCTCTATAGCAAAAATCTCTCCAAAAAACAAAAACAAACAAACAAAAACTCTTCTTTTTTTCCCTGGTGTTGTTGAGTTTAATGTCTTCCTACTATTGAATTGGATATGTTAACTGACATTGGATATTAGCATATCAATTAGATATGCTATAATTTGCTTGTCATCAAGTATAAGTTTACAAGTAATTTATCTAGTTCCTCTAAAGAAATACTTATAATAAAAGATGAATCTCTAGAAAAAAATAAAAAAAGAAATAGAGCCAATGCCACTGAAATATTGCTTACATTTACAAGAGTATTATATTAAAATGCACTGTGTTGTCAGAGGAGCCCAATTGTCTTCTTTAATTTAAACTCTTACTATGTAAACACATAGTTAGGAGTATGTTAATTTTGTATGTCAATAGGAATAATCTAGTATTGTAATTAAAAAGACTATGGGATGTCTGTAGAAATAATCAATTACTATTTCTGTCACTTATGATAAAGGTGTATAATCTCATGTACTAGGTAGTAAGTGTAAGAAAACCCTGAAATTGTTTCAGATTATGGAGGCAAGAAAAAAAAAAAAAAAAAAAAAAAAAAAAAAAAAAAAAAAAAAAAAAAAAAAAGCTATCTTTCCAGTTCTGTAAACTCTGGATCTTATTTCTCACTTTGAGAAAAGGTTGGAATGTTCCAGAAGCTGGCCTGTGGCACACATCATTCTCTGATACCCAGAGTGCTCAGATAAAGCAGATAGATTCCCATCAATCACACCACGTGGCAGCAATAACAATGCCAGTGGAACAGAGCATTGTTACAAGATTAGGGCCTCCTGCTTTGAGAGCAAACATCCTGGCTTTACCTCATTTATTTTTCATAACTTGCCTGCATTTGACTCAGCATTTAGGAAGCAGTAGGAGACTATTTTCTGATACTAGTCAATGTCATTTAAGTAATATATTTAGAGATCAAAAAAGTGCATAATAATTCCGATTTATCTCTAAGATTCTAAAATACTAAAGTCTGTGAAGAGCTTAATAAATTAGGAGCAGTCTGAGAAATTATGAAACTGACTTTGATTAATCACTCTTATTTATGCATTTGACGATTACTCTTAAATCCACAGTAATTCGTCTTACTCATAAAATACGTTTAGATTTAGTTTCCTTCCTGGTATGAACCCCGAGGAAAAATCCAGTGTTTGCCACGTCATCTTACCTATTTTGTCACGAAGTACGCAACTAAAGAGAATATACAAAACAGTAAACAAAACCCTAAAGATTATTTAAGACCTTCCAAAGGTGAATCTGCTGGCAAACGTGACTGAACACTTCATTAGTCAAGACTATACAAAAAACAGAAACTTCGCAAAGTACTTCTAGCAGAAAATGATTAAACTCAGGAACTTGAATGCCTATTCGATATTTGGTACGGAACATTGGAAATGACACATGGGGCTTTTAGCCGCCCCCCCACCCCCCCCCCCCCCCCCCCCCCCCAGCAGTATCATTACCCAAAGGTCAGTAAAAGCTCCAGGTTGCACATACCACACTCGCATAGGAGAATATGCAGACCAGCTCTGGCATCAGTTGTTTTCAAGTAGTTCTGTCTTTCTAAAGAATATAAAAGATGCTCTCAGCCACTCTACTGTCCAATTTTTACGCAAGTTCACTTAACTGACAAATCTTAATTTAAACCTAGGATCCTAGCTACAAATTATTCAGAATTGTTTTCTCTTAACTCTATTGTTTTCTGATTGAATAAAAGTGGAATGAAGTAGAGAGAAGCAATCCCAGTGTCTCATATGAAGATTGAGTACAGTATCTAGAAAGCTGTACTGTCTGTACAGGAGAAGGGGGACACAGTGAACATGTCACTCCAGAGTTCTCTTACCTCTAAGTGATTCCCTAGGAACTCACTCTCCTGACTCTGATTGTGTGCTCCATTTCTTTTTCTTTTTTCTTTTCCTTCCTTTTCTTTTTTTTTATTATTATTTCTTCACAGGTAGGCTCAAAATTTTGGCAAATTGGGACAGTATTATCAAAACTAATAACTTCATAAAATCTTAATGGAAAATACATGGGTCAAAATTAGAAGACTCCTGTAGCGTCTTGGCTTTGCACTAACTCACTCTTATACCCAAGCAGGTAACTTGACCTTACAATTCAATTCATCTTAGTAAACTACTAGTTTCTACCAGCAGCTGGAGGAATATTGGAGAGATTAAAATATTATCCAAGAGTCTCTACTCTTAAGAAATTACTAGCTAAAGGACAGCCTGGAGTATGTGATTAATGATTATATCAATGGCAACACAAGCTGGTAAGGATGAAAAATTCAGTCTGAGATTTTGGGAAGGCTCTCAAGTGGGGGTTACGTTTTCAAAAAGGTCACAAAGACATTTAAGGGAGAACTAATGACATAGATGAAAAGGCCAGTAACATGTAAGGGCACAAAATCTCTCTCTTTTATGAATACTTTTCTTCTATTTCTTAAGCATGACTTACTTTTACTCATTAAGTCACGTGATTAAAACAAATTCTACAATGAGACATTCCTTAATGTCCAGTTTATGTCCTCATGTTAAAATTGTTGAAAACATCTTTTTTTTTCTTCTGTTCAAGCACTCAATTTTATGTTTCAGTGCCTGGCTCACTTTTTAGACCATAAAGTCTTGGATGGCATAGATGGTATTTCCATTTACCGAATGCCCACACTTTGCTTCACACTCTGAACTTAACAAACACTTGTTAATGAAATATATGAATGGGTGAGTGAGGTTTTTATTCTGGATGGTGAGAGAATAAGAAACAGAAGGACGAGGTAGTAGCAGGAAATATAAATGAAAAGGTAGGTTGCCAAAATGTTCTAAGGGGCCTTGTAAAACAAGGTCAGGACTTCAGACTTTGGTAGGCAAAAAAGAACTGGCAAGAGTGTTTAGCAATAAGAAGTAATTCTATGTGATATATTTATAACTGGGTAGCTAGTACGAAATGTATTGATTTATTAATTGCTTTGCATGTTCAAATTAAGGACACTGCATTTATGAGTTGGTGGCAGTTCCAGCATCTAGAAAAATATAGTAAACTACTTTTGGAAGAGAATTTCTAAGTTTTGAGGAAAAATGGCTGTAGTGGATTTTTTCTTTTCAGACCAATTTAAAGCAAGTACCTGCCCATTATTCTTGAAGAAAAGTAGGATGTCAGTGTGAATCTGAATTTAGAGGCGGAAAATTGAGATATATTATTCTACTTTTTTGAGAAACATATATGTTTGTCTTTAGTCCATCTGTGTCCTTGAAGAATTAGATATTTTTCATAACTATGCACTTGGCCAGATATCCTTGGATGCAATTGCAGTAAATAACAATATTTAAGATGTAATAATCTAGACTTTGGGAAATGCAGTACCTCTTACCCTGATTACTTTGTTTTGATCTTTTGAGGTTAACCCCTTGATGAATGTGGATTACCTCCTCTGGACAACACAGGTTTCCTTAGGAGTAATCCTTTTGCTGTAGAATGTAGATGAATGATGTGGAAATCCAGAAAAAAGACTTTTCTTTGGAAAAAGTCTTAATAACAAGCTTGAATTGTCACTGTAAAAGTAATGAGACAGTCTGAAATGGTTTTACGCAGAAGAGTAAACTGACATGTTTGGGCTGTTGAGGGTGAGTAAGCAGACTGTGGGAGACGCACACGTTGGTTTGGAGATTACGATAGTAGCTCAGATGAGAATTTTTGGTGACTCCTGCATGATGGTGGCCACAATGTTAATAAAAAAAAAAAAGGTATGGGACCAGCTGGTGGTGTGGTGGTTAAGGCGCTGGACACTCCCATATGGCCAACCATGGTTTGAGTCCCAGACCTGATGGCTTCCTTTCTCACTTTCTCTCTCTCTCTCTTTGATTAAATTAAAATAAATGAATAAATAAATTAAATAAATAATTCTTTAAAAAAAAAAAAAAAAAAGGTATAATTCAAGGCCAGCAGGTGGCATGGTAGTTAAGGCACTGGATCCCACATGGTCAACTGCATGCTTCCAATACTGGACCCAGTGACTTGAAAATCATTCCTGACGTCTGTGCATGCATATCGAAAAACCCAAGAGGAGAAGGGAGAAGAGATTGCAGCATGGCCATCCTCCCTTAGGGGATGATTTCTCATCCCCCTCCCCGCCCATTTCTCTCTGGCAAGAGCATATGCTCAACAGGAAAAAGTGAAAAAAAGATTTAGAATTTGTAAACTTTACTTAAATTTAACCTGCTATGTGTAAATGAATGTATACATGAATACACATAGTTGAAGTTAGAACTCATACATTTTGTTCCTTTTGTAAGCATAGTATTTAGATAGGAATCAATCAATTTATACGTATTTATTAAATGCCCATAACAATTTTAGTGCATATTCCTTTTAGCTTGTAATATATTTTCTTTTTTATTATTTCTTTGCAAACTATTCTTTATTCATTAAATTGCTGTTTTATAAGTGTTTTTTTCTCAGCCCTCATCCTCTTATAACTGGAAATTATCTTCTCTGGAAACCTCAAAAATATCAATAAATTCAACAACCACCCAAGTGCCTACAGGTTATAAAAACCTATGTGTTCCACCCAGTTTTCTTTTCTGCATTCCTAATACTTATATCTAAACAGCTATTAATGTTTCACCTTTTAAGTTGACAACCCTATATTTGCTGCGAAAAATTTCTTTCATCTTATTCTGCAACTTGACAGGTCAAATTCCATGTGTTCAATCACTCTGAACTCCTTCTCCATGACTTACTGACAGGTTAGGCCAACAGGAGCTTTGGGGGAGTCTGAGAGAGGCAGAAGAGAGAACTCAGGGTATCTTTTTCTGCAAATGTGCCAGACTCTGTATTCCTCCTGCTGGGAAAGGTTTGCCTGTAGCTGAGTTCATTAAGTTCACAGCTCCTGCGGGGCAGCCTCATGCCTGGGACTGAATCTCCAGCTGGGCATTAGCCATGCCCCTCTGCCCTTGACCCGCAGGTCAGGAGATGGCAATGACTCCTTTGGCTTTCTATTCCCTGCGTGGGTCACCCTCCCTTGTTAGTCCCATTAATCTTGTCCATAACTTTGCGAATAATTCCTTAACTAAATATTTTCAACTGTTTCTTAGAGGTATTAGTGAGTTTTCCTGTAGAGGACCAGATAGTAAATATTTTAGGTTTGTGCCAAGAGTCCATACTGAGCATAATATAGGAACTGTTACACCAAGCGATAAACAAGCTTCGGTATTTTCGACAATATTAAAAATATAATAATAATAGCAGGACTTTTTATAATAAAGTTCTACTAAAAAGAGAGTGGGATTTGTTTCTTGTGAGAGAATGAGATAACGTATTGCTGACGTGGATTTTATAGTTAATATTTTTACAAGTTTTTGCCTTAGGATGTATGCACTCACCAGAGAGAAAGACAGAGATAGTGAGAGAGAAAGTGAGAAATCGTCTCCCAGAGAGGAGAGCCACACCGTATTTCTTTCTTTTCCATTCTCCTCCCAGGACTTGGGCACAGGCGCTCATGTCCCTGGCATGATTTTCAGATCTGGAACTAAAACCACAGTGAGTCATGTGGGAGTCTAGTCATGTGACCACTATGCCATCTGCTGACCCCAATAGTTAATATTTCTTATCATCAAATAAAATGGAACTGTCTACCCATAAATTGTTCATTTACAAATGCCCATAAGGCGTAATTTACTAAAATTTGTAACCATGTAAAGTACATAATTAACACAATATAGTAATTAACTTATTACATATACTAACCATATTAATATATTTACCTAGGATCCAGCTCCCTTAACCACTAGTCAGTCCATGGAGCTGGCTCCAAATAATACAATTTTAAATTTCACCTTTTATTAGTCAAAACCAAAAATCAAAGATCAAAATAAAATATTCACTATTTTATATAAATTCTGTATTTAATTACATGTATTCTTGAACAATATTATTGAATCGATTGTATATTCTTTCAGGTTCTCATGTTGATAACTTATATAATTTGAAAATGGTATGAGTGTGTGCGAGTTTGTGTGTAAGTGTGTGCATCTTCATGTCTATTTATGCTTGTATGTGAATGTTTATGAGTAACATCATTATTTGAATAACAGAAAATGAGCTTCAGTTATTCAATTAAATCATTTTCATATATTTTTAGCTAGATTTAGTTGGCATTCACCAAACATTTTGTGAGAGTCCAACATTCGGTTTAAACTTTTCCTATTTATCAATGACAAAGAAATATTTGAGCAAGAGATATGCAAACTTATTTTTCAATACTGATTATTTCCTCTATCCAGGGAGAAAAGAAGATGGCATGGCCTGTCTACTTAGCTGTGCAAGGTGACAGGTCTCCTAGTTAATACACTCACACACTAATAGTACATGCCTGCTGGAGTATTCTATGGCATCCTTTCAGTGAGAAGTATCTGGTCTGAAATTATTTATAGTAGCCTGGAGCATACAGATTTGTGGAGCTTAACTCTCCGGAAATATCAAAGTGCTACATAGCTATGTGTTCATAAGATGCAGAAGTTGCATGACCAGAATTGCTCTCCTGTGAAGTAAGGTACAATAGATGCACACATTAGAGAACGAACAAGTAGTCATGGCCACAGGACATCTGAGCATAGCAAAGAAGGGCCTGCAGAAATGGGCTGGTGGAGCCTGCTTCCTTCCTGCTTCACTAATACCTTGTAATTACTTGAATGCTTGATAAATAATAAGACCACTTATTTGAGTGAGTCTTATTTAAAATTTTATTTTTTTTGTTTGTTTTATCATTCATCCTACATGATCTCTAGATCTAAAAGGTATACTCTTATGACCAGCAGATGGTGTATTGCTGACGTCGCTGGACTCCCACGTAGTTGACCGTGGTTTGAGTCACAGACTCATATTTATACTCATGCTGGGTGCATGTGCATGTATCCCCAAGATCCTCCTAAGAGGAGAATGGAGGAGAAGGAATTGCAGGGTGGTCATCCCCCTTAGGGGATGATTTCTGCTATCTGTCTCTTTGTCTCTCTCTCTCTCTCTGTCACCAACTTTTTCCTCTAGCTAATGCGATGTTAACATTCCAGCAAGTACATGCACCCTACAACAAAAATCTCTCTTTAAAAAAAAAAAAAAGTATATTCTGACCTGCCAATTGATTTTGTTATTCTTTATTAATAAAAGTGGTATCTTATAACATGAGGGTAAAGAAATTATTCAGGCTAAGTATATTTATTTATATATGTATCAATATAGCTTACATCTTTGTGTGTATCTATATATAATTGTGTCTGCTTTTAATGGGTGTAGATAGATATTAGGTAATTGGGAAAGTCACGACATATTTTTCTATGCAAAAATGCACCACGACTATCCTGACAACCCAAAAGAGAGATACATACATATGTAATATGTTTATACTTATATTTTATTGGTACATATGTATTCTATCAGTAAACATGAAATTTAAAGTAGATTTAAGAGGCAAACCTTGTTTAGTAATGTGCTGGTAATTGAAGGAAATTTCTGTAGACATTACATATATTGAACCTCAAAATGAAGTGTTGTAGGAACAGTTTTGGAATCTAAGACAAGTCACCAACATTTTCCTTTTGCTAATGGGATGTTAACAAATAAAACCATAACCTAGAAGGTAATTGGGGCAAAAAGTGCTTTACCTTAAAAAGGAATTGGTGTAAAGTTTTCTGAGAACTTGATCAGAGATATATGATTATATTGGTGGGCCAGCAGGTGGCATAGTGTTTAAGATGCTGAATTCCCACATGGCCATCTGCGGTTCAAGTACAAGAAATGGCAGCTTGAAAATCACAATAAAAACATACATAAATAAATAATTGTTTACAAAAAAAATTACATTGAGATAGACATTGTAAATGAAAGGTACGTGATTATATTTCCTAATAAACACCATTTTGTCCACTTCACTTTTGTGCCTGTTCATTTCCGAGGGTCCTTGGAAACAGTGTTAACAAAACAATTGTCAGTGATTCCTTTCAGTCTTTCAACTATCCAACTTTTTGATTTCGCCATATGAAAGGGAACCTGGACTTGGCAAAGAACATTCTTTTGAGATCTTTAGTTTTTTGTTTGTTTGTTTGTTTTTTTAAGTTGGCACCAGCTACCAGTTATTTTAGTAGATTTCTTTCTAGATTTCCATAGTACCAACTTGCTGAAGAATGTCGACAAAATTAAGAGACAAATAATGACACAACTTTGTGTGCATGTGTGTTTGTGTGTTATGTGATTTGTTTTCAATTTTTAAGGCCAGTAAAGGAGTTAATAACTTAAACATACTTAGACAGAGAGTGACATCTCTTTAGAGTAGTACATTTGTCACCTTGATCTAGATTTGATAGAATAAAGAATCAAAAATTTTGAAAATCTATATACATATAGGTAAATGGGAATTAATTTTGTTGAAACATTGCATGTGCCTAACAATCCTTCTGTACTGATCACAGAAAAGTAGTACTACCTTAAAACTTGTGATTCCCCTAAAACTCAGCAAGTCTTTAAACGGTGTTGCTCCCTAGAACACTGCTACCTAAATGTCACTTGTGGATTATTGTTGGTGACGATGAACGGTTTATTAGTGGTATACAAGGACTTAAATGCAGAAGTTAAAAATATATATTTTAAAAACTTCTACAGCAACTTGATATTTGTGCAAAATCTACAATTGGATCAGTTCACTGACTGATCGGATAAGATACATAAAGTTAATGAGCTGTCAAAGTTGTAGATGAGGGGACCAGCAGTTAGCGTAATGGCTATGCCGCTGGACTCCCACATAGTCAACCGCGGTTCGCGTCCCAGACCTTGTGGCCTAAAACTCACTCCGGGTGTGTATGCGTGCGTGCCCAAGATCCCAAGAGGAGAATGGAGGAGAAGGGATTGTGGCATGACCATCCCCCTGGGGGGTGATTTCTCGTTTTCTGTCTCTCTGTCTGGCGAGTGCAAAAACCTCTCCAAAAAAAAAAGTTGTAGATGAGGTTGGAAGGGATATTTTATAATTTGTGATGCTTACTTCCTTTGTAAAAGTAAAAAAATAAAATAAAATAAGATAAAATATATGCAATGCCAAAATAATTTTTTGGTCGAAAGATATTTAAACTTAACTACAATTTTAGTTGCTGATGAAAAATAAAAATATATATGTAAAATGTAACATTAATTAAATATTTTGAAGAAAAATTGAAGGGAATATTTTAAACTTCCTACAATGCTTTAAAATTCCCATTTACATTTCCGCCAAGGTATCTCTCAGAGACTAACGTATCTACTATAAAGTTTAGTACCCTAGAATAGATATACATATTTTTAGTTCAATCTAAATAAAATAACTTCACAAATAACCCATGAATTTTAAACGTTTAAACATATAGCATTAATTCAAAGTAAACAGGTAGGTGCTTAATGAAAAAATCACTTTTCCTTTTTTGTATATTAATAGTGTATTTATACACTATGATAAACATGTATAGTTTTTTTATAATTCCTTTTGATTACGCAGTTATTCTGTTAATTATTTTAATATAATACTATGTTGGACGTAAAATTGAAAATTGTGCTTGCACTGTTGAATACTTCTCATTTTTATTTCATTTTATAATTTAATTTTATTTCATTTTTATTTTCACTTCCAAATGGGAAGTGAAAGAAAAAAAGGAAAGCTAAACTTATCATGAAATATAGATTGAGAAGCTCTGTCCTCAAGATCGTTTGAGACTACTTGAACCAAGGCAAAAAATACTCCCTTGATGTCATCTAAAAACAAAGATCGGGTCTAATTGCCTAAAGAATAAAATGACTATCAAAGCGGTGACTCATCTCCTACACATACGCGATGCACACTAACTACTTTTCTGCTTCATATTTTAGTGACTCCATTACCTATCATTGATCTGAATACATTGTTTTCTCATTAAGAAAAATAACACATCATTTGCAGGGCAGTCTATGACGGTGTGTTATAACTGAAAATAAATACTACATCTCCAAGAATTTAAATTTTCCATAAAGGTTTTTAAATATTGTGTTTTAAAGAATGTCCTTGTAGATGAAAACAAAAAATCATGTATTTGGGAAAAAAAAATTCAAGCAGAAAATTGCCCCTCATTGGCAAATATGTAAAATAGGTGATAGAAATTACCATCAAGTCTAGATATTTCTAATATACATGAACCCAACTAATTCAATGATTGTCAAATACTGTGTATTGCAACATTTCTGACTCATCTTTTTAGTGTAATGTTATTGAAACGATCAGGGTTACTGAGGACTATGATCAGTGCAAATTATCTTGTATGTGCATTAATTTCTCATTTTTATTTCTCCAGAGACATACTATATTACTAATTTAGCTGCTTAGAGCATAGAAATGGCATTTATAAATTGGTAGACAATCTGAAGATAAATAATCCATCATATCTTGATAGATAACTTAAACTTTAATTACTCTGATAAAGCCAATTTCATTAAAAAACATGTTATATATTATACAACCAAATCCCTTCATTAAATTCTATTAACACAATTAATAAGCAATCACCCAGTGCATTGCTCTCTTTATCACTGGTTTACTTTGAATTATTAAACAAACCTCAGAGTAGAGGGCCCCACATGAATTTCAAATATCATCTATTTATTTAACCAATAAATACTGCACATAACACCTCTTCTGTGCATGTGAAAAAAATTCCAGTATTTGTTTGTCTTTCAAGGACAATAGATTCTCCTAGATTTAAATTCAACAAGTGAAATCTGCAAAGGAACAAAGTACATTCAGATGCCAACTGTGTGGTGACTTTCACCTTCTCCTGAGATCCCAGGAGTCCTGGAAAGAGAAACTGAAACTTTGTGATTTTCTGTTACGTCATTGCCATTTATTATGTTGCTCAGAGTCAGGGTCTGCACAAATTACCTTTCACCCTTGGTATTTGGTAGTTGGATAAATTTTAAAGATACAAGAAAAAGAATAGGAGTGGAATAATTATGTTCTCAAACTTTACTCAAGTCCAACTTTAAAATCTAAAGGTTCTCATAGTTCTCGTTCTATTCATTGATATTTACACCTTTAAAATGTCAGCATTCCTTGTAAAGATCTGAATGGCCACATCAGGCTGTAATAAGGGTGCTGAGTGGTCCAAGGCAGTCGTGTTTGTGTGTGTGTATTTGTGTGTTAGTAGATTATTTTACCAGTCTGGAGATGCTCTGACACACCAAGAGCTAATTGTTTTACAGATGAAAAAATATTGCTAAAATAACTAAATCAGGGGACAAATTATAATTTCCATTTTTGCATTTTTCTTCACTTTCAGAAAAAAGAAAAATATTTTCCCATCACCTTTGGTGTTCAACTTTGGCAAGCTTTGCCCCATCCTGTATTTTTTGTCTAGGATGCAGGTGACTTTAACAGGGCACTCTATTGTATGACAGTTTTCAGTTGCACACACCGTTAAGACTGGATTAATGATTTAGAATATGAAAATTATTTATCTAAAACTAAACTAGCCAATTATAATCAGTTGCATATTTGCAGGTAAACTCAAATTTGACCACCAGGTAAAGCTAAAAATCGATCCAGACTCACATAGACTCATGTCTGTCGTATGAACATAAAAAGACAGGTATGTGTCTGTTGTATAATGCTGACATCTCCTAAACTCAATACAACACAATGCATCTTAAAAGTTTTATGTTGACTTTAATATGAAAGAATTACTCTATGTAAATTTAGTTTTATTTAAGTAAAATAAATATCAATTCAGGTACTTCCCTCTTTGCCTTACATAGCAAGAAATCCAAAGGTAATACAGAAGGCAGAAACTGACAATATCAAAAACCTAAAGCAAAGCCAAAACAACAAAATAACACAAAAGTTTTGATGAAAGTCTATTTTTTAAAGATTTATTTTTATTGCTATTCTCCTATTTCATGGGTTCCAAGGATGAGATATTTTCCTTAACTGAAGGTAGCTGGGTTTGAAGATGAACACTCAGTTTCATTCTGAGTAATATTATGTCCTTCATCCTTAAATCCTTGAATATTCTACTATTCCAGGGGAGCAGACTATGGTGCAGCAGTAAAACATGGTGCCCTGCATGAAAAGGTTGACGTATGTGGAAAGCTTCAGACTCTCACACCGAGAGACCTCCCTGTTATGTGTGCACATGTTCATGACCTGGGACTGGCTGAAGTTGATGGAGACTGAAAATTTCAACACTCTTTGGCGGTGTTGTTTGTCTGTCTCTCTTGCTCATGGAAGAAAGAATGAAGTAAACTTTTAAAAATTCCTACTATTTCAAGAGATAGAAGGTAGGAGCTGCTGCCCACTTGTGTTATCATTCTACCCCTCACCCACCCAGAAGCAACAGGGAAGCAAAGATGCCAGCCTTTGCTCATCAGCAAGGACCCCTGCCCAACCTACAGGCAGGGAGGAGGGGGCGGACCCCATGTGTTGTGCCACGTTACATCTTACCTGTCTGGAGGAGTCCAACCCGGCGAGGCCCCAGGATCTGTCTGAGCCCCCCAGACCTTTGAGCTCTGATTCCAATCAGATCAACACGCTGGCAAGGCCACTGCTGTGCACCCCCACCTCCCCGACCTTGGAACAAAGCTTGGGTCAATTAGCATGTCAGCAAGGCTGTTTGCTATTTGCTCCAGAAAACTGGTAGCCTTGCTGGGAAGCAACCCCCGTCTGACTCCCCAATTTACTACTATAAAAGAATTACATAGCTCTCTTAAACATCCTGAGTATATGATAAAATTTTACAGGAACTCCCCCGACCGCTCCCCTTTGCTATAATCACCTACTATTAATTATAATGCTTTATCTCCATGGTCACAGTAGAGGGTGGGCTGAAGTTCTATCTAGGCAAAAATAATTTTGACCTTTGGAAGGCCCCTCAAAATACATTTAAGGTAAACTTAATCCTTTCTTTATGTAAAATAGGATTAGGCCAAAACTGGCCCAGGACACCCCCGCCCTCACCAAGCGAAATAGATAAATATTTTAGGACTCCTCAAATTAAGTTTTAGATCCCTATAAAACTATATAAGTATCATTCTTTATTAAGATCCATAGGAACTAATATCTATTCTTGAAATTTTCTTTTCTCAGCGCCATTCCCAGTAATCACAAGATGGCTGTTGAGCCCCATCAGCTGATAATCATCTCTGCTTACGGGAACCACTTTCCCGAAACTGCATTCTATGGAGACCCACCTACAATTCCATGGAGACCCACCTACAATTGCGGAACTGCAGACCCACCCTTAATCCAACCCTGAACTGCAGGAGACCCACCCTTAATCCAATCCTGAATAGAATCTATGTTCCCTATTGTTAAAAACTTTATGAGCTGATAATTGAATCACGTAGCCCCTCTCCCATTTACTTGCATGTATCACATTTTCACTAAAAACGCACGATGATTCCTAGCAGTTGTCACTCCTCAGAGAGTGATCTCTGAGGGGTGTCCGGCATAGGACGTGCATGAAAAGGCACCAAGGCCTCTGTCTTCTGTTCACCTGCACCGCCTCCATCGAGATAACCCACCCACGCCGAGGCTGGACCCCGGCACCTGTCCATCTGAATCACCAACCACAGTGGGATTAGAAAGACTTGGGTAAAGAATAACCAACTCTGAACACAGTGAGATTTGGGAGGATTTCTATCCCCACAACTCACTCATCCACAGCAGCAAAAGGAGAGAAACTCCCCCCTGTAAACCTAAACCCCAAATCTCACTAGGGATCCCACATGCCCACCCACAGTGGTAAGCACAGAGCTTGCTCATATGAAGAAGTGCAGGAGCACACAGCTACAGAAACATACTTCCAAGAAGAAGGAAGAAGTGAGTATATCACCAGATGACTAAAAATCAAAACAGAATCCCAAGAAATAGGAGAAAACCAAGAAATAACTCTCCAGAAAGAAACATCATAAATCCTAACAACAATGGATAAAACAAGAGATTACAGAAATGTCAGAAAAAGAAGTCAGAGTATGCATTGTAACAAAACTCAATGAAATTCAAGAGAAAACAGACTACCAATCCCAGGAGATGGAAAAATCCTTCCATGACTTGAAGGAAGAATTTGATAAAGAGATAAAAACCCCAAGAAAAGAATATGATGCAATAAATCAAAATCTCCCTCCCTCGACAGAACAGACCACGCAGAAGAAATAATTTCGGACCTTTAAGACAAAACCTTCAATTTAGTCCAAATAACCAAAAAAAAAAAAAAAAAAAAAAAAAAAAAAAAAAAAAAAAAAAAAGTAACCATTAAAAATAAGGACAATATACAGGAATGTATATACCAGAAATGGCCAAATAGTTGCATAATAGGTATTCCGGAAGGTAAAGAGACAGATAAAAGCATGGAAAATCTTTTTCATGATTCATTAGCTGAAAACTTTTTAAATTTAGAGAGGCATATAGACATCCAAATTCAGGAAGAACAAAAAAAACACCGAATAGATAAACATAAGAAGATCATCTCCAAGGCATTTTATGGCCTAAATTAGTAAAAATCAAAGACAATGACAATATTATAAATTGGTAAGAGATATGACAAATAACTTATGAAAGTTACCCATTAGATAAACATTGGACTTCTCAACAGAAACAGTGTAGGCAAGGAAATAATAGAAAGACCTATTTAAAACTCTGAAAGAAAAACAATTTCAGCCTAGAGTATTATACCTGACAAGATGATTCTTCATATGGAAAGTAGGAATAAAATCATTTCCAGATAAATACTGAAAGAACTAGCCCAAACTAATTTAGGTTTTCAGGAAATACTTAGGGAATACTACATCTGGAAACCAAAAGGGAGGTAAATAAAAGAAAGAGAAGACAAAACAATTTGGAAAAATAAGAGTAACAAAATGAAGGAAATAAGTCTACACTGGGGTCTTCAGGTAGCGTAGAAGTTAAGACACTGGTCTCCTGCATGTCAAATCTCAGTTTGAGCCCTGGACCTGGAGGTTTACTTTCTCACTTTCTATCTCTCTAGTCAAATTAAAAACAATGATTATAAGGATAAGTAAAAATTAAATAAAATAATTTTTCCCAAAGAACTATTTTATTTATCTTCATTTATTTATTTTTTGTCCTGAGAGAGTCAGACTGTGTGTGAGAGAGAGAAAGAGAGAAAAAGCGAGCTGCTAGGTCCAGGACTTGAACTGCAGTTTGCCATGTGGGAGTTTGGTGCCTTTAACCACCATACCGTCTGCTGGTCCCTAAATAAAATAATTCTTAAAAAAATAAAAGAAATTAGTCCACCTTTTTCACATTTACCTATATAATAACAATTGAATGTCAGGATTAAATTCCTTAACAAAAAGGATAAAAATTCAGATTCAACTACTTTACACACGAGCAGGTTTAAGTACAAATTCTATAATTATTTGATAAACAATTGTTTTCATGGGTTTCATATTGCATTTATGTAGTTATTATTATACTTATTACTCATTGTATAAAGCTAGATAACAGAGGAAATCTTCAAAATGCTATAAATAAATGAGTCTTTCTTTGGTATGAATTTAAAGAGGGATAAAATCAAGAACTTTGTCAAGGGGGCCAGCAGGTGGAGTAGTGGTTAAAGGCACTGGACTCCCACATGGCTAAACATGGTTCAATTCTCAAACCTGTGGCTTGCTTTCTCTATCTCTCTCCACCTTTCTGGTCAAATTAAAATGAATAGATAAATAAATAAAGTTAAATAAAATAATAAAACATCTTAAAAAAAGAAATTTGTCATGCTATAAATCACCAAATCACTGAATTCAACATGTCTTCCCTTGTACACATCTCTTTCCAATTTTGTTTTACTTTTGTTTTATTGAGGACTCACTTCTGTATGCACAGTACAGTACTATGGTCTTACAAGAACTACAGTGAGTGAGTATAAGATTTCTTTTTCTATCTCTCATTAATGAACTATTGTTATGTACAATTTTCTGTCTTTAATTTGATAAATGATTAATTCCACAGATCTTTACAGATGATAAATTATAATCTCCACAATCCTCTACAGGGAAATTATAAATTCTTTCATTGACTACATTAGAATAATCTTTGTTTTCAAAAATTTATCCTGTGGGAGGCTGCACATCAGCAAATATCGCCAGTTTCTCAGAAAGCAAACAATTACACAATGACAAAGGCCACAATTGGTTCCCTTCAAAAAGCCTGACCTTCGAAACCATACTCTGATTGGCCACTTCCCATAGCAAATTGGTGAGCTTAGAATCCCTCAGATTTGCATAATCCAGCACTTCATGATTGGTCCACAGAATCAACCAATCATAACCCACCTTTTACAATCCTTCATTCAACCAATCATGGCCCACCAGCATGTATATAACCACAATGCCTGACCCACAATCTCCAGACGACCTGAAGACCCTGAAGAGCTGACACCGCATTGTCTCCAGACGACCTGGAAGACCCTGAAGAGCTAACACCGCATTGTCTCCAGATGACCCTGAAGACCCTGAAGAGCTGACACCACATCATCTCCAGACGACCCTGAAGACCCTGAAGAGTTGTAACACTGCATCGTCTCTGGAAGACCCTGAAGAGTTGTAACACCATGTCGTCTCTGGACGACCCTGAAGAGTTGTAACACTGCGTCGTCTCCGTGCTGTACCGTGCTGCCCACAATAAACGGACGACCCTGAAGACACTGTGTCGTCTCTGTGTTGTAACACTGTGCCGCTTGTCCCAGCTCTCACTCCTTCCCTCAGGAAACCTGTTCGACTGTCCCCCCAGGTTGGGACAATCCTAATTAACTTAGGGGACTTTTTGTTGTCTACCTTTTTCACTTTGGTTTTCTTTAGAACTGTATTTCAAGTTAATAACATAATTGACAATTCAATGTATACTTTCTTTTTTTTTTTTGGAGAGGTTTTTGCTACAGGGTGCGTGTGCTCGCCAGACAGACAGAGAGACATAAAGTGAGAAATCACCCCCTGAGGGGGATGGCCAGGCCGCAATCCCTTCTCCTCCATTCTCCTCTTGGGATCTTGGGCACGCACGCACACGCGCCCGGCGTGAGTTTAAGCCACCGGGTCTGGGACTCGAACTGCAGCTGACTACGTGGGAATCCAGCGGCATAGCCATTACGCTAACTGCTGGCCCCCAATGTATACTTTCAAAATAGCCAGTAGAGTGAATTTTGAGTGTTCACAACATAATGTAATGCCAAATACTGAAGGTGCTGAATATGTTTATATCCTCAATTTATTTATTATGCACCACGTGCATACTTTTAAAAACATTCCTTCTGACTATGTATGATTATATATAAATAATAAATTATAATATATTTTAAGATAAATAAGTAAATGCATGCATAAATTATTGGTCCAAGAATAAAAAGCCCTACTCTTTAATTTTTCTATCTTCTCACCTTATCTCAGTCAAGTTACTGTTTCCCAATCATAGTAATCTCAGTCAAGTATACCTTGATTATGTTTCCAAACTGTATTTTACAACCCAGCCTAATACATTTTATGTGGAAAAGTTTTTGTAACAACCCCTTTTGTGCAAGATTCAGTACTAAAAGAGCATTTTAAATCTCATACCTAGTCTATGTGTGAGAATACAAAGTCAGAGAAGTCATGTAACTTTTTGTGTGTTTGTGGTAGAGGGTGCCTGTATTCTCCAGAGAAAGACAGAGAGACAGAGAGGGAGGAAGAAACCACTCCCTACTATGGGGCATGCTCATGCTGCAGTCCCTTCCCCTCAACCTCTCCTTCCTTTCGGGATTTCAGGCACACGTGCACACATTCCTGGAATGTCTCCCATGTCTCAAGGACCACAACTCTGTCTACCTACTGGGTCATGTGGGATGGTTGCCTTAACCACCAGGCCATGGTCTGACTCATGTCATGCAATTTTTAAAGTGTCAAAGCTAGAAATTGAAGCTTTTTACTTATTCATTATGCTAGAGTGTCTGGATTTCTTTTCTGATACGTGAGTGACATTGAATATGATAGTAAAATAGTTCTACCAGGTAAGAATTAATAAGCCAACATTTTTTTCCTCAAAAATTCTGTACAGTGTGAAAATTAAATGGTTATTTTAGCTGTTAATAAGACTTGTAAATAAATACACGTGAAAAAGAATAGCATAATAATTTTTTGAGTTTTTTTAAACTTTCTATGATGATATCAAATATAAGTATTTTGGTATATTCTAGCAAAGCTGCATATAAATTCTTGCTTTAAAATATGTGCTATCGAGCCAGCTGCTGGCATGCTGGTTAAGGTGGCTGGATCCCACATAGTCAACTGCATGGACTGAGACCTGAACCTGGCATGTTGAGAAAGATGCCCTGAATACATGAGTGCATGGCCAACTTAAGGAAGTTTGGAGAAATGGAGGGAAAGGGATTACGGTGTGTCCATCCCTGAATGGGAATACTTTCTCATTTTCTCTTGCTCTTTCTGTCTCTCTCTAGCAAGTGCATAGGCATTCTGGCAAATTTAAAATGAATGACTTAAAAAACATGTAATAATTATTATTTTCATCATCAAAACAGATTCTTTTGAAGATTTTTGCTTCTAGCCAAGATGGAATTAACTTATACAGGATTCAGCTTCATATAGAAAATAACCAAAAACTGAAACTGAAGACCAAAAAAAAAAAAAAAAAAAAGAAAAGGAAAAAATTCTCTAATTATGGAAAGATATGAAAGAAATAAAGTAAGTACTGTGAGCCTCCTAAATATTCAGATCAGCTAAATAAGTGAATTTGAGCAAGTTAATTAAAACATCTTTGGACCTCAGTTCTCTTGTCTATAAAGTAGTTTATAAATATAATGAGTCTTTTATTCTTCATTATTATAAAGAAGATATATATATATATATACACATATATATGAGTATATATTTATATATACACATTATACACAACAGATTTAATACATAGTATGCTACTTAGTCAACAGTTAATAAAAATTTGCTGTGATTATTGTGAATAGTAATTTTATTATTATTATAATTATCATTACTCCTTATAATACTATTTAAAAATTGCTAGGTGCTCTAAAATTCTATTTGTTATTTCAATTTTGCAAGGTGTGTGCACTCACCACAAAAAGACAGAGAGACACAGAGAGAAGGTTAAGAAGAACCCTCAGGTGGATAATTATGACACAGTTTCTTCCTCACTTCTGCCCCCTTCAGTAATTTTGGGTTCACATGCACGCACAGGGCGTTTTTCTCAAGTCATTGGATCTGGCACTCAAACTCAGCAGTTGACCAAGTGAGATCCAACTGCCTTAACTACTTGCACTACAGGTTGGTCCAATCCTATTTCTAAATAGTTCTTTTATAAAACAGAAATATAAACCTAGCCATGGTATAGTATACTGCTAGATCCTGCGTTTTATACACACACACACACACACACACACACACACACAAACACATATATATAGACAGAAATAAATCTTTTACATTTTTATACAAGGATGATAAAAAGTAAAACTAATTTATATAAAATTATAAAAATAATTTTTTAGAAAATATATTTTATGGTTATTCCCGCTAGAAACTCAAGACTTCATTTTACTGAGGATTAACCAGATTTCAGATTGAAGGGAGTCTTATTGCATATATTCTCTACATCTAATGGTCTATCCATCATAATAAATATTTTCCCTAATTATCAAAACTATTCAAAACTAAAATGTAGTACATTCTATTAACTTCACATTCTTTGTTCTTATCTACAACAAAAAGTAAAATAAGTTCATTTTAGAAAATGTCCCATCTCAATGATTAAAGAATCTTAACATGTTAAATATGTATCCTAAAAGTATTAATACTGTGTCAAAAATCAGGCACTGAGTAGCTGTTTTTCCCAAATTTATTGGGGGAATAGTATACCAAATATATAGCCATATATGTCTCATACAAGACACTGGATGTTTGAACTGTTAAACTAAGAAAAATTATCATGATTCATGTAAGTTGAAGTTATTTTCATTGTTTTTGAAAAATGCCAAAAGGTTTTGATCTGGATATTCTTCAAGAACCACAAAATAAAACTTTGCTTTTCCTTTCTTTCAAAATGTGAGCACCTGTCATAAGAAAACATTTCTCTTCATTGCTATGTCACCATTTGTCTGAGTCAAAGTCTTAAATTGGGACTTGAACTTTTGAACTGAACACCAACAAAAAACGAGCAACCATATAAGTAAGTTTAGATAGTTATTGGGAACCTAGAAGAAAATATGATGTTATGATTCAGGTTGTTTAGACTGGTGCTTCTGGGGGCCCCCGAATTTGGAGGTGCCTGTCCATGATGTTTACTGATTCAAAAAAACACGTTCAGTAGTCCAGCAGAGAAAGACATGAACGTACTTCCTGGGGAAGCTCCGCTGACAATTGTGTGAAGAGTGGTCCACCTGTCAGCGAATACCGGCTCACGTTTTATACACCAAGAACAGAGCATGCATGAGTCAAGTAAAGACATTCATTGTTTAGGGGTTTCAGTAGCTGATCAGCTTATCAATCTGTAGAATCAGCAGAGCACAGTTAGGTTAGTTTCTGGGGTTTATGGCCTCTAGTCTCCTGATGTTTCCTGGGGAGAGGGGTGAGGCACACCTCCAGGGAAGCCCTGCCCCTGGGCCAAAGCCCTGCCCCTGGCCAGTTCCATGAGATAAGAGGAATGGTCACTGGGGCTCAGGAAGTCAGGTGTACCAGCACCTGGACCTCAGAGGGACTGGGCACAGTGGGAGGGCAGAGGAGAGGGCCATGTGTGGAGTTGACTCTCACCAAGATAAAGTATGCCATGTCTCCAGCATATTGACAGTACGACTGGAAATGCTCTTTCATCTAGCAGATAGTTGATCCCTGGGGAATGAATGAGATCTAGTAAGTCTTACAGTGTTACTCTTTCATACCTAATAAAAGCATATACTTAAACAAGCTGAAAGGCTAATAACTAAATTCTAACAAAAATGTAAATTATAATTTCATATATATTAATTTAAGCATGTAATTATTATGTATATTATACATAGATGCATATACAGTATATGTAATATAATATATAATAAATGTATATATCAATATTGATCCTGTAATCTACAAGCTTCTAGAATAAAATAAGATTTTTCCACTAAATTTTAAATTTAGTAATGATAGAATGATTGGCAATAGAAAAATGCTCTCCATAACAGGGAAATTCTCCACAGCAAGAAGCGTTTTGGTGTAAAATTAAAATGTGGATGCTTAATTATGGCAGGGTTATAAAAGACTGTGTGTTTGTTATTAATTCACAGAAAGCTGAAAGGTGGGAAAGAACAGATTTCTTTTTTTTATGATTATTTATTTAATTTTATTTATTCATTCATTCAATCATTTTAATTTAAACAGAAAAAGACAGAGAGAGAGAGAGAGAGAGAAAGACTGAGAAAGGAAGTCACCAGGTCCAGGACTCAAACCATGGTCAGCCATGTGGGAGTGTCCAGTGCCTTATCCACCATTAAAACTGCACATTCTTTCATGGCTTTTCTGTACAAATTTATATATACATATGTATGTGTGTGTGTGTGTGTGTGTTTTGTTTGATTGTTTTAGAAAGATGTTTTTACTATAGCATGACTGCACTCACTAAAGACACAGTGGGAGACAGAGAGAGAGAAAGTGAGAAGTCATACCCAGGATAAATGGCCACCCACAATTCCTTCCCTAGATTATCTTCTCAGGATTTTGGGCATGTAGGTACATGCACCTGGCATGAGTTTCAAGCCACTGGGTACTGGACACAAACCAGGGTCGGCCATGTGGGTGTCCAGTGCCTTAACCACTATGCCACCTGCTGGCCCCACAAATATATGTTTTAATGGATAAGGAATGACTTAATTTCATGATTATATGTAACAGTAACTGATTATTATATAAAATATGATATTATCTGTCACTCATGGAAGACATTTTAAAAAAGAAAAATACTTCAAGGGCGGCCTGATGGCGTAGTGGTTAGGTTGGGTGGATCCCACATGGCTGTCTATATGACTCCAGTTCCAGACCAGCAGCTTGGAAAGCACATGAAGCATGTGTGCGTGTGTGCTCAAAGCACCCCGAAAAGGGAGAAAGGGAGGAGTGACTGCAGTGTGATTATCTTCCTTGGGGGTTGTTTTATCACTTTTCTTCTCTCTCTCTGTCTCTTGTCTCTGTCTCAGCAAGTGCATGTGCTTGCCGGCAAAATTTTAAAAAAGTAAAATAAAATTTGGGGGCCAGCAGGTGGTGTGGTGGTTAAGGGCGCTGGACTCCCACATGATCAACTTAGTTCGAGTCCTGACCTGGCTGCTTGCTTTCTCACATTCCCTCTCTCTAGCTCTCGCTTTGTCCCTCTCTGGTAACATTTAAATAAATAAATAAATAAAGTTAAATAAAAACCTAAAATAATTATTTACAAAATAAATAAAAATGAAATGAAATTTTAAAAAATACTTAAACTTTAAATAAAACTGAGTTTTATTTTATTATTTATTTATTCCATGAATGAGAGACAGCAACTCCCCTAATAGAGCTTCATCTGCTAAGTGATCCAAACCACTTTCCAAATTCTTGCTTTAACTAAGCAAAGGACATGCCACGCCTACAAACTATGACAAATAGTACTTCCTCCGGTTATTTCCAAATATATGCCTCAGCTTAAAACAAAAACCTGGTCCTAGTCTACATCCTTCAATGGTTCTCAAAGCTTAAGAAAACAGTGAGAACAAGATGATGCTTATCTGGTCTTGGAGAGTCACTTGTTAGGGTGACTCCCTGTCATCAGATACT
Source organism: Tupaia tana (assembly GCA_026018925.1). Classification (NCBI taxonomy): domain Eukaryota; kingdom Metazoa; phylum Chordata; class Mammalia; order Scandentia; family Tupaiidae; genus Tupaia; species Tupaia tana. The sequence goes on from JAKSZU010000006.1 coordinate 93,085,853, forward strand.
TGACAACAGAGGTGAAGGCGAAACAAGAAATAAAAATTTGGCAGACAGATAGAAGTATAGTGACACTACCAATCTCCTCCCACCAAAGCGGCTGCATGTGATTGTAGAGAGGATGGATTTGCTGAAAGAAAACAAATGCAAGAGTCAAATGGAGCAATCAGATTATCCAGAGAATTTGGAGGTAAGACGTCAAAATAGTAATCATGGGGCCCCTTACCACAGCGTAGGTGCTCAACAGAGGAGGCCAGGTCCCACATAACCACTCAGGTTTCAAGTATCAGCCCTGGTGGTTGGAAACAACAGTCCAGGTGAAAGGCTACCCAGGGCTCTGATGGGGTGGATGGGTGCACAGCTGCCCAGGACTCCGACGGGGTGGGAGCGCAGCTTGCCCAGGACTGGCAGGGTAGGAGCACAGCTGCCCAGGACTCCGACGGGGTAGGAGCACAGCTGCCCAGGACTCTGACGGGGTAGGAGCACAGCTGCCCAGGACTCCGACGGGGTAGGAGCACAGCTGCCCAGGACTCCGATGGGGTGGGAGCGCAGCTTGCCCAGGACTCCGGCAGGGTAGGAGCACAGCTGCCCAGGACTCGGACGGGGTAGGAGCACAGCTGTCCAGGACTCCGACGGGGTAGGAGCACAGCTGCCCAGGACTGGCAGGGTAGGAGCACAGCTGCCCAGGACTCCGTCGGGGTAGGAGCACAGCTGCCCAGGACTCCGACGGGGTAGGAGCACAGCTGCCCAGGACTCCGACGGGGTGGGAGCACAGCTGCCCAGGACTGGCAGGGTAGGAGCACAGCTGCCCAGGACTCCGACGGGGTGGGAGCACAGCTGCCCAGGACTGGCAGGGTAGGAGCACAGCTGCCCAGGACTCCGGCGGGTAGGAGCATGGCTGCCCAGGACTCCGGCAGGTAGGAGCACGGCTGCCCAGGACTCCGGCAGGTAAGAGCACGGAGCACGGCTGCCCAGGACTCCGGCAGGTAGGAGCACGGCTGCCCAGGACTCCGGCAGGTAGGAGCACGGCTGCCCAGGACTCCGCAGGTAGGAGCACGGCTGCCCAGGACTCCAGCACGTAGCAGCACGGCTGCCCAGGACTACGACGGGGTGGCACAGCCGCCCAGGACTCCGACTGGGGTAGGAGCACAGCTGCCCAGGACTCCGGCGGGGTAGGAGCACAGCTGCCCAGGACTCCGACGGGGTGGGAGCACGACGGCCCGGGACTCTGATGGGGTGGAGACTCTGAGGGAAAAAGATTGCAATGTGACCAGCACTCATGGAGGAGGGAGGTGCTTTCTCTTTTTCTCTCCTTGTTTCCCTCTCTTCCCATGTGCACATGAGATGCCACCCTTTGGTATTAAAAAACAGTGTGTAATAAGTTTTTGGAGCTTTTATTCATCAATAATAGAAGAATGGGAGCCTGGAGAGCCATATTTGAATCTTATGTCTGCTAATCTAAGAAATCAAGTCTTCATAAATAAGAATAAAGAAGACATCATAGAAAGTAAAAAAAAAAAAAAATGAAATATGTGAGAGATTTTTATCATATACGTACTATGTATTATGTATGTAAAACATAATATTTCTTGCTTAGCTCCAATATTTTGAAAATCTTGCTATCTCATCATTTCATGTTGTTTATTCTTGAAATTAAGACATGCTTTCTAAAATATAGATGAAGGAGAAGTACAGAAGAAAAAAAGAAAATAAGGGAAAGGTGAAAGAGAAAAATATAAACAGAGCCAAGAAAAGATACAGAGGAGAATATGTATAGTTCAAACATGGATTTTAACTACTGTAAGAGTTCATTTAAAACTAAACTTAACCAGGATCAGGAGGCGGTGTGGAGGTTAAGGCAGCTGGAACCTATATGGCCAACTGCATGGTTCAAGTCCCTGACCTGGCATCTTACAAAACATGCTGGGCATGTGAGTATGCAAGCCTTAAATCCTGAGAAGAGACTGGAGGAGAAGGAATTATGGCATGTCTACGTCCCTGGGCAGTGATTTCTCATGTTCCTTCTCTCTCTGTCTCTGTATCTCTCTCTGGAGAGTGTACACACCCTATTACAAACAAAGAAACCTAATAAATAAATAGATAAATAAACTACATGCAAAATAGTGTAATCAATAAGTTATTATATGTGTTCAAATTCTGTTTAAGTCTTTATAGTTTTTTTTAATTTTCAAAATTTAACTAATTAAATTTGCAATTGGAATATTCTGAAAGATATCCATACATTCATGTTTATAATCAATACAACTAGCTTTTCACACACGTCTTCACTACTGCCTCATAAAAATTATTATTAAAATATTAGGGTACATACATTGTATTTAATCATAGCTATCTATATTAGTTTTGTTTTTTAGGTTTTTACTATAAGGCACATGCATTCACTGAAGAGGGAAAGAGAGAGATAAGAGAGAGGAAAAGTGAGAAATTGCCCCCTGGGGAGATGACTACACCTCAGTTCTTTCTCTTCCACCCTCTTGGATTCGGACATGCACACATATACAGCCGGCATGATTTACAAGCCATTAAATCCAGGCCTAAGACCACAGTTGGCCAAGTGGGCATCCAGCACCTTAACCACATGCCACTTGCTGGTTCACATTTTGTAAAGTTTTAAAATCAGCCTTAGTGTGCATTGTTTCATTTGTGAAGTGGGGATATAAACACTAACCCAAAGGCATTATAAACTCAAATAGAGGGCCAGCAGGTGGTGTAGTGTTTGAGGCACTGGAATCCCACATGGTTGACGATAGTTCAAGTCCTGGATCTGGTGACTTGCTTTCTCTTTTTTTTTTCTCTCTCTCCCTCTCTTTCCAGTGAGTGCATGTCCCCTATAGCAAACTTAAAATAATAATAAAATAACTTAATAAATAATTTTAAATAAATAAGTAAAAATAAAATGAGTAATGTATGATGGTCTAATGTATATTAGGAAACCAATAATATTATTTTTCTTTCTTGTTCATATTTTGCCTACCGATGATTCTACTTTAAGATGATTCTCAAAGTTAATATGACCATAAATCCTTTGTTTAAGTGAAAATATTGTAAAACATTTCCTGGGATTGATTTTAAATAGTATGAGGCAAATTTACATGAACCATTTGAGATTGAAAAAAGGTAAGCCCTTTGGAGCACTCCTGTAAGGGAAGTTACTTCTCACACTTATTTTCATAGTAACAATTTATTTCAAAATTTGCTATATGATTCAATGAAGCCCACTCAAGTCAGAGGATTTACTACAATTCATTTGGTTAACACTGTGCAAATCTTGCACACAACTTTGTATGGTAAACGTCATGATATTTGCTACATCTTATTTAATGACAATCAATAATTCTTATTATGAGACTTATAAGTCTGTTATTTACTGACAAGCTGTAATTCTTATTGTTTTCACTTTTTTTTTTCTTTTTCTGAGAGATGCTTGCTATAGGGTGCACGGGCTCGCCAGAAAGCCAGAGAGAGAAAGAGAGACCGAAAGCGAGAAATCACCCCCCAGAAGGGATGGCCATGCCACAACCCCTTCTCTTCCATTTTCCTTTCAGGATCTCGGGCACACACACACGCACCCAGCGTGAGTTTAAACTAGTGGGCCTGGGACTCGAACCACAGTCGACTACATGGGAGTCCAGCGACATAGCCATTATGCCAACTGCTGGTTTCTGTTTTCTCTATTGAGTTTTGTTAAATATGCACTTATTTAGTACAAATGAAATCTCACAGACTAATAAAGGCTAAATATTCTTAAGAGAATACACATCTATATTTTAGACTACTTAATTCTTACAATATTGAAGTAAATCCCTCATAATATAGTGGAAAACACTAAAACAATACAAGATTGAACTCACTGGATGGATTTTGTAAGCCTTCTGTTCACATCAGCTGAGAATTGAATCTGGTAGAAATCATTTCACAAAATAGTCACTTATGTAGGCACAGATTTTGTTATGAAAGGTATTCTTCTTATATATTGCATATTGGAAGTTAAAATGAGAATCCAAAAGGGAAAATTCACTTTTATAACTAACATTCATTTTTAAGGAAATATATGTCAAATTTAAGAAAACAGTCAAATTTGCAGTTTTTTTTTTTGTATTTCTAAAAAATAACTTTAAGAATAAGCATTTCTATTAACAAAGAAGAAAAATAATATTTAAAAAAACAGCAGCATTAGAGCGAACATTTCTGGGTCAGTTAAAGACAGGATGAAAAGATAGGACCAGCAGATGACTTAATGGTTGTGTTGTTGGATTCCCACATATTTGAAGGGGGTTCGAATTGCAGACCTGGCAGCTTAAACTCATGCCAGAAACTTGTGCATGCATGCTCAAGATCCAGAAGGTAAACAGAATAAACTCTACTAGGAGTTCTAGCCAAGATTTAGAATCTATTTTGACCTTTGTCTAGATGTTTAGATTTAGATAAGTTCATATCATTATGATTCAATTTTCTCATATGTAAAATAAAAATAATAATAGAATACATTTCAGTTTAATTTTCTGATGATTAAATGTGTTTTGTGAAGATTAACCTCTTAGAATAGTGTCTATGTTTTATTATAAACACTTCTAGTATAGACACTATAGTAGTTATATTTGTACATAAAGTTAGTGAATTAAACACATCTATTAAAAGGAAAATTAGTTTTAGGGTCAAAATATGATTTACAGGGAACCAGCAGTTAGCGTAATGGCTGTCGCTGGACTCCCACGTAGTCGACCGCGGTTCGCGTCCCAGACCCGGTGGCTTAAAACTCACGCCGGGTGCATGTGTGTGTATGCCCAAGATCCCAGGAGGAGAATGGAGGAAAAGGGATTGCGGTGTGACCATCCCCCCTGGGGGGTGATTTCTCGCTTTCTGTCTCTCTGTCTCTCTCTGTCTATCTGGTGAGCGCACGCGCCCTATAGCGAAAACCTCTCCAAAAAAATAAAAATACATGATTTACGAAAGATTCTTGAAAGCTTACATCATTTATAAAATGAGAGAATAAGGAAGAAAGCACAAGATAAGTAATTCAATAAACAGTAAATACACATAAGAAATAGGGGAAGGCCATTAACAAGGTAACCAAAAATTCCACAGTTAACTGAAGGCCTAGAGAATTTCTAATCTAGTGGAGGAACTAAGGAGAATATCTGAAACACAAAAACCAAGAAAACCCAAATTACCAAGACCCTTCACTTGTACATGGTTCAGGCAGAAGCCTAGAGAATTTCACATCAAAATGTTGTATTAGTTTTGGTAAGACTATCTGTTCAAATATCACAATACACTCTCTCCCTCAAATGTAGAGCTATCTGTAATCCCAATAAACTGAAGTTAGTATATTGTCTTCTTTTTTTTTTTTTTTTTTTTTTTTTTTTTTTGGAGAGGCTTTTGCTATGTGGCAGGTGCATTTGCCTGAAAGACAAAGAGACAGAAAGCAAGAAATCACCCCCCAGGGGGGATGACCACGCTGCAATCCCTTCTCCTCCATTCTCCTCTCAGGATCTTAGGTATGCAAGCACACATGCCCAGTGTGAGTTTAAGCCACCAGGTCCAGGACTCGAACCGTAGACTACTACATGGGAGTCAGGCAACATAGCCATTACGCCAACTGCTGGTCCCTGAAGTTAGTACATTCTCAAATCAAGTTGATTTGGTCATATCCTAAAATTTTCTGTGATCAATGCAATGTCACCCAAAATGAAGTGAAATAAGATCTGTGATAGAAAGTAAATTAGAATAAAAATGGGTTAATCAATTGTTTAAATAAATTACTTATGCAAAGTTTTAAAAAGTTCAAAAGACCAAATAAAGATATTATTAGAGACCATCTTAAATTCTTGGAAGGGAATCAGTTAACAAATTCTAGTAACTGCGAGAAATTCAAGTTTCACTGACTTCAAGGTTAAATTCCCTGTTTTAAAAATTTTAATTTTATCCATAAAATATTAATAATATAGAGGATAAGTAGACCTTCCAAAAGTTGTGGAAAATGCATGTTATAAAAAAAAAACTGTATAGATTTTAAGATTTTTTTGAATCAATATAAACTCAGAATGTATCTCATTTTCCATGAACTTTTTGAAGTCCCCTCATGGACGTTATAAGTGGGCAGCAGTAAAGAGATTTTAAGTGTGGAGGGGCAATAGCCCTGAGCATTTCTGGGTTGTAACACTAAGTTATAAATCTCAATAGCCATCACATATAAAATGCAATGCCTTAAACTTAGAAATCACATAAGAAATGTGTGTTGCTTCATTTACGGTGAGGATGAACTATACATTAGAAGGTCACAAAAACTATGCCTTGTAACTGTATTTATTCTTCATGGAAATGGACAGGTTTAAATGTCAGAGATTGTTGGTTTGAATTTGTTCTTGCATTTGTCTCTGTTGGTAAAGACATTCTCGTAAACACTAGGTTCTTATTGTTTTCCAATAAAGACCTTCTTTAAGGCTGACAAAAAAAAGAAAAAGAAAAGAAAAAGAAATGTGTGCTGAAATTGGTAATCATTTTAAACTCCCATAACTGAAGTTTACTCTACCAGAAAAAAAAATTATATAAGCCTATTGAGGTAAAAAATAGTTTAGACACCAATTAATATACTTAAAATCCAGTTTTTAAATTATAGTAATTTTCCTTGCAGATATATCAAATTAAAATTTACAAACATAGTAAATTTTCCTAAAATATAATTCCCACTGAACTGTGAAACTTATAAAAAGGTGATGTAGACTCTGTAAGATTTTTTTTTTTTTGAAAAGTTTTTGCTATAGGGCACATGCACTCACCAGAAAGACAGAGAGAGACAGAGAGACAGAAAGTGAAAAATCACCCCCCAGGGGGGATGGCCACGCCACAATCCCTTCTCCTCCATTCTCCTCTCGGGATCTTTGGCACGCACACACACATGCCCAGTATGCATTTAAGCCACCGGGTCTGGGACTTGAACCATGGTCGACTACATGGGAGTCGGGCAACATAGCCATTATTCCAACTGCTGGTCCCGACTCTATAATCTTTTATTCTATTTAGTTGAAACAAAAATAACTATCATTGGTTATTTCCCACTTGAATATTTAAGAACAGTATATGGTTACTCAAATAATAATTTAAGAAAATATTTATCTTTGTTTATCATTTCTTAACTTTGAGCTCTGCTATTACTTCCCTTAACTATCAATGTAGAAATAAGTAAAAGATAATAAATAATTTAAAGTTTAAAAGGAGACCCTACAAATCCTTTTTTGATTTGACTCATTATATTCAAAGGTTGATTCTTTCTTTCATCTAATTTGTTTATCAAACATTTATAGCTTCTACTTTGCACAAGATATGCAACACCAGGAATTAAATAACTAGTATCATGAATCATTTTAAATATTACGTTATGAGCATATTGTAACAGTACTTCTGAAAGAAAACAAACCCAAATATAAAGTATAGGAACAATAATAGACAAAATGCATACATGGAATAATAATAACAAAAAGGAGAATTTTAAATTAAAAATAGAGGACAAATAAAAGAATAGGACAATATTTTTAAAATTCTAAAAAAAAACAGAAAACTGTGTGTCTGATTTCTATATCTAACCTAAATGTTCTAATAAAAAATAAAGATGTGAAAAGGGGTTTTCAAAAAGTTCATGAAAATGCATATGAGAAAACTATGCTTTTAACTTTTTTGCATTAAAATAAACTCACGCGTTAATTTTACTCAAGATTCTTGAAGTCTTCTCATATTCCCAGTCAAACTGAGATAATATTTTGTCACGAACACAGAAATACAAGAAAATATAAAGGAAGTTATTTAGTCTGAAGTAAAATAATACCACATAAAACAAAAGAAGCAAAAGAGAATAAAAAGTATCCTAGAGATAAAATGTTTGTATAAATCATTTAGAAAGAATTTTTTTAAAGAAATATTTGCTATAGGGCATGTGCACTAGCCAGAGAGACAGAAAGACAGAAAATGAGAAATCACGCCTGCCATGGGGGACGGCCATGACACAATCCTTTCTCCTCCGCTCTTTTCTCAGGATCTTGGGCACATGCATACACGTGCCTGGCGTGAGTTTTAAGCCGTCAGGTCCAGGACTTGAACTGTGGTTGACTGCATGGCAGTCCAGCAACATAACCATTATACCATCTGCTGGTCCCAAAAACTTTTTAAAGAAGAAAGGTTAATTTTTATCTCTGGTTTGTAGAAGAAACAATAAAAGACAAAAAAGATCAGAAAGATACAAAGTAGAGGAGATGAAATTATATGGTTCTAAGTTGTTATGTTATAAAGGACTCTTTTTGAAGGGAATTATAAAGAAACTACAGATTTAAAGTATTATGTGAATATATTTAAAATATAAGTTAAAATGAAATATTATAAATACTTACAATTTACCCAAAATAATAGGAAAAGATGAAAAAAGAACAAATGATGGAAATATTTTTTCTAATAAAAGCAGTAGCAGACTTAAACTCAACATTATCAATAGTTAAAGAAAATATATATTTATATGTACTAAATGCATCATTTGAAAGTCAGAAATCGTCAGGCTAGATTAAACAAAATTAAGACACGGACAGGGGACAAGTGGTATCGATGTGCTGGAAGCCACTTGGCTGACTGCATGTTTAGATCTGGCATCGGTCTGGAAGCTGCCAGGTGAGCAAACCGGATTCTGACTAGCTGGAGGGCTGAGGAGAAAGAATTGGGAGTTCTCAAGGCTCTATTGCCTGTCTCTCTTTCTCTTGCTCTCCATCTCGCTGTCGGTCCATCTCTCACTCTCTTGTGTGCTTTGTCTCATAAAGTAAATAAAACAAATAAACCTTAAAAAGTAACTATAGTATAGTATGTGGTGTTTACTAGGCAATATATTTTAATTATGAAGTTATTGAAATAAAAATAAGGAAGAAAATGATATAATAAGCACTGGCATTAAAAGCTGGCAGAATTGGGAACCAGCAGTTAGCATAATGGCTATGTCGCTGGACTCCCACGTAGTCGACCGCGGTTCATGTCCTGGACCCGGTGGCTTAAAACTCACGCCAGGCGCGTGTGCGTGCGTGCCCAAAATCCCGAGAGGAGAATGGAGGAGAAGGGATTGCGGCGTGATCATCCCCCCAGGGGGTGATTTCTCGCTTTCTGTCTCTCTGTCTCTCTCTGTCTGTCTGGCGAGCGCACGCGCCCTATAGTGAAAATCTCTCCAAAAAAAAAAAAAAAAAAAAAAAATAGCTGGCAGAATTAGGACCAGCAGTTGGTGTAATGGTTATGTCGCTGGACTCCCATGTAGCCAACCATGGTTCGAGTTCCAGATCTGGCTGCTTGAACTCACACTGGGAGCATGTGTGTGGGTTCCCAAGAACCAGAGAGAATGGAGGAGAAGGGATAGCTGTGTGGCCATCCCCCTTAGGGGGTGATTTCTCCCTTTCTATCTCACTGTCTCTGTCTTTCTGGAAAGCACATGCAACCTACAACAAAAACCTCTCCAAAAAAAAAAAAGCTTGCGTAACTATTTTAATATCAAACAAAATAGTTTTTCTGTTTCCATTCCAGAGAAAAGATTCCTAGAAAGGGAGAAAGACATGCTATAATGATAAAAGGATGAATCAACCAGAGAAACATGATAATTTGATTTGTACGGCTAATATTGGCGTGATCAAACACATGTAATAACTACTGATGGGACTTAGAGGAGAATTAGAAAAACTTTACAATAATAGTAGAAGATTTTATTTAATGTTTAATCTAGGTGTGAAATATTGAGTGCCTAAGAGGGGAAAAATAACTAACAAATATTCTGAAAAAATAATGCAGGGATATACAGTTCAAAGTAGTAAGTATGATGAAAGAATTAATGAAATTTCCAAGAGTAATAATTATTGATAGAAAATACAAAATTCAGAAGAAAAATCATATTGAGAAAGGTTAATGAATGCAGTTTTCAAGAGAGAGTAAAGAAAACATCTGCTTAATAATCAAACTGATTAACTTGGAACTTTGTGTCCGCTCTTTTCATCTCTCTGAAATGACGTTGATAGAGCTGCAAGTGGAGGAAGAAGAAGAAATGCATTTGTGCCTCACGTGGAAATACATTGCATTAACAATCCTCAGCATGGTTTATCTTAAATATTTGGTATTTATGAAACATCACAGACCACTGATTTTAAATTATTAAACAGTTAAATATTACAATTTTAAGCTGATATAATTGATAGTAAAATAATTTGTGTAAGCAAGAGAGACAACGGTGCTTTGTCTCTAAGATGTCCTGTTGATCATATACAGATTAAAAAAATGTGTTACAATTTATGTATATACTATTTAATAAGTTTAATTCTTACTTTTATTTTGGCTTTGTATTGATAATTAAATGTTAATGTCATCTAGAATACTCAAGAGCATTGAGCATTATGGCAGATGTCTCAGTATAGGTGCATGAAACAAAGAACTAGAAATTCAGTGTAATTTCTCCCTTAAAAACTACTTTAAGCTTACTGTCAGACTAAAAAGCTGAAAGGACATTATAGTCAAAAGATGGAAGGTGGTTTCAGCTTAAAACTGAGACAAATCCATTTTAAATCTACCCTTTATCTGGTATGGGAGCTCTTCCTCAGAGTTCGTTGCTGTAGTTTGATGTGGTTGTAAAATATGACCACTGATTATTTTCCGTAATGAAGGGATAGGCATGGTGAAATGTCAAACTTTAAAAAGCTAAATTATTTTTCATACTGTTTTGGTCTTTAAAATGGAGATATTATGCTGGTATTAAACATTGTAAAGATTCTACAGCAATGATAAGTTCAGGCTATTCAACATACTAAATATATCACTTGAGCAAGCTCTTCGAAATCTTAGGAAGCGATGTTTACCTTTTAGAATCTCCTTCCATTTCAAGAATGTGAGCATCTTTTTCCTTTTATAGCTAGTGCACACTGGTGTAGTAAAGAAGTCTTATATTTATTGCACATATCCTAGCCCTACACACTGAAAAGTGAGGATTTGTTCTGTGATTTGTTCATGGTTACATCGTTCACTATTTTTTTCCCCTAGAATCCTTGACTCAGGAAGAATGTTTTTAAAGCCAATAGTTCTCCTTAGATGGTGTGTATAACAACTCAAACTCACATGAAATTTCCTTTGTTCGTTTTATATAGAAATGCTTGCTTGCTGCATAGCTATCTGATTTTTGTAATTTCCGATCTTATTCTGGTTCATATCATTATTCACAGATAATCTTAGTAAAGAAAACAAATGTCTTTGTGTAGAGAGCTCATAGGTATTTTTATTAGCTTAGGTAATAAGGTTTAATATTGCTATATAACTAATAGTACCCCTGTAGACCTCTAAATAATATCCATTCTCCTCTGTGGGTAAAATCTCATTCTGTTTCTATCACATCTCACTTAATCCCCTCATCACTTACTCACTAGTGCAAACTCAACAAAAAGTGGTAAAAGAAATCACTTTTTACTACTCCCTGGAATACTCATGAACTAATAGCATTGGTAAACTAAATGCTAAGTGCTACCAAGTTGATTTAAAAGTGCAATACACGTTTCTCTGAATCACCATAAGAAGTCTCTAAAAAGACAATGTTTTTTTCCAATTCCAAGGATATTGATTACTGTTAGGGTTATTTCCATTTTATTTTTCTATCTGTCTTTACACCTATCTGCCTACATATCTATGAGAGGGTGTTTGAAAATGTACGGGAATTGTAAATTATGAGAAATATATTTATGATCGCAAAACTTTTTGGTAACAAAATAAAACTGTATGTTAATTCTATTTACTATGAACATTTTGAAATTCCTTCATATCTATCTATACCTGTTTACCTATCTACAGTGGCACAAATTGAATCCATGACTAAAGTAACTACTACCTAATATGACTTGCAGCACTGTAGCATCCAGGGAAACTATGGGGTAGAAAAAAAATTTAAAACTTGGCTTCTAACATCAGAATTGTTATATACTAATCACTTAGGGGTAAACAAATGAAAACAGAGGTATCATCAAGTTTACGAAAAAATGCTTAATTTCCTTAAACAATGCATTTATTCTTTCATTTAAACAATTATTTATTAAATTGTATTATTTTCTAGTCCTCCCCCTCCACAAACCCAAAAGCAAAAAAAAACAAAATAATTGAAAACAGGAAAATGTAATGCCTTTGTGTGATCTACATCTTAGTTAATGAGGCAAATAACGGATATAGAAACAAATAGATATATAATTTTAAAAAGTAAAAATTGCCATCAATTCAGCTAATCAAGGCATCTATAGAGAATATTTTGAGGGTGCAATTTTGGACAAAAGGGAGACCTGGTATGTAAGCCAAGGGCTTAATTAAATGAGTTTTACTCTATTTGTTGAAGTATATCTCAGACAGAGAAAAAACTGGTGGTAAAGACCGTGCAGAAGGAATGGTGAAATGACCTTGAGCAATGAGAAGAGGGAAAGAGAGGTACATAGATCATCTATTCCATGAAATCCTGGAAAAAATCTTTCCAAACCTAGAGAGGCATTCAAATATCCAGACCCAAGAAATGCAAAGGACCCCACAGAGGATCGATCCAACAAGATCTTCTCCAAGGCACATCATAGCCAGATTGACCAAAACCACAGACAGAGACAAGATACTAAAATTAGCAAGAGTGAAACATCAAGTTACTTTGAAAGGATATCCCATCAGGCTGATGTCAGACCTCTCATTGGAAACAATGCAAGCAAGGAAAGAATGGGAAAATATATTCAAAATGTTAAGTGAAAAATAATTTCCAAGAAGAATACTATACCTGGCAAGATTATCCTTCATACGGGAAGGAAAGACAAAAACATTCTCAGATAAACAAAACCTGAAAGAATTTACCAACAGCAAATCAGCTCTCCAAGAAGTTCTGAAGGGAATGTTATACCAGGAAAGCTAAAGTCAGACACACAGAAATAAGAGTACAAATACTCACCAAGAGAATGACCAACTTAATGGTAGGGACAGCTCTGGAAAGATCAATAGTACCATTGAATGTTAATGTCCAGAATTTAAATGGAAAGGTCAGATCACAGTAACACTGCAAATTCAACAAAAGAGAGACTAATTACATGAAACTAACTGGTAAAATAGAATTTTATGACTTTTGACTGAAACATTACTGATTTTCTTCTATGTTTTGCTTTCCAGATTTAAGCATTTTTATCTTCTCTTGAACTGTTGATAGGTTCATCTACCTACTATATGAATTGAATCTTAATCTTTTTCCTGATTTTAAGTCTTAAGCAAATTTCTTTTAACATTTTTGATTTTGAGCTATTAAAACTGAAACTGTTTTTCTTGATATTAAAAAACACATTAATAAATACCTACTTAATGACTGCAGTAAGCTATACGGCCCAGTTAGGTGCTACTTTATAGTATATTCATTCTACTTACTGAGGTTTATGCCTAAAGTCAGACACGGGTCTATAGATATGTATATATCAGCTGCACTTGCTTTCAAAAATATTTAGATTAATTAAGAACTTTTGTGAATTAATAAAATGTAAAAAAAAAAAAAAAAAAAAAAAAAAAAAAAAAGACATGCAAAATAACTGTAGATACCAGAGAGGAAGGTGAAAAATGGCAGAGCATGAGAGGCAGGTGATCGGGGGATAAAAATGAAGCAAAATATATAAGAAATGAGAAATGGAAAATTATTTGTTTATGATAACACATAGGGTAATATCCTTGATTGAGCCAATATGCAGTGTATTCTGGATGGAAAGTCTCATTTTGTATACTATAATGATGTACAGTGAATGAATGTAAATAACTATATTTAAAATAAAATAAAATAATTTAAAAAAGAGTGGAAGAGAGGTGATAGGATTTAAGAGCATAGAGCTGAGTAGATCATGACCATGAAATTTTTATTCACAATTTTATGGGACCAGCAGTTAGCGTAATGGCTATGTCGCTGGACTCCCACGTAGTCGACCGCGGTTCGAGTCCCGGACCCGGTGGCTTAAACTCACGCCGGGCGCGTGTGCGTGCGTGCCCAAGATCCCGAGAGGAGAATGGAGGAGAAGGGATTGCGGCGTGGCCATCCCCCCTGGGGGGTGATTTCCTGCTTTCTATCTCTCTGTCTCTCTCTGTCTGTCTGGCGAGCGCACGTGCCCTATAGCAAAAACCTCTCCAAAAAAAAGAAAAAAAAAATTTTTATTCACAATTTTATTTGCAATTGATTCCATAGCAGCAATTTGGTAAAGGGAACAACAGACTCAGATTTAGATATCAAAAGAGTTTAAGAGCAACAGACTCAGATTCAGATATCAAAAGAGTTTAAGAACAATTACAAAAAAAAATAAAGGTGGAGCAGAGAGATGGGTAAGAGAGCAGGGATAACATGTGTCATGAGACAGGCTAGTGGCTTGGGCCAATGTGGTGGCTGTGGAAGAGCTAGAAAGTTTTCAGGAACTTGATTTTCCAATGTAATGGATGTACAATCTGGAAAAGGAGACTGGAAAAAGTAATTTATTAATCTACCTTGGAAGTAGAAAGAAGGTATAGAAAGGTGGGGATGCAGCTGAGACAAGACACTACTTTACTCTGTGCACTCCTGGAGCTACTCGGCAAAAGAATGTAGTTTCTTTCTAACAAAGAGACAAATTTTTGTGAGAAGGAAGACATACTTTTATGAAAAAGAATCCAAAGTCATGGTCACTGCATCTATCTCCTAGTGACATCAATATATTTTCTAATCTATTATCCACTGATCAAAATGTTGCCACTTTTTTTTTTTTTTTCATTTAAATGGTTTTATTTGTAGGGGAGCAGTTTAATCAAATAGGCCAAATCCTATGTCATCATCTGACTCTTCTGACTCCTCCTCCTTCTCATCGTTCTCTTCCGCTGCAGCAGGGGCAGAACCAGCAGCAGGGGCTGCAGAGCCTGGAGCCGCAGACACGGCCACAGCCCCACCAGTGGGCACACTGGCCAGCTCTCCAATCCCCCGGGCAATGATGTCTTCAATGTTCTTTCCGTTCAGCTCACTGGTGACCTTGTCGAGCCGGTCGTCGTCTACCTCGATGCCCACGCTGTCCAACATCTTCCTGATGTCCTTGGCGCTGGGGGGAGGTATTGCCCCCCAGGGCGGCCAGCAGGTAGGAGGTGACATAAGCGCACCTCGGCAGCAGCAGGCAGGCCTCGCACGTGCGACCTCGGCGGCGTCAAGGAGCGAAAGGGTGAGTCAAATTATTTTACATAACTAAGCTTAAACGTTCGTTTCTTTAGTGTTCTGGTTCAGCACTTGCTCAGTGTTACGATCTCGCAAACTCGAGGAATTTGAATGGAGCACATTTAAATTAAGAAATTTATTTTTTAATAGTGTAATGGAAGGACTACAAGAACAAAAAAGGATAGGTGAGAATCCCAAATGCTAAAGAAGTGTAACAGGTCATTGCTCCTCTTAGGGCTGAAGACATGAAAGGATTGGGTTTATCCCAAGTCATGACTTGCTTTCTCCACTTAGACTCCAGTGTTTGAGAACTGGCTAAGCAGAAAACAGAGGGCCTGCTGTCTACTCACTCTGTGCGGTGGCTTTTCGTGCCATAGCTGTGTGTCCCCAGTGCTGTTGCTGTCTGCACTTTTACTCCTGCTTCTTTAGTTTTTCTGAACACTCCATTTCCATCAGCACTGCAAGAGTAAACTTTGTCAGAGACACTCTCTGATGCCTTAAAAATATTTTATAACTCCTACTACCTTCCAATTTCCTGCCAGTGAGGCCTGTCAGCAAAAAATAATGGAAAGTCATCTGGCAAAAGAGTTTGGGAAATATAGTTTATATCTTTCCAGGCCAGAAAAGGACAGTAATTTAAATGGATTCCTAGGATATAAACAGACATCAGTGACTGCTACAGAGAAAGACAGTAAAGAGGACATAAGGCATGCCACATTTGTGATCCAAGTGGAGATTTGGTAGGTATCTAGATAAATATCTAATATTCAGTGAGGAGGTGGTGGATAGAGACCAAACCTGGGTGCTATTTCTCTATAGGTGACACATATTCTGGAATGACAAATAGAGAAGAGAATTTGCACTAGGACACAATCCTGGGATGATCTTCTAAATGTGTACATCAGCGTGAAGAGAAAGATAAATCGAAGAAGACTATAAAGGACTAAGCTGGGGACCAGCAGATGGTGTAATGGTTACGTCATTGAATTCCCGAGTAGTCAGCTACAGTTTGAGTCCCAGACCAGGCAGCTTGAACCTCACTCTAGGCACATGTGCATGCTTGCCCAAAATTCTGAGAGGAGAGTGGAGGAGAAAGGATTGTGGCATGGCAGATCCCTGTGGAGGTGATTTCTTGCTTTCTGTCTCTCTGTCTCTCTCTATCTCTCTGGCAAGTGCACATGCCCTGCAGCAAAAATCTCTCTCTCTCAAAAAAAAAAAAAGAAGACTAGAGAGAAAATAATTTTGTTATTGCAAACTTTAGTGAAACAAGGTTTCAGAAGGAAGAGACTATTATGTCAAATGATGCAGATCAGTCAAATAAAATGAGGGCTAAGAACTAACCTATAGATTGGACAATATGGAGGTCATTAATGACCTTGGTGATAGCAACCTCAATAGAATGTTGTAAGCAACTGGATAAAATTCAAGGACAGGCTTTGGTAACCCTGTGTGATGCTGAGCTGTGACGGTGCCCCTGTCTAAGCAGTGGCTGGATTTAGTGGCAGCAGACAGGTGGGAGAGCAGGCCTGGTGAGGAGGTGGGCACAAGGAAACCCCTCTTCCCCGTCCACACACCTTATGCTGCACAGAGCCCGAGTTCTGTTTCTGCTGTGCGTTAAATAGCTCCTGTTCAGCCATAGCTGCTTCAGGAATAAATAGATCTGCAAGAAGATAGTGAGACTCTGAAAACCTATTTCTCATTCTCCCCCTCTAGAGGAGTTAAAGGACAGAAACTCCCTTCTTTAAATCCAGACCCCAGAACTCTTAGTGTGGAATCTAGCACTCCCTCTCACAGAAAAATAGAGAAACTAGCAAAAAGCCAACACACACCGTAGCAAATAGCTACAGATTCCAACTTTTAATGAGAAAAAAAAAATAAAAAAAGAAAAGATGAATACCTCATGAGATGCAGAATCCCGAGAATATGAGAAAATTTGGAAATCTCTCTCCTCCAATGGAACATAGTAACACATCACCAATAATAGGTAAAATACCAGAAATCACAGAAATGACAGAAAGTGAATTCCAAATAACCATCATAACAAACCTTACTGAGATACAAGAGAAAACAGACAACCAATTCCAGGAGATGAAGACATCATTATTTTTTATTTGAAGAAGAAATTCCATAAAGAGATAGACATCCTAAAATAAAATAAAACAGAATTTCTGGAGAAGATAACTACAATATAGGAAATCAAAACCTTCCTCAAATGTTTTAACAGCAGATTAGGCCATGCCAAAGACAGAGTTTCTGAACTGGATGACAAAGACTCTAACTTAGTCAAAACCACCAAAATGAAAATAATAATAATAATAATAATAATTAATAATAATAACCAAAACAAACAAACAAAGAAGACAACATATAGGAAATACTAGACATGATTAAATACCCAAATATTTAAATAATGGGAGTTCCAGAAGGTGAATAATCTGATAGAGGCATAGAAAATCTATTCCATAAAATATTTGCTGAAAACTTTCCATATCTAGAGAAACATCTATAACAAGAAATACAAAGAATGCCAAATAAATCTAAATAAGATCTTCCCCTAGACATATCAGAGCTAAGTTGGTAAAATTCAGAGATAAATTCAATATTGTAAAATGGGCAAGTGAAAAGTATCAACTTATTTATAAAGGTTATCCTATAGGGACCAGCAGTTAGCGTAATGGCTATGTCGCTGGACTCCCATGTAGTCGACCGTGGTTCAAGTCCTGGACCTGGCAGCTTAAACTCACACCGGGTGTGTGTGCATGCGTGCCCAAGATCCCAAGAGGAGAATGGAGGAGAAGGGATTGCGGCGTGGCCATCCCCCCTGGGGGGTGATTTCTCGCTTTCTGTCTCTCTGTCTCTCTCTGTCTTTCTGGCGAGCGCACGCGGCCTGTAGCGAAAACTTCTCCCAAAAAAAAAGAAGAAATAAAAAAAAAGGTTATCCTATCATGCTAATATCAAACTTTTCAACTAAAACAATACAGGCAAGGAAAGAATGGGAAGATATACTCAAGACACTAAAAGAAAAAAAAAAAAAATCAACCAAGAATACTATACCTGGCAAATTTATAATTCAAATGAAAGAAGAAATAAAATTATTGTCAGACAAACAAAAATTAAAAGAATTTACCAGTTCAGTTCTTCAAGAAATACTGAAGGGATATATCAGGAAAGTTAAAGGAAGACAAATAGAAATCTCAGAACACAAAACAACTAAGAAAACCACTGACAAAATGGCAGGGATAAGTCTGCAAATGTAAATTATAACATTCAATGTTAATGGATTAAATTATCTAATTAAAAGGTACAGACTAGCTGAGTGGATTTAAAAAGTAGTCTTCTATATGCTGCCCACAAGAAACACATCTCACCAATGAAAATATTTCTTTGCTAACACAAACACAAAAACAGCTAAAGTCATAATACTGATACATGACAAATAGACTTTAAGATAAAAATTGTAAGAAGAGACAAAGAAGGAAACTATCTAGTACTGAAGGTATCAATTCACCAAGAAGACATGACAATTACAAATATCTATGCACCCAACATGGGAGCACCCAAATACATGAAAGAAAGAATTCTAGAGATGAATTCCAATAAAATCACCACTGGATAGGTCATCTAGACAGAAAATATACAACAACAACAAAAAAGCACTGAAGCGAAGTGATGCCATAAACTGAATGTGCCTGACAGACAATTGTAGAGCATTTCATCTAAAAACTAATAAATACACATTTTATTCACCTCATATGAAACATTTTCAGGCTGACCACATAATAAGACACAAAACAAGTCTTTGAAAATACAAAAGTATAGAAACTATAGCTAGCATATTCTCTGACCACAGTGAAATTAAACTTGAAATTAATGACAGAAAGAGCCTCTGAAAATTCACAAATACATGGAACATAACAATGTAATTCTGAATTACTTCTAAATTACTGAGAAAATTAAGGCTAATATTTTATAATTTCTTCGGACAAGTGGTAACCAAAACACAATGTACCAGAATCTATGAGACACAGCAAAAACTGTCCTAAGAGAAAAGTTTATAGCAATTAATACTCACAAAACAAAAAAAGGAAAGAGGGCAAACAAAAAATCAACAATAAAAAAAATCCCAATAGCACTTGGAAAAATAATGATTAATATCAGAGCAGAAATAAAGAGAGAATACAAAAAAATACAAAAAAAACTGTTTCTCTGAGAAAATAAATAAAACTGACAAACCATTAGCTAGACTAACCACGAAAAACAGAGAAAGAAGCCAGATAAATAAAATTCACAACACATCAGGCAATATTAGAACATATGTCACAGAAATTCAAAAGACCATAAGAGAATACTACTTGCAACTTTATGCCAACAAACTATAAAACCTAGATGAAAATTAGAAAAATGCTTGAACACATACAACATTCTAAGACTGAATCATGAAGAACTGTTAAGCCTGAATGCACCAAAAACAAGTAATGAGATTGAAGCAGTAAAAAATAGTTTCCAAGAAGGAAAAACCCAGGTTCTGATGATTTTGCTTCTGAATTCTACAAAACTTAAAAAACAATAATTCTTTTCAATCCTACTCAAACTATTTGAAAAGATCCAAAAGGAAGGACTCCTCCCAAATTCATTCTATAAAGCCTCTATCATATGTTCATATCAAAAGCAGACAAGGACATAACAAATCAGAAAACTGCAGACCAGTATCACTGATGAATACAGATGTGAAAATTTTCAGTATACTAGCAAATTGAATTCAACAGCACATTGAAAAGATTTACACCATTATCAGGCATGCTTTATCCTAGGGATGCAAGGATGATTCAACATATGCAAACAATAAATGTGATATAGCATATTAACAGAAGGAAAGATAAAAACCATATCATCATATCAGTTGATGCAGAAAAAGCATTTGATAAAGTACAACTTCTTGATAAAACTCTCAGCACAATAGCTTCAGAAAGGACATTCCTCAGTACAATAAATACCATTTATAAAACAGCTTTAGCTGATATACTAAATGAGGAGAAACTGGAAGCTGTGGGTTGTCAAATATGGAACAAAAACTGGAACAAGACAAAGCTGTTCACTTTCTCTTTTTCAGTACAGTACTGAAAGTCCTAGTCAAAACAACCAGGTGAAAGAGCAAAATAAAAGGCATTTGAACAGGAAAAAAAGGAAGTAAAATTGTTTCTGTTTGCAGAAGACATGATTATATACATTGAAAATACAAAGAGATCCACAAAAATACTCCTACAAATGATGAATGAATTGAATTCAGTAAAGTAGCAAAAACCAAAATCAATATACAAAAAAAAATACATAACATTTTTATACACCAACAATGGACAGACTGAGAATTGAAAAAAGCAATCCTATTTATAATGACTACACACAAACACACAAATACATAGATACAAACCAAACCAAAGAGGTTAAAGACCTCTACAGAGAAAACTATGAAAAATGAATAAAGGAGATGGAGCATAATACAAAAATGGAAAAAACACTCCATATTCCTACACTGGAAGAATCAACATAATTAAGACGTGTATTCTACCTAAATTAATCTATAAATTCAATGCAATATTTATTAAATTACTTGTGACATTTATCATAGAAATAGAGAAAAAAACATCAAAAAATTGGTCTGGAATCATAAAAGTCTCCTTGTTGCCAAGACAATACTGTGCAAAAACACAAAGTAGAAGGGATCTCTCTCTCCCTGACCTCAAAACATATTACAAGGCTGTGATAATCAAAACAACCTGGTACTGCACAAAAACAGACAAGTAGGCCAATGGAACAGAGTAGAGAATCCAGCATTAAAACATACAGACAGAGGGCACACACAAAACAGTGGGGGGGGAAGTCTCTACAGCAAATGGTGCTGGAAAACCTAGGTGGTCACTCACAGAAAAATGAAACTGGACCTCTATCTCTCTCCAATAGCAAAAATCAACTCAAAATGGATCTAAGATTTAAATGTACAACCCCAAACTATACAGCTACCAGAAGAAAACACAGAGGAAACAATTAAAGATATTAGAATCCTTATTTAAGATTTCTTAAATAAGGACTGTAATACACACGCACAATACTAAAAACAAACAAGTAAGAGTTCATTAAGCTAAAGTTCTGTGAGGGAAAGGAAACAATAATTAGAGTGAAGTGACAGTCCTCAAAGAGAAAATATTTGCAAGCTACCCTTCAGTTAAGGTATTGATATTCAGAATATGCAGGGACCTCAAACAGCTCAACCACACACACACACACACACACACACACACACACACCAACAAAAACAAAAATAAAAATATGAGCAATACAATTGAACAATCAATTTTCCAAGGAAGACATATGAATGGTCAAAATATATGAAAACAACATATTTAATATCTTTTTTTTTCTTTTTGGAGAGGTTTTTGCTATAGGACTCATGCACTCACCCGAAAGACAGAGACAGACAGACAGAAAGCAAGAAATCACCCCCTGGGGGGATGGCCCCAACACATTCCGTTCTCCTCCACTCTCCTCTCAGGATCTTGGGCACGCACACACACCTGCCCCGTGTGAGTTTAAGTCACCAGGTCTGGGACTCGAACCACAGTCTACTATATGGGAGTCCAGTGACATAGCCATTATGCCAATCACTGGTCCCAACATTTAATAACTTTTATCATAAGAGAAATGCAAATTAAAATCACAATGTGATACAACTTAACTCCAGTAGGAATGTCTCTGATCAAGAAAATAAAGAACATAAAGAATGACAAGTCCTGGCAAAGCTGCAGTGAAGAAAATACTTTCATTTGACATGATAATGGAAAAATATGTTTCATTTCAGAGCCCCGACACTACTCCAACACATCCCTCTGCCCACATCTTTAGCCATTGAAAGATTGTTGGTAAGTGGTTAAATATTAAAAAAAAAAAAGAAATAGGTTTCTCTCCACTTTCTCTATTTTCATTTTTCTTGATGAGGAAGAGAAGTAACACACATGCAGGTAGGGCATAGTCGATGTTCCTGGCACCTGACCAGGATGGAAGTGTGTACACAGAAGCATCGTGGGAAATGAGGCAGCCATGGAAGCTACTCAGTAGAGTTTGGGACTCACGCTTGGTAAGAGGAAGGCATTGAAGATTTCTGAATAGAGAAGCAACATTTATACAATAATGTGAGTATAAGAAAAGGACAAATGAGATGAAGGAAGCATGATGTCACCAACACAGCTAGAGCTGCTAGAATTTACATGGATTAAAAAAAATGAGTCTTATGATCACAAAATAAACACCACTGAACTGCTATGACATGCCCAGTCAACATATCTCTGCTAAAGGCCCTTAGAAAATACTTGCTGTTACTTTAGTTTTGCTCCCTGCTGTAATGTTACACTGGCCTAGGATGAAAATCGTACATTTTCTATAGAATAAAGGAGAGAAAAGGTCTCTCACCAACACATGGCTGAATGTTCTAGTATTTGTGTTGTAGAAGCCAGTAAAAAATGCCATCTGACTTAAGAAATGAACTATGGCAAAAATTAAGGTGTCTCTTCAAAGAAAAGAAACTTTCAGAATTATGAACACTCTTTTTAATGGACTAGTTCAAGTCACCATCTCTATAAGGAGTATGGGAAGACAAAGACAGCATAAAAAAATCAAAAATGCCCTCTAAAAATCAATCTGGGTTCATGGAAATATCAATCAAACATTCTAAGATAATCTCAAAAGAATTTAAAAAAGAAATTCAAGGACAATAAGAGAAGATAAAATAATGATTCTCAATATATACATTATTAAATATTTTCAGGACCAGCAGGTGGCTTAATGACTATGTTGTTGGACTCTCATGTAGCCGACCATGGTTCGAGTCCTGGACCTGGTGGCTTAAACTCATGCTGGGCCCGTGTGCATGCATACTCAAGATCCCAAGAGGAGAATGGAGGAGAAGGGATTGCAGCGTGGTCATCCCCCCTGGGGGGTGATTTCTCACTTTCTGTCTCTCTGTCTCGCTTTGTCTTTCTGGGGATCTCAAGCGCCCTATAGCAAAAATCTCTCTCAAAAAAAAAAAATGTATATTTGGTACAGTGATGCTAAAGTGCTGAAGTTATTTTCTGAATATATTTTCTTTTTCACTAAGAATGAAGTCCAAAAGAGAAAAGAATTTCCTGATATTCAGAACAAGTAGACTGACAGTTTTCAATTGTCCTGGCATTCTCTGTGGCACCTTTATGTTCTCTTATTGCATAAAAATATCTCACAGAACATTCAAAAAAGATCACTCTGGAACTCTCATGATATGAGACTAAAACACAAAAATAAACAAAAGAATGACCTTATGATCTTATCTATGCACAGACAAAATTTAAATCACTGTGCAAACTGTGAAATCTACCAACTACCCATGGTGATTGTTAGTTGAAGGGCACTGTCATGGAAAACTTATTGGTTGAGAATAAAGTGAGTTTAAAATTCTGTAGAGATTAGAAATAACCTGTGAAACAGTCACCTAAAAATGAGATTACGAAGCAAATTTGGTTCTAGAAAGATTAAGTTTTAAATGTTACAGTTAGTGCTTTAAGAATAGGGTGTTTATAATTGAAATTGGGATTTAGTGCATGTATTATAATGACAAGTTTTAGTATATCATCTTAGGAGTGTAATGTAAAGGAAAAATCATTGGAAGTGAGGATGTGAAATTAGGTGTCTAGGAGGCTGAATGGATCATTCAAATAGATAATGTCATTTAATTTAAAGAATTATTTTATTTAACTTTATTTATTCATTTATTTTAACTTGACCAGAGAGTGACAGCATGAGAGAGAGAGAGAAGAGAGAGAGGGGGAAAGCAAGCTGCCAGGTCCAGAACTCAAACCATGATTGGGCATGTGGGATTCCAGCCCTCTTAACCACCACACCACTTACCAACCCTGATAATGCATTTTTTTTTCTAGATATTTGCTATAGGGCACGTGGACTCGCCAGAGGGAAAGAGACAGAGAGACAGAAAGTGAGAAATCACTCCACCCTGTCTTAATCCCTTCTCTTCCATCTTCCTCTTGGGATTTTGGCACACACGCACATGCACCCAGTGTGAGTTTCAAGTCTTCGGGTCCAGGACTTGAACCATGGTCAGCCATGTGGGAGTTCAACAACAAAACCATTATTCCATCTATTGGTTCCTAGATAATGCAATGTTGATGAATGATGACCAGGACAATGAAAAATTGAATATCAACACAACAAAAAATTTTTCTTGAACAAACTGCAGAGGGAGTGGTGATAGGGGTGCAGTCTGTGAACATAAATTCTCATTTGGCTGTGTATGTGGAATGAGGTGAGGGAATTTTTCTGATAATCTTAAAATATTGGGTCATTGAAAAGTCATGACGTATTTATCTGTGCAAAAATGCATCAGGACTTTTCTGACAACACAATGACAAGATTAAAAAGAATAAACTACTCTAAAGGAGAAAGAGAAGCCATCTTCAAGGGCTTAGTGGAAGCAGTAACCTCAGGAGAAATCGGAAGAAAGAGGGAAAGAGATTGTTTTGTTCAGAAAAACTTTGAGGCTATAGGGTATGATATGCCAAGATGACACTCTATGAGTTCCAAGGACATAATAAAAGGATTTGTGGATTGGGAGTGATATGGGATACGAGTCAGGTTTTAGGATATACGAAATCATATGAGGATTAACATCCAGTTTTTTTGGAAATGAGAGAGAGAATTAAATTTCTACTGATGCCAAATATCTCAGCTATGATGACACGATCCTGCTGGGTCCTGTGGAGAAGCAGATGACCAGTTCTCATTGAAACCTCTTCTTGGAACTGATATCCTCAGAAATTTGGAATGTGCGGTAAAAAACACTGAGGAAAAGCGTAAGTTTTGATCTTGTAAGAAGCATGCCTTGAATCCTTTTAGAGAATTAACCATGTGCAATGCAAATTATTTAGTTTATTGGGCAAAAATACTAGGGAATTCTTTCCAGCATTAGGAAATTACTGAAGTAATAGAGATCTGAAGAGAATCAGAGTATGGATGCTTTGGTAAAAATTCCAAATCAAGAAAGGTTGTAGTTTTATTCTGGACAAAGTGACCATTTGAGAAACAAATACAGTAAGTTGGAAAATACGAATATAATTTCAGGAAGTAAAAATGCTAAAAAGCAATATTGCATTTCTTTTTCTTTTTTTAACAAATGATCTTTGGAGAAACAGTTTAAACTGGTTTTCTGTGTACTTCCATTGAACCAGCTATGAAATCGTTATGGAGCATTTGAAATAGTGAATATAATTAAGTCCCCTCAGAATTTGACTTTCTCATAGTCATTTGAATATTTTCTTTTCTTTTTCAAAATAAGTTGCAGACAAATATGAAAACACTGCTCCTACTTAAAACATTTGGAGGTCAACAATATTAGATAGTTGCTTAAAGTATAAATAAACTAAAGGAATTTAGGCAATGGTCATTATTCAGAACAGAACATACAGTATAACAGTTAATTTTTTGACAGCTATTATTAATTCCTTTTGGGGGGCTGGCTCCATGGCTTGGTAGTTAAGGCAGATAGATCTTACATGGCAACCACTTGGTCCAGAGGCTTTAGAAAAATACCAGGTGCATGTGTGGGCATGCCTGAAATCCCAAAAAGAAAAGAAAAATGGAGGAGAAAAGATTGCAATGTTACTGTCCCATGAGAATGCTTTCTCTCTTTCTTCTCTGTCTCTCTCATGAACACACATGTTATCTAGCACAAAAGAAAAAAGAAAAAAAAAAGTCAGTTATTTTGTGAGCTTGTAGGCATGTATGCTTGGTGTGTGTGGGCGGAGTACATGCCCATGTGTATAAATGTGGCATCTGAGTTACATTTACTGAAGACTTCAGTCATGTTTTTTAGGTTTCAGGATAATAGTTCGTATTTCTTTGACATTTTATCTACATTACATTTCTTATAACCTAGGCACTTCTGCATAGAAACAGATATACCTTAATAACCCTGATACAAAAAGGAAGGTTACACTGAGGGAGAAATAAGTGACATCCTTTATAATATTTTAAATGATCACTATTACCCAGTACAGTGAGCTTTAATTTGTTTCCTCTCCTGCAGTAATTTTCTTTCATTTCTTGTGTAATAGTGTACCACGAAGTGACTTCCAGGAACATGTCACAGATTCAATCAATTTGGAATGACACAGCAGTCTCATTCCCATAAGTGCTCAAGCACTTCCAGGAATGACTAAAATGTACAGCACTGGCCACTGACTGCTGGGGTGACACATGCATTTTTGAAGAAGACAGTCCTGTTGAGGTGTTGTCAATTATAAGTCTTTGAAAATGCGACTCTTCTATTTCTGAGGACATTGCACACACACAGCTGTAATATCTGATATGCTTCTCGCCTAGGTCTGTAATTTCCTCCATAACCACATATGAAAAGCTAGGAAACAGACTCAGAGCCAGCTGATATATTTGCTATCTGATGTTGTCTAATAATGTTTAATTAAAATTTATTTAGATTTGAGGAAATTAATTTTATACTATTAACAATACCCAATGTCAGGTGGCAAAGCTAATCAAATCATTAGATATGTTCTTGAGACTATAATTTACCCACCTTTATCTTTATGTAAACCTGTATTTAAAACACACCTGAGCTCTTCACTGGAGAAAGTCAATACTGAGTTATACTTACTTTAAAATACGTTGGCAATGTACCCGGAATAAAACTGTTAGGTTGCTTTGTATAGAACACATTTTGGTCAATTTCTTTTAATTTGAAAAAGAAGACAAAAAACTTCAACCATGTGTTCATAAGCAAATTTCAGATAGCTTTATTCTTGTTATTTGAGCATCTTTGTTAGGACAATTTCTAAAGGAAAGGGAAATTTTGTTTAAAAAGGACACGAGGCTTACATTCATTTCACTAAAAGAACTAAAAGCACTGGATATGCATTTCAATGTCATAATTGAAAATATGTAGCAATGTTCCAAAAGTTGAGTACTTACTATTCAGATATGTTCCAATTTTATTTTCTCTGAAACTATTTGTATAATTCCTAAAGCTGAGTCATAGACTCAAGAGGAAGGGGACAGTCTGTGATTCCATTTCGTTGTGTGCCAGAGCTTAAAATACAGAGGAAATATAACTAGATGGCTAATTTCAAAACATAATTATTTTCTTTTTTTATGCTTTATTTCAGAATAACCCTACTCTGCCATAAACAAAGATATGACTACAGTAAGGGGGTAAGTAACAGTGTGTTATAACTATTGTTATATCAATTCCCGCAGGATTCAGGAAACTGCTTCTCTGGGCTCATTAGAAAGGTATCTCATGCCCACTGCTGCACTGATGAATAGTCAGAGGCTGCCCTTACTGACTGTGCCTAATCAATTCCTGCAGTGGTCAACAACAGGAAAGACAGAATTTACAGTACACCAATCATGTCCACACACTCAACTAGGGTTAGTCAACCCGCATTAGTATTTGGGCTACCATGGGAAAGAATGAATACCAGAGCATCTATCCCAAAGCCCATCATTAAACACACACACAAGGCAAAGGCGAAAAAACTGAAGGTCCAGGAAGTTTGTATTTTTGCCAGGGTCATCAAACTAGTTTTGTGACTCTGAAATGGGTTAAACTATGTAAAATATCTTGGCACAAGCAAAGAATATCTTATAGCCCCCTTGTGACAGTATCATTGCTCCTGAAGTCCACTAAAACAGACCCCACAGATAGATAAGACTCAGTATTTCGTCAATCCTGTACTAGGCAAATATTCCTTTAAAAATGAATACTGAAATCCCTTAATACCTTAAACATACAATTTTAAAACAGTATTAGAAAACTATAGCATTAATGGCATATTGGCATATGTGTAAGGCTTAAATCTATCATAAAAGGTACAGGCCAAGGGCAAAGCAGAGCTGAATGCAGTTTATCTTGGACCTTCTTTGTTACCTGTTGATGCTTGCCTCCTCCTTGCCCTACCTCATAGACGAAATTCTCTGATCCCAGTGCCATCTAGTCTTACAGTACTTTTTTCAGTCCAAGATATTAGCAGATTAAACTAGCTACATGAAATTCAAACAATGAAATAACACATCTATAAATTAGTTTCATAATACATATGAACTAAAGACATTTGGAATGAGCGATATTTTGTAATTTAACTACACATAAATAAAAGCTGTCAGATAAGATCTAAGACTGTATTTGGCAAAGTTACAAAATTGGCCACATAAAAGAAGTGAATTGGGAGGGCATTTCTAAGTCTTCAGCATATGGAGTGAGTTCAAAGCTGGAAATAGCATAGGATGATTATGAATTACTATTGGATAGAATTCAAAATTTAAGCTAATAATAGACATAGATTAGTTCACCTGGCTAGAAAAATAACTGAGCTATGAAATAAAATAGAGACATTAATAGGACATTTTAATTAGTGATATTATTATGTGTACTTAGGATAAACTGTTTGGAAAGGACACTTGCTTAATTATACACTGGAGGATGAAGCAGTAGGTGATACAAGTAGGTTATTATTACCAGGACAAAGTATGTATATTGGTCGAAATCAGCACATTCTCTAATATCTTAGAGCCCAATCTACATTTTATATTTTAGCTCATGCTCTTCTTTCTTTTTCCAGTGATTCTAAGTATTTAAACATTTTAGGAATCAACATTCTTAAAAATTAAAAATTTATTCCTTAAAAATTATAGTGTTTTTTTTTCAAACCAAAAGTAGTTGATTTCATTTTATATGCTTAAGTGAAAATTCTCATACAGTAGAGGTTAAATCAAAAACTTTATTCAAACTACACATGCTCATCTTCTAAAAAAATTGTCATACTTAAAGAAAGGCCAAAAAAATTCTTTAAATATAATACCATTTTGACAAGAATGCTGGTTTTGTAAAATTTAAATGACTGCCTGGTTAAAGAAAATAAAATTTAATAATGTTTATAAACCCAATATACAAAACACAATTATCACCAGGGTTTTGTATATTCTGATTCATTTACAAATGAATGGGATAATAAATTGATAAATGATAAAAAAGAAAGCATTTTTTATTGCCTATTATTGTTCTAATCAAATGACACTATAAAAAGGAGAGTACATTAAGAGAATTTGCCTGTTTCTATTTTTCCAAAAAGTCCATTTCTAGAAAGTAATTTTAGTTTTGACTCTTCTGAAAGAAAGGAACTTTACCGGAGATTTCATATCTTTCTTTCTTATATTTTTCTCTGTCTTCAGTAGTAGTCATAAACCTATACAGAGCTCTGTCCTCACTTCCCGAGAAAACTGTGATCTGACATTGTAAGAATACATTGTCACCCATTGTCTTACCAAAGTACCTAATTATCACTGAATTTCATAAAATTCTACCTTATCTGAATAGACTAAACTAATATTTATTTGCTACCTACCTGGGAAGAGGTACTGTTATGTCAAAGATTTTCATTCCCCCTGAATATACTGACTTTGTGTCTATTTCTACAGCTTGTTTCTTGTTTGGTTTTGTTTGTATTTACTCTCCGTATAAATTATGTGTTTCCTCTGTGAAATGAAACTTTCAGCATCTATACCATATCCAAGTGCCTCATGTTAGATCTCACTGAGTATCCTCATCTGGATTCTTTGCTTTATGGGTATTTTTAGACTTCTACTATAACAGTCCCACTGAAGCAAATTTGTAACCAAAATAATTTAAATTATGCCATTCTGAGGGCTCCAAATTGACAAAGATTCTCTCCTGGCCCAAAATTATGTCAGAATTATCAAACTTTTCCCAGTCCTATTCATACATTTTTTTTAAAAAACATAATTTCAGGAAAGAAATTTCCTTCTGTTATCAATAAATGATCACCCTTAATATTTCATTGGGTTTCTCATCCTCAGCCATTCCCCCAGGGTGTCTGATCTTCTTGTCTTGTCTTTAGCAAGAACCTTGTAATGTCGATTTAGCCAGAAATTCTACCTCCTTTCTCTCCTGTTTCTTTTTAGTAATTTAGTAATTTTCATCCACTGACTTCCACCCTCCTCCTTGGGGATGTGTTGACACTTGAAGTAGTACTGAATAAAGTGTTAGTTTACAATGCTTATCAGGTATCACTGAATAATTGGTATTCTTGGAGATCTGTTTTAATAGTCCCCCCAGGAGCAAACTTGCACCAAAAATATTTTATTTTTGTAATTCTAAAAACCCATACTCTCGTGATTTTTGTTATTAGGTTTTTGCAGTCGGGCATGTGGACTCACCCAAGAGAGACAGAGAGGGAGCATGAAAAGTCATCCTCCATGAGAATGGTCATGCTACAACACTTCCTCCTCCATTCTCCTTGGGGATTTTGGACATGCATGCACATGTGCCCAGCATGGGGCTGGGACTCAGACTGTGGTCAGACATGTAGGAATCCAGTGACTTAACCAATTTGCCAACTGCTGGCTCCACATACTGATTTTTAAGTTTTCACATTTTATAGACAGATTTACTTAAACTCATACACCTTGCAATACGCAATTCTTCTTTTAATATACTTTTCCTTGAGTTTCCTGTGGTGATAGAATTACTCCCAATCTATGTTTTTGTAATTGTGGATGGGAAAGAACATCTTCTGAATGTTCCTGGCCATGGTGCATGATTTACATTTTATTATGTAATTTAATTCAGACCTCTTAGAGACACTCAATCCAGACATGGGCTGAATGATAGAAAATAAAACACTCTCTTTTTTATTTATTTATTTTTTAGGTTTGTTAGACCAATAGTATCAAATCATCCTTTCTCTGTCAGGAGTCACCTCTTTTTTTTTTTTTTTTTTTTTTTTTTTTTTTTTTTTTTTTTTTTTATTGGAGAGGTTTTTGCTATAGGGTGCGTGCGCTCGCCAGACAGACAGAGAGATAGAAAGCAAGAAATCACTCCCGGGGGGATGGCCACGCTGCAATCCCTTCTCTTTCATTCTCCTCTCGGGATCTTGGGCACGCACACACACGCGCCCAGCGTGAGTTTAAGCCACCGGATCCGGGACTTGAACCGCGGTCGACTACCTGGGAGTCCAGCAACATAGCCATTATGCTAACTGCTGGTCCCAGGAGTCGCCTCTTTAATAATGAAGCCAACATGTAAGAAACCAGCACAGAGTGACAGACACCTGATGTAGTCTTTGAGTCTATAAAATCCTTCATGCTTGGAAATAGCTCTACTACTGAAATGTCCTGTCATTAGAGTCAGAGATTACTTATTTATTTACTTGATTTATGTTTATGGTCCTTGTGAGAGAGTTCCAAGTTTCACTCTTGATTCCGTACTTGTATATGTGTGTATTTCATAAAACTTCATTTCCCCACAGAAACCTGCAACAATCCAAATACAATGCAAACATTCACAGACCTTGATCAGTTTTACTGTTTGTTTCTTTTCCAAAGTCCTAGGGGGTGTCTCATCTACCTCTTCTTTGTAGAGACTGTTTTTCTTTTCTGCCCCATTCCTAGCTTAGATCACTATTTTGTACCGCAACAGGACACTCACTACATTTGTCCTAACTGCCATCTACCATTCCTTTCACATCTGACTATTCCAGCATCCACATTCTTTCTTCTGTCTTTTCTGTCTCAATGGTATCTTTTTTAATGCCAGAGAGAGCATGTATGCCCTCCAGAGAAAGAGAGTCAGAGACACAGAAAGAAGAGGGAGAATGCATCCCCCGTTGTGTGCCACAATCCTTTCTCCTCTATTGCTCCCCTCTGGGAATGCATGCACATGTGTTTTGTGGGTTTCCAAATGCCAGACTGAGACTCAGACTGTAGTGTGCCATAACCATTGGGCTGCTGGCCAGTCTTCTCAGTGGTACTTCTGTCTCAAACTATATATTTCAATCTTTCTCTCACAACCTCAATATTATTTTATACTTCTCCTATTACATGTTTGGCCTCAAATATAAATAACTCTGAGGAAAATTTAACCTACACTTGGTCCTTTTATAATTGGCTCTTGGTCTATGTATTAAATTCTTATTTGCACTAACTGCCTGCTTATAGTAACTTCCGGTTTGCACTTAAGCCTGACTACAGGTACAAATTTAGATAAATTACCTCACCTCTCTGAAGCTCTATATACTCACCTAAAGATGACAGAATATTCTTAAAACCTTTTCTGTTTTGTTCCAATATTTTATACTTCAAATGCATAATGATGTATGACCCCTTACAACATGTATTTTTTTTGATATTTTGGTTTTCCAATTAATTCTGTTGCCTGCAGATATACTCTCTATAAAATAAAATTGTATTTAAAAATTATCAAAGTATACTATTAATTTTCATATGAATAATATACAATATATCAAGTATGCTATAAATTTCTATGTGTACAAATATACAAATTTATAAAGATAGGTTTGACCATTTTGAGTGTCACATTAATTGTACTAAGCATATCTGGAAACCTGATAAAGTATGATTCCGGGTGTTTCTGTCAGGGTGTTTCCAGAAGAGATTAACACGTGAGTCTTAGTAGATGAGATGGGAAAATATCATCCTCATTGTGGACAAGCTCTATCCAACAGCAAGGAACCCAGAAAGAAGAAATACGGAAAATGGATGAGTCTCTTTTGAGACAGAGCAACATAAACCCTTCAGCTGCCTTATATATCAGAACTCAAGGCTCACCTACCTTTGGACTGCAAAGGATTCACACTAGTAGTCCCTCTGGATTTGCAGATTTTTGGCCTTTGACTGGAGTATGAGTTACATCATTGATTTTCCTGCCCCTGAGGCCTTGGACTTGGAATAAACCATACTAACAGGATCCCAGAATCCCCAGTTTACAGCCTGTTGTGGGATTTCTCAATCCTACCTAATACAATAGGTACAATATGATTTTGGAAAATTAATTTATTTATGAACTTCTTTTTTAAAAAGTTATTTATTTATTTACATTTAATCACGTCTTCACAGTGTACAACATTTCTTTTTCCAGCACAAATACTATGCATGTCAGTCAAGCCAATGATATTACTCTATAACTTATCAGCAAATAGCTTCTCATTGTTTTTGTCAATCATACATACTTTTACTTTTGCTCCTTCCCCCTTCTCTCCCTTCCATACTAAACTTTTTTCCATATTTTATTGATTCACAAAATATATTAAACTAAAAATATGGATAAAGCTAGAATTTAGTAAATATTTTTGGGGTCCCTATTAAGTGATTACTAATGTTCTAGGTACTGGAGGTAGAAAACAAACAAAAAAAGTGCTTCTGTGATGGAGATTATATTCTATATTTGTGAAATAGAAGAGGATAACACATGGTTTTCATATTTAATGAAAGAGGAATAAGAAAAATATTTTACACAGTAATATGTAAGTCAATTTTACCTATGTTTTTCCTTTGAATTAGCTTTCAGAAAATGTAAAAAAGAATTGTTAAAGTGAATTTTCTTACTTGCATATTCATGACAAAAAATATAAAATTTGTTCATTTTCTTAATTTTGGAAATGAAAACAACCAAAGAAAAATTTAAGGCATATCTGATCAATGAGCCAACTATCAAAGACAGAAATAAGGTGTTTGTGGATAAGAACAAAAATGGTTGGTGTCTTTTGAATATTATGATGACCAAGTAACTAACCCAAAGACAATACCAATGCATAATTGGCCAGTATTTAAATAAATCAAACATGTACATTCTGATTTTAAGTTTTATAACTAATAGGTTATACTCTGAGGTGGCTCACCCTAACTGGTGGTACAGTCTAAATTGAGGAATGAAATCCTCTACCAATGCTATTCATCACTTTGTAGATGAAATCGGACCAAAAACCTATCTAGCTCAGCAATTCCTATAATGCTAGTCTTTAAAAGGCACTGAACACCTTACTGAAATAAATCTGAAACATACCACTATTTAAACTCAGAGATCTATGTGCTTACATAACAAACAAAAAAATTTAAAATTGTCTCACTTCCACCTTTGACAGCATTTCTAAATTGAAACAAGAAAGCAATCTGCAGAAAGGCCAATACTGCTCTGAGTAAGTAAATATTTAAAGAATATTGGTTTGAAAGTGTGGCAAATTACTGGTCTCCTAGAAGGCATCAGTCAAGATATGCTTAGAGATATCAAATTTAACGCCATGATTTATTTTCCCAAGCTTATGAAAGAAAATAGGCTTTCACTTCACTATGTGACTGCTCGGGACCCCTCCTACACTGAACCAGAAGTCATAAAAACAGATGTTGAGCTTCATGACATGAGTGAAATACAACCTTACTTTGAATATTTCAAGGAATTTTATACATAAAATAAGGAGTATAATCAATGTCTATCAGTTTAGTACCTATAGAAACAGCTCTACGTACATACCGATTATTTAGTGATGAGCTTTCTTAGAATTGGAAAGTTCTTAAACTAAACAAATAGTTAGTTGTACATATATGTGCCAGTTCTTTATACGATGTTACCCTTTACTATCAAACAGACAAAGACATTACTACAGTCTTTAGCATTTTTAAATATGCTCCATCTGAAATGGAAGATCTTCATTGAACTGCCAAGTCAACCATCTATTGTCTGTCTTATTGACTCTCATGCTCTAATTCCTCTTTCAAAGATGTCTCCCACTGAGAAGCTGGAAAAAGTACCTATTTACTATTAAAGATTCTTCTGAATGAGGGTTTGCCTATGTGAATCATAGTAAAATAAATGTAAGCAGATATTTTAGGAAGGCTTCTATGAAAATTATGCTTTTTCTCAAGAAAATTAATACAGTTGCTTCTCTGTTCTTTTTTTTCTTCCTGTCTTCAATGTTAACAAAAGACTTAGATGTTCAGCAGTCAAACCATAGCCATGGTGAAGTCAAGGCAATCAGTGATATTTGCTTTACATCACCGAACATATAAACCAATTGTAACTGTTATCAAACTCCAACCCTAAATCATATGACAATATGGGAATATACTTATTTATTTAGGCTATTCTAGTCTAAGAATCTGTTACTGGTTGTGTAAGTTATTTATCAATACAGATGGTTTCCAAGTAATGATTAAAAATATACATTAACTTGTTTAAACTAGACTAGGAACACCAGGGTGTTTTTTAGACAGACCATGGATCAGTCGTCAGTAAATGAAGCTAAAAGTCCACAATCTTTGGTAAAATAAAAATTCTTATGCATTAGAAAATAGAGTTAATGATTTTTGAAATGCACTCTATCTTACGGCTATGTTTCTATAGTCTGGAATTGAACAATTTAATCATTTGATTAACACATATTGGAAAACTAAGGGAGGGGATAAAGGTGTATGAGAAAAAGGGTGAAGAGGAAAGATTAAGGAAAAGGAAGACTAGAATAATACACGTGGAAAAATGTGTGAGAGGATGAGGTATGAACTTTTCAGTTGTACAACCAAAGTGTCAAATGCTAGACTGTAGGAAAACTCATGAAATTTGAATACCTACTCTAGATCTATAAATATTACCATCCATAACACATTTGCCAAAAATCTGTGTAGCAACATAAGATGACAATGGACTTTTAATTCTATAAAACCTTGATTTAAACCCTAGTTTTACATTTTAATTTATCTCAAAACCTACTGATTTATGCTGAGCAATTTTTTATAACTTTTCTCACTTAATTTTCATCAATTATAAAATTATAAAAATTAGGGACCAGCAGTTAGCGTAATGGCTATGTCACTGAACTCCCACGAGGTCGACTGCGGTTGGAGTCCCAGACCCGGTGACTTAAACTCACGCTGGGCACGTGTGTGTGCGTTCCCAAGATCCCGAGAGGAGAATGGAGGAGAAGGGATTTCAGCATGGCTGTCTTCCCTGGGGGATGATTTCTCACTTTCTGTCTCTCTGTCTTTCTGGCTAGCGCACATGCCCTATAGCAAAAACCTCTCAAAAAAATTGTAAAAAATTATACTACATTTGATTAAAATTAGAAAATGAACAAATACCTAACTCATATTCACTATGTAAATATTTAGTTTTCTTTTATGACATCCTTAAAAGTTGGTTTGCCAAGCTTCCATCAACTCTTTTTATTCTAAAATCACTTCCTAGTGATTTGCTTCACTATAATCTTCTCACATACATCTATCTTTTTTTTTAATGTTTTCTAAAGCATATTTCTAAAACAAAATCTTAGCATGTAATGTTTCTTTAAAAAAACCGTGACAATCTTTTGTCTGTAAATCAATAGTTCTCTGTCAAACATGACAATGCCTCCACATGCTATTTGACAAGAACTGGAGACATAATTTTTATTTTTTTAAGTATAGATTTTGCTCTAGGAGGTGCATACTAGACAGACAGTGACAGAGAGAAAGAAAGAAAGAGAGAGAGAGAGAGAGAGAGAGAGGTGTGGAGTGGTGTGGCTACACCTGAGGAGGGGTGTGGCTACACCTCAACCCCATTCTTCCATTTTTCTCTCATGAGTTTGGCCACACACCTGGCATGATTTTCTAACTGCTAGGTCTGGGACTCAAACCATACAGTAGGCCAAGTGTTATACAGTCCCTTAACCTCCATGCCACCTGCTGGTTCCAAGGAGATGATGATCATGAATAGAATGTGTATGTATGTGCTATTGGCATCTAAAGAGTAGAGGCCAAGAACTTTAATATACATCCTATAATACATAGAAGTAACTCTCCATTAAAGGAATTACCTCACTCAAAATTTCAGTAGGGGTGCAGTTGAAAAGCCCTCTTGTCTACTATAATCACAACTTTTTAGAATACAAAGGTCTTCATGGTCTAAAACTTTGTCAACTTTCCTACCACTACCTCATCATGCATTGTACATATTGGTCATGTTAATTATGTTGCATTATTTTTTTCTAAATAAATCAAACTACCTTCTTCTACTACTACTCCTACTAAGTAGCAATGGTCTTAGACATGTCCTTCAAATGGACCATTCTCTCCTTTTTTTGGAGAGGTTTTTGCTATAGGGCGCATGTGCTCGCCAGAAAGACAGAGAGAGACAGAGAGATAGAAAGCAAGAAATCACCCCCCAGAGGGGATGGCCACGCCGCAATCCCTTCTCCTCTCGGGATCTTGGGCACGCAAGCACACGTGCCCGGCGTGAGTTTAAGCCACCGGGTCCGGGATGCAAACTGCGGTTGACTACATGGGAGTCCAGCGACATAGCCATTATGCTAACTGCTGGTCCCAAACTGACCATTCTCTCCTCATCTGAAACTGTTGGATTCAATGAACTCTACATTCCCTTTGAACTTGGCAATTTTTATAATTTAATGATAAGTTAAATTGAGAGGAATTGTAATATATTTCATTATTGGGTCTTGGGAAAAGTCATGACATATATTTCTATGTTTTCTCTGCAAAAATTTATCAAAACTTTCCCAAAGACCCAATATTTATAGACTGTTTTGTAACAATTATGAAAGCATAAAAAGAGAAGTGAAAGAATTTATTTTTTCTATTTTTGAAACAGTGGTTTAAAATCTAGAATCGCCAAGCGAAATAAAAAACACTACTGCACTAAAAATTCTAATTATTTAGAATATTAAATAGTTGGAAATAAACTATAACTTAAAGAATAACATACGGGAATAATGTAATCAAACTACATATAATAATAACATAGGGTTCTTCTATTAAAGACTAATATATTCATACTTATGTTTAATATTCAGGCAAATCAAGTGTGTTTTTGTTCCTGTCAATATGGAATCTAATGACATCTTCAAGATAATGTTAACCTTAATGAATAATTGATAATGGTAAGAATCTTACTAAGAACAAAGATTCATTCTTCTCATTTTACCTTGATTTGTCTATTCTCAGAATGACTGAGTCAAATTATTACACACTGGGGGGAAAAAAAAAGAAAAAAAAATCATTACATCACATTTAAACCTCTTTTAAATTCAGTATCATAAGGGTGCCTTCACAGCTTTCTCCACGGTAACAAAAAACTAAAAAATAGAAAGTATCATAAAGTTATGCATATAATGTCAGGCAAGAAAAAGAAGTGAAGAGCAGTGAGTCACCCAGAGGTTACTCATAAACAAATGTCCACAAGCCAGTCATAGATACTTATTAGCCAACATTTCAAGTGCCAAAGATGGAAGGGTCCATTCTATTGCTCCAGGATTTAAGCAAGTTTTTCTTACATTACCAGTTATGGTCCCAATGTTTACGGGAACAAATTTTCTCACTGCTTACATTTACAAGTATAAAAGATAATAGGAATAAAATTGACTGTTAAATAAACATATCTCATTGTGGCTATATAACGTAGTTCTGTGGGGACAAAAGTTATTTTTAAAAAATGCTCAATCCAAACCATAACATGGCTTTTAAAAAAATTCCAGCTTTTAAAATCTAATAATTATTTGGAAAATGTTATGAAATATTTGTATTGTTTTGGTCAACTATATTCTAACATATTATTTAAAATAAAAATGCAATCCAGGAAAACTGAGCACACAGATCCCTGAAGTCACAGAAAATTTAAAAGATCAGAATTGTGTCCTTTCTATCTCTTTCTCCACAATTGCTGTAATTCTATCTTTTTTATTTTATTTTAGAGAGAGATTTTTGCTATACAGAGTGTGTGTTACTCAGGGAGGATGGCCACACCTCAGTACCGTCTCCTCCATTCTCCTGTAGGATTTTGGGCACCCATGCACAAGCACCTGGTGTGAGTTTAAACTCTAGTCGGGGACTCGAATTGCAGTCAAGTGGCGTAACTGTTACACCATCTGCTGGTTCCTACCATTTTATCTTTCATACTAGCATTTTCACCAGGAGTAAATTACATCTCAATAAACCACTTTCTTGACTTCTTCATGAGACGCACCTCTTCATCTGTTCAAATTTTATCATGAGATTAGAAGATCAGTGACACCTTCAGGTCCACTTCTAATTCTAATCCTTTAGCTATTTTCATCACATCTGCACTTAATTCCTCTCCTGAAGTCCTGAAACATTCAAAATTATGCATGAGGGTTGGAATCAACTTCTTCCATCCAGCCCTCTGTCAACATAAATTTTAACTTCCTTTCATGAATCACAAATGTTCTTAATGGCATCTAGAATGGTAACTTCTTTCCAGAAAGTTTTCCATTTACTTTGCCCAAATCTATTGAGAAAAAAAAAAAAAAGAATCAATCACAACTATACAACTACAGGATTTTGGGATGTATTTCTTCAATAATAATATTTCAAATTTCAAATTATCCCTGATCCATGCGCTGAATAATGAATGTTGTGAAATTTTGAAATCAGGCATAGATTTATCCTCTCTAGCTATGAACGTCATAGATGGCATCGTGTAATATAATATTTTATCTGCACTTGAAGTCTGTTATTTAACGCAGTCACATTCATCAGTGATCTCAGGTCTTCTGGATAACTTGCTCCAGCTCCTGTATCGTCACTTGTTGCTTCCCCTGGCATTTTGATGTTATGAAGATGATGTCTCTCCTCCACTAGTTT
The DNA here is from genome assembly GCA_026018925.1 of Tupaia tana. Classification (NCBI taxonomy): domain Eukaryota; kingdom Metazoa; phylum Chordata; class Mammalia; order Scandentia; family Tupaiidae; genus Tupaia; species Tupaia tana. The sequence goes on from JAKSZU010000006.1 coordinate 93,125,577, forward strand.
TTAATTTTTCTTGCACAGCTTCCTCATCTCTCTTTGTCTTCATAAAATTGAAGAGAGGCTGTTCCTCTGGATTAGGTTTTGACTTAAGGAAATGTTGTGGCTATTTTCACTTTCTCTACAGACCACTTAGAATTTCTCCACATCATCAATAAAACTGTTTCACTTCTCTACTATTTCATGTGTTCAACAGAGTAGCACTTTTAATTTTTTTCAAGAACTTTTCCTTTACCTTTATAGCTTGACTATTGGTGCAATAGGCCTAACTTTGGTCCTATTTTGGTTTTCAGCATGCCTTCCTCACTAATCTCAATTATTTCCAACTTTTGATTTATAGTAAGAGACTAGTCAGTCTTCCTTTCGCTGTAACACTTAGAGGTCCTTACAGAGTTCTTTGTTGGTGTAATTTCAACGCTGTTGTATCTCAAGGAATAGGAGACACAAGGAGAAAGAGAGAGACAAATGGAGAAAGTCAACGAAACAACCATAACATACCCACTGTTTATCAATTAAGTTCACCATCTTACATGAGTGGGGTCATGGTACCTCCAAAACAATTACTATGGTAATATCAAAGATCATTGAGCACACATAAGCATAACAAATATCACAATAAAGTTTTGAAATATTCTGAGAATTACCAAAATGTGACACATATGTGAAAGAGTACATGTAGTGGGGGAAATGGTGCCCAAGACTTGTTTGATACAGAGTTGTCAGAAACCTTTGATCGGTAAAAAGCATGACATCTCTGCAGTGCAGTAAAGCAAAGTGCAATATAATGAGCTATGCCTGTTATTATAGTGATGTAACACTTAATAACAGGGATACGTTCGGAGAAATGTGTGATTAGGCAATTTAATCACTGTGCAAACATCACAGAGTGTGCTAACACAAACCTAAATGGTGTATTCTACATCTAGACTATATGGTATGCTTCTATGGAATCACCATCGTGTATACAATCTGTCATTGACTGGGATATCTTTATACAAAACATAAGTATAGTTAAAACGTAAAATATGTTTTATTCTGAAATAAGAATTTATAACCGATTAATTTTAATTAAAACATGGACTTTAAGATTCATGAAAATATATTTAGAAAGTTCAACTATTTAAGATAACATACATTGAAACATTCACTGCTTTATTTACATTAAAAATATCAGACATTATCTATTTAAATTAAAATTTCTACTTCATAAGTTTTTCATATAACACCTATGCCTTATCAGATGATATTAGCATTAATTCTTTAAATAATATGTACACATCAACTAGTCTTAATCCTTTAAACTTAAAAGGATTTGCATCTAAATCATAGTAAAATTAAGAAAATATTTTTTTTTAAAAAGATAATGCAAATACAATGTATCAAAACATGGGAGAGGCAGCCAAAACTTCCCAGAGAGAAATATAGCACTTTAATATGCATACTATTATAAAGTACTATGACTGATTGAGCCAATAGGTGGTTAAGGTTCTGGACTACAGTTCGAGTCCCAGACCTGGCGGCTTCCTTTCTCGCCTTCTCTCTATATCTCTCTTTTAGTCTCTCTCTCTCTGTCTTTCTGGTGAGCACACATGCCCTATAGTGAATATAAAAGTAATAAATAAAATTAAATAAATACTTCTTTAAAAAGAATGATAATTTGTTATTTATGTTTTTAATGTTAGGAAATTATAAAAGAAGGCCGGCAGGTGGCATGGTGGTTAAGAAGACTGAATTTCCACATGGGAGATCATGGTTTGAGTCCCAGACCTGGTGGCTTACTTTCTCACTTTCCTTCTCTCTCTTACTCTGTCCCTCTCTGGTCAAATTAAATAAATAAATTAATATAGTAAAATAAAATAATTATAAAAATAGAGAAATTATAAAAGAGAGAGAAAAACAAATGTAAAGAAAGCAGAGAGCTATTAATTAAAAATGAAACAAGATTGGGAATGAGACACTGTCTGTGGCACAGCCGGTGTACTGGCCTTTGGGGCTGTGAGTCGTATGCTGAGTGTGGCTGGAGGCCCCATCTGCTTAGCCTGAGGCCTGGAGGAAGGGGATCACAGAGTGAGCAAGCCCTGTGCAGTGTGCTTCTCTGACTCTCCATCTCTCTTTCTCTATCTCATGTCCATGCATGCACTCTATCAAATAATTAAAATAGAAAGATTTAATCAAATGGAAATCAACATACCTTAAAAGATAAGCAAAAGTAAATTAGTCCTTTTTAAAACCAAATACGTTTGACAAAATGATAGCAACTCTGATTAAGGGAAAAACAGACAAAACTCATGCATCATCTCTACTCCTCTTACAGGCATTTTAGAGGTATAAAACACAGTTATAGTATACATACTTCATAGTGATAATTTCAACTCAGATGAAGATGATGGCATTTTAGGAAAATGCAATTTATTAAAATTGACACGAGGAAAAGTAGAAACTGGATGTTAATGTATTTAATAAATATTTGGTCACCAGAAAAGTCATGAAATATTTTTGCATAGAAAATTATAGCATGACTTTCCCGACGAACCAATACTTCACAATGTGTAAAGAAATGTTCTTACAGTGGGATAACAGGTAAGATGGTGACATAAACTGGTCAGAAAATAGAAGAGAAGAGTTTGATTATGATGCAGCTAAAATAACGCTTGCCATCAGCAATGACTTAACGATTTCTTATTTACGTGTTTAGTTTAGATAGATGATTTTATTTGATTTACATAACAACTAGATCGTATGTATCTGCTCCAGCTGCCAGAACAGGACTAGTGATTTAACAAAAGGAATTTACTTTTAATTTTGAAGGCTGGAAATGCAACATTAAGGTGCTGGAAATGCTGGTTTCTTGGTAAGGCCTCTGTTTCTGGCTCACAGTGTCCTCATGCAGCCTTGCCTCCGTGCACGTACATCTTGTTTATCTTCCTTTCTCACATGGACACTATTCCCATTGGGTTTGAGACCCACACTTATGAGCTCTATTACTGCCTCAAAGGCCTTTTTCTAAATACAGTCACTCTGGGGTGGAGACTTCAAAATACTAATTTTAGAGGGACACAATTCAGTCCAAAATACATATGAATTGGCTACTCATATTAATCTTCTAAAACGGGGAAATGGGGTCCAGGGAGGTGATTTAAATTATACAAGAATGGGGCCAGCAGGTCTCATTTTGACTGAGGGTGTTGGACTTTCACATGGCTGACTGTGGTTCGAGTCCTGGACCTGGAGGACGCTTGCTTTCTCACTTTCTCTCTCTCAATCTCTCTCTCTCTTTCTCTCTCTCTCTCTACCCCCCCCCACCCGTGTGTGTGCGTGTCTAGAAAAATTAAAATAATAAAAATTTAAATAAAATAATTCTTTGAAAAAAATGTGCAAGGACAAAATAGAAGGCTTCTTGACTCCAAACCTGCACTGTAAATACTCTACCCAGGTTATGAGCTGATGGCCTGACTCACAAACCTGATTCGTGTGATTGGAAGGACATTTTCAAAATTACCGATCCATTGTTTAATTAATGGAGAGCATGTGCTTCCATAGTGGGACCTACTGCTTATGTTCTTACCCAGAATCCAATTCCTTTATCATATATCCTAATCCAGTAAACGGTTAAGTTTGTGGACTAAAATAAACATTTTTTTGCCTCATTAGGTTCTGCAGAGATTTACTGATATAGATCAGTTAATATTTTATAGACATTTATTACTTTAGTTTCTCATGTACTTCAAGAAAGAGAAAGCTTTGTGTTTTTCAGCAAAGACACTAACCCCACTGCTCTCTGGATCAATGGTGCTGATTAGAAGAGTCAGTTGGTAACCAAGGCATGGGAACAGGAGAAGTGAGAGAGGCTAGCATGTTTTCATTAGAACCATAAAAAAAAAAAAGTAGAAAGATACAGGAAAGTGGAGGATCAGGTGTTTGAGGGGGGATGAGGATTAGTGTTGTTTGGGGAGTTGAAATTGAGGGATAGTACATTGTAGAAAAGCCGTCTCGCTAGGGTAGAATATGGTAGTCTCTGCTACTCCTGTTCCACTTACTCCGCAAGAACAGGATTGCAGAAGCTAGAAGCAGAGAGGATTGCAGAGAGCAGAAGAATCTCTACTATCCTAATTAGAGCAGCTCTTGGTCTTGAGCCAGCCTGCCAGGAACATGCCTCAGTATTAGCAGATGCAATGGGGATTTCTGTTCCAGTAACCTCATTTTCCTTTGAAAGAAATCATGTTTATTAACTATCACAGATGTGAATTATCCATTGATTAATTGTTCCTAATAAAAATAACAAAATTAATACTATTCTAAAAAAGTGACAAGTAACTAAAATATGCACTTCAATAATGACATCATAAATACCAAGTAGTTAATCCTAAACTATTCCATAATATGGGCATATCGTCGACCGTATAACAGTGTCTGCAGCTAAAGTTTTCTTTTTTTTCTCATGATTTCCTTTCAGGTGTTAAAAAAAAAGAAAGAAAGAAGAAAGAAAGAAAGAAAGAGAGAGAGAAAGAGAGAGAGAAAGAGAGAGAGAAAGAGAGGGGAGAAAGAGAGAGAGAAAGAGAGAGAGAAAGAGAGAGAGAAAGAGAGGGAGAAAGAGAGGGAGAGGGGAGGGAGAGGGAGAGGGAGAGGGAGAGGGAGAGGGAGAGGGAGAGGGAGAGGGAGAGGGAGAGGGAGAGGGAGAGGGAGGAAGGAAGAAAGAAAAAGAGCAATTCAACAACAACAACAAAACACCTGACTTGGTTTTGAAAGAGTGACTGCAGATTTTAGTTAACTGCAGATTTAGTTAATGAGATACTATATTTATTTCACACATTTGTGTATTTTGGTTATATCATGAAGGATGAAGTATTGATTTGAGTCTCAAAAATTATTAAAGAATTAAAATAACAGAAATTTCTTGTTTGAAAAATACTCAGTAAATATATTTAATCAAAGCAACTAAAGAGAACCTAAAAATGCTGTAAAACTGGGGACCAGTAGGAGGAGCGGTGGTTAAAATGCTGAATCTGACATGGCCAGTTCTGCAGATCTAGTCTCAGACCTGTTGTTGGAGTAGCACAGGCACATGTGTGTGCATGCCCAAGAGAAGGGATTGCAGCGTGGCCATCGTCCTTGAGGCAGGGGAGTGAGGATTTCTCACTTTCTATCTCTTTTTGTCTCTTTGTCTTTCTCTCCAGTGAGTGCTGCACCAAATGGCAAACAAACAAATATTTTTTTTTTTAAATGTAAAACTGAATTACACTGTTGCTGAAAACCATGGTGTAAAATTAAAATACTTCCCTACCAGTTCTGGAATTCTTTTAAAGTCATCCTAACGGAGCTATGTATGATTTTGCAGAATTAATATCCAGAGTGAATTAGGTAGTACAACAGTTCAAATTTCCATCTGCATTCTATAATCTTAAAATTAAACTGTTGTCTGTCAGGGATGATAAATGCCCTCAGCAGCAATATGATTTAATCATCTTTTATAGGAAAGGCACACGATGGGAGTTGCAGCTCTAAGGCAGCAGGTCAGTTCTCTCTCCTGGAGACGGCAAATAGCCAGACAAACACTATGACCTAACCCTGAAGGGAAAAACCTATCTATAACAGGGTAAAATAAAATGTTTAGTTCAGCCCAAGACCATTCCACTATAGAACAATACGTACTTTTTAAAAAGAGAAGATAATTAGATGTTCAAGATCTGATATTTTTTCTAAATAGTCAACAACAAATTTTTGGTTGCTCTATTATTAAAACAAACAAACAAACAAAAAAAAAAACACATTTTTTTTTTTCCTCCTGGGAGAATTTTGCTTTAGGGCATGTATGCTCACTAAAGAGACACAGAGAGACAGAGAGACAGAAAAAGAGAAATCACCCCCCAGGAGGGATGGCCACACTGCAATTCCTGCTCTTTCACTCTCCTCTCAGGATCTCACATGAATCAGCATGAGTTTTAAACCACTGGTTCTAAAGTCAAACCCCGGTAAACTCCCTGGGATTCCAGTGATGTAGCCATCATGCCTTCCATTGGTCCCCACATTCCACCTTTTGTGTAATGAATACTAGGCCATAATTTATTTAGTATGTATTATTGTGAAGTTTGTGTGTGGGAATTCATGCAGTCAATAAAATTGCTTCTATTTTACTCTCTGTATCAGTCTAATGGAAGGCTTATAGCCACTAGAGAAAATTAGAACAGTTTAGTCAGATGATTAAAAAAGAAACTATTCTGGGACCACCAGTTGACATAATGGCTAGGTTGCTGTACTCCCATGTAGTCGACTGTGGTTCAAATCCCGGACCCAGTGGTTTGAACTCTCACCGGGTGCACGTGTATGTATGCCCAAGATCCTGAGAGGAGAAAGGAGAAGAAGGGATTGTGGTGTGACCATCCCCACTGGGGGAGGATTTCTAATTTTCTGTCTTTCTGTCTCTCTCTGTCTTTCTGGTGAGTGCAGGTGACCTATAGCAAAAACCTCTCAAGAAAAAAAAAAAAAAAAAAAAAAAGGAAACTATTCATGATGCTGCACTGACCCAGGGCCCCTAGATCTTTATAGAAAATGGTCTATAATTTCCAATTTATGGATATAAAGAGTCACTTTTGGTCAGAACCCATGGCCTACAAGTTAAGGGAAGTGAATCTCACATGGTCAATTGTGTTATAAGTCCTAGTTCTGGCAGCTTGAAAACCATGCTGAGTGTGTGCTCAGCAATGCCCCAAATTTCAATAGACGGAGAAATGGAGAGGGAGGGACCATTAGGAAGCAACTTTTCTCTTTCTCCTATTAAATATAATAGACCTATTATTTTCCTATTATTTGAGTTTAATGATAATTTAACTGCATTTATAAAATAAAAGCTACTTGATTTTTTTTTTATTTCAAACTTCAAGGACTACATTATTTGTCTGGAGGATTTCCTTTTTTAATAGAAAGACATTTATTTTAATTTATATTAAAATAATATTATAAAAGACCATCTTTAGAGCATGCACAATTTTATATTCAGATTTTTTAACAAGTTTCTTGCAAAGACTGACACATTATACATATCATTTCTTAAGTGATAGCAACGCATTTTTTATAGTCACATTTGCTTTATATTCTGCACTTCAGATACAAAGTCTTGATTCTAAGAGTGAAACTGTTTTCACTAGTAATTGTTATTTAAGAAAGCAAGCTTTGGCATAAGTTCCAACTGTGGAGCAATAGTAAAAGTTGACACTGCAAGACAATCCAACAACCGGGAAGTTTCTGGTTTGATAGCGAGAGACATTATTTTTCCTGAGTACACCAGGCATGCACTTTCCCATGCTAATTTGAAGCTGGGAGTGGATTCTTATTTTGGACTCTGTTGAGGATTCCGTCTCTCTCTCTTTCTCTCTGTTTGCTCACTCATGGAGAAGTAAATGAATAAGCTTAAGGGAAAAAAAAAAAAAGAAAAAACTTTGGCAAATGAATGTTTTACTACTATAAAAAAAGATAGAGCTGAGACCCATAAACCAGTTACATTCTCTCTAATCCCTTGGTATACATGATGTCAAAGAGAAGGCAAAACAAACTTGAGTTGTTAGAAGTCATTCTAGAAGTCTGGGGCCAGCAGGTGGCATGGTTGGTAAGGGCACTGGACTCCCAAATCACCGACCACAGTTCAAGTCCTAGACCTGGGGGCTAGCTTTCTCATTTTCCACTCTCTCTGTCCCTCTCTGATCAAATTAAAATAATAAAATAAAATAAAAATTCTTAAAAGAAAAAAAGGAAGTCATTCTAGAAATCTGATTTTGCATAAAAGGGAATGTGAAACTTTTGGGTTCTGGGGAGTTTTCAATTTCTTGTTCTCTTTTGATTGTATAAATATACTCAGTTTATGAAAGATACCATGCCATGCACTTACAATTTATGTTTTTATTTTCTGCAAGTATATTACAATATAAAAGTTTTCAAAGATTTTTTTTAAAGTCTAGGGTACATGTTTCTCATTTAAAGAAAAACAAATTCTGAATACTGATAAATTCTTAGTTCTATTCAGATTTTGCATTCTTAAACTTTTAAATTTGATTTAATTATTCACATTAAACTATTTATCAAAGCTTTAATGACACAAAACTTAAGATTTATGCTTCTATGTTTCCTTGAATTCCATCAATGTCCTTTTTTTTCTAAACCACAAAGAAAAAACCTCAGTCAAGAAAGTTGACTGCATTACCAGAATGACCATCTGCTTGTCAATACCCTCTGAATATTCATTATATGTTTAGAATTTAACACAGAGTGTTTAAATTAAGATGTTATTTCCACTGATTTAAAATTCAGAAGTAAACAGTAAATATATTTCCGATAATCTGACTTAACACAATAAAGCAAAACAAAACACTCAACTTTTCTGAGGTCTTCCTTTTGTTGCATTTCATTCCTGTCATCGTTACTGTTCAGCAGTTGTTTATTATTTTTTATTTTTTCATATCCAAAGTCTCAGTCCAGAAAGCTAGAGGTTTGAATGACAGGCCCAACTCAACTCATTTTTCAAACTAAAATTGAAGTTTTACCAGTTTGTTAGCATTCTGTCCTCACAATGATGCTGTGCCGTTGCCTTGTCTAAAAGATGACAATAAGATGCAGAAAGTGTCACACTATCAAATGTGAAGTAGACAAGTTCCCCCAGAGGCAAAACTCCACAACAGGTCAAACAGTTGTCTGAGAAACATTTACACTGATGAACTCTTCATACATTTACATGACAATGAGTCGCAATAAAAATTCATGTCTCCTTGTTATTTAGATAGAGGATAAGCAGCCAACAGTAACAAAATTGTGTCTTTAAAATGGCACTCCAGTCCTCAGCTATATTCTCTTTATTCTTGCTCTTACTCCTATTTTGCAGATAATATAAAATAAAAACTGATGGAAATGATGAAGGTACCAACACTGGACTAAAACAGGAAACTAAATGCAGAAACAAACTTCTTTTGTTTGATTTGTCTTAAGTTGAAAAAAAAAAAAGAGCCAAATTATATTATCTGTTAGGTCCCTTGAAAATGTTTTGTAATCTTCAGAGTTTCTTGTGTATCAGAATAACTTGCAGATATTTAAAAAGTACAGATATGCATGCCCCTCCAGATAATTGGGAATTTCAATATTAGGGTATAGGCAATCATTATCATAAATACACATCCACACATACATACATATATTAAGTGTTTGTAATCTAAATGTCCAAAATTTAAAATGTTTTAATATCTGAAACTCTTTGAGTGCCAACACGATGCAACAAGTGGAAAATTCTACACCTAATTTTACATGATGTGTCAGTCAATATGCTGCTATACCAACATTGATAAAATTACTTTCAAGCTATGTGCATAAGGTATATGTGAAGCATAAATTAGTTTTGTGTTTAGACTTAGGTCTTATCCCTAAGATATATAATTATGTATGTGCAAATATTCCAGAATCTGAAAAAATCTTGAATCCAAAGACTTTGCTTCTAAGCATGTTGGATATGAGACACCCAATCTTTCTACAGGAGAGATAGATATATCAATATCTTTCCTTGATACCAGGAAACTTTTGCAGTCAAATATATCCAATACATGGGGTCAGATGGTAGAAGAGCAATAACACATGACTGTCTGACAGGCTGAACACATGGGAAGGTTCTGAGTTCTTGTCTAGAGACGTCCCTGAGAAACCAGGCATGTGTGTGCCTGTGACAAGGATCTAGTTGAAACTGGGATTAGATTTGTCAAGCCCCTGTTGAGAGTACTGTCTCTTTGCTTTATCTCTTTCTATTTCTTTCTCTCTTTCTTTCACTCATGGAATAGATAAATAAACTTTAAAAAATATGTCCAATATAAACTCCTACCACACATTTGATTTTTATTGACAGTTATATATAGTAGACCATGTAATCTACACCTTACATATTTAGCTACATACCATCTATCTGCCAGTTATAAATGCTGTAAAAAAAAAGGCACATCGTAACTAGAAACAATATATCAGTAGCATGACTCACCAAACTTGTGGTTTGAGAATGCCGTTACATTTTTATTTCATATTTTATAGGCTCAATAGAGGGTTGGACATAGAATGCCACTCAATATGTTGATCTGTTGGCCCACCAAGCACTCCTACCCAATTCATGAAAAGGTATTTATGCCTTTAAAATACACGTATGGACACCATTTAGACATAACAATAAAATTAATAGTTTAATGCCATATGTTATTATATAACTTATCATACAAGCAAATATTATTAACTGTATTATATTAAATGTTCTGTAGAGTGGTTCCCCTATGGCATTTAGATCTGCTTTTTAGACTCATGATTGGAATCTCTGTATTGTTAATTACCTTCTAACCCCATGGCATCCATTGATGAAATGGTCATGATGAGACAAGAAGAAATGTGCCGAATTTCAAGCTGTAACCACTGGAATATAAAACTGGGGAAAAGGGAAACAATCACCATCAAACAATGACCAAAGAGCTAGTGGGAAAACAAAAAAGGTGAGCCCTACAATAATCCAAGAATTCTCTTAGAATATCTCTGTGGATATAGGTTTCTGACTATGAGTTTTGGGGGGGGAAAAAAAAAAAAAACCAAAATGAACAAACAATAAAAACCCCGGCAGGCAGATTAATTCAGGGGAAAAAAGTTTGAGGCTATGAAGGCTGAGGAAACTGGTAATTTTGAGTCATGTGTCATGAGAAGAAAGAATTATGGAGAATAAATCTTCAAAAATCTACACCACAGTCACTTTGATTCATTGTTGAGTACTATGTCAGCCATGGTTATGGTGAAATTTCATAGGAGAGAATTTAAAATGACTGTAGAATTTTAAGTGAGCAATTTCTAAGACTTATACAAAGCAGAGAGTTAGTAAACTCTGGCTATCCAGACTGTAGAGTCCTTGCTGTGAAGTGGTATAATATTATATCAAATATGATTTTCATTACTGTAAGTCAACAATGCATTGACCATAAAATGAAATAAAAAATGTTTGACAAAACCATATGGCAACATAATAGTTTTAAATAGTATAAAATCTAAAATTAGATTAATTGAAAATGGTCTAGCTAACCACTGATATTTCAAGAAGATAAAGATGATGATATTTGCCTAAATAGCAAGAGAGTCTTGCAAAAAAAAAAAATAATTAATGAATAAAGTTACCTAAAATTTTTTGAAAAAGCACAGTTAGGTTAAGAAATGGATAGGAAAATGGAGTCAGCAGATGCTGTGGTGGTTAAGGCACTAGATCCCACACGGCTGACCATGGTTCAGGCCTTAGACCTGGTGGCTTGAAAATCACACTGGGCGTGTATGTGTGCTTGCCCAAAATACACAGGAGGAGAATAGAAGAGAAGAGATTGTGGAGTGGCCATCCCCTCTGGAGAGTGATTTCTTACTTTCAGTCTCTCTCTCTCTCTCTCTCTCTCTTGTGAGCACATGTACTTTAAGGCAAAAACCTAAAAAAGTTTTGTGTGTATATATATATACATATATATATATATATATATATATGTGTATATATATATATATATATATATATATATATATATACAGTAAATGTATACAGTAAGCATAGGAACTCTTTAAAATATATAATAATATTGGAGATTAACTGGGCTTCAGAACACAGAATATTCTAGAAAAAGTTTATGACAAATAGGTTCAACTTATCAAAAAATAGCATTTTAAATATTTCTACATCTACTAACAGAATTTCATAATGTTTGATATAAAAATTGACAGAAGTCGGGGCTGGCAGGGAGCGTGGTGTTTGGAGCCCCTGAACTCCCACAAGACTGTCTACAGTTTGAGTCCCAGACTTAGAAGGTTGCTTTCTTACTTTTTCTCTTGCTCTCTCTGATCAAATTTTAAAAAAAAGTAAATAAATAAGTACAGAAAAATAAGATAATTAAAAAAAAGACAGCATCGAAAGAAATAGACAAGTTTTCTCTCTCAGTATTTGAGTGACATATAGATAACCACTTCAACATGAGCTTCCATCTTAACCTATTTGACTTTTATAGAACAATATTTCAAATAAGATATTTTTTCAGGTATCTTAGTCCATTTAGGCTGCTATAACCAAATAAACCTGGTAATCTATAACTAATACAAATTCTCTTCTCACAATTTTATAGGCTGAAAATCCGTTTCATTGTGCCAGGAGATTCAGTATGTGAGGAGGGCCATTCCTCAGAGATGGCACCATCTCTGCACTCTCATATGGCCTGAGGGAAGAAAAGACATTGACTTTCTCAAGTCCTACATGTTAAGAGTACTCATTCTAATTGTGAGGGGGAGCTTAAAAGACCTAATCATCTTCTAAAGGTCTCAAATCTTTTTTTTTTTTTTTTTGAGTTTTTGCTATAGGGCGTGTGCGCTCACCCAACAGACAAAGAGAGACAGAAAGCGAGAAATCACCCCCCAGGGGGGATGGTCACACTGCAATCCCTTCTCCTCCATTCTCCTCTTGGGATCTTGGGCACGCACGCACACGTGCCCGGCGTGAATCTTAAGCCACTAGGTCCGGGACTCGAACCATGGTCGACTATGGAAGTCCAGCGACATAGCTATTACACTAACTACTGGTTCCCAAGGTCTCACATCTTAATAATACTTCATTGGAGATTCAGTTTTAACACAAAATTTGGAGGAAAACATGAAGTCAACCTATAACCAGTATATGTTTTAAAATATTTTCTTATTTTTCTTGTGATATTTTTTTCTCGTAGAGCATTTAGGTTTGTTTCTCAGTTTTCAAATATTTGTGAAATTTTCAGATAATCTCACATTACTTATTTCTAATTTAGTTCAACTGTGGTCAAAATATATTCTGTATTATTGAGCTCTGCATTATATTATATTACAGTTCATTGTTTACTTTGGTCTCAACCCTGTTATGATCAGGGATTTCACAGATCAGATCATGAGGGAGCTTTTCTAGGATTATTAAATTTATAAAAATCAAAGGGTAGTGAAAATGGATGCATTATAATGTGTAAATTATTCTTCAAAATTTAATTAAATAAAACAATGTATAAATATTTTACTGCTCATACTGAACTATTAGTTGTCAGGAAAGTCTTAATGTACTTAATGTATTTTTTTTTTGTTTTCCTATCCAAAAATGTGTCATGACTTTCCCAATAACCTAATATTTTAAAGTAGCTTGAACACAATATAATATCTATAAGGCTAGTAACCAAACATTTTTGAACTGACAATTCCACATAGTACATTACTAAGTACATTTAAGAATGTGGGCAGAAGTATAATTCTGTTAGTCAGAAAGAAAGCGAAAATTAAGACTACAGAGAGCTACTATATTATACTCACTATAATTGCAAAAGTAAATAAATTAGGACATTGATCACTTCAAGTTTTGTTGAGAAATTCGAGTGGCATAATTGCTGTAGATAGTTAAACTGTAATAGTCTGTGTGAAAATATTAATATAAACGGGCATTATCTTATGTGGTTAAACACGAAAAAGCTAATCCAGCTGGATGGTGTAGTTTATATTACGGACTAGACAGAAGTGCTAGGAGCCCCATGGCTGACCACAGGCTCAGATTCCCAGCCAAGTCGACCTGAAATGCACTGAGTATGTAATGCCTGCCCAAGATCCTGAGATCTGGAGATCCAGAGGAAGGGGACTATAGCAAGTACAGACACTGTTGAAGGTGTCTCTCTTTCTCTCTCTCTTGCATGCCTATGCACATGAGTAAAATAGATCAACTTAAAAAAAAAGCCAGAGTTTTGTCTAAGAATACAACCTCCAGATGTATATACCTGGAACTGGTAAAAGGATGTTCATAGAAACATCACTATAACAAGCATGGGAACTAAAATTATTCCAAAAATCCATCTAACAAAGAATGATAATTATACTCTTATATACTTATACACAAAAAATTACAACTCAAGAATGAAATTCAACAATAATTGAAGTAGTATAATGTGTAAATTTAATACCTTATGGACTGAAAAAGTGTTACAAATATGTTAGTGTAGTTTTATATTAATTAGTAATTAGTTTTATGCTAATATTAGTTTTATAAAGCTTAAAAGACTCTATATTTTTTAAAATTCCAGGCCTTGTAAAGGTTAAACGTTAAATTCAGATTCAATGTGTAATCAGGATTGAAAGCTACTGTTCTAAAATTAACAGGAAATATACATATAAAATCTACGATTTCTTTTTTTTTTTTTTCTTTTTCTTTTTTTGGAGAGGTTTTTGCTATAGGGCGCGTGCGCTCGCCAGACAGAGAGAGACAGAGATATAGAAAGCAGGAAATCACCCCCCAGGGGGGATGGCCATGCCACAATCCCTTCTCCATTCTCCTCTCGGGATCTTGGGCACGCACGCACACGCGCCCGGCGTGAGTTTAAGCCGCCGGGTCCGGGACTCGAACCGCGGTCGACTATGTGGGAGTCCAGCGACATAGCCATTACGGTAACTGTTGGTCCCAAAATCTACGATTTCTTAACATCCCTTTTTTTATTTTAAAGTTTAGTTTGGGGGCCAGCAAGTAGTGTAGTGTTTAAGGTGCTGGACTCCTATGTGGTCAACTGCTGTTTGAGTCCCGGACCCAGTAGCTTAAAACTCAAACTGGGAGTGTGTGCATGTATGCATGTGTGCCCAAAATCCAGGGAGGAAAATGGAGGAGAAACAATTGCAGCATGGCCATCCCCCGGGGGCGGGGGGTGATTTCATACTTCATCTTTCTTTGTCTTTGTCTTTTTGGCAAGCACATACACCCTATAGCAAAAATCTAAAAAAAAAAAAAAAAAAAAAAAAAAAAAAAGTTTAGTTTGGAACTATTTTCTACTTTTCTAACTGACATTTCAGAGATTAGGGCAATCATAAAATTGATGAAAGTGATGCAGGATATTGGAGTGCACGTGGGTCCAATGTCAGTTCCAGATCAGTACTGTGAGATGACCTGGTTCTCATCTTGTGCTCATAAAGAATTAGAGACATGAAAAAAGAGTGAGGATAGCAAAGTGAAGTTTATGGAAAGAGAAAAGCTCCCATGATAGGAGGGATCCTGGAAGGGGTAGATGAGTTAGGGATCTCGTCAGGAGTTTTTATCCTAACCAGGGGGGACTTACTCATTTGTTTTTCCTATGGGGGTCATATTCTAGGTCTGTGTATTTAGGGAGCTCTACATGTAGAGAACTTCCCCTAAATGAATGCCCGAGTCTTTGTCTCAGAGCTTCATATCTGGTTGACAATGATAGCTTGAATCTTTTCTGAGGACCTTGGGTCCTAAAGATCATTATCTAGGTTCTGGAACGCAGTGAGACGTGAAACTGCCTAAATTGCTTTAGGTCTTGTTGCTGGGTTAATCATTTAATCATTGTTGCAGGCTGCTACCATTTCTTCTAAGCAATCAGTTTCTTTTGAATGCTTCTCTACTGCTACTCCATCTTTGGGCCTCATGTCCTGACTACCTGTTTCTTAGGGTTCAATCTCCTGTCTTGAAAGGATGCATACCACAGGACTATGTACTTAAGAACCGGTAAGAATATTTACTGAAGAAACTAGAGGTGGATTAATTTTTCCTAAAGAGATAAATATGGTACTTAAAGCCATAATCAGGTCTGTAGATGAAAGGGTACTTCTCCATCATATTCTCGTCTAGTATGTAAACCATAGATTACCCCAGGATGAGGACACAGGTAGATTTGAGAAGTGGCAGGAGGAGGCTGATCTGCCCCGGGAACAAACACATCTCCCTATGTGTAAGAGGTGATTAAAACTGGATTTTTGTCTACACACTTCAAAGAAAATCTACCAAATCTCAATGACTTTTTACAGTACTATACACTATTCAGTAAAATAAAAATCTCATCTTAAAGGTGTCTGACTTCTACATAATTGTTATGGCAGATTTATTGCATGCCTGTTGGTGTTAATCATTCTTCATGTACTGCAGCTTTTTATAGTCCTCCAAAGGTGCTGTGAGTTCCTGAAAGAGTTAATGAACTCTTCTGTGCCTACCTTATCATTATATATAGCTTAATGATATTTGAAGAACATACTCTACTCAATTGTACGTTAAGTTCCATAAAAATAACTGAATATAAATGATTAAAGTATATTATCATTTCACAACTCTAATATGCCTTACTTTATAATTCATACCTTTTAACATGCTTAGAATATAGCTTTAGGCTTTGCTAAAACACTTTCTTAAAACTCCCAATAACTAATCACATTAAATGTGTATTTGTGTCAAACACAGCTGAACTCATTTTATTTTCATTGTAAAATATTGTTAGCAATACAGAGTTATGATAATTACCCTGGATGGTCTTCTTATAACTTCACATGCAAGCAAACCAAGAATGACATACTTTTTCTCTATCATCTAGAAAACAGGTATTTTTGTGATGTATAAAACATTTCTAAGTCAATATAATCCCTCCAAAATGAAGCAATTATTACTGCTATTACCATCATAAAAGAATGTTAAAATTCCTTATGAGGAAACTAAATGTACTAACTTCAGAGGACATCTTATCCACATGATTACTCAGATTGACTATTCATAGGCCAATTGCCAAGAAAGGAATTTTAAAACCGAATTGTAAATTGAATCATAAGCTAAAAGGAGATACTTTATTGGATCATCTACAGGGCAGGGTGAGCATGCCTGGGTTTTATAGAGACCCTTACATTTTCTGATAGCTCCTTCCCTACTTCTAATTCACCTTTTGATTTAAAATAATTTTATTAAGTTAAAAAAAAAAAAAGAACGACTAGTATAGTCAGTGTCATAGAATACTTTAGACTATCTTGCTGTGAAAGATCTGGGAGTAAGCTTTTAGAGAAAGTTGTAGGATATGCTATTTCCAAAGGCAGAGAAGAAGTCCAGGAGTATTGTTAAAATGTTAGCAATAGTTTCTAGTCAATAATTTACTATATGAAGTTCAAATGCAGATTGTAATAACTTATTGAAATATAGTCATTCATGGCTATCATTATAGCTCCTTGTTTATAAAAGAATAGTCATTCCTTTACGTTTCATGACCCCTGCAACTCAGAGATAATAACCACTAATTTAGAATCACAATTATGCACTAAAAAATACAAGTATAGTTCTCAATTCTCCAAGATATCATCATATTTTTTATTCTATGATTTTAAATGACACTACCAAAAGTTGTTTGCAAATGTGCCCATTCTGTTGTTTCAAAGTGCAGGCATATGCAGTAAGTGTTTTTTTTTTTTTTTTTCCTATATGTAATTTATACAAAGCAAAGGAGATATTATAGCTGCCATCTGTTTTGGCTACTTCTCATCTCTCTCTTTGTTTCTTGGCATATAAGCAGTAGTTTAGGCAACAAATGAATGATGGACTTATTTAATACTCTAGACAGTTCAGTAAAAACTCATTGTCATGGTGAAAATATACACAAATTATGTTTCAACTGCATTCATTGGGGAAACCAGTTGCAATAGATGTTAACTTTCTCATGCATTTGACACATCTATTTTATTATTTCCAACTGGATGAATTCAAGTTTTCAGAGAAAATTATCTCCCAGAAAGGACTAGATATTTAAACTTTTAGAATGAGGTGAATGAGAAAAGAAAGAAGAGGAGGAAAAAAAGTAACATTTTTCAAATTAATAAGCATAAATATATTATAGTAATTTTAAAAATGCCATTAGAAATTTGAGTACTTTGATCGCCTAAATTCTAAATAACTTTATTTATATTTATTTAAATTTTTGAAAAAATACTTATTTTTTTGTAATGGTGAAAATTTAAAGAGAATGTATTCATGTTCTGGGCTGTTGTAACAAATCATTCAAAACTGGAAGGCTTAAAACAATAGTAATGTATTTTCTCAGAGTTTTGAAGGCCCAGTAAGAAATCAAGGCCCATGTCACCATTGGAGGTGTGAGGAAAGACCCCCATCCCTTGTCTCTTCCAGCCCAGCTGGATGTCACCAGTTCTTGGTTTGTGGTTGCATCCCTCCAATCTCTGTCTGTCTTGACATGACCTACTCCTTCTGTGTCTTTTATTCTTTTGTCTGTTAAAATGATACTTTTCATATAATTTGGGGCCTAACTAGGAATATTTATATTAAAGCCCTCAATTATACTTCCAACGGCCTTTTTCCAAGTAAAGTAACACTCATAGAATCTTAGGATAGCGTTTGGGTCCACCGTTCAATCCACCACAGATGGTATTTCTAACTTAAGTATAGGAATAGCATTTGATAAACTCAACATTTAAAAGTCCAGTTTATGAAGATGTAGCCTAAAAGAAATTGTCAGTCTTTACCTTGTGCCAGCTGTCCAGTGAGTTCATTTGCATTTCTTCCCCTCAATTCATTGTTAGAGTATTTAAATCTTTCTTTCATAGGCCTGCTTCTTAGCAAAATGATTAAATGCTATGCTTTGGGAGCTAAATCCCACATGGCTTCTCTGGGGAATGCTCTATATCTCTCTTCTTTCTCTCTCTCCTCCTATCTTCACTGGTGAGCCTGTGTCTCCTCCAGTAATTAAAGAAAAAGAAAGAAAGAAAGTAAGAAAGATAGAAAGGAAAAGAAAAAGAAAGAAGAAAGCTGTGCCAAACGGGGGGGGGGGGGCAGATTTTTCTTTAACACTGAGTACTTTGGGAGCTACATCAGAGTACGCTGCATACAGAAACTGTTCACTTCTCAGCATACACCAATTCATTAAGTCCATTTACCCATAAACCAAGTTCTAGCCTTTCTGTATTCTATTTTCTGGTCACTTGGGACCCCTCATGAGGCTATGGTTGAAATGGAGGGAGAAGCATCTATTAATACCTTTCATAAGTTCCAATTTCAAGGATGAAATGAGCTAGAAGAGTATGAAGCTCTTGTACACGATTAGGTCAAGTGTTGAAACATTTAGAGATTAAAAAGACACTATTTTTCAGATCATGTATAATAAATATTTTTTCAGTTGTTCTTTTGTACTTTATGTTCTACAAATGGAGCGAAAGAAGCAAGAGAAGGACTCATAGCAAGAGATTTGCCTTTACAAAGACTAAACCAAGATTCAGATGGTGAACTGTAAAGGATAGAGATAATTTACAAGGGGGCTTGGAAAGTTCCATATTTATTTCTGTGGCTGTGTAGATGCATAGATTTAACTGGTGGCTAGGATCAAGGTGATGGAAGTGATAATCTGCTGCTTCAGGACCAAAACTCCCTTGGTAAACACCATGGTAAACCCAACAACAAGTTGTTTACTGAGGGTTTCCTCTGACCTAACTGCTGGTAGACAGTCTTGCTTGATTATGTGACTAGAAAGCATAAAGTCTCTTCTGGGGATATTGGTCTTAAGTTAGTAAAGACCCTTAAAATTTAATCTTTTTCATCGTTAATGTCTTTTGTGAGTTGTTGAAAAGACTTTTGCTAGCCAAATAATATGAAAGTGTCCCGTTTTATGTTTTCATGTAGGTGTATTGTTTTATGTTTGAAATGTGTATTTATGCTTCATCTGGAAGTTATTTTTTGCATGGTCTGAAATAAAGGCAGTTTTTCATATGGATACCAAACTTTCCATAGACTATTTATTAAAAGGTCAATTATTTTTATATGGTACCATAAAGTTACATTTTTTTTTTTCTTTTTTTTTTGGAGAGGTTTTTTGCTATAGGGCGCGTGCACTCGCCAGACAGACAGAGAGACAGAGAGATAGAAAGCAGGAAATCACCCCCCAGGGGGGATGGCCACGCCGCAATCCCTTCTCCTCCATTCTCCTCTCGGGATCTTGGGCACGCACGCACACGCGCCCGGCGTGAGTTTAAGCCGCCGGGTCCGGGACTCGAACCGCGGTCGACTACGTGGGAGTCCAGCGACATAGCCATTACGCTAACTGCTGGTCCCCATAAAGTTACATTTTAAAACTCCAGTGATAGAATATCTGTGAGTCTGTTTTTGGACTATTTATAATGTTCCATTAGACTGATTTTCTTTACATTATGTAAAGAAAATTAATGTAACTTGGTAATAGATCAAAAAGTTCCAGTGTAACTTTTCCGGTGCTTTTAAAAGTCAAGTTTACCTAGATTTTCCTGTATTATTCCAATTCCATATATAAGTTTAAGAGTCAACCTTTCAAATTTTTTCCTTATAAATAACATGTCATTTTGATTGGGATGTTTTGACTTTGTAGATTAAGAAAGTTATAATCTTGGACCAGCAGTTAGCGTAATGGCTATGTCGCTGGACTCCCACGTAGTCAACTGCGGTTCGAGTCCCAGACCCGGTGGCTTAAACTCACGCCAGGCGTGTGTGTGCGTGCGTGCCCAAGATCCTGAAAGGAGAATGGAGGAGAAGGGATTGCGGCGTGACCATACCCCCTGGGGGGGTGATTTCTCGCTTTCTATCTGTCTGTCTGGCGAGCACACGTGCCCTATAGCAAAAACTTCTCCAAAAAAAAAAGAACGTTATAATCTTTATATAATGTTGTTCTCCAATCGATTGACATGCTATATCTTTCCATTTATTTATATTTAATTCTTTTTTTAATATATTTAAATAATGTCTTTTTATTATTCTATTTAGATATTTTTCAGGTCATTCATATCTTTAGCTTGGTATTTGAATTTTTTTTGCTTTCTGGTCTAATTGCATTATTTTAACATTTGACTTCTGAACATTTTATAGGTATATGGTAATACTAATATATTTAAGCCAATAGGTAGACAAAAAGACATCTGTACATAATTTATTTTATCTACCAATTTTGCAAAATTTGTTATTTTAAGTTTAAGTCTAAATTCTTCAGATTTTTAATTTATGAAATATAATCATTTGCAAGTAGTAAATTAACATTTTTCTTGTCATATTTCACTAAGATCTCTAGAATAATCTTGAATATTTTATTAAATATCTCTTTTCTGTTCCATATCTCAGAAGGAATATTTCAATACTTCAATTATTCATTACTGAATATGTGTTTGCTCTTATTTCTTATTTTGTTATTTAAATAAGTACTCTTTATGAGATTAAGATAAATCTTTCTAGTTTCTAAGCATTTT
The DNA here is from genome assembly GCA_026018925.1 of Tupaia tana. Taxonomy (NCBI): domain Eukaryota; kingdom Metazoa; phylum Chordata; class Mammalia; order Scandentia; family Tupaiidae; genus Tupaia; species Tupaia tana. The sequence goes on from JAKSZU010000006.1 coordinate 93,146,610, forward strand.
TGAATGTGCATTAAATTATATGAAATGATATTCCTGCAGCTACATTTAAATGGGTACCATATGGCTTTTCTCCTTTATTTTCTTAATATGGTGAATCACATTGCTTGATAGTTCTGCACTGCATCTCTAGAAAGCAAACTATATTAAGATATATTTCTTTTAGTTTGGTAGATAGAAAGAAGACATTCAGACAGAGAAATAGATAGTATTTATAAATATTTTGTCCACAAAATTTAAATTCATGCTGTGAGAGATTACATTGCATTTTTTTATTAAATTTTTCATCATCCTTGTCTCATATTGGTATCAAAATTGTAATGGTTTCTTAGAGCAAATTTGGAATGGTTTCTTTATTTTCTATTGGCTAAAATAATGTTTTTGTGATTGTGGGTGTCTCTGTGGCCTAATGGTTAAGACAACTGACTCCCAAATGGCAGATGGCAAGATTCAAGTCATGGACCTGGCAACTTGGAAACACGCTGGGCATGTGTGCATAAATGCTCAAAATTCCAAAAAAAAGGGGAGAGATGGAGGAGACAGGATTGTGGTGTGACAATTTACCATGGGGGTTGCTTTCTCCAGGGGTCTGCCCTGTTTCTCACTGGCAAATGCAAGTGCTCTGTAGTGAAAGAAAAAATCTATGATTGATAGTATTTCTGCCTTCATTATCTGGAAATAATCACCGGGTTGTTTTTTGGTTGGTTTCTTTATTTTTTAATTTTTTTTTTTAAACAAGCAAATAGCTTGATCAGCAGCAATGTCTATATCCTAGACTCGCTAAGTTATTGGACTTGACTAAGAAAAGACACAAAGGCCCCTTCTGTTTGTCCAGAATTTCAGAAACTTCTTGTCCTGCAGTCTTCACTTAGCAAGTGAGTCCTCCAGGTCTTTCCCCAGGTAGTACTTTTTATTCTTCCATTTTCATTGCCTGAGGTAACCGGTTTCTTGTAGGATGGTCTATTTACAGAGATGGACAAGCAGTTGATTTAAAACTTCATTTATATTCAGACGGTTTCTTTATTGCACAGTTTCTTGCCCCTGGAGCACCTCCACGAAGCTGGAAGTTGAATTAGAGAAAAAAAAATATATATATATTCCACTATTATCTGGTCATTGCTTACCCAGCCGGTGCCCTCAGTCTTTGCTTTTATGTGATGAAATAGGAAATCTAATTTATTTCGATAGAGTGAATTATTTCACACTCTCAATCATAGATCCCAACTTGAATATTTGTACTAAAAATTTTGAGATTTTATTTGTAAAGCTAAGAAAAATATTAAAGTTAGGATCTATGAGATAGGTCTGTGTTTTTTTTTTTGTTGTTTTTTTTTTTTTTTTTTCAAATAAACTCAATAGAAATTAAATGGGAGGATACAAGAAAGAGATTTTATTTCCCATGTCAAAAAATAAATCAATTAAGTTAAAATAAGCAGGGAACTGGTATGGTATTTTGTGTATATGTGTGTTAAATGTAAGATTGAGTGTATTTTTTGCTTATTTGCCTCCCTCTCATGCCTTAAAAATTAATCGAAGCGAAGAACTGATGAAAAATAGAATTTAATATCGAGTATATTCTGGCATTTTGTTATTAACCAAATTTATGAATCTTTCAGATGCAAATACTAGCGAGTTGAAAATAGCAAGGTGGTTGCAACGTTAAAATATTGCTCCAAAATCAAGTTGAAGAGATCAAGTAAGATATGATGAGAATATAGGCTATATTGATTACATAAAATGGAAAAACTATTAAGCATCATGAATCATACATATTGAATATAAGGCAGTTTGCCTCATTCTGTTTTGTGATGCTGTAACAGACTCCCCGAGGCTAGGTCCTTTATAAAGCAAGGAGGATGATTTAGCTTGTATTGCTGGATACGGGGGAGTCCAAGAGCATGGCCTCCGCTGTGCTTCCGGTGATGCCCACAGGCATCATGGCAACATGGTGAAGAAACTGAAAGGTGAGCAGGTACATGCAAAGAGGCATGAAAGGCTGGGCTTTGTAACAATCAAGTCTCATAGGAACTTACCCATTTCTACAAGCAGGAGGATTGCAACTCCAGGGGAAAAAAAAAATCTATTTTCCAAACACTTTCTGCTAGGTTCCATCTCCTAACATCACTGTTAGGAATCAAACTTTACCATCAGTTTCAGAAGAGACATGCTCAAAATGTCACATGAACATAGAAACACTCAGGATGGAGAAATTAGTTATTGGTACCCCCAAATTTCTCCAGTAGATCCCCAGGAAGACAGGAACTAAAAATGGGTAATATTGGGACCTGCTGATGGCGCTATGGTTACGTTCCTGGACTCCCACATCGTCAACCAGGTTCTAGTCCTAGTTCTAGGGGACTAGTTACAGAGATGGACAAACAGTCAATTTCAAACTTTATTTATATTTAAACAGTTTCTTTATTGCACAGTTTAAAGGAATAAACTCACACCAGGCGTGTGTGCATGAGTGCCCAACATTCCAAGAGGAGAATGGAGGAAAAGGGATTAGGGTGTGGTCAACCCCCCTGGGAAGGTGACTTTTCATTTTCTTTCTATCTCTTTGGCAAGTGCATGAGCACTACAGAAAAAATCTTTCTTAAAAAAGGGGGGGGGGTATTTTTGACTGGACTAACATACAATGTATTCATGATGGGGAAATCAATCTTGTATGCTTGTATGATGTAAAGATGTGCAGTGATTGCATGAAAAAAAAAAAAAAAAACAGAGAGAGAGAGGGAGAAGGGGCCAGCAGGTGGTATGGTGGTTAAGGGCTCTGGACTCCCACATGACCAACCGTGCTTCAAGTCCCTGACCTGGCAGCTTGCTTTCTCACTTTCCTTCTCTTTCTAGTCAAAAAATAAAGTAAACAAATAAAGTTAAATAAATTAAATCTTTAAAAGAAGAAGAAAATATTAAGTTAGACAATTTAAAATACAAAAGTGAAAAAGACAACATTTGTAAAGTGGGCAAAAAGATTTTACAGATTCCAGTGTTGAATGGCAATAAGCTACAGAAAAACTACTTTGTAATAAAGGAATATTCTTAAGTTTGAGGTGAGATAGACAAAATTAATGTTTTAAAAATACTAAAGATCGATGAAATAAAAAGTTATTTACTCGAAATGATAAACAAAATAAAAAACTGCAAACTAGACTAAGAATAAAAGGAAGAAGAAGACCCAAATACATAAAATCAGAAACAAAAGGGGAACGTTACAACTGATGCCACATGTGCCGTTAAGTTAGGCTATGAACTTGACTGCATTGAAAGATGCCTGGGCATCTGGTGAAATGCTTCGAACTTGTCTAGAGCATGACAAGAGCGGCAAGTGAGTCAGTGACCGAGAGAGATTGCATCCAATCATCTGGGAACATGCGAGGACAAACACAGAAAGTGAGATTCTGTTTACTCTCTCCCTACCTCTCTTCCTCTCTATTCTCTCTCTGAATTTTTCCTTTTGGAACATGTGTGTGTTCCAATCCCACAGAGCCTGCCTGCTCCACCCCTCCTTCTCCACTTGGCCCTTAGCATTAGTTACTGCTGACTCCTGGACCCTGAGTGCCTCCAGCCAGACAGATTCCACGTTCTTCAACCTTGGTCTCCAGACTTCTTACAATAGTTTTCCAAAGACACTGGGACCTGTGGCCTACGTAAGTCCCCTACAGGTCATGGCAGAAACTGTATCAACTTCCTTGCTTCACTCTTCCAAAGGCTCTCGTTAAGCCTCAAGAAAGCTCATCAGTTTCTCTGAGTCTTTCCGTTGTTTCTCCAGCTGGTAGTCAACTTGTGGTTCTTCTCTGCCTTGTGGTCATGTTAGAGCATTCCGATAATAAGTGCTCCCTCCTTTTTCTTGGAGAGATTTTTGCTATAAGGCACATGTACGCAACTGAAAGAAGAGACAGAAAGCAAAAAATCACTCCCCCAGGGGGATGGCAAGGTCACAACCCTCTCCTCCATTCTCTTCTTGGGTAAATCCCCTTCTTTACATATATACTTATCCTATTTGATTCTAGTTCTCTGTAGAACCTTGACCAACACACAGCAGAAATACAGAATATTAGTGGAGACTATTATAAAAAACTATACATCCACAAGCTCAAAAACCTAGAAGAAGGTAATAAATTTCAGGATACATAGAACCTACCTAGTGTGAAACAAGAAGGAATAGAAAAACTAAACAGACTAATAATGAGTAATGAGATTGAATCTGTTATAAAAAGTCTCCCAACAAGAAAAAAACTCGGATCTCATGTCTTCACTGTTGATTTCTACCAACTTTAAAAGAAAACATCTATTCTTCTCAAATTATTGAAATAAATTGAGGCAGAAGGAATCCTCCCAAACTCACTTTATCAGACTAGCATTACCCTGATATCGAAACCAACAACAGACACAACAGAAAAAGAAAACTGTAGACCAATATCTAGTATGTATTCATAAATAGATGCAAAACTTTACAAGCAAATACTAGCAAAAAGAATCCAGCATCAGAGGAAACAATCACTAGATCGAAGAGAAAGCTACAGAATGGGAGAAAAATCTTCGCAAATATTATAACTGAGATTATAATCAGAATACATTTATTTTGAGAGGTTTTTGCTATAGGACATATGCACTCTCAAGAAAGACAGAGAGAGATAAAGAGACAGAAAACAAGAAATTATCCCCCCAGGGGGATGGCCATGCCTCAATCCCTTCTCCCCCATTCTCCTCTTGGGATCTTGGGCACGCACACATACCCGGCGTGAATTTAGGCCACTAGGCTCAGGCTCGAACTGAGTGTAACTACATGAAAGTCCAGCAGCATAGCCATTACACCAACCTCTGGTCCCCAGAATACACTTTTTAGAAAGCTCAAGTCAGCAGCAAAAACTTCAAGTTGTTTGATTTAAAAATGGACAAAACATATGAAAAGACATATTTAAAATAAGACATTCAAATAACTGACAATTATATTTAAAAAATGTTCAATATTACTAATCACCAGGAAATCCAAATCAAAACCATGATTAAATATCATGTCACCCTACTTAGAATGGTTATTAAAAGGAAAAAATAACAAAGACTTGTGGAAATTCAAATAAAGTCTATTGCTGGGACTGTAAATTAGTACATCCATATGAAAACAGTATGAGTTTTGTCAACACACTATAATACAACAATCCCATTAGTAAGTATATGTACATATCCAAAGGAGAAATTACTATGTTACAGAGAGACCAGCTCTCCACTGTTTATTGCAGTATGGCTTACAATAGCTAAAATATGCAATATCACCCTAAGTACCCATCAACAGAGAAATGAAGAAAACATAATATATATTTATGTATATATTATGCACATAAATACACACATAAATATATACATATATACATATACACACAAAATGAGTACTATTCAGCCTTAAAAAAGAAAACCACACACAAATTTCTGACATTGAAGACAACATACATGAGTCTGAAGGACATTGCGTTCAGTGAAATAAGTCAGGTATGGAAATAAAAACCACATGTTCTCCCTCACATGTGGAAACTAAAAGCATTTACCTCATAGAAGTGGAGAATAGAATAGGGGTTATGAAGAGATGGGAAGGGGAAGGGAGAGAAGATGAGAAAATGCTGCTTATGAATATAAAGTTCATGTTAGATAAGAAAAATAAATGTTAGTGTTTTATAGTAAAATAAATTTAGTTCACAGTAATTTATTGTGTATTTGAAAATAACTAAAGGAGAGAATTTTGAATGTTCCCAATGCAAAATTATGTTCAATGTCTGAAGTGATATGCCAATTATCCTGATTTGATCACTACATATTTTACTTAAAAATCACCTAAAATGTGTAATAATATGTGTAATTATTATGTGTTAATTAAAAATGATAATAAAAGATCACTTGCATTTCTATATACTAACAATAGAGACAAGGAAACCAAAATTCAAAATACAATAATATTTTAAAAAATGAACTATGAAGGTGAAATCTAACAAACATTTATAGCACTTGTTTGCTGAAAGCTAAAAAGCGTTGATGAGACAAATAAAAAATTCCTAAATAAACCAGAAATTTTATATTTGTCAATTAAAAAGTTCAACAGAAAGATGTCATTGCTATCCAAATCGATCTGTAGATTTAAAGTAATTTCTATCAAAATCCTGAATTTTTTTTGTAGACAATAGACATGATTATTCTAAGATTAACATGGAAAATTTATTCTAAGATTAACATTGAAAATACAAGCATAAAAATAGTTAAAACAATTCTAAGAAAGAACAATTAAGTTAGAAGTATCACTTTACCTGATTAAGACATAGCTATAATAATAAAAACTACATAGAGAAGAGATAAACATGTAGAACAATGGAATATAGAATATAGAATCCACAGGTACCATCATACACATATGACCAACCATTTTGACAAAAGTGTGAAAATAATTAAATGGACCAAGGATAGTCTTTTAAACAAATGATATTGGAACAATTGATCATCCACAGGGAAAAATATAAATCTCAAACTAAATTTTATAGCCATTCAAAAGTTAACTGAAATAGAAAAAAATCGAAAGGCAAAACATAAAACCACAAAACTTTTAGAAGAGGGACCAGCTGGTGGGCATAGTGGTTAGGGCACAGGACTCCCCCATGACTGACTTCAGTTCATGTCCCAGACCTGGCAGCTTGAAAATTATGGTGGGTGCATGTGTATGCATGCCCAAAATCTAAAGAGGAGAATGGAGGATTGTGGTGGGGCCATCCACCCTGAGGAGTGACTTCTCACTTTCCCTTTCACCTTCTCTGTCTGTTTGTCTCTTAGAAGCACATATACCCTATGGCAAAATCTAAAACTCAAACAAAAAAACAAACAAAGACAACTTTTAGAAGATCATATAGGTAAAAATATTTGGGACTGATGTCATGGCAAAGAATCCTTATCCATAATATCAAAGATGAAATTCATAAAGAGCAAAAACTAAATTGGACTTTGTTACAATGAAAGCTTTTTGAAATAGCAAACAGTATTAAAAAACAAGCTGAAGACTATGAGAAAATATTTGCACACAAATACCTGACAAAAGAAAGAGTCATTTCTCAATTATGTAAACAACTATTAAAACTGATCAGTAAGGGACCAGCAGTTAGCGTAATGGCTATGTCGCTGGACTCGCATGTAGTTGACCACGATTCAAGTCTCAGACCTGGTGGCTTAAACTCATGCTGGGTGCGTGTGCGTGTGTGCCCAAGATCCCGAGAATAGAATGGAAGAGAAGGGGATTGCGGCGTGGCCATCCCTCCTGGGGGGTGATTTCTCACTTTCTGTCTCTCTGTCTCTCTCTGTCTTTCTGGTGAGCACACGCGCCCTATAGCAAAAAAACCTCTCCAAAAAAAAACAAAAAACAAAAACAAAAAACAAAAACAAAAACAAAAAAACTGGTCAGTAAAGAAAAGCAATTTACAAAACAAGCAAAACACAAGAAGAGACAGTTCACTGAAGAGAATACAGTCAGAGAAAATACACTCATAAAAATATGTTGAAGATCACTAGAAATGCAGGTTAGAGCATGATGAGATAAAATGACACAATCATCAGAACAACTGAAACAAAATGTAGTGATGAATATTGGCAAGGGTGTAGCGAAAGTTGATCTCTTACACACTGTGCGTGTATAAAATGGAGCAGCCTCTTTGGAAAATTGTGTACCAGTTCCTTTACTAAGTCATGACACTAGATTTAAATACTAAGTTTCCAGTCTTAAAGTGGCAACTTAAGGCTATGTCTGTTAGAAAATATGTACATTATTGTTCATAACAGTGTAATTTGGGACAGTTCAAAATTGGAAAGAGAAAGTTCCGAACTGGGACAATGGCTAGGTAAATAGTAGCACATTCATCTATCTATACCACGGAGTACTTACTCGACAATGAAAACTACTGAGGCATACAACAGCTTGGATGGATGGACGGACCTATGGACCTCAAGGACATTACACTGAGAAAAAAAAAAAAAGAAGAAGAAGAAAAATTCACATGCTGTTTGTTACCCTTTTACAATGCTCTCAAAACCACATAATCTTAGAGATGTAAGTAGATGCCAGTAGATGCCCCTAGTTGTTAGGAGTTAGGTATGGTAAGGCTGTTATGTGACACATAAGAGAGCTCTGATGAAGGAAGAGTTCTGTGTTTTGATTACAATGGTGCTTGCAGACAGCCATGCATTGTGAAAAAAGGATATATAAAAAGCACACACACACAACTTTCATCAATGCTGCATTTCTGGCTTGGATATTGTACTTTATATAAATAAGATGTGAACATTGTGGGAAACTAGGTCAAGAATCCAAGCTACCTCTTTGTACTATCTTTGCCACTTCTTGTGCATTTTTAATTAATTGAAAACATAAATTTAGGGACCAGCAGATGGTGTAATGGTTATATTGCTAGACTCCCACATGGTTGACTATGGTTCAAATCCTGGACCTGGTAGCTTCAAACTCATGCCGGGCCCATATGTGTGCGTGTGTGCCCAAAATTCTGATAGGAGAATGGAGGAGAAGGGATGTGGCATGGCCATCTGACCTGGGGAATGATTTTTTTCTCTTTCTTTCTCTCTGGCTCTCCAGCAAGCGCACACATCCTATGGCAAAGATCTCTTATAATCATAATAAAAACAAGAAGAAGAAGAAGAAAAAAGACAAGAAAAAGAAAGAAAAAAGAAAACCAATAGGGCTTTAGGACTTGGTATGATGACCTAGGTTCTGCAGGACTTGGAAGAGAACTGCAGCATGAACACCCTGTGAACTGTGCTTGTCTTCCTCTCTTTCTCTCTCTCAGAATATAAACAAATAATCAGAACCAGAACGAATGCACCTTATACAATTTCTATCCTTTTCTCTGAAAACAAAAAGGAATGATAATAAAATAAGGACATGTTTGGTCTAAGTATTTAAAGCGATTATACAAGTTGCCTGATATACAAGAGAAATACGTAATAAGAAGCCAAGACAGACTTGTAATTAGAATTATTTTCAGGTGGTAGCTTCTCCACCTCTTGGCTTCACTGTGTTCTGTTTGATACATTGTGGGGACACGTTTCAGAGAGAGAATCTGAGGTGCGGGGACATGCTCTGAGCAAACACCACCTGCTCTTTTGGGGTTTGGCAGAACCTTGTAACTTGTCTTTCCCTGACCTTGGCTGCAGACAAAGCAAAGGTGGAAATTACTAGGGGTGCTCCAACAGACACATCTGATGGACTTCAAGAAACATCTTGACCCCAATTAGTAAAGTCCAATCCCTGCTCTACATCTGAAAGGTTCTTTAGCTTTCTCTGGGTGTGGTGGTGCACTCCTTATGGAGAAGTTCTTTAGCTCCTTCCCCACACCTAACAGCTAGGTTTCTCTGCATTAGAAAAGAAGATGAGACTTTCTCTTGATGATTATCACCAAGGGATTGCTTTCTATCTCTCTGTCTCTCTCTTGATGGGATTATCACCAAGGGATACACCTGGCCTGGTATGACTAAGCCCTCATAGATTTGTTAACTGCTTCTTATTATCTGTAAGCTGGCAACCAATCTATGAAGTGTCATGAAACATACATGTGTAATGTCTCCTTGTACTATAAATAAAGAGGCCCAGTTTGTCTGGGTGGATCAAGCGACTCAAGCAGCTCAAGCATCAGTGGCTCAGCTGTGGCACAGGTTGCTTGGGCTACCTAGGCTCAGGCTGCCTGTGTCCGTTTCTACTCTATCCCTTTGACTCATTCTTTCCAATTCCCCAATCAGGCAAGATGGAGGGCTTTCTCTTTCTCGTCCTCTTTCTCTTCCTCACCAGCAACCCCCTGATCATGATTCAGCCAGACCCAAGCTCTGGGGCGGACGCCGAAAATACATGCTATACTTACTCTAGTATTTCTTTATACATTTCAAATCTGGATTCTCAGTGTCTATTTTGCCCCTAAATGTCCAATGACTACCTTTTAAATGAGTAAAATTGAAATGTTCAGTAGCCTGAGAGAACATTCTTTGGGTCTCTATCTAGGTTTCTTTGTCTTTGTTATTTCATTCATTCGTTTGTTTGTCCCTCTTTGTCTCCCCATGAGGACATTGGACATTTGGAAACGAATAGTGTTGGCTCTCTAAGTTCATACCAATAGTGGAAAGAAGAAGATTGTAGCCTAAGACTAAGATATTAACAGTTTTCATATTTCAATTACAGAAAGATTATCATAAAAACATATTAATAAGCCCTAAAAAGCCTTAGGTTTATCTTATTTAAAAAAAATGTTTGCCCCAATGCATTAACACATCTCTGCATGTGTACAGATGCCATCCTAGGCACTGAGAACACAAAGAAAAATGACATAGTCACATTTCTTCTGGAAATGCCAAAGCGGAATAATTAGAATGACGAAAATAGTCATGTTAAAAGTAGAACAGTATCTTAAAGAGCCCTGTAACTCAGCAATCTCTCTATAAAAACAAAATTGTATTGCTATATTATTCAGAGAAAAATGGTCTCCTATTCATTTTAAATTGCTTTGAATTAGATTTAATATGTGTGTCAATACTTTTTATATTCTTTAAAGATGTTTTAATTATACAATGGGTGCAATGAAGTTCAGAAATTAACCGAGAGCTCACCCAGGGATGATTTTTTATTTACAGAGTGACTACTTATTTATTCTCCTCTTCATATCTTTAGCTCTCACATTAATTATCCTTAAGCTTCCCATTTGGAATGAAGTTACTATACAATAAGTTCATCTCCAAGAAGAGCACCGAGTTTTTAATATACTATACTATGCCCCAAGGCTACCTTCTAGGACTATTAAGCACATTATTCAATGTTGCTAAAGCACATAATGAACTGTGTTAAACACTAACCAAATATTTAAATAAATGCATTTTACTAGCTGATGCTATTTCTGAGAACTTAGTTTGTGAATCCATTGATTAAATCAACTAATTATTTTAATTGAGCTATTTGATGGATATTTTAGTTACAATGCATTTGTTTAAAACATTTATGTGAGAATCATATAAATAATTTGCTACTACCTTAAGTGCAATCTTTTCACATAGAGATGTTCTCTGAGGACAAAGCTCGAAGTCGTAAGTGCTGACGTGTTTACTGACAGCTCGTGTATTTGTAAAAAGTATGTAATACCCAACAGTACACTCCCAAAATATTCCCATATACAAAATATTACACATATTTTTTCTAGAAAAAAATCAAATGTTATGTTTTAGTTGTGATAGTCATAAGGCTAGCTGCTGAGTGAAAAGGAAATGTATGTGTATTTTAACTGACTTCTGCAATATTATAATCTACATATTGAATTCTTTATGATAAAATATTAGAAAAATTTAAATAGGTTCCCTAGAAGACTGACCTTATGTAGTCATAATTGAATTACAGAATGAAGTACATCATTCATTTTTAGCTAGCTTATTAAAATTGTAATTTCATTCTTTTTTTTCACAAAGGTTTTGCATTAGGGCATGTGCTCTCACTGGAGAGAGTCAGAGACAGTGAGGGGGAAAGTGAAAAATCACCCCCAGAGAGGATTGCCACGCCACAATCTCTTTTCCTCCATTCTTCTCTCGAGATCTCAGGCTCGCACACACATGCATTCAGCATGAGTTTCAAGCCACCAGGTCCAGGACTCGAGCAAAGGTCGGCCATGTGAGAGTCCAGTGACATAACTGCTACACCATCTGTGGTCCCCACAATTGTAATTTCTTTCTACATATATTTCTTAAGAATTTTACTTGTTCCAAGCCTGGAATAAATCCTGAGGATGAAGTCTGTACCCCTCCCCCCATCTATATTTCTAGTAAGAGAACATGTAAATTAGCTTACATGTTCCCTTGTTTAACATGTAGAACATATTTTTATGTTTTCGTATTTTAAAATTATTTTGTGAGTGATTAATAAGATCCCTCTGAAAATTTCCCTTGATAGAAAAAGCACAAAGCAGATGAGACTGACCATCTAAATAAGATGTATACAGTGTTTACCTTTATTTGACCAAGTAAATATGAAAATATTCATCTAGACTGCCATGTATTAAGTCTTATGCCAGAGCATTACAAACGCTACTACATCTCAGTCTTGGCATAATTCATTTCACCTAAATTAATAAAAAAATAATTTCGAGCTATATTGTAAGTTTTCAGAGTAGAGAGTTCCTTAGATCTTGACTAGACTGTTACATAAAATGTGTGATAAATGGATTATCGTTAGATATGTGGTTTTCATATGAGCTGAGGTGATAATAATCAGTAGGAAAGGAAGAAAGCCTTGAAAGAGATTTTTTAATTAATGAAAACACTAACCTTGAATTCATTTCTTAGAAAGAGTTATTTGCAATTTTCCTTTGTAGTTAAAGGCCCATTATGTTTATCTCGATTATGTGTTGAACCAGAAATCTTATCATAATAGATAAAGCACCTACTTTGGACTAATATAGTGCTCATTTTATTATTTTTCTTCCACTAGTACCTTCGATAAAGGTAATCCCACAAAAGTGTTTTATTTTATGATGTAATTTGGTTAAAACATTGGAAGAGATCAGGTTACATAGACAAAATGGGCAAAACAAAATGGTCTATAATTAGATGTCATAATGAAATCAAGACACTGTCATCAATTTTGATGCCTCCCCTGAGGTAGTAGTTAATTTTGCTGGACAGCTTTGAATCTTTACTAGGTCATTTGAAATAAGGTCTCATTTAAAGGACAAATATTAGCACATTCTATGAATGCTCTCACTTTCTTTCTTTGGTGAGCTCACGTGCGCTCTGACAATAAAGAAAAACAAACAATTTCAAGGACTCATGAGACATATATTAAAAGACTAAATCATGGCCCCTACCATGACAAGTAAGAAAATTTACTTTTATAGATTACATTAAAAAATGGAACTTAAGGGGCCTACACGTGGCATGGTGGTTAGCACAGCTGCATCCCAGATGGCTTTGCAGTTTAAGTCCTGGAGGGCCATGTCAGGCATGTGTGGGGATGCCCCCTAATTCTGAAGGGAGGGAGAAGTGAAGGAGAAAGCTCTCTGACATGCCCGTACTCCCTGGGGGTGCTTTCTTACTTTCTCTCTCTGTCTCTCTGTCTCTTTCTAATGAGTGCATGCAGTCCTCTTGCAAAATTTTAAAAGTATATAGAGAACTTAAAATTCAAGCTATCGGCTTTGTGGACAATATAGATTTTCAATATTAAAGAACAGAAGAATAATAAAAGATTTCTAAATTTTATTACTTTTGAAAAAGAGAGAGAGAGTCTGATCAGTAGGCAGTCTGCAATTTGCTGAAGTTTGGCTGCTGTGATTGGCTGGAGCTCAGTTGCTTGGTTACCAGGGTAATCACTTATGTTAAGATACAACTTGCACCTCCAGTAGGTTGCAGTTCAGCAACTGTGGAGGCGTTGTGGGCCACATTTTATCGCCCAAGCATAAAGATTGAGTTAAGCCAATCCAATTCCATTTAACTCCACTGATTCCAGAATATTTTTATTACACAGAAGAGAAACGCGATATATCCCTATCTTCCTATTTTCCTTTGCTAAAGGGTGCTTGTGCTGGCTGGAGGAAGACAGGGAGAAAGAAAGAGAGAAAGCACTCTCCACTGGGGATGATCCTGCCACAATATTCACTCCTCCATTTCTTCCCTTTAGGACTTTGGGCATGCGCACACGGACTGGCCTATTTTTCAAGCCACTGGGTCTGGCACTCACACGGGGCAGTAGGCTATGTGGGGTCCAGCTTCCTTAACCACCACCCGACAGGTTGGCTAGCTGTGAATTTTTTTAATACTGCTATTTCATGTGGATGAGATAATATACTATATTAATTTTATGTCCATTTCACCTAGCATAGTGTTTTCAAAGTTCATAAATATCCAAAATAAGTTACTAATAAGCCTAAGTGCTTATTTCTGGACTTTCAGTTCTGTTCTGTGTTAACCCTTAGTGCCAGTGTAACCCTCAAGTACTTTCATTTCGTGATATGCTTGAAATTGCGTCCTCCAACTTAATATTTCTTTTTAGTACTGTATTATTTATTGTGTCCCTTTCATTTCTATGGATTTTAGAATTGACTTGATTTCTTAAAGAGGAAAAAAAAAAAAACCTAAAACTTGGATGGGTATTTATAGAATAAGTTTGGGAATTTATTGCTTAAATTGCCATTTAAGCAATACTAAACCTTTAAATCCATGGATATAAACTTTCCTTAATTTGGAGCCAGCAGGTGGCATGTGGATAAGGTGCTAGACTCCCACATGGCCAACAGCAGTTCGAGTCCTGGATCCAGAAGCTTGAAATTCATGATGAGTACATGTGCACGCGTGCCCCAAATCCCAGGAGAATAATGGAGGCAAAGTGATTGTGGTGTGGCCATCCCCCTTGGAGGATGATTTCTTACAGTCTCTCTCTCTGTCTCTTCAGCAAGAACATGCATTCTATAGCAAAACTTTCTCTCTAAAAAGAAAAAAAAAATTTAGTTCTACTTTCTTTTTTTCAGATGTTTGGTACTTTTTAATGTGCAATTTTGCACTTTCAATGTACAACTCCTGCACTTGTTCCATTAAATTTATTCTTAAGCACTGCATTCTCTTTGATGCTCTGAACATCAAAATTTAAACATAAAATTCTAAACTGAGGTGGTAAGAGAGAGGACTCTTGTCTATTTCATGCACACAGGAATAGCAAGAGAAACATTTGACTTTTTTTTATAAGGTCTGATGCTAGCTGTGTGTTTTATGTAGATAGCATTTATCAAGTTTTGGAATGTATGGTTATTCTTAGTTTGTTGAATATTTTTAATCAAGGAAGGGTGTTGAATTTTGTCAAATGCTTTGTCTAATGAGAAAATTGTGTGGGTTTTCCCTTATTTTCTTAACATAGTATTATATTGTTCTTGTTATTTTTATGGTGATACCTTTGCATTCCTGGCATAAATATCACTCTGTCATGGTGTATAATTCCTTATATATCTTGCTGGGTTTAGTTTGCTATTATTTATTGAAGATTTTCATATTATGTTTATCAGGATGTTACTCTATAGTTATCTTTTTAAAGTTTTGTTTTCCTTGTGTGTGATGTTTGCTTTGGTATTCACATAAGGTGAGGTAAGGGAGTGACTAGAGCTATTTCCTCTTCTTCCTATTTGCAACAGTTTAGGTAGGAGAGAGAAATAGAGAGAGAGAAAGAGTAAATCACCCCAGAGGGGATGGCCACATCGCAATCCCTTCTCACAGGATTTTGAACACACACATCCACGTACCTGGCATGATTTTCAGGTCCCCAAGGTCTAGGACTTGCCCATGCCAGTCAGTCGTGTGGGATTTAGCCACCTTAACCTCCATTCCATCTGCTGTCCTGTGATCTGCCTTTTTTAAACAAAATCAGTTTTAAACAAAAACATCCTAATTACAACATGATTTCCCTGTCAAGAATTGCTTCTCCCTTGATTACGTTGTTTTGATGCAATACGGGAACGCAGAGAAGCACGGTACGCCCTATTCCTAAGGTTGGCTTGAACCAGCAGGAGCAACGTTGGCCGTCAGCAGGAGTGAGCGTTGTAATGGCCCCGGGAAGCTTGGCTGGAGTGACAGTATTTTGACCAAGAATTCCATTTAAACATCTTGTAGTCTCCTCCTATTTCATTCCCTCCCACCCATATATCATTATAAAATCTACATCTTATGAGGTCCAGGGGGGCATTTCCAGAAGCATGAAAGCAAAAGCTGGCCAATATAATTTTAAATCCCAATTTGGAGAATTGTCTTCTTCAGAGACTGCACTTGTAATTGCCCCATCATATTCTGTTAGCTATGGCTTGCATACTTTTATTAAATTATTCTCTTTTTGTGTGTCAGATTAATTCTGACACACAAAAGAGACTGGTGAGAATAAGACTGAGGGCAAAGAGAGTACAGATCCATATATTTATGAAATTTTCTTTTTCAGAAATGTTTCCCCCCAAAGTGATTTAGTTCTACAGCATTTCTAATTAGTTTTGTTTAACTTTTCATGTTTAACAAAGTTTGTGATCTTTTTTTTTTTTTTTTTTTTTTGAGAGTTTTTTTTTTGCTATAGGGCACGTGTGCTCGCCAGACAGACAGAGAGAGACAGAGAGACAGAAAGCGAGAAATCACCTCCCAGGGGGGATGGCCACGCCACAATCCCTTCTCCTCCATTCCCCTCTCTGGATCTTGGGCACGCACGCACACGCGCCCGGCGTGAGTTTTAAGCCACCTGGTCTGGGACGCGAACCGCAGTCGACTACATGGGAGTCCAGAGACATAGCTATTACGCTAACTGCTGGTCCCAAAGTTTGTGATCTTAATTCAACTACAAAAAATTCAGATGGAATACAGATAGAATTTAGGTAAAAATCAGGGCCAGCAGGTGGCATGGAGATTAGGGTTGCTGGATCCCATGTGGACAATTCAGCGGCTAAAGTCCTGAAACAGCAGCTTGAAAATGATACTTTGTGTGTGTGTGTGTGTGTGTGTGTGTGTGTGTGTGTGCTCCAAATCCCAAGAGTACAGTGGAGGAAAAGAGACTGTGGTACAGGTGGTACAACCATCCCCCGAGAAATCATTTTTCCTCTCTCTGGTGAGCACACACACCCTTTAGCAAAGCTTAGAAAAATAATAAAACACACAAAAAGCAAAAATCAGCAATGTCAAAAACTTTCTGACAAAAGAAAATTAAATATACAGATTCTTGTTGGATAGTCTTGTTATCTTTAAAGAGGAAAGCAGTATAATATTGATAGTATTTTTATCAAGAAAAGGTATTGAATTTTGTCAAATGCTTTGCCTAAATCTAAAGAGAAAATAATGTGGGTTTGCCCTTTATTCTCTTAACATAGTATTTTATTGTTTTTGTTATTCTTTTTTTGGAAATTACCCTTGCATTTTTAGAACAAATATCACTTGGTCATTGTGATAAACAGTCTTTATCAAAACTGTTTACAATTCTGGACAGGTTAAGAAAACTATGATACTATTCAAGACTTCTTAATAGAGGTAGTTCTACTTCTAAAAGTAGAATAGCTTTATATCATTCAAAACTACTTGATTTATGACTTTATATGTATTAATTTTGAACATGAAGTGCTATTTTTTAAAACAGGAAAGGTAAAATTGCTTAAGTTACATTTTTGCATGTAATTGTATGGTAATTTATAATTATTAAACTTAATAGCACTTATAGTATATTATAGTATTTTTAATGGCATTATTTTCTACTTCAGAATATAAACATAAAGAAACTATATATTTTTTTTTGAGAGAGAGAGAGAGAGAGATTATTGCTGTAGAGTGTGTGTGCTCACACAGAGCACAGACAGATAAACAGTAAGAGAGAAATCACGCTCCTCCATTCTCTTCTCAGAATTTAAGGTGTGCATGCACACGCACCTGGCGTGTTTCAAGACTTGACTATATGGGAGTCCAGTGACATAACCATTATGCTATCTGTTGGTCCTACTACTTTGTCTTTTAACAATAATTTTTTTAGTGTTTTATTTTTGATGTTGACCAAACACATTTAAAGATTAGAATTTGTTGGGAAACATTATTACACCCTAAGAGATTTAAAACTGATTAAAGTTTTCAGAGCAGCTGTATTTCTTTTCACAAATAAGCAAACATAATATACACATTAGAGAAGAAACAGGTCAGGCCATAAGTCAAACAGCTATTAATCACTCCAGTCCTTTGATAGGATCATTTGATAGGATCATTACCTTTCTGTTCAGACTCATTTTCATGGCTGAGTTTTCCTGGTGCTCAGCACCTACTAGTTTTGGTACTTCCCTGTCCTTTTTAATAGAGCAGAGTGTCTCTGAGACATCTGGACCTGACCTGCCAGTATGGTAGCCAGTAAGCACCTGTGGTTACCGAACACTTGCAATATGGCTAAAACAACTGAAAAAATCATTGCAAATTTTTATTTAAATGTAATTTGGTTAAATTTAGTTCTGGTACTGGAAATTTTCTAAGTGTGCTTGGAACAATTTGAATATTTGACAGTATTTTTAAACTGTAAGTTTTATGAAATTTAAATACAGAGGAGTTATTTCCGGTGACAATACAGCATCCAAATTGAGATGTATTTTGTTTTAAACCACGTTAATTTCAGAAAAAGGTTATTAAATATCTTATTGAGATTAGTACTGGGACCAGCAGGTGGCGTGGTGGTTAAGAACGCTAGACCCTCGCATGGTTGACTGCAGTTCAAGTCCTGGACCTGGCATCCTGCTTTCTCACTTTCTCTCTCTCTCATTCTCTCTCTCTCTCTCTCTCCCTCTGTCTCCCGCTGGTCAAATTGAAAGAAATAAAGAAAAAAAGAGAAAGAAAGAAAGTTAAAATAATAATTAAAAAAAAAAGATTAATATTAATTAGGGACCATCAGATAGTGTAATGGTTATGTCACTGGACTCCCATGCAGTCAACTGCGGTTTGAGTCCCAGACCTGGTGGCTTCATACTCATGCCAGGCACATGTGTGTGTGCACCCAAAATCCTGAATGAAGGAGATTGGATTGCAGGTTGAACAACCCCACCCCCACCCCCAGGTAGTAATTTCTCATTTTTTATCTCTCTCTGTCTCTCTGGCAAGTGCATGCAGCCTATAGCAAAAATAATCTCACTTAAAAAAAAAAAAAAGGAAAAAAGAATCATGTATAAAACTTTGGGTTGTCTTATTACCTTTTAATAATATTTTGGCAGCATTTTTCCCCCTAATTTTGATAAATTCCAATTGTCTCTTGTGATTATGGTCTCATATCTAATAAACCATAGCCTAATCTAAGTCTTAAAGCTTTACTGGTAAATATTCCTCTAAGAATGACATACTTACAACTCTTTCATTTAGATCTATGAGTCAGTGGAGTCGTATTTTTGTCCTTTGTAAGAAATAGGTACAATTTAAATCTAACCATGTGGATGGTCACTTATTTCACCATCATTAGTATGTATATAAACAAACATCTTCTGTTGGGTTGTCTTGATTCTATTGTATTTGTCTTGTGGCAAAAACTCAATTGACCATACAGAAAGTCACATATATCTGGACTCTAAATTCCATACCATTATCTTATATGTCTATGCTTGCATCATTACTGAATTTTTATTTTGTAAGTTTGCATTAAGATTTGAACTGGAACTATAGGCATGGATCTGCCAACTTTCTTATTTTTAAATTGTTTTAACTTTTCTAGCTCCCTTGCATTTTCCTATACATTTTAGAATAGCTTGCAATTTTTTCTTTGTCAGTTTTTCTGTTTGGTTTTCCGTTTTTGGTTTTTTTTTTGTTTTGTGTTTTGGTTTGGTTTGCAAAAATTGCAGCTGGGATTTCGACAAAGATTTTATTGAATTCAAATTTGGAAAGTATTTGCCGCCTTAATGTTTTCCAGCTAATGGTATAGGGTGGCTTTCGTTTATCACAAACTCTTTATCATATTCAATAATATTTTACTGTTCTCAGTGTAAAATTCTTTTATTATACTTTTGTTAAATGTATTCCTAAATTTTAAGAAATTATTGTTGGTGCTGTTTTATTTAGAAAGGTTTTTGCTATAAGGCACATGTGCTCCCTGGAGACACAGAGATAGAAACAGAAAACGGTAAATCACCCACCCACCACCTGGGTCGGGGAGATGGCCATGCCATAATCTCTTCTGCTCCATTTCCCCTTTCGGATTGTGGGCATGCACACACATGTGCCCAGCGTGAGCTTCAAGCTGCTGGATCCAAGACTCAACCCATAGCTGAACGTGTGAAAGTTGTGTTTTAACCACTCTGTAACCTGCTGACCACACTGATGCCATTTTAAATAAGATCGTTTCTTAATTTCCTTTCCACATTGCTCATGACGTTTGCATAGAAAGACACTGATTTTCTATTTGATCATATATTCTGCAAATCTATGAAATTTTGTATTAATTCTAGTGGTTATTCAGAAAGGATTCTGTGGATTTTTCCATATGTAAGATGGTGTCATTTGCAAACAGATCATTTTATTGGGCTAGGTAGGAGGACGGAGGTAATGTAACTGGCTCATATGGAAAGGATGCTGGCTTTGTAGTTTGCATCCTAGGACCTTCTGATGTATGCTGTGTACATAAATGGACATGCATGTGATGTAGGAGGGCTGAGAATGGGGTGGATTATGATTGAAGACTCTGATAGCAGTGCCTGTCTGTCTCTCTTTCTGTCTCCTTCACCTGTGGAAGAAAAACTTAAAAAAAACAAACAAACAAAAATCCCACTTTATCTTTTCAGTCTGTATGTCTGCCTGCCTTTTATGTCATTTTCCCGAATTGTCTTGGTTATAACTTTCAGTGCAATGATCAATGGCAATGTTGAGAGTAGATATCTTGTCTTGAGTTTGATCTTAGGGAGAAACATTGTCTTTCTCTTATCAATATAATGTTATTTGTGGGCTTTTCATAGACAGTCTTTCAATTTTTTTTTTTAAATCTCTTGTTATTTCTACATCAATGCATGTCTTTTATCATGAAATATTCCTAGATTTTGTCAAATTTTTTTGTACCTATTTTAGGTAATCATGCAGTTTTCTCTCTTATTCTATTAATATCTTATCAATATTAATCTATTAATATTATTTATCTTTCTGTGGTAAAATAACCTCACATTTCTGATAGAAACATTAGTTAATCATGTATATCAGAGAGTTCTCAGAAGAGATGGAATCGTACCCTTTAAAAAGGTTATTTGACTTGTGTAAAAACTACCATAAGAAAAAAAGGGAGGAGGAAGTAAGAGAAATGAGAAAAGCACTAAATTATTTAAGGTGATATTTGATGAGAGAAGTGTCTGGTGTACAAGTTGTAAAAATGATGAATGTATTTCAAAGGAGAGTCATTTCAGAGTCCCCATGATGTGTTGATGTATTGGGTGTAGTTTTTGAGAGAAAAGAGGGTTCAGGATGGTCCGAACTGGCAGAAAGAAGGTACCATTTACCGATACAGAAAAAGTGATAGAAGGAACAGATTATGAAGAAGAGATATTATAGGACTTTTTTGATACATTAAGTTTAAAATAGTTAGTAGAGAGGTTAGTAGGAAGGTTGAGAAGACAGGTGTGTGACTGTAGTGGTAATTGCCATACAAAACCAACACAAAGACACTTCTACCCATACTAAGACAATTGCACATGGGAGATTAGCAATTACGAAGAATTTTCTGGACAACCTTTGTCAAGGCCCATTAGTCAGAGATTACAAATACACATCTGTAGTTGACCAACTTTCTTATTATTCTTAGAGGTTACTTTATCTGGAGAACTGTTAAATATCTTAGTCTGAGAAATAATTTATTTGATTTGGACTTTAGTTGGGTAATTTTTAAAAGAGGCAGGAATTGACTCTGTTATTAGAAAGCAGAGAAATTTGGTGAGTGAGTATCTCAATAAATCTTGTCTGTGGAAAGAGCAGACTACATTGAGAACAAAACTGTAATTGATACATGAGTAGCTATTCCGAATTTTAAATGACACAGTGATCCTGTTTTTGTCTCACTTTATCATTTTCTCAGAATGACATTGTTTTATATTGATGTTCTGGGAGATAATTTATGTCTATTAGGAGAATAACATGGTCTAGTTGTCAGTGTCAGTTCAACTTGTAATCATACTGAGGCCTTACATACCAGTGTCAAACACGATTGTTAATAAAGGTATGGATAGCTGTGCAAGTGTTAGCTCCCAGATGTCTGGAGCTTCTTTATTTCTTACTCAGCCTCATGTGCACCATGAGAATAAAGTAAGAATAACTTTAAGTATCTACTGCAACCAAAACACATCAGTCATATAAGACATTTTTTACTCCTATTCTTTCCTCTCCTTTTACCGACATGTATGGTCCATCCTTCAAATAAAGTCAGAGCAGCTGTGGTAGAACAAAAGGAAAGGCAATGGACATAGGCCATTTCTCCCACTCTCATCTTCATGTTGACAGCAGTATTGATGGGAAAAGAGGAATGCTAACACTGTAATTTTTGGTATTCTATGAAATTATCCATATTAATTATAGTAGGTTGGAGAATTTAAAGGTATAATTGCCTTTTTTCTTTTTTCAATAAAATGGCTGCAAAAGGAAGAAATAAGAGTCATGGAGATCATTCTGTGAGCCTTGTTTTTGAGCCAATATTCGCCCAAGTACCTTTGTTTCATTTGGAAGATAGTTCTTTTTTATTTCATTTCCCCAGTCTCAACCATCATGTAAATCAAGAAAAATCTCCTACAAGGTCTGGATTACAGAAGCATTCCGTGTTTTCAAAATCACAATGTCTTTTCTAGTCTGCTCTTTGAAAACAATACTTGATTTTTAAATCGTTTGTAAAGAAACATCATGAAGTACTCTTGCTTGTTAGTCTAATGGCATTCTATTTGAACATCAGGTCTCCTTATTTATATTACAGAAACAGACTTCTGTTAGACAGAATGACAATCCTCATTGGACACAGTTTTCTGTATTGAGTTGAGTCTAAGAGTTCCTTTTATTTTTCTCTGTGAGGTTTCTATGCTCTACCCATGCCATATTTATGGCCTATTCTAAAGAAAACATAAAGCATAAGGCTCTTACCTTTAAGGAGTTGAGTTTAAAAAGACAGAGAAACAAATATGGTATTATGTTGTAACCCTGATCATAGAGACAAGCATAAAGGGACTGTCAAGGAAAGAATGTGTTCGTATTTAAGAACAGAGTTCTAAAAAGTTAAAATAAAAGCATACTTTCTGAAAATTAGCTCCAATGAGGAAGCCATTTTGAAAAACTTCTCTCCAAGAATAACTGGTGATGCATAACATTAGAAATGCATTCAGTAAAAACTAAAATTTCCTAAAATAACCTGCTTGCACTTTAATCAGATCAAACACAGAAATGAAGTGGCAAAATATGCCAGCACACCTGGTCATTACCCCCTGTGGCTTAGACACTTTCCAAAAGGTTGGCATTGATGTGTCAAAGTAAGTAGCAGGTGGTCTCAAAGTCTCAGTTCCCTCCGGTGATGGATGTCAGTTGGTTCCTAATTTTTTTGAAGAAGGTGCCCTAAGCAAATTAACAAGCAAACCCCATGAACCTCATTTGACTGCATTTATGCAAAAGAATGGCAAGAGAGCATTTTCACTTATCAAATTCAGACATATCCACCTATTAAAAAGTGTTTCTGCTTCTCACCATTAGGTCAAGGGACAATACCTAAGAACCCTACAACTTCTATTCTGTGTTCAACAAACTGGGCTTTGGATTTTTTCCTGTTTAAAACCTGATTATAATTCTATTACATATTATGTTATCCATTTGTTAGTTTCTGGGACAGATTTATTTCACTCATTTTATTTTTATTTCATGGTTATTCAGAATGTGCAGTTTACAGGAACATTCTAAATGACTTAAAATTATTAACTCACTCAATCTGCCTGAACCATCTCATGAGGTAAACGTGGCTATTATTTCATTTTACATATCAGAATTCAGATGGAAGCTATATAGATACCCAAGGTTGCACAGTTACTGAGTGACAGAGCTGGGATTTGAACCTAGCCTCACTGAACAGTTGAACTTCTGAATATGGCTATAGTGTCTTTTACCTGTGAAGCATTTTCCCAATTCAATTCATCTTTTAGTATCTGGGTAACTTGTCATTATATATTTTTATTGTAGGATCAGTTAAGTGTAAACCTTCAACAGATATGCAGACTGACTATAGTGTTCTGTTTTCTCACACCTAATATATATCTTGATTTACTGTTGAATCAGGTTAATCTGCTGCACAATTTCAGAATGTGCCCTACAGCGAAAACTTCCCCCCCCCCAAAAAAAAAAGAGAAATACTAATAATATTTTTTAGAAGAAAAATAAGAAGGACTGATAATCATTCTTTAAATATTTGATAGAATTTGATAGTAAAGCCATCTGACCCTGGGTTTTTCTTTGTGGGAAGGTTTTTAAGAGTATCTTCAATCTCTTTGTTTGTTATTGGTTAGTTCAAGATTTCTGTTTTTAATAATTCAATCTTGATAGAGTGTATGTTTCTTGAAACTTATCCATTTCCTCTAAGGTTATTCAATTTGTAGGCATATAATTGTCCATAAGAGTCACTTATGATCCTTTTTATTTCTGAATCATCCACTGTAATGTCTCCACTTTTATGTCTAATTTTATTTGAGTCTTCTTTTTTCTTATTCTAGCTATGAGTTTGCTGAGTTTTATTTTTAAGAATCAAAACTTGTTTGTATTGATTTTTCTCTGATATTTTTCTGTTCTCCATTTGATTAATTTCTGTCCTGATCTTATTTTATTTCTTACTTTTTGTTAACTTTGGATTTAATTTGTTCATTTTCTAGCTTGTTGAGGTGTAACAGCAGATCATTTATTTGGAATCTTTTTTTTATGTACATTTTTATTGCTATAAGTATTCTTATTAGAACTGCTATTGCTGCATTACATGGGTTTTGCTATGTTGTGTTTCTATTTTTGTTTGTCTCAATATATTTTTTCATTTTTGTTTGAGTTCTTTGACTCATTGGTTGTTCAGGGACATGCTGTTTTGTTTAGACTTGTTTTATGGTCTAAGGTATGCTCTATCCTTAAGAATGTTACATGGGTGCTAGAAAAGTTTATAAATTCTGCGGCTATTGGATGGAGAGTGCTCGCTCTTCCTCTCTCTCTCTCTCTCTCTCTCTCTCTCTCTCTCTATATATATATATATATATATATATATATACATACATATATATATATATGTATATATATATATATATATGTGTGTGTGTGTGTGTGTGTGTGTGTGTGCGTGTATATATAGTGGACTAGTGAAGTATTCCACTATTAATGTACTTCTAGCTATCCCTCCCTTCTTGTCTATAAGTATTTTCTTTAAAGGCACAGGGCACAGCTCTGTGGTGCAGTGGTAACACGCTGTTCAATAGAACCAGATTTCCTAGAGAGCCTGCAGCTCTCATTCCTAGTCCAGTCACCCTGAAACATGCTGGGAATGTGCGACAGTGTCCAAGACCACTAGGTGGGAGGGGACCCCAGCATGACCAGATCCTGTGGAGAATGCCCTTATCTCTCTCTCTCTCACAGGTGCAAGCCCACACTCTATTATGAGTAAAGAAAATGACTTCTTTATGTATATTTAGAGGCTCTGATTTGAAGTATGTGTATATTTATACCTCTTAAGTATGGTTAATAATGTCTTTATTATTAAATAATGATCTCCTTTCTCTCACTTTCACCCTCTTTATCTTTTAATTTTAATTAATTAATTAATTTAGGTTTTGACCATTTGGCCTGTGTGTTCATCAGAGAGAAACAGAAAGAAAAAGTGAGAAATCACCCTCAAGGGTAATGGCCGTGCCACACTCCCTTCTCCTCCCTTCTCTCAGGATTTTGGACACACATGGACATGCTCCTGGTTTGATTTTTCAAGCCACCAGGTCCAGGACTCGAATCGTGGTCAGCCATGTGTGAATCCAGTGTCTTAACCATCTCACCACCTGTTGGTCTTTCTTTTTTTCTCTTAATAGATTTTGACTTAAAGTCCATTTAACTCATACAAGCAGAGCTACCCCTGCTATCTTTGTGTTACATAGAGTTTACATAGTGTGTGTTCTGACCTCCCTTTACTTTCAACATATGTGTGTCCTTAAAATTATGAGCCAAATGGTACAATGGCATTGCAACAGGGCCCATGTGGAAACAGTCTATGTTCAGGATCTGATCATGGAAAGCCTGTTAAAGACATATGTCTCTCTCTCTCTCTGGAAATAAATACATAAACTGAAAAATACGTTAACATAATTTTTATTCCATTTAATATGATTTTTATAATATTTTATCCTAGCCTAGTGTCTCTGCCTGATTTCATAATTCACAGATATTTCAGAAATTGGAGGAAATACAGATAGCTCCATGTCAAAAAATTTACAAAGAAATTAGAAGAGTATAGAAGTACGAAAGTTACATAAGGAATCTTTGTAAAGGATTATGTTAATATCATATTCTGTTTAGCAAATCACTTAGTGTGCTGTCACATGACATTGTTCTGATACCTGAAGGTACCATACATCCTATTCTTTCACCAGAGAACTTTGCTCACCTTCAGCTTAAATTTCTTTTTACATAGTATGTTTTCTATTACAGCATAAACATGAGTTTTCTGTAGTAGAATCTTCCTTGGTTGAGAGTGAGATGAATGTGAACACTGTAGAGTGAAAAAGTTCTGATGAGAAGAGCAGCTACTGACAAAATGTCAACCCAATTTCCTCCTCTCTAATATATCTACCAATCTAACATCAAATCTAATTCAAGCTTTGATGATCATATTTAGCTTCTACATTCTGATATTGAGAACTGGAAGTATCATCTTTCAATTCTACCTAAATTTAATTGTAATTCAATAGTTGTCCATTTCTTCAAAGTAATAGAGAAATTTTTGCAAACGTCTCTAGGGTTTGCATAGAAGTCTCTAGAGATTCTATACCAGGAGTCCTGACTATGTTGTCTATATAAGAGAGTAATACTGAGCCCATTGCATTGTCATAGGAATATATAGAAAATTAGCTAGTAATTCAGATTTAATATTATATACATATATATAGTGTGTACGTGTCTGTGTGTAGGTTTTGTTTATGTGCCAGATGTATTTATGTACATATAGATGTTTGTGTACGTTACTTGCATGATGGACAAGCATGTACACATTTTGTTCTGAAGAAACTGAGTGTTCTTTCCTTGTATTTCATCAATTGTGACTTTATATAATATGTCCAAAATCTTCACCTGTTTAAAATTCTCTATCGAAACATTTTATGTGAAGTTTCTTCCTTATTAAGATTTTCTAGGTGACCACTTGAATGCAAGATGGTAATACGTATAGTTAAATAGGTACGAAATGCCAAAAATTCTGCAAAGATCATTAAGTGGGAAGGGAATCATCTCAAAGGGAAATAAGACAGATTTCCTTTACTCATTTCCTTGCATTTCAAGCGATGAAAAACAGTGGGAAATTATTAAGATTTAAAAAAACTTCCCTCAAATATAAATGGCTTCTGTTTGAGTTTTGGGGTCTGAAAGATGGGATTTAGAGCAGAGATTCTTCAGTCACCATGATCCAGTTTCAAGAGCAGAAAGTAATTGGGACCAGCAGTTAGCGTAATGGCTATGTCGCTGGACTCCCAAGTAGTTGACCGTGGTTCGAATCATGGATCTGGTGGCTTAAACTTACGCTGGGTGCGTGTGCGTGCATGCCCAAGATCCTGAGAGGAGAATGGAGGAGAAGGGATTGCGGCGTGGCCATCCCCCCTGGGGGGTGATTTCTCGCTTTCTATCTCTCTCTCTCTCTGTCTGTCTGGTGAACTCACGTACCCTATAGCAAAAACCTCTCAAAAAAAAAAAAAAAAAAAAAAAAAAAAGAGCAGAAAGTAACAAAGTAATTGTTAAGAATTTTAAATTGAAGTAAAAACTTTGAAAGGAGACAAAATGATAAAATTAGTGTTATTAAATTTAAAGTTAGTAGTGAGGAATTCACAATCTGTTAGGGGCACGATTTTTTAAAAATTGTCCCTCTAATACATGGGCACAGAATTCTACAAGGCTTTCCATTACTTTCTCTTCTCTTTTTTGAACCCTCATGTCTTGTACTTTAGGACAATTACGTTGGCAGAAAGAAATCTTCCCTTATGTCTAAAGGAAAGGTCAAAGAATCTATAATTCTAAAATCTGGTCAGAATCCTTGAGTGTGTTACATACCTTAAATCAGGAGGCCCATAGCAGATCCACAGAAACAAAAAGCATAAAAGTGGAAATAGGAAGCCCTTGACTTTAAAACGCAATGTAATCCAATGCATATTTTATGAATGAACTAAAAATATAAATACAACTCTTAGTGAAAATCGACTGACAAAATGCAGTTCAGATCTAGTTACACTTTTGTCTTTAAAAACGTTTTTATGTATACAAATAAATAAGATTTGAAGCACATAGTTATCTTTCTCTAGTGATGTAAGAACTTGAATATATATATATATTTTTTTTTTTGAGAAGTTTTCGCTATAGGGCGCATGCGCTCGCCAGACAGAGACATAGAGACAGAGAGACAGAAAGCGAGAAATCACCCCCCGGGGGGGATGGTCACGCCGCAATCCCTTCTCCTCCATTCTCCTCTCGGGATCTTGGGCACGCACGCACACATGCCCAGCGTGAGTTTTAAGCCACCGGGTCCGGGACGCGAACCGCAGTCAACTACGTGGGAGTCCAGCGACATAGCCATTATGCTGACTGCTGGTTCCCAGAACTTGAATATATTTAAAACCTTTTCTCCAACAGCGAAGCAGACATCGTTATGGATCACGATGACTCAAGACTGACAGCACTCTCAGAATTTATCCCCAGTGGCAGTCTTTAAAACACTACTACAATGGGACCAGCAGTTAGCGTAATGGCTATGTCGCTGGACTCCCACGTAGCCGACCGCGGTTCGAGTCCCGGACTCGGTGGCTTAAACTCACGCCGGGCACGTGTGTGTGCGTGCCCAAGATCCCGAGAGGAGAATGGAGGAGAAGGGATTGCGGCATGGCCATTCCCCTTGGGGGGTGATTTCTCGCTTTCTGTCTCTCTGTCTCTCTCTGTCTGTCTGGCGAGCGCACGTGCCCTATAGCAAAAACCTCTCAAAAAAAAAAAAAAAAAAAAAACAAAAAAACAAACAAAAAAAAACACTACTACAAGGGACCAGCAGTTAGCGTAATGGCTATGTCACTGGACTCCCATGTAGTCGACGGCAGTTAGAGTCCCAGACCCGGGGACTTAAACTCACACCAGGCATGTGTGCGTGTGTGTCCAAGATCCCGAGATGAGAATGGTAGAGAAGGGATTGCAGCGTGGCCATCTTCCCTGGGGGGTGATTTCTTGCTTTCTATCTCTCTGTCTCTCTCTGTCTTTCTAGTGAGCGTGTGCACTCTACAGCAAAAACCACTCCAAAAAACGAAACCAAAAAACCACACTATGACAAGTTGACCAATTGTAGAAATAAAATAAAACAATTTTTTTAAGAAAATGAAGGTTTATCAATATTTCATGCCACGATCACAGTTATATACATAAAAGTCTCTGTGAATAGGTATTTGGTGCTTTATCAATGTATGGAAAACAAAAAATAAAAACAAATATTTTGATAAATCAAAATATGGGTATCAGTTTCAAGTTCCGTTTTCCTCTCCTCCCTCTTTTAATCTCCCTCTCACATTCTCTCGTTCTGAATGTGTTGGTGTGTGTCTGCATATGCCCATGTGTTAGAGAAAAAGAGATACAATAATTTAAGTAATTCTCCATATCATGATATTAATAAACCTTGCAAGCTATAATCACAATTTGAACCAATACCATAAAATATTTATTGAAGCAGCAATTTAGCACACATTTTGAAGATCTGTGGGCAAATGTACAAAGAAACAATTAGAGAAAACATATAGACATTCTTCATGCTTTCATAATAATCTGACAATGTGTTGTCTTCATCAGGAAAAATATTCAAAATATTTTAATGAATACACAGGCCAATAAGAAACATTATTTACTACGGAGATCAACCATCTTTGGAATTTACATTGTACCATACTTTACCTGGCAAGTTGGGGGTAGGCAGACAATAATAGGAGTTAGAAGGAAGACTTCACTCTAGACTTTATTCTGTTATTTTATGTGATTTAAGGTTTTTGATCATCTGAAACTTTGTTTCCCTTTCTGTATGATGATCAGATATTGACTTTGCTGATAAAGATAATTTAAGCTTGTATTTTATCAATTGTGACTTTATAATATGTCTAAAATCTTCACCTATTGTGATATACACTATCGAAACATTTTTATGTGGAGTAAATAGTTATGAATTAGCTATAGTATTTCTAACATATAATCTATACATTCATTCCCATGTTTTTATATCTGAAACCCCTATTAAATTATGAAACATATTAATATATTTATCAATATCAAAGGAATGATTTAGAAAATACAAAGAAAAGACTCATTGAGATAAGTTTCATTAAATGTTTTCTGGGACTCAAGTGTTAAATGTGGTTAGAGCGTTTCTCCATTCTTGACAGGACAGCGTCTGGCTTCTGCATCTTGCAGGAATCTGGACGGGAGGTGAACTCATGGTGGAGCAGGAAAGTCTGCCCAAGGACAGGGGAGTGGAAAATAAAGAGCAGAGAAGTGGAGTGGGCCAGACAAAATGAGCGTCTAAGGCATTCAAAACATAGAAAGCAAAGTGTAGATTTTTCATTACTTTAAAACAAATCAGCATAAATAATTTCATAGTACTGATATTTTAATGATGTGAAGTGTTTTGTGCAAAGCCATACATATAGGCAAACATTAGCCACATCTTCAATATTTGTGTAAATGTTGGGAAAATTCCTCTTGGCAACTTCAGTGTGAAAAATTGACCAAATGATCTAGAAAAAAACATAGGCTTATTTTTCCGATTTTACTATTCTTCACATGTTATTCTTAATTTCTTCATGCAAATGATGTTAGCATGTGCTAACATTTAATGAGATTATTCATGCTTCAGAATTTAAAAAGCTGGGATTCTTCTGAATTTCTGAAAAGTGGGCTAACTTATTCTTCTAATCAAGCATAGCTACTATTTAAATTAATGGTAGATAATAACAAAGGGCTCTTATGTCAAAAAAAAAAAAAATTTTGAGAACATCCAGTGGAATTAAAAGGAACATATAAATGCTTTATGAAAAGCAGGTTTTTCTTTTAATTTTACTAAATAGAAAACAATTTTCCCCACTGACATTGTATTTGTAGGCTCTGAAGTGGCTTGTAAGAAGAATTAGCTGTGAAGCAGGAGGCTTATATTTTCTATTATTAATCCCTCCTCCCTGTTCCATGGAGAGATTTTCTTTCACGAGGTCAGTCTCTGGTGCCAAAAAGCTTGAGGACTGCTAATTTCAACTGTACAGGCTATGCTAATAAGTATATTTACAGTGTGTGCACCACATCAACACTATCCATCTTTTCCCTCTTTTCATCTTATAAAACTGAAACTCTATACCCATTAAAAAATAACTTCACATTTTGCTGTCTATCTCTATGCTTTTGCCTATCTTCAGTGCCTCATAAAAGTGGAATCAGACAACATTTGTGTTTTCATGGCTGGGTTATTTTACTTAGCCTCATGTTCTCATATTTTTCCCATACTGTCTTTTTTAACATTTACTTATTTACTTATGTATTTATTTGTCATGATTTTCAATCTGCCCAGTCCAGGAATCAAACGTTTGTCAGCCATGTGGGAATCTAGCACCTTACCCACCATACCTCCTGCTGGCCCTCCATACTGTCACATACTGTACATTTCTTTTGTTTTGGTAAAGGCTGAATAACATTCAATTGTATGGATATATCACTTTTAGCTCATTCATTTATCCATAAAAGGTCTCTTATAATGCTGTTTTTAATTATTTGGTGTCATATCTACAAGCAAGGTTAATGGAACACATAAAAACTCTACTTGTGATGTTTTAAAGAACTGCTGTACTGTTTTTCACAGTAATTGTACCACTAACATTCCCACCAACAGTCTGTAAAGTTTGCAATTTCCCCACCTCCTCATTAACATTTTTAATTTTCTCTTACTTTGATAGTAGCCCTCCTAATAGGTATGAGATGTTATCTCATTGAAATTTTGATTAGCATTTCTCTAATGATTATTGATGTTGAGAATGGTTTCATGTGCTTATTGGTCATTCATATATCTTCTGGGGAGAAATGTTTTTTCAAGTCTTAGATCCATTTTTGAACCAGTGTTTTTTTTGTGATTCTGCTTTAGGAATTCTCTTTATATATTGGATATTAATATGTTATTACATATGAGATTTGCAAATAGTATTTTTTTTTAATTCTCTAGGCTTCCTTTTTATTCTGTTAATAGTGTCTTTAGATTCACATTTAAACATTTTTATTCAGTGTGATTTGTTTCTATTTTATTTTGTAACCCATGCCTTTGGTGTCATATATATGAAATTATTGCCAGATCCAAGGTCATTGAGAAGATTTTGCTGTATGCTTTTGTCCAAGATTTGTATTATATTTTTATTTTTATTTACTTTGGGTTAAGTAATTTGCTTTTGTTTTTTTTAATTTTTTTAATATTTTTAATTTAATTTTAATTTATTTTATACATTCAATCATATATGTCACTTAGGTTGTAAAGTGAATGTTCCAACATGAATACATTTCTCACCAGTTTAGTTGGGATACTATACACGTTATCATCAATAGATAATAATGTATTTCTTTGTCCCATAAATGTTTTGCTTATAGATTTTTCTCTTTAATGCCTTTCCTCAGATTTTCCTACTTCTCCCATCCTCTTCTCACACTGTATCTGGTATCTATAACCATTTTCTATGTTTCTGTATCTTCTAGTCATTCTGTTTTAGCCATAGAGTGCAGACAGTCGATATATATTAAGTGGAAACATATAATATCTCTCCTTCATAGCCTGACTTGCTTCACTCAGCAGTAAATCTTCCAGATTCATCCACTTTCTTTCAAAAGCAGGATCTTGTTGTCTTTTATGGCTGAGTAGTATTCCATAGAGTATATTTGCCACACATTTTCAATGTATTCCTCTGTTTGTGGACATTTGGGTTGGTTCCAAGTTTAGCAATTGTGAATGCCACAATAAACATAGATGTGCAAGCTCTTTTCTGACTAAGCATTCTTCTGTCCTTTGGGTACATACCAAGGAGTGGGATTGCTGGATCATATGGTAGTTCTATTTGTAGATGTTTGAGGAATCTCCACATTGTTCTCCACGGTGGCTGCACCAATTTACATTCCCACCACCAGTGTAAGAGAGTTCCCTTTCACCACATCCCTGCCAGCACTTATCATTATTTTTTTTAATCTTAGTCATTCTGACTGGAGTTAGGTGGAATCTCATTGGTTTTGACTGGCATCTCTCAAATGCTGAGGGATGTTGATGTTGAGCATTTTTTCATATGCCTATGGCTCTTTGTATGTCTTCCATAGAGAGGTTTTTTTTTTTTTTTTTTTTTTTTTTTTTTTTTCCCAATTCATTCTCCCATCTTTTACTTGGGTTGATTATCTTTTCTCAGATAAACTTCTTGAGTTTCCTGTTTATTCTGGTTATCAGTCCCTTATCTGAAGCATAGTTTACAAAAATATTTTCCCATTCTGAGGGCTATTGATTCACACTATATACTGTGTCTTTTGCCATGCAGAAACTTAAGTTTTGTGCATGGTGTTAGTTAAAGGGTCCAGTTTCAATATTTTATTTATGGATATATATAGTTTTCTCAGCACTGTTTGTGGAAAAGGTGTGTTTTGTTTGTTTGTTTGTTTGCTTGTTTGTTTTCCATTACATTGTTTTGGCATCCTTGTTAAAAATTGTTTGACCATATGAGAGTTGACTCTGAGCTCCTCATTTAATTCTATTGGAGTACTAGTACTGTCTTTATTCTAGTACTATTTTGATTATTGTAGCTTTGTAGTGAGTTTTAAAATCAGGAAGTGTGAGTCACACAGTTGTGTTTTCTTTATAGCAAGAGTATTTTGATTCTCAAAATTTCATATAAATGTTGGTATAAGTTTTCCTATTAAAGCAAAATTTTAATTACAATTTAGATAGGGATTGCGTAGATGTGTTTATTCTTATGAATTTTAACAATATTACATGTTCTAACCTGTGAACATATAATGTATTTCATTTTGTTTGTCTTCAATTTTTTTAGTAATGTTTTGTCATTCTTATTACAAAAATCTTTTACTTTTTTGGTTAATTCTTAAGTATTTGTTAATACTTAAGTATTTGTTATGCTATTACTTTTTTATTTTCTTTTTCAGATTTTTTATTCTTAGTGTATAGAAATTTAACCAGGTGACGATGTGCATCTTTTTACTTTGTAGAGTTCACTTATTATTCATAACAGTTTTGTACCTATACAGTCATGTTGTCTGCAAACAGATCATTGTACTTCTTTGCAGTTTGGATGTTTTATTTTTCTTGCTTATTTCTCTGGCAAGGGCATCCAGTACTATGTTGTCCCCTGTCAACTTGTTTGACTGAAAGCTTATTTTTTGTGATATTACTATAACCATCTCGGCTTTCTCTTGGTTTCCATGTTCATGGAATATATTACATTGTTCTATCCTTTCAGATTCAGTCTATTTGTTTCTGAAATCACTTGAGCTAGAGGTTGAGGGGCTCACAATGAGGAGGAGTTGTGCAA
Organism: Tupaia tana; assembly: GCA_026018925.1. Classification (NCBI taxonomy): domain Eukaryota; kingdom Metazoa; phylum Chordata; class Mammalia; order Scandentia; family Tupaiidae; genus Tupaia; species Tupaia tana. The sequence continues at coordinate 93,180,923 of JAKSZU010000006.1, forward strand.
TAACCATGGCTTCTGCCTCTTTGTGTGCACTGCTGTGATCATCAGCAGTGATTAGGGATCAGAGCTCAGACCTCCGATGTCTGGAAGACAGTCCTGTCTTCCACAAGCTGAGTGCAGGTTGCTCCAAGTCCCTGCGCATAATCATCTGTCACAGGGACCAGGGTGCTTCTGTGCTAAGAACTGATATTGGACAAAATTAACAACAATTTACTATCTAAGACTTCCCTCTGAAAATTTAAGATATCAATAGATCCCAGAGTTCCAAAGTAGTTACATTAGACAGATTCAGCCTGTACAATTATTGTCTTGGCAGGGAGACAGATTCTTAGTGCTTCCTACTCCACAGTCTTCCTAGAATACTCTTCCTAGAATACTCTTGGCTGGGCAATGCTGATTAGTTATGTTCCTTTATTTCTTATATTCTTTATTTTGGTATTCTTTTAAAATTCTTTGGGCTATGTGGATTGTATAGCACATACAAGATTTTTATCACCTCTCCATTCTCCTTAACCCTTAACCCCATGGTCATTGCACATTGTTTATTTTATTTATATCCTGTAATATTTCATCAGTTATTTTCTTAGTCTTTCTAGTGAATTTTTCCTTAAACAAAATTTTTTCACTGTTATCCCTTTTATCATAAAATCATTTTATGGAAATAAAAATACCTTCTCAAACATCACAATACTCTGTCTTTTATTCTATAAATTATGTATTTCCTCTAGAGTGAGTTGTTGTGTTAGCAGTCATGATCTTTCTTTTACGGGTGAGAGTTTCTCTTGCTTGCCTTGAGATTCTTAATTGTCAGTTTATAATTTCGAGTATAAAATGAAACAATTTTTTTAATTTCCAGAGGGTGTGTGCACTTGCCAGAGAAGGAGAGAGAAACAGAGAAACAGAGAATGAGAAGTCCCCTTCCAACAGGGCATGGTCACACAACAATCCCTTCTCCTCCATTTCTCCTTCCTGTCAGGACTTTGGGCATCACGTGTACCTGTAATGTTTTTCAAGCTGCTGGGGCTGAGATTTAACCTGCAATCAGTCATGTGAAATCTTGCCTCCGTATCTAGTAGGCTACAGAGCCAGCCAAAGATTTACTAATTAAATTGCTATTTCCTCTCAATATATGAAGAAACAGTAATGTTTACTTCTTGCAGAGGATGGACATACCTATTTTCAAATTTTATGTTTTGTGTGCTTAAGTAAAAAACAATCAGAGGGGCCAGAGCTGGCATGGTGGTTGAAAGGTGCTGGACTTGGACATGGCGGATGGTGATTCAAGTCCCGGATTTGGAGACATGCTTTCTCATTTTCTCTCTCTCTCTCTCTTTCACTCTGTCCCTCTCTGGTCAAATTTAAAAATAAACAAATAAATAAAGTTGAATACAACAATTGTTAAAATAAAGCAGAAAGTTAGTGTCCCTACATTAATACAAAATACTGTAGTCTTATATTGTTTTGTATATAATATAACAATTCTCTACTCTGTTGCATATGCTCTTACTCAGAGAGCTTTAGACTTAAGTAAGTACACAATTTTTGAGGCCGATCCTGAGCCACAGTGTTGCCAACAGTATTTTAACTTGTCATCTAAATTCTCTATTTTAGGTCCTTCAGCGCTACATGCCGGCTGCAATACCCAGACTAAGGCTTTCTGCTACGATTGTGTCTGTCTTCTATTTAATGTGAAACGTGATTTCTTTTCTTCTAATATTCCAGTTATATTGGAATATCTTGTTTGCTGCAATATTTTGTGAATTTACTCTTTCTTGAATATTTTACGTAATGTGATCTGAATCTCTCATTTCAAAAACTAAGAAAGTGGCCAGCTTAATCATAGGGACAAGTCTGGAGTTGAATATTATATCCCAGAATTTAATACGAAAAATGGAACCAGAACAGAAGATAAAGTACATGAGACTGATAGATTCATGCACCTACCATTTGAACAGAATCCTAACCTGTTTCCTGGCTTTAAGAAAAGTTCCTTAGCATTTCTATAATTTAAGTTAAAACTGGTTTTCTTAATAGTATCATATGAACTTACCATTGAAAGTAGTTAGATTATTTAAGAAATTGTGTGATCAATACAATGTGGGTGGAAAAGGAATAGAAGACAATTGTAGACACCAGAGACAGTGTGAGAAGAGGGTGGGAAAGGACAGAGGGTCAGAAAGAGGGGTAAAAAATTCTAGGAAGTATAAATGGAAAATTTTGGATAATAATATGCATGATTAAGTCACTATGCAGTATATTCTGGATGGGAAATCACATTTTGTATGCTGCGATGATGCTTAGGGAAAGAGTGTAAATTAAGTTACAAAAAAAAGAAAAGTTTCAGAAAAAAAAAAATCCATTCGATGACCGCAGTTAAGATATATAGCCCCAGCTAGGTGCTACTTTATAGGATGCCTAAAGTTAGACTTGTGTTCATGGAAATGTATTTATCACCTGTGTTTGCTTTGAAAATATTTAGATTAATTAGGATCTTTAGTAATTCAATAAAAAATGGGGGGAAAACAGTATAGAAAGTAAACATAGATACCAGAGACTGTGGAAAGAGAGTGGGAGATGGCTGAGGGTAAGAGATAGGGCATCAAGGATGGGGGGGGGGGGAGGAAGCAAAACATACAGGAAACAAAAAATGGAAAATTATTTGTTGACGATAACATGTATGTTGATGTGCTTTATTGAGACAATATACAGTGTACTCTAGATGGAAAAATCTCATTTTGTATGTTGTAATGATGTACAGTGAATGAACGTAAACAAATAAATTTAAATAAAAAGAAAAAAGAAAGACCCCCCCCCCCCCCCCAAAAAAAAAAGAAGGGAGATAAGGAACTCTATGAACCTGGTGTGCACGTCAATTACTGCCTCCTTTTGGTTACTTGGGAAATTATGTTATTCTCAGTATCATTCTAGATCTGAAAACACAAATTTATGATATTATATAAAAGTCTAGATTCAGATTCTTTGCATGGTTCAACAATGTTTTTAAATAATTTGATTGACATATTTCCTGCCTAAAATGGACAGAGTGATAAATCCTTTTAGATAATTTGTCATATTAGTCATTCTCATAGGTGAATTATTCTTACTTATTTTGATAATCATTGTCTGGTGGTTACTTTATAATGGAAAGAGTTGATTTAGGGTGGAAAGTTTAGAAAATAAATTGATAAATGCTATGACTAGTACTTAAATACATAGAAAATATTGTAAATTTTGTAATATTGTAAAATTGTAATTTTATTACAATTGTAGGAATTTGAAAACTGTTAAGGAATATACTTAGTAAATTAAATCACCAAGGGAATGATTGCAAAGAGGTGAGTGGAAGATAAAACTTCAAACACTATTACATCCTAAGAATCAGGGGGGACATACATTAGAAAATGTTAGTCAGGAAATAAAAAGTGGAGAGGAAATTCAGAAATGTTCATTTTTACCTGAATTTCCTCATAATACACAGGTGAAAATCTTTGGTACAGAGAACTCGGCTGTAAAATTATGTTGAAAATCATTCTTAGAAGGGTAGGAGTTCCATCCATGAAACAGAATCTTGCAAATTTGGTAATAATATATAAACATAACATAAATATTATTAAGAAAAATTACACAGATTGAGTCTCTGGAAAAACCATAAGATATTTTTGTATAGAAAACCATAGAAGAATAAGTCATGACTTTTCCGATGACCCAATAGTTTATGTGTGTATATTTTAGAAATGACTGATGATGGAATAAAAGACGTCTGGGCCACTGTATCAGTGGACTGCTACTTGCAATCCTGGCCCTACGAGGAGTAAATTAACTATCAGGACTCAATCTCCTGATGCCTAAAATGGGGAAGATCATGATATATACCCCTGAAGGAGGTTTATAATTACGTTTAGAATGGAGGTAAAGTATTTAGCATAATCTCCCACATGTAATCAGTTACCAGTGTTATTCATATTTATTAGTCTTAGTAATGTTGAGCACTAGTAGCTTCTTTACTATCAATTGTCTCTAATATTTTTCTTCCTTTTTTAGTTTTTTTATTTATTTATTTTTTTTCTCTAGGGGTGAGCACACACCAGAGAGAGACTGAAAGAGAGAGAAAATGAGACTATGAGAGGAAAGTGAGAAATCACCTTCCAGAGGGGATGGTCATGCTGCAATCCCTTTTTCTCTATACTCTTCTCACAACTTTGGGCATGCACACACACATACATATGTCTAGCATGAGTTTCAAGCCCGGGTCCAGGACTTGAACCATGGTCGCAAATTATCTCTACCACTTTAGAAATGAATAAACTGAGATTTAGATTAAGTATGATATCTCACATAACATGCAATATACATCCTAGCAAAACTAAAGACCAACTTGTATGAAATTCCAAAGCTCATTCAATGAACCATGGAGATTGTACTCTGTGTAGATTAAACAGATTACTCCATCTATATTATTTGGGGACAAAGGTCATGATTACACAAAGGAAATGTTAATTCAACAAGTCCTTGACAAGCTGATTAGAGGCGTTAATCTGGGTTCAGTAAAATAAGCAATCGGATAAAGGACAAAGAATTTGTGTTAAGTTATACTCTAAAATGAACTTCAGTATGACAACAACGTGCTCTGTAGGAAGTTTCCTGTTTCTGTTGGGTTAGATTATTTTGGTGGTTCTCCTGCTGAATGTGTGTACCACACAGTGAACATAGAGTATATTTTATAGCAATAGAAGCATCAGTTGACAAATCACAGTATTTAGTGAGGCAAGAATCCAGATATGCTGACAGCCTACCAGTCACTCTTGCCCAAGGATATTTCTCTCTTTGGAACATTATAAACTTACTTTGATGGACTTCCAGGATGAAGAAAATATCAAAGCTTGAGTTACATCCAAGTAATGAATAAAAGAGAAGACCGTACCCTTCAGAAATACAAAATGAAATGGCAACACCTTCAAGTAAAAAGAGCTCATGCAAAATCACAACCCAGTTCCAATCTTGCAGGTACTCCAGAGAACTGCAAGTCTTAAACTTGGAATAAAATTGTCTTTAATTGGCAGAAGCCCCAGATGCTGCTTCTCAGAGGTAAATATAAATCCTCTTTGATGGAAATAACTATATAGTAATCCTCAATGTACCCATAAATATATATAATTTTTCAAAAACTGTAGTCAGAACACATCCAAAACATAGCAAGCACTGGAGGAAATTAAGCGCCATAACCAAAACTGGCCAAAAAACCTGCAGAAAAACATTCAAAGAGATGTTGGTTGATTTAATTATCAAGTGAAGATGGAAATTAGTTAAGTATATATATATGTATATATATATATATATATATACGAAAAAATAAATAAATTTGGAATATGCCACAAAATTTTTTGAAAATGCATTTGGAAGGAAAGAAAAAGATGAAAACTACAGAAAATACCTGAAATTTGGCATACAGAAAATAAGTACAATGATTTTAAATTTATAATAAAGTATTTATTTATTTATTAAATATTTTTCAGGTCAGATAGAGGGGGCATTAAATTTGAATTTGTTTCATTAAAGATTTCAAAGAAGGGTCAGATTTTTACATTTTTTAAGTTATGAGATAGGAACTACCGCAAATGAACATAAGCAGTTATGAGTAGGATTAATCAGTCACTTCAGTTTGGAGCCAGTGGGTCACTTCCTCCTTATTTTTTCCCCCCAATAACTGCCCTTCCCTGGATCTGGCAAGTGTATGCACCCTATAGCAAAACTAAAAAATAGTAAATAAAATAATAGGTCTCCAGTTTGAAAGATTGGGTGATGTCAAAGGAGGGAACATGTTCTTTTTTCTCTTGCACTATTAAGTATAAATGGAGACTTTAAATAGTAAGGAGATATAGGTTTGGGAATTAAATGCAGATTGGAGCATTTCCAGTAGATTACTGTTGAAGTAGTAAGATCAAATAAGGTGATTAAGTGAAGAATATCATTGAATAGAATAAATATTTGAAGGATGTGAAAATGACTGAAATGGGAATTCAGAGCATTAAGAAGATAACCAGAAATATGCCACACCAAAACTCAAAGGAGAGAAGGGTACCAGAAAGGATGAATGATTAAATGTATAATGTTTAATTCTTGAGATGATAAGAAGAGAAAATACATTAAAATTGGCCTTCATATTTTAAAAGCCTTATAGAAGGGTCTTAAAGTTCTACTGAAGACTGAGTGTGAAGAAAGAAAATGAGTGAGGAATAAGGCAAAGTAAAAACTTTGAATACCACACACACACACACACACACACACACACACATGTGTACATGCACAAGATTTAAAATAATTTTATAATTTGCTTGAGAACATTCCAATGACCTTTACATTTCTTGATATGTCAAAGGCAGGATGAAAATAGCTGCCTTTTCTTTTTGCAAAAAAAAATAGAACAAACCTGGCTCTTTTTTTGGGTAAAATTTAGGAAAAAATAACTGCATAAACTTGTTTTCAGTTCATTTCATTGATACAAAGACACTCACTTTTATGCATGTGATTTTCTCTGAAATGTGATTTTCTCTGAAAAGTGACTTCACCATACCATGGATGGGGTGAAAAACTCAACATGTCATAATTCGATTGTCTTCATGAGTCTTGCTCTTTCCCTTTCTTAATGGCATATAAATTAATGGTGCATCTTATAGCAGATAAAGCCTAAATTTAATGAAAGATGAGATAACAAAGGCAACTGACTCAGTCATTCTTGCCTCAGATCAAATATGCCACAGAGTAATGAAGCAGATATGCTACTTACCCCAATTTACATCCCAGGTGCTTGAAGGATAAAATATTGCCATCTCTGTTGATTTCAAATTAGAAAATTACTCATATGGAGTCTATAAATGATTGCTAATTAATACTGCAGAGTATTAAACTTAAAAAGTATATTTCAGTTTAATATTCAAAACAGGCTCTGATTTGATTCAAATATTACTAAATACTAAATCAAAAAATAAAAATCATAACTTAGTAATTATGTGATGTGCCATGAAAGCTCCACACATATGCTAGTTCTATTACATGCTTCACTTATTCCTTATACTTATTAAAATAAGTAGGAAAAATTAATTGCGCTATAAAATATAAATTCATATCCTCATATAGTTAGTGTATGGGTTAAATTTCAGCAAGTATTTGGTAATTCTTCTTTTTAATTTCTTTCATATAGTTAGTGTATGGGTTAAATCTCAGCAAGTATTTGGTAATTCTTTTTAATTTCTTGGTTATATCATAGAATGTTATGACTTATTATGTAAGAGGATATTATGCTAACAATGTTGGTAAAAATGTAGGACTTGGTGCTATATATATTATTGTCAGCTTTCTTCTTTAAGAATGACAGTTGACTAAAATATTGAATTATTCAAGATGCATTTGTCTCTTCAAGTAGATACTTTGAGGGATTTAGGGCCAGCAGGTGGCGTAGTAGTTCTGTCAGGGTGCTAGACTTCCACAGGCCAACAGCAATTTGAGTCCCAGACTTAGCAGCTTGAAAATCATGCCAGGTACATGTGTGTTTGTGCCCAAAATCTCAAAAGAAAAATGGAGGAGGAGAGATTTCTCACTTTCTATCACATTATCTCTTTTTCTCTCAGGCAAGTGCACATATACCCTATGACAAAAACCTTAAAAAAAAAATACTTTGAAGGATTTAATAGAATTCAGATATGAAAGGCCATTTCACTCTCGTCAACACCAGACATGATTTCACCATTGAGCATATTTAATATTTATACTGTCACACTGTACTGCAAAATCCAGAAGTGGACACTGGGTGGCCCTGAGTCAACGGGTCCAAATTTCAGGAAATCCAAAACACAATTTTATTAAATGATATATGTTTTATTATTTAGAATATAAATTTATTAAATATGCTGATGATTTTTAGTATATTTGATTAACCAAATGACTCCTTATATTACATTCTGGATATTAAACTGAGTATTTCAAATAAAAAGATTATCAATAAATTCCAGAAAGTTTAACTAAACTGATTAATATCAAAGGCCTTAATGAATTTTAAATACATGTTAAATTAAAATTGGCTGCTTTAAATTTAGAAAAAGAATGAGGGACCAGCAGTTAGCGTAATGGCTATGTCGCTGGACTCCCATATAGTCGACCGCGGTTCGCGTCCCGGACCCGGTGGCTTAAAACTCACGCCGGGCGCGTGTGCGTGCGTGCCCAGGATCCTGAGAGGAGAATGGAGGAGAAGGGATTGCGGCGTGGCCATCTCCCTGGGGGGACGATTTCTTGCTTTCTATCTCTCCGTCTCTCTCTGTCTGTCTGGCGAGCACATGCGCCCTATAGCAAAAACCTCTCCAAAAAAAAAAAGAAAAAGAATGATAAATTTTACTAATTTAATGCTTAATATGGCTGATGCATGTATTTCCCAGATATGTTAAGTACAAGAAGATTTTCACCAAGCTTATAACTAACCATACAAGAAAATTAAAATAATTGTCACTAGTTTCTTCATTTACAAAAATATAATAAAGAGAAATACTGCTTTTGAAGTCTACTTGAAGTAAGAAGTAAAACACATCGATGTCAGTGAATTATTGATTTGGTGTATAACAAGCAAACTGAAACTTCAGGAAAGATGAAGTGGTACAATTACTGACTTATTGGTCATCAAACAGGCCCAAATGAAAATTCCTCCATCATGGCAGATTCTGTGTATTAAAAAAAGAAAGTATTATTAGCCATCACAAAACCCCTTAATATAAAAATCAGTCGTTTATTTTGAGAGACTATTCTCGAATAGTTTTCTAGCCACAGCTTAGCTAATCATTGCAACAACAAAAGAAAAGAGTAAATCCTACCCAAACATTATTACTTTATTGTCTCCTTTTAAAAACTTGGTTACATTTATGTTATGCACCTTAGAGAGACTACAGAAACCCCAAAAGAATGGGAAAAAATATAATTACGTAGTATAATTATGAGTTTGTTCCTTCTGGTTTGATGAAACGTTCTGTGCTGTGCCGCATCGTTTTTGCACTTAGGAACATCAGTACTTATATTGTTGTGTAAAATGAACAGCTACTGAGCTCTAATGGGCTTCATTTTGTGTTTTAAAATTCCTCCAAATGACTTTAGATCATTAGCTCCATAAGCACTAATGCAAGCTGCTGCTCATAAAAGAGCATAATCAAGGGAAAAACCAGGAGAGTAGCTAACCTGAAGCCTGCCTGAATTCTACAAAGAAAAAATGTGCACGCATATTTTCTGCCATAAAAGCCAGAAATAAAAATATGTATGATCTATTATCCCTTTTTTATATTTAAAAACATCACTTAAAAAAGAATAATGACAGCCTAACAATAGAATTTTCCCAGCTGGCTAAAGCATATTTGCCTCCAGGATTTTTGCCAGAACCTCTGTGTTCGGAACACACAGTGTCACCTGTCCAGGGTCAGAGAGCACAGGGGTTACTTGGCTGACCTTTTCTACCTCACTTTATACGTATTTTTGACCCACAGCAAATAATGTTTGGGAAAACTTGCACTTATTAGATCTGATGTCACTTTAATAAAGTGCTGGAATGCTCCCTAGTCTTCATCAACCTGAGTGTGTAGCCTAAATAATCTGGTTCGATAATTTAAATTTGCAAAGCACATCGAAACCAAAGGAAATGATATGATCTGTGACTAAATGTAAAACTTTCATTTTGTGAAGTTTGCCAAACAGGGAGTATTTAGAGAAAAATAAACCCCCGATCATGAGTTCCAATAGACTAGCTATCTGTGCTCCTACAGTGTTACATAACCTTGAATTGCTGCCCGAAGGGTAGAGATTCATGACTCATGAAAGTGATTGCACGGGGTGGGGGGGGGAACCTGCAAGTGGCATGGTGGTTAAGGATACCGGACTCCCACGTGGCTGACCATGGTTTGATTCCCAGAATTGGTGGCTTGCTTTCTCACTTTCTCTCTCTCTCTCTCCCTATCTCTGGTTCAATTTAAATAAATAAATAAGTAAAGTTAAATTAAAAAAATAATAACTCTTTGAAACCAGCAGTTGACCTAATGGCTATGTTGCTGGACTCCCATGTAGTTAACCACAGTTTGAGTCCTGGACCTGGTGGCTTAAACTCACACCAGGCATGTGCGCATGTGTGCCCAAAGATCCCGAGAGGAGAATGGAGGAGAAGGGATTGTAGCATGGCCATCCCCCCCGGGGTGGTGATTTCTCACTTTCTGTCTCTCTGTCTCACTTTCTGGCGAGTGCACGTGCCCTCACTTTCTCTCTCACTGTCTCTGTCTCTCTCTCTCTGTGGCCAGCACACTCAACTGCATAGGAAAAAACTCTCAAAAAAAAAAAAAAAAAAAAACCTCTCTAAAAAAAAAAAAAAAAAAAAGAGAGTGATTGCATGGATAGACAGGCCAAAAGTAAGTGACGTTGTGTTTTACTAGACATGTACTCAAAACTGCAAATAATTTTAGCATTACTTTAAATTGCAACAAATATGATTTTCCGTTACCAAATGAGTAAGTCTACAATTTCTGAATATATGTAACATATAAGAACAACATAAAATTATGATACTGATGATACAAAAATAAAACTTTAAATTTAAATGTCTTTTTACCAAACCTTATAGTTTTTATTTGTAAGTATTCAAATTTCTTAACTTTGCTAGCTAATATGTGTACATTTTTTACATTATTAAACTGAAAATAGTAATTGATGATATTATAAACAAAAGCTTCTAAGTTGCATTAAAAAATTTTATAGGTTTAAATGGAAAATGTTGGGGTCAGCCAGTGCGATAGGTTAAAATGCTAAACTCTCATTTGACCAATCACGGTTCGAGTCCCAGATGCGATGCCTTGAAAATCATACCTGGCACTTGTGTGTGTGTGTGTGTGTGTGTGTGTGTGCCTAAAGCCCTGAGAGAAGGAATTACAGTGTAGCTGAACCTGTTGGAAGATGATTTCTCACTTTCTCTCTTACTGTCTCTGTCTCTCTCTCTCTGTGGCCAGCACACTCAACTGCATAGGAAAAACAAAACAAAATAAAAGCAAAACAAAGCAAAATAAAATGTCTGTTTTTTTATGTAACTTCCAGCCAGATTAGTGCCAGTTTAGATGCTATTCTCTCTTCCTTCCCATCAAAGCAAACAATCCCTCTTATACTGATAAAAGGGTAAAAATATTAGGAAATGTAGTTTTTGCACAGAAACTAATGGAGACTTTTATAAACACGTAACAAATTTCACCATATTTCAGCCTGTCCCTGTGGTGCAGCATTAAGTACTATACAGAGAGTCTCAGGTCCCACAGAGCTGACTGTGGTTTGAGCCCCTTCCTCTGTGGCTTCAAAAACACACTGGATGCATTTGCATACATGGGGAAAATCCTGACTGATGGGGAAATGGAGGTAAAAAGGATTGCAGCATGACAATACCCCATGGCAGTGCTGCTTTCTTTCTTTCTCTGTGGCAAGCACACATACCCTCTGTCAAGAAAAAAATAATTCAACATATTACATATTAGATATATTTCATTAGAACAGAAAAATAAATCACAACCACTCTTTAAAAAATATTTACTGAAATAAATTTAAAGGTACGTTAGTAGAATTCTTACATATGTTCTCATCGGAAGAGGTAATGATTAGACATCAGTACAGGTCAGGAAACTAATCTCCCATAATGTTTTGGTCGCACATTTTCAACCCGATCAAATGAGAAACCTCAAGACAAATATGCCCACACTAAACAAAAAGAAAGCAGGTTACAAGGATTATTTTCTGTGTCAGTTCTTCTTGAAGCAGTAGGCTGTCCTTTACATCTTAAATGTAAATCACACCAAGACAGCAGTACAATAAGAACACACAATAAGAACAGCAAATCATGGTTCAAGTGGCAGACCTGGCGACTCGAAACTCATACCAAGCATGTGTGTGTGCCTGCGTGCCCAAAATCCCGAGTGGACTATGTAGGAGAAGGAATTGTGGTATGGCTATCCCCACTTGGGGATGATTTCTTGCTTTCTGTCTCCCTGTTTCTCTTTTACTCTCTGGCGAGCCATGCATGCTATCTTTTTCTCTCTTCCAAAAATAAAAAAATAAAAATATAAAAATAAACCAGCCAAAAGCAAAGGTTGACCTGTAGAAAAATATGAAGAACTTGGTTCTAGGATCACCACGTGGCTAAACTTTGAAGAGGAAAGTATTTGCAGTTTTTCTGCTTGGTCTACCCCGCTACCTCAGAGCCTCTGTTCTCACAGCCACCTCCTGCCAAACTGCTGATGCATTGAGTTAGTTGCACAGAGGCATATTAGTTAGACCTTTCTTTTTACATCCTAACAGATGCTGGGGAGACAAAATAAAAATTAAACTAAACAAGTAAATAAAAAGCTAATAAATAGCTTTTCACTCAAAGATAAACAAACTGTCCAGAAGACCAATTAAGCGTTTTTAAAAATAAGGAAGGGATGGGAAAGTGAAAATACATTACAGAAAATTATAGTATTTGACTCTCGGTTAATCAAATAGATTACAAAACTATATTGATTAAAATAGTTTGCTCATGGTCAAAGCCCAAAAATCAATAGGTCACTAAACCCAGAAATAGAAGATCAAAATAGTTTTTGATGTTGGTGGAGTTTCATAGTAGAAAAATGAAGACTTGTGCAAATGGGATGACACCATGCATGAGCTGTTTTATAACATGTCTAAGTTTCACTAATCAGCTACCGACAGCAAAATTAAATGTAGGCAAATACTTTAATGAAAATTGCCACCATAAAATATCTAAAATAGAATCTTAATATACGTAGAATGGTAATTCTTTACAAGCACTATCATCATGTTCCTCGTAATACATTTCCGTAATGCTACTGACAGGTATCACTTCTTAAGAAAAAAAGAACTTGTCGAATAAAAATATATCTCAACTTAAGGGGTGAATTTATTCAGAAAGACTTGCAATAAAGAATCAATTTAAATTCTAAGATTTATAATATTTCCAAAACATCAGTGTCCTAGCCCGCTACTATGTTGCATACAGGAATACTGAGACCGGGGAATTCATAAAGAATGCAGGTTTATTTGACTTACCATTTTGCTGGCTAAAAAGTCCAAAGGAAGGAGACTGGGACAAGACAGTTGTTAAGCTATGTCATACCATGGCCAAAGAAACAGCGAGGGTGGTAGGCACATGCAGAGCAAGTGTTCCAGGTGGAGCTCTGCCTGTCTTGTTTCTTCTTCTTACAAACCCACTAGGCTAATCAACCACAGATCTCTGCCCAGGGCCCCACCTTTTGACACCATTATGGGATCAAGTTTTTGTTTTTTGCCTTTCTATTACAGTAGCTCAACACATAGTTTCTTGAGGGACAGTAGCTAGTGAAAGAAAATTACTCTTTTTTTTTTTTTTTCTTTTCTTTTTGGAGTTATTTTTGTAACAGTGCACATGACCTTGAGAGAAAGACAGAAAGAAACAGAGAAAGAGAAATAACCCACCTGGGGTGATGGCTATGCTGCAATCCCTTCTCCTCCATCTCCTCTTGGGGCTCTGGGCACACACCACATACACGCACATGCACTCAGCGTGAGTTTAAACAATTGGGTCTGGGACTTGAACCTTGGTCAACCATGTGGGAAATCCAGCACTTCAACCACCATGCCACCTGCTGGCCCCTGAAAGAACATTACTCTTACAGGAGTAAACAAGCTGACAAGAACTATTTGTTGGACAGTAGAATGAGTGGGTGGCATGATTAGATGTTGGCTAAGGTGATGTCTTTCTCTGAGGTCTGCTGATTCTGGAAGTACTTGTAAAAGAAAAGTAGTTCTAGTTATAACGATTTTCTTAAACTCAAAGGTGAGCCAAGGTTTAGGAACAAATCAAGTTTTGGCCAAATCAAGTTTTGTCCAAATTAATCACTCTACAAAAAAATTAGAAAGTGCTACAAAAACATTAAATGACAAAGCACTAACTGGACAAACATTTGCACCTAATGTTAAAGGAGCTTTTATTAATAACTAAGAAAAATACAAATATAACAATAACAGGCATTGAAATGCATTTTGGAAGACCATCACTTTAAAAATCTATTATTTCAATGACAATACAAATAAACTTCAAGCTCTCATTTGTTTTGTATTGTCAGATGTGTACACTCACAGAAAGAAACAGAGAGTTGAAAGTGAGAGCGTGAGGAACACTCTCCAATGGAGCAACATTACTCGGTCCTGTTGGGATTTTGTCCTAGCCTACACCCAAGTGTCTTTCGCAAGATGCCAGGGCCAGGATTTAACCAAAATAAGCCATGTAGAATCCATTTCTCTTGTCCACTAGGCCATAGGGCTGTTGCAATATTTGCTATGAATAAAAACTATTTTTGGGGCCAGCAGGTGGTATGGTGGTTAAGATGCTGGACTCCCACATGGTCAACTGCATTTCAAATTCCAGAATTGGTGGCTTGAAAATCACACCAGGTGCAGATGCATGTGTGCCCAAAATCTCAGAAGGATAATGGAGAAGGAATTCTCCCCCACTGGTGAGGGGGTTGACTTCTCACTTTCTCTCTCACTGTCTTACTCTTTCTCTCCCTGGTAAACACAAATAACCTATGGCAATAAATAAATAAAGCTGTTTTGTGCACACCGATTACTCTAAAAGTGATATCAGAGTAGAACGTTCACAAAATTTAGTCTTGTAACATAATCTAACTCAATTTTACTCTCTTTGAAAATTTAATGCAACATAATCTAACTCAATTTTACTCTCTTTGAAAACTTTATGGAAGGCACATTTTCTAGAAAGTAACTATAATATTTGAGATATTATATTATACATGTAGATACATTCTCTAGAGCAAAATAATTTTAAGACTTGCCTCATTATAAAATTTAACAACTGTATATGCCTCTCTGTGTATGTCATATTTAATGATTATGCTCAGAACAAGAACAAAAAGATTATGAACACCAACTCTAAAATCCCTTTCGAGACTAGGGGAGAGTCATTAATCAGTGTCATTTAAACAGGACTTTTTTTTTTTTTTTTTTTTTTTTGGAGAGGTTTTTCGCTATAGGGCGCGTGCGCTCGCCAGACAGACAGAGAGAGACATAGAGACAGAAAGCGAGAAATCACCCCCCAGGGGGGATGGTCACGCCGCAATCCCTTCTCCTCCATTCTCCTCTCGGGATCTTGGGCACGCACGCACACGCGCCCGGCGTGAGTTGTAAGCCACCGGGTCCGAGACACGAACCGCGGTCGACTACGTGGGAGTCCAGCGACATAGCCATTACGCTAACTGCTGGTTCCCATAAACAGGACTTTTTCATTGTTGTCGATCGGGTCACTTACACCAGAATATAGATCATAGATAAACCTTAAAACTCAAATACAACAAAGACACAATAACTTTTTTTCCTAAGAATTTCATACCTAATAATTTTAATATTTTTAAATCCACTATCTGAAAACTCTCTGTACTGTAAGTAGTGTTAAACTAGTGTGATTTTTTTTTTTCTTAATGAAACCAATGTTTTGTCTAGTGATTTACCTTAGTGTTCAGAACATCTTTTCAGACTTAGACTTTTCTGGAAGAAATATCCAACTGGATCTTTTCTAAGTCACTTAAAATTTCTCTTTATTTTTCATAAATCTTCATTTATGATTGATTATAAAGCGAAATTAGACTGCTGTGGTACCTTGTATTACTTGTATGATGATGAATTGTTTGATTATATCTGTCATGTTTGGATTTTAAACATTTTGAAAATATAATAACATATCCTCCCAATTCCAACATGATTATTTTCTTTCACCAATTTAGGAGATTGTTGCTATATTATAGCAGGGGTGACCATGCTGTAATGCCTAGTTCTCTACTTTCTTCCTGGGATTCTGGGCACTCACACACATGTGCCTGGACTAGAACCATGGACAGCCATGTGGGAGTCAACTATACCACCTGCTGGCCCCAAGGAGTTCCTATTCTTTAAATTAATTGATAGCAGACAGTAACAATTATTACCGACCTCTCTGCTGCTTCTCAAATCAATAAAATATTATTATCTAATATAGAAAAGAAAAAAAAAAACACAGTTAAGATTTTAATCAGAGGTCTCCAATCCTAGGTACATATTAGAATTGCCTGGGCTACTTTAGAAAACCTCTTGACGACTTGGCCTCACAGGCAAGAAATCAGATATAATCAGAAAGAGGTGGGTCGGGCTTGGGTACTTTTTAAACCTCCTTGCTGATTTCAGTGTGCAGACAGGTTTTAACTAGTGCTCAGATTGTTGAATAGACAAGAGTCATGTAATTGAGGCAAACGGGTTATGGAATAGTATACTCAGAACAGATTAAAAAAGAGTATTATCAATGAAATATATATTTGTATATATCAAATAAGAACCAAAACCAAAAACAAAATACACCAAACAAACTAGCAGAACAAAAATTGAAGGTGTGCAAACTAATAAAATATTCTTTGTTGAAGAAAATTAATAGGGTAATAACTTCAATTTGACTATCACATACTGTTTGTATATTATGCAAAACCATATATAGCACCCCACAAAGATGTACAAAAACGAAATGTAAATAAGAAATCATGAAATTAATAAGAGCTTTAATGGCCACACTGCAATCCTTCCCTTCCACTCTCCTCTTGGGATTCTGAATATGCATGCAAAGGCACTCGTCCTGGTTTTCAAGCCACCGAGGTTCAGGACTCACCATTTAGTCGGCCATGTGTGATTCAGCAGACATAATCTACATGCCACCTTCCGGTTCAAGTATTCTTGATTCGAGATGATAGAACAAAAAAGCAACATTATAGAAATTTGAATAATTTATGGAGATTAGTTAGTAATAATGTATCAGTATTGGGTTATTACTTGACAAAACTACCCCACTAAATTAAAGTGTTAATAATAGAGAAACTGTGTGGGGCTTTTGGAATCTCCGTACCATGTTTGCACCTTTTTTTTGTTTGTTTTTGGTAAATTTAAAACTGTTCTTTTTTTAAAATTAATGAGGATGGATTTTCGAAAACAAAGATAATCTTAACATATTAATGAAAGTGATTTTTAGAGGGCTGTAAGAGATAAGAGTTAATAATACGAAAAGATCTGTTGTATCAATCAATACTCCAGGTAGCAATATGTAAAATTGTATATAACAATTGCTCATAGAAACAGATAGGAAAAGAAAACTTTTTACTCACTGAGTTCTTGTGAGACCGTAGTACTTTAATGCACATAAAGAAATAAATCCTTGGGACCAACATATGGCATACCAGTTACATCACTAGACTCCCACATGACCAACCATTGTTTGAGTCCTAGACAGAATGGCTTCAAAATCATGCCAGGTGTGTGTGCGTATGTGCCCAAGTTCCCAGAGAAGAATGGAGGAGAAGGGGTAGAAGCATAGCTATTCTCCCCTGAAAGGGTGAGGGAGGTGATTTCTTACTTCTCCTGTTAACTGTGCATGTGCCCCAAGGTAAAAACCTCTAGAAGAATAAATAAATAAATAAATAAATAAATAAATAAATAAATAAATAAATAAACAGGAAAAAAAAAAACAGAAAAAAGAAAAAGAAGTCCAAAAAAATAATAAAAATTGGAAAGAGATGTTTAACAATGGAGACATGATAAATTCAGTGATTTGATGATTTATAGACTTCACAAAGTTTATTTTAGCCTTCTTTAAATTAATTTCAAAGAAAGACTTGGCTACTTGTAAGATTTTGGACTTTTCTTCTGCTAACTATTTTTATTTTTTCTTTTTTACCAATGGATAATGTTTATTTTTTTCTTTTTAGTATTTTATTGTATACATTCAATTACTATACATCACTACAGCTTGTAAAATGAATTACCAAACATGAATTAACTTCACATCAATCCAATTGAAGGTATCATACATGTTATCATTAACAGACAGACATCTTAAAATGAATAATTTTTATAATAATAAATATATGACAGCAATATGAAACCTGTGAAGACAACTCTTTATCAAATAATTTGTGATTTTGAACTTTAACCTACTTGCATGTAAAATAGGTGAATCTGAATTTTTAGCCTTTTAGTTTGGGAATTTAATCCATTGACAGTTGATATTGCTCTCAATATATTTGGACATATCCCTGTCATTTTGTTACTCTCTTTCCCTTTTTTTATTTTCTAATCATTTTGTGTTCTCTTTCTTACATTAATATCACTCTAGTTTTCTTAGTGTAGTATTTCCTTAAGTATTTCCTGAAGAGCTGTCTTAGTTTGGTGAAGTTTTTGGCATTTGCTTGTTGGAGAATGATTTTATTTCTTCTTCCCATTTGAAGGATAATCTTACCAGGTATAAAATTTTGGCTGAAATTGTTTTTCTTTCAGAGTTTTAAATGTCCTCTCATTCTTTCCTTGACTGCATTGTTTCAACTGAGAGATCCGATGTTAGTCTAATGCAGTAACCTTTGTAAGTAACTTCTCATTTCTCTTTCAACATTTTTATAGTATTGTATTTATTTCTTATTTTTAACAGTTTGGCTATTATATGCATTGGAGAAAATTATCTAATGTGTTTTTGGTATCTTTTGTATTTCCTAGATTTAGATGTCTGCATGCTTCTCTAAATTTGGAAAATTTGTAGCTAATATATCATAAAAGAGGTTTTCTATGCTTTTACTTGTCTCTTGTTTTCTGGAATACATATTATGAGATATGTAGCCACTTAATACTATTTATGATTTCCTATATGTTGTCCTCATTTTTAATTGTCATTTTTCCATTCTTGTTTAGGTTAAATCATGTATTCTACATGATCCAATCTGTTGTTAACACTTTTGAGGGAGATTTTGATTTTGTACATTGTATTCTTTTTTTATTCATTCAACCATTTTCATTTAACCAGAGAAATACAGACACACAGAGAGAAGGAAAGTGAGAAAGCAATCCACTAGGTCTGAGACTCGAACCGTGGTCGAACATGTAGGAGTGTCCAGAGCCTGCTGACCCTGTGCATTGTATTCTTTATCACCAGAAGTTCTATTTGATTTCTTTTCAGGGTATCTATTTAAGGAGTTTCTGCTTCAAGTCATGAATGACATTCTTATCTCCTGGGACTGGTTCTGCTTTTACTTTCATCTTATAAAGTTTTGTTATAATGAAGTATTTGAATTCATTTTCTGACATTTCTGTGATCTCTCATGTTTTATCTCTTAATGATAGGGAGTTATGTTTTTCAAGGAGTAGGTACTTCCTTGTTTTATTCTATTTCGAAGGATTCTGCTTTGATTATTCTTTGGGTGATACACTCATTTCTGCTTTGATTTTTAATCATCTATTGATAAATTCACGTCTTCCTATTTCTCTGGTGTATGTTTCTGTAGCTGTGTCTTTGTACAGTGCCCTATGGTATGAGTTAGCTCTGTGACTGTTTTCCCCATTTACTGTAGGTGGGAGTGTGGAATCCACAGTGGGAGTTTGGGGTTCAGATTTTCAGGTGGGAACTTTTTACTGCTGGTGTTGGCGGTGGTGGGGGGGGATTGTGGGGAGAGAATTCCCTCCAGAATCTCACTGTTTTCAGGTATTTGGTTCCTGTATACCCAAAATACTTTGCTCTCAGTGTGGCTGGAGAATGAGCTTGGCAGGTTGAATGTAAGGCAGTGTACAGGACAGATCTCTTCCCCCACAGCAAGCTGGTCAGCCATATTTGCTGATCAGCTCAGGCCAAGCATCCTTTGCTTTCCTGTTTCTCCTAGATGGGTGAGAGGCAGAATGGCATTAATAAAGGCAGGGCAGCATCTCCCACCTTCTATCTCTCCAATTTAAAGCTATTCTAAAACATGTTCATTATTAAAAATCTGAAGAATGGCAGTATATGAACACAAATTTTTGAAAAAAGTAAGCTTTAGACAGAGCGCATTTTACGTATCTATAATGTGTGCATATATACATATATACATACATATATATATATATATATATATATACATATATATATATATATATATATATATATATACAGATATAAACTTTACTGTTTAAACTTTGTGCATAGCTTTGAATTCTATGAGGGTTACAGAAACAGAAGAAAAACAGGTAAGTCAGGAGGAGGAAAAAAGAAAAAAATAGAAAAAAGGGGAAAAAAGGAAATAGAAAATCATAGGATCACTCAGTAAAATAAGAAAAACAGAAAAATACAAATTGTTAGAAACATAGAAGATAAATACAACAAACTTAACTACACATAGTTATTGATAAAGACAAAAAACTCAACATTGAAAATAAAATTTTTCCAGATACACATAGAACATCGTCAAAGGGTCAATATGTTGAGTCTAAAAATTTTCAAATAATAAAAAGTATATTCTCTGACCTCAGTAGAATATACTTAGAAGCCTTCAAATTCCCTAACGTTTAGAAATTAAAGACTATACTAAAATACAAACCCACTATCTAAACAAAATTATAATGTAAATTAGAAAATATTTTGAATAGATGTTAATATATGCATACATTAAAATAAATACAATTCAATTTAAAATATGCTTATAGTAGAATTTATATTATTAAATACATATAGTAGAAAGGAAAAAAGACATCAATGAGTCAATTAAGCAGTTTAAGAAATTAAGAGATCATTTTAAGTTTATGACATTTGAAGAAAAGAATAATGTAGAAAAGAGTAGATTAAAAATTAATGACACAGAAAGCAAATAAACAATAGAGAAGAATTAACTAGCCAAAAGATTTTTTTAGAAGACTAACACAGTAACAGAAGTAATTGTGTGTAAAGAGAGAACAAATCACTAAAATGATTGAAGCAAAAACCCATATCTTACATGAATTAATTAGAATTAGTCATGTTTTTAAATATAAAACATAAAATTGTAAAGCTTTCAGGAAAAAAAAACTGAAAATATTTGAAACCTAGAATTCAGCAAAAATTCTTAAATTGATTCCAAATCATAATACATTTGGGCCCAGCTCAGTGATGTTTCTCAAGAAATGCTAGATCTTTGTGGATGATCATAGCTTCAGTATATATGTATATATGTATATATGCACACACACACACTATATATATATATATATATATATATATATATATATATATATATATATATATGGCTTAGAAAACGGAAGAACTTTTCCAATGACCTCAAATATCCACATTTACAAGCAGGCAGCATGATAGTTTGGGCATTGGACGTCCACATGGCTGACCGCAGTTAAAGTCTGGACAGGGAGGCTTGAAAATCAAGCTAGGCATGTGTTCTTACAGTCCCCAAATCACAGTAGGAGCATAAAGAGGGGATTACAGCATGGCCAGCCCCTTTGAGGGTTGATTTTTTACTTTCATTCTCTCTCTCTTTCTGTCTCGTTCAAGTGAGTGCATGTATCTTATAAAAAAAAAAACCTAAGTGTGTGTGTATATATATATACACACACACACACACACACATTATATATATATATATGTGTATATATATATATATATATATATATATATATAAAATCCATAACTGCCATGTAACTGTTAATTGCACACTTGGATTTTTATTAAAGATAAATGAGGAATTATTTTCTGTACCAAATTTTTGCCTATATCTATTTATTACTTGATTTAATTATTGAGGAATTATTTTGTTTACCTACAACACAGACATCTGTACACAAATGTTTTAGCAACCTTATTAATAATATGAAATAATGAGAAACTACATAAATGTCCTTCTAAGAATGAACTGTAAAACAAGTTTAGTATATTCATACAATGAAATATTTTCGAGCAATAAAAGAAAATGAACTCTTGAGGCCCATGAAAATCTGCTTGAATCTACATGCTGATTAGAAAACAAAACAAAACTAAGCTTAAAAGTTGCAGAGTATATAAATTCTGTATGTAATATTCTTGAAATGTTGGAACATTAGGAAATTTTTATGTTTTTTAAGTTTATTCATTCATTCCATGAGAGAGGGATATAGAGTGGGAATGAGAAAAGAGAGCACTTCTAATGGGGTCCTCACTCCATGAATCTACCCCTACTCCACCGACCATGATCATAGATACAGACTGGTGTGCACAGGGAGACCTCGAGAATTGAATTCAGCACTTTGCTGTATCGCTTCAGCATCAAGGAGTTATCATTGTGTTATCACATTTGGCTAGCTTAAGGGCTCTTTGGGGTATCAGACATATTTTGTATTTTGAATGTATCAGTGTCAGTATCCTGGGGTCCAGCAGGTTGCATGGTGGTTAAGGGCACTAGACTCCCACATTGCTGACTGAAGTTTGAGTCCTGGACATGGTACCTTGCTTTCTCACTTTCCCTCTCTCTCCCTCTCTTTCTCACACTGTGTCCCTCTCTGGTCCAATTAAAAGAAAGAAAAGGAAAAGAAAAAGAAGAAAAAAGAAAAAGAAAAAGAAGAAAAAGAATGAAAGAAGAAAGGAATAAGGAAAGAAAAAGAAGAAAGAATTGAAGAAAGAAAAAGTTAAATAAAATAATTCTTAAAAAAAGTCAATATTCTGACTATATTTGCTATACCTTTGCGTGATGTCATTTTGTGAGACATGGAGTAAAGAATGCATAGTACTTTTACATCGCTTCTTCCAACTCCACGTGAGTATGCAATTACTTTAAATGCTTAAAAATTTAATGAAAAGTAAATTAATAATTATTTTTCACCCATTGATTTAGATACTGATTAGATGCTGGGATCAAGCAGTGAGAACGGACAGTCTCCATTATTATTTTGCAGCATGTTCAATTCTCTTTATTTACCTGTAATTTAATATTCAACTGCTGTGCTTCTTTCCATATCCAGACTACAGCAAACCACATTCAGTTTATTTTTAATGTCAGGTGACTTTTTAGTCCCATAAATTTGTGAATTTTGTTTTTAGCTCTGCTTTTATTTTTTAAATAGTATTATCTCTCTACACCTATCTATATTTACACATACATCAATGCCTATCTGTGTCTATCTATCCAGCTATCTGTTATCCATTTGTCTAGATTTATTAAGAAAAGAGTAAATGTTTCAACATATTTTCTTATTATACCATCTTAATGGAAAGAACCTAAATAAGAATATAAATGTTTATAAAATCCATGGGCCTAGTATTCTCCTCTAACAGGAAAGAAAAATAACATATATCATGGCTATTAGTCCTCAAAAAAAGAAAATGCATTCGGTACCTAAAAGCTTACAATCTAGTTGCCTGAAATAGATTGTGACAATTTGAGATACTAAAATGTTCTTACATGTTGTTTTCAATGTTTTATTAGTGTGTGAGAAGTGGATGTGGAAATGTTCTCCCAGAAGGATTCCAATAGACCACATAGGGAGGTAGATAAACATCATTTCAGTAAAGTGCTCGAAAGATTGGGGAAGCCCAGCATGTGCCAACCAAACAGTTGAGCAAACTCTCAGAGATGGCAACAGTACGGATCACTGTCATGGCATAGTGGAAAAACCCTCCCTTCTGCTTCTGATCAGTATGGTCTAGCCACGGTGAAAGTATGGGATGCCAACAGAGTGACACTAGACCTGTTGTCATATGATAATATTTACTTAATAACTGTAATGTATGGGACCAGCAGTTAGCATAATGGCTATGTCGCTGGACTCCCACGTAGTCGACCACGGTTCGAGTCCCGGACCCGGCGGCTTAAACTCACGCCGGGCGCGTGTGCGTGCGTGCCCAAGATCCCGAGAGGAGAATGGAGGAGAAGGGATTGCGGCGTGGCCATCCCCCCTGGGGGGTGATTTCCTGCTTTCTATCTCTCTGTCTCTCTCTGTCTGTCTGGCGAGCGCACGCGCCCTATAGCAAAAACCTCTCCAAAAAAAGAAAAAAAAAAATAACTGTAATGTATTCACTTAGTAATATTGATAAGATAGCTAGGATATTAGATATTGTTCCAGATAATGAGACAAAATAACAATAAACAGGAATGAACAAGGTTGTGGGTTTTTTATTCCCCCACTACGGCGCTTATGTAGTATTTTTAAAGGGAAAATTGTGCAAGCAAACAAAAGAGATAGTGGAATAGCAATGAGTGTTTAAAGATTTAAAAGATAATAATGTAATAAAGGATGTCTTGTATTGAGGAGGGAAAATAAAAGATGTTTTAGTTTATTTTGCAGCTTTATTGAAGTCTAATTTTCAAACAAAAATGGCATATTCAAGGTGGTGTGATTTACATATATGTGTTATAATGTCTTAAACTGAACTACGTTGAACAATATAGATCGCTATAATTCAAGTAATGATATTTAATCTTTGAATTTAATTTGTTTAATGACACAGTTTTACCCATTTCTTTGTCTTTCCATATCTGCTACACCGAGTACCTAAAAAGTGATTCAACCCAAGGGGCAGACAGATTTTTCCTATTAAGTAATTTGTCTCCTATCTCAAAAAATACCTCTGTTGAACAAGTTATTGACTTAAACTTCAAATCCTTCTAATATTTTCTTTCATGTAGCCCAATAAAGCAAGATAAAAAAAATTCAAGTTTGCAAATGAGAGATGATGGAGAACACAACAGTATGAGTGTGTGTTATAGAGTTTAGCCTAAGTCAGGCTCTAAATATCTACCTTCGTTCAGCTATTAACTATGAGGTCACAACGTAGTTACAAACACGTAATTTGAGTTTTGTGTCATTTTTTCTTGTGAATATTTACATTCCTTAAAAAGCTTGAGTAAGAAAGTAGGAAGTATAATTAGAGGCAAGACTCAGATAGTCATGAATCTCTAAATGTGTTAATTATAACTAACCTAACAATTTATCTGCATTAGTGTATATATTAAATATTTTTATCCTAAGAGGCATAATAAAGTAAAGTGCACAATGAATAGATTTTCTCAACCTCTGATTTTTTTTTACACGTTGAATAAACAATAATTTACTTCTAGACTAGTATTATTTTAGAAAGAAAGGAAGAAAGGGAGGACTCAGAAACATGTCATATGAAAAGAAAAGACATGGAATTACACATCCCAAAGATCTAATTCTCTGGCAAGTTGAGTGGAAAAGCTTGTACGACAGAGATCCAAATTGTATCATTAACCTATTATGTGGACACTAAAATTAATAGTTGGTGATCAAGAGTTTAAAGAAAGTAGATGATTTGGGTTTGCATATTTTCTCTTTCAATACCTTTACACCAGGAATGTATATATA
This sequence comes from Tupaia tana, assembly GCA_026018925.1. NCBI lineage: Eukaryota > Metazoa > Chordata > Mammalia > Scandentia > Tupaiidae > Tupaia > Tupaia tana. The sequence continues at coordinate 93,206,114 of JAKSZU010000006.1, forward strand.
TAAAATCACATATAATATTTATATATGGTTTATATATAACTTAAAAATATCATAATTCATATTATATATGAATTCTATATCATCCTGAAATTTTAAAATGTAAATTATTAAATATCAATGTATTTGAAAATAGTGATTGTAACTATGAAAAAGAATAACAAGGGCATTTTTCATATTTAATTTTTAACACTTTTGTTCAGATTCTTTTCATGACTTGAATATAGATAGATATTCATGTTTGTAGTATTACATTTTTTAAGTACTTGCAATTTTTAACTGGCAAATCAAATTCTTTTCTTTCCGTTATTCCTGGCTTTTGCTGATCGAACCACTCCTCTCTATTTTTGATAGATGAGTTTTCCACTGTTATCTATTTTTAACATTATTAATGAAAACTGGTTTGAAGATGTGAACTATAGTCTTAAAATATGGTAGAAAATATCTCTTGCAGTAAGTTATTGACTTGTAAAAATGTGGTTGACACATTGACCCTATGACAGGTATCCATGTTGTTATTTACTTCATGAACTAGCTAATTATTAATCATTCAGTATTACATTTGAATGAAGAAATTTCCATTGGTACTAAAATCTTTTGTAAAATATAACTTAAAAATTATTTACATATTATAGAGCCCTCAAAATCATCATAACTATTAGTAAGATAAGATGTTTCTATCATTTAGAATATGAGATTAGCAGAAATAAAAATAGGAGTCTACTCTGTTTTTGTTTTAAATATTAATAGGTGACAACTCAAGGGAGTGCGACTCTCTACTTTTATCAGGTACAATTAGGAATTCTCAAATCTAAAATTGTATCTGAGAAACTAGATAAAAAGAAAAGCAGTTTATCTTTCTTAATGGTTACAGATAAAAATTTAACAAGAACTTTTTTGTATTCTTATGTATTATTTATTTTGAATATGAATATATTCATAAATTTTAGTTTCAAAAATTTTTACTTACCACTTATACTTAGAAAACTTTCTGCCCACATGAGCTTATTGATGTGAAAATTTTTTTATTCATATTTTGGCTAAATTGTCACCTCTTCAGAAAATTCTTTTTAAAAAATATCTAAACCTTTATCTGAATATTAGCTGGTGAATATTTTCTTTCAATCTATATGTTGAGCTTTTATTTGGTTGATTGCTTACTTTACTGTGAAAACCATATATCTAATAAAGGGTGAACATATATACTATATGAGGAACTAACAATAGCAAATAGAAAAGAATTAAATATACCTATCAAAAACTGATAAAAGCCTTGAAAACTCTTTTAAAAAAAAAAAATGAAAATATGGATGGCCAACAGGTACATGAAAAGGACATCAACATCATTAATTATCAGGTAAATCAAAATTACAGAGATTATTAGCTCACACCTGTTATGGTGGCTTATCAAAAAAAAAAAAAAAAAAAAGAAAAGAGAGAGAGCAAACAAGTGTTGGCAATGGTGTAAAGGGAAGCCTTGTATACTACTGGTGGGAATGCAAATGGGTACATCTGTCACTGAAAACAGTATGGTCCAAGCAGCTAGTCCATAGAGCCGTGGTTAGGAGAGATGGATCCCACATGGGCCACCACACAATTCGCATCCCAAACCTGACTGAAAAATATAGCAGACACGTCTTTGTGAGTGGCCAAAACCCAGAGTGGTGGGGGAAATGGAGGTGAAGGGAGAGCGGCATGGCTATACCCCATGGGGGTTGTTTTCTCACTGTGTGTGTGTTTCTGTGTGTCTCTCATCAGTGAATACACATATCTTCTGTCAAATATACCTTCCGTCAAATTTAAAGAAAAATAAAAGACATACATTGAGATGATGAAACAGGACTAAGAGAGTGAAAGTTGATCCCATTTGGTGTCAAAAGTGGGATTTGGGGGGAACCAGCAGTTAGCATGATGGCTATGTCGCTGGACTCCCACGTAGTCGACCAAGGTTCACGTCCCGGACCCGGTGGCTTAAAACTCACGCCGGGCGCGTGTGCGTGCGTGCCCAAGATCCCAAGAGGAGAATGGAGGAGAAGGGATTGCGGCGTGACCATCCCCCCTAGGGAGTGATTTCTCGCTTTCTGTCTCTCTGTCTCTCTCTGTCTGGCGAGCGCACACACCCTATAGCAAAAACCTCTCCAAAAAAAAAAAAAAAAAGAAAAAAAAAAGTGGGATTTGGGGTAAGAGATTAGTGATTGGATAGTTTTGGCAGGGGTCCCATGACTAAGACCTGGAGGGTTTATTAAGGGAAGAAATGAAGCTGGCACTAGCTCACGTAGATAAAAATCACATTCTGCTCTGCTCAAAATTATGTTCTCCACCATTTTGTGATAACTTCGGACATTCCATCCAACAAAAACCATGAGTCAAATAAATATCTATTTTTGTAAATTAGCCTGTGTCAGCTATTTCTACCATCACAGCAATCATGGACTAATACATAGGGTTGTTGCTGTCCAAGCACAGTATTCTGATTTTCAGAAACGTTTTCATAGAAAATTTGAAGCTATGTTCTGTAAAATGTATCCAGATATACACCATAAGTAGATTCATATTTTTTTCCTATTTTTTAATTTACATAGGGCATATGAGGTAACCAGAGAGGGAGAGAGAGAGAGATTGAGAGAGAGAAAGTGAGGAAGCAACCCCCAGCAGGGAGGGCCACATCACAATCCAGTCCTATATCTTTCAGTCTCCTTTTGTTTTTTTGGGCACATACACACACATACCACCTGTGTTTTTCAAGCCACTGGGTCCAGGACTTAAACCACAAAGTGGGACATGTGGGATCCAGCCACCTTAACCACTATGCCATCAAGCTGACCTAGTAGATTCATATTTTAATAGTAGTTTAATAATGAATAAATTTTGTCTATAAAAGTTTACAAATGTAATAAGACGCTTGCTTTGTGAGGCAAAAACTCATGTGAGAAATAAAGCCAATGAAGCAAGTACCTATAACAGAATCAAAATTTATCAGATAATTTTTGTCTGTTTTTCAAAATGCAGAAAACACAGATATATAAATTTATCTCTAAGTATGGCTATAATAGTTCTTTTCTTGGAGGAAATGTCAAATTATTAACTAATGCATACACTTCTAATTAAAAAAAGTCACAACAGCAAACCTTAGGAATACATTCAGATAAAGTATAGCTGAGTTAGGAAAACTCATGGTAAACTGTCAAAGGCTCTGTGGTTTTGAAATTCTTCCCTGTGTAAATAACTGAAATCCATTAAGAGATTTTGAGTAATGAGTTTTCACTTTCAGTCTTTGTCTTAGTCCATTCCTAATGCTATTAAAAATACTTTAGACTGGGTAATCTATAAATAACATAAACTTACTTCTCTCAGCTCTGGGATTTGGGTAATCTGTACTCAAGGTACTATTAGGCTCAGTCAGTGTCTAGTGAGGGCGCAGTTCTTGGTTCCAAGAAGGCTCCTTGAATACTGTATCCTTAAACAGAGAAGGGAAATTAATAGAAAAGAATGAATACTGTGTCCGCACGTGGCAGAAAGCTGGAAAGACCAAATCCTTCACTGGTTCTCTTTTAAAATTGATAAGGTTGATAATCACATTTATGAGGACCCTGCTGTATGATTTAATCAACTAAAGGCCTCACTTCTTGATGCTGTTGGATTGGTGCTTATAGTTCAACATATAACATTTGGGGGATACATTTAGAGCATAGCGATTTTTAAGACTACTTTAAATATACTTAAATTGCCTTTGGAATAGTTGATTCAAAGTCTGTGGAAGTAGTGAAATGGGAGAAGCAGTGTTCCATCCATAATAGTCCTTATTCAGAACACTATGTGACAGAGCCTATAGGAGAATGTACCTTTTTCCTGTAAAGCAGTGGTCCCCATCTTCCCGGCACCAGGGACTGGCCTAGTGGAAGACAATCTCCACAGATGGTAAGGGAGCAGGGAGTTGGCTTAAGGATGACTCACGTCCACAGTGCACCTCATTTCCACCACTATTACATCGTAATATACAATGAAACAATCACTCCACAACAGGGCTCGGGCTCCTGTGGGAATCCGGTATGACCACTAATCTGACAGGAAGCAGAGCCCAGGCAGCAATGCCAGGGAAGGCAGAGATTGCAAGCACAGAAGCCTGCTTCTTAGCCACCACCCACCCTCTGCTATATGGATGGGCACTGGACCTCAGCCTGAGGGTTGGAAATCCCAGCTCCACAGGGCATCCATGGTACAAATCTTGAAAACATCAGCATAGTAGTGTCATTTAAAGAAAAAAGTTTAGTAAAATGAATTACCGCATTAGATTTCTGAAAATCACTGCCTGATCACCAGAGCTATTTGAACTGACTATGACTCTTCAGTACATATTTGCCAAAACTCCTCTGGGACAAATTGGAGCCCACAGTTCATAAGTCTTGTGTTTTAGTAGGAATGAATTATATAAGCTGGTCATTGATTATTTCCAGTTGAAGCTTCAGACATCCCTGAGCTGAAAAAATTCATTCCTTTGTGTTGTATCCAAATTCCTGGCTTCAAAACTTCATGAGTATAATAAAATGTTTTATAATGCTAAGTTTTAGAATAATTTGTTATTTAGCAATAAAATATAGAGCAATAAATATTGCAAGCATGAGGTAAAAAGCATGTGATAAATTCAGAGTTACATTCAAAATACCAGGGGGCAGAAAGGAGGTAGGATTTAATTAATGGCCTGTCTTGCATGTTTCCACACTGGTTGACTGATTAGAATGACTGTGCTATTATGCACTTTTAGTAGTCAGTGTTACCCCACAGCCACTAGAGCCTTTGAACATGTTTAGCATTTTCCCTTTTTCAATGTAAAGTCATCCAGTTAATTATACACACATATATTGGGATAAAACTAAGAGGAAAATTTGCCTTTCTGGCTCCTCATATAGGTTTTGATACAAAGAGGGTTAAGTTCAGTTGTATTTTTTTCATCACAATCTTCAACCTTGAAATACAAGCCAGCAAAGAGTTCACTATTAATGCCTTTATAACAGCTGACCAGGCAGTTCAGACCAATTCTTACAGTAAGGACAAAAAGAAAATGTAGGCGTTGATACTTAAAGTAGTCATGAATTTATTGCAATGAAGAATTTCCAGGTCAAAATTAGAGAAAGGAGGAAAATTTGGGATATTAATCACATCATTCATGTTGATTTGTGCTCTGAAGACTTTTGTCAATGCCATACCAATCAAGTGAGAGTGGACAATTCACACACAACCACAGGATAGACTATTTGGTTAGGCCCACCTTTGTGGCCTCATTTAACCTCAATTAGCTCCTGAAAGGCTACATTTTTTGATGATCATGAACTGCATGAAGACATTTTGGTCAATGACTGATTGCATATACGACCATTGTCCCATAAGATTCTACCATACAGTCAAGCAAAGGATTCTAGTAAGCCACACTTTTTCAGTTTGGGTAGGCACACTCATCTTTGCACAAGTATAAAATGGCCTAATAGCATCGTTCTCAAGATGTATCCCTGTCCTTGTATGATTTATGACTATGCAATGAGTTGGGAGTTGGGACTTTAATGTATGGATTTTGGGTGACAAAAGTCTACAATCCACACATGAAACCTTTTATTAAGTTTTTTTTTTAATATAATAGCATCCCACTTAATTCATATACTGTGTGTGATAGCAGATTTGAAATTTGTCAGGAGCATCCACATGATTCATAATATGGTGCTCTTGTTTCTGCACAAAAACACCATTGTAATTCAATGATTTACAATGCTGAATCGTGGTGTGGAGGTCCCTAGTTCACACAATGGACCTCCCTGTGTATGCGGGGTGTATGTATACATGCCAACAAGGTGGGCTGGCCATGACTGGGGATGGATCACAGTGTGAATGCCATATTGGGGTGTTCCTCTCTCTATATAGATCTCTCTCACTTTCTTTCTTGCTTATAGAAGAAATAAGTAAGTATGTAAATAAATAAATACATAAAGTTTGATTACTTAAGTCACCCAGTCTGTGGTGTTTTGTTATGGCTGTCCAGGTAGACTAACACAGTTTGGAAAATAAGGAATGCATTCTTCAAAATCCAATGAGATGTTCAGTTTTCAGTCATGAAGGGTCCATAATTACCCCAGCACAATCACTAAGCAGAAAACTAGGCAAACTATTGAACACAAATTTTTTGATCATAGACAGTTAAATACTGTGATCTCCAAGAAAAGGAAACAAATGGGTGATTCCTACCCTTGTGTAGACGTTTTGAACATGAAACAAGTCTGAAGGAACATGGAGGGAAAAATAATAGAATATATTAATTTCTCCTGAAAAAGAACATAATGAATAAATTTCAAGAAGTACAAGATGGCCAGAATTTGTGGGGCAGAATAGCTAAGAGGAGGGTATTACACAAAGGGAGAGTTCCATGAATCTGCATCGGAGTCCCATTAAGTCCTGGTTAAATCACAATCTGTGCACACGTAGTGGGAATCAACCAAGAGTATAAAGGAGAAAGTTTAGAAAATGAAACAATCACCAGGACCAGCAGTTGGCGTAATGGCTATGTCACTGAACTCCCATGTAGTCAACCGCGGTTCCTCGGTGGCTTAAACACACCAGGCACATGTGCGTGCATGCCCAAGATCCCGAGAGGAGAATGGAGGAGAAGGGATTGCAGCATGACCACCCTCCCTGGGGGGTGAGTTCTCGCTTTCTGTCTATGTCTCTCTCTGTCTTTCTGGCGAGTGCACACGCCCACGCCCTATGGCAAAAATCTCTCTTTAAAAAAAAAAAAACTGACTGTAAGAGGTTGAACATGCCTAAAGGTATAAACAAATTATAGCACTCAAAAATTAAAAGATAAGAATTGCTACATATGTAAAGAAAGAGTGAGCAAAATCAGGAGAAAAAGTAGTCAATAAAAGAGAAAAACAAATGAGAAGCACAATAAAATCAGCAGGAAGATAAACTGAAAGCAATTATAGATATGTTCCTTATTCATGAGTATATAAAAATTATATAAATATGATGAAGAGAAAAGAATTCAAAAACAGACTCCATCTGGACTTCTAAAGATGAAAAGTAGGGTAAAACAAAGAACATAAGACACTGTCTAGAATTATAGCAGGGAAGACTGTGAACAAAAAAGAAGTCATGAACTTGAGTATAATAACAATAGAAATCCAAAAGGGAACATAGGGATAATCTTTGAAAAGTAAATGACAGGAGATCAGTGGTGTGAGAGAGAATATCGAGCAATTGAGCATAAGCAATATAATATAATAAATCTGATGAGAATTTCAGGTGCATTGGACAAGGAAGGAGGATGGGAGTTTTATACTGGTGATTACTTAAAGAAATAATGGCAGAAAATGTTATGAAAACTACAAAAACAAACATCTCAGAAAAAGCTCCTAAGCAGAATCAAATCCTAAATAGCATAAAGAAAAACATACTAAGCCACATGATAAATAAATTTCTTAAAAACAGTGATTTAAAAATTAATGCGAGCAAGAAGAATAAAAGGAAAATTTATGGGAACAGACAGCAGATGGTGTAATGGTTACATCACTGGACTCCCACATAGTGGATCATGGTTTAAGTCCTGGACCTAGTGTCTTAAAACTCATGCTGGGCTCCCCGGGGGGTTGATTTCTTGCTTTCTGTCTCTCTCTCTCTCTCTGGTGAGCACACACACCCTATAGCAAAAAATCTTTCTAAAAGAAGGAAAGGAAAAAAATATTGCATAGGAAAGAATGCATATCATAATTACAACAGATTTCTCATCTAAAACTATGCAATCCAGGGACTGGCAGGTGGTGTGGTGGTTAAGGACACTGGATTCTCACATGGCCAACCATGGTTCGAGTCCCAAACCTAGTGACTTGGTTTTTTATTTTCTTTCTCTCTCTCTCTCTCTCTCTCTCTCTCTCTCTCTCTCTCTCTCTGTCTGTGTGTGTGTGTGTGTGTGTGTCCCTCTCTGGTCAAATAGAAAGAAAGAAAGGAAGAAAGGAAGAAAAGGAAGGAAGGAAGGAAGGAAGGAAAGAAGGAAGGAAGGAAGGAAGGAAGGAAGGAAGGAAGGAAGGAAGGAGGAAGGAAGGAAGGAAGGAAGGAAGGAAGGAAGGAAGGAAGGAAGGAAGGAAGGAAGAAAAAAAAGAGAAAGGAAAAAAAGAAAGAAAGAAAAAGAAAGTTAAATATTTCTTTAAAAACAGGCAATCCAGAAGACAATGTTAAGTCAGTCTGAAGTACTTGAAGACAGAAAAGACTGTCAACCCTGAATGCTCAGTTAAGTGAAAATAATGTTAAAAAGTAGGAAATACATTTTTTTTAGTCACACAGAAGATGAGAGAACCACCAGCACCAGAGGTGAACTCCTGATAATGTTAGAGAGCTTTGTATGCAAAAAGAAAATGGTGCTCTATTAGTCAAGATTTTTCACAGAATCAGACCAAGAGGATGCATACACAAACACACATGCACGCATGCGCACACACACACACACATATGTCCTATTTATTTAGTATTTTATAGTTCAAGAAGTTTGCTCTATTTAAAGAATTATTGCCAACTCAGGATTACAATGATGTTCTCCAACATTTTCTTTTAAAGTAGCTATTATTTAATTCTATTATCCATTTAAGTTAAGTTTTGTGCAAGGTATAAGGTAATTCATAAAGCTTACCTTTTTTTGCAGATGGGCAACCAATGTTTCAGTTTCATTTCTGGAAAAGAATTTCCCCATGGCATTGCCTTGGCAACTTTGTTGAAAATAATTTTGTCATAGATGTACAGGTCTATTTACGGACTTCCTCTTCTCTTTAATTTATCCACATGTCTATTTTAATAAATGACATGTGTTGATTACTTTAGTTTAAATCTTGAAATAAAATAGTACAAGTCTTTCATTTTTATTTTGTTTTTCTAGATTGTTTTGGCAGTTATATATTATTTTTATTTCCATATAAATTTTAGAATCAAATTGCCTTAATCTACAAAATACATTAAACAGCACACTATATAAGTCTTCTATATTGGACATAAATTTCTTTTAAAAATTTACAAAATATTATTTCTGTTTTAAGTGACAAATGTTTAGAAGGTAAAAAAAATTAAGAAGATTTATTCATGAAGGTAACAATATGTCAATTACTTAGAAATAATAACATGAACATTTAGCTTTTTAACATATTTTTTAACAACTTCTAAAATTCATGGTAAACTAAAGACAACACAACTAAATAAATAAGCATAACATTTCCATGGGAACAAGAAAACTTTGAAAAATTAATGTAAAAATGGGATTAAGATACAAAAATTAAAAATATAAGCTTTATTTCTCAACGTAAGATCCATTGAGTCCAAGACATTTTGTAAGCAATAATACCACTTAGTCTATCCACAAAAAACTAAGGGTCCTAAGAATTTAACCATGTCTATGCAGTATTCTTTACAGACTTTTTTAAGTTAAGGAAACAAAGAATCAAGAAGGAGGTAAATTAAGACTGTATGGTGGATAGTTAATACTTTCCCATTGAAACTCTCACAAAATTGCCCTTATTTTATGAACTGAATGAATGAGAACATTCTTGTGGTGGAAAAGAACTCAGTGAAATTTTCCTGGGCATTTTTCTGCAAAATCCTTGGGTAATTTTAATGTATTCTCATTGTAGGCGGATCTTATTGTTCTTTGATGATCTAGAAATTCAACAAGCAAATAACCTTGAGCATCTTCAAAAGCTGTTGCCATGTCCTTTTTTCCTGATCAATCCACTTTCTCTTTGACTGGATCACTTCCATGCTTGGGTAGCCTTTGCTTTGATTGTGCTTGTCTACAGATCATATTGGGAAGGCCAGATGTCGTCTCCTGATAACATTGTTCAGAGAAATTCTTTAGTATCTTCATCACACCTGTTTAAAATGATGTTGAAAGCTCGACATTTTGTCTGCAGTTGATCTGGGAATAACAGTTTGGGCACCCGATAAGTAGAAAGTTTGCTGAACTTTAAGTTTATAGAAAGAGTTTTATGAACTCAACCAACTGACATGTTTATGGTGTTGATTTTTGTTTCTATTGTTAGTCATCAGCCCTCTTCAATTAGAGCACAAGCAAGATTAGTTTTTTCCTCACAAATTGATGTGGATGGTCAGTCATCCGGGCCATCATTTCAACATTCTGTATTTTCTTCTTAAAACAAATAATCTATTCATAAACTGCTGATTTCTTTGGGGCATTGACCTTGTAAACTTTTCATAAAGCCTCAGTGATTTCATCAGTCTGGCACTTTAGCTTTACCATAAATTTTTGTTGGCTCTTGTTTCAATTTTAGAATTTATTTTGGTCTGATAGATGCTCTTTGAAACTGATGTATTATTCTTCATGCCTATTCTTCCTCTTTGGATGTAAGAATTTAGTATGAGTGTATTTTGGTACAAGGAAAAAATGAAATTCAGTCATTCATTTATTCATTTATTGTCCATCTGTTCAACAATTCTTCCACCCAGCCATCCGTCCGTCTACAGTCCATCTGTTTTTATCACCTCGCATCTAGCTCTCTCTCCACTTACCTGTACCACAGATGTGTCTATGCCTATCAGTCCTGCCCTAAATAACAATCCTGTCTCCTGATTTTGTGTTTCCTAAATTTTTTTTTTTTTTTTTGAGAGGTTTTTCACTATAGGGCGCGTGCGCTCGCCAGACAGACAGCGAGATGGTCACGCCGCAATCCCTTCTCCTCCATTCTCCTCTCGGGATCTTGGGCACGCACGCACACGCGTCCGGCGTGAGTTGTAAGCCACCGGGTCCGAGACGCGAACCGCGGTCAACTACGTGGGAGTCCAGCGACATAGCCATTACGCTAACTGCTGGTTCCCGTGATTCCTAAATTTTTAACATTGATTTTTGAGAGCTGTTTTTTCAACCCCAAGTTAATATTATCAGCGCTCACACGTTTTCAGATGCTCCAAGCCAAGACTTGGTTGTTTTTTTTTTTTCACCAGTAGGAAACATAATTAACAATTTTAGTTTCCAATTTCTCTTTATAATATTGTTACTGTATTATTAAGTTCAAATTGACTTCTATCCCTATATGACAATGATATAAAATTATCCCAAAGAAAAATTTGCGTATGTATAGTTTAGCTGAGATCACAAGTTCATTCCTTGTACCTAAAGTTCTATGATTGCTGGACCATCAGAGACACATGTAGTAAATGAGGAAAGGTTCTCAAACAAAGAGCTGCCGAAGAGGCACATGGAAGAAATGCCTAGTTCATTAGTGAATAATGAAACGTGCATTTGGAGTTCAGTTCTGTTCTTAGTTGGCTGTGACTGCAAGCAAACCATAATAGCCAAAACCATAATATGATGACGAGTTTGTACAAGTTGACCATTTTGCTTCCTACTGGCTCTGAGATTTTGGTGAGTGTTAAAGTAATTAGCATTTACATATATTGATGGAACTAATTTTGTTGAATCAGGCCTAAAAGGGAGTACATGTTATTTTTATTTTTCCTTTTTAATCTTTTTCTTCTACAAAAGCATAAAATTCTTCAATGAAGCTACACTGGAAAATGTGAATTTACTAGTTCATAGTTGACAGCTGACATTTTCACATATTTTAAATTGCTTTCTCTAAAAAGCGTGGAAGTGGGACCAGCAGTTGGTGTAATGGTTATGTTGCTGGACTCCCATGTAGTTGACCGTGGTTTGAGTCCTGGACCCGGTGGCTTAAACTCACGCCGGGCCTGTGTGCGTGCGTGCCCAAGATCCCGAGAGGAGAATGGAGGAGAAAGGATTGGAGCACGGCCATCCCCCCTGTGGGGTGATTTCTCGCTTTTTGTCTCTCTGTCTTTCTGGCAAGTGCATGTGCCCTATAGCAAAAAACTCTTACACACACAAAAAAAAAGAAGCATGCAAGCTACATAAACTAGGAAGGGGTTTAACTCTCCTAACTCTAACTCTATATAAAAATATTACTACTTTATCAAAATTCACCTGTAGCTTTCAGAGAAAACTTTTACCACAACTAGGCTTGTAAGTTCATATATATGAACACAACATATTATGTATACAATATTTAATCTAGTTTTTGTTTGCACAAGTATTCTATTTTTTTAACTTATTTATTTATATCTTCTACAAATAAGAACCAGATAGGACCCCCGACAGAGTCTTGATGCCACGAAACTCCCCTAGCCTTCTGCCTCCAGCCAGCTCCAGTTTACAGGTGCTCATGTGCCTCGAATATTGAGGAAGGTCACAGAACATGGACCAGGGACCTCCCCATGTGCTGGGAGTACTTCGCAGACCATCACAGGGTATTGTCACATTTTTCTTTCAAGGCACTATTCGTTCTGTCTGTGATCATGTGCTAAGAATGTTAGGAACCATAGCAGTACTCTGAGGGAGGTACACTGGATTAGTGGAACCTCAATTCCCATCAATCCAGGTATATAAGGCTGTTTTGATACTGTCCAAAATCTTCTAAATTATTTTAAATTCTTTATGCTGTATTTCTAGCCATAAGACTATAATCTATTAACCATGAATTGTATGAACTTTTATGATTAATTTTTAAATTTATAAACCCATTTCTAATAAATGACTTATTTCCACAATGCAATATTTAAATTTGCAAAAGTGTTAACCTTTAAAGTAATTCATTATTTGTCACTAGTTGCCGAAATATCTTTCTCTGACGATATGGGTCTTTTTATACCCTATGAAAGCCATACTTTTACACACACTCGACACACACAGAATATATTTCTTATTTATATTTTGGTTATTTCAGATTTTTAAGTTTAAAAACATTCTGATTGGCCAGTAGGTGGTGTGGTGGTTAAGGCACTGGACTCCCACAAGGCCAACGGCAGTTTGAGTCCCACACCTGGAAACTTGCTTTCTCTCTCTGTGTCTCTCTCTGATGAGTGCATGTACCTTATAGCAAATTTTAAAGTAATAATAATAATAATAAATACTTTTTAAAAAATTTTGAAATCGTTATTCAGGCTATATTTTATTTTATTTATTTATAAACTTTAAATCCCCAGAAATGAAATTAGGGAGACAAAGGACATATTTTAAATTGTGTCAAACTGACTCAAATGAAGGTCTGGCCAATTCAAAATGAGCCTGCGTGTATGTATGTGTGTGTAAGTTCAGAATGCATGTAGTATTTTTTTGCGTTTTATTGCTGTAATGCACAAAGCATAAGGTATTGTGCTAATTTTCTACTAATGATTTAACCAGTTACCAGAAACTTAGTTAACTTAAGCAATACAAACTTATTTGTTACCTTAGAGTTCTGTAGTTTAGAAGTCTAACACTGGCCTCACTGAGCTGCCAAAAAAAATAGTAATAATAACAGTAATAATCAAAATGCAAGCAGAGCCCCATTCTTTCCTGGGGTTCCTAATGAAAAATCTTTTTTCCTTGCTATTTCCAGCTTCTACGTACTGCTCTTTTTTGTTTTTGTTGTTGTTAGGTTTTTGCCATTGTGTGTATGTGTGTGCTTGCCTGGGAGAGAGAGCGAGATACAGAGAGAGGGAAAGTGAGAAATCTCCCCACCCTCCCTCTCCCCCCTGAATGGCCATGCCATAATCTCTTCTCCTCCCTCCATTGTCCTCTTGGTATTTTGGACATACATGAACATTCTCCTGGTAGGTTAATGGAGGAGAACGGATTGCTGTGTGGCCACTGTCCCCTGCCCCACCAAGGGGGAAGGGTGATTTCTCACTTTCTTTCTCACTGTCTCTGTCTCATACTCTGAGGAGCACACCTCCCTAAGGCAAAAAATGATAATAAATAAAAAATAATAAATAAATAAATCTCCTTTGTGATGAAACTGACATACAGTTTCTAGGGATTAGACCTGCACATATTTAGGTCAAAAGACATTATTCTGTCTACCACATATAAATAATTTGCATTTATTTTTATTTAAGTGAGATTAATTGTTACATATTTTAAAACAGTTCGATTCTTATTGATTCATTAAGTAAAAACAATGACTTAGGCCAGCTGATCATAGTGTGGTTAACGAGACTAGATCCCACGTAGTAGACTGTGCAGTTTGAGTCCTGGACACCAGGGCTTGCAAAACATACAGGGTGCATGTGTGGGACAAGATCCTGAAAAGAGAAATGGAAGAGAAGGGATTACAACCATCTCTCACAGAAGGGAGTACATCTGACTTTCCTTATTTGTCTCTCTCCTTTGAGCACATGCATGCTTAGTAAATTTTTTGAAGTACCCCCCTATTTATAATTTTTTATTATAAATATTAAAGTACAAAGTTCTTCAACAAATGAAGTAAAAATTCATCCTCCAGAAAGATTGAAAGGTTTTTCATCTTATTTTAAAACAAGCCATTTAACAAATTTCTTTAATGGAAGTGTTTTGAATATATTGATGTATTAGGTAGTTGGAAAAGTTATGACACATTTTTGCATAGAAAAATACATCATGAATTTTCTGACAACCCAATATTTGCTCAAATAGTAACAAGTAAGAGTCATTTGTCTTGCTTTTAATTTCATTTTTATCAAATAGAACACTTTTGCCTAATTGTTTATTCTATTAGCTTTTTAAAGTTGAGTCAAGTTAGGGACCAGCAGTTAGCGTAATGGCTATGTCACTGGATTCCCATGTAGTCGACCACGGTTTGAGTCCTGGACCCAGTGGCTTAAACTCACACTGGGCACGTATCCCGAGAGGAGAATAGAGGAGAAGGGATTGCAGCATGGCCATCCCCGTGGGGGGATGATTTCTTGCTTTCTGTCTCTCTATCTCTCTCTCTCTCTTTCTGGTGAGCACATGTGCCCTACAGCTAAAACCTCTCAAAAAAAAAAAAAAAAACAAGAGTTGAGTTACATTATTAAGTTTAAGGAAATACAAACTCTTGCTGTTATTCTGTATTTACTTGGTAAAGAAAACTCACCTCAGTTCATATCAAGATCAGTTCACTCCTCCATTGGGGCTTACAGTAAGCCTCAGGAAGAACTGAGGAAGAGGTGAAATAATTCCTTCCACTGAGCTTTTACATTTGATTTTAGGTAAACCAGTAGAGAATACATGAATAAATGAAACATATTTTGGAAACAAAACATCAAAAATTAAGAATTTAGGGACCAGCAGTTAGTGTAATGGCTATGTCGCTGGACTCCCACGTAGTCGACCGCGGTTCGAGTCCCAGACCCGGTGGCTTAAACTCACGTCGGGCACGTGTGCGTGCGTGCCCAAGATCCCGAGAGGAGAATGGAGGAGAAGGGATTGCGGCGTGGCCATCCACCCTGGGGGGTGATTTCCTGCTTTCTATCTCTCTGTCTGTCTCTGTCTGTCTGGCGAGCGCACGCGCCCTATAGCAAAAACCTCTCCAAAAAAAGAAAAAAAAATTAAGAATTTATTATCTGCATATCAATAGTATATCCGGGGCCAGCAAGTGACATGGTGGTTAAGGCCCTGGACTTCTACCTGTGCGATCACGATTCAAGTCCAGGACCTGGTGTTGGTGGCTTTCTTTCTCAATCTCTCTCTCTCTCTCTCTCTCTCTCTCTCTCTCTCTGTCCTTGCCTCTGTCTCTGGTGAGGACATATGCCATATAGCAACTTAAAATAAATAAAGAAATTAAATTAAATGAATCATACTTAAGAAAAAATATATGAAGATATTAAAGTATGGCCAATGTACACACCTATATATTCATAATGAAGGTTCATTTTTAAATTACACAAATACATACATATTACAATTTATGTAGTTCTGAGGATTTGAAATCTACATTTGGATGATTTTATAAAAAGATAGTTTGCATTTGTAAGTTAATTTCTAGGGGGGAAAGACATGCTTTCTGCTAACATTAGCTTAGAGAATATGATTCTATTTTATAACTTGCTATGTAGCAAAAAAAGCAAAGGAATAAACCAAAAAAAAAATCATGTGAAAATGGTAACAAGAGCACATTTCTCTATAATCTATTTCCATACTTGATACTCTGCAGTGTTTGAGTGTTGCATATCGTACAGCTAAAAATTGAGCAGACAGTTTCCATGTCAAATGTTCAGCTGAACAATAAAGCACATTTTTCGTTATGGTATTGGTACATTTCTCTTCCCTTTAATTCACTGACATGAATAATAACATTTTGCATATTTGGTTGATAAGAAATTCTCTCAGAGCTATGATCTGAGCATTTCTTTATGATTTACACTGCTAGAATAAAATTACAATGCTCTATTTTAATAACAGGTAGAATCTAAAATCACATTACTAAAAATAGCCCTATGAAAGACCAGCAGCATCATTTTTTTCTTAATTTTTAAATGAATGTTTGCTGCAGAGAGGCTGAGAGAGAGGAAAAGTGAGAAAGCATCTCCCCAGGGGATATGGCCATGGCACAGTTCCTTCTCCATTTGCCCCTCAGAATTTTGGGCACACACAAACACACACATAGTGTGTTTTTCAAGTCACTAGGTCTAGGATTTGAACCATGCAGTCAGCAATGAGGGATCCAGGAACCTTCACTATCAAGCCACCAGCCAGCCAAAGCATCATGTTTTATGATTAACGGCTCATTTTATATACTTAAGCTAGTTTACCGACTGTGACTAGCTTCAATTTCTTTAAGTATAAAAATTTCATGATAGATTTATTTTTGTTATTTTTGTTAGCGAAAGTAAAATTTAATAGAAAAAAATATGAAAAAGAGAGATCATTCTGTTCTCCAATCTGATTTGACTCATGGAAAGTACCATTAACTCAGACCATCAGAATCCAGTGTGTATATCGTAATATTAACATGATGAATTGTGTTCGAAGAGTTAATTAATAGGTGAAGTTAATTCTACCTATAAAGGCTCAGAGAGAAGCTTAATTATGTACTCTAATGTCTCCATCAAATTTTTGCTAATGCCTTTATCCATTTGTACATTAATTTGTCATTAATAATTTTTATGGTATAAGATGAGGAATTTCCAAAAAGTCACCCTCCAGCATTGGCCATAAAGATCAGAAAGCATTGTCTTACTGTTGTTGTTTCCTAGCTAGATGTGTTTAAAATACCAACAGAGCTCTGAAAAAGTGAGATGGCAGTTAGTACACATACACAGTATTTTCAATTAGTATTTTAATTATGCTTTGTGAAATCTAGTGATCCTTTTTTTATTTCCTAAAAATAAATGAGGTAAATCTCATCAGAATTATCTACTCCTATGGATAACCATTTATATGATAAACCACTTTGATCTACAACTGCATTACAAAAACCCAATTGTCTCATGCTGTTATGGAGCTTGGTAATAGGACACAGACTGTGATGCTATTAAAGCAATTCACTAACAGAATATTAGAATGTCTACTAAAATATCACAAATGGGAACCAGGATTTTATGTAGTGCTAGAAGAAGTTTACAGCCTTGTAGTGTTTGCTTGTTTTGCTATTTTGCCAGTAAACATTACTAATGTAATTATATTTCCTAGCCAATGGAATCCAAGTTTCGCCACAAATCATAGCATTGCATTCATCGTGCTAAAATGAAATTTCTTTCCATTTTAAAAATGGCTTGATACTTGTGAATGGTTTTTAAACGACATATTTTGTTAACCTTGCATTTATAACCTCTTGACAATCTAAGGCCTAAGTATTAAAATTTTCTAAATTTGGGTAGATTATTTCAAAATATGTCAAGACTCACAGCAGAAATTTTGTTTTTCTGTTAAAAATTTAAGTAGAACAAACTTAACACCAAAATATGAAGCTACTGCTTTCCATGGCTATGGAAATGTTTCTTCTAGAGACAAGGAATCTGCCATCTTCCTATCAGAAAACTCTCTTCATCTTTCTTCCAGCCTTTCTTCTTGTCACTGATGCTCCTCCTAACCTCATCCTAAGGGAAAGAGGGTTTTCACTCTGGCTTACAGCACAGAAGTACCTAAAACTAGGCTGCTCACTTCTGATGGCAGGTGCACTTACACTTACAAAGCCCATGCCTCTAAACGTTTCCAGGAATTGTTTGCTATGCCCTCAAATCACTTACTAGCTAGTGTGCATTATGCTAGAAACATAATCAAGCCAGGTTCGGGGACCAGCAGATGGCATAATAGTTATGTCACTGGACTCCCACATAGCTGACTGTGTTTCGAGTTCCAGACGGGGAAGCTCGAATTAGGCTGTGTGTGTGTGTGTGTGTGTGTGTGTGTGTGTGTGCCCAAGATCTTGAGAGGAGAATGGAGCTACGGTGGATGATTCCTCGCTTTCTGTCTTGTCTCTCTTTCTGTTTCTTTCTCTGGCTAGTGCACTTGCCCTATAGCAAAAATCTCTCTCAAAACAAACAAACAAACAAACAAACAATCAAGCCAGGTTTTCACTTTCCTTAAAGTTTTGTGATTTATGACTTTGTTTCTTCCTTCATTGATTTATTAATTCAACTTTGAAAATTTTTATTAAATGCAAAGAACTACATGAGCTTCAAAGATGATCAAACAATCTCATTTCCTCATGATTTTCACAATAAAATAGAAATAATAAAATATAATTGGCCTAACTTTCATACAACAAACTAAAAGTGGCCCAGATCAGTGCACCCTGGGTGCAGATATGTTGAGAGGTTGACGGTTCCACATCTTTGATGGGTGCTCTAAAACCACCAATGGGCATGGTCATATAACTAAACAAAAATTTTCTGATCTTAAATGTAAATAAACTGAGCCATTGGATTAAATAATTTCTTTTTCAAATGTAAGCTTAGTATCAAACCTATATTAAAGAATAAGTTCAAAGCTAATAATTAGCCACTAGGAAAAAAATTGGTATTTCTTTCTCTCCTTTCTTTCTTTTTAAAATTTTTAGCAAATTTGCTGCAGGGTGTAATGCACTCACCAGAGAGCAACACCCAAAGAGAGAGGAAAAGTAGAAAATTGCTGTCCTCACCCCCAGAGGGGATGGCCATGCTGCAGTCCCTTCCCTCCTTTTCCCACCTGGGATTTGGAACATGCATTCATACGCGTGGTGTGTTTTTCAGGCTGCTAAAATGGGACTCAAACTGTACAGTTGTCCACATGGGATCCAGTGCTTTGACCACCTTGCCAGCTGCTGCTCTGCCACTATTTCTAATGGTAAATAATCATTCCTGTGAAGCTTAGAAGATAAACTATTACTAGGTCTAAAGGCTTAGGTATTTACCAAATTCATTGTCAAAATTATTAATATAGAATACAGGTTGAATATAGTGTTTTATTAGAGTATGAGCCAAATTGTTGGGTTTTCTTTGTTTCTTGGTGGATAGCTATTTCCTAAGGACAGAAAAAAATAGCTAAAAATATGTCCACATATTTGTAATAAAAAGTACAATGCACTATAGAACAATTACATTCCAGTGGAAGAAGATGATAGAGTTAGCTCCATTGGCCTGGTGGAAAGTTGTCACTTTTAGCACCCACAATCTTCTACAAAATCATAGCCTTCGGTGAGTTTAAACATCAGCAGTTTTCCTCTGATAAAATTAATGAAGAACTGGGCTGACAAGCTCCTGAAAACAGACAGGAACACTTGTCCTAATGTAACTAAAAGCTTAATGATACTTAGAGCTATCTCATACATCCAGATGGACTAAGGCGATGTTACACTTGATGTTTTTGTAGCTCCTGAGTGTAGGCTGCTGGCTTCCACAGAAGCAGTATGTCAGCGTGACATGCCCTGTAGCAATGTCAACGTTTCTTGCAAAATGAAGGGTATTTACCGGTGAATCTCTTGGACTTTTCAAAAATAAATGTGGATAATTATCCAGTGCGATTTGGATCACAGACGAAAGACTCGGGGCATTTGCTTTCAAGTGGCTGCTGTAGATGCTGTTCCTTCCCCAAATACGTTTCCTGTGTGTGCAATATAAGTTTTTGTCCAGCTTTTGACTGAGTATGAGTGCAATCTTGGTCTGTCTTGCATAGCTTCTGCTGGGTGTTTCCCCTTGCAGGAATATGTCTGAAAAGCCCAAGCTAAGTTTTCGTTCTATATGAATAATGAAAAATCTGCCTTCCTGCTGGGGGCCATTTTCACAGCTTCCTATCCAATAATTAAATGACCACCAGTGAGCATATTACCCATAGAATTTAAAGAATCAAAACATTTTCCTTAATACCCCTTTTAGCAAAAATGATTTTTATCATTTTCCTTCCATTTTCTTAACATTTTAAATACATTTACCACTGATTAAGGCAAAGGTTATTTCTTAGCACTGTTTAATCCTCTTTACATAGTTAATTAGCATCAAGTGCTTCTATTTTATTGTGCAAATTTGTTGGAGTATAAAGCTCTGTGTGTGTGTGTGTGTGTGTGTGTCTTAAATTCATATGACAAAGTTTTGGTAGGGAAATATACAGCATTAACAAAACAAGTATTATTTCTGTATACAGATTTTGAATGGAAGGGTCTGAATCAGTTGTCAGTCTGCAATGTCTACATTTTAAGAATTAAAAAAATACATATTTTTTTGTAATGAACCAGCATGCACTGAATATGATATCTCACAACCAAAAAGAAATGATATTTTTGCATTCTGCCATGCCGAAGGTTTGTCTTTTATATAGCCAGTGATCTCATGCACATTAATATGTGAGGAACATAAAAAATACTGTGAGGCAGCTATTAAATACATGGAAGCTTTTGTGTCAGATACTTTAGAATGAAAGAAATATGTATCTAAGTGAACTGATAATTACATTAATTAAGGACAGGAGAAGGTGTCTTTAGAATCATGAGGACATTTAAGCATTTATACGAGAAAAATAAATAAGGCCTAGATAGAGCCAGACATTTGGCATGGTAAATATTGAGTTGATACTGTGCTCGGTAGCAAACACAATAGGTTCTTCTAAGGACACAAAATCACACAAATTCCTTGTGTCATCAGACAGGAGAGAGAAAAAGAAAGCACGGGATCCTTTTACAGAGAGAACACTCTAAAGAGAGACAAATAGAAGATGGCAAAGAAACTTTGCTCCTGAGGAAGGAGGCCGCCTTGACTTCCGGGAGGACTCTAGGTTCTACTAATATTATTTGTCAGTAATATACTAATTTTTATATAATGTGTAATATCTAAAAGTACATATATATTAATTTACCTAACTATTTGGTACTATAATGCTAGATAAGTTGCATCAGAGAAGTACAAATAGAATGTGGCAAAGAGGCAAAAAGGTAGCAAAGAGGAAAGCATTCATTTTTAAATGCAACATAGAGACAGTAGAGGGATCAGAGGCAAAACATGGGCCTCCTCTGAAGTTATTCTCCATGGTTTATCTCCCGAAATAGAGACTATAATTGAGCTATTACTTGATCATTCTGGACCTCCATCTCTACAATCTAAAATAAGTTAAGTTCTAAGAAGCAAATATGCTAATTTTTAACTTTCTGAATTCAAAGATGAATTAGTGATTCTGCATATGCTTCCTCAATTAATTTAGAATCTGATACTATAAAGAACAAAAAGCTTTATTTGAGGTCTTGGAAATTACAATCTGAGAAGTACAAATTTAGGTAAAATGGAAAAGTATTTCAGAGACTTGGGGGAAAGCAGGAGTTTCTATAGGCAAAAAGCTTCAAATCACCATAAGGTCATTAAAATTGTTTAAAGAAAAGCTTCTGTTAAAATGAGAGATTATGCAACCAGTGAAAATTAAAGGGAGGATGTGTAATCTATAAAACAAAGTCCAGTGATATCTTGATACATATCTTGAGCTATTCTAGATGCCTGGTACCAAAGAATTAAATGAAGTAAATTTCACCTTCCAGTCAGCGATGTAAGACACACCATTCCTGCTTCTGAGGTAGAAGTTAGTTAGGCAGAGTACCAGGAAAGTCATGATAGAGAGATGACAAGAAGGTCATGCAAAGCCAATCAGCTGAGTCCCACTCATTGAAAACTTACATTCCTTCTTCCCTAGCCTTTGCCCTTCCAGGACAAACCTTTACAGACCTTCCCACAGGACACAAAAAATAACATTTAGAGTACAAGTCCAGAGCCTGCTAATTTTTTAACCCTAGAATGTAACTCTGAAGGAAAACCTACCTGGACCCTGATGGAAACTAGGAGATAAGTACAGACTAGAGAATGGTACCAGAGAAAATTACTGCCACCATGGGCCAAAATTGTACCCATACCACAAGACTAAATAATATAAAATCTTTCTATTAACCAATACTTTTTTGTAAAAAAGACTTATAATGCTTAACATTTTTGCTGTTTGAGAAGCTACTCTTTCAAGAAGTCCCCTTTAAAGCCTTAAGATAGAGACCTAACAGCTCAGCAACAGCTCAGCTCTCTCTGAGTTACTTGCTCACAAGAAACAACTTGCAACAGACTCAATGGTTAACCTCGGCAGCATGACCTAAAACAAATACAGTAATTAAAATTTCTTCCAGATCCCACTATATTCCAAGAAGAAAACAATGGTCTTTTATGATCCAAAGCTTTTAGGCAAAGAGTGTCACTTAACCTTTGTAGCCACCCCCAAATTAGAAGATGAATAACATGTGACCACCCCAACATGAGGGAAGGCATGCACAAGCTCTTCCTGAGAACAAGCACAATGTGCCTCTTGACCAAAGTAAAAACCCCTCACCTCAGTTCTTTTTTGGCAACCCATTTTCTGGACCCATTCCTTGCCTGGGAGCTCTGTTCTTCCTTGCCTCCTTCAATAAACTCTGCTTTGCTAGACCCTCTCTGTGTTCACATATCTAATTCTTCCAGCGTCAGACAAAGAACTGGGTTCCCTGTGATTCCTGAATTGAATAGTGGGCCTACACATACCGACTTCTTACATCAATTCCTTCATGGTTTCCCAATTCATTTTTAAAAAGACTTTATTATTTCTCTGTTTATAACTTTTATCATTAAATACATGCTTTTACTTTTAAATTTCCTAGAATTAATATACCATATTAATATCTTATTTTAGAAAATAAATTATGCTATCTTTGTTTTCTTCATAGACTGTCTAGTGACTAATGAAAACAGACTTGTATCAGGACTTTTTTATATATGGATCTTTAATATTTGAAGATTCTCTAATTTTTCTGTTTAGAGAAACAGATTTTACAACTTGTTTGTCATATGCATTTTTCTCTCCTATTCCATATATCATTTTTAAGATGCAATTATTTTCAATCACTTTCTACAGAATTTAAAATGTTTGGAACTCTTCTGTCTTATTTTAGTAAGAGATTTTACCGACGCAAAAATGTTAAGCTTTGTTGGGAAATTGAAAATTACATATCACAAAGTAAAGATCAGTTCATCTTCAGGAACATCTTTACATATTTTTAAGAACAATATTGTAGACATAACAATGTGAAAAACAACTGCACATACTCAATGTATACATTTTTATTTTCTTATAATCATTTAAAAATCATCCTAACAATATCTGTTTATAGGTTAACCTGTAACATGCTTTTATTGGAGATTTTATGGGTTCTCTGCTATCTTCATGATGTTAGGGAAAGAACTTTCTCACTTTAAAAAAAAAGAAGTGGGGTGCAGGAGGAAAGGAATCAACAGGAAAAAAGGTAAAACATTTAGTGAATACAAAACAGAAAATCATCGTTGATGATAATGTCTATGGTAGTATCTTTAATTGCACCAATATGCAGTGTATTCATGCTGAGAGAGTTCATTTTATATGCTGTAAAGATGTACAGTAATTACATGTATAAAATAAGAAAAATAATAAAAAAATGAAATAATGCACAAAAGTGAATGAGGAAAATTGAGAAAAACTCCATGATTTTTCTTTTTTATTTTAGATAACACCGAGAAGAAGTCCAAGTCTATCAAACATAATTGTACTTCTCATCTTGAGTTCTGTTCTTGTTTATTTAATTAGGCATGGTGGTTTTCGTAACATTTGCTATTAGGTATGTTGTTAAATAGATAAGCATGAAGCCCAGGAAGCTATTTTACTATGAAGTTTTATAAAGATATGTGATGGACAGCTGTGGCAGCAAACACTGGCAGATGCTGCTACTCCAGAGACTGAGGCCACACATGAGGGCTAGGTTTAATTTGCAACCTTTCCCTTTAATTTCATTCATATGAATTTTAGAATTATTTTCCAGATTACAAAAATAAAACGGGAAGTTTTGTAAGTAAATTTTTAACACTGTAGATTAGTTTTGTCTCTTAAAGTTTACTTGAATGAAAATATACAGTATGCTTTTCTGTCTTCTTATTTTTGTTTTTTTTTTAATTTTTTTCAGTTATAAATATTTTTAAAAACAGTATCATCAGCATTTTCATACATGGAGATCACACATTTATCTTAATGACTACATAAACTAGATTGTACAAATATACCATAATATTGATTAACAATATGGATTAATAAGTCGATATTGGCCAATATTAGTTAATATTAGTCAACTATTGATAATATCCTTAACTAATAGCCATTTATACTTTATTTTCTTTTTCATATTTTATTGACTCACAAAAGATCTTAACTAATCTAAATACTTTCAATAGCAAGTGCAGCAGATACAAACATATCAATGAGCACATGTCTGACATAGGCATAAAACTCAGTGAATAGGATGAATGTACTATAAAATTTCACCTAGCTGAAGCTATAAAGCTTATTGTAGCATTAAATAGGTATTTATTATGCTTTTTTTGTTATTTCAAGAAAACCAATTTTAAACAATCAATTTTAGATTTAATAAGTCAAAATCTAACAATGTTAAGAAAAATTTGCTTAAGACTTAAAGCCAGGAAAAAGGTTAGGATTCCGTTCAGACTGTTTGGTAGATACTAAAAACTCAAAAAACAGATATGGACAAAGCTAGAATCTAGCAATAAGTGCACTGTAATTTTCTTCTGAAATATTTATTCCCTCTTTTACCAAAGAGACATTAACTTATTTGTAAAAAAATACTTAAATTTAGTCTCAATTTGATGCATATTTGCATAAGAATACTAATTAATTTAGTTGGCTTTGCTGGAACCTTATATAAGGAACTTCAGATTAGACTTTTTGAAAAGCCTTCTAAGGCTACTGAGTCAAATCAGGGACTCACCATTTGACTGTACCTTTAAGTACCTGCATTGGAAAGTTTTTTGGGCTTGTCAGGAAGTGACATTCTTTACTTATCTGACAGGCAGAACTGTTTATGGTACCAGGCAATCTTTCCAAGAGCTTCTGGTGGGTTTCTTGAGATCTACCTTAGTTCCTTAGTTTCTGGTCATAGGTTCAGAAAAAAACATTCCAATCAAAGCCCTAGCAATAACCAGTATATTTTAAATTTCTGGTGCAAGGCAATAGATATTATTAAGCTTATGCAGATAGCCATTTTGCTACAAAATAAGAATACCCACACATATTTTCCTATTCCAGAGGTTTGGGAAGGGAGAAAAGTTTATTTTTCAATATCCCCCCCCCAAAAAAAAAAAAAATTAGCAAATTGCTGAACCTGTCAACAGCTCAAAAGAAGACAAAAATCCTTATCTGGAAAACGAAGCTTAGGAGAAAATTAGTAATTTTTTTAGTCAATATTCAAAAATTCCATTTCTCCAAATTGAAACAAATTCCATTTCTTCCAATCTCTTCTGTCAAATATGCAGTTACTGTGGTCTGATCTTTCCATTTAAATTTTGAAGGTAACATTCAACATTATTATTGATATTTCTGGACTCATTCCTACCATTAAGTTGGCCATTTTCTTGGTTGTTTTTTGCTCTCATATTTCTGTGCATTTGACTTTAGTTTTCCTGATATAGCACTCCCTTCAGAACTTCTTGGAGAACTGGTCTGGTGTTGGTAAATTCTTACAGGTTTTGTTTATCTGAGAATGTTTTTATCTTTTTTTCCCATATGAAGGATAATCTTGTCAGGTATAGTATTCTTGGTGGAAGTTCCTTTTTAATAAACAATTTGAATGTATTTTCCCATTGTTTCCTTGCCTGCATTGTTTCTGATGAGAGATCCAGTGTTAGACTGATGAGATACCCTTTGTAAGTAACTTCACCTTTCTCTCTTGCCAATTTTAGTATCTTGTCTTTGTCTATGGTTTTGGTCAATCTGGCTATGATTTACCTCGGTGAAGATCTTCTTGAGTTGACTCTATTTGGGTTTGTTTATATTTCTTGGGTCTGGATATTTGAAGGTCCCTCTAGGTTTGGAAAGTTTTCTCCCAGGATTTCATGGAATAGATTATCAATACCTTTATTAGTTTCTTCACCTTCTGGGATACCAATTATCCAAATGTTCGGGCATTTAATGGTATCTAGTATTTCTCATATATTATTGTCATTTTGGGAGTTATTTTCTCAGTATTTTGCTGATTTTTCTCTAGGTCAGAGGTTTTATCTTCTACATCAGAGTTTGACCTTCTGGATGATCTAATCTGCTTTTAATACTTTCAAGGGAGGCTTTGATCTCCTGTATCACAGCCTTCATCTCTAACAGTTCTATTTGATTCTTCTTTACGGTGTTTTTTTCTTCTTTTAGATCGTGGAAGAACTTCCTCACCTCCTGGAACTCATTATCCCTTTTCTCATGCATCTTCTGGAGTTAGTTGTCTCTCTTCTCTTGCATCTCTGCTAGTTTAGTCACTATGAAATATTCTGAAATCTTTATCTAACATATCCATGATTTCCTTTGAACTATCTGTGGATGGTGAGGGGCTGTCCTTTTGCCTTGGAAGAGAGATATTTTCTTGGTTCCTCATATTTCTTATATCTCTGAGGTGATTTCTGATCATCTGATGGGTTATACACTTCTTCATAATTTCTTAAATTAAATATGAGCACTAAGAAGCGTGCAGAAAAAGGTGATCTGCAATCTCTCTACAGTTCCATTTCCCTGACACCACACAACCTGCATTTTTATGGTTGGAACTGCAAAAAGGCCTCCCAATTTCTAGAAAACAGATACACCTGGACTGAGCAGCGGGGTTTCCACTGACAGTTCAGAGGCATGAGGGAGATGAGACGCTTTCCCTCTGCGCTTTGCCCTTTTTCCTTTTGCTCACTCTGCAGTCTCTCTTCTCTGATTTTCAGTCATTTGGTGGTGTATTAACTTTTGGCTAATTTGTTGGAGAAATTTTTTTCAACTGTAAGCTCACGTGTGTCCCTTTATTTTGAGGTACTTCTGTCCCAACTTCTCTCTTCTACTGTGTTTTGAAATGTGGCATTCATAGAAAGAGATTTGAGTTCAGATTTACGAAGAGGAATTTCTCCTTTGTGGAACTCTAAGTCTAGCGAAATTCAGAGGTTTGGCTACTATGCACATAGATATAGACATACATGGGTGGAAGCTGAGCAGCAAAATGAGAAAGTAAGGTAGGAGAAAAAGAGAAAACAAACAGATAAAAAAGGAGAAGAAAAAAGAAAATTAAAAAAAAATAGAATACAAAAAAATTAAACCCCCCCACCCCGGCAAGCAGCACTTGCACAATGCACATAATGGGCAGAACCCCTCAGATGTACATACTCTGTCCTTGTGGGGGGAGGAGAGTAAAGAATTAGAAAAAGAAAAGATCTAAAAAGGCGAGAGAAAGAAGAAGAAAATGAAAATATAGAAAAAAGACTTTTTTCTCCTACGTTTCTGTCTATTGGCCAGGGAGGTGAGTTGGAAAAGGGGGGCTGCAACTCCAGGCTGCCCACCTCTCACGTTGGTCCCAGAAATGAGCAGAGTATGTCATATATACATGCCCCTGTCCTGTGTAGGGGAGAGGAGAGTAAAGAATTAGCAAAAGAAAGGATTAAAAAAGGTGAAAGAGGAAGAAAAAAGAAAAAAAAAAATCAAGAATATAGGAAAAGAGTTTGCTTTTTTCCTCCTAATTTCTAATATGGGCTGGCGAGCTGAGTTGAGGGGGGGTGTCTGCAACTTAGGCCTGCTCAGCCCTCACTTTGGTCCCAGAAAAGAACAGAGCACTTCAGATGTGGATGCCTCTGTTACTGCCTGTGGGCCAGAAGAGGGGGGCTGCAGCTTGGGGCTGCTCAGTCCTCATGTTGGTTCCAAAATGAGCAGATCACCTCAGATATAGATGCCCTCGTCATTTGTAGGAAGAGGAGAGTCTGTGTCTTATTTCTTCTGTGGAACATTCTGGTGTGATACTTCTCAAGGTGCCTTAAGTAGTAATAGCCTGTTGATTGTTGTTTTTCCAGAGGACTCCTCTGTATGACTGTACCCTAGGTGTTTATCCATTCTATTGTTAAAGGACAAGTAAATGGATTGTTTGTGGTTTGGGGCTGGACTATTATAAACAATGCTACTTTAATATGCTTGTATATGGGTAAGAATAAAATCCTTGGTGTTAAAAAAAAAAAAAAAAAAAAGACAGGCAAATGCTATGAACTTGCTGAAGTGACCAGGCAGAACAGATATAGTCTTTTCAAAGTTAAAAATGTACAAACCTTCAGTTTGTTTTAAGAATGAGACTTAGCCTAGTACTTGATGTACAGTATGTTTATCAATTGGTTTAGATGATGACTTTTTCATTGACAACTCATTTTGACTGATGAGCTCTGTAATAGCTGAAATTTAGTAGAAGGAGAAAAGTTTAGATTTGCAAATTGGGAGTATACCTGACTTCTTGTATTGCTTATTTTTCCCCCGTCTCTTCATTCCTATGAAAGTTCAAGAGAAAAGTAGAAGCAGTAAGGATTTTGTATCACAAAAAATAAACAAATAAATAAAAAAATTTTAAAATGTAGTAGAATTTTCATGGCTTAAAAGAACAAGAAAAAAAGTGCTCATTTGAAGTGTAACTTTTTAGTGGCTGCTTTACTTTCTTCACTCTGTCCTACATCACTAAAAGGCTGGAAAATGGTAGGAAATTTCAGAGGTGCACAGGCACATGAATCAAGTCTTCAAACTTAATGGTGAAATAGTATTGTGTATAAAGCTAGGTGCTCTGATGAAAGGTTATTTTCAGTAAGTGTTGAAAGGTTGACAGTAGTTGCTTTGTAGATTTGGGGAAAAAACCCAAGTTGATACCAATCATAAAAAATTGCTCTTTTAGTGATAGGAATTTTTAAAGAAGAAAGTTTCTTTGTAGTATTGATTTTAAATCATGGTATATACTTCCTGAAAAAGTTTATGAATTTGCAATTGACTTATATTAAAAACGTTTAAGGGAACAAAGTGATACAAAACTTATTCTCTTTGTGTTGAACAATACACATTTTTCTTTTCTTTCTTGTTACATATTTGTCTCTATTTTACTCTTAAAATAAAGATAGAGATAGAGAGAGATGTGATTTATGGGGCTAGCAGGTGGCGTGGTGGTTGGAGCACTGAATTCCCACATGGCCAACCACAGTCCATGTCCTGTGGAGTAGTCTGACCCGGCGAGGACCCAGGATCTGTCTGAGCCCCCTGACCTTTGAGCTCCACTTCCAGTCGGATCAACACGCTGGCAAGGCCACTGTTGTGCACCCCCTGACCTTGGAACAAAGCTTAGGTCAATTAGCATGTCAGTAAGGCTGCTTGCTATTTGCTCCAGAAGCTGGTAGCCTTGCTGGGAAGCGACCCCCCTCTGACTCCCCAATTTACTACTATAAAAGAATTACATAGCTCTCTTATACATCCTGAGTATATGATAAAATTTTCCAGGAACTCCCCGGACCGTTCCCCTTTGCTATAATCACCTACTATTAATTACAATGCTTTATCTCCATGGTCACAGTAGAGGGTGGGTTGAAGTTCTGTCTAGGCGGAAATGGTCTTGACCTTTGGAAGGCCCTTCAAAATACATTTAAGGTAAACTTAATCCTTTCTTTATGTAAAATAGGATTAGGCCAAAACTGGCCCAGGACACCCCCCCCTCCGCCCTCACCAAGTGAAATAGATATTTTAGGACTCATCAAATTAAGTTTTAGATCCCTATAAAACTATGTAAGTATCATTCTTTATTAAGATCCAGAGGAACTAATATCTATTCTTGAGATTTTCTTTTCTCAGAGCCATTCCTGGTAATCACAAGATGGCTGCTGCACTGCTGCTTACCGGAACCACTTTCCCGAAACTGCATTCCATGGAGACCCACCTACAATTCCGGAACTGCACTAGACCCACCCTTAATTCAATCCTGAATGGAACTTTTGTACCTTACTGTTAAAAACCTTTATGAGCTGATAATTGAAACACTTAGCCCCTCTCCCTTTATTTGCATGTAACACATTTTCAATAAAAAGGCACGATGATTCCTAGCAGTTGTCACTCCCCAGAGAGAGACATAGAACGTGCATGAAAAGGCACCGAGGCCTCTGTCTTCTGTTCACCTGCGCCGCCTCCGTCGAGATAACCCACCCACACCGAGGCTGGTCCCCAGCAGTCCTGGACCTGTTAGCTTGCTTTCTCATTTTCTATTTGTTTCTCTCTGGTCAAAATTAAAATTATAATACTAATGACAGATAACATTAAATAAATAATTAAAAAAGAGATGCGATTTGTGACTAAATTTGATCTTCCCCCAAAGACAGACTCCATTATTTTACTGAAATAAATATAACATCAGATTATCCAGAAGTGATAATTCTTTTTAACAGTGTGGTATCTCTGCTTATTTTCTGAAGTCACTCAGTGGATGACTTTGGATGTCTTAAATTAGAGATCATAGTATGTCATCCTGGAAACCAGCTTTTGGACTAGGTGTTCATCCTATTTTCTCTATATATTATTTTCAAGACATTCCTTTTTTTCAGGGCCTACTTTGTTAAATTCTTGAGATTTATGAAATTAGTAAGTGAAATTAGCAAAAATACATTGTTTTCAAGGAAGTAGGCTGATCTGGGTAGAGAAGGAGGAATCAATTCCAAGTGTCTTTGTTCATTTGCATTAGGACTTAGGACCCTGTCCTTTTGAACAATTCTCATCAGAGAAATGGAACTAAGGACACCAAGCGTTATCACTGGGTGTGTCCTGTCTGTCTGTCCTGCCCTTGATGTTGTGCTTCCTTCCTTGTTGCTTTTATTGGGCTATTCATATAGGTTAAGTCGTAATTCCTGCAGTTAATGGGGAAAAAAAAAAAGAGAGAGAAAGAAGAAAGAATATGGAAAAAGTCTTTCTCAAGCTAATAACCATAATTGACTTTTGTAACTTTCATACATTCTATGTTATATAGCAATTCTTGTAGTCAGACAGAAGTAGAGCATATTTAACTTTATAATCAACAGGGATTGTTTTGAACAAAGTTGAACACTAAAGTTAATTGCTTAAAGACGTTCCTAAAAGGATTATATTTTTCATGTTATTAGTATCAAACATGTTTCTATAAATTTTTCAAAACTACCATTTATATTCAATGCAGATGCTTAATTAGCTATTGAATATAATAATGCTAATGGAATTTCTTTAAATTTATAGAACTAAAAGAATGATTAGACATAAGTTTCAAAAACTGGTATGAATGTATAAAGCATTATAACCAATAACCTTAGATAAATTTATCTTTAAACAATGTTTAAAATGTAAATATTGCAATTTAAATGCAAAGAAAATATTTACTCATTGAATTTTAAGGGGACAATAAAAGTCACATGATTCTCAAATGTTTTTGAATACAAAATACAAAAAAAAAAACTGATTTAAAAACCCTTCTTTTTTTAATGACTAAAAACCTGGAAGCAAACGCTAAGTCTGTTTTGCTTTTTACCTTTTTTTCTTTAATTTCTTACTCATGGCTATATGAAGAGCCAATGAAATATCTCTGTAAGTTATTTAGTGTTGCACATTAAGAATATCATCTAAATTGGCCTTTTAGGTAATTATTTTTGCATTTTACTTTTAGATTAAAAAAAATATTTATTCATCCAGTATCTTTTAAATATTCTTAACCATTTTGTTATTTTTGCAGTTTTTGATAGCTGCAACTAATCCGTAAGCCAGTAATTATGGGTTGTTAGTTAAGGGTACGTATTTAGTCAATAATGATAATGATTATACATTTTATGTGACGATGATAATTCTAAATTTGCCTTAAGCCATGTATAGAGTAAGTATAAAAGCCTGAGTTTCCAATTGTTTTAGTTATTTATATTAAGATATCATAAAAATTCTAAAATTATGAAAAGTGCATCTTCAATGAATTTTTATTTGAATTGTTATAGTTTATAATGTCCTCAAACACATTTGATCTTATATAAAACATTATTTAAGATATTTTAATAAATCATTTAAAAATGAAATTCTGATATGCATAAAAAGCTTATGGTTTTATTTTATTTTAGTCTTTCATGTTAAAAATATACATTTCAATATTTTAAAAAGAAACACAAGTATATTTGGACTTCTGCTTTGGGTCAAGATAAAATTACAAAACCAGATTTATTTTCTTGCCTGAAAAAACAAAACAAAACAAAACAACCTCATATAATAACCAGCAGATGGTGTAATGGTTAGGTTGCTAGATTACCACATAGGTGACCAGGGTTCGAGTCCCAGGTCTGGAGACATGAAACTCATGCCAAGAGCATGTGCGTTTCATTCCTGAAACCTGAAAGGAGAAGGAGCTCTGGCATGGCCATCCCCCTCGAGGATAATTTCTCACTTTTTGTCTCTCTGTCTCTCCAGTGAGCACATGAGCCCTATAGCAAAAATCTCTTTTTCTCTCAAAAAGAAAACAAAATATGAAACAGTGATTTTTAATGCATGAGGCATCAAAGAAGTAGTATCTCAGGGATACAGGAATGTAATAAAATTGTTTCAACTTGTCACCTGAAAAGAGTTTTCAGGCCACCCTAGTTTCAGGATAAAAATGCAGGTGCAAACCCACGAACTCCAGTTAAGAAAACAACGTTGTGAATCTGTGGAGACTGACACAGCAGCAGTTCACAGGTTCATGTACAGGAGAACAGAGCTGCACAGAAAAGAACTCCTGATATCGCAGGAGGGTCTTCCACCAGGCACATGATTAGTGTATCCATAGAAGGAAACATCTTATTACTGAGTAAAGAACTATATGAATGATTAGAGAAAAAATGGATCTCCCACATAATCAGAAAGAGTTTGCCTTTCCAACCACTGTAGTGGATAATTTCAAAAATCACAGAATACACAGTTCATAGGATACAAAACCTTCTATGTTAAGGTACAAATCAAACATTCATAGATGAAGATGAAACAACTGAAATTTAAGAAATAAGCACAGATTAGATAAAATTAATAAACTTAAAGACATTATAACTTTCCAAATGAAACTCAAATTTTAAAAAGAGAGCAATGATAATTTGTAAGACTAATTTTAGTGACATGATATACATGTCATTGGAATTCCTAAAGGAAAGCAAAGAGTATAAAAAATGTCCAGGAAAACCAAATTTGAAATATGAAAAAATATATTTTAAAACTTTTTGTGTTTTAATAAATTGTATTGGGTCATCAGAAAAGATATGGCATATTTTAATGTTTCTTGACTTTCTCTGATGACCCAATGTTCTGTACATGTAAGAATAAGACATGATGTTATAGGATACCTATAGACAGTAAAAAGATTACTATAGTAAAGCATATTAACATATAAATTGTCTCAAATAGTTACCTGTATTTTAATTTTTGAGTAAGAGCAACTAAAATTTACCTATTTACTCTTAGTTCCACATACAGTATGATGATTTTACTATTTATGGCCTTAATATTGTATATTAGAACTGTAGATGTGGTTCATTCTCATGTCTGCTCCATTATATACTCTGATGTACCACTCCCATTTAGTTTTAAATAAAAAACATATTGTAAGATGGTCAGTAGAAATCCAAAAACAAAGGGACAATAAGTTGAATCTATGGCTGCTCTTTCAAATAAATAAAATTTATTTTGATTGAGTCTTGATTTTTTATTTCTCGAAAAGTAGAAACATTTTTACTTGTTTAACTAACACGCTCTTAGACATGCAAGAAGAACATAAAGTGATTTATAAGGAGACTTCAAAGAGATAATGGAAAACATGCAATTAAAGTATGAGTTTATTTTGGTACAAAAAATTTTGAAATCCATACATGGCTTTTTCTTGCACACATTTTCCATGAACTTTTGAAGTCTTAGATAAGTATGGCTCATGTCTGAATCTAGCTCTGATGCGTTATTATTGGGTCATTGTGACATTGTCCAAGTCACTTTACTTTTTTCTAATTCCTGGAAGTATCAACCCACGAAGTACTCAACTGTCTTGTCTGAGCAGTGTGGGGAAAAAAATATATTTCTGTCTGTAAACATTACAATCAACTCTGTCTTTTCAACCTCAGCATTACTTAAAAGGAAGAAAACTTGAATAATAATGATTAAATTTAGTTCATTAAGTTGTGTTTATATTGGAACAGTGGAACAAGACCTAACTGTAAGTAAGGAAGCCCAATACTATACTTGAATCAGGTAAGAAATAAAAGTGCTTGAAATGCTAACAATAACTTCACTCTTCCCTCTCCAAGAATCTGTTTTTCTCCTCTTTCTTTTCTCCTGTTTGAGTGCAAAGGATAAGAATCATGATTTATCTATATTTTTGTGTGTGCAGACATCTGCGGAAGTGGGAGACACTGACCTGATTCCATCTCTGAAACTAGAAAATATACCCTTCATCTGATCAAATATACTACCTTCAAATAAAAGAATAAATATTCACAGTGATCCCTGCTGGCTCTGACTCCGAATAATTCAAGCAAATGAAAAGCATTAAAAGGCTCAATAATCTGAAGATTGCATAATCTGAATTTCTCATATTATAAATGAGAAAAGTGAGCACCACAAACATTAAACAATTACTGAATGGAAGTTGTTACAACTCTGAATGGTGAGAAATCAAAGTAATAGCAATTGGATAAAAAGTCTAGAAATAGGTTTCCTGAATTCTAGGTAATATTTTTTTTTCATTTTTACTAGTGTATTCTGGTTCCTGACAATAAAATATAATGCAATAGTCAAATTTTAAAAATAACTCAAATGAATGTACACCATCTCTCTGAGAACTGTACAATAATACCATAATTTCTATACTGGACACTATGAGATACTAAAAATTCACCAGTATTTGAATTCATAAAACTAAGTAAAAATGTATCATGTATAATAAAAGCTATCTAATAAGTATTTAATAAGTGAAGCTAGACACTTTATATCAATGAATCTCAGCAGTGCTGTATGCAGTATGTGGAGAGAGTTGAACAACATATCAAGATTTTATGAAATGCAAATTGAATATAAAAGCATAACATTTTAGCAGGAATAAAGTAAGAACTTTTGCTCAGTTCAAAATAAATGTAATTTTGAAAAAATTTTATTTAACTGTAAAATTTTGAACAACTAATTTTTTTTTTTCCTTTTTAAAAATTTTGCTAGAGAGCATGTGTATTTACCAGAGAGCTAGAGAAAGAGAGAGCCAGAGAGAGAGGGAGAGGGAGAAATCATGCCCCCAGGGATAAGGTTATAGTATAATGTCTTCTTTTTCTTCTTATTTTTTAAAGGATTTTGCCACAGGCTGCATGCACTCTCCAAGGAGGAAAGAGATAGAGAGAGGGAAAGTGAGAAATCCCGCCCCCCCTGCCGGAGGGATAGCCACAACACAATCCCTTTTCCTTCATTTTCCTCTGGGGATTTTGGGCACACATGCACGTGCATTCACTGTGATTTTCAAGCCACCAGGTCTAGGACTTCGAACAGTGGTCAGGTATGTGGGAGTCCAGCCATTTGAACCACTGCCACAGGCTGGCTCCACAATAATCCCTTCTTTTCCATCTTTCCACACTATAGGGACTTGGGAGATGTGCACACATGCGCCTGCTGTATTTTCCAAGCCTCTGGGGCTGGAATTTGTACTGGGCTGTTGACCACATGGGATCTAGCCACCTTAACTACCAAGTAATGGAGCTGGCTCCAAACCAGTAATTTAATTTAATCTATAATTTTAAAAAAAAAAAATATGTTCAGCTGTGGGACCAGCAGGTGGCATAGTGATTGAGGCACTGGACAAGCACATGGCCCATTGTGGTTCGAGTCCTGTACCTAATGGCTTGAAAATCATTCCAGGCATGTGTGTCTGCACGCCCAAAATCCTGAGAGGAGAATGGATGTGAAGGGATTGTGATATGGCCTTCCCAGTTTAGAGGTGATTTCTCTTTCCCTCTGTGTCTCTCACAAGTGAGTGAATGTACCCTATGACAAAACCCTCAAAAAAAAAAAAAAAAAAGATATATGATAACAAATATATGTTGTCTTGGTTTACATATATTTTGTCTTTATAAAAATAATCTTAGTTGGGAACCAGCAGTTAGCGTAATGGCTATGTCGCTGGACTCCCACGTAGTCGACCGCAGTTCTCGTCCCAGACCCAGTGGCTTAAAACTCACGCCAGGCGCATGTGCGTGCGTGCCCAAGATCCCGAGAGTAGAATGGAGGAGAAGGGATTGTGGCGTGACCATCCCCCCTGGGGGGTGATTTTTCGCTTTCTGTCTCTATGTCTCTCTCTGTCTGTCTGGCGAGCGTACGCGCCCTATAGCGAAAATCTCTCAAAAAAAAAAAAAAAACTTAGTTAAATATACTCTTTCACATCCTTTTTTTTAAAAAATAAAAAACTCTGCAAGTATAGATTTGACCATAATTTAAAATAAATTATAACACAAAATAAAATCTATATTTTAGAATAACCTTGATTGCCATCAGTGAATTTATAAGTGAAAGCAGTGAAGAGAAGGAAGAAAAGGAATTGGAAAGCTTCCCATTTCAAATTGGAAACTAAATTTTTTACCATCAAACATTTTTCTCCAAAATACTAAATGTAAGAAAGACAAGAATGATAACATTGCTCTTTCAATTGAAAAGACTGTAAGTAATTTTCCAGCATATGTAATATTAGTTTTATCTTTATTAAATTTTTTTTTTTGGAGAGGTTTTTGCTATAGGGCGCGTGCACTCGCCAGACAGACAGTTTATTAAATTGATTAAAACGATTATATGATTTAGTATTAAAAACTAGCAAAATTAACAGTACAAGAGTTATGGGATCACCATGATTATCAAAATAACTATGATCACTTTAAAAATTTTATTTTATAAATATAATAATATACAAATAAATATCTATATTTTAATGATAACAAAGTCTAATATGATTAATGATATAACTACAACTGGGAAACTAATTATATATAATTGATAGAAAATAAAGTTATAATATTGCTTTTATGTATATATATATATATATATATATATATATATATATACATACACAGTGAGGGTTTAGGTATGTTGTTATTGTAAATATCGACAAAGTAATAAAGGCATTCTTTTATATAAAACATCCATAGAATTTATATTTTCTAAATATCTGCAAATAATGAAAGCAAACCAGAGAAAGAAGCAACAAAGAGGAAAAAGAGTGGAAATATACAGAGGAAAAAGCAAAAACCAAAGTGTGAGAAATAAGAACAGCCATATAAGACAAATATATAAATTTAAAATGTCTTTGCATTAAAATGTCATCTAATTACTAAGGAGTCAGTTTCCTCTTCCTAATGATATAACAAATCTCAAAGAAAACTAAAAAGTAAAGAAAAATACCAAGAATGAAGTAAGACAGGAAAATTAAAAGTCAGATGTGTTGTGTGGAATAGCTAATCACATGTATTATGGGGGTACAGCTGGAAATTATAATCAGGGACTCATAACACTACTACGGCCATAAATGAATGAATGCCAGTCACATTCATTTGTTGCTGCTGTTGTTGTACTAGTCTTACTTTTTTTATATTTTCCAAATCTTTGGGAATCAGTATATGCTACTTTTTTTTTTTTTCTTAGAGAGGTTTTTGCTATAGGATGCATGCACATGCTAGAGAGAAATCACTACCCAGGGGCAATGGCCATGCACAATCTCTTCTTCTCCATTCTACTCTCAGGATCTTGGGTATGCATGCCCACGTGCCCAGTGTAAGTTTAAGCCACTGGGTCTGGGACTTCAACTGCGGTCATCTACATGGGAGTCCAGCAATGTAACCATTATGCCATCTGCTGATCCCAAGTACGTGCTACTTTTAAATTCATAACAGGATGATAGAGTAAGTACAAATTTGTCTCATATGATTATGCACACAAAATTAGTGTTTCTAAGTTAAATTCAATCTAAGACTGAATTCTCATTCACAGACTAATAGATGTTTCACATTTTAGCATTTGGGAGACTTTTGAACTATAAAATCTAGTAAAGATTGCAGGAGGTTTGGGAAGGTATTTCTGATATTGAAGTATTGCAGTATTCAGGAGCTTTTGTGGTTCCCTTTGCAGAAACATAGTTCCAATCCCTCATTCTTTTATTATTTATTTATTTTGGAGAAGTTTTTGCTATAGAGTGTGTGTGCTCAATAGAAAGACAGAGAGAGACTGAGAGACAGAAAGCGAGAAATCACCCCCCAGAGGGGATGGCCATGCCACAATCCCTTCTCCTCCATTCTCCTCTCAGAATCTTGGGCACACACGCACATGCGCCTGGCAAGACTTTAAGCCACCTGATCTGGGACTCAAATCACATTTGACTACATGGGAGTCCAGTGACATAGCCCTTACGCCAACTGCTGGTCCCTCGAATCCCTCATTCTAAGGTTGGACACAGGATATCTTGTCATACATTCAGCCTCCTTACACAAAATACATAGTTACACCAGGACAACGGGGCTAATGTGTCCTAAATCCAGAACTTCCTACCTTTGTCTGAAGGAACCTCAGATCTTCTCTATCAGCCAAGGGACCCCTTTGTTTTTATTCTATACCTAATACCTTTTTCCACTTAGTCTCTAACTGCAAAGTCACAGTGTTTGTCATGATAGGATTTGGGGACTGACTTATACAATGGATTAGGGCTACAATATGGTGCAAAATTCTAAAAGCCACCAGCTCTATCAAAGCCTTGGGATCCTCCTCTATTTGCTGGATAAAGGGGAGGTCCAGGAGCTCTTGGGAAAGCAGGAAAGGGGAAAAGTACCCACAGTATTTGGAGTAATAACTGTTAACTAACAATAGCAATAGAAATATTTCCACCACTTAATACCCAATAACCACACACACTTGAAAATCAGTTTTGCCCATATATTATATCTTAAACTAAGAAACACAATTTTCCGATCTTGGACAGTTAGACTCATTTCTCCTGAAAGAATGAATCTGAAAAAGAATTAGTAAAAGAAAAATGAAGATATCCCTTAGGTTTTTTGAAACCTTTATTAACTTACTCTGATACACTTTTACTTTGTAAACAATAAACCAGATTTTAGCTGAAATATCATTTTATTACAGCTTTCTAACTTTCTGTTTAAAATTTAAATATAGTCTTCGTGGAGATGTGATTATAGTATCTAATTTCTTAGAATTTCTACCTTATGCAAAATTAGAATATTCATATAGATAGTTTATATTCAATTGCAAATTTTGTTTACAGTCACACTTTTTTCTGGATTCTGCTGCTGAATTAAAGATATTGTCTAAAATGTAAAATATAAGTATTTTAAAGCATAATATTTTAGTCTTTGATATTCATTTTAGATCATAAATTTAAGTTTTAAAATTTGGAATGTCTTAAGACAATACTTGTTTATCTCCTTAGTGTTTATATTCTTCAATGAATGATGAAAATACCTCTTTGTACTTTAGCATCTTTTCACTGAAAAACTGAATTATTTCAAATGGTTCTATAGAACCTCTAGAGAATATAGGTTCCTAGAATAGGTCAGGGAAAACGAATGTTATTAACAGTTTTTCTGTTGATGGTGTTCTATCAATGTGATTTTCCTGTTCCTAACATCAGCACTAGGGTGATGGTTAATACAAATAATTAATATATTTAGTTGTTCTAACAATTATATGAAAGATTTAATATCAGAATTTGGGGAAAAAATATGTTTTGGAGAGAAAATTTTTGCTATAGGGCATGTATGCTTGCTTGAGAAACAGAGAGAGACAGAAAGTGAGAAATCATCCCCCAGGGGAGTTGGCCATGCTGCAATTCCTTCTCCATTCTCCTCTTGGAATTTTGGACACCAATGCACACACATAATTGGTGAGAGTTTCAAGCCACTAGGTCTGGGACCCCTACCACGTTGGCCACGTGGGAGTTCAGAACCTTAACCACTACACCACCTGCTGGCCCCGAAATATTTTAAAATAAATATAAAATAGCAGTTACCTGCCTTGGTCAGCTGAGAAAAGGGTCACCTTAGTGAAGTCGTGCTGCTATAACCATATAGCATAAATTGGGCAGCTGGAAACAACGGAAATGTATTTCTCACGGTCTGCAGGCTGAGAAACCCAAGTTCAAGGTGCCCGTAGAGTGGAGTTCGGGAAGAGGTTGTGTCCTAGTTCATACACTGTGGTCTTATTGCTGTAACCTCACATAACAGAAGGAATGAGGGAGATCTCTGGAATCTCATTTACAAGGACATTTATCCCATTCCAGGGAACACGTCTCATAATCCAATCACCTGCCAAACTCCCCACCTCCTGGTACCATCGTATTGGTGGTTAAGTTGTTGGGAGGGGAAACAACTTTTGCTTTATAACAAGCATAGATTATATATAAATAGATATGTTTATAGAACAAATTTCTGAGAATTTGGATGATTTATTTCTCTGTTCTCTCAGTGATCTAAATAGATTTCTAAATTTTGCTTTTTTGTTGACTAATTACAAAAATAATGACAGACCCTATGATCACCGATTAAGGTAAGCTCTAAGCAATCTGACCCCTTAGGTCACTTATCATTAAAAACATAATTTCAGACAGCATAAATCAGACTAAAAATAGTACAGGCATATCTTTTTTTTTTTTGGAAAGGTTTTTTGCTATAGGGTGCGTGCATTCGTCAGACAGGCAGAGAGAGACAGAGAGAGAGAAAGCAAGAAATCACCCCCCAGGGGGGATGGCCACGCCACAATCCCTTCTCCTCCATTCTCCTCTCGGGATCCTGGGCACGCATGCACATGCGCCCGGCGTGTTTTAAGCCACCGGGTCCGGGACATGAACCGTGGTCAACTACATGGGAGTCCAGCGACATAGCCATTACACTAACTGCTGGTCCCGAGACATACCATTTTTTAAGATTCCATGTATGTAAGCCTGTAAATAGTGACGCTTCCTGCCAACTGTGTATTAAAATAACATAGCACATAAACTAGCTATCTTCAGTTATACTATAATTCAGTAACCTCACCAGTAATTGAATAGTCAAATATTGTGAAACAAAAAAAAAAATTGAAGAACTTTTGTAAACTTTCTCTTTTATTCTAGTGCTCTGCTTTGTTCAAAACATTAGAATCTTTCCTAATATAATACATTTTAGTTGTATTTGAATATAATTTACTTAAAATATATGTGTCTAGGGGAATAAATGTCAATGAGTCAGTCTCCCCAGGTAATAATACACTAGCCTGTCTCAGTTTCTGAAGTCTGGGCTGATAATCTCTGACTAAACAATAGAGCTTCTAGAGCAAGACTTTTTAAATCTTGATGTACAAAAGGGTGTTTTGCTATCTGAAGTATGTGTATTTTGGATTTATTTTGCTCTATTTTGTTTTTAAATTCGCCAGAAGGCATAGGAGCTCACCAGAGACAGGCAAGAGAATGAGAGGGAAAGAGAGAAAGCAACCCCAATGGAGAATGGTAACACCACCATCCCTTCTCCTCCATTTCCCCTTTAGGGATTTTGGGCACACACACATATACCCTCATGTTTTTCAAGCTACCAGGTCTGCGACTTGAGCCAGTTGGGGGCATGGTGGTACATAAGGCTGAATCTCACATGGCTGACTATTTGGTTTGAGTCTTAAATTCAGCAGTTTGAACAACACACTGTGGGGACCGGTAGGTGGAATGGTGGTTAGGGGGGCGCTGGACTCCCACATGGCTGACCATGGTTCAAATCCTGGACCTGGTGGCTTGCTTTCTCACATTTTCTCTGTGTGTGTGTGTGTGTGTGTGTGTGTGTGTCTTGCTTCGGTCAAATTGAAAATAACTATAATCATAAATAAAATAAAGAAAATATTCTTTTAAAAAAAGACCCTGGAAGCATGAGCATGTGTGCCCAAAATCCCAATCAAAGAAATGGGAGAGAATAGATTGTCATGTAACTGTCAGACATGCGATGCTTTCTCACTCTCCCGTAATTTCTCTCTCTGTCTCTCTGCCAAGAGCACACGTCCATTAACAAATATTTTTAAAAAGAAGGATATGAATATATTGTGGTTTAAAATATCAATTTGTATATCTGTTAATGTTAACAATTAATTAGTTGAAAAAGAAATATTGGGCCAACACAGTAGCACAATGGTTACACTCTGGGTCCCACACTGCCAACCATAGTTTTAATCTCAAACCTGGTGGCTCAAAAAACACTCTAGGCACATAGGCATTTGTGCCCCAAACCCTGACAGAATAGAGAAAGATTTTATCTGCAATAAAAACAATTTCTAAAAGAAATATTAAAGTATTAAACATAAGAAACTGCAAATTTTAATATATCACTTCTAGGACTTTTATAATTTTTTTATAAAATTACCATTGTTTATGTACATACCAATTGTTCCATGTGTCATGGAGAAAAATGTATCTTTTGTTCATTGGGTAAAATGCTCTATAAATGTCTGTCAGATCTATTTGGTTTATGGCATCATTTAACTCCAAATATCACTTTGTGTATTTTTTGATTAGATGATCTATCTAATAGTGAGAGGGAGTGTTGAAGTTCCCAACAATTAACATGTTAGATTCTATGTCTTAATTATGGTTCATACCATAATAGTCTTTGTTTTATATATTTAGGTGACTCACTGTTGGGTGCATAAAACTTATAATTACTATATCTTCTTGGGAAGTTATTCCCTTTAATATGATATAACCTCCTTTGTCTATTTTTTTCAGATTTTACCTTGAGGCTCATTTTGTGTAATATTAGAATGGCTATTCCTGCTTTTTTTGTGTTTTCATTTTAAATGGAATAATATTTTCAACATTTCACTCTTAATCTGTGTCTTACCAGGAAGAATGAGTCTTGTAAGCAGCGTATTGATGACACTTTTTTTCAATGTTTTAATTCAGTAAATCTATATCTTTTGATAAGGGTGGTTAACTTATTTGCATATAATGATACTATCTATATGTGCAAATTTTTTGAGAGATTTTTGTGATAGGGCACATGCACTTGCCAGAGAGACAGAGGGAGACAGAGAGATAGAAAGAGAGAAATCACCTCCAGGGGGAAATGGTCACACCACACTTCCTTTCTTTCATTCTCTTGGGATTTTGTGGGTTTGCACATGTACATTCACCTAGTGTGAGTCTCAAGCCACCAGGGGAGACTTAAACAGCAATCTACCACATGCAAGTACAGTGTTTTAGTAACTATGTCACCAACTGGCCCCTACATGTGCAATTTAAAGCTGCCATTTTGTTTGTGGATCCCGATTACTGTGTTTTAACTTATTTCCTTTTTCCTTCTTTTCTGATTTCTCTTTGCTGTTTGGTAGATTTCCATAGAGGAGGAGATCTAATCACTTGCCTTTCTTCTTGGTTTTGGTTATTCTACTCATAACTTTGTGTTTTTCCATGGTGTTATTTATTTTCCTTCCATTTCCAGATACAATATTCCCTTAAGTACGTCTTAAGGGAGTCTAGAATGGTGAATTCCTTCAGATTTTTGTTGTTCTGGGAATTATTTTATTTCTACTTCAAATTGAAGAAAAAGTTTGCCAAGTATTAAATTGATCAAATGTTTTTCTTTCAGATTTTCAAATATATAGTTTCTGTAAGGTTTCTGCTGAAAGGTCCAAAGTTAACCTGGTAGCGTCTAGTTTATGGTTGGGTTGGCCTTTTTTCTCTTTCTCG
Source organism: Tupaia tana (assembly GCA_026018925.1). Lineage (NCBI taxonomy): Eukaryota > Metazoa > Chordata > Mammalia > Scandentia > Tupaiidae > Tupaia > Tupaia tana. Next base: position 93,249,940 of record JAKSZU010000006.1, read on the forward strand.
ATGTGTTAGAATTTTCTTTATCTTGACCTTCTACATTTTGACTATCAAGTAAGTTGGAGATATTCTTATATTGAATCTTTTGGCATCCGCTGAATTTCCTGGATCTGGATGTCTATATTTCTGTAGTTTGAAAAGTTTTTAGTTAATATTTTAAGAAAAAGATTTTTTTCTATGCCTTCTTCCATCTCTTCTCCTTCTGAGGTACTCATATTAGAGATATTGAATCATATTGTAATTTATATATGTTTTTTTCAGTTGTAAGAGATTATTTTTTTTCTTTTTGAACAGTCTGAACCATTTCAATGATTGTATATTTAAGTTTAGATATGTTTTTCCTCTGCAGTTCTGATCTTTGTTGGTGCTCTTACAGAGTTTTTTATTTCCTATACTGTAATCTTTATCTCCAAGATTGGTTTGATTATTTTTTAAGATGTCTATTTCTTTTATTGAATCTCTCTTTAAAGTCATATATGAGGGGCCACGTGGTGGCATGGTGGTTAAGGGCACTGGATTCCCACATGATTTACCTCAGTTCAAGTCCCAGATCTGGCAGCTTTCTTTCTCACTTTCCCTCTCTTTCTCATACTCTGTCCCTTTCAGGTCAAATTAAAATAAAAATTAATTAATTAATTTAATTAAATAATTCTTTGAAAATTAAAAACAAATAAAAATAAAGTCATGCATGAATAAAGCTGCAGCAAACGTTCTGATTTAAGCCCTTTTATAGATGTATGTATTCATTTATCTTGGCTAAATATTTAGGAGTAAAGTTGCTGGATCAAGACATGGGTTTATGCCTAGGTAAGAAGCAACCAGATTCTTTTTAATTTTCAAATGTATCAATGTTGACTATTTAAAACATGTTGGCTTTGATTTTTACAAAGTTTCTATTGAATCTAAAAATCAATTTGGGGGGCAGTTGCAATGTGATTAAGGCAGCTGAACCCTACATGGGTGACTATGCAGTTTGAGTCCTGGACTCAGTGGCTTAAAAACAAAAACATAAACAACTCTTGATGTGTGTATACATGCCCAATATCTCACAACGAGAATAGAGAAAGAATTATGGTGTGGCCAGCCACCTAGGGGGTGTTTTCTCACTTTTTTTCTCTCTCTCTTGATCTCTTTGTCTCTGGAAAGTGCACATAGTCTATAGCAAAAATTTTAAATTATTAAATATAAAAATTTAGGTAGACTAATATCTTAAACAATAAGTTGTGCTAATTAACACACACATTTATCACTTTTAACTATTCCTTTGATTTCTCTCTACAGTATTTTGCCATATTTCATATAGAGCACTTACACATTTTTTGTGAAATTTTTTTATAATATTGTGTTTAGTATAAATACATTTTAAAGTCAATTTTTAATAGTTTTAAAATGTTAGCATATGAAAATGAAATTAGTTAATACTTGGTTATTCCTTTGTATTTGAGTAATAATCAAAATATATAATGTTTTTATATATTATATATATAAACATATAATGTACTATATATATATATACATTATATATCTAAACATATAATGTATTAGTTAATACTTGGTTATTCCTTTGTATTTTACTAATAGTCAAAAAACTATAATGTTAGTGGTTTTTTGCTTGTTTTTGTTTGTTTTTGTATTTATTTTTGAACTTAGCTACATTTCTTGAATCTATGACTTGATGCTTTTTTCTAAATGTTGAGATGTTTTATCATTATTTTTTCAGAGTTTTCTGCCTACCTCTGTTGTTATTGTCACTTGATAATTACATGTATAGTAAGCCACTTGATATTTCTTCACAGATCACTGGTACTTTCTTTGAATTTTTTCCTTACCCTATCCATTTTTTGTCTCTACTTTCCAGATCAGATAATTTCTCTTCATCTGTTTACATTGCTTTAAAAAAATTATATGATAAGTTGATTTACTCTTACACTGTTTCTGAAATAAACCCATTCAATCCACTTTCAACTAATTTATATTATTTTTTATCACTGGTATGACAACGTTTTTTATTTAAAAAATGTTTGTATTTTACTACTGAGACTTCTAACCTGTCCATTCGTTATTTTTTTATTTGTTTACTTACTTATTTGGGAACCTTGAACAAACTTTAAAATAGGTTTTTAAAAGCCTTTATTTTCTAATTTCAGTGAGTGGGTTATTTTACATCCTTGTACAGGTATGGTTGTTTGCCCTGATTATGGCTCAAATTCTGTATTTCTTTTGATCTTCCTGTAATATTTTCATCAAATACTGGGCACTAAAAATAATGCACTAATGGAGTCTGGGTTATATTCTTTTTTCTTAAAAAACTTAACAGTTAAATTATGCAGCAACTTGAATATAAACTATTGGTGCAAAGATTTTTTTTTAATTCCTGTGAATATTAGTTTATATATGTGTATGTGTTTAATTATGTTGTCAGTATTAAGACAACATTCTTACACTAGAATTTACTACTCATGATCTTTTGGGGTTCTAATGTGGTCAGAGATATTTCTTAATTATGGTTTGATCAGAACTATAATGTCTCGCAGCAGTTACACAACCACTGGTACCTCTTTTCATGTCTCTCTCTACGTAGAATTAGATTAGATCTAACCTTATAACTTAAAAGATCTTGAATTTTGTAGATTTAGGTTTCACTATAAAAGTTTGCACCTATCTTTAAATATACACAGCTTTTAAATGTCTTTTTATGGCATCTTAGATAATTTTATATTTGCGTCGTTCATTTTATTTTCTTCTTACTGAACAGTGAATTAAAAAAATATGTCTTAGTTATCTTCATAAGAATTACCTTTTTTGAATTTGTTCCTTTATATTTGTGCTGTAGTCTATGTATCTCTAAAACTCATGTTGAAACACTTTGCATTATAACAGTATTAAGAAATGGGTCTCTAAAGAGGCAACTGGGAGTAGACAAATTCTGGGGCCATCGGGTTGTGTGATTGTTAAGGTGATTGTGCTCCCACATGGCCAACTGTAGTTTGAATCCTGGACTTGATGCCTTGAAAATCATGTTAGGCACATGTGCATACATTCCCAAAATCTGAGGAGGAGAATGAAGGAGAAAGGATTGTAGTGTGGCCATACCCCCAGAGGGTGCTTTCTCATTTTCCCTCTCTTTGTGTCTCTCTGGCAAGAACATATGGTCTATAGCAAAAACCATAAAAATAAAAATTGGACAAATATTTCAGGGTAGAGTGTCCATGATCTGACTAGTGGCTTTATAAGAAGAGGAGGAACTTGAGCTGCAGAATTTTCTTTGTCTCACTAAGATGACCCACTATACTGCTGATGTGACCCCTCCATCTTGACATCACAGTCTTCATTTCTTTAAAGAATTATTTTATATTATTTTATTTTATTTTATTCATTGTCATTATTTTATTTATTTATTTGAAGTTGACCAGAGAAAGAGAAAGAAAGTAAAAAAGCAAGCTGCCAGGTTCGGGACTCGAACCATGGTCAGCCATGAGGGAGTCCAGCCACTTTAACCAACACACCATATACTGGTCCTGACATCACAGTCTTCAAAACCATGATCTAAATAAACTTTTTTTCTTCATTGATACCCAGTCTTAATTCAAAACACTTTAAGATAGCTTGAGTTGCTTATTTTTTTCAAGTTCACCTTCTTCCCACTAATTTTATTTATTTTCAACAGTAATTATTTTATATTCAATTGTTATCAGTAGAATTCTTATGTATGTAAAGGGTTTATAAGATGATTCAGCTTAACTCAAAATCTTTTCATTCATTGTTAATCATCTCTTGATTTCTTGTGATCTTATTCTGTTATTGTTTTCTTTTAGAATCTATATTGTGCTTTTTATATTTGAGAATATATAAATTTTTAAAATATACTTATTTATAGAGCTACATTTTCTAATGTATTCATCAACTGCTTCTTTTGTTTTGTGAGGAAGAGGATTGACAATATCTGTTCATTCTCTTTGGATCATGGTTACTTATTAGTCATGTTTCAATGTAGTGTGTTCCACTTAGATCTGTTATGATTAATTTTTCTGTGTTCTTATAGAAAGGATACTCTATAAACATATACAGCATAGATATGCTAGTATAAAAGCTTCATTTATAGAGTCTATCTTTGTTTTTTCAACTTTGTTCACATTTTTGCTTTCCTGGTCTCAGATAAAAAAATGTCCCAGATAGATAATCAGTATGTGTAAACTTGCATACTTTTGTACCTTCACAATTATATCAACAGATGTATCAAGTGCTTATAGCAACCAAAGCATTTGGTATATTAATATTTTCTAAGAGAGGTTTTTGCTATATAGTGTATGCACTCACCAGAGAGACAGAGAAAGATAGAGAGACAGAAAGCAAGAAATCACTCCTCCCCCAGGGGAGATGGCCACACAGCAATCCCTTCTCCTCCATTCTCCTCTCGAGATCTTGGGCACTCAAGCACATGCACCTGCCTGGTCCAGGATTTGAACCACAGTCAACTACATGGGAGTCTAGCGACATAACCAGTATATCAACTGCTGGTCCCAATATATGTGCCTGGTCATCCCCTCTGAGGGAGTGATTTCTCACTTTCTGTCTCTCTGGTGAGTGCACATGCCCTATAGCAAAAACCTGTCAAAAAAAAAATATATATATATACTCACAGAGATATAAACCGATCCACTTTTGAAAATAATTATAAAGTAAATTGACTTCACCTAGTTCCCTGTAGTCCAAATTCTCATTCATTTGAAATAATATATGATATTAAAGTCCAATAGTAAAAGACATCTGACACAAATGTTTTAAATAATTGTGGAAATACTTAACACATTTTTTATGTATGCATTGGTTAAACAGCCTAAAATTAACCTTCCACATACCTGAAACAAAAACATAGACTCACTGTCTTCCTTGCAACTAAAAAAATCTTATGTTAGCTAAGGTCTGGGAGAAAATAAACAAAACATTTAAAAAGAGCATCAGTGAAAGTTTAATGAGAGATTAGTGTTGTAGGAAGGGTTATGAGAAACCAATAAAGTGTGGATCCAGCCATAATAAGCTTTTACCATTCCTGGGCCGGAGGGGTTTGGTAATAGAGCAATTATCCACATACCAGGCTATATAGAAATGAGGGAAAAAAGATGTGGATAATTCTTGCTTCCCAGTCTAGTTTCTCATAAAACTTAATGGAAAGTCAGTTGGTAAAGAATCCGACTGATGCATGCCCTCGCCTCTTGAGCAGCAGAACATTGTCATTGACGTGGAATGGAGATTTGTAGATCACAAATGAAGAATATATTACCTGATCCATTTTACTAAACTGTCTAATTAATTTCGCAAGTCAATATGAAGGTGAAATGAGAAGGCTCCGAAATTGGACTTTACCATAATTAGTGGTCAAATGGATAAATGATAGTATACACTTTTTTTTTTTTTTTTTTTTGGAGAGGTTTTGCTATAGGGCACATGAGCTCACCAGACAGACAGAGAGACAGAAAGTGAGAAATCACCCCCCAGGGGGGATGGTCACGCCGCAATCCCTTCTCCTCCATTCTCCTCTCAGGATCTTGGGCACGCACGCACACGCCCGGCGTGAGTTTTAAGCCACCTGGTTCAGGACGCGAACCGCGGTCGACTACGTGGGAATCCAGTGACATAGCCATTATGCTAACTGCTGGTTCCCTGATAGTATACACTTTTCAGTGGTAACAGACTTATATGAACTTCTGATTTCAAACAGCATATTCACTTTTTCCATGTGGACTGTTAGTGCATTTAAATTGTTAGTAAGTTGCATTAGTCTATTGGAAGATTGACCTATGTGTGCATGTTAGATTAAAAAGAAAATTCTAGGCTGACCTCTAGAACAGCAGTTAAGTTCTAGGAATAAGGAGAAGAATCCTACATGGCCAATAGTTTTTCACATTCAGGTTCTGGCAACTTGAAAAATACACTGGGGTCATGCATGATTGTCCAGTATCCTGACAGGATGGAGAAATGGAGAAGCAGAATTGTGGAACGACTGGGCCTGAGTGGGGCAGGGGTCTATTCTCTCTTGAGTGTGTGTGCAGCTGCTGGTATTAGAGAGAGAGAGACAGAGAGAGGCAGAGAGAGAGAGAGGAGAAAGAGACAGAGAGAGAAAGAGAGAGAGAGAAGGAAGAAAGGGAAAAAATGAAAGAAAAAAGAAATTAAGCACCTTTGAAGCAAATATGTGTTATATGATCAAGATTGCTGGTAAGCAGTAGGACCTAGTGGGAAGAAGAACCAGGAACCAAGTCTGGGTTTCATGTCAGGGCTCTGTTTTTAGCTAATCTGTTACGGACACACTCATTTAATCTTTTTGAGCATCAGTTTCTCTAATCTGCTGGAAGAACTTAGTAGCTCTATTACTTAATAAAGACTGTTTCTCTATAGAATTATTTTCATAATAACTAAAGTTTTAACTGAAAACTAATCCAAAATAAGCTCAAATGACTGATACATCTGTTATATCCTCTAATACAATGAACAATTCAACTGTAAAATAATATTGTACAGGAACTTAATCTCATTTACTAAGAATATTTAAAGCTGTCCTAGAGAAGCAGAATTATTTCTCTTAAAAAAGAAGTAAGTGCTACAGAAAAATTTTTATACTGAAAGAGAAAGTGCCAGATAATTTATATGTTATTTTATTATTCCAATATTTGTGGCTTTAAATTTTTTCCCTGGCTTATTTTTTTTCTCAGCAGGAGACTGCAAGAGAATAATCTTTTAAAATTGGACTATGTCTTCGTGATGATATTACTATAATTCCATGCAATTATGATTTATTTAAATAAACTGTTTAGTTTTAGAGTTGCCTTATTTTTGTATTAAACTTCAGAATCCTATTTCTCTGAGGACAATACCAAAAGTGTAACTCAGAAGAACATAACACATAGCTGTATATTTTTAAAATAATTATTTTTACATTTTATTAATTACTATTATTTTTCAATTCACCAGAGAAAGAGAGAAAAAAAAAGGGAAAGAGAGAGAGCAAGTCACCATGTCTGGGACTTGAACGTCAGTTAGCTATGTGGGAGTCCACCACCTTAACCAGCATACCACCTGCTGATGCTTTACCTGTACATTTTTAACTAAGAAATAACCTTCACAAATCACTTTATCACGGGAACCAACAGTTAGCATAATGGCTATGTCGCTGGATTCCCACGTAGTTGACCGTGGTTTGTGTCCTGGATCCGGTGGTTTAAAACTCACGCCGGGCGTGTGTGCGTGCGTGCCCAAGATCCCGAGAGGAGAATGGAGAAGGGATTGCGGCGTGACCATCCCCCCTGGGGGGTGATTTCTCGCTTTCTGTCTCTATGTCTCTCTCTGTCTGTCTGGCGAGCGCACGCGCCCTATAGCGAAAAACCTCTCAAAAAAAACACAAAAAACAAAAGCAAATCACTTTATCACAATGTTATTTTTTAATGAAAAATATCAAAACATCCTGAAATTCCATAGAGGGACAGTTAAGTAAATCACACTTCCTAAACTTTGTCAAAAAAAGGTGAGATCTACATGTACTGACTTGAAAAGATATCTACAAAGACTCAGTGAAAAACAGTAGCAGAATAACATATATCATATAAATCTTTTTTATTAAAAATTAAATAAAAGAAAAGCAAATTACATGGTTGTGCATTTATATAAACATAAATAAATGGAAAATCATATTCTTTATAGAATTTAATTTCTATGGTTGGGAAAATTAATGTGATGAAGAATATTTTTCTTTATACACATCTAGATTTTTGAAATTATTGCAAATGACATATATTATTGTATATTTTGAATATACAAAGATTATCATATGACTTAAAAATAATATAATGACAATTTAGGCAAAACACCTGAATTCTTTTCTATAACTGACTAATATATTTGTTAAATTATAACTGGAAGAGAACATATTGATTGGAGGACTTTTTTTTTTTTTTTTTTCCTTTTTTTGGAGAGGTTTTTGCTATAGGGCGCGTGCGCTCGCCAGACAGACAGAGAGAGAGACAGAGAGATAGAAAGCAGGAAATCACCCCCCAGGGGGGATGGCCACGCCGCAATCCCTTCTCCTCCATTCTCCTCTCGGGATCTTGGGCACGCACGCACACGCGCCCGGCGTGAGTTGTAAGCCACCGGGTCCGAGACGCGAACCGCGGTCGACTACGTGGGAGTCCAGCGACATAGCCATTACGCTAACTGCTGGTCCCGATTGGAGGACATTTTAATTACCGGGAAAACAAATGACATCAGGCGATAATGAGCTTTGGATTAACATTGAGGAATCACATGTATGTTTTATATCTTGCATTCATTTATTTTAATCAAGAAGGTCTAATAGTATTTCGTTTTAGAAATGCACAATAAGTGATAACCACTAATAGTTGTTTATTTCCATAATAGGATGGTGATAATACACCATAAAAAGAGGGTAAAATAAGTAATTCTTTTTTTATCTTTTTATTTAATTTCAATTTCTTTTATACATTCAATCGTATTATTTAGCTTGCAAAGTGAATATTCCAACATGTGTACATTTCTCACCTGTCCAGTTGACAATACTATAAAGTTACCTTCAACAGATAATAATCCATTTCTTTGTTCCATAAATGCTTTGCCTCTCTATTTTCCTCCTTAATGTCCTTCCTCAGACTCTACTCATTTACTCACCATCTTCCCACTCTGTATCTGGTATTCACAACTATTTACTATGTTTCTATATCCTTTAGTTATTCAGTTTCAGTCATAGAGTGCAGACACTAGGAATATATTAAGTGGAGACATACATTGTCTTTCCTTCACAGCCTGGCTTGCATCACTCAGCAGTAAATCTTCCATATTCATCCACATTCTGTCATAAGCCAGGATCTTCTTTTTCATGACTGAATAGTATTCCATAGAGTATATGTGCCACAGATTTTCAATCCATTCATCTGTTTGTGGTCATTTGGGTTCATTCCATGTCTTAGCAATTGTGAATAATGCCACAACAAACATCGATGTTCACGCACTTTTCCGATTCCAAATTCTTCTGTCCTTTGGGTAGATACTAAGGAGTGGGATTGCTGGATCATATGGTAGTTCTATTTGTAGATTTTTGAGGAATCTCCAAATTGTTTTCCAGAGTGGCTGGACCAATTTACATTCCCACCAGCAGTGTAAGAGAGTTCCCTTTTCACCACACCCCCACCAGAATTTATCATTTTTTGTTTTATTAATCTTAGTCATTCTGACTGGGGTTAGGTGGCATCTCATTGTAGTTTTGATCTGTATCTCACTTACAATAAGGAATCTTGGGCATTTTTTCATATGCCTTTTGGCTATTCATATGTCATCCTTAGAGAGCATTTTTTTCAGCTCATTTTCTAATATTTTAATAGGGTTGGTAGTCTTTTCTCGTGACAGCTGCTTGAATTCCTTGTGTATTCTGGTTATCAGTCCCTTGTCTGACACATAGTTTACAAAAATACTTTCCCATTCTGAGGGCTGTCATTTCACACTGATCACTGTGTCTTTTGCCATGCAGAAACTTCTTAATCTGATGTAGTCCCATGTGTCTATTTTGGGAATATTGACTGTGCTTTGAGGATCTTTTATTTTTGGAGAGGTTTTTGCTACAGGGCACGTGCGCTTTCCAGAAAGACAGAAAGCAAGAAATCACCCCCCCACCGGAGGGATGGCCACATCCCTTCTCCATTCTCCTCTCGGAATCTTGGACACGTACGCACACGCGCCCTGTGTGAGTTTTAAGCCACTGGGTCCGGGATGTGAACCACAGTCGACTATGTGGGAGTCCAGTGACATAGCCATTACGCTAACTGCTGGTCCTAGGTTTAGATCTTTGATCCACGTTGAGTTGATTTTTGTCAATGATGAGAGGTAGGGGTTCAGATTCATCTTTCTGCAGGGGGATATTCAATTTTTCAGCACCATTTGCTAAAGTAGTTTTCCTTTTCCCACTGGATTGACTGGTACCCTTTGTCAAAAATCAGTTGACTGTATGTTTGGGAGTTTATTTCTGGGGACTCTATTCTATTCCATTGGTCCACCTGTCTGTTTCTGTGCTAGTACCATGTTGTTTTGATTACCACAGCTTTGTAGTATATTTTTGGGTCAGGAAGTGAGATGCCGTCCACTCCACTCTTCTTGTGCAGGATTGTTTTGGCAATGCAAAGTCTTTTATAATTCCAGACAAATTATATAGTTGTCTTTTCTAAATCTGTGAAGAATGTGTCTGGTACTTTGATTGGCATTGTGTTAAATATGTAGATTAATTTGGGCAGAATTGCCATTTTCAATATATTAATTCTTCCAATGGGATGTCTTTCCACTTTTTTGTGTCATTTTTAATTTCTTTTTTTAGCTTCTACTTGTGGAGGTCTTTAACTTCTTTGGTTAGATTTATTCCTAGGTATCTTATACTTTTTGTGGCTATGGAAAATGCAATTATTTTTTCAGTTTTATTTCAGTCTGCCTACTGTTCATATATAGAAATGCTGTAGATTTCTGTATGTTGATTTTGTATCCTTCAACTATACTGTATTCATGTATTCCAGGAATTTTTTCATGGACACTATTGGGTCTTCTATGCATACAATCATGTAATCTGCAAATAGAGTTTCACCTCTTCTTTTCCCATTCTAATGGCTTTTATTTTATTCTCTTTTATGATTATGTTGGCGAGGACTTCTAGTACTAAATTGAAAAGGAGTGGATAAAGTGGGCATCTTTGTCTTGTACCAGTTTTTAGTGGAAAAGCTTTCAGCTTTTCTTCATTCAGGATGATAATAGCTATGTGCTTATCATAGGTAGCTTTTATTGTGTTTATAAATGACCCTTGTATGTCCAACAACTTATAAAAAAGATTATACATCATAACCAGGTAGGCTTTATTCTAAGAATGCAAATTTTGTTCAACATACACAAAACCATAAATGTAATACACCATATTAACAAAAAAAAAGATAACAACCATACGGTCATATCAGTTGATGGAGAAAAAGCATTTGATAAGATACATCATCTCTTCATGAGCAAGAATCTCAGTTATATAAGTAATTCTAATACTTTCTTCTTTCCTTTTTTTAATGATAGTTTCTAAATTCATATTGAATTTCATATTCTTACAACTAGACATCTCTAAGGTATTCAGATGAAGTAAGGTAATATCCTTTGCTTCATACAACACAAGTAGGAACCTCTGAACTCCTGACAACTCCCTTATAATTTTAGTAAAATCTATTTATTATCATTAGAATACTTACTATTACTTAAAGTAGTTTAGTCAGAATAGTAATGCAAGGGAGGGCTTCAACAAACTGTAAGCAGGTCAGCGCTGTCATTGAATCGTTTTATGAGAGTAGAGGAAATGTCACATGATACCTGACCAGTTCTAATACTTTGTACTGAAACAGCAAAATCTGGATACCTTATGCTGTTGGATAACCAGCCCAGTGAATCTAAGGATGTACTACACAAACTTAGAGGAAAATGTACTTTGTAGTTTAATTAACATTCTGAAAAAAAAGGTTTTAGCAGAAAACAAATATCCTGAAGACCTCTATTGCAATAGTGTCTCAGTCAGTCACTGCATTGCTAACACAAATACCTGAGACTGGTGAAGTTAAGAGAATGGCGATTTATTTTGACTCACAGTTCTAGTGACGGGAAAGTCTGAAGGTGTGGACCAGGCAGCAGGCAGCCTGTAACATGGCCAACAGGTGCACCTAGGATGGCCAAAACATGCAGAGTGAAAGAGCTTCTAAAAACTCTACATAACAACCAGCTCTTGCAAGAACTAACACCTTCTTCGGAGAGCTGGAAATCACTGGGTTTCTGGAGACATCACTAACCCACTTATGAGACTATGGCCTCCATATTGCCATCAACACAATTCCATCACCCCACTAGTTTTCATATCTCCAAAAATCAAATTCCAAAATATGGAACTTTGGGGAGGGGGGGGTAAACAATCATCCAAACCATAACACATAGCAAAAGTATGTATTTTAAGTTTTCTTTAGTAAGAGATATATTTAATTATCAAGACTATAAATAAAATGCAGTGAATGGATATGATACAGGAGTTTTTGAATGTCAAAACTTTTTTTTCTTTTTTTCTATAACAATCTATAGCTTGTTATTAGGAATTCTCAACCAGGTATTAAAAAATAGCCATGTGTAAATTTAAATACAAGTCTACAAGATCCACATTTATCCAGCAAACTATATTGTTGGATATTCTTTCATCAACCATGTCTAAGTTTTTATTTGACATATAAATATTTCTAATACTCACTGCAGCAACACCAATGATCCTGCTTAACTTTCGATGTTGTCAGTATTTAGTTTTAGGAGATCTCTCAGTAGCCTGAGTGAAGATATAATTTGGAATAGAATTAGATTAATATTTTAGTTGCATTATTTTTAGTATTTATGTGCTTTGATATCTGATTTTTACATTGATCCTATGCTATGGTTTGAATATATTCCCCAAATTTTATGTGTTCAAAAGTTAATTATTTTTTAAGAATTACGTATTTGTTTATTTATTATTATTTTTAATTTGGTATAGGGCATGTGCACTCCCCAGAGAGAGACAAAGAAAGATCAAGTAAGAAAACAAGTCACCAGGTTCAGGGCTCAAACCATGGTTGGCCGTGTAAGAGTCCAGCACCTCAACCACTATCCCAACAGCTGGCACCAGAAAGCTAATTCTTAATGTAAACGTATTGAGATTTAAGGCCTTAAAAGTGATTAAGTTGTGAGGGCTCTGCCCTCATGAATGGATTAATGCTGTTTTATCAAGGGAGTGGGTTACTTACCACAGGATTGCGGACTTGACAAAAGAATGAGTTTAGCTTTCTTCCTGTGTACTTTTGTCTTCTCACCTTCTGTCATAGAATGATGTAGTGAGAAGGACCTCGCCAGATCCAGCACATGGAACTAGATTCCCTAGCCTCAAGAACTGTCACAGGGACAAGAAAATGGCATAATGGTTACATCACTGGAGTCCCATGTAGTTGACTACTATTCGAATCACAGACCTAATAGCTTAAAACTCACACTGGGTACATGTGTGTGAGTGCCCAAAATCCCAAGAAGAGCAGCACAAGACTGCTAGAAGATACTTTGTAATTTACACTCTAATATTGCTCATAACCTCATTGATTCAATAAGTACCCATTCTTGGTACAAATGACACCTTCATTCTTTAAAGGGATTACTGGAAACAAATAATAGAAAAATTAAATTATTATGTTAAAATAAACTGTGGATTCATAATGTACAGAATTGCCAAAATGTGTTTACTCAATTGTGTAGTATTTCATAATTTTTTCATTCCATTCAAGTTTAGGAAGACAGAAAAAGACAGTCTACATTTTAAACATAAGCCACGCAACCAGGAAGATTTCATTCTACTGTCAGGAATGGTGCAAAAATCAAATGATCAATCAAACAAATAAGAAAAATATAAAAAACAGATGTGCTAAAATAGAAAGTAATTTGATTTGTAACAAGGATAGAAAAGGGGATGATATGAATAAGATATAACAATCAAGAGAGAACACAGCCCAAAGACAAGTGTGAGAATCGGGCAGTGACTAGACTATAAAAGACTTTATTTATGGACAATTTGAAAAGACTTGTTTTTACAAATTTAGTGGAAAACTACTGAAAAATTTAAGAAAGTTGAGATTTGATATATGTAGTATATTTTTTAAGTTGCTGGACAAAGAACTCTGGACATGGGAAGAAGTGAATGTTGGAAGCATGAACTCAATGGATTCCTATAGTTGTGGAGAGAAGAACTAAGAGATGCGTGGACAAGGACAGTAGTAATCAGAATGCACAGAAGTATACATCTTTGAGATATATCCTGAGCACAATTAATAGTGGAATCAGTTTTGGAGACTTTAATCAGACCTAAAATATCCACTCCTCATAAAACCCTATTGAATGAATGAAAAGACAAACCACTTAGAAACTATATACTTGACAATGAACTTGTACTGAAACACTCAACACTCAGTAAGAAAACAAACAACTCCCAAACCAAAAATATGCATAATTTAAATTAAACCATCTATTAGTGCATTGAATGACTTCAACAAAGACATAAGAATTATAACTATTCACATGAAAAGATGCTGAATTTCACTGGTTGTTAGAAAAAATATAAAATAAAACCACAATGAGATATTCCTATACATTTGTAAAATTAACTAATATGAATAAGTCAAATCATATCAAGTGCTGGCAAGGATATGGAAAAACAGGAGCTCTGCTAGGACTTTTAGTGGACTGCAAAATGATAGAACCACTTTAAAAAGAAGTTTTGGGGGGCAGAAGATGGACTCCCACATGGTTGACCCATGGTTCAAGTCCCATACCCGGTGGGACTTGAGAAGAGAATAGGGAAGAGATTGTGACATGGCCATTCCCCCAAGGGATGATTTCTCACTTTCCCTCTCACTGTCTCTGTCTTTATCTGGTAAGTACATACACCCTAACATAATAAATAAATAAGTAAATAAATGAATATTCTAAACATAAATAAATTGTTTAGTGGTTTTTTGTTTGTTTTTAAGATTAATAATTTTTTTATTTTTTATTTTTATTTTTATTATCATCATAATCTTCTTTATATTACATTGGATTACATATAACTTTACAGTGTATTACATTGCTTTTTCAAAAGGGAATGCCATGCATGTCAGTCAATACAGAGACATTAATCTCTCCACTTCAATATTCAATATCTTTTCTATGATTTTCCCAATTATTATTATTATTCTAATTATTTTTTAAAACAGTCAATCACTATTTCTCATTTTACTTTTAAAAAGACTTTACCAATCATGAAATACTTCTCAGACCAATCTAGTTGAGAATACTCTACATGTCATCATTAATAGGTAACAAGCCATATCTGTTTCCCACTAATGTCCTGCCTCTCTATTGTTCTCTTGCTATCTTTCTCTATCCTCTTCTCTTCACCTCCCCCATTCAACACTGTCCTATTCTCGTTAAGTACTTTCACTGCTTTTATGTCCTCCAATTTTTTGCTCTCTACCATAGAGTGCAGATAGTCGGTATATATTGAGTGGATACATACAATATCTTTCTTTCATAGCCTGGCTTACTTCACTCAGCAATAGATCCTCCATATCTGACCACTTTCTATCAAATGCCAGGGTCTTGTTATTTTTTATGGCTGAGTAGTATTCCATAGAGTATATATACCACACTTTTCCAATCCATTCATCAGTTTGTGGACATTTAGGTTGGTTCCATGTCTTGGCAATTGTGAATAATGCTGCAATAAACATTGATGTGCAAGCAGTTTTCCCACTGAGCATTCTCCTGTCTTTCGGGTAAATACCCAGAAGTGGGATTGCTGGATCAAATGGTAGTTCTATTTGTAGATCTTTAAGGAACCTCCATATTGTTCTCCACAGTGGTTGAACCAGTTTACATTCCCACCAACAGTGTAGGAGGGTTCCCTTTTCACCACATCCCCGCCAACACTTCTTATTACTTTTTATATTCGTAAACTTTGCCATTCTGACAGGGGTTAGGTGGTATCTCATCATGGTTTTTATCTGTATCTCCCTTATGATGAGGGATGTTGAGCATTTCCTCATATGCTTTTCGGCTGTTTGTATGTCTCCCTTAGAGAGATTTTTGTTCAGCTCATTTTCCTATCTTTTAATTGGGTTAATCACTTTTATTTTTTTTTTTGCATAAGGCACTTGAGTTCCCTATGTATTCTGGTTATCAGTCCCTTGTCTGATGCATATTTAACAAAAATATTTTCCCATTCTGAGGGTTGTTGGTTCACACTTATAACTGTGTCCTTTGCTGTGCAGAAACTTCTTAATCTAATATAGTCCCACTTGTCCATATTAGGGATGATTGTCTGTGCTTTGGAAGTCTTATTTAAGAAGTCTTTGCCTACTCCAATGTCTCCCAGAGTTTCCCCAGCATTTTCCACTAGTAGTTTTATTGTTTGAGGTCTTAGGTTCAGATCTTTGATCCATTTTGAGTTGATTGTTGTTAATGGTGAAAGATGGGGGTTCAGTTTCATCTTTCTGCAGGTGGACACCCAGTTTTTCCAGCACCATTTACTAAAGAGGTTTTCCTTTTCCCAATGGATTGACTGATATTCTTTGTTAAAGATCAGTTGGCTATAAGCTTTGGGGGTTATTTCTGGGGTCTCTATTCTCTTCCATTGGTCCACATGTCTGTTTTTATGCCAATACCATGTTGTTTTGATGACCACAGCTTTATAGAATATCTTGGGATCAGGGAGTGATATGCCTTCTACTCCATTCTTCTTGTGCAGGATTGCTTTTGCATTACGAGGTCTTTTATGATTCCAGAAAAATTCTATGATTGTCTTTTCTAGGTCTGTGAAGAATATTTCTGGTATTTTGACTGGAATTGCATTAAACATGTAGATTAATTTGGGTAGAATTGCCATTTTTATTATGTTGATTCCTCCAATCCAGGAGCATGGGATGTCCTTCCACTTTTTTATGTCAGTTTCAATATCTTTTTTAAGATTTTCGTAGTTTTCTTTATAAAATCTTTGACTTTCTTAGTTAGGTTTATCCCTAGGTATCTTATACACCTTGTGGCTATGGTGAAAGGGATTCCTTTCTTCACCTCTGCTTCGTTCAACTTGTTGTTCACAAATAGAATGCTATAGATTTTTGGATATTGATTTTGTATCCTGCCACCTTAACTGTATTCACTTATTACTTCAAGAAGTTTTTTCATGGATACCTTTGGGTCTTCTAAATATACCATCATGTCATCTGCAAATAAAGATATTTTCAACTCTTATTGGCCTATTCAAATGCCTTTAATATTGTTCTCTTCTCTGATTGCAATAGCTAAGACTTCCAGTACTATATTAAAGAGCGGTGGAGAAAGTGGGCAGCCTTGCCTAGTACCTGTTTTCAGAGGAAAAGCTTCTAGCTTTTCCCCATTCAGTATAATGTTAGCTGTGGGTTTTTCATAGATTGCTTTTATTGTGTTCAGAAATGACCCTTCTATACCAATCTTACTGAGAGTCTTAATCATAAAAGGATGTATTTTATCAAATGCTTTCTCTGCATCAATTGAGATGATCATATGGTTTTTATCTTTCTTTCTGTGAATGTGGTATATTACATTTATGGTCTTGCGTATATTGAACCACCCCTGCATCACTGGTATAAAGCCTACCTGGTTGTAATGAATGATCTTTGTTATATGTTGTTGGATATGATTTGCGAGTATCTTGTTGAGAATTTTTGCATCTATATTCATCAATGATATTGGTCTGTAGTTTTCCTTTTTTGTCATGTCCTTATCTGTTTTGGGGATGAGGATGATGGAGGCTTCATAAAATGAATTTGGAAGGTTTCCTTCCTTTTGAATCTTTAGAAATAATTTTAGTAGGATAGGGGTTAATGCTTCCTTAAAAGTTTTGTAGAATTCAGAAGTGAAGCCATCTGGACCTGGGCTTTTCTCTTTTGGGAGGTTATTTATTACTGATTCAATCTCCTGGCTTGTTATAGGTCTATTCAGGTTCTCTATGTCCTCCTGATCCAATTTTGGTAGATTATATGCATCTAGGAATTTGTCCATCTCCTCCAGGTTATCTTGTTTGTTGGCATATAGTCGCTCATAGTATCCTCTAATGATATTTTGTATTTCTGCTATGTCTGTAGTAACATTGCCTGTTTCATCACATATTTGATTAATCTGGTTTCTTTCTTTCTTCTTCCTGATCCATCTAGCCAATGGTGTGTTGATCTTGTTAATCTTTTCAAGGAACCAGCTTTTGCTTTCATTTATTTTCTGTATGGTTCATTTATTTTCTATTTCATTTATTTCTGTTCAACCCTTTTTCTTTTCGCCTGGCATTTTTGGGGTTTGTTTGTTGTTGTTTTTCCAATTCTCTGAGGCCTGATAAGTTATCTATTTGCCATCTTTCCATCCTTTTCTTATGTGCACTAATTGCTATGAATTTCCCTCTTATGACTGCTTTTGCTGTGTCCCATAGATTCTGGACACTTGTGTACTCATTATCATTTGTTTCCATAATTTTTTTTTTTTTTATTTCAGCCTTAATTTCTTCAGTAGTGAAGAAGTCATTCAGAAGTAGGTTGTTCAGTTTCCATGTGTTCGTGTATTTTGGGGGCTGTTCCTTGAAATTAATCTTGAGTTTAATTCCATCATGGTCAGAGAAGATCCTGGGTACAGTTTCTATGCCTTTGATTGTGTAAAGGCTTGATTTGTGTCCTAACATCTGATCTATCTTTGAAAAGGTTCCATGTCGGGGTGAGAAAAATGTATATGTTGTGAATGTAGGGTGGAAAGTTCTATAGATATCTGTCAGGCCCATTCAATTTATAGTATCATTTAAGTCCTGTATCTTTCTATTTATTTTCTGTCCAGAAGATCTGTCTGTAGGAGATAATGGGATGTTGAGATCTCCAGCAATTATAGTATTTCTCCCTATCTCTCCTTTCAGCTTTAGCAGTCTTTCCTTCACATATTTAGGTGCACCTGAGTTGGGTGCATAGATATTTATAAGAGTTATGTCTTCTTGCTGGATTACCCCATTTACTATTATATAATGCCCTTCTTTGTCTCTTCTTACAGTCTTTGTCTTGAAATCTATTTTGTCTGAGATCAATATCACTACTCCAGCCCTTTTTTGATTTCTGTTTGCATGGAATACCTTTTTCCAGCCCTTGAGTTTTAGTCTATGTATGTCTTTATCAATAAGGTGAGTTTCTTGTAGGCAAAAGATAGAGGGTTTCTGTTTTCTTATTCATTCAGCCAGTCTATGTCTCTTAACTGGGGAATTTAATCCATTGACATTCAATGTAATTATCGATATTTTCATACCTGATCCTATCATTAAGTGAGTCATCTTCTTGGTTGCTTTTTGTTCTCGTATAACTGTCTCTGATTTATTAGTTTTCCTGGTATAGTACTCCCTTCAGAACCTCTTGAAGAGCTGGTCTGGAGTTGGTAAATTCCTTAAAATTTTGTTTATTCGAGAATTTTTTTATCTTTTTTTTCCATATGAAAGATAATTTTGCCGGGTATAGTATTATTGGTTGAAATTTTTTTCACTCAACACTTTGACTATGCTTCCCCATTCTTTCCTTGCCTGCATTGTTTCCGCTGAGATATCCGATGTTAGCCTGATGAGGTGACCTTTGTAAGTAACTTGGCATTTCCCTCTTGCCAACTTTAGTATCTTGTCTTTGTCTGTTGTTCTTGCCAGTCTGGCTATGATGTGCCTTGGAGAGGATCTTCTTGGGTTGATTCTACTCGGGGTCCTCTGTATTTCCTGGGTCTGGATACTTGAATGTCTTTCTAGATTTGGAAAGTTTTCTTCTAGGATTTCATGGAATAAATTATCTAGGCCCTTATTATTTTCTTCCTCTTCTGGAATACCAATTATCCGGATGTTGGGGCGCTTGATGGTATCAAGTATTCCTCGTATATTATCCTCATTTTTCATGGTTGTTTTTTCAATCTTCTTGATACTTTTTTCTAAGTCAGATGTTTTGTCTTCTACGTTAGAGATTCGATCTTCTGCCTGGTCTAACCTACTTTTAATACTTTCAAGGAAGGGTTTGATTTCCTGTTTCACATTTTTCAATCTAGAATTTCCATCTGGTTCTTGTTTAAGGTATCCATTTCTTCTTTCAAGTGATGAAATGACTTCCTCATCTCCTTGTCTCTTTTCTCTTCCATCTCAGTTAGTTTGGTCACTACATTCTTTATCAGACATGTACACGACATCCATTGTATTGACTGTGGGTGATGTAGGCATGATCATTTCCCTTGAGGGAGAGGCCTTTTGTTGGTTGCTCATATTTCTTGAGCCTCTGCGATTGTTCCTAGTCATCAGGTAATCTATATGTTTCTTTCTAACTTACTTAAGGTATTTCTGAGTGTTCAAAGTTGTACAGGATTAGAAAATTGATGATTTCTCTTATGGTTGGCCTACCTGTTGCTCACAATTACCATTAACTGTTGTCACTAGCCCTGGGTAGCCCAAAGTCCTCCCTGTTTCTAAGGAGTGGTGAGTCTCCAACTGACCTAATAAGTAACACCTCAAGAGCAAAGAAAAACAAAATGAAGAATGGAAATTGTGCGGTGCGTGTTGCGCTCCGCGCGCTATTCAAATCACCAAAACTCAAAGAGTCCAAAGGCTAGTGGGAAAGGGTCAGAGGATGAGTGACAGGACCAGGTTAGTCGGGCCTGCAGCCTCAGTCCCAGACAACCATCCTGGGGTCCAAGGAGGAGGAACGGTGGGGATGTACGAAGATTCGGAAGGGTCGGGCCTGCAGCCTCAGTCCACCTGGTGTCCAGAACTACTGGCTGGCTTGATCCGGATTGCAGGTGGGGTGGGGTGGGAGTTCTCCTTAAAGTCCCAGACAACCAACCTGGGGGTCCAAGGAGGAGGAACGGTGGAAGATTAATAATTTTTAAATTTTATTTATTTATTTTAATTTGACCAAAGAGGGAGAATGAGAGAGAGAGAAAACAAGCCACCTGGGACTTGAACCACAGTTGGTCATGTGGGAGTTCAGCGCCCTTAACCATGCCACTTGCTGGGCCCTGGTTTAGTAAATTTTTAAAAATAAAAATATAGTTTCTAAATAATTCAACTAGTTTATGCTATGTATTTTCTGAAGAAAATGAATAAATGAAAGTATGTCCATACAAAGACATGTAACAAAAGTCACAGCAGTTTTTTATTTTTTATTCTCCCAAACTGAAAACAAGACAAATATTTATGAACAAATGGGGCTAAACTGTGCATAATGTAATGCTACTCACACACAAAAAAATGCAAACTATTGATACATGTAACAATATGGATAAATTTCAAAATAATAATGTTGTATAAAAGAAACCCAGCATTAAATAGAATATAATGTATGATTCCATTTGCATAAAATTCTAGAAAGTGCAAAATAATTTATAGTCACAGAAAGTAAATTAGTGTTGTGTGAAGACAGAAAATGGGGTGGGGATGAGAGGTGAAGTTGAAGGAGCATGAGGAGACATTAAGGAGCGATGTTTCTGTTACTTTTCTTGATTGCGGTGATGATTTTACATGTGTTTTCGCATGTCAGTACTTGCCAAACTGTGTACTTCATATATACACAGTATATTGTATATTAAGTGTACTCTGAGGAAAATAATTAACAATGCCTGTTCTTTTACTTCCAGTAAATGAAAGATTATGCTGGCAGCTTCTGAGTTGACTTATAAATATATTTGGCCAGGAAAATCATGAATTACTCAACCAAGCATTGAAATTAGACCTCACGATGTGACCTACATAGGTAGATCTCCTGGATCTCAAACTCTGAGACTGTTTTGTTTTGTTCTGTTTTGTTTTTGCTGTCTAAACTGATAGCTTCTTGGTGTCTTGACTTTCAATATCTGATTATCATCTACATCCTGCTTGATATGGCTTATTTATAAGATTTAACGATTCTTTGTATAGTGGAACACTGCACAATGACGCATGAGTAGGTTAAAGACAAAGCTCCAAAATAGAATTCTAGACCTATATAACAAAACATCATGCTGTGCAACTTCACTATGAAGAAAAACAAATCAACAAACAAATCAACTTCCAAACCCCAACATAGAAAACAGTGGCCTGCAAGACCATGCTTGTGATACTCAGGGAGGACAAGAGGAAACTGAACTAGTAGGAGCAGTTTATATGGACCAAGAGGGGAGGGGAGCTTGCTTTGGTAGACTCATTGTGGATGAACTATGATGAATATCTGAGACATTGAACTATTGCCTACTAATCTGATACTTGGCCCTCAGGAAAATTAGAGCAGAGGATACAGCTCCTGGAGTATGACAGTCTAAAGGGAAGTGCTTAGGGTGTGGACTGAATCATCTGCCCAAGAATAGAAAGTGGGGACCAGGAGGGGGCATGGTGGTTAAGGAGCTGGACCCTGACATGGCCAATCACAGCTTGAAAATCATGCCAGACACGTCTGCATGCATGCCCAAAATCCTGAGAGAAGAATGGAGGTGAAGAAATTATATTAAAACGAAACAAAATTAAAACCCACTATAGTATATCTTTGGTCTTGTAGTTGGCCCTGTTACATATCTTTGCAGATCAATCATGATTTCTACCTGTTAATCTCAATTTCAATCAGATTATATTCTTCACAATCAGTTTTGTACTGTCAATTCTTTTTCAGTTTACCTATTTATTGTATTTCACTGTATTCACTCATCTGCTTCTACAACCCAAAAATGGATGTAAAGAGGCAAGATTAAGGTGCTTCTTCATAAATCTCTAAAGAAAACTTGCTACACAAATTAGTTACAGTTTTAAACTTAAATTTCACTGTAAATGTACTACTTTACAAAACTAAAATGGAATTTAACTTCAGGTGCTTTCCTTTTTATTGTTGCACCAAATTTTAACTCTAGTTTAAAATGTAGCAGCTACATCTATCAGAATGTGAGCATCGTAATGTATACATCAGGCGTTGCACTTGAGTGTACTTCCATCCGCATTAATGAGCCTGGAAAACTTCAGCTACAAGAACATACCTGGCCTTTCTTCACTCACTCAGACTTAAACCTCAGAGGTCTTCCTACCTGGTTACATCTGACATTGAAAGCTTTCTCTAAATCCTAACGTGAGTAACTGATTACTCCGTTGGTTAATTCTCTCATTATTATTAGAACTTCAGGACTCAGATGAGATCCCCTGACAATATATATCTTTCATCAAGTCTGTGTTATATGCCACAGGTTGCTTCAAGTTATTTTTCTGCATACTTCTGATAGTGACATTAACTAATAAAATAGTGGCTAGTATATAACTCTGAAAGATAAAGCTATTGAGATGCAGATGATCTGCCCTGGATCACAAAAAGGTAGAAGAACTTTAAATCAAAGCTTTTACCTTTTTTCCATTGAGAAAAATCATTATTTTTTTTTCTCTACTAACGAGACAAACTCTACCATCTTAAATTTCAACCAATAGTTTAGCGATCCTTCCCATTCTATAGTTAGGCATAACAGAAAGGAAAACTTTCTTGTTTTTGAAAGTAAAATTAAGGCATTAAATAAGATGTAATAAACTACATAGTTCTTTTGAAACTGATTCAATATTAAAAGGATTTTGACATAATGTTAAGGAAGAGCCTCTAAATTTGGCAATATTTCATCTCCCCGTTCATTTTAGTGTGTACCTGAATTAAATTGTTTCAGTAGAAAAAAACTGAAAGTAAAAATTTATTTAAGCTTAATTTATTGCAGCGTATTCATTGTTAAAACTCTTAGGCACTACCTGGTCGTCAGGCACTAAACCCTAGTATCAGTGTCCTCAGAGAAATTCTGGAAAGGCCTACATGCGGCTTGCATTATTATGTTCTAAGAATGCTTCAGTTCAAATAGGAATAGCAAATCTATTCCAACCTCCCTCCCCTTTCTCCACTACACTGCCTCACTTTCTATACCCATAATACAATCGATTGATTTATTATAATTAGGCTCATAAAAGAACCAATTCATTTGAAAAGCGGAGTTCATGAGAAGTACTAAAAAATAATCAGACTTGAGTCACACCCAATTCCTTTGCTCTGTGACCAGAGAGTCCTTTAAAGGTAAACACTGAATATTGGTTAGCTTAGGTTCAAGTAAGACATTTGATACCTAGAGAAAAATAAGCAGGAGAGCGAATAAATCAGTAGTCACATTTCTGAAGAATGAAGTTGGTAGATTGCAAGTGACAGGTTCAATTACTGGTCCATGGACCACTGACACATCTGCCTTAAACTCTGAGGAATGGGCAGTGGAAAAAGGATGAATAACTCTTAAGATTTAGAGAAAATATGTAACCACTCAGGCAGAAAATTAGCAATTACATTTTGTGCCATCAGTAATAACTATTTCAACAAAGATCTTAGGTTAACGTCAGACTGTGTGACAGTATATCAACCATTACACCTGTGTTCAATCAGCAACCACATCCCTCAATGTGATACTGAGCTGTTTAGTTCAAATGTGGCTTGTTCGGTGATAAGCAAGATGGCTGACATCTGGTACGGAAGTATTCAAAAGCAATTTGCTTCACAGTTTTGACACTGACTATTGAAAAAAGAAAAATCTGTAAAATTTGGACAGTTCCAATTTGTCTTTTCAGATTTTCCTTTGATATTTTTTTCTTTGCCGAAATAAAGAAAATTATAATTTTTATTGAAGACGAAAGTACAAAATTAGATTAGTAGACCAGTTAAGAGTTGTATTAGAGCAGGCCATTTCAAGTATATAGTTAAATAAATATCAACTTTGATAAAAGCTTAAATTCATAATATCACTTTTGTATTTCAAAGTTAAGAAATATGAAGATAGTTGACAAATTAAAAATACAAATAAAAAAATAGCTATAATATTTAAACTTCTCTATGCTTTCAATCTGGTATGATATTTTGTCTTACTGTAAATACTTATTGAGAAGCAAAAATGAGAATTATAATTAATTTCTCATTGACAGATAAATATAATTGATTTAGCCTATAAGCCTTGTTATCCTATATTCTTACAACCCAAAATATAAAAATAAATACAAATAATACAGAAAAGTCAAGTAACAAAAATGTAGAGAATTAAATATGACTAAAATTTAAACAAATGGCTAATCAAGAGATTAGAAACTGAAATTATCTGTAAAAATATATAGCTAGGTGGAGTCACTAAATGACCATATTTGGTCTAAAAATGTATTTATAAGTAGCATTAAGATACAAGACAGAGATAAGATCTTATACCTGATCATTTAGGTAAAAAGTCAGATATGGTACATTGCCATCTTGGTAGTCACATTAGCTATAATTTTTTTTTTTTTTTTGAGAGGTTTTTGGCTTCAGGTACATGCATTCACCAGAGAGAGAAAGAAACAGTGAGAGGGAAAGTGAGAACTCACACCCCAGGATGATGGCCACACCACAATCCCTTCTCTTCCATCTCCTCCTAGGATCTTGGCATGCACACACACATACCGGGAGTGAGTTCAAGCCACTGGGTTTGGGACTCGAATCGTGGTCGGCCATGTGGGAGTACAACCACATAACCTCCATGCCATCTGCTGGCCCATTAGTTATAAAATTTTAAAAGTATCTATGGGGGTGAAACAAACAAACTGGCAAGTAAAATTTGCTCAAGGTAAATAATTAAATGAACTTTATTATGTCTTGACATCAGAATCACATTAAGGGTGTCAACATATCTCAGACCTGAGATAGATTTTTTTAATCACAAATGAAACTATTCTCTTATCATATATACTAATATTCTTTTTCCTTCTTTCTTTTTTTTTTTTTTTTTTTTTTTTTTTTTTTTTGCTGTAGGGCGTGTGAACACACACCAGAGAGAAAGTGAGAAATCATCCCTCAGAAGATTGGGTCAGGCCAAAATCCTTTTTTCTCCATTCTCCTATCAGGATTTTGGGTATACATGCATACACACCCAGTATGATTTTCAAGCCACTGGGTATGGAACATGAACTGTGGTCCGGAGCCTTAACCACCACATTTGAGAGTCCCGCGCCTTAACCACCACACCGCCTGCTTGCCCGTATGTGCACTAATTTATTGTAGTTTGTGTGTCTGGTATCAAATCAGAAATATATGTACATATGTCTACTATATTTTATATGTATTTTGTCTATTTATATACAATGTGTGTAACATGTTATGTATGTAGTTATATAGTCAGATGCATTGTCTTAGTCTGTTACTGTATTGCCTACAGAAATAATCTGGGAAATTTAGAAGAATGGTGGTATCTTGGACTCACTGTCCTGGTGGTGGAAAGTTCAAAGGTGTGAAACTGGCATCAGACCAGCTACATCACAACCTGGCTTACAGGTGCAGAGAAGGTGATGGGTGTGTTCAGAGAGAGTGGTTTGTGTTCTACGTGAGTCTCTGCCTGCCTCTTTTCTTTTTATAAACCCACTAGGACTCGGTCGTGGGGGACCTTCTCTAACCACATAATCACTGATGTCTTCCTCAAATCCCACCATTCAACATCATAATTGGATCAAATTTTTACAATCACTCAACACATGAAGTTTTGGGGTATATATTCAATTATAGCACATATTTAATAATATTGATATAATCATTGGTCTACCTCTCAAGATTGCATGTGAAGCCTACAGATTATTATGATAGACAGAGGAGAGATAATTTTTAAAAAAATATCCTTCATGAATTTTCCATGACACCATAGAATCATCTTGTGTGACTCTGTTGTGTATAATTCTGGACAAGTACACACACACACACACACACACACATATACATACAAACACAAAAATAAGGATGGGATTACAATGATACATGAAATATATTAAGTGCTATGCAAAGCACATTGTCTTCAATTCAGTTTACATAAGATCAGTGTAAATGCAAAAATAAAAGTTATGCTGTCTTACAAATTATATTTTCAAAACATTATATTTGGACCTAACATTGGTAAATGAATGACATTTTGCATAATCTAGAGAGCCATTCTAAATCATGCGGAGGGCATGTTTTAAGAGAAAATTGACCCAGCCCTGCCAGTGCAGCAGTAGGGTACCGCTGCAGTGAAAACCGTAATGAACACCAGGACTTTGTTCTCAGGTCAGCCTGTATGTGCATATGTATGCCCATGATCCTGGCCGACTAGAAAAAGGTTTGGAGGTCGTGGGCAATTACAATGTGAGACCCAGTTGAGAATTCTTGTTATTCTCTCTCCTTTATTCTTTCCCATAAGAAGAAAAAAAAAAGAAAAAAAAAAAAAAAACCTAGGTAAACACTTTAAAAACAAAATCTACTTTTATTAAATTTTTTCCTGGATTATTCTGGTAAATTCAGAATAAATGAGTTTATATTTGCGTTTATATTCTTAAAGCATATGTAACTAAACTGTGTAAATACAGATCACACACAATATCGGGGTGATTACATCAACACACTTCACTTCGCCAGATTAGCGGTCTAGGCGAAAAAGAGAATGGAGAGGACAATAACTCCTCTTTTCCTCCAATATAAGCGTACCACTTTTGGACTTCACAATAGCAGTTTTTTTCTTGAGCTCAGAACCACCACCTCCCATAATTGATTTGAAAGCCTTGTAACATTGTACATTGGGCAAAGTTTATTCTTAGAACTTTCTAATTTCCTTTTTGTTTTTCCTCTTTCCTACTCATGATTCCCAAGGCATTTCTATCTCATCTCCATCCTATCAGTGTTCAATTTCAAATAGCTATAATGTGGGGAGGGTATGAGTGACTTCTTCTCATTAAGGTATAAATGATTGATTGATTCTTGTTCTGTCTTTTTCCGGGGCATTTACATTTTAATAGGGAATAATTCTTTCATTCATGGGGAATGAGTTCTATAATAGTGTCATTTCAAAGTAGAGTAATAGGACACCATGAGGGAAACTTGGACTTGGGAAATCTGCCTTGTTCTTTTTTTCTGAAGGGCATATCCCTTTGCTTATTACTTTTCAAAAGTTTAAAATTTTAGCCTATATCTTGGATTGCTTCATCTCCAAAATGGGGTTTAGAGTCTCCAAAGCTAACGTAATCTGCTGGAAGTAATTTAAACATGGATGCAATCACGTTAACTCTTTCATATCACTAAGGTAACCTTGAAAACAGAGTATTTGTCATATAGAAAGCCTCTGAGGTATGGGGAATCCAAAGCTGAAATAAAGCAAGAAAAAAATAGCATCAAGCCCAAATACATAAAGCCACAGGAAGTGCAGTGGGACAACCTAATCAGCCATCCTAGCAGTAATATTTATATACCTCCCAGCACTGTAGTAAATATTGTTTTATGCACATACACTATTCCTTCGGCTTCAAGGAGAGATGAGATTTCTAAGCACTCTCTTGCTGTGCAACTCTAGTAAATAAAATGTACAGTACCCTTATAACTATCCCAGAGAGACATGAAAATCATGTCGTAGGCAGTCTTATTCTTGCTTAAAACAATTTTTATGAATTGTAAATCATACATAATTCTGGGGAAAGAAAATACACATGAAGTGTACTGACAACTTGTTTCTGTCTACATCATAAAGGATTACATTTTAAAATTGCATTATTTCACGTACCACTACATTTTTATAATTTCATTTACTGTAAAATCACAGCAGCCTCAGAAAAATTTGTAAAATTAAGCAAAATGTCAAACGTTGGCTGATTTTATGTATGTTACCAGACTAAATTGAGATATAAAATTCTGGCCTCTTAATATCTAAGAACTCACTCAAAATATCAATGCACTCTCACCAAGTTCAAGGAGGCTTTGGTCATAAATTAACACTAGCTAGAGTTATTCTTCTGGTAACACAAGTGGCAGTAAAAACCCAAACTCAGATCATCCAGTTTTTTTTTCTTTTTCTTTTTCTTTTTTTTTTTTTTTTTTGGAGAGGTTTTTGCTATAGGGCGCGTGCGCTCGCCAGACAGACAGAGAGAGACAGAGAGATAGAAAGCAGGAAAACACCCCCCAGGGGGGATGGCCACGCCGCAATCCCTTCTCCTCCATTCTCCTCTCGGGATCTTGGGCACGCACGCACACGCGCCCGGCGTGAGTTTAAGCCGCCGGGTCCGGGACTCGAACCGCGGTCGACTACGTGGGAGTACAGCGACATAGCCATTACGCTAACTGCTGGTCCCAAGATCATCCAGTTTTATACAAGTGAAATAAACTAACCAAGGTTAGTAAATACATCATCTAGCATACAGCCTCAAGTATGTAGATGTATTTTAGTCCTCTAGTGCAAATTGAAAAAAATTACTGGTATTTTGGACAACAAACATACATCATTTGCATGGTCATCCTGTGAACATTTCTTATTAGTATTTAGTTCCTTAAGGCCAATTGTAGTAAGAGATAACACAACTGGATCCTTATGTGAAAGGTTCTGGGTTCACCTACCATGAATTCTCTGAACGCATGGGTACATGGGTATATGCATATAATATGGGCCTGCAGTGGTGGTGAATTACAGCATAAACACCCCATTGAGGTTAGCTCTCTCTTCCTGTGTTATTCGCTCTCTCTTTCTCTGGCCCTTATTTTTGTGAACGAATTAAATAAGTAAAGTTTTTAAAAATTTACTGTCTTGGGAACCAGCAGTTAGCGTAATGGCTATGTTGCTGGACTCCCACGTAGTCGACCGCGGTTCGTGTCCCGGACCTGGCAGCTTAAAACTCACGCTGGGCGCGTGTGCGTGCGTGCCCAAGATCCTGAGAGGAGAATGGAGGAGAAGGGATTGCGGCGTGACCATCCCCCCTGGGGGATGATTTCTCGCTTTCTGTTTCTCTTTCTCTCTCTGTCCGTCTGGCGAGCGCACGCGCCCTATAGCGAAAACCTCTCCAAAAAAAAAAAAAAAAAATTTTAGTGTCTTAAACATATTTTAAACTTCTATGGTCAATCAAATTTTAGATTATAAAGCAAAAAGTTTTAATTCCTACAAATGTCCTTAAGTGTTTTTAAATTATTTACCGATTGAAGAATTCCACATGTATTTAAAATGTCTATGTCACTTCAAATAGGTTTTTTAAAACTAAAACTTCTCTGGGACCAGTTGTATGTACTGTTATTGTTATTAATAGAATGTTAGCTATAGCTCCTAAGAATAAAAACAATATTCTTGAATGTTTTGGTTGCTAAAAGTCTATTCTTTGAATAATGAAAATTTTACTTACTAGAAAGAGAGTTTTTTTTTTTTAACTTCAGTTAGAATAAATTGTATTCTCATTTGAATTGTGACTTTTAATTTAGTACTTGAAATCTTTATTTTTAGAATAAATATGCTTCTTTACAATTCATGAGAAAATAATTTATTTAAATTTCTAGGAGAAACAAACAAAAAATACTTTCAGTTTCTTTTTTTAACCTTTCCCTTTTACAGGATATAGAGATATCTTGTAAAAATAACAAAATATTAGAATTCTCCGATGTAATGATAACAGAATTTAATCTAAAGTAATGGTACAGAAGAGTTTCTATAGTATTCTTGCCTCTGTAAAGAGGAGTGAGAAAAAGAGGAAATTTAAAACACATTTCTTCTTTTGACTGGAGAAAATATTATTTAGAGAATATCAGAGAAAATTTCTTTTTTCTCTGCCTGGCCCTCACCATATTTTCTGTACTGTATTAAATTTAAATTTCATTTAAATTAAAATGCCATTAATGGGGACTAGCTGACCTGCTAACTCAAAAAACTGTTACACAGAGGTTAATTAAAGTATATCTGCTTCAATTCTCTTTAAAATTAGAAAAAAAAAATAAGTATTCTCTTTTAAATATTCAAACCAGTTTTGTTATTTAGAAAATTTAAGAATGTGCTTAATACACAAAGCTTTATGTAAGTGGAAGAAACAAATTATACTTAATACTCACCAAACTCTTATAATCAGCTCCAGATGCTGTTCTTTTTTATTTAATTGTATTCATTGTCATTATTTTATTTAATTTTGAAGTTTACCAGAGAGAGACAGAGAGAGAGAAGCAAAGTGAGAAAGCAAGCTGCCAGGTCCAGGACTCGAACTGCGGTCAGCCATGTGGGAGTCCGGCTGCCTTAACCACCATGCCACCTGCCAGCCCTGAGATAGTAAGTTGAAATGCCACCATTTTTTGCATTGGATATGAAATTTTTAAAAACAATCTTACAAACTTATTCTTATTAAGAACAATTTGTTGTTAAGCCTTTTAATTATCTTAAATGGTAAAATTAATACCCTTTAATTAAGGAAAATAAATATCAAATTTATTTAATAATGCTTATTTAATAAAGTTTTTTTTGTTTGTCTTTTTTTTTTTTGGAAAGGTTTTTAGCTACAGGGCATGTGCACTTGTCAGAGAAAGAGACAAGGAGACAGAAAAGGAGAAATCACTCCCTGGGGAAATGGCCATGCCTCAATCCCTTCTCCTCTATTCTCCTCTTGGGACTTAAACAGATTTCTCAAACCACAACAGAAGTTAGATGAAATACATGAGACTGAGCTGGTGAAACAGAATTTTATGAGTTTTGACTCATAATGGCTATGTAGCTGGTGTAATGGCTATGTTACTGGACTTCCATGTAGTCAACTGCAGTTTGAGTCCCAGACATGTTGGCTTAAATTCATGCCAGGTGCATGTGCATGTGTGTCCAAGATCCCAAGGGGAGAATGGAGACGGAGGGATTGCAGCATGGCCAACCCCCCTGGGGGGTGATTTCTCGTGTTCCTTCTCTCTGTTTCTCTCTGTCTTTCTGGTGAGCACATGTGCCATAGCAAGAAAACCACCCCCCCCAAAAAAAAAAAAAATCCAAACAAAACAAAAGCCCAGATAAATAACTTTGAAAGTTGGAAAAACAATACATGAACAAAATGAGAAGTGTAAAAAGGAAATATAGACTTCAAATATAACTAAACAGAAATTATAGATCAGAAGAACATAACAAATTAAATAAAAAATTCAATATTGAGTTCTAAAGCAGACTTCACTGAACAAAATAAGTGATCTGATCACAAGTTACTTGAAATTATCCAGTCATTAAGTTAATATAAAAAAGAATAAAATGGAATGATAAAAGTCTATGAAAATTATGGGACACCTTCAAGGGAACAATCAGAATATGGGAGATTCAGTAAGGAAAGAAATATAAAGGAGAAAGAAATCTATTTGGGGACATGATGGTTAGAAACTTTACAAATCTTGGAAGAAATATAGAAATCCTGTGCTTGAAGTTGAGAGGTATTCAACTAGGCAAAATTCAAAGAAAATATCACCAAGACTCTTTGATATTAAAATCAAACATTCAAAAGCAAAGACAAAGAGAATTTTTACAGTAACAAGAGAAAAGTGACATATCACACACAAGGGAATATATATCAGACTACCAGTAGCTAGTCTTTCCAAGACTAACAAAAATTGAAAGAGTTTATCATCACTATATCAGACTTATAAGAAATGCTAAAGGGACTTTATGCGGAAATTAAGATTCTTTTTTTTTTTTTTTTTTTGAGAGGTTTTTGCTACAGGACGCGTGTGCTCACCAGACAGACAGAGAGAGACAGAGAGACAGAAAGCGAGAAATCACCCCCCAGGGGGGATGGCCACACCACAATCCCTTCTCCATTCTCCTCTCAGGATCTTGGGCACGCACGCACACGCGCCCAGCGTGAGTTTTAAGCCACAGGATCCGGGACGCAAACCGCGCTCGACTACATGGGAGTCCAGTGACATAGTATTACGCTAACTAGTCCCTACTGAAATTAAGATTCTAAATTAGTAGCATGAAAATATATGAAAGTATATGACTCACTAATAAAAGTAAATATATCATCAAACTCAGAATATTGTAGTACTATAATGATGGTCTAAAAACCACTTTTAACACTAGTACAGATGATTCATGACTTATAATGGTTACACTGACAATTTTTTTTTTTTTTTTGTATGCTACAAAAGTCAACAGTGTTCAACAGAAACCATACCTCAAGTTTTGAAGTTTTTATCCAAGGCTAGCAAAATATGTATAATATTCTCTCATGATGCTAAAGTGGTGGCAGTAAACCATTCTATTTTTCATTTTCAATACAGTATGCAATGAATTACATGATGTACTTAACATTTTATTGTAAAATAAGCTGCTTGTTAGATTATTTTGCCAAAATGTAAGCTAATATAAGTGTTTTAAGCTTATTTAAGATAGCATAAGTTGGGGGAACCAGCAGTTAGCATAATGGCTATGTCACTGAACTCCCACATAGTCGACCGTGGTTCCTGTCCCGGACTCAGTGGCTTAAAACTCACGCCGGGCGCGTGTGTGTGCGTGTCCAAGATCCCAAGAGGAGAATGGAGGAGAAAGGACTGAGGCGTGACCATGCCCCCTGGGGGGTGATTTCTCGCTTTCTGTCTCTATGTCTCTCTCTGTCTGTCTGGCGAGCGCACGCACCCTACAGCAAAAAACCTCTCAAAAAAAAAAAAAAAGATAGCATAAGTTAAGTAATAGCATCTGGTAGAATAGATATATTAAATTAATGTTTTATTTGCAACATTTTCAAATTGCAATGGGTTTATGAGGATGTAAGCTTATTTTACGTCAAAGGGCAATTGAATAAAGTCAAACAAAATTTTAGATACACAATTTGTTAATATATACAAACTATGACAGACATAGAATATGATATCAATATCATAAGTATGCATTATAGAGTAAAAGTATACAGTCTAATATGCAATCAAACTCAAGATATTATCAATTTAGATAGGCCATTTTAACTAAGAGATGTTTTATGTAAGCCCCATGATAACAAGAAAGCAAATATCCATAATTGATGTAAAAATTTAAAAAAGAAAAGAATTAAAACATAATGCTACATAAAATGATCAAATCACAGAAAAAAATAAACAAAATGACAATAAGAAGTTTGTACTTATTAATAATTACTTTAGAGCTAACCTGTGGAGTGAAGATAAAATAGTTGAATCACACATAGCTGACTGCATGGCTCAAGTGCTAGACTAAGTGGCATGTGAGCATATGTGCCAAAACTCCAGCAAAGGAGAAATGAAAGAAAAGAGGCTGCAGAGTTACCATTCCCTCATGCGAGATGCTTTCTTCTCCCCACCCCTCTATTTCACTCCAGTGCATGCATGCGCCACCTGTAAATGAAATGATAATAATTATACTTTAAATGTAAATAAACAAAATTATCAAAAGAAAAGACCAAACCCTTTTGTATAGTTGTTTTATTCTCTAATTTATTTTAGCTCTAATCTTGATTATTTATTTTATATTTGAATTTTTTTATTCTTTTTTGCTGTTGCTTTTTCAGGTTCTTTCTTTTTTTGGAGAGATTTTTGCTATACGATGCGTGTTCTTGCCAGAAAGACAAAGAGAGACAGAGAGACAGAAAGTGAGAAATCAATGCCCAGGGGCGATGGCCACACAATCCCTTCTCATCCATTCTCCTCTTGGGATCTTGGGCATGCACGCACACGCGCCTGGCGTGAGTTTAAGCCACCAGGTCTGGGACTCAAACCACGGTCGACTACATGGGAGAAAATACTTGTAAAAGCATTTATCCAATATAGGGTTTATATAAAATATATAAGAAACTCTTTGACTTAATAGCACAACTACAAAGAATCCAACTAAGAAATTGGCAAAAGATCTGAATAGACATTTTTAAAGAAGACATACAAATGGCCAAGAGAGATATGAACAGGGTCTCTACATCCATAAGCATCAGGGAATGCAAATCTAAACCAAAATATCACTTTATTTTTATTAGAATAATTGCTATCAAAAGCCAACAGACAATGATATAAAGAAAAGAAAATCTTGTACATTGCCGGTGAAAATAGAAATTGCTACAGTCATTATGAAAAACAGTATAAAGCTTCCTCAAAAATTTTAAATATAGAAGTACCATATGAATTAGCAATCTCATTACAGGATAGATACCCAAACAAATAAAATCAGTCATCTGAAAAAGTAATGACACAGTCTTGTTCATTACAATAGTATACATAAGAGCCAAGATATATAAACAACCCAAGTATCCATTGATGGATGAATAAATAAGCAAAGTAGGATACATACACACACACACACACACACACACACACAGAAACTATACATATACATACATAAATACACAGCTGTGTCTACATGTTCCTAACTCTTTTTTGACAACATGGATGACCCTGGCAGACACTGTACTAATAGATATAACCCATATAAAAAAAGATCAATTCTGCATGATATCACTTACATGTGGATCTTCAGAAGTTATACTGATAGAAGTAAAGTAGAATAAGGGTTACTGGGAAATTGAGGTATTTGAAATTGGGAGAATTTGGTCATAACATATAAATCTCAGCTACAAGAGAATTATTTTCTGGAGATCTGAAGTGTGATATAGTATCTATAGTTAACAATAGTTTATAGTATATTGAAAAGTTACTGACATCTTATGTATTATCTCTACATACACACACACATACACAAACCAACTCTATAAAGCTTAAATATGTTAATTAGTTTGTTTGACATAATCATTTCACAATATGTACCTATATTAAGGCATCACATTGTACACTTCAGGTGTATTATGTATCTATGTATCTACCTATCTACCTATACATACACAATCTTCATTCGTCAGACATATTTCAATAAATCTGTAATAAAATTAAAAATTCTTCTGAGAAGGAAATTTGAAGTATTTGACATTCATATATTTTGAATTCATATATTCATATACATTCAAAAGGTTTTTGGTGTTCTTTA
This sequence comes from Tupaia tana, assembly GCA_026018925.1. Taxonomy (NCBI): domain Eukaryota; kingdom Metazoa; phylum Chordata; class Mammalia; order Scandentia; family Tupaiidae; genus Tupaia; species Tupaia tana. The sequence goes on from JAKSZU010000006.1 coordinate 93,285,304, forward strand.
GTCTTTTGTTATGGGGCACTTGTGTTTATCAGAGGGAAAGAGAAGGAAAGACAGTGAGAAATCAACACCCGAGAGTGATAGCCATACCACAATCCCTCTTACTCCACTCTTCTCTTGGGAGTTTTGAACATGCACACACATGTACCTGGCAGGATTTTCATGCCACTAGGTCCAGGACTCTTAACTGCCCAGTCAGCTTTGAAGAATCCAGCTGCCTTAACCACCACACTACATGCTGTCCCAGTGACTTCAACTTTGCAGTACAAAATTAATATACAAAAGTTACATTGGAAAAATATTTTCAAAACTTACTTATGATCCATAAGCAGAGTTATTGTTGTTTATTTCTTAAAAAAATAGATTAAAATATCTACTGACTTATTAAGAATTAATAGAATATGATTTTGTCAGTTTTTATGAAAATTATGTAACTGAATAGCTAACTCACTAGGTTAAATGATTGCATAACAACTATATAAATAAATATTAAAGATTTACAAATAAACTTTTGGTTTTGGTCAAATATTTTTGTTTTATCTTATGAATCACTTTTATTTCTATTTGGATTTATCTTCTGGTAATTACTAGCATAGGAATTTCATATTACTTCCCACAAACATTGTGCTTTGAAATATATTATCAAGAAAATTATGAACTATTGTGAGAAGTTTTCAGATTTAATATTAGTAAGTTAGAAAAAATTATACTTACAAACTGATACATTAAGAAATAATAACATAAATCAAGTTCCGAAAAATATTCTTCCTAATATTTTCACATATTTTCTAAAACTCTTTCTCAATATCCCAATATTCCATTCATTTTAATAATTTTGAGTATTGCTTTCATATCTCTTTCTTAGTAGAATAGTGCACGTCATCCCCAGTCTTACCAAATCTGATTTCCAAACTCTATAGCTCATTTTAACATTATCTCCTGAATTGTCTCTATTATTGCTGTGCTAGTCACACTCCACACCAAATATATTTTAAAGTAAGTTCTCATAAGAATTTGCCTACTTGAACTTCTGCTTAAAAATGTTTACTCATCTGCTCATCTGTCTCTGTTCTTTGCTTTCACTACTAATGTCTCTTGTTTTAAACTTCCTAAAGATCTTTTATTCCCTAAGATTTTGCCATGGGTGTATGCTCTCGCTGGAGAGAAATAGAGAGTGAGAGACAATGGGAGGGAAAGTGAGAAATAACTCCCCAGGGAGCATGGCCACATGGCAATTTCTTCTCCTCCATTTTCGTCCTGGGATTTGGGACACACGCACACGCATACGTCTGGAATGATTTTGGTAATGTTTGTAGATTCGACATTTATATCCCCCTTTAAGTGTTTCCTTCATATTTTTAGATGTATTTATTTACCTTACATGAAGTCAGTTAAAACTAGCCTATCTGATGACTCTGCAAACAAACTGTTGCTTACTTTAAGAAGGCATTTGAAAACTAAATTTTTAACTTCTAATATCTTATTTATCATTTTAACATTGCTATAGGACACTTGCATTCATTGAAAAGAGACAGAGAGAAAGAGAGAGAGAGAAAGTGAGAAAGCACTCCTGGTAGGGGATTGCCCACATTCTTCTTTCAGGATTTTGCAAACTCTTCTCCTCCATTCTTCTTTCAGGATTTTGAGCACACACACACACGCATATGAGCCCAGCTTGTTTTTCAAGCCACTAGGTTATTGTTTTACTTCTTAGTCAGTTGTAAAATCTTACTTGCTCATGGATCATTTCCTTATTTGAAATGGAATCTGTGGTGGTACTCATCTTAAGAAGAAAATACTCACAGGAAAATACTCAGGAATATCCTAATTTTACATCATAAATTATATACCTATTGCTAAAAAATGTATAGGGTTTTTACTTTTTAAAAATTATAGAGTTTAAAAATTAGGTGAATATTTGTCCAGTTGTGGTGCGAAGACAGTGTTTTCTGCAGACAGGAGTTACATGGAAGATCTGGATCAATTCCTGGTCCAAGTTCAAGCAGGTACAGGGGTGTGTTCCTGTAATCCCACTAACTCAGGAGCTGACACCAGTGGATCATGAGCTTGACGCTGGGCCAGGCAATGGTGAAATCCTGTTTGTAAAAGAGTTAGGCCTGGTGGCATGGGTGTATAGTCTCAAAGGGGAGACTGAGGCTAAAAAATGGGCCACGCAAAAATCCAGTTTTATAGAAATTAAGTGTACATTACACTAATGTCTATGTAAAATAGATTAACTGAAAAAAGTATTGAAAATGAAGACTTGGTCAATTAATTACATTATTTGGGTCTTTTCTCCATATAAGATAAAAGAGAGAGACTCATAGAGTACCTCTAAATGATGTTTCAGTAATCAATAGTAAAGAGATCATATGAAGAACTTCATGTATTTTAAAGGGAAAGAAAAAGCAAGAAGTTACCTTTTGCAATTAAAAATATAAGTCATAAAAGGTAAGCTTTTAGGAATCTGAATGGAGGGACTAAAAGGCCTTCCAGAATGGTCACAAGAAGTTTCAAAACACATTCAGACCATAGAAACTTTTTCATAAATAAAAATTGAATTAGACAAAAGAGATAGTAATTGCATTTATGAAGACTACTCTATTTACAACAACCTTCCTTAAAAAAAATTGATCAATACAGAAGAAAGGTATGAGAATTATCCACTCACAATGCTGTTTATGCTACTTAGTCAAAGTGTCTGTTAATGACTTCAGGTATTGGGACCAGCAGATGGCATGGTGATTAACTCACTGGACTCCCATGTTGTCGACTGTGGTTTGAATCCATGACCTGGTAGCTTTCTTTTCACATTTCCTCTTTCTGTCTAGTTGAGTGCATGTGCCCTAGAGCAAATTAAAATAATAATAATAAATTTAATTTAATGTTAAAGAACTGATATCTAAAAGTACTTTGTGACCTTTAAAAAATAAATAACTTCAGGGGAACCAGCAGTTAGCGTAATGGCTATGTCGCTGGACTCCCACGTAGTCGACCGCGGTTCGCGTCTCAGACCCGGTGGCTTACAACTCACGCCGGGCGCGTGTGCGTGCGTGCCCAAGATCCCGAGAGGAGAATGGAGGAGAAGGGATTGCGGCGTGACCATCCCCCCTGGGGGGTGATTTCTCGCTTTCTGTCTCTATGTCTCTCTCTCTCTCTGTCTGGCGAGCGCACGCGCCCTATAGCAAAAATCTCTCAAAAAAATAAATAAATAAATAAATAAATAACTTCAAGTGTGACATAAGGGAAAATGAAAACCCTGGTACAGTAGAATTAAGGAAAAGTCCTAATGTGAGCAGTTAATATCCTGGAAGAAGTGTAGATCTCAGAATTATCAAACTTCATACGTAAATCAGAGAAAAACTGAACTATAATGTCAGAAAACACTGTTATTTTGTGTCATTAATGATGTTACTGCTCAAGCATCAGTGACAAGAAAATAAAAATTAAGACAGATGAAAGATGCAGTTGGAAACCTAGTTAGTTTCTCATATTGTACAACTTTCCCATACAGGGCCAGGTCAATTTTTAAAAAGTAAAGCACAGAAAAAACAATGTTACAGTTTTTTATTTATTAATATCAATTTTAATTTCATTAGACGTGTTTGCCTTAAGATATATATGCTCACTAGGGAGAGAGAGAGAGAGAGACAGAGATGACGAGAGGGAAAATGAAAAATTATCCCCAGGTGGAATAGTCACACCGCAATTCCCTCTCCATTCTTCTCCCAGCGTCTTGGGCACACACATGGGCCTGGTGCGATTCTCAAGCCACCAAATCTGGACTCAAACCATAGTCAGCCATGTTGGAGTCTAGAGATGTAACTGCTACACCATCTGCTGGCCCCTTCATTTATTATTGTTATACCAAATAATTATGGATATTTTAAAGGGAGGCAGCAGACCATAAGACTCTGGAAGGGTAACAATCCCAAGGCTATTCCTCCCCATCCTGTGCCCTTCCACCCTGGGGAGACAGTGGTTAATATAAACATATGATTTGCACTGATATTGTTGAATGATAAATTAATTGAAGAAGACATAAAATATAATGCAAATAGAGATGCATTTAGATGCATTTAGCCAAATAAGACAAATAATTTAGTTCTAAAGTAAGGTAGTCTTAATGGCAATGAATTGTGTATATATGTCATATTAGAACCTTTGGTTATCTGGCCAGTAAGTTTTACAAGAGCAAAGTTAGCTCAACTAGGGCAAATAATATCTCTTGGGTATATGAGAATATCTGCAAATGGTCTGTATCTTTCTTTAAATTTTCTCCTCTGGTATGGTCTCAATGTTACCAAAAACTTTGAGTGGAACCTCTTTTAGACTTTCATATTTATGTTTCATTTGAAGAATATGGTAGTGAAGGCTGAAACTAAAAGAGGGGAAAATATGCCCCTTCTAATCAAAGGCAGGCCTAAGTACAGATGATGGAGAGTTTGGTTTATCTGCATCAAGAGCTCATGCAATCAATGTCAGTAAGAGGCAAAGAACTCACTCTACTGTGTTTTACAGTTCGAGAAACATAAATTGTTATTCGGCTAAAACAGTTCTGGCATAGAATGGAATTATAGACAAATACTCATGATTCAAAGTAAAGTACACAAAGAAATTTTAAGAAACTGACTATATAAATATCTCTCACAGTGATTCTCCTACCTTCTGGTATGTAAGTATCCTAGATTGGCGAGTGCAGTGATGGGAGATTTCATATATATCAACAATTCTTTAATCCAACTGTTTCCCTGTTGCCAAAAGAGTTCAAAATCAATTAAGCAAGATACTAGAGTACGAGGTATATGATTTTTAGGAACTGAGTAACCATTTCTAAATGCATACAAGGCCCTACCAATCTACAAATCTATCATGATTCAATTTTGACCATTGTGTCTCCCCACTTTCTTCTCTTTTTAAAGTTTGTTTCTTTCTTTCTTTCTTGAGAGAGAGAAAGAGAGGCACCCTTAAAAGGGTCTCATGCTGTGACCTTCTCTTCCGCATTCCCACCAGCTGGACGGCAAGCACATGAGCACACTCGGCTCATACAAGTCAAGATAGGAACTGAATTCCATTCTCCCATGTGGCTTCCAGTATGGTAGAGCCTTATGTTACCACTGTGCCACTGAGGCTGGGTCCCCTACACGTTTTCTAAACTACTACTTTGGAGATTTTCCTCATAATTCCCATACATTTTGGTAAGTTTTAAATGGTGGAACCATTTAGCTTTTGAATATGAACCTTTTATAGAGCTACATTTTATTTAAGACAATGTTCCAAGAATTAAGTTATGTGAATCTACATGATACCTTTATTAGGTAAAACTAAGCCAGATTGATCAAATGAAAGCCATTTTCACATATTCACAAATTGGTTCTGAAACAATTCAGCAATGATATTTAGAAAAACTTTTAAAATATTATTACATCAGGGCCAGCCTGTGCTATGCTGGTTAAAGGTGGCTGGATCCCAAATGGGCAATCAAGAAGTTCAAGGCCTGGCCAGGAGACTTGAAAACATGCCAGTCACATGAGTATGCACCCAGAATTCCCAAGAGGAGAATGGACAAAAAGAGATTATTGTATGGCCATTCTCCCCACCTCCACTGGGGTGATGTCTCACTTTACATCCTTTACTATCTCTTGCCAGCAAGCCCATTGACCCTATAGTAAAAACAAAGACAAAAATAAAAACAAAATGATAACATCAATTTGAAAAACAAATATCCTTCCTTTTTGCAAAGAAAACATATGCTGTTTTTCCTCTTGTTGCTCTAGCTTATTTGATCAGAACTTGGGAAAGTAAGTACCTAATGAATGAGCATTCTGTATTTTTTTTTTTTTTTTTTGAGAGAGATTTTCACTATAGGGCACGTGCGCTCGCCAGACAGATAGAGAGAGACAGTAGAGACAGAAAGCAAGAAATCACCCCCCAGGGGGGATGGTCATGCCGCAATCCCTTCTCCTCCATTCTCCTCTCGGGATCTTGGGCACGCACGCACACGTGCCTGGCGTGAGTTTTAAGCCACCAGGTCCGGGACACGAACCGCGGTCGACTACTTGGGAGTCCAGCGACATAGCCATTACGCTAACTGCTGGTTCCCAGCATTCTGTATTTTGTAGTCATTTTGTAATTATTTTCTGTTCTTCCTTTTCAAGGAAGAGAGTTTTTTCTTCAAAAAAACTGCAAATATGCACATAGTTGTTTTTTTTTCTCCATTTTTTAGTTTATACCTATTCTAGTCCCCATACCATTTATTTGAAATATGCATTTATTTATTTGATTTTGTACAAGTTTTTGCTATAGGACACGTGCACTTGCCAGAAAGACAGAGACAGAGAGACAGAAAGCGAGAAATCACCCCCGGGGGGGATGGCCATGCCACAATTCCTTCTCCTCCATTCTCCTCTCAGGATCTTGGGCATGCATGCACACATTCCCGGCATTAGTTTAAGCCACCAGATCCTGGACTCAAACCATGATCGACTACATGGGAGTCCAGTGACATAGCCATTATACAAACTGCTGGTCCCTGAAACATGGATTTCAGAGTGGTTCCTTGCCTATGATAGTTTTCCCTTCTCCTCTAGGCAGACTTATCTTTCTGTCTTTTATATTTTGGCAAAGGTAACAGTTAAAGTGTGATTTGAGAATGTTCACTATCTTTCCTCCTTCTGGATGAGCTTATTCTAAGAGAAATTATATTTTACTTAAAATTTCACTCTATCTTTACTTTCTGATGGATATATAGTAGGTATTATTAATTTTATTAAGTCAAATTTACTTAAAGTATAATATAATTAAAATATAAAAAATATACGAGAAAAGCATTAAATGCAAAAGCAGGGATAATTTTCTTCACAGCAATCTGAAATTAATAAATTTAAAATCTCTGGGACCTGCAGATGGTGAAATAGCCACTTCACTGGACTCCCATGTAGTCGACAGTGTTTCGAATCCCGGACCCAGTGGCTTAAACTTACCTCAAGTGTGTGTGTGTGCCCAAGATCCCAAAAGGACACGGGATTGCAGCGTGGCCACCCCCCTGGGGGAGTGATTTCTCGCTTTCTGTCTCTGTCTCTCTCTGTCTTTCTGGAGAGTGTACGTGCCCTATAGCAAAACCCTATCAAAAAATATATACCTATGTATAAAATCTCAAGGTACTTACTTCTTAAAATTCAGAACAAATGAAAAAGAAAGTATGAACAATTTTTCTACAAAATATCTTCTAGATTAAGTAAGAAAACAGGAAATCTGAAAAATGTATCATAAAGCCAGTGTTAGGAATTATAACGAATAAGCAGAACTATCAAGTAATTTGAGCTTCCTGAGATACGAGTTTCCTTTCATACTGTGCTGTTGAAAGAAGAAAACTAGTGTAGACATGTATACGGCAAAGAAACTGGGGATTGAAACTAAGAAGTTTATTTCAAAGTATAACAGGTATACTTTAGAAAATAGACTCAATTGTTACCTTGCCAAATAGGCTGAAAGGATTTCCATTATTTGCAAAGGAAAAAATGTGTTTTTCTAAGCTAGATATCAGTAGTGTGCTGGAAAAGCATGGTTGACTGATTTGAAGTTTTGAAGCTTTTTGATAGGAGAAAAAAATAACAGAATGAGAGAGGAGAAATGGAAAGAAACTTACACTTTATTACTGTGATTTGAAGGTGGCAAAAAATACAAAAGGGTGGGAATCAGCAGACTGTGTAGTGCTTACTTCACTGGACTCCCACGTGGCCGACTGTGATTAGTTTCAGACTCGGTGGCTTGAAATAATGCCAGGAACTTGTTCAAAGTGTCCAAGATCCTGGGAGGAGACTAGAGAAGGGATTGTGGTGTGACCATCCTCTTGGGGGGTGATTTCTCACATTCCATCTTACTGTCTCTGTCTCTCTCTCTCTCCAGAAAGTGCATTACACCCTAAGGCAAAAAATCTCTAAAAACTATTTTTTAAAAAAAAAAAACAGTGCAGGGGCCAGAAGGTGACATAGTGGTTAATGTGCTGGACTCCCACATGGTCAACTGGTTCAAGTCCCAGACCCTGGAATTTGAAACTTATGCCAGGTACATGTGTTTGCATGCCCAAAATCCTGAGAGAAAAAGGGACAGTGGCCAATGTCTCTGGGAGTATCGCTTTCTGTCTGTCTCTGTTTCTTTGATTTTGTCCAACAGCAAAAATATCTCTCTCTGTATATGTTATGTGTGCATATGTATGCGTGTGTGTGTGTGTGTCAAGTATTATATTATTAAAATGAATTTATTCTAAAGCATCTTTTAATTTGCAATGGCAAAAACAGTGGCTTACAATAAGAGTGGTGGTGTTTAGGAGGGTTCAGATGAAAGCTCTTATTTTTTTCTCTTTGTGCATGAGAAAAAATTAGGTACATCACTAGAGATGATATATGTCAAAGGAATCACTATAGAATTCTGAGAAAATACTGAAGTTTAAGAAATAAGGAGGGCTTGAATATGCTTTATTATATTTTATTAAATAATAATAATAAAAAATGTTGAACCAGCCCATGGCGTGGTGGTTAAGGATAGTGGGTCCCACATGGCTAAATGAGTGGTTTGAGCTGCATACTTGACCACATAAAAAACATGCTGTGCACATACATGTGATGCCCAAAATCAAGAGAGGAGAACAGAGGAGAGGGGATTGCATTGCATTGTGGCCGTCTCCCCAGAGGGTGCTTTCTCACTTTCTCCCACTCTCTCTGTCTTTATACAGCAAGCACACACACACTATGGCAAATTAATATATATATATTGGGGAACCAGCAGTTAGCATAATGGCTATGTCGCTGGACTCCCACGTAGTCGACCGTGGTTCGCGTCCTGGACCCGATGACTTAAAATTCACGCTGGGCGCGTGTGCGTGTGTGCCCAAGATCCCGAGAGGAGAATGGAGGAGAAGGGACTGCGACGTGACCATCCCCCCTGGGGGTTGATTTCTCGCTTTCTGTCTCTCTGTCTCTGTCTGTCTGGTGAGCGCATGCGCCCTATAGCGAAAACCTCTCAAAAAAATTAATATATATTTTAAAATTTATATATAGCTAGTGTACATATTAGTTATATCATTTATATGCAATTTATATATATATTAAAAATGTAGTTACGGGGACCAGCAGTTAGCATAATGGCTATGTCGCTGGACTCCCATGTAGTCGATCGCGGTTCGTCTCCCAGACCCGGTGGCTTAAAACTCAAACCGGGTGTGAGTGTGTGCGTGCCCAAGATCCCGAGAAGAGAAGGGATTGCAGCGTGTCCATCCCCCCTGGGGGGTGATTTCTCGCTTTCTGTCTCTCTGTCTCTGTCTGTCTGGCAAGCACACGTGCCCTATAGAGAAAACCTCTCAAAAAAAAAAAAAAAATGTAGTTAGATGAAGTTAAGTGTTTGAAGGGTGAATAGGAACTCAAAAACAACAAAAATAGATACAGTGAAAGCTGCTTGAAGAAAATATAAATAAACAAGACTATATAAAATATAAATATAAGCAAAATAGAGGATTCCAGGAAAATTACAATTTGAATGCTGTAAGTTCATTTTTATTTTCCATTTCTCTGTTACCTTTTCTGAGCCAATCATTTGCTGGATCCAATAGGCAAGTGAGGATCCAGACACTGCTCTGCTGAAAAACTCTGAGTTTTCTCAAATTTTATGAGACACAAATTACCTGTAACCAAAAAAAAAGTAAAAATTAAGAAGATTTTTCTTTTGCAGAAAAAATAAATAATTTAATATCAAATTAAAATGCATAATATAAGATGGTCTTTCACCAAAATTAGAATCATGCTGAAAACTACACAGGTAAGCACTCAGAACATTACAAAATTCAAAACTTTGTTTTGTCCAGACACTTTTAAATTTAGAAGATCATACAGGAGAAGCTTACATTTGCCTTGCTAGAAAATAGAAATAGAGAATAATCATTCACACTGGGACCCAACTACTAAAACTGAACATTAGAAAATAATTTTTTATGACTTTCAGAGAGTGAACATTTCTACTGTAGTATGGTGTCTCAAGCATACAAGTTGCTTTTTAACATATATTTTAAATAATGATAGATTGGAAGAGCAGTCATTTGCAAGTGATTTTGCTAAGGATTAATAGTATATAACATTATCATTATTATATATGTCATTACTTAAAATATATGTTAAAAACAAGGTAAGGATTAATAATGGTAAGGATTAATAATATATAACAAATTACATAACAGAGAGTCTTAATCTGTTCTATTTCTCTGGAAATAAAAAAAAAATATTATTTCACATTTGTCATCCCAGAAACCATGTACACATACACAAATACATATATAGATATTTTTCAAGGTGTCTTCTTTCTGTAAAAATGAGAATGTATTCTAAATTCTTCCAAATAATGCTTATTTAATTAAGATATATGTTTTTATTCATAAATATATATATAATTTTAATTATTTTTTAATTACTAATGCATGGTTCATTACATGGGTTGTAGATCATTTATTTATTTAATGCTCCACATTTAAGCATTTATTATGAAGGTGCCTCATAGATGTCCTACGACGGTGAGCATATTTGGCTGAGGGCCCCAGCTGCCACACGTGGAAATTCATTGCTATATCTCTAGGTAGGCCATGCTTCTAATGGACTCCTTCCAATGACTGTGGCAGGGGTATTAAGGCAGTTCTATTCATAGGGCACATAAGAATACTCTGACATGCAGCTTTGACTTGAGTTCTCGCTAACAGTCTAGCAGAATGCTTCTCAAATCTGCACAAGTCCACAATGCTTTCCTCTCTCTCTTTCACTTGAACCATTTTTATATCACTGGCAACTGACTGCTCTTCTAATCTCAACTGACTTCTCATTTTCTCTCATAGGTATGTCCCCTCATAAATTTCTTGTACTTTTATACTCAATCAAAAACTTCTCAGATAACCCAGAACAGCATGTTTACATTTTTCAGATACACATAAAACATACATGAGTGAAAAAAGTCAGTGTAATTTTTAAGAAAGCATGTCTTAGTATTTTCTACATACTTTTATTAGTTACGCCCAGCTAAAGTTATATTACAATAGATGTGGTAGAAAGATTTGAGTACCTTTAATCAGTATGGCTAATTAAAACTATGTTTGTTTTGAAGAGTTGTTTATTTTACATCTCCCAAAGCTATTCCGGTTAACATGACTTACTGATATAGAGAACGGGACTATTCATTATTAATTATATTCTAAATAAGAACACTTCATCAGCAGTTTATTTAGTGGTAGTATCAGCTTAATGGGACAAAATACTACAACAGACTACTTGTTATACTTTCTTCAATCATTGTCTGCCTCTTTAATAGAAACCACAATACTTTGTAACATTTTTCTTCTTACAAATTTTAGCATTTTTCTCATGTAAATTTACAAAGGAATTAAAATGCTAAAGAACTAATTAAATATTATTTAAGTAGTTCAGCACAAAATTTCATTTTTATTATAGAATAGAACAAAATGAAAATAGCATACAAAGAATGTCATTTGAGTAAATGAGCCTTATACAATGATTTACAGTTGAGTTAAAAGGTCTGCAGGACGTCATTACAAGTCATACTAGTGATTGTCACAGACATTAAAATAAAATCTTGAACAATGTAAGGCTAAATTGTCATACATGGGTATATGAAATTGCTAGGGAAAAAATTAGCAAAGTGTAAAATTGAGGCCAATTGGACTTGGTTTATTTGTACATTTGTCTTCATTTAACCCAAGGATCTCTCTGTTGACTATTAACCCTAAGACAAAGTATCAGTATTTTTTTTTTTTGCAGTTATAATTTATTCAAACACTTAATGAACAATTTCTTTTAAAAGGAATCATAATATTTAGCGTTAAATAAATGTTTGGAGATAAGCAAAATTTTACTTTGTTAATCAAAGTTAGCAAATATCTCTCAACATCAAATTATTAAATTGCATGGATAAATGTTTAACTTTGGGTTTAGTTCATATTAAAGAAGAAAATTTGAATGAGTTGATGTAATGTTGCCCTGATCATAATTGGCAAAATCTATTCCATTATCCGGTTCAACATGCCAAACAAATACCCTAGGTGTAAGTCAGATAAATAGGCAAAGTAGTCAGAAATCATAAGACACGTGCAAATGCGTGAGAAGCAAATAACCAACATTAAAATAGTTTCACCTGCTTGCTGTCCAACAACGTACTCAACAAATTCATGATTTGCAGCTAGGAATGCTGTGAGTGCTCTTTGAATTTCTGTTCTAGGCACACAATGTTTAAATAAGATGCTATATTTATAACACAAGGCTCTTATGGAATTAGTTTCCTCCTAAATAGATGGTAAGAATCACAATGTACAATCACAATCTGATTGCTCTTATAAGACCTCTAATAAGTCAAAATTCTTATGACTTAGCCTCTTGTCCCTTCTTCACTCTTGATAATCCCTTAACTGATGCATTTTTTACTCTCTTATTCTATAATGAAATATTGAGTTTATTTATAAATTTTATTGCCTTGTATATTTTCTTATTAGCTTATAACCTCACTCGTTTCAACATTTGTGAACATTTGTATGCTGTGGTCCTCTGTATGACTCCCATGAGTAAAGAAATATTTATGTTCAGTGGTCAGCTCTTATCTATCCATGACTATTTACTAAGATACTTTCATAGATGCAGAGAGAAATTTTAACAGTTTAATTTATAAACTCTGGGTGAATCTATTAACATCAATCAAATATACTTTAGTCTAAAATGGCCTAAATTCCCAATTTTAATTAATTTAATCTGAAAGATTTCAAAAAACTGGTGTATATTAAAACCAGATTTGGGACCAGTGGTTGGCATAATGGCTATGTTGCTGGACTCCTATATAGTCAAACGCGGTTTGGGTCCTGGACCCGGTGACTTAAACTCATGCCGGACACATGTGCGTGCGTGCCCGAGATCCTGAGAGGAGACTGGAGGAGAAAAGATTTCTGCATGGCAATCCCCCCTGGGGGGTGATTTTTCACTTTCTGTCTCTCTGTCTCTCTCTGTCTTTCTGGCGAGCACACGCGCCCTATAGCAAAAACTACTCAAAAAAAAAAAAAAAAAAAAAAAAGGTTTAACATTTTCTATTCCTTAGAAAGATCTACTTGAGAATACAATTAGCAATGCTATTTGATTTAAAAGTAAATTTTCCCTTTTTGTCATGGAGAGTAGTTTAGGTCCTATTGAACCAGTTTTCCTATGGAACTCAACTTAAATTTCTTGAATGCACACTGTGTAAAGGCACCGAAGAATTAAAAGCAAGTACACAGTACCAGCAGGTGGCATAATGGTTACGTCACTGAACTCCCATGTAGTCAACCGTGCTTTTAGTCCTGGACCTGGCAGCTTGAAGCTCATGCTGCCAGCGTGGTGTGCATGTGTGCCAAAATCCTGAGAGGAGACTGAAGGAGAAGGGATTGCAGCGTGGCCATTCTCCCTCGGTGTGTGGGGGGGGTGTGATTTCTTGCTTTCTGTCTCTCTCTCTCTTCGGAGGGTGCACATGCCTTATAGCAAAAATATCTCAAATAAAAAAAAAAAAAAACAAAACAACAACAAAAAAAAAAAACAAAGCAAAAAAACCCAACACATATATTTGGGTAAAAGCAAAGGACATTCCTTGGAAGAAGGAAACTGATGTGTATCCAAGTTTTAGAGCTTTTAGCTTGAAAGTAAGACCCAGTCTATGTCCTGTGTGTGGCCAAAGATCTATAAAACCAAAACGTACTTCTTTAAAAAGATCAGGAAATATACAAAACTTTAACAATGTTGAGTAAAAAGAGGATATTGCAGATGATTTTACGGAAATAAAAAAGTTTTTAAGAGAATACTGTAAATTATTGCAAGCCAACAAATTAGATAAAAACAAATGAAACTGAGGTCAGCAGGTGGCATAGTGATTAAGATACTGGATTGACACATGACTGACTGCAGTTCAAGTCCCAGACTTGGTTGTTTGAAAATCACTCTGGGTGCATGTGCATGCACGCAGAAATCCCAGGAGAATAATGGAGAAGAGACTGCAGCATGGCCATCCCTTCTGTGGGGTGATTTCTCACTTTCTTTCTCACTGCTTCTCTCCATCTCTCTCTGGAGAGTGCATATGCCCTGTGACAAAACCTTAAAAAATTTTAAAAGTAAAAAATAAACAGATGGAACTGGTAAATTTCAACAAGAACACAAGTAATAAGACTGAGTTATGAAGATATAGAAAATTTAAACAGACCTACTTGATAAGTGAATGAATCAGTATTGAAAAACCTTGCAAAGTTTATTTAGTTCTACCAAACATTTAAAGAGGAATTCAGTCTGCCAAGTCCTCACACTTTCAAACTAAAAATTTGAAGAGAAAGGAACACTTCTGAACTCATTCTATGTGGTTAGTATTGTCCTGATATCAAAGCCTGGCAACGATACTATAAGAGAAAGAAAATTACAGATCAATATTCCTGACAAATATCAATGCAAAAACTTTCAACAAAATACTAGATTCTGATTCAACAATACATCGTAAGGATTTTACACCATAATCAAGTGGAATTTATTCCTGGAATTGATTCCTCATTTCAACCTTTGTAAATGAGTAAAGGTAATATGTCACATAATAAAATGATGGGGAAAAAACACCCACATGATCATTTCAATTGATGCAGACAAATTTGACAAAATTTAGACTGCTTTTATGATAGAAAAAAAAATCACAAGCTGGTAATAGAGGGGAGACTACATCCACATATTGAAGGCTATGTTTTAAAAGCCCACGGCATCATCACATGCAATGGTAAAACACTGTAAACATTTCTACAATCACAAAAAAGGCAAAGATGTCTACATTTTCAAACTCTGTTTGACATAGAAGTAGTGATCCCAAATAGAACAATTAAGCCAGAAATAGAAGTTAAAAGAATCCAAATTAGAAAGAAAAGTTAAAATTATCTTTATTTGCCAACAACATAACCTTACATATAGAAAAGCTTTAATATTACATACACACACACACATACACACACACACACACACACACATACCTTTTAGACCTAATTAATGAATCTGAAATGTTCTAGGGTAAATATCAATACACAAAATCAGTGGCATTTATATATACTCACAATAAATAATCAAGAATAATATTGTTAGATGTTTTTGCTATAGGATGCGTGTGCTCACCAGAAAGAGACAGAGAGACAAAGAGACAGAAAGCAAGAAATCACTCCCCAGGGGACCAGTAGTTAGCATAATGGCTATGTCGCTGGACTTCCATGTAGTCGACCGCAGTTTGAGTATCGGACCCAGTGGCTTAAACTCACACCGGGCGCGTATGCGTGCATGCCAAAGATCCCAAGAGGACAGTGGAGGAGAAGGGTTTCTGGCGTGGCCATCCCCCCCGGGGGGGTGATTTTTCGCTGTCTCTCTGTATCTCTCTGTTTTTCTGGCAAGCACACGCGCCCTATAGCAAAAACCTCTTAAAAAAAAAAAAAAAAAAAAAATCACTCCCCAGGGGGGATGACCATACGGCAATCCATTCTCTTCCACTCTTTTTTTTTTTTTTTTTTCTTTTTTTGGAGAGGTTTTTGCTATAGGGCGCGTGCGCTCGCCAGACAGACAGAGAGAGACAGAGAGACAGAAAGCAGGAAATCACCCCCCAGGGGGGATGGCCACGCCGCAATCCCTTCTCCTCTGTTCTCCTCTCGGGATCTTGGGCACGCACGCACACGCGCCCAGCGTGAGTTTAAGCCGCCGGGTCCGGGACTCGAACCGCAGTCGACTACGTGGGAGTCCAGCGACATAGCCATTACGCTAACTGCTGGTCCCTCTCCTCCACTCTTCTCTCGGGATTTTGGGCATGCACACACACCTGTCTGGCGTGAATTTTAAATTGCTGGATTAGGAATTGGAACCATGTTCGACTACATGGGAGTCCAGTGATGTAACCATTATGCCATCTTCTGGTCCCATCAAAAACAATTTTTAAAAATTTGATCTATGGGGACCAGAAGTTGGTGTAGTGGCTATGTCACTGGACTCCCATCTTAGTCAACTGCGGTTCAAGTCCCCAGACCCAATGGCTTAAACTCACGCCAGGCACATGTGCATGCATGCCCAAGTCCTGAGAGGACAATGGAGAAGAGGGGATTGCAGCATGGCCATCCCTCCTGGAAAAGATTTTTCACTTTCTGTCTCTATGTCTATCTCTGTCTTTCTGGTGAGCAAACGCACCCTATAGCAAAACCTCTCCAAAATAAATAAATAAAATAAAATTTCCAATTTATAATAGCATCAAAAAAATACGTATAAAATTAACAAAGGAGTTAAAAGGGTTGTAGTACAAATCAGAGCTGTGAGAAATTTGAAAAAGGCAAATAAATTCACATTTCCAGTATTGTGTATTGTAAGGCTTAATATTGTTAATATGTCTATACTATTCAAAGCAATCTGTAGATTTAATGTTATTCTTATTAAAACCCAAAAGGCAATTTTGCAAAATAGAAAAATCCATTCAAAAATTGTTTTTATGGAACTATATGGGAAAATATATATAAAGAATCTTGGAAATAAAGAAAATAGTTGAATTTCTTATTTCAAACTTACTACAAATTATAATAATCAATCCAGTGATTTACCAGCATCAAACCAGACAAATAGATCAATAGAATAGGAGAGAGAGCCCAGAAATTAGTTTTCTCATACAAATGCTCCCTAAATTACCGTACAGTTACAATCCAATAAACCCGAAGCAATTTCAAAATATTAAGTCAAACATACATTTAATGTAGACAAAATCATTGATACTATAGGTGAACCTAGCTTACTTATAAGAACAATTGCATTAACCTGCAGTTGGACAAAACTATCTACAACAAAGCTTATATATATATATATATATATATATATATATATATATATATATAGGTAGAAATTTTGTAGACATAATGGGAGGCAAAACCACAATATACAAAAAACCCTGACAACACAGTGCACTGTAGAGTATTAGTTTTTTATTGCAGTGACTATGTAATTGATTGGGAGCTACACCTTACTGTTCCTACCCAGCATATTAAGAGAATATCATATTGCATACCATTAGCTGGGGAAAAGATCAAACTAGAAATACAGTTACTACTCAATGCATAGTATACTCTCATATAGTTGAACAACATTAAGTGTCTGTGTACGGTCAAATGACTTTTGACAAAGGCATCAAATAATTCAATGGAGAAATGGAACAAAATCATCTATAACAAAGCCTCTGTCCAACAAATGGTTCTAGGAAAATTGAATATAAGAAAATAATGTTGATTCTAATGTACATCATATGCAAAAATCAACTTAATATGAATAAAAGATCTAATCATAAGAGCTAAAACTAAAATTAAAAATGGGGAGAAGCTTTATGGCATACAATTTAGCAATGATTATTTTGGATATAACACCAAAAATCACAGGAAAAAAAAAAAAAAAAAAAAAACTAAAGTCTTACGAATAAGTAATATCAAAATTAAAAAAATTCTGTCCATCGAAGAAAACAACAGGGTGAAAAGGCAACTTAGAAAATGGTAAAAAAAAAAAAAAAAAAAAAAAAAAAAAAAAAAAAAATTGGCAAATCATACATCTCTAATCAGTTAATAACCAGAATATATAAAGAATGCCTATTAATATCCAGAATATATAAAGAATGCCTATAATTCAACAAAAACAACAATCAAATTTATAAAGACAGATAGTAGTAAAACAGTTATTAGTGCCTGGGGATAAGGGAAAATGTGATGTTCCTTAATATAGTATAGAGTTTGGGGACCAGCAGTTAGCGTAATGGCTATGTCGCTGGACTCCCACGTAGTTGACTGCGGTTCAAGTCCTGGACCCAGTGGCTTAAACTCAGGCCAGGCATGTGTGCGTGCGTGCCCAAGATCCCGAGAGGAGAATGGAGGAGAAGGGATTGTGGTGTGGCCATCCCCCCTGGGGGGTGATTTCTCGCTTTCTGTCTCTCTGCCTCTTTCTGTCTGTCTGAGTGCACTCACCCAATAGCAAAAATCTCTCAAAAAAAAAAATATATATATAGTATAGAGTTTCAGTTTTGTAAGAGTTCTAGAAATTATTTGCATGTAGAAAGAACTGAACGAACAAATGAAAGAGGTCTTATTTTCATGTAGTTTCTTTGTCTTATGTATGTAATGATGAATTATATTATCTAAAGTTCCTTTAACTGAAGAGAATACATAAATTATGCAGCTAAAAAGAAGGTCAAGTAAACCAAAGTGAAATACAGCTGAAAGTCACAATATATTAAATAATAAATTCTGAAAGTTTGGTAAAAATCTCATTGCAAATAATGTATCAGTGGTTCAGATAGTAATGTGATTTGCCAAAGTTACTAACTAGAAATAAACACAGTGGAAAATTCAGGAATTCTTATCATAAGTCTCATGGATCCTAGTTCAAGTAATTGCTCTCTAATTTTCTAAATATTTTGGAAGTTATAGATACAAGATAATTTTCTATTTTATTTTTATATGGTGGATATTTTGGCCTTTCCAGTTTGACTTCTTTAGTGTTTTCTCTTTTATTACAGTATAAACATTTTATTTTTATTGTATTGTTTTAAGTTAATTTCTTCCATGATGGAGACAGAGAAGGAGAGGGAGAGGCATCAGCCTCACAGTTTCCAGGCCATCACCTTACCCCAAGCCTCCGCAGGCTAGAATAATTGTTATGTGCATGTACCTGGCATACAGAAGGGCATCTGGGAACTCAAAACTGGAACATTTCCAAAATTCAGTAGTGTGAAATATTACATTACTTCTAAACCATTGTGGCCAACCTAGAGTAACTACTTTAATCAGAATTTTCAGTGTCTTTAGAAAACATTTTCTGAGGGGCCATCAGTTGGTGTGTTGGTTAAGGTGCTGGAATCCCACATGGCTAACCACAGTTCAAGTTCCACACTAGTCATGTGTGTGCGTACTGAAAATCCCTAGGGAGTGGAGGAGAAGAGATTGTCTCATGGTCATTCTCTCTGGGGGTGATTTTTAAATTTTCCTCTCACTGCCTCTCTCTCTGGCAAGCGCATGTACCCTCTGACAAAAGCAGGCAAACAAACAAAAACCATTTCAAATATGCCAAATTAACACTCTGAAAATTTTTTCATTTTCTCATTTTTTGTATGACTATAATTATTCGATGTGGATAATTTAGTAATTAATTAAACAATGAAGATGTTCA
Organism: Tupaia tana; assembly: GCA_026018925.1. Lineage (NCBI taxonomy): Eukaryota > Metazoa > Chordata > Mammalia > Scandentia > Tupaiidae > Tupaia > Tupaia tana. The sequence goes on from JAKSZU010000006.1 coordinate 93,304,554, forward strand.
GTACAGCTAAAATATTTGTTCATTTTAAATTTTAGTAATTATAATTACTGCCAAGAATCATGATCATTATCTCTGTCAATATTCCCAGTTCAATTTCTTAAAGTATGTTTTTTTCAAAATCATACATCTCTCTTTTTTTAAAAAAAATGTTTTTACTATTTTCATTCTGAAAATATTGGCAAGATAAGTTTTGATCACAATTTAACATGTATGAAAATATAATGATATTTATTTTAAAAACTTAAAGGCAACGGTTTCATGAAAGATTGTAAAGGTTTTGCACACTAGTCAGCTATTTTTTATAGGCAAAGTACTCTTTTGATGACAGATAAATTAATAGATACACACTATTGCAAACTATTTCAGACAATACAAAAGAAAGGTTTTGATTTTTTTCTTGTAAACAAAAGTTTATCATTTATTTTTTCACATCTGCCATCCACCACCCACTCTCTATCAACTCCTTCCCCTCTTACTGTCACTAGCATCCACATTGATCCTCTCTACCATCACATCTTCAATCTCTCAACCTCTGCCATAAAATACAGACAGTACAAACTGAGTAGGGACATAAAGCAAGTATCTTTAAAGCCTGGCTTCCTTTGCTCCACATTAAATATTTTATATTCATTCATTTTGAGTCAAGTGATAAGATCTCATTGTGTAATATTCTGAAGTATATTTGCATACATGTGTATGTACACACATTATAAAGTTTATAAGTTTACACACACACACACACACACACATTTTTTCAACCCAATCATCAGTTTTGGACACTTAGTTGGTTTCTTGTTTTTGCAATTATAAATAATGCTGCAATAAGCATGGATGTGAAGATGTCTTTCAGATTCAGTGTTTTCTTAACCTTTGGGTAGATACCAAGAACCAAGCTTGTTTGGTCACATGGAAGTTCAATTTGCAAGTTTTTGAGAAATCTTCATTTTTTTTCCCCCAGAGATTAGATTAATTTACATTCTCACCAACAATGTTAGAGAGTTCCTTTTCACTACAGCCTCACCAGCACTTACTGTCCTTTATTTTTTTATCTAACCATTCTGAGGGTAAATGATATATCTTTGTAGTTTTAATTTACATTTCCCTTATGATGTGAGACATTTTTTCATATAGTTCTTGTTCATTCCTAACCTTCCTTGGAGAGTTGTCTGTTCAATTCATTGGCCTATTTTTAAAATTGGATTATTTTTTATTTTACAAGGGAGCTGTTTGAGTTTCCTATATATTCTAGATATCAGTCCCTTCTAAGGAATTATTTGCAAATAATTTTCTTCCATTCCAAGGGTTGACTTTTCATTTTAGTTGTAGCTTCTTTTTCTATGAGGAAACATTTTAGCTTGATGTAATCTCACTTGTCTATTTTAGGGCCCATTGTCTATGCTTTATAGGTCTTATTTAAGAAATCTTTGTCTACTCCAATGTCTTTAAAAGTTTCCCCTATGTTTTCTAACTAGTAGTTTTGTGATGAAAAGCTTTATATTTAAGTGTTTGACTCATTTTAAATTAATTCCGTTAACAGTGAGAGATAGGGGTCCAGTTGCATTTTTCTGCAGATGGATATCCAATCTTAAACACCATATGCTGTAAAGACCTTTTCTTCACTATATTGTGTTATACCCTTTATCAGAAATCATCTGACTGCATGATTTTTTTTTTCTTTTTTTGGATTCTCTAGTCTGTTCCATTGGTCTATATATTGGTTTTTGTGTCAGCACCATGTTGTTTAATTATCACTTGCTTTATAGTATACTTTAAAGTCAGGTAGTGGAATTCTCTTAATTTATTATTTTTGTTACAGTATTGCATTTGCCATATGAGGGTTTTTTTTTTTATTCCAAATAAAGTTTATAATTGTTATTTCTATTTCTGTGAAGGATGTCTCAGGTAGTTGTTTCTAACATGTAAATTAATTTGAGAAAGACTGACATTTTGATTATATTGATTCTTCCAATCCAAGAGAATGGGGCGTCCTTCTATTTATTTATATCATCCTAAATTTCTTTTTTAAGTTTTTCAAAGTTTTCCTTGTAAAAATCTTTTCCTACTTTGGTTAGATTTATCCCTAGATATCTTATTTGCTTTGTAGCTATTGTAAATGAGGTTGCCTTATTCAATTCTGTGTCAAGAAGTTTGTTATTGTTATATAAAATAACTATACAAGAAATTACAGAAATATCAGTAAAAGAATTTGTAATATTAATCATAACTAAACTTAGTGAGATGTAAGAGAAATGACAACTAGCTTCAGGAGTTGAGAAAATCTTTTTATGACTTAAAGGAGGAAATCCATAAAGAGATCAATATTCTGAAAAAGAATCAAAAGAATATCTGGAGTTAAAGAATATAATCTAAAAAATAAAAACCTTCCTGGAAAGTACTGTGAACAGATTTGGAGCCAGTAGGTGGCATGGTGGTTAGTGCACTGAACTCCACGTGACTGATTACAGTTCGAGTCCCAGACCCAGGTTTGAAACTCAATCTGAGCACATGTGCATGTATGCACAAAATCCTGAGAAAAGAATGGAGAAGGGATTGCAGAATAGCCAACCCCCCGAGGTACTATTTCTCACTTTCTCTCCAAAAAGTGCTCACACTTCACATTAAAAATCTCTCTCTAAACATTGAACAACAAAAGAAACCCACCAGATTTGATCATGTAGAAGAAAGAACTTCTGCCTTTGAAGATAAAGTGTCTGACTTAATCCCACAAACCAAGAAGAAGGTAAAAATAACTACTAAAAATGAAGACAATATTTGGGAGATCCTAGACACTATTAAATACACAAATATTCACATTATGGGTATTCCAGAAGAGATGTGTAAAGGCTTAGGAAATCTTTTTTATGATATACTAGCTGAAAAATTTCCTAACTTGGAGAGGCAGATGGAAATCCAAATTCAAGAAATAAAAAGAACACCATATAGATTTAACAGAAGAAGAACCTGTACGAGGCATATCATAGCCAAACTAAAAAAAATTCCACAGAAATGCAATATTCTAAAAATAATGAGAGAGAACTGCCAGGTTACTTATAAAGTTTATCCCATCATGCTCATGGTGAATCTCTCAACTAAAACAATGTAGGCATGAAAAACTGGGATGACATATTTTAAACTCTCAAAGAAAAACAATTTCAGCCAGGAATACTGTATCCAGTAATATTGTCTTTCAAATGTGAAGGAGAAATAAAATCATTCCCAGTAAACAAAAGTTGAAGGAATTTACCAAAAGTAGGCCAGCCCTTCAGGAAATATTAAGGGAGCTCTACACTTGGAATACTAAAAGGTTTTAAATAGAAACAAGAGAACACAGAATAAACAGGGAAAACAAAAAGAGAGAGAGAAAGAAAATGACAGGACTAAGTCCACGTATATCAATAATAACCATGAATGTTAACAGATTCAATTCTCCCACTAAAAGATACAGATTGGCTCAATAGATACAAAAAGGGGAGACATATTTCTGTCACTTGCAAGAAACACACCTTGTTGACAAAGATATATATAGACTGAAAGTGAAAAGCTGGAAAAAAAATCATTCCATGCGAACAGAAATGGAAAAAGGCAGTAGTCGTGATATTAATACCAGATTTAAAAAACCTTCATGATATAAAGCATAAGAGACAAAGAAAGGCATTATATAGTTATAAAGGATTACCTTATCAAGGAGATATAACAATCATAAATATTTAGACACCTAATGCCAAGGAATCCAAATAAGTAAAAGAAAGACTGCTAGTTCTAAAGGGAGATACACTAATTGTGGAAGATTTCAATACTTGACTATCATCATTAGACGGGTCATTTGGACAAAAAATTAACTAAGAGAAATGGAAATTAATTGAGATAATTAACCAAATACACCTGACAGACATATACAGAATATTCCATCTAGCAACTATGGAATATACTTTTTTCTCATCTCTACATGAAACACTTTCAAAAATTAACCGCATATCAGGCCATAAGACAAGCTTATATAATTTACGAGTAGAGAAACTATATCTAGAATCTTCTCTAATCACAATGGAATTAAACTGGAAATTAACCACAGAAAGAGTCCTTAAAAATACACAAAATCATGGAAACTAAATAATCTACTCATGAATGACTTCCAGGCTATTGAGGAATTAAGACTGTACAATCCAAAGATTCATTGAAACTAATGACATTGAACACACTACTCTCCATAACCATTGGCACAGCAAAAACAGTCATAAAAGGGAAGTTTATAACCATTGGTGTTCACAAGAAAAGAAAAATAGAGTGGTAAATAAATAAATTAATATCACACCTTTTTTTTTTAGATGCTTGCTATTGGGCACCTGTGCTTGCTGGAGAGACAGAGAGAGACAGAGACAAAAAGCAAGGAATCACAACCCAGGAAGATGGCCACATCACAATCCCTTGTCCTCCATTCTCCTCTCTTGATTTTGGGCACACACACACACACACACACACACACACACACACACACATCAAGCATGAGTTTCAAGCCACTGGGTCCAAGACTTGGACCACAACTGGCCACACAGGAGTCTTGCAACTTAACCACTCTACCATCTGCTAGCCTCTAAGATCACATCTTAAGGAATTGGAGAAAAAAAAGAAAGAAAGAAAGAAAAGAAATGAAAGAAAAAGAAGAAAGAAAAGAAAAGGAAGAAGAAAGAAAAGAAATAGTAAAGATTAGACCTGAAGTAAATGAAATAGAGAATAAAAGAAATGTACAAAAATAAGTGAAATGAAAAGCTGGTTATTTTTTTTTTTTTTTCTATTTTTGGAGAGGTTTTTGCTATAGGGCGCTTGCACTTGCCAGAGAGAAATAGAGAGACAGAAAGCGAGAAATCACCCCCCAGGGGGGATGGCCATGCCACAATCCCTTCTCCTCCACTCTCCTCTCAGGATCTTGGACACGCAGGCACACGCACCTGGCATGAGTTTAAGCCACTGGGTCCGGGACTTGAATTGCGGTCGACTACATGGGAGTCTAGAGATAAAGCCATTATGCTAACTGCTGGTCCCAAAACCTGGTTTTTAGAGAGGATAAACAAAATTGTAAGACATTAACTAGACTAATTAAGAAAACAGAAAGGAAGCAGATAAATAAAGCCAGTAATAAAGCTAGCAATGTAACGACTAATACATTTGAAATTAAAAAAAAAAAAAAAATGACAGAGTTGTATGAGTAACTATATGCCAACAAAGAAGAAAATCTAGATGAGATAGACAAAATTTTGGAAAAGTACTTGAATCAGGATGAAATAGAAAGCTTGAATATACCAATAACAAGTAAAGAAATTGAAGCAGTGATAAACAGTCTCCCAAGAATGAAAAGTTTGGATCAGGATGGATTTACTTGTAAATTCTACAAAACTTTCAGAGAAGAGTTACCTCCAACTCTTCTCAAACTATGCCTAAAGATTCAAAAGGATGGAATCCCCCAAATTCATTTTATAAGTGCTCTATTGCTTTTACACCAAAACCAGACAAGGACATACAAACCTAAAATAGAAAACCATGGCCCGATATTCCTGATGAAAACTAATACAAAAACTTTCAACAAAATGCTTGCAAACTGAATCCAACAACATATCAAAACAATTGTTTAACATGACCATATGCCAGGGATGCAAGGACGGTTCAACATACATAAAGCAATAAATGTAAAAACAACATTCACAGAAAGAAAGAAAAAAAAAAACATATGATTATATCTATACATGCAAAAAAAAAAAAAGCATTTGTTAAAATACAACATCCCTTCATAATCAAGACTTTCTAAAACCTGGGGTAGAAGGAACACAAAAAAGTCATATATGAAGGTCCTTCTGCAAGCATCACGCTGAATGGGAAAAAGTTAAAAGTCTTCCCATTAAAAACTGGAACAAGACAAAGCTGTACACTCTCTCCACTCCTTTTTTCATAGTGTTGGAAATCCTAGCCAATGCAATCAGACAAGAGAGCAAAATTAAAGGCATTCAGATAGGAAAAGAAGTTAAACTGTCCCTGTTTGCTGATAATACAATTATAAACCTAGGAAAATCCACAATCTCCCAGAAGTGATAAATGAATTCAGTTAAGTTGGAGGATATAAAGACAATGTTCTTATGAATTTTCTTTCACCACTGCCCTCCATGGCAATCTACTAGTGGAGTTATAAAACAGCAGCAGTCTATTTAAGGCTGGTGCCAACACATCATATCTATTAATCTTTGAACCAGATCCAAACCCTTTCCTCCAGTGAAACTTAACATAGAGGTTATCCTAGAAGGTCAACATGTGTTTAGGACAGCAATAAAATCAGCTAACAAAGAAATCCAGGACACTGGTTCATCATTTTCCCGTGGCATCTGAAGAAGCTTGGGTCTGATCCCTCATATGCCAGTACTATATTTTAATTAATTTTTGCTGCTCTACTTCAAAATATAGGATTCAATTGATCTGAAAATAATCAGCTCATCATTTGCTGTATCTGCCTCCAGACACAAGATCTCTCTCTGTGAGGTCCTCATAGCATACAATGAACTCTATTGCTCCCAGAAAGCGAAGATGTGAGAATCTCTTTAGAAGCTGTCATAGAACTCTCCAGCTTTCACTGTGGACAAGTAGCTGTCATTCCCCTACCATTGCCTTTTCCATTTCTTTTGCCCATAGTCAAGCCACACTAAATGCTCTGTAACTGTGCCAGATCAGTCTCATGCAACAGCAACTTTATCTCTTGCTATGTATTTTTCACATCGTTATCACAATGCTTTTACCAGCAGCAGTGTGATTTCTATTGCCTTCATACTGGAATGCAACTCAACTCCAATATCTCGCTCCAAGGATTTCTTTTCTAGTGATTGACATCCTTGTTATCAATGGTACCAACTCCCAGTGATCTAGAAAGCAGAACCAGAGGGGGATAAAAGCATATGTGCTAATACTTAATGGGGGATGACTGGGAAATTACAGCGAAACAGGCATGAAAGGAATGGAGAGGTGAGGCAGGGAGAGAAGGAAAGCAATTACAGAGGAAGCATTATTGAACAGGTCACCATTTTCACAAATGCTCATTTTGCTTTATAGGCCACTTCTAGGGAGACTATAAATCTACTGCATTTTCAAGCAGCTTGTTAGAAGAAAAAATGGGAGAAGCAAAAAGTAATTTGTCAGTTGCTTCTTCCTCCTCTCCCATTCTTGTGTTCCATTGTCAAAGTCGACACTATGAATCTTACCTGACACCTTTCTGGGTTGAGACACCGGATTGCCAGTCTCATCGAGGAGCGGTCATAGCGTTCTCTCCTTGTAAGTACTGCTGTATTGGAGCTCTCAGATCTGTGGCAAACATAGGGGTGGCATCAAGGTCCACAAGTCTACAGTCTCAGAAACATCATGACCCTTTACAGAGTCTGTCTGTGCAGGAAACGTGAGAAAGAACTGAATTCCGAGAAAGAGCAGACGAGGACTTCTGGGATGTGATACAGATCTCCAACTTACTTCCAAGTAATTCAAAAGGCCAGATAGATAAAGAGAATTTAGTAACAATAGTTGACTCTCGGAAAGAATTAATATACATCTACCAACAAGGTCAAACTTTAAAATACTTTACAAGTCAAAGTTTCAAAATTTAAAAAAAAAAACATGATTTCTGAGGAAGAAAAACAGTGAAAGTCAAATTTGAAGAAATTTTACAGAAGGAAGAACTGAAAATCACAGAGTTCTCCAAAAACTAACAGGTATACAGTATCAATCCATGAAGCAAACAGAATTTTCCCTCTTAAACATCTAGAAATGCTTTAATAGCTTTCAAAGTATTTAAAAATATGTTTTATTTAAAAAAAACAACAGATGCTACCCTATAATTATTTCTAAGTTTATTTATTTCTTGAGAGAGAATAATATCAACAGGATCTTTGCACCATGATTCCCCAACCCCAGCAGCCAGCTCAGATCTTTCCTGTAGGCATGTTCAGTGCATTCCGAGTTGTGAATCTGGAGATATTCCACATGAATTCCACCATCCTAAAGCAGTGCTACTACTGCCCGTGCCACTGCAACTGGGCCTGCTGCACTTTATTTATAAATAAAAGTATTTCTATAACTCTATGTGTTCATAAGTTTACATGTATTAAAACATAGGGACAGTTAATGCTGCTACATTCCAAAGTGAGTAGTGAAACAGATCAGACTGAAAAGTTCCATGCAAAGCGGTCATAAACCTATCGAAGAACTCATCTGATTAGAATAATACAAGGGTACGATTTTTGAGAAACTAGAGAGATTTGGAGTTTTAGGCAAAGTTCTTTGGAAGGTTTAGTGGGTTGCTGTGAAGAGCTAAAGGGAGTAATTGTCCTCCACCTTAAGTGCACTGAAAGGGATTTGCATGGGAGCTTCTGATGCTCCTGACTGCGGTGGGCACTGTGTTGTGAGACATGACTTAATCTAAATAAACGGACAACGAGAGACCGGAAAATGCAGCCAGGAGAGCAGAGGAGAAGGGCCCACACACCTCTGCATGGTCTTGGGACAATACAGACTTCGGGCTTGGAGTCTTGGAAGTGAAGTGATTTTGATCAAAAGAGACATGTCAGTAACATTCAGCCTTGTTTGGAGAAGACAAGTTCATTTAATGATAAATCGGTTTTAAAATTTTGATTATTATGTGGCACTGAGCATTTTAAATTATTGAATTGGTCCCATCTAGTGACCCTAATTCAAATCCCTGGCCCAGTTGGCCTGAGTCATGCTGGTCTCATGCATGAGCACCCAAGACTTACAGGCTAGAGATTGGGAGGAAGGAGAGGACAGAGTGACCAGCCCCTGAGGAAGGTGTCCTCCACTTTGGTTACAGTGCTTACATACATGCACAAGCACGCCATCATGCATAATGGGAAATTATTGCATTGGGGCAGTTTTGCTTCTTAAAGCAACCATAGAAATTGATGTTGCCTGAGAGTGAACAAAAGAATCAAAATAGACAAAAACTCTGAGTGACCTAAAAGCTTTCATAGAACTAAGAACATTCACATGTTATCATCTAAAGCAAATTATTTATTTAGCATTCAGGATTTTAAAAGGCAATGTGAGGGCCAGCGGATATCGCTGGGCTGGATTCCCACGTGACAGACCATGGATCGGGCCCTGAACCCAGTGGCCTAAATATCATGCTGGGCAGGAGTGCATGTGCGGCCAGGATCCCAAATGGAGAGAGGAAGAGAAAGATTGTAGCCTGTCCATCCCTCAAAGGATGATTTCTCACTTTACCCCTCACTCTGTCTCTCAGACAAAAACCTCTAAAAAAAAAAAAAAAAAGGCAAAACGAAGGAAAAAAGAAGTTTAAAATTCCTTGCATCTTTTTAAACAACCTTTTGAATAGACACAAATATTTTAATGCTCATTTAACAAGGATGTCAATTTTTATGTACTCGGTTTTCAATAATTTGGGATGTAACACCTTTATAAAAAAATACATGTTACAAAATAAATATTCTTTTGAAGAATTATTTATTTAATTTTATTTATTAATCCACTTCTTTTAATTTGACCAGAGAGAGACAGAGAGAGGGGGAAAATGAGAAAGCAAGCCACTGGGTCTGGAACTTGAACTGTGATCAGCTGTGTGGGAGTGTTTAGCACCTTAACCACACCACTTGCTGCCCCCTAAAAATAAATAAATATTCCTAAGTATTAAATTTTGTTTTTATCATTTTAAAAATGTGTATATATGTTTTTCTCTGGGGTTGAGTCATCATTTTAATATTTAAAATTATAACGCACTTTTTTTTTATGTGCCCATCAGAGAGACAGAGAAGAAATGAGAAAGCACTCCCCATGCTGCATGGCCATGTTGCAATCCTGTCTCCTCTATTTCTCCCTCCTCTTAAGATTCTTGGAGGGACCAGTAGATGGTGTAATGCTTATATAGCTTGACTCCCACGTAGTCGACCATGGTTCAAGTCTTGTACCTGGCAGAATAAAACTCAGGCTGGGTGCATGTTCACACATGCCTGAAATCCCAAGGTGAGAATGGAGGAGAAGGGATTGTTGTATGGCCAGGCCCCTGGGGATTGATTTCTCACTTTTGGTCTCTCTGTCTCTCTATCTCTGGTGAGCACATGCACTCTATGGCAAAATATCTCAAAAAAAAAAAAGGTTTCTTTCTTGGAGATGCACACACATGTGCTTGGACTGTTTTACTTTTTTTCTTTTGTTTTAGAGTGAGATTTTTGCTATAGAATGTGTGCACTCTCCAGAGAGAGAGAGTGAAACAGAGAGACAGAAAGCAAGAGAAATCGCCCCCCAGAAAGAATGGCCACTCTGCAATCCCTTCTCCTCCATTCTCCTCTTTAGAATTTTGGGCACACATGCATATGCATCTGGGGTGAGTTTAAAGCTCCTGAGTCCAGGACTCAAATCATGTTTGGCCATGTGGGAGACCAACAACGTAGCCATCACACCATCTGCTGGTCCCTGCCTGGTCTGTTCTTCAAGCCACCAAGTCCAGGACTCCAATCATGAATTTGGCCATTTGAGATTAACTACCACACCACCGACTGGCACATAAGGCACATTTAATGTTGCTTTTGCCATATTTTGTTGAAATTTTAAGAAAAGCTATTTTAATTTTAACAGGTTTCTTTTGGCAAACTATAGTCTAAGAGATTCCAAATATAATGGAGACATTACTTTACGATTCTAGGATAGAAATGAACCTGTGGCCTGCTGCCTGGGTCTGTAGAGAAGCTAGAGCAATCTACAAGGGACAGAGGAAAGCATGGGGAGGAAGAGTAGGTTGTGGTGACAAGGCGGGAAGAGCCTGAAGGTCGCTTAGCTGCCATTTTTTTTTTTTTCAGGGAGTTACACTTAAATCGTTGCAATAAAACAGAGATGCAAAGTTCTGGTTACTCTCTGTCCCTGGAGAAACACTACAGTTTGGGAGACTCAGCTCCAGCTGCAGTGCTGTTTAGCACTTAGGCTTTTCTTTCGGTACAGAAAATTCCAACCAGGCCTCTCTCTCATCTGACACAGAGCCTCCATTTAGTTTCTCATTCCCCATCTTCCAAAGAGTCATGGATCTCCATCTGGATTGAAATGTTCCCCAGCAAAGAGGACATGGACTGAGTTCAAGCTTTAAGACACTCAGCCTCTCTCACTGCTCCTATTAAACACACACAGAGGACACGGGCTTATGAATAATATATAAACTTAGATGAGGCATTTAATATTGTGAGCCTCCATTTCTAAATTATACAATATAAATAACTACACTGGCTCTCAAGCCTGTCATTTGTGTGGGGATAGATAGATAGATGATATAGATAGATGATAGGTGATAGATGATAGATAGATAGATAGATAGATAGATAGATAGATAGATGATAGATAGATAGATATAGATAGATGGTAGACAAGGAGAGTCAAAGAGATATTGTAGGTGAGACTACATTTAAACTTAAGAATCTCTCTATATAGAATGTTATTATTAGTGATACCACAAGAAAGAAAAGGCAGGAGCTTATCACTAGAGTTCTAAATTACATTAATTCCTAAAATTATTTTCAGTGGACTGAATTTTTGCCAAGTGTAACTTTTTATTTTTTTAAAGAGTGATGTAGTTTGGTTTAGTGCATGTATATCAGGGAATTTTATAGTATATTATTTCCAACTTCTTACAGTAAAAGGAATATAACAAAATGAAATGTCAAAAACACTACAATGAAAAATATTTAAGATGAATTAAGTTTTCTAGGGGTGTAAATACTCATACAAATGTTATTTTCAATCAAATGGCATCTACCCCATAGAAGTCATAATGACTTCACAGTATTGAACCATCACAACATTATAGTTATGTACACAGCAAAGGACTGATGAGTCTACAATATACACTAAACATTTGGGGAAAATTGACTATTTTTTTATCTTCACTTTTATAAATTATGACCTCAGAAAATCTGCCATAAAGGCCACTGTACCTCAAGATTTTTTGTTGCCTATTTTTGAAATTTAATTAAGCTTCAGTCCCATTATTTTATGACAATGGAAAAGCCATTGATTGTGCTGCTTTTGAAATCCTGTATCACATTAGGCACTTTCTAATAATGATGCCCTTGGCTTAGGAAGAAGAGAAAATTGACTGGACCTAATTAAAAGCTCTGAAGATGCTCTCTATTATTTTTTTCAGAAAACTTATTTGGGCCATATGCCAATTTAAAGAATGAACATTTAAAACATCTTCTGTCAAATGGAGATAAAATGACATATGATAAAGTAAGTCAGATTGTAAGAAGTGAGATTTGTCAGACTCTATAGAAACTTCTAAGCAGAATGCATATCAGTGAAGTTTCAAAATGGGAGTGCATTCATCTTTGTTAGTCTCAAGTACCTTAGATCCAAGGAAAGGGCATAGCGATGCCAAGAAAGGTGAGTCTGTCGCATAAAAGCATCTCTCTTCAAGCATAATTACTACAAACTTCAGTGAACAATGAGCAATCTCTTGTTACCTTGGTACCATCTCCCTTATCGTCTTTCATTTTTCTATTACAATGAGCTAGCCCCCATTATTATTTCTGAGTGAATTGAGAGCTGGGAAAATACAGACAGCTTGGAATGTTTTCAACTTGCGGTTTCATTTTAACTCCGAGCTATTTGAATTCACACACATCTGCGAGCAAGTCAAAATATGAAATGAAGTTCAGTCTCCTGTTATGCCTTCAAAAACTTAACTAGACTCGCTATAGCTTAACACATCAAAATCTATTTTCCTAAAATCTCTGACATCTATCTTCCTGTCTTTTTATCTCATATATTTAGAGCTGATTGTCTATTTTGCCTGAGTTCTATGGTTCACCATGACGTCGTATGAAATGCACCAATGCTGCCGTTTTCTTGCTTTTGTGCATATATGTCATGAACTGCAATTTTTCTTCCACTATTTATCCTTGGCCATGCACACACATGCTCAGTGTCTCTAAAATTTGTTTTGTCTGAGAATACTGCTACATTTTTACAAAGGTGTGACTATATACATGTAATTATTTAAGGATTACGTGGTATTTTACCTCATTTTTTTAAAAATGCATTTTCTTTTTATATAGACTTATACACATAACAATTATACAATGTTTTATTAATAGGATTCAAATTTTTAATTGCTTTCTAATTGGTCAAATAGAAAATCAAAATCTTGCCTTCTTTACATAAAATGTTTTCTATCATATGCTCCAAAGTAAACTTGCAGCTAGTTTCCAAAGGACACTTTGGTCTTACTCTATACTTCTGTCAAAATAAGATTTTCTTATACCTGAGAACCCTGTGTGCCCGTCTGATGTCTTTGTGATATTCTCTTATGTCTGATCTCTGATACGCTCTTAATGTCAAATATCAAAACTCCTTAGGGACCAACAGTTAGCCTAATGGCTATGTCGCTGGACTCCCACATAGTCGACCGCGGTTTGAGTCACGGACCCGGTGGCTTAAAACTCACACCGGGCACGTGTGCGTGCGTGCCCAAGATCCCGAGAGGAGAATGGAGGAGAAGGGATTGCGGCGTGGCCATCCCCCCTAGGGGGTGATTTCTCGCTTTCTGTCTGTCTGTCTATCTCTGTCTGTCTGGCGAGCGCAGGTGCCCTATGGCAAAAACCTCTCAAAAAAAAAAAAAAAAAAAAAAAAAAACTCCTTGACCCGTGGTTGTGTTGCCTTTACGCTATTACCTTTCCTGTATGTCTCCATTAGAGAAAGACTATGACTTTTCACTTTAAAAATCCTGTAATGGTTTAGTAGTACTCCTTTTATGACACAGCACTAGCTTCCATAAATCTTTTTAAGATTTATTTTTATTTAATTCCATTTGTCATTATTATTATTTTCAATTTGGTCAGACAGAGATAGAGAGAGAGAAAGGAAAAGTGAGAAAGCAAGCCACTAGACCCAGGACTCGAACCACTGTCAGCCACGTAGTAATCTAGCATCTTTAACCACCATGCCACCTGCCAGTCCCAAGCTTCCATAACTCTTTTTTTTTTTTTTTTGAGAGATTTTTGCTATAGGGCCCGTGCACTCACAAGACAAACAGAGAGAGACATAGAGACAGAAAGCAAGAAATCACCCCCCAGGGGGATGGTCACGCCACAATCCCTTCTACTCCATTCTACTCTCGGGATCTTGGGCACGCACGCACATGTGCCCACGTGAATTTTAAGTCACCGGGTCCGGGACGCGAACCGCGGTCGACTACGTGGGAATCCAGTGACATAGCCAATACGCTAACTGCTGGTTCCCGCTTCCATAATTCTTTATGTGCATTAATTCTTCTGGTATTAGCTGTCAAGTGGATATAAGGATTTAAATGGCATGGAGATCATTTTGTATTACCATTCATATTGTGATTTGCACAATTCTGTAGGAAAATTTGTCTTATGTAAGGGAAAATATGACTGACTATCTTGCTAGATTCAGGAAGGCTACATATATGGAAAAAAATCTACTGAAAGTTTAATTAGTTTAGTAAAATAAATCACCAGGGTACTGGATAAAATCAGGGAATGGAAAGGTACTATTTGTGAAGAAAATACTGACTTAGGCATTTTAAAAAGAAGAAGGAGAAGGCACCTAATGGATTAAAAAAAAAGAAACTTTCTTAATAGGAATTAATTGGGATGTGCTGGAAAAGATCATGCAATTGTTTGCACATGAGCACACATCTGTTCACACATACAATGAAAATGAAGTGCATGCATAAAAATTGGAAGTTTCTGGTGACCCTAAAATTCTGGAGTTAGTGCCATAGTGGATGAATAGTAATAACCTGTAAGAAAATCTTCAGAATATCTGTAAGTATTAGGGAATTAAGCAGAGCAACTTCAAAACAAAAGGTAAACAATAATAAATGGAATGAAACTGAGATATTATTAAATGTAGAATTGTTATAGAATAGATATAACAAATTACTTAAAATTTGAACTATGTGCAAAAACGTTCAAAATAATGAATAGTAAATGAGATAATAGAAATTAAAAAAAAGTGATAATTCACAAACCAGGCAATGAACTTATGGAGACCATTACCAACAAAAGAATCATATAAGCTAAAAATAAAATAGTTCCCCTGATGTTCGTACTTATATTAGTGTGAAAAAATCTAATATTTCAATTTAATATTATGTATAGTTTAGTATCATGTATCTTCGCACTTAATATATTTTCTTCTGCCTCTCTTTCAGAGTCTGTGAGTGTCAAGTGTCCAGTATAACTTCTCATTAAATGTTTGATACATCAATAAATTCAAGAATTAATCATTCAGAAGTTGTATTGTACATATCATATTCCTTTTTTTTTTTTTTTTTTTGAGAGGTTTTTGCTATAGGGCATGTGCACTCATCAGAAAGAAAGAGAGAGACAGAAAGCAATAAATCACCCCCCAGGGGGAATGGCCACACTGCAATCCCTTCTCCTCCATTCTCCTCTCGGGATCTTGGGCATGCACGCACACACGCCCAGCGTGAGTTTAAGCCACCAGGTCTGGGACTCAAACTGTGGTCAACTACATGGGAGTCCAGCGACATAGCCGTTACACTAACTGCTGGTCCCTACATATCATATTCTTAAAGATAGCACTGAAAAACAAAAAAATGTAAAAAATGGCAACTGAAGCACTTTATTTCAAAAATATTTTTGCTGAGAATATTAGATTTCATGAACAGTAGATATGACCACGTTACAGTAGATATGACCATATACCAATATTCTTATATGACATTGCAATCACCATAGCACAGCAACTCATCCATCTTGATGATGCTAACCATAAACTAACCCACTTGAATGACAGTACTTGTGGGCAGCAGCAGATGATCAGCACACTCGGAGCCAACCAGAAAATTCCTGCACTCTCACTGTTTGCCAGGAATCAAAATAAACTGTTCAGATAATTGTTAATTACGTGGCTTAGCAAGCTAAAAGTCTGGGGCTAATAATGCCAAAGTAAACGCTTACCCGCTGGCTAAGGGAGCCAATGTACTTTTCCTTAGCTTCATTAAGAACAGGCTCAATATTTCTAGTCCCTTGTTTAGCACATGAACATTACTCTCTTTTGGCCACAACAGAAGGGAATAAATAAATGACCTTAAATTTATAATAAATTCGAAAGAAAAGAATGAGCTGACATGAAAATAACTTTCCTCATGATTACTTTTAGTGTTGAAAAAAATCTGCTTACATTGTTGGTATTAAAAAGACATAGGGACCAGCAGCTGGCATAATGGCTATGTCGCTGAACTCCCATGTAGTTGATCACGGTGGCTTAAATTCATACCAGGTGTGTGTACGTGCGGGCCCAAGATCCCGAGAGGTGACCGGAGGAGAAGGAATTGTGGCATGGCCATCCCCCTTGAGGGGGGTGATTTCTCACTTTCTGTTCCTCTCTCTCTGTCTTTCTGGTGAGCACACGTATCTTATAGCAAAGACCTCTCAAAAAAAATTATAATCACTATATATTTTCAGAAAATACCAACAAGTATAAAAAAATTATATTCATAAATGAAAAGCAACATGTGAAAGTGGAAATATTGCTTGGCTAAATTTTTCCCTATCTTGGGTAAAACAGATATTCAGAAAACAATGTCACAGATTATATACCTCATGTTAAACAAACAAAAACTAACAGACTAGTAAAAATATTTCTGATTGATTTTTTTAGTCTAAATATAGAGAACTACAGATACATACAGATGCATACATTTATCAACTAGGCATATTGCTATTAAAGGAACACATAATACCTTTTTAAAGATTGTAATAAATTATAAATAGGGTTAGCCAAAGCCTGAAAGGATAAAACATTCTGTATTAAAAAAAATAATCTTAGATTAAATTCAGTTGTATTCAAAATTTAGAACATATACCATGTCAAAAAATATAAATGTAGGGACCAGCAGTTGGGGTAATGGCTATGTTGCTGACTCCCAAGTAGTCAACAGCGCTTCATGTCCCAAACCCAGTGGCTTAGACTCACGCCAGGAGTGCGTGTGCGCGCCCAGGATTCCTAGAGCAGAATGGAGGAGAAGGGATTGCGGCGTGGCCATTCCCTCAGTGGGGGGAGGGTGATTTCTCGCTTTCTGTCTCTCTGTATCTGTTTTTATATTACTCTAGAGGCTTTAGTACATTATATTAAGTATGACAGCTATGCTTTGCATAAATTTCCCCTATTCAATGAAAAATTAATGGTATATTTCATTGTGATTTGTCTGTCATTTTCTTACATAAAAGTTGGTGTGCAAATGAATGACTCTCCTAGAATCTCCCTACATTCCCGTTTATGTCTCGGGCTCTCAAAGTAAAGACTGCGTAGTGAGTTGGTGATACAAATGCTTTCTAGAATAATTAAGTCTGGATTGGAGGAATTAAAAACTTTCAGAATGGCTCCAGAAGACGGTATGTCAGTGGAAGCCTGAAATATATTAAACAGATTCCACCCATAAAATTTTGCTTAACATGCACATTCAGAAATCAGAATCAGAGGAAAAATTTCATATATGCAAATGAGCACTTGTGAACAACTCACTAAATAAATGCTATTTAGTCTGAAAAGCCTTGTGATTTGGGAACCAATCTACTAGATAGATGCCAAATTAACTGATAATTGCCCTAGCCTGCAACTAGCCGTACTGTCTGGTACTGATAAGTACTTGAAAAATAACATTTCATAATTGCATGAATCTTTACTAAATGAAATCAACCTGTAAAAATCACAGAAACACCAAAACCCAAACATATTGCTAATGTAAATTGCTCCTTTGTTAGAGAATAATATCTTTTTTCTTTAATTGCCTAAAGCAATTCATTAGAAAAGCTAAATCTACAATTATACTGCATGTCGGGTTTGGATAATGTCTCAGTTCCACGTAGTCCATTCCCCACACCAGAATGCTAAGTGGTGCCAGGGCATATGGGGAAAGGAGTTTACAGGATACCTCACTGTTAATCTTTGGCATTCACAAACATAATTGGTTTTACTAAAAATCAAATCAAATCATTTATATTGGTTTCTTCTTTCTCTTCTATTGAAGATTATTCCTTGGGACCAGCAGTTAGCGTAATGGCTATGTCGCTGGACTCCCACATAGTCGACCGCGGTTCGCATCCTGGACCCGGTGGCTTAAAACACACCAGGCGCGTGTGTGTGTGTGCCCAAGACCCCGAGACGGGAATGGAGGAGAAGGGATTGTGGCGTGGCCATCCCCCCTGGGGGGTGATTTCTCACTTTCTATCTCTCTGTCTCTCTTTCTGTCTGTCTGGTGAGCGCACACGCCCTATAGCGAAAAACCTCTCCAAAAAAAAAAAGATTATTCCTTTCTCAGAATACTTGGGCAGTCAAATTCCAACCTTTCTGTCACATATTTAGCTTTCCTTGCCATGAAAAAGTATATAAACTTAATTCTATTTGCCTTTAGTTCCTGAAAAATTTACCAGAAATATGAACTTATTAATTAGCCAATTATTAGTTACCTACAGAATAAATCATGGGTGTGTATTTACAAATCAGAGAAGCAAAATTAATTATAAACTTTATTAGACTTTTTTTTAAAGTTGTACTCAGAATTTCTGCTATCATACTGGCATTTTTAAAATTTAACTTTGTTGTGCAATTCTAGTACCTAACACTTTGTATAACTTTCTTTTGAGTTGAATAATAGATTTTAAATTTAAAGTGATAAATGTGAGTCAGTCTGTTTTAGTATAAGACAACTTTACTACAAGCATGGAGAATAAAATACTTTTTACAGAAGACATTATTTGTAAAAGTACATGAACAGCCTCATATGACTGGGAAAGTGAGAAACATGGTCACTGTCCTTCCTTGAAGAGCCAGCAATACTTAAACAGTGTGTTTTCATTAACTCAAGACAAAAAAAAATAGTGAAATTCTAAATTTAGCAACTCAAATAAACGAAGCTACATTGCATCTATAACTGTGAAGCAAATGTATTACATGATGCAAAATAATGGAATTAAAGTGCAATCTGATAGTGAATTTTGGATTTGTATTAATTATTATCAGAGTAAAAAAAAAAAAACGATGGTATGCTTTGATGTGGCTTCTTTCCAGTTCTTTTGTCCAAAAAAAAAAACTAACACACACGTTTTAATTTCTTCAGTTTTGGACAGCAGTATATACTATTAAAAAGACTTTGTGTGGTTACTCTTACTTTCTATATGAAAAGCTGATTATTCCTCAATAGTAACTCTGCATATAACATTGACTCAATGATCTGTTATTTTTCAGAATGTCATAAAAATCCAACAACAGTATTCAATTCTTGTATACGAGCCTACTCTAGATTCCACTCCGTCTGAGCAGACACAACTTAACCTCAGATTATCTTCTAGTGTTATGATCTACCGCCATCTATGTAAAGATATTGACAAGAAAGACTTCGAATTTGAGCAAGAAAAAGGGGAACCAAAGATCTCAACTCTTTCTGATACTAGAAAAGTGAGATATTTAGCTATTTATATCTAATAATCTTTTTTGACCCAGTCATTCCTCCATAATGACAATTCTATGGGGAATATTACAAAATGGAAGGGATGCATATAGAATCACTTGTCTGTATTAAAATATCCCTGTCTATGCTGCCCCCAATCATTAAATGTCTATCCTCTGAGTACAAGAGGGTCAAGAGTGTATACTGCACTCCTGTGATGATTACGCATTTGTTCATTCTCTTTTTAGTTTTGTCAATTTTTGTCTCAAATTTTTAAGAGTTTTCTTTTTTTTTTTTTTTTTACCTTAAGCATGTGTGCTCGCCAGAGAGAGAGACAGAGACAGAGACAGTGAGACAGAAACTTAAAACTCATCCCCAGGAAGAATGATCATGCTGCAATCCCTTCTCCTCCATTCTCCTCCCAGGTTCTTGGTCATGCACCCTCTTGCGCCCAGTGAATTTCAAGCTTCTAGGTCCAGGACTCGAATCGCAGTCAGCCATGTGGAAGTCTATCCACGTAACCACGAAGCTGTCTGCTGGCCCCTTTGGTTCATATTTTTAAAAAGATCTGTTATTGGATATATGTGTGTGTGTGTGTGTGTGTGTGTGTTAAATACTTCTAATTAATTGTCCCTTCATTATTGTGTAATATGCTCCTTTATTTTACACATTTTCATTTGTCTTGTCTGGTTATTAAACTCATACTACCTTTTTTATAGTTTAGAATCTGTATGATGCATTTTTAGACTTTTGAATTTTTTTAATTTAATTTTAAAATGGACAAATAGCAATGTTATTCAGTTACCATATACAGTATGATGTGTTAAAATAAGTACACGTTGTGAAATAGCTCATCTGAACTACCTGCATTGTCATGTGTATACCATTTTTTGTGGGAACAACACTTAAAATTTACTCTCAGCAATTTTCAAAATACAATACATTGTTATTAACTGTAGATCTCTTGAGCTTATTCTTCCTCTCTAGCTGAAATTTCATATCACTTTACATCACTTCCCCAAGATCCCACTCCCAGCACCTAGTAAGCAGAATTCTGTTCTTTATTCCTATGAATTCGGCATTTTCAGATTCCACCTAGAGAGAGATAACGGGGTATTTGTTTTTCTGTGCCTGACTTACTTGAACTTAACATAGTTCATGGCAATTCAGCTTCTCCCTTTGCCCGTCTTTCATCCTTACTCTTCTTCAAGTGTTTTTCATGAGAACACCTCCTAGCAAACTTCCCAAGAGACTATCAGAAGGCAAAATGATTTCTGACAATCACCAAATTAGAATTGAAAAATGTCTTTAATTCCATATTTCTACTTTTACAGTCCATGGTCTCTATATTATGGATACTTCTTTAATAAACAATATATGGACATATTTTATAAATTTTTGTTTCAATTTAACCTGAAACATTTGGCTGACAATTTAAATATTTAGTTCATTTACAAATAAACTAATTACAGATGTAGTTGAGGTGTCTTTTTGTTGTTGTTGTTGTTGTTTTTTAATTTTTCCAGAGGGTGTGTGAGCTTGCCAGAGAGAGATTAAGAGACAGGGGGAGAGGAGAAAGCACCCCGTTAGGGGATTAAATGGGCATGCAGCAATCCCTCTCCTCCGTCTCTTTCTCCTTTCGGGATTTTAGGCCCATGCCCACAGGTACCTGGCATGTTTTTTAAGCCACTATAGCTGGAACTTGAACTGTGCAGTCGGCCATATGGAATCCACTACACCATAGTCTAGCCCCATGCTGAGGTTTATATGGACCACCTCATAATTTGCTTCCTATCTGAGCCAGCTGTTCTTGTTATTTTTGTCTTACATCGTCTTCTTTTGCAATAATATTTTCCCTTATTAATGTTCTTTTTTATTTTTTTAATTTATTATTATTTTTATTCATACATTTGATTACTATACATCATTTAGATTGTAAAGAGACTTTACCCAGTATGATATACACCCCAGTCCAGCCCAGTTCAGAATACTATACACATCCTCATCAACAAATAATAAACTATATCTGTGTTCCACAAGTGTCTTACTTCTCTATTTTTTCCACCAAATTTCTTTCCTACACTCTTCCCCTCCCACATTCTCTTTTCACTTTGTCTCTAGTGTCCATAACAATTTTGAATGCTTTTTTGTCCTCCAGTCTTTCAGTCTCTACCATAGAGTGTGGACAGTCAGTATATGTTAAGTGGAGACATACGATGTCTCTTTTTCATAGCCTGACTTGCTTCACTCAACAACAAATCTTCCCTATTCATACACTTTCTATCAAATTCCAGGGCCTTGTTGTTTTTTATTGCTGAATGGAATTCCATGGAGTATATGTGCCACACTTTTTCAATTCATTAATCTGTTTGTGGACATTTGGGTTGGCTCCATGTCTTAGCAATCGTGAGTAATGCTGCAATGAATATATTTGTGCAAATGCTTTCCTGACTGAGCATTCTCCTGTCCTTTGGGTAGATACCCAGGAGTTAAAATTGGTGTATCATATGTTAGTTCTATCTGAAGGTCTTGAGGAACATCCATATTGTTCTCCACAGTGGCTGGACCAATTTACATTCCCACCAGCAGTGTAGAAGTGTTCCTCTTTCATCACATCCCCTGCAGCATTTACCATTTTTTTTTTTTTTAATCTTTGCCATTGTGACTAGGATTAGGTGGTATCTCATTCTGGTTTTGATTTGCAACTTCCTTATGATGAGGGATGTTGAGTATTTTTTCATACGATTTTTGACTATTCATATGTCTTCCTTAGAAAGTTGTTTATTCAGCTCATTTTCCCATTTTTTAATTGGGTTAATCATTTTCTTTTGGGTAAGCTGGTTGAGTTCCCTGTGTATTTTGGTTATCAGTCCCTTATCTGAGGCACAGTTAACAGAAAATATCTCCCATTCTGAAGGTTGTTGATTCACACTAATTATGGTGTGCTCTACTGTGCAGAAAGTTCTTAATCTGATGTAATCCCACATGGATATTTTGGGGATTAATGCCTGTGCTTTGGGGATCTTACTTAAGAAATTTTTGCCTATCTCAATGTCTCCCAGAGTTTCTCCAGTGTTTTCCACCAGCAATTTTATACTTTGGGGTCTTAGGTTTAGATCTTTGATCCACTTTCAGCTGATTTTTGTTAATTGTGATAGATAGAGGTTCAGATTCATCTTTCTGCAGGTGCTTACCCAATTTTGTCAGCACTGTTTGCTAAAGAAGTTTTCCTTTTCCCACTGGATTGACTGGTACCCTTTGTGAAAGATGAGTTGGCTGTATCTTTTGTAGTTTATTACCAAGGTCTGTACTCTGTTCCATTGGTACTCATGTCTGTATTTGTGCCAATACCATGCTGTTTTGATTTTCACAGCTTTGTAATAGATTTTGGGTCAAGAAGTGAGATGCAACATATTCCTCTCTTCTTGTGCAGGATGGCTTTAGCAATACAGGGTCTTTTATGGTTCCAGACAAATTCTGATTGTCTTTTCTAATCTGTGAAGAATATTTCTGGTAAGTTTATAGGGATTGCATTAAATATGTAGATTAATTTGGGTAGGATTGTCATTTTGATTATAATAATTAATTCTGCCAATCCTGGAATATGAAATATCCTTCGACTTTTTTTTTTTTTTTTGGAGAGGTTTTTGCTACAGGGCGTGTGCACTTGCCAGAAAGACAGAGAGAGACAGAGAGACAGAAAGCGAGAAATCACACACCCCCCCCAGGGGGGTGGCCATGCTGCAATCCCTTCTCCTCCATTCTCCTCTTAGGAGAATGCGCCCAGCATGAGTTTAAGCCACTCAGTCTGGGACTCGAACCGAGGTCGATTACATGGGAGTCCAGCGACATAACCATTATGCTGACTGCTGGTCCCTCCTTTGACTTTTTTGTGTCTTTTTCTTTTTAAGGTTTTTATAGTTTTCCTTATAGAGGTCTTTGACTTCCTTGGTTAGTTTTATTCCTAAGTATCTTATACTTCTTGTGGCTATGGTAAATGGGATTACTTTCTTCATTTCTGTCTCTAGCTGCTTGTTGTTTGTGTATAGAACTGCTATAGATTTTTATAAGTTAATTTTGTATCCTGCCACTTCATTGTATGCGTTATTACTTTGAGAAGTTTTTTCATGGATACTACTGGGTCTTCTATGTATACAGTCATGTCATCTGCAACAGAAATAATTTCAGCTCTTCTTTCTCTATTAGAATGCCTTTTATTTCCTTCTCTTGTCTGATCGCATTGGCTCGAACTTCTAGTACTATATTAAATAGGAGCAGAGAAAGTGGGCAGCCTTGTCTTGTACCAGTTTTTAGTGGAAGAGCTCTCAGCTTTTCCCCATTCAGTATAAGGTTAATTATAGATTTTTCATAGATGGCTTTTACTATGCTGAGAAATGATCCTTTTATGTCTATTTTACTGAGAGTCTTAATCATGAAGGAATGTTGTATTTTGTCAAATGCTTTTTCCACATCGATTGACATGACCATAGGGTTTTTAATCTTTCTTTCTGTTATTATGGTCTATTACATTTATGGTTTTGTGTATGTTGAACCACCATTGCATCCCTGGAATAAAACCTACCTGATCGTGATGAATAACTTTTAAATATGCTGTTGAATATGGTTACCAAGTATCTTGTTGAGAATTTTTGCATCTATATTCATCAGAGATATAGGTCTGTAGTTTTTCTTTTTTGTCATATAGTTATCCATTTGGGGAATGAGGGTTAACTAGTTTCATATTCCTTTTTAAAAATTTACAAAAGTGCTCAGGTGCTTGCCAGAGACATTGGAGGGAGAGAGATAAAGTAAGAAAGTACCCCCAAAGGATGTGGTCAAGCCACAATCCCTTCTGTTCTATTTCTTCTCTTGGGATTTTGGGCACTCATGCATATATGTCTGGTGTGTTTTTCAAGCCACCAAGTCCTGGGCTGGGACTCAAACCACACATCCAGCCATGTGGGATCTAGCATCTTTATCTTTATACCATACCACCAGCTTGCCCATTCTTATATTATGTTATTCTTCTTTTAGTCTTTTTTTTTTTTTTTTTTTTTTTTTTTTGAGAGGTTTTCGCTAGAGGGCGCATGCGCTCGCCAGAAAGACAGAGAGAGAGAAAGCGAGAAATCATCCCCCAGGGGGAATGGCCACGCCGCAATCCCTTCTCCTCCATTCTCCTCTTGGGATCTTGGGCACACACACACGTGCCCGGCGTGAGTTTAAGCCGCCCACTTGAACCACAGTCGACTACGTGAGAGTTCAGCAACATAGCCATTACGCTAACTGCTGGTCCCTCTTCTTTTAGTCTTTATCCTAGAGCTTATAGAATACATACTTGAATTATTGAAGTCAAATATATATTAGGTTTTTTTTTTACTAATTAAAAGAGAATATTAAGATATTATAATATTTTAACTCCATTTAAAGATATTTGCTTTATTGTTGGGAACCATTTTCCTTCTAAGTCTATTCAGTTTCTTCTACAATATACTACCAGTGAAGGATTTGAGGGATAGGGGAAGAAGGCAAAGACTTTTATATCACCTTTACTTTTAAATTCTAGTTTGTCAGTTATCTTAAGCTATTTTAACTTTTTAAGGTTATTTGCTTGTGAGATGTTTTCTAGGAGATGTTGGGAAGAAGGAGATGTTGGGAAGAACATTTGGAAGGAAGCAATGGAAGACTGGTAGGAGAAGCCGGTCTGCAATAAAGTTGCAATCATTGCCACAGCTCATTCAACCAGGGCTCTGGTGCTGAGGCCTTCACTGAGTCGTCCAACTTGGGACACGTGAAATTAATACTGTTCATATTCACCAACTAACCAGTTTTTGGATCTGAGCTGTTTCTGGTGAGGTAGAATAAGCTTGGGTAAAACAACTAACTTTAGTAGGATTGAGGTCTTACATATACCCAGCTGTGAACCATCAGCATATTTAAGGGAATAAAAACCTCAATTCCAGAGAGGCAATCCATCTAGACAGTGTTCTACAATATCAGCTCAGCAGATACTTTCAGTAATTTAGGGACGAGATGTTGTTCCATTCTTTCCTTGATTCTGTTGTTGGACTGAGATATTAGTTGTCTTATTGTTGACTTTTTGAATGTAACTTGCTTTTCCTTAAGTTGCTTTTAAGATTTTCTATGTGTTAGCAGTTTCTCTTTGAGACTGGTTTAGTTTTTCTTTTTTTTTAATTTTTTCTTTTAATTCATTCATCTAAGGAGTAATAGGACTTCCTAAATGTGTGGCTTGATTAATTTCATCACCTTTTTTTTTTTTTTTTTTTTTTGGAGAGGTTTTCGCTATAGGGCGCGCACAATCCCTTCTCCTCCATTCTCCTCTCGGGATCTTGGGCACGCACGCACATGCTCCCGGCGTGAGTTTTAAGTCACCGGGTCAGGGATGCGAACCGCGGTCGACTATGTGGGAGTCCAGCGACATAGCCATTACGCTAACTGCTGGTTCCCAAATTTCATCACCTTTTGAAAATTATTACTCAACCTCCTCATGTGTTTCTTTGCACCACTCTATTTCTCCTTCTGGAACTCTAGTTGCTTATATATTAATATTTTGTATACTGTTTCATGTATTTCTTACACACCTTTCTCAATTTTCCAACCTTTTATTTCATTTTATTTTCTTTTTTTGCTTCAGTATGGCTCACTACTAGTGATGTTTTCAAGTTTATTAATCTTTTCTTCAGTTGTGTCTAATACAAAGTTAAACCTGTCAATCTAAATCTTAATTTCATTATTGTGATGGAACAAACTGCCACTTAGCAATAATTCCAAAAGCATGCCAAATTTTATAAATAAACATCCATTAAAAATAGCTTTGGGGGTTAACTTATTGAGTGACTTTCAGTAATTCTTCAGTTCAACCCAAAATTATGGCCAGGTTTTAACTATAGTGAACTTGATTCTGGCATGTTTAGAGATTGAGTGGAGTGTCCTCTGTCTAGGTATTTTAGACAAGCTCATAAAAACCCCCACTATTTGAGAACCTTTCCAGTGTGTGTCTGATAATATATCCACTATCATTTAAATAATTTTTCATGATAGCTTTATTCAAGTTATTTTAATAGCCATAGCACAATTACTTTTTGAGATGGTTACATGAGGAAAGAGATGCTACTTCCCAACTCCTTCAAGACATGAGTTCTTCAATCTTATTCAGTTCTCCTTTGGCTCATACCCACTTCAACCACAGGCCTATGAACTTACTCTAGTGCCAATTTATTTTGTCAAATAATTTCATTTAAGAAGCCATGAAATTAAAAAATATTATTAAATAAAATAATAAAAATTATTCTTACTTTTTTTAGTTTGTTTAAAGTTGTATTAATTATGGTAGAGAGTGCGTATACATGCATGTGAGTCAGAGAGAGAGACAAAATAATTTCCTTTCCCCAGCCTTTTACCTTGCCAGGTTTCTGGGGATACATACGTGCACCTGCCAAGTTTCAGGCCAACCTGGAAATCCAAACCCAGGGTCAGCAATGTGGCTTCCAGGACTACAGTCCTTTCTGTTATGATGTGGCAACTGACAGCATTTGTGCAAGCTTGCTGGTTTTGTTTATTTTAATTAAGGTTATCTTTAGTGACAGTTTACGTGAGCAGGCAGCTGTAACCCTGCTCCCTAAGTTTCTCCTCCTTTACAGACCAGCAGGATGGCTATCCAGGACATGTTATTTTCATAATGATGGATGAATTATAAAAAAAAAAAAAAAAAAAAAAAAAAAAGTGAGCATGATGTTTTAAATTCCATTGTCATAACTGCATATTATAATTTCTAACTTCTTCCTTTGTATAATATAAGTATATGGCCACAAAAAAGTTGAAGAGTGAAAAATTAAAATCTACCCTTTTAGGGGAGCAGTTGGCGTAATGTGTATGTCTCTGGACATGTAGTCGACCACAGTTCAAGTCCTGTACCCGGTGGGTTAAACTCATGCCAGGTGCGTGTGTGCATCTGTGCCCAAGATCCTGAGAGAAGAATGGAGGAAAAGAATTGGATTGTGGTATGGTCATCACCCCGGGGCGGGGGTGATTTCTCACTTTCTGTCTCTCTCTGTCTTTCTGGCGAGTGCACGCACCCTATAGCAAAAACCGCTCCAAAAATAAAATAAAATAAAATAAAATAAAATAAAATAAAATAAAATACCCTTTTATAGGGAAGAACTGCAAAATAATAACATAAAACAAGTTATTCATTCCATAAGAACTAAAGAATTAGATTCAATACCAAATCTGCCACATCATTTTCTCCCCATGACTCCAAGTTCTAATTTTTGTTTGTTTCTTTGTTTATTTGAGAACAAAAGGGGTATTTCAGTGCTTGGGAAATACATAGTACTTTGTGTCTCTTAATTTTTACATTTATAGGTTATCAAAGAAATGTTCTTATAGCTCCTATTCCATGGAATTTTAAGCATTTATTTTAATATAAAATAACGTTTACAAACAGAAGCTTTTTTCTGCTCCCCCAGTGAAAATAATTCCCAGATTATCTTTGTTAAGATAATCACATTTAAGTTCAAACAAGTGCCGCAATAAATTTTGAAATAACATTAGATTTTCAGCATACTTTTCAAATGCATTTCTATTGTAGATGTTACATAAACACTTTATGCTCTGCATTTTAGCCATGTAAACATTAATTATTTAGTCATTGACACATGACCGTGGTGAAACAGATAGCCCCCTAGAGGGTATTGATCTCCAAATATAATTTCAGCAATAAAACTATTGAAACAAATACTTTATTTAAATGAAACACTTTAAAAGTAACGGACATGATATACCTAATTTACTTCTTAAAAGGATTTGCAAAAGAAAAATACTCAACATTTTAACAGTATTGATATTGATATAAAGATATGCTTAATATTATAAATAGTGTTAATATTACTTTGAAAACTCTCTGTCGGGACCAGCAGTTAACGTAATGGCTATGTCGCTGGACTCCCACGTAGTCGACCGCGGTTCGCATCCTGGACCCGGTGGCTTAAAACTCACGCAGGTTGTGTGTGCGTGCGTGCCCAAAATCCCGAGAGGAGAATGGAGGAGAAGGGCGCGTGTGCGTGCGTGCCCAAGATCCCGAGAGGAGAATGGAGGAGAAGGGATTGCGGCGTGACCATCCCCTCTGGGGGGCGATTTCTCGCTTTCTGTCTCTATGTCTCTCTCTGTCTGGTGAGCGCACACGCCCTATAGCAAAAACCTCTCCAAAAAAATAAAATAATTGCATATGTTGAGCTCTTTCATAGTTTTATCTTTGGGACCAGCAGTTAGAGTAATGGCTATGTCGCTGGACACCCATGTAGTCTACCATGGTTCGAGTCCCGGACCCGGTGGCTTAAACTCACGCTGGGCACGTGTGCGTGCGTGCCCAAGATCCCAAGAGGAGAATGGAGGAGAAGGATTGCAGTGTGGCCATCCTCCCTGGGGGGTTGATTTTGATTTCTCGCTTCCTGTCTCTCTGTCTCTCTCTGTCTTTCTGGCAAGAGCACATGCCCTTATAGCAAAAACCTTTCCCAAAAAAATTAATAAATAAAAATAGTTTTATCTTTCATTCAGGAATTCTGCTACCTAATGTTAATAGAACCGAAAGAAGTACAATTTCAATTAGCATGAGAACATATAATATATTTTGACATATGCCTTATTTTATATTCATTCATTTTTATCTCTTTTGTATCTTTTAATACTCAAATGAAAACTAGGATGATTTTCTATGTTTTATCCAAATTTTGATAATTTTTTTTTTCTTTTTTTGGAGAGGTTTTTGCTTTAGGGTGCATGCACTTGCCAGATACACAGAAAGAGACAGAGAGACAGAAAGCAGGAAATCACCCCCTGGGGGGATGGCCATGCTGCAATCCCTTCTCCTCCATTCTCCTCTCGGGATCTTGGGCACGCACGCACACACACCCGGCGTGAGTTTAAGCCACTGGGTCCAGGACTCGAACCGCGGTCGACTACGTGGGAGTCCAGCGACATAGCTATTACACTAATTGCTGGTCACTAAAAATTTTGATCCATTATACAGAGACAATTTAGATGATACCAGTTTTAGAAAACTGTAAACACTTGATTCGGACTTCCAATGCTTTCCTTAAAATTTTAGAAGCCCTGAATCATGAATCCTTTCTGTGATTCCCAATGTCAGAACAGCTATCTTCAGTCTTCATATAAAAGTTACATTTGTGTATATACACATATAAAACACAAATTGAAAGTGTTAATCTGTGAGATAGTCTAGGTGTAATCTAGATCTAGTTAAGATTTTTTTTTCTTTTTTTCATCAAAGAAATGAACATCTTGAATTAGGTAAAAATTAATTATTTGCCACTTCAATTACTTCCTATTATTTACTTTGCTCTGGATTTAATGGATTCTGTATTATTTCTAATAAAAAAAAAAACAACATAAATTGGATTTTAATCCAAATTGCCACATATCTAATGGAATAGATTTACTAAAGACAATGAAGGTTCTGAGTTCAGAGTACACATGCAAGCATATAATTTTATCATTAGCTCAAAAAAATCTCTAAGGCATAATATTATTAATTTACTTTCAAAGCTCATAGTGAATATCTTAAACTCATACAGTTAGCTAGTGGAATAGTCTGAATGCAAACCCAGGTTTCTTTTAGGCCTGGCTCCAGGCCCTGAACACATACACTACAGAACGCTTCATGACCTCCATAAATACAGCACCTGGGGGGGTGTTGTGTGCCAGCTACTCAGTACTGAGGGGACTGAGGAAGAACAAATCGAAACATAATGAGACCTCACTGGGGGGGAAAAAAAAAAGACACATGTCTTAACAGGAAAACATACGCTGAACATACCCTGATAGGCACTTTAAATGGATATTGGTAAGAAAATGTGATGCAACTGTAAAACACATGCTTTGTAAGGCTGGCCTGCATGGGAAGGTTCTGGGTTCCTGTCTGGAGACCTCCCTGAATGCACTAGGCTCATGTGCCCATGGTCTGGCTGAAGCTGGGGATGGACCACGGCATGGAGACCTTATAGGGGGTGGGCTCTCTTATCTGTATCTCTCACTCATAGAAAAAAAGGGATAAATAATTTTAAAAAATTGAGGGGCTAGCAGGTGGCATGGTGGTTAGGGGTGCTGGACTCTCACATGGCTGACCATGGTTCAACTCACGGACCAGATGGCTTGCTTTCTCACTTTCCCTCTCTCTCTCTCTCTCTCACTCTGTCCCTCTGTGGTCAAATTTAAATAAATAAATAAATAAAATTGAATAAAATATTTTTTTTTTTAAAAATTGATTTTATTGGGGCCAGCAGGTGGCATGAAGGTTAAGGTACTTGCTGACTCTGTGCTTTGAGTCCTGGACTCAACAGGTTGAGAACCACACCGGAAGCGTGTGTGTGCATGCCCAAAATTCCGAGAGGAGAATGGAGAAAAAGCGATTGTAGTATGGCCCCCAGTGGGGTGATTTCTCACTTTCTCTCTCTCTCTGTCTCCGTTTCTCTCCTGTGAGTGCATGTGCTCTATAGCAAAAACGGAAAAAAAAAAAAAAACAAAAAAAAAAAAAACAAAAAAAAAACCCAAAAACTAAAAAATGTTTTAAAAGATTTTATTTTTACAACCTTTTCAGGAATTATTATTATCATTATCATCTATGTGAAGAATATAAGTTTGTGAGATAAAGGAACTTGTTTAATGAAATTCAGCACAGAACCATGGCCATAAGGCTTGTATATTTTCCAAAATTCTGTGCTTTGTGTTCTGTGTTCTATATCAGAGGAAATATGCAGCTTGCCCAATTAGACACAAATCAGATAACTAGCATTCTTTCAGAAAATAATGACCCTTTTAAAAACATTTTCTTCTCAATATTAGTGTCACATTATATGGTAGGAAAATTTTTGGAAAGGAAAGGCAAGACTTCGTGAAGGCACTACAAATTGCCTAAACATTAACTTATTGAATGACAGTTTATTTTTTTGTAGTTTGGGCCTGTTAAAAATAAAGTTGCTCTCCTGAACATTGTACATACATTTAAGGGGACAGGAGCCTTCTTTTCTATGGAATAAATGCCCAGGAATACAATTTCTGAGTCATGTGGTCAGTGTATATTTCATTGTAGAGAAACTGCCAAATTTTTCCAGAGTGTCTGCATCATTTTCCATCTCTACCAGCATATAGAGTGACTTAGTTTCTATGCAGCCTCCTCAGATTTGGTGTTGTTTCTACTTTTTATTGCGACTGCTCTAATATATGTGTAGTAGCATTTCACTGTGGTTTGAATTTGCGTTTTCCTAGTAGCTCATAATGTGCAATACCTTTTCATTTGCTTGGCACTTTCCACTTTATTTACTGAGATAGCTATGTCTTCACTCACTTCCTAACTAAATTGTTTTATTTTTACTATTGATTTTTGTAAATTCCTTACCTGTTTTACAATAGATACAAGCCTTGTGTTAGGTATCTGATTTGAAAATATTTTCTCAAAATCCATCTCTTGTCTTTGCAGTATAATAGGATTTTTTTTCACTTTTTAACTTTAATGAAGTCCAATTTATCGATTTAAAAATAATATACAACCTTTTTCTGTTTCATGGCTACAAACACTTCACCAAACCTTACTTCCCAAAAATATTCTCTTATATTATCTTCTAAAATTTGTAAAATTTAACGTTTATGATTTAAACTTATCATCTCTGTACTACATGGTTTGTTTGTAATATATGGTATGAGATTTGGTTCAAGATTCATCTTTTTGGCCTATGAATGTCTGCTTCATTTGTTTATTATTTTCAGTCTTTCTTTTAGTCTCTGTGTTTAGTTGTAAATAATTTTTATTGCTATGTCTTTAATTTTTTTCTCTTTAAATTTATTTATTTTTTACATTAATTCACTATACATCATTACAACATACAGATGAATTTTCCATCCAAAATACACTGTATATTGGCTCAATCAAGCACATCAACATACATGTTATCAGCAAATAATTTTCCAATTCTTATGTCTTGTATACTTTGTTTTTCGTTTTGCCATCCTTGATTCCCTATTCCTCACCCTCTGCCATGTCCCACCCTCCTCCCACATTGTCTCTGGTATCCATGGTTGCTTTCTATGCCTCCCCCCACCCCATTTAATTGATTTGCTAATAAACTTAATTAGTCTAAATATATCCAATAGCTAGCACAGCTGATATATACTTATACATGAATCCAAGTCTGACTTTAGGCATAAACCTCAGTGAGTAGAATGAACATATTATAAAGTAGTACCCAGCTGGGGCTATATGGCTTACTGCAGTCATCAAATATGCATTTTTTTTTTAATTTTGATACGAAGTTTTACTGTTTTTTTTTTTCTCCTGCAACTTTTTTTTTAAAAATTACTTAACATTCATTCCCTGAGCATCATCACAATATACTAAATGTGGTTTCCCATCTAGAATAATCATGCATGTTATCCTCAATAATATTCCATTTCTACTTTCATACATATGTATATGTATATGTATGTTTTTTACCCCATGTTTGACCCTCTGCCCTTTCCCACTCTCTTATTACACTATCTCTGCTATATACAGTTGTTTTCTATTTCTTTTCCCCCAACATTTTGTTGATCACACAATATC
Organism: Tupaia tana; assembly: GCA_026018925.1. Lineage (NCBI taxonomy): Eukaryota > Metazoa > Chordata > Mammalia > Scandentia > Tupaiidae > Tupaia > Tupaia tana. Next base: position 93,337,667 of record JAKSZU010000006.1, read on the forward strand.
ATAAGTAATCTAACTACTTTCAATAGCAAGTTCAGCAGGTAATTTCAAGAAGAGAAGTTTAATTTTTTGATCGGCAATATCTATTTGGTCATTAACCTCTTAAAGTATCTTTTAAGTTAGATTTTGTAAGTTTCATCTTACAAAGAAGATAAATTTGAGCCTTTTTCACATCTTCCGTGCCATTTCTTAACATGCTCAGTCTTTATTCTAGCTTCCTGCACATATGGGGTAGTCATCACTATATTTTAAGTTATTTAATGTACATATCTAATAATTGCACAATCTATTTCAAGTTTGCTCATTTTAAACTGTTTACTTTTCCTTCTCATGACCAGTCATGATTTTCTGCTTCGTTTTGTGTCTAGGATGCTATGATAATTTATTTTAGAGCCTGAAAATAGCCTAAGTTGTTCAAAGTGCTGTGTGGATATGACAGTAATTCCTAGACAAACCTTGAGATGTACTTATTATTGGCGTTTTATACCTCTGGGTCTGACCCAAGTTTCAGGAAGTGTTTGCTTGCTTGTTTGTTTGCTTTTCCAGCTTAAAAGCACCATTTATTGGTAAACCCACAGCAGATGGTTTGTACCTGGCTTTGGCAAGATCTTCAGAGGGTTGAAGCTGGTGACACAACAAGAACAGGGCCAGCAGGGTCCCGAAACTTCGTCCCAGACTCTATTTTGGACTTCCTGGATCTCAGGTGTTCTGTGCATGAGGTGGTGGTTCCTACCGAGAGAGAAAGCACATTCTGTATAAAGGAATGGAAACGGCCTCCTGCTTCTGCAGACTCTTGCTGGGAACCAGCTTGTAACTGCAATGCGTGTTCTTCCTTTCATGCTACCACTGTATTCTACACTTCCCTCACGGTAAACTTGAAATCTGTAAGCATTGCTATTGCGAGTCCTGTGACCCTTCTTTCAGGATTGGAATCTGATTTACTATTACTTCCAGTGCTCCTTGTAATTTTTTATCAAATGCCAGACACTAACATTTTACCTTGCTGGTTGCTGGGTATTTCTACATTCTTATGAATATTCATAAGCTTTGTTCAGTTATATAATAATGCTATATAGTAACAATTTGATTTTTTTGGTTCTTGATGTAAGCTATTTTCAGACAGGACTAGAGAAGTTTTGGGGGTTCAGCTTGCTGCTCTACTGAAGTGAGACTATTCGGAGTACTTCATGAACTGTAAATAGTGAATATTTTTACTTCAGTTCTTCCAAAGACGAACTACTCTCTCCTGTCTAAGATCATGGAATTGAATTACTCTCTCTAATTTTTTCAGGTAGATTCTTTCCCATCTTAGGTGGTTTCCTCGCTGTATGTCCTGACCCATAGTCGCCTTAGAGCTTCAGCAAGACCATCTGCAGATCTTTTTTGTTTGTTTGTTTGTTTTTTAACTACCATGGTGTGCATGCACTAACCAGAGAGAGACATAGAGAGAGAAAAAGGGAGAAAGTCTTCGCAGCCCCCTAACTGGGGCATGATCACATCACAATTCCTTTTCCTCCATTTCTCCACCCTGCTAGGATTCGGGGTATGCACACATGCCTAGCTACGCTATCTGCTGGTCCCAAAGACAGGAATTCTATGGTGAAATCCCAAGGCTACAGATAGAGCCGTGGTGCCACTGTAACTATCTGATCGGTCCCTGTTTGTATTTGGTCTTAATATTTCAGCTCTCCTTCAGCAGCTCCATTGTACCTATTCTCTTTGTTATAGCATTGAAGCAATTTAATCAGTGTAGAAAATAAATCAAAACTCAAAAAGGTAGTATTTGCATAGAACACAGCAAATACCTTAGGTCTGTGCCTGTCTACACCCTGGTCCCGACAACTGAGTTACCTGTGTACCTCGGTAGCGTTTGCTATGCACTGTCCTTCTGAGGCAGATTTCCTATTACAGCTTCTACTTTTTCAGCAAATATTTATTGACATATAATAGTTGCCTAATAAATACATTTGGTTAATAAATTAGTGAATACATTGAATCAGAGATCAACCCCACATGGGAATCGAGAATGGCACAAATTGGAACATACGGGTAAGGATGACACATCCTCTTACAGGTTTCAACAGCCCAGAAGTCCTCACAAGGAGCATTCTGTTGCAGATTTGTTCCACAAAAACAAAGAGACTATAGAGAATTGATTTGTAGATCTACATCTCACAAAATCCTTCATTTTTATTTATATAAGGAAGTATTTAAGTTTTGGCAACTATATCAGGGATTTCCCCAAGCCATTTTAATGTATGTGTGTGTGTGTGTGTGTGTGTGTGTGTGTGTTGTGTGTGTGTGTGTGTGTTGTGTGTGTGTGTGTTGTGTGTGTGTGTTGTGTGTGTGTGTTGTGTGTGTGTGTATGTGTGTGCGTGTGTGTTGTGTGTGTGTGTGTTGTGTGTGTGTGTGTGTGTTGTGTGTGTGTGTGTGTGTGTGTTGTGTGTGTGTGTGTGTGTGTGTGTGTGTGGAGAGAGAGAGAGAGAAGGACGGACAGAGAGAGAAGACAGAGGTGGAAGGGGCAGGAGAAGGAGATATTGTACCTGGTCAGGAGGTTGCTTAATTCCTTAGAGCTCTTTATTAGGGAAAAAAAAAAAAAAAAAAAAAAAAAAACTACCAGTGGGCCTCTCAGCATGCCAGACCATTGGGTTGCTTCCAAAGCAATTAATTCTCAGTGGGGTGCAAGTGAATTCATTAAAATAGAGAATTGTATTGCCTGTGAGGATTTGTGGGAAGGTTCAGATCTTTTAGAAAAGTAACAGCTGAATGAGCAAGTAAAGCCTTTGTAACTTTTCTAGTTTCTCAGTTATAATTCAGGTTGATTCTAGGTGAGATACAATTATGGTAAAGGGTAACAATTGTTTTATCTTTACAGCAGAGTAGAATCGCTGTAGCTTATATGTATATGTGTCCCAATCTCTCATTTGATTGATGTCATAGATTAAATCAGAGGGACAAATGGAGTAGATCAGTTTTATAATAAGGAAAGTTTGAAGCAGGAAATTAGTTTATAGCAACTTTTTTCTGAACCCGAGCACTTTCATGATTAACTCTAAGCAGGAGAGTCTGTGGGTACAGGAGTGAGTATGTGTCTACCCAAGGAAGTGTGCATATTTGTGTGTGGGGGGGGAGGATTAATGAAACACTCAGTCTACTTCCACAAAACTAGAACACGTTTCCAGTTTCACTGCTTTTACTAGTGGTCCTAAACTTTAGTGCCAAAGATGAACATGAAAAGCGACGGGTCATCAGGAGAGCTGATTCGAATAACATGTTGATGTCTCCTTTAAACTGTTAAAAACATTTCTTGTTACGGACTGCATGTTTGTGTCCTTAGGAACTAGAGTCTCTGGGAGGTCATTAGAATCATACCCTACATGACAGCGTAGGCTTCAGAATGGAATTAATGTCCTCAAGAATGTCCCGGGAGAAGGGACATAATGGTCATGACATAATGCATACGTCACTGCACTCCCAGGAGTCCTGGACCTGGTGGCTTAAAACTCACACAGGGCGCGTGTGCATGTGTTCGCCAAATCTCAAGGGGAGAGTAGAGAAGGGATCCCCACTGGAGGCTGATTTCTTGTTTTCTGTCTCTCTGGCAAGCATACACACCCTACAACAAAAAGAAAGTGACCTGGGAGAGCTTGCTTAGTCTCCCTGCCATGCGAGGACACTGGGAGGACAGCCATCTCTAACCCAGAAGCAGCCCTTGCCAGACACCACGTCGCTGGTGGCTTGACCTAGACATCCCAGTCCCTGACTATGAGAAATGATTGTTGTTTAAGCCATGCATTGGGTTGTCAGAAAAGGCATGACATGTGGTCCTATGCAAAAACCCAATAGTCTATGGTATTTTCTTACAGCAGCCTAAATGGACTAAAAACACAGAAATTGTCCACATCTAATTCTCCACAGTACTGACAATATCAATTTATGATGTACATATAGTTAGTTTTACCTTATGTACAAGTTATAGTTAATCTACTAATTATTTATGTGTTACACACTGTTAACAACACCATGGGTAATAGGAAATATTTAATAGTCTTATCACATTTACTTGCTTGTATATACCTGCACAAATACATTCGAAATTCTAAAGAGAAAGACCTCTTATTTCAGACTTGAAGCAGTTGAAGCTATGCATGATCACACTGAGCAGGTGTTGGGAGCTGGACTGAGGCTCGGTGCAGTACAGCACTTCTGGGTGGGGCTGCCCCCCTCGGGAAGGTTCCAGGACTGCCGTGCAGACGTCTGAGGCCCCGTGATCTCTGCTGGCTGGGGGTTCAGGACCTGTTGTGGGGGTGCTCCCTCGTTCTCTCTCTCTGTTTCTCATCACAGACATACATAAAACAATTTCTTTAAACTGATTATTAAAATGAGTAGATGCGAATACTAATGTGTTTATCACTTAGAAAAGCAGAATTTGCTCTTCTAACTTCATACTGCACTTATACTTGAATTATTCCTTCACAGGCGAAGAATGAGGTGAGATTTAGGAGTAAGTATGGTTCTAGATAAATGAGGTTATACACATTTTTCCATGACAGCTTTCCTATTAAAAACGAAAATGTCCAGGTAAGTATGTTTCGGGCAAATCTTGTCTCGGCATTCTCGGTGGAGATAGGTGACCTTTTGCTGTCACTTTCACCATCGTCATCCTTGGTTCCTGAAGGATCTGCTAGTCCACCTGGCCGGCTGGAGGCACAATTGCTATATGAGTTTCCTGCGTGCAGCAGTCACTTCTAGTCCTTACTCAACTCTCTTCATCCTTCAGTCATCTCCCCCAGGCAACCAATGCTCTCCCGCTGATACTCTCTCCTGTCACTCTGGAGGGAGGTGACAATGCATTTTCCTCAAGGAAAGGCCTTAAGGATTTAGTGCAAGCAGCAGTGTCCAACTCCTCCCAAACACATTTGCCTTTTAAAAGAGGATGGAAGAGTATCATTCTTTCATTCAAAGGACAACGTCATTTTGTGTACTGGTTTGTGCCTGTGCGTAGTGGGAAAATTTCTCCCTCCTGTTGAGATCGCAACCTGCCTTTTCATAAAGGCAATCTGAGGCCTCACTGCAAGTGTTTTTATTGAGGAGGCTTCATAGAGAAAGCAGTACATCACTTCAAACTCAGCCCTTCATTTAAAAACTCACTGTGGAATTCGTGCTCACTCTCCCCAGCTTCTTCATGGATCCAGGTCTTATTGCCAACAGTTTGTGCATAGACATGTCCTGCTCCGAAACTGGGGACCTTCCCAGAACCTCCCACAGTAAATACTTCCTGATGAAGCTACCCTGCCCCCACAGTAACCGTCCTGAGTTGTCACTTATGGCTCCCCAGACACTGCTGTTTAATTGCTTTCAATTATCTGAGCCCGTGTCTACCCAAGCAAAATGAAGTGGTGAGCCAAGCAATTGTCTTGTGTATGTGATCAATATAGAAATTCAATACGGATAATTAAGGCGCCCACCAAACTTACTTTTTCCTCAGTAACAAGCTTTCTTTTCGCCAGGCTTGTTCAGATAATCACCTCAACTGTCCATTTTCTTTTCCACCATAGACACAGGTCTGTAACTGGCCTAACAGACCATGGAAAAGCTGGATGGTCAGTGAGGTTCACAGATAGATAACCACCTGGTTTATTCATCTGTGGTGCTTCTGGATAAATCGGGCTGACTGCCCTGGGACAATTTCACTGATCAGTTCTACCTCTTCGCAGCTGAGGTCTGGAGGACACAGAGATACTGTCCTGACTTCTGTGCTTCTGAATGGTTTTGTATCCACCATTTTCCCCGTCTAGTATCTGCACATTGATCAAAGGAAATGGAAAGTTTGGGGTGCAGCTTTGGTAACCTGCGCTGGACTCTGCTGCTGGACACCTGGGGCCACAGGGAGATGAGGTGCCATTTCAACCCCATCTGAGGGGGCGCATGTCTGTAGTCCCAGCTAGTCCACAAGCTGACACAAGAGGATTGCAGCACTGCGAAAACCTGTCTATTAAAAACAAAACACAACAAAAAACCTGCATGCATACACACACACAGCACACAGAAACAGATAAATAACTGATTAATGTAAAATTTGAGTTCTGCAGGTAGCCAACAGAAACATTTGGACCTCAAATGGGTACCTTTTGGAGCATGACTACAAAAGTAAAACTCAACGCTGCTTATTGCCATCAGGTTGCTAAAGAAAAGCAATCCATTCCATTGAAGAAAAACATAATATTTTTCAGTAAAAATTTCACTGAATTTTTGAAGCAAACTTCTGGGCATAGCATAAACTTACAAAAATATTTGTTGAGTGCTTTAACGTCATATGTTTGATAAGTACCCACATTTTAAAATTCCGGTCGTCTTTATATTTTCTTTCTAAAATTATCACCTAAATATACGACAAATACTATGGGAAATACGATTGCACCTTAATTTTTCCTATAGCTTTCTGCTTCTCCTAACCGGCTTAGCTTTCTAGCAGACAGTTTTAGAGAAGACTAAAAGAAGCAGTTGTTTTGGAATTTCGTTTGAGAAGGAATACGTAATGAATAAATACAGGAATGTGAAAAAAAATAGCTTGGAAGTGCAAGGTAAAATTTATTGTAAAAAGTGTAGGCAGACTGAATTAAGCTTTTTTTTTCTTTTTTGTAACTTTCAAAATATTTTGGAATCACATTTGTTTACACTTGGCCCCTAAAACCTTTTTGTTTCTATGGAAAAAGAGCTGATATGCTTTCTTGGCTATCTACTGGTCTTTGCAATGGTATACTTTAATGGTATGTTTATAGAAGAATTAGAAACACATGCAAGGATTTTTCCCCTGAAAATACATCTGGGCTTAGATTTTAGGGAAAACATCCTTGGAAAAATAGATTCATTTAAAATGGACCCAAACACATTAAACTTAGTTACAGATAATCACTGAACCTCTTCCAAACCTGGCAGCCTTTTCTCTTACATACCCAAGGTCATGATCTGTGAAGGAAGGGGAAGCGGGATAAGTTTATCAAAGTAAATACCAAATTCTGGACTTTCAAAATATTAGTTTCCCCATGTCAAATTTTTGAGCTTTTCAATAATACTTTTTGCCATCTCATTTCACCCCAAAAGCCCTAAGTTTACGTTGTATTTCTATACAGACACATGAATGTACATAGTATTAATAAAATCCATCAGAGGAAAAAAATGGATTTCTCATCATTTCAACCCAAAGTGATTATTGTTTTTCATTTTTCAGTCTATTAATTTTCTTGTAAATTTCTGAAGAACAGTTTCCATGTGTTTTTATTTTGCCTGTATATGTCCAGGTACTCCTAAATTTCTTGTGAAGGTAATGATTATAAATATTTTTATATTTCAGGGCAAAGACCAGCCTGGCACAAGCTAGATCATTCTTGTCATAAATAGAGTAACTTCCTTATTGACTGCTTTGAAAGGAAGTCGCTTTGTGTGTATACAAACATTTGCCAAAACAAAATCATCTAACAAAAAAGCATTTTATTGTTGCATTCCTGTGGTAGCTTAGTATTGTCAGACAGTATTCCAAGTCATTACTGAATGATGATATAGAAGAAAGGACACCATGGAATTTTAAGAAATACAAGTGATTATGTATATTTAACAAAGTTCTGTTTATTGTAAATGTATAAATCCACTTATTTTTATTAGCCCAACTCTGGTTTGCTGTGTTTAGTAACCAACTGTGTTTTTGAAGAAAGCAACCATTAGAAACAATTATGGGCCTGAACAACCTACATACCCTGAATATCAAAGCGTGCTTATTATGCCGTTCTGGGGAAACCACAGAGCCCAGCTGGGTAGGATTAGCACCTTTAGCAAAACTCGGTAAGCGGTATGTTAAAAGATTGAAAAATGCAGAGAGAATAAACTCATTCGAATTTTTATTAGTGGACAAAGGTAAAAGTTTGAATGCTGCTGAATGGATAAAAAAAGTCTCCCAAATAGTCAAGTAGATTGTTAAAGGTGCGTTTTTTTGGCCATCCAGAGATATCCTCATATGTCTTTGCCATCTGTAGGATGGAAATATTTGTTCAGCTATGTCACATTGGTATCTTGAATTTGGCCATGCTGAGTGAATTTTGTGAGGAAAATAAGCAGAGGCTGTAAATCAAGCCTTCATTAACTATTCTTTGAATTTCCAGATTTAAGAAAGTGATGAAGTGTTAACGCAGATTAAACATAAAAATTTGCCATGTATTGAGATGTCAGGAAAGTCATGCTGCACTTTTGCATAGGAAAACATAGAAAGCAGTGTGAGCCTTTTCTGACTAACGAACTTAGAGGCTTTACATTGTGCAGGGCACTATACTTGAGAAAATATTCTTCCAGGATTCAAAAATCATCCTGATTCAAAAAAAAGTGTCATACCTTGCTGAAAATAAGTGACGCTAATAAAGTTCCAACGTACATCGTAACTGTTTCATTTTCCTTTTACATATTGATATTAAGAAAATATCAACCATTATTCAAGTCAGAAGTACATCCATTAGTCATTTGTAACTACTCGTGTGTGTGTGTGCATGTGTGTGTGTATCCTATGTTTACAGAGATTGGAAAAAGATCTTTGACAGCATTCTGTGAGAATCAATTGGCTCTGTGGAATTTATAATAGAGGATACATTTTCTAAATAATGTTCAATAAATTGGAATGCTGCCATTATCTCTTATGCGGATTTCAACTCCTTTGACTATTTACCCAGAACTGGAATTTGAGGATTATGTGGTAGTTCTAGTTTTAGTTTTTTAAGAAAACTCCTAAAACTGTTTATTATTTATGTTTTCTTTGGAAATACGCTTGTTCAAATTCTTTACCCATTTTCTAACCAGATTTTTTTTTCTTGTTGATTTGTAAGAATTATTATATCTTGAGCATTACGTATATGGTTAGCAAATATTTTCTACTGGGGCTAAGAAATGGGAAAAATGGAAAGGATTTTGATCAAAGGGTGAAAATTTGCAGTTATACGATACATAATTTCTGGAGAGCTAATGCACAACCTGGTGACAGTGGTTATAATAAAGTATATGTATATTTGAAATTTGCTGAGAGTAGATCTTAAGGGTTATTATTTTAAAAAGGTAACAATATGAGGGGATGAATATATAATTAGTATGATTATGATACTCACTTCACAGTGTGAGCCGATGTCAAAACATCATGCTGTGCATTATATATATATATATATATATATATATATATATATGTATATGTGCGTATATATATATATATATATATATATTTATATTTAAACAAAGTACACATTATTATTTCTTAACTATGTGACATACATTATTATATAAATAAAAGTCCTAATAAACTTAGCTACTCATTTACATCCATACTTTTTTTGAGATCTGGTTATTAAACATTTGTATCATACCATTCAGTAAATCATAAAATAAAATAAAGGAAAGGCTATAAATCAAGCCTTTGATTCAGATTACACTGAGGTAGATTTCAAACCTCACAGTATGAGACTGGGCACTGGAATCTTTAGGATGGTAGAGAAAGCAGAGTGACCTCCAGATTTTCACACAAACCCTGGATCCTGTTTAGAAATGACAGAACAGAAATAAGAAACTTGAAGAATTGAGCCATGGATGTTGCTTATTTGGTTTTAAATAATCAGGACTTTCAAAGACAGCTGACTGGATTTTTGTTTTCAAGCTAAAATGCAATATCATTCAGTGGTATAATTTGGCAAAAAATTCCTTCGTGTAGAATTGGCATGGACCGGCAATAGAGATGCTGGGGTTGCAAGTGTAGCTTACGACTGGACCAGTGCGCAGGAAGTCAGCTCCCCCCGGAAGTGGCCACGAGGGGGATGGTACACGCTACAAGCCACTGCCCCAAAGCCCATTCTGCACAGGACAGACACTTCAGTACAAAATCAGATCTTTAACATTTCTACTGACTTTATTGTGTAAAAGGTCTGTCTACATATAAATTTCAAAAAATATTCAAGAATAGATGTGGAATTATTTTATTAAATTCAAAAAATATAAAAATGAAATAAAATACTTTGTGTATAATTTTGAGTATAGAATTGAACATTGTATGAATTCAAGAAATAAATGTTTGCAATTTTTAAATAATCTCAAAGTAACCTACAATCCAGATAGAAATACAGTTAAAAAAATACATATGTGTGTGTGTATATATGTGTGTGTGTGTGTGTGTGTGTGTGTGTGTGTATATACACACACACACACACACACATATATATATATATATATATATAATTTAATGGAAGACGAAAAAAGAGAGGGATGGAGGAAAGGGTGCATTGTGACAGGGTGTCCTTGTGCTGAGATATTTTCTTGCTTCAGTCTCCTAGGTAGCTGTATGACAAGCCCACACACTGGCCAGTTCAGGTTGGGCCAGGATTTGTAACCAAGCCTTCCATGAAAACTTAGCATTGTGCAATAGAACCATCAAACCTGTGGCTGCACTGCTGGGCCTGGAAACCATCTTAAATGCTGTCATAAAAGATGATTCAGCTATTATTTTTGCACCATAAGCTTATAGTTACAAAAGAGCCAGAGATTCTTAAAGAAAAACTGTCATTGTTTTTTATTTTTTTAATTATTTGTTCTATTTTAAATGTGAATGTCCCTGCCATTCACATTCAAAATTTAGGTACATAATGACAATTTGTGCCTTGGAGTAATTACCACATATGGATGACTTCATCTGATTGTAATAAAACTGACAAAAATAAAACTTTAGATCCTACCCACGTACTACTCCTGCTAGTGATATTAAATTCTCCCAGAAACACATAATAGATTTCTATTAGAATAATTTATAACTACCAGAAAATGATTAAGAGCAAAACATTTCAAAAAAAAAAAAAAAACTAGTAAAAAGTTACTGTAATTGTTAATTACACGGTATAGTTATGAAAACCTAGACAAAAACTGAAATTCCATAGTCTTTGAGGTTTACTTAGAAAACAAGAACAAATATACTTTTAAGAGTTATTAAGATTACAAAGCCTGATATAGTTCAGAAAAATTTAGAATGTGTAATTAACAATGGATTTGCAGTTTGGATGTTGCTGGTGACATTGATGTTCTTCAGAATGGATGTACGTCAATTGTTAAGAAGAGATGGGAAGAAAGGATCAAAAACAATGGCATCAAAATCAACTCTTCTGGGGAAAAATAAATTGCAAAAGACAAGAAAGAAATAGGGCAGTAACTAGCAAGGGAACTAGGATCAGACAAGGTTTTGTTTTCAGATAGAAAAAAAAAAATGGCAGGATGCACTAGCTCAAAATGATTCAGTAGAGAGAAAAGGTGCTGTGGGAAACATCACATGCACAGTGATGGCTTCAAGACGTCCAAAGTACTAAGGACCAAACGTGGCTGGCCCAAGTCCTCTCTAGGCATGAGTGTGGGCAGGAATACGTGACTGCAGAGCTTGCACACGAGTAGCAGTGGCACGGGGGTAACTACCGGGGTTCTGAAAGTACTCCTGCCTTAATTTTCTTTTCTGTATTGTTTTGTTTTTGTTTTTGTTTTTTTCAGAGAAGATTTTTGCTATAGGGCGCATGTGCTCACCAGAAAGACAGAGAGACAAAGAGAAAGAAAGCAAGAAATCACCTCCCCCCAGGGCGGATGGCCATGCCACAATCCCTTCTCCATTCTTCTCTTGGGATCTTAGGCATGCATGCAAGCCTGGCGTTAGTTTAAGTCACCCGGTCCAGGACTCAAATTGCAGTGGACTACATGGGAATCCAGCGACGTAGCCATTATGCCAACTGCTGGTCCCCATCCGGCCTTTCTCAGTAGAGTAGAAAATGAAGCTATCAACTGAGAGTGAGGATGAGTAGGTGGTGTCAGGAGATTAAGGAGATAGGTATAATATATAGAGCTCATATAAATGACCAAGGAGGGCCAGCAAGTGGTGTAGTGGTTAAGGCTGTGGACTCCCACATGGTCAGTAATGGTTTGAGTCCCAGACCCAGGCTTGAAAAATCACACCAAACATGTGAGTGCTCCTACCCAAAATCACAGAGGAGAACAGAGGAAAAGGGACTGTGGCATGACCATCCATCTGGAAGGTGATTTCTCACTTTCCCTCCCTCTGTCTCTCTCTCCAGCAAAGAGAGATGCTCTCTCTAGCACCCTATGACAAAAACCTAAAAGCAAAACAAAAGTAGCCAGCAGGTGATGAGGTGATGTAGTGGTTAAGGGCACTGGACTCCCACCTGACAGCAGTTCAAGTTCCAGACCTAGTGGCTTGCTTTCTTACTTTCTCTCTCTCTCTCACTCAGTCAAATTAAAATAAATAAATAAAGTTAAAATAAAATAATTCTTTAAATAAATAGATAAAGGCCAAGGAAATATAGATTCAGAAGTTTGGGCTTACACTAATCCTGAAGCCTCTTTTTTCAAATACTATTGCTTCAGAGGTCAAGATAGTGATAATCACCACCTTAACAGAAATAAAAATTGTTTTTCATTGGAGCATGAACCACCTTTTCAGCCTCTGTACTAACAACTGAGAGAAAATATGCATATGCATATAAAAATACATATATATATATATATATATATATATACACACACACACACACACACATACTATAATTGTATATATATATTTATATTTAATTTATATGTACACATAGAATTGTTATTTGTTTTAGTTCTGGAGCTTTCTCTTTTATTTCTCTAATACATAGTCATTTGCAGAGGGTCAGAATTAGGCTCTGGATTTTCTAAGTAAACGTGGTAGTGTTATTAAGTTGTGGTAACGACTTTAAGTTCCTGCCAATAACTTCTCAGAAGTTTCAGCTGAGCAGTCCAATCCGCAAAGTCAATAACAGGAGACCACTGGAAACAGTCCTAGTTGAACACAGAGAGAGGCCCATTATAGCGATGGGTTTGCTAGTGCTCACTCATTTGAGGCATTAAGAACTTCTTTAACTTCTACTAATATCTCTGTTTTTTTTGTTTTTTTTTTTAAGAGTAAACAACACCTTCCTTGATCTGCTACTCAAGAAAGGCTTGGAGCACAATCTATTTTGTCCCCGATTTTCTTGAAGGAGATTTGTATAACAGAAGACATCATCATCTGTTTTTTCCTACAAAAGCCCTAAATTAGGGGTGCTCTCTCAACTTTGGGTTAAAGCATTATTTTAATTATAATTGAAAGGAAATTTCGAGATACCAAGAAAAGAGGTCTATTATAGGGTTCATGTTCATTTTAAATTCTTATTAAAATAAATATGGCCAACAAGCTGAGCTAGTATCTGCCAGAAGGCTGTAAATATCAAGTGTCCGATTGGTTCTGAAGCCCAGCTGGCGTTGTGCATTTCTGTAGGTGGTTTATGAAAAGATGAGCATCTGCAATTTCCAGGCAAACGGTCCATCTAGTTCAGTAAGGGGAGATTTCCTGATTCTGAATAATAGGGCTGGAATCTGAGAGGGCAAGGTTGGAAATAAGAGAATTTAATCACAGTGCCTCGACCCACCCTACTCAATCCCGTTTAACTCTCTTAGCCAAGTCCTAAACCAGGCAATCTTTTCAGTGCCTGAGAAAGGACAGGCTCTCCCTGAGAGATTAAGGGGAGAGCCATGTGCCGCCCTGAGGCAGCAGCCGGGGATTTACTTTCCCTCCGTGGGAAAGTATAGATACAGTGAGGAGAAGGGTTCCTGTACTCTACGTTTTGTTTAATAAAGTAGTTCTGATATTAATAACTCTGGAAGAAGCAAGAGCAAGGATTTCATGGAAGGAGTCTGGAGAATGAGCGGCCAGAAAAAGAACTGAACTATCTCAGTATTGGGGGCCTGAGTCTAGCAGTTATTGTGGATTGAACTGCGCTCTGCTAATTCGTAGGCTGAAGACCTAATCCCCAATGGAACTGTATTAGGAGATAAAGCCGTTAAGGAGGTAATTAAGATTAAATAAGGTCACAGAAGTGGGGCCCTAATTTGATAGGACGAGTGTCCTCGTAAGATGGCAGGAGAAACCAGGGATGTGCACACACAGAAAGGTCATGTGAGGACAGAGTGCTGTGGCGTCCACCCACTTACAGGTCAAGAGGAGAGGCCTCGGGAGAAATCAACCCTGCCAAGACCTCAGTTTGAGATTTCTAACCTTCAGAACTATGAGAAAACAAACTTCTGTTGTTTAAGCCACCCAGTGATTCTTTGTTAGAATAGCCCTAGCAGACTAATACAATTTCATTAGTTTAAAATATATTGGCGGGACAGCCCATGGCATGATGGGGAAGGTGACGAAATCCCGCATGGCTGACGATGTTGTTGGAGTCCCAGACCTGCAGTCTGAGAAACATGCTAGACACATGTGCATGCGTGGCCAAAATCCCGAGAGGAGGGTGAGGTGCAGGAGAGAGATTGCAGTGTGACCCATGACCCCCGGGGGGCGATTTCTCACTTGCCACCTGTCTGTCTCTCTGTCTCTACCCAGCGAATACACATGCTCTCTGGCAAAATTTAAAATATACATCTATAGTGAATGATTAAAATGTGTATAATCAAACAGATGAGTTGGGAGTGGTAGAAATAGGGTATAGGCTCCTTTCCAGGACTTAAGTAAACAATGAAGAAGCATGATAAATAATTTGAAATTAAGATGAAAATGACGTATTTATGTTTGAATAACACTTTTATTACAATAAGTATGTTTCATAAAACAATCATTTAATTTCTATCATATCTTACAACATTGCTTTCATGTCTAATTATTATTCTAGCGACAGTTGGTTTTAAGATGTGTGTGTGTGTGTCTGTGTGTCTGTGTGATACAGGGGGGAAGAAAGAGCAAGAAACATTCACTCAATTTGTCTTTGAAGAGAATGTTTTCGACTTTGAAACAATAGAGAACATTCTTAATATATTTGCTATTACATTACAAACAGTTTTCACATGTGGATTGTCTAATTCAAATAATAATTGGTTAGGTGCATCTTTATTATAATGTCAAAAACAAGACACTGTCTTTTCTGTGAACCACAGTACAAAGAATTTGTAAAATACATAGCAAATATAGACTGTGAGAAATACACGTGACTTCGGATTTATTTAGCTTCTGAAAATCTCTTATTCTTCAGCACAAGTTCCTCGGCATTGTCTAATTTTGAGTACTTCGATCACAGCAAGCAAAGAAAGCTTAGCAATGATCTGTGTGCTTTTGACAAAATATGTATATTTTTGCCTGTATTGGCATCAGTTTCACTTTGAATTGTTTGAAAAATTGTCATTTTACCAAAGATGCACAAAGAGATTTATAGAGACAGAATTTCTGAATTCTTTGCTGGTTGACCAGAAATAAAATGTGTACGGTGAGTCTTTTCATATATACTCCATAAACTCTGCATTGACTACACGTTCTGTTCGGTTTGGTGTTCAAGTTTAGGGGGGCCCACATTTCTTCAAATGATCTCTACTAATTTGATGGGAAAACACTTGAAATTTTATCAGAATCATATTTTCATTGATCACAAATGTCTTCCTCTGTCATTATTTTTATATTGAGGTTTATATCATAATTTAAAAAGGAAAAAGCAGAAATATATCTGAAATTTGATTTGTAAGTTGGCCATGTTGGATCCAGCAACCTTCACGGGCTGGTCCACTCCGTGCTTTACAGCAGATACATTGAAGTATCACTGATATTTCACACTAGCTGAGTATAAGGCACACCAGTTTTAAACTTTGACTTAGATGTGCAGTCATGTGACCACCATGACCAAGATAATGAGTATAAAGATCCCCTCAGAAAGTCGTCTGGGGCCCTTGTTCATCACTTCTTTCAACTCCTTCATGCCAGGCGCAGGACAATGGAGATGTTTTCTGTCACGTTCATTTTAATTCTCTAAAACTACAGCCATGTGACATACAGCATTTCAGTTAAAAACTGACTACATATTCCCAGGGGTCTGCAAAATTATACCATATAGCCTAGGCTGACCTAGGCTAGCCACAGTTAACTAGGGTTGCCTATGTTAACTCTAACCACGGTTAGAGTCTGGGATTCGGTACCTTGAAAATCACACTGAGCGTATGTGTGTGTGTGTCCAAAATCCCAGGAACAGAACAGGGAAGAGATTGTGGCATGGCCATCCTCCCTGAGTGGTGATGTCTCACTTTCCTTCTCACTCACTCTCTGTCTCTTTGTCTCTCTCCGGTGATCACACACACACTATGGCAAAATCCTAAAAAGAGTACACACCCTGACATCCTCACAATGGTGAAATCATCTTAGGACACATGTCACAGAACATACTCCTGTTGTAAAGTGACACGTAACTGTAAAATATATACTATTGTATTGTACGAGCAAAGTTAAGAAGTTCAGGGACCAACAGTTAGCATAATGGCTATGTCGCTGGACTCCCACGTAGTCAACCGCGGTTCGAATCCCAGACCCGGTGGCTTAAACTCAAGTTGGGCGCGTCTGCGTGCGTGCCCAAGATCCCGAGAGGAGAATGGAGGAGAAGGGATTGCGGCGTGGTCATCCCCCCTGGGGGGGGGTTTGATTTCTCGCTTTCTATCTCTCTGCCTCTCTCTGTCTGTCTGGCGAGCACATGTGCCCTATAGCAAAAACCTCTCCAAAAAAAAAAAAAAAAACTAGAAAAAAAAAGTTAAGAAGTTCATGGAAAACAGAGTTAAATCATGAGTTAATTTGGTGTAAAACAATTTAAAATAACATGCATATTTTTTCATTGTGCGATTTTCCATGAAATTTTGGAAGACCCTGCAAATGCACCATTCACCTCTGATTTGCTCCACCCAGAGTCATGGCTTTGAAATTCCACCGTGCTGTTGCTGTGTATCAATTGTTCATTCTTCTTATTGCTAAGCAGTATTCTAATGGATGCATATAGCACAATTTGTGTAGCCATTCAGCTATTTCTCAACATTTTGGTGTTTCCAGGTTTTGCTGATTTCAAACAAAGCTGCTATAAGCATTTTGTCATCTTGCATTAACACATTCTTTTATTTCACTTAGTAAATACCTAAGAGGTGAATGGGTTGCTTATGTAAGTATGTATACATGTTTAACATCATAAAAAAGCAGCTGAAGTGATTTCCAAAATGCCTGTGCAGTTTTTGCATTCCCATTTACAGTGTCTGGGAGTTTCTGTTGTTCTACATTCACAGTAACACTTTAGCTAATTTGAAATAATGTGTAACTTTGATCACTTTCCCCAGCAGTTACAATTCACTAATTCTAGAAAATTGGGGCTAGAGGCAGCATGTTAGTCTATTAAAGACACAATATAGCATCTCCCTAACGTCAGGGGTTGCAAAATCCAGCAGAATCAGAGATAATAGCAAAAAGAAGATAGATAATAGCACAAAGAAGTGGGGAATTCTTTTAAAAGCACATTAGTGGAAGGAGCATAGACTTGAGATTATTCAATTAGCAATTGTACTCCCATGGCAAATGCTAAATTACGCTTAGCTGGAATGAGGAATCTCATCCAATGAGAAATGGAAGAAGAAAGTTTGGTAAATAGATTTCACAAAAACTCTTGGAGGGCCGACCTGTGGCCTGGATCTCACATGGCCAATCACACAGTTCAAGGCTGGATGGACAGCTTGAGAAATACACCGGCACATGTGTGCATGCCCCAAACCCGGAAGAAGCCAGAGATGGAGAAGAGGTTGCAGCGTGACCATTCCCCATGGAGAAGTGCTTTGTTGCTTTCTCTCTCTTTCTCGCTCTCTTTTTCCCTGTTTCTATCTAGCAAATACAAGTGTCCTCTGGCAAATAAAAACAAACAAACAACAACTTTTGGGGCAGAAGAGAGTGGTGATAAGAAAATTTAGTCTCAGTGGGCTAACAGGTGGGATGGATGTTAAGGGCGCAGGATTCCCACATGGCTAACTGCAGTTCGAGTCCCAGACCTGGTGGCTTACTTTCTCTTTCCCTTTTTCTCTCTGTCTGGTCAAATTAAAATAGTGATACGAATTATAATAACAAATGGAATTACATAAATAATCCTAAAAAAAAAGAAAGAAAAAGAAAAGAAGATTCAGTTTGGGAATCAGCTCTATGGAGTAGAAAATCCCAGCTAGCCAGGAGGCAGTCTACAAACCCTAGGAGACAGGGCGGCATGTGTAGATGAGTAGAACTTTTGCAGCAGCTGAAAAGACAGAGTTCACAAAAATGCTTTGGTTTCGTAGTAGAAGGAAAATGCTCTCTAAATGGCAGACCAGGCTCAGTGGCACAAGTAAGAGGGTCTGCTGTGCAGTGACTGAGAATGTGCAGAAGGCCTGGCTTTGGTTTCCAGCCCACCCGAAAACGGTCCAGGTGCAGGGGGAGGCACCTGCGGTCCTTGCTAGCTGGAAGGCTGGGGCAGGAGGACCATGAGATGGCGAGATCCTGCCCAAAGTACCTCTCCACATACGCTCCACCGCATATGTGCTCTCTCTCGTAAGTATTAATTAATTTAGTTAAAGTAAATTTAAAAGTAGATTGTTTTGAAGGCTATAATAATAAGCCTATCGCTCCAATTTCAACAAATTTAGAATTCTAGTATTTAGTTGCAACATCATTGAAATTGAGACAGGGTTAGTGGGAGGCTCACAATTCTACACTTGGAATACTGAGTAAAAGCACTAGAAGAAAGTTTTTTTCTTTTCTTCTTTTTTTTTTTTTTTTAATAAACTTAAAATATCCAAATCAGCCAAGCAAAAAACTGTTTTGAATGCATAAATGGCAAAAGAACACCTAGAAGGTAATCAGTGCTGAGCGAAAAATAGGCTCAGTGGGATTTCGGCTGCTCTTTATGCTCTTATTCATTCATTTTTTCCCCAGCTACCAGAGAGAAAGTGGGAACTCAGTGACACCGCGACGAGAGGTCATTGTCAGCCCAGAGAACCTCCTCATTAAGTTTCAATTATTTTGCCAGTTTGTAAAACCGCACAGTTTTTCCATGTTTCTTACATTCCTAACACATGTAGGTGGTTAATGTCTCTTCACATATGTTTCACAGCAGGATCTGAACTATTAGAGCACTTTCAGCTCAAGTTCTTTTTCAATAGAGCATGTAAATGTGACCCCTGATGGGTGGTGTTTCTTCAGACATGATAAGAATCACTGACTCAGCCTCCACCGAGCGCGAGGAACAGAAGTGAAGGACATGCCTCTGAGGTTTCACTGGCAGGGAAAATGACAAACAGACCACAGCGAACACTCGCTGAAATAACCCAGGTAGACAGTCAGATAGGGACGTTCCTTCTTGGTGTTCAAATGAACATTCAGTGAGCTGTCCTAAACAGCATTCGGGTGAGTCCTATATTTACTCCTGAGGATTACCTGAATTTGCCAAAAGACCATGTTGCAGAAATTAGGTAGATTTAGTAATTAGTCTTAGAAATCTTCGTAGCTTATTCGATTTCCCTGTTAATAGAGAGATGACTAGAACTCCATTCTAATTTGTCATAAGAAAAAAATCTCTGTAGATAGGCGACTCAAATAAGATTTTGTGAATCTTAGACATTTTAGTCTAAGTAGGCCAAAACCACATAAAATATTCCAAACTACTTGACAAAAAAATCTTTATTTGCCGATTCATTTGATTCTTTCAAGAAGCCGACTGAGGTTGAGCAGACCAGGTCGTCAAGTGTTAATTTGCAAAAGGTTCAGTTGAGGCTTATGTTAGCAACAAGACAATGCGATCAGAACATAGTCCATAATTCCATGTTACCCACTACATCTGTGATACAATGACACATGGGCCACACAGTTGGCTTTCTCCACTGAGACTCACAGGATGGCGGTGTGCACCATCGCCCTGCTCTCCTCTGTCGACTTCTAGCCAGGCAAGGACTAATGTACTCGAGCTCAGATGGATGCGAACACCTCTTGAAAATATAATTGCCTAATGGAACAAGAATAAGGAGTGTACAGTTAGCGATCAGTTAGTGATCCCCACAAGAAAAGGATGACAAAGTTAGAACGGGAAAGCTGTAATTATGGAAGGTGGTAGTTATAAGAATTTGCAAAGGTATTAGGTAAGGAGAAAGGAGGGAAGGCACCATGGCCGGGTACTGATCTCTCAGTTGCCCTCAGGGATGAACACCTGAACTTGAGATCAGAAAAGTAGGCCAGTAATTTCTGTCTTGAGAGAAAAAACTAGTCTTTGGCAACCCAAGGAGATCCTTGCAGAGTGTGGGGTGTCACTATTGTGTTCAAGGTGCCTGGGCCACCTACTGTCTGAGTACCTGAAGGCACTGGGTATATTAATATGGTTTGAGTAGAATGGGCTTTGGTTGGAGAAAGAAACCTGAAGAGTGAGAGTAGATTGGTAAGAGCAAAAAGCAGTCACCTGGGGGCCAGCAGGTGGAGTGGTAATTAAGGCACTGATTCCCACATGGTTGACCATGGTTCAAGTCCCAAACCTGGAGGCTTGAAAATGATGTCAAGCATGTGTGCGTGCATGCCCAAATCTCAGGAGGAGAATGGAAGAGAAGAGACTACATCATGGCTATCCTCTTTAGGAGGTGATTTCTCACTTTCTCTCTCACCCTCTCTGTCTCTCTGGGAGCACACATGGCCTATCACAAAAACCTTAAAAAAAAAAAAAAGCTGTCAGTCACTGGTGGTGGTTAAGGACACTGTATATGACATGACCAACCCCATGGTTCAAGTCTCAAACTCTGCCCAGTGGCTTATGAATAAACAGAAGGTGTGTTTGCATGAGTGTGTGCCTGAAATCCTGAAAGAAGTAGAAGGAGAAGGGGTTGCTATGTGACTATTCCCCATGGGGGCATGCTTTGTCACTTTCTCTCCCATTCTCTCTATCTCTTCCTCTGAAGTACACATGCCCTCTTGGCAAATTAAAAAAAAAAAAAAAAAAGGAATAGCAGAAAAGATTCCAATGAAGGCTTTATTAAGACACACAGACCACTTCTAATTCTTTTAACGGCAGGAAATTCTAACCCTTCTCTACATCCTTCCTCTCAGCACAAGCTTAGTTTATACTAATTCGTATAATTAAGCATAACTTGTACCTATGCATACTTTCATTGTCATCTGATTCTGAGTAAGAAGTGGAAGGATATGGGTAATTACCTTATTACTTCACCTGTCATGCAAATGTGAACCAGCAGAACTCCTGGAATATAGTAAAATAGTTCAGATGACTCTGAGACCAAGGCAAATAACATACATGAAAGAATTATGTTGCATTTAAGCAAATATACATTTAATTCCAGTGTTCTAAAATGTGAGTTCTTTTCCTCCATAGTTTCTTCCAATGCAACAGAGAGGTAGCTATAATTTCATTTCCTCCTTTCATTTCTACTTGAAAAGAAAACAATAAAAACACAAGAGGAAACGTCAGCAACCTAGCAGTAATTAGTTTGCTCTAGGAACTAAGATATTTTCTGGCTATGGCTTCCTCCTGAAAACACTTCCCCAGGCAGGTGAGAGAGAGTGAATCACAGGTGTGCCGCGACATTGGCTGGACAGAGCATCCTGGCTTTCACTGACTGGATTGCCTGACTAAAGTTTATTTCCTTTCGTTGGTCACAAACTACATCTATCAGTGACCTGCTGACTCTCAAGTCTTGCCTGACACATGACCCAACACCCAGAAGCATATGATTCCGAACAGATGGGACCATGAACATGGATGTGTGGCATCTCTTATGGCTCTTGCTGACCTTGGCTTGGCTGCTGCAGCTCCAGCCATGCGTGGCGGCCTGCTCCGCACTGCGAGGCACCTACACATTGGTTCTGCTGATCTTGACAGGGTTCACTCACGTATCTGGGGCTTGGCAGGTTCTCACCTTGTCCTGTCCGTTCTCAGCTGGTTGGTTGAGGCAACACAACTTTGCTTCACATTGTTTCTCTGACAACAATTAAAATGGCAGGTTGTCCTGGCTAAGGGAGGAGCAAGGGGAAGAGTCAGTTTCTCTGTGCCAGCACTTGGCATGCTTCTCCTGGGTCACGTTCACTGTCTCATGGGCCAAAACAAATGGCAGATCTGGACATATATCAGACGGGGAAGACTCCAGAGACTTAGATGGCAAAGGGTACCTCCCTTACCAAGATTTAACAGTTCTTTTGGGGATAGACACAACACAATGGTCCTCAGATAGTGGAAAGGCAGAACTCTTGGTCCTTTACAGCCACAAATGAGAGAAGGCTGCCAGGTAAGACCCTCTACACGGATGTTCTCAGGGCAAGGTAACAGCAGGCTGGTGTCGTGGGCTCATACGTAGCAAGCAGGGTGGTGGGATTAGCTGACTAACATGGGGTTCTCATGGATTGACTAACTGGGATAATTTATTGGGTGCTGGATAGAGGGGCTGACTATAGTTACCTGGAACCCAGCCTTGAGTGATTTGGGCTGGTTCCTGGTGACTGAGAAGTATGGGACTCAGATAAAGAGAAGTGATTGCAGTAGTGACTTGAGTCAGCCTGATAGTATAGCAGTTAAGTGCTTTGCAAAGCCCTGCTGCCTGGAAAATAAGATAGTTGTGGAGGTGTGTGTGCACAAATTCCTGACAGGATGAAGAAAGAGAGGAAAACGTATTGCAGGGTGACTAAGTTCCCCACTGAGGAGCGTTTCTCTCCCTCCCTCTTCCTCTCTCCTAAGTGCACACCCCCTCTAGCAATTAAAAAATAAATATGTAAAGAAAAGAATAACAACAGAATTCTTATATTACAACATGGATCCAGGAGAGATTAAAAACTCAGAGCCATATTTTATTTTTATCACAGGATAGAATTCAGATACAGTCTGACTTATTCCAATTTCCTATCAAGTTAAAATCAAATTCAAAACCACTTTTATCTCACTACATGGGCAAAAATGTGTGTAATAAATTTCAACCTTTAGAATTTTATTAATTTAGCAAGTAGTTAATGACCAAAAATAATTTGTTTGAATTTTACTAATTTAGCAAGTAGTTAATGACCACAAAGTATTTATTAGAATTTTATTAATTTACCAAGTAGTTTATGATCACAAAGAATTTATTCAGAAGTTCATTAATTTAGTAAGTAGTTCATGACCACAAAGAATCTTCATTTAACTATATATTACATCTAAAATAACCACGTCCAGCAAAGATTTTCCTAGAATTATCTTCCTACCACTGTCTTGGACCATTCACTGAGAACTCGGATTCTCATAAGCCTTTCCTCTAGAAAACATACACCTGTTGACCCTCATTAGTTCCTGGTCCATCTGACTATTTTTTCCTGATTAAATAATTGCACACTTTACTTATGCTATTTGTCAGTGCCTTGAGTGCTCTATTATCTAAAATGAGAATTCCAAGTCCAATAATTTTTTGAACAATAATTCCTTGAATCTACATGATTACATGTGCGCCCGAACCACAGTGAGTGCACCTAGCCTGTCCTGAGGAGCCTGCCTATGCAATCATAGGTCTTCTTCGCGTCAGGTCTATGCTTGCTCACTGCAGTGGTCTGAAAGAATACTCCAAAAATATATTGTTGGTAACTTGAATTTTCAAGAGCAGCAACAAACAGTGTTGTAGGGTGGGACCTGATAAGAAATGCTTAAGCGAAGCTCTAATGTATAGATTAATGCTGCTATGAAAGCGTTTGTAAGTGTGGATTCTATTTGTCTCTTTTTGCCTTTCTACCTTCTGCTATTTGCAAACACAGCATAAAAGCTCTCACCATATTATGCCAGACCCTTGATCTTAGACTTCCTAGACTCCAGAGCTGTGAGAAATATATTTCTGCATTCTCTGTACTACTACATGCTTCTACAAAGAGTGTGGAATAGTTATGATGGTCATGTACACTTAGACTGTCATGCGGTAGTCTTTCCCTATAAGTTTTCTATTTCTCCCTTCTTCCACAACTATCCGTGCACTTAGGTAAGGGAAACGACTTGGTATTCTAACAGTGACACTTTTTTTTTTTTTTTTTTTTTTTTTTTTGAAGAGGCTTTTGCTATAGGGCGCATGCACTCGCCAGACAGAGAGAAAGAGAAAGAGAGACAGAAAGCGAGAAATCACCTCCCCGGGGGGATGGCCACGCCACAATCCCTTCTCCTCCATTCTCCTCTCGGGATCTTGGGCACACACGCACATGCGCCCGGTGTGAATTTTAAACCACCGGGTCCGTGACGTGAACCACGGTCGACTACATGGGAGTCCAACGACATAGCTGGTCCCTCTAACAGTGACACTTTTGAAAAGAGAAAAAATTGTTATAAATAGTTTATTATATTTTTGAAATGTTTACTTGTTAACCAAATAAGTGTTTTATGAGTTGGCAGAGATTATGCAATGAGTTTATTAGAAATATTCTCAAGAGGAATTGTTTCAAAATATCCTAATAAAATATACCTGTGTTTTTAAGACAAAAACTTTGCATTTCTTATGTTAACATTAAAAATAATAGGCAGAATAAGTATTTTTGGTACATAGGTATCCATTTTAAAATGTTTTGGTGTTATCTAGCTCTAATTTTGCATTTTTTCTTTATACTTATCTATATTTCTAATTTTCATAATTTTGTTAGTATATTTGAATTTTTAACTAGTTAATAAATTTTGTTATAAATTATATATTTAAATTTATTTTCCTCTTTAATTAACTCTTCTATAGGCTGCTATACATTTTAATTTAGCACTTATTCTCTTTGGATGCTGAAGTATAAGACAAGCTCAGAACAAATTTAGCTATATGAAATATATTTTCAATTATAAATTGCTGTTACATTTAAATATGCAAATTTTTATAAATAACTTTCTATGAGATCATGCAAAATATTGTTTTTCAACACATGTTTTTGTAAAATGAATTGTTATTTATGATGTTCGATTTCCCAAATGTAAAAGATAACTCCTGGGGCCAGCCAATGGTGTGGCAGTTAAGGGCCTGGATTCCCACATGGCCAACTATAGTTTGAGTCCTGAACCTGGCAGCTTACTTTCCCACTTTCCCTTTCTAACTCTCTCTCTAGCCAAATTAAAGAAACAAAGTTTAAAGATAATTCTCACAAGTCGAAACAATTTTCAAAACGTTATGTAATGTTAAATCACTCATCACACAATTTTTTATTTTTTTGGAGAGGTTTTTGCTATAGGGCGTGTGCACTTGCCAGAGAGACAGAGAGAAAAAGAGACAGAAAGCAAGAAATTACCCTCCAAGGTGGATGGCCACACCACAATCCCTTCTCTTCCATTCTCCTCTCAGGATCTTGGACACACACGCACACGTGCCCAGTATGAGTTTAAGCCACCAGATCTGGGACTCGAACAGCGTCGACTACATGGGAGTCCAGCGACATAGCTATTGCACTAACTGCTGGTCCCACTCATCACACAATTTTAAGTTTTCCTTTAGCTTTGTCACACCAATTTTACGTCTTGAACTTTTTTTTTCTTTTACTGTATATATTTGCTGTAAGGCAACTGTGCTAACTGGAGAGAGACAGAAAAAGGAAAATAGAAAGCACCTCTTGTGGGGGATGGTCATGCCATGATTCCTTCTCGTTTCTTCTTTCACAGTTTTCTGGGGACCAGCAGTTAGCGTAATGTCTATGTCGCTGGACTCCCGTGTAGTCAACTGCAGTTCAAGTCCCGGCTTGGTCTCTCACTTTTCCAGGGCCCTAACCACCACACCACCTGCTAGTCCTGAATTTAACTGTTTTTAAATACACATCTGTTTTTAAAATTTAGTTTGTTTTTATTGTAAAACCGTGCTCCACTAAAACTTGAATCAGCACTATTAACTTCTACTAATACTGCAAAAGCAATTTTTCCTAATGTTAGCAATGTTAACTAAATTTATGGTAGTTGTACAGTGTCAAATGTTTTACTTTCATATTTACCTTGATTACATGAATCTAATGAAGTAATTTAGGGTGATTTTTGGGAACCAGCAGTTAGCGTAATGGCTATGTCACTGGACTCCCACGTAGTCGACTGCGGTTCATGTCCCAGATACAGTGGCTTAAAACTCATGCCGGGCACATGTGCATGCGTGCCCAAGATCCCAAGAGGAGAATGGAGGAGAAGGGATTGTGGCGTGACCATCCCCCTGGGGGATGATTTCTCGCTTTCTGTCTCTCTGTCTCTCTCTGTCTGGCGAGCGCACATGCACTATAGCGAAAACCTCTCAAAAAAAAAAAAAATTTAGGGTGATTTTAACTAATTTCTATTTGATATATCTGATAACTGTGATATAAACCTGAATTGTTTAAGCCTTTGCAAAGAAAATAAATTAGCATTTTCTTTTGTTGTTTTTTTATTTTATTAAATTAGGATTTTTTTCTTATTTAAATTAATGGATAAAACTGACTTTCTAGTGTGTACAATTTTAACAAATGTAAGGTGTTTTTTTTTAGAGGTGTTTACCATAGGGCAGTGTGCACTTGCCAGAGAGAGACATCTGACAGAGACAGTGAGAAGGAAAATGAGAAATTACTCCCCAGGGAGGATGGCCACACTGCAATCCTTTCTCCTCAATTCTCTTTCTGGGATCTTGGACACACATGCACACATACCTGGTGTGATTTTCAAGGCACCGGGTCCAGGATTCCAGCTTCAGTTGACCATGTGGGAGTCCAGTGATATAACCACTATGCCATCTGCTGTCCCCCACATGTAAGAATTTAATAACCAGCACAATTATCAGAATGATGAACAATTCCATCACCATGTCCTCCTTATGTAGCCCTAGTCATTCATGCAATTTTACAATTTAACCCTGAAAACAACAGATTTTTTTCTTGATCAATAAATGGCTGCCTTTTGATGATATAAATAAAACCATAAAGTATGTAAACTTCTGAATCTGGCTTCTTTCACTAAAATTTATGTCTTTGAGATCAATACACATGGGTGCACCAGACAAAATCTCTTCTCTTCTTATTGCTAAACAGTATTTCGTCCTACGTCAGTACTATCGTTAGTTCATGATTTACCCACTGAGAACTTTTGAATTTTTCTTTCAGTTCTTGATAATCATGACTAAATTATGATATACATATTCATACAAGAATATGCATAAATGTGTTTTTATTTTTCCGAAGTAAATACCTATAGGTGGCATTAAGGGGTCATAAAGTAGGTGTAGATTGTCAAGTTACACTTACGAGGATGACGGTAACATTTAGCCTTCCCACTAGCAATGAATAAGAGTTGCTGTTGTTCTGCATTGTCCCTAGCACTTTTTTTTGAATTTTTAATCACATTTATTGAGTATAAATTTATATTCAGTAAAATTCATTGTTAAATAAGAGATTTGCCAAATGTAACCATTATCATTATCAAGATACAGAACAGAATCACTCCCAAAAGGCCCTCATGCCCCTTTGCAATCAGCCCCACCCTCATTCTAGGAATCCATTGTTGAAGGAAAAACTTCTAGACAAATTTAGCAGTTTAACTCAGCAAGAATTTGTGAACAGAGCAGCCCCCCAGAACTGGTTCTGAGGTTAACTCCAGATAGTTGAGTGGTCAGATAACAATGTACAGGAAAAGGACAGTGATGTACAGGAGCATCTGGACTGGCTACTGTCAGCCTTGGCAAAGGACTCAGGGAGTGACCACTCTCAAGCAAGGCTCGATTCCGGGCAGCAGCCAGCAGGTTATGAAGAGAAAGCTTCAGTCCACCTACTGAGAAGGTGTGATGTCTTCATACAGGAGGGTGGGAAAGCAGAGCCACAAGAATGGCAGAGCATTTGATTAGGGGACTTGCCATTGTGACCTTATGGGCCCATCTGTGAGCACAGTCCGAAACATTTTTGTAGTTTTGTTTGCCAGTAGAGAATTCTCGCCTACTTTCTGAGAGGCAATCTTGTAAACTGTTTCAGGGGACATCTAATAGTTACACCTTGGCTTTAGCTTGTTTGAACAGTTTAAACAATGGGCCAGCTGTGATTGGCTATGACTCAACTATTTGTTATGGAAAAAGACTTTAAAGTTAGGTTGTGATTTGTTTATAAGGACCCAAGTCTTTGCACATGGAGGTCTACCTAGGCTGTAGTTTAGTTTAACACCATCTATTTTCTGTCAAAAGGGTCAAATTCAATCATTGCAATGACTTATGGGAAAAGTCTATATGTGTAGAAATTATACATACCAAGTTTCTAAAAAGTGAGATAATTTTTGTTTGTTTTTTTTTTTTTTTTTTTTTTTTTTTAGTAGTATCTCAATCAAAGGAAGATAGGTTCACATTTTACCATAAATGTGCAGATATCAGTCTTGGGCACCAGACCTTGAACTCATCAGAATCTTGAATTCCACTGAGCCTGAGGCTGAACCTGAGCCCCAGCCCAGGAGTTTGAGAGCAGTTTCTCGCTCTGGGCATGGGCTCAGTTTCCATCATCCTTAAATAAACACCAGAACATGTAGCTTTCCTGGCATGCCTTCCTGATATCCCGTGTGCCCTGGTTTCACCCATCCAGTAAAGCATGGCGGCTGAAAGGGGTCCCTAGCACTTTTTATTCCAAGCAATTTCTCTTTCAACCATTCTAATAAGTCTCTAAAATGGTTTCAATTTCCAGCTCTCTATAGGCCAATAATATTGAACATCTTTCTTGGTCTGCTTTGCCATCCATACTTCCTTTTGCTGAAATGTCCAATCAAGTCTTTTGCCAATAATTTAATTGGCTTGTTTCTTTTACTGCAATTATGTACAATTACAATTGACCTATGTATGTCATCCTTGTATCCTGCAAATTTAACATACTTGTTCACATGCTAGTCCTGTTACATGCTCATGGTCTCTTTTGGATTTTTCCATGCATGCAATTCTATTGTGTAAAAATAGAGGCAATTTTATTCCTATTTCTGTTTGCATATTTTTGTCCAACATAATTTTAATAAATAGAACCATTTTTTGACATGTAATATCACTCCTCAGTCTCTATTTTTTACTGAAGTCTGTATTTTTATAATATTAATAGTGCCCCTCCAGTGTTGTTTCATTTTGCATAGTGTACATCATCTATTTATTTTAACCTACCCATGTAATAAAATTTAAATCTCTTATAGACCAAGACCACCTATAGTTAAGTTTTTTTTTTTTTTCATTTTTATAACATAGGTCTTTTATTGGTATATTTAGACTTCTTTCTCTACTTGGTTTTATTTAACTTTTCAACTTTGAGATTTTTGTATACTCAGAAGAATTTGTAAAAAAAAAACCAAAAAAAAAACCAGAGTTTTCCCTATATTTTCTCACTCAACTTTACCCACTAGTGACATTTTCCAGAATTATAGTAATTATTAATATTCTTATCAAACAAGAATATTAATGATAACAATACTATTCTTTTAAATATTTATTTACTTAGTTATGTTTGTTATCATTATTAATTTGATCAGAGAAGGAGAAAGAGAGAGAGAGAGAGAGACAAAGAGAGAAAGTGAGAGAGAAAGCCACCAGGTCCAAGACTTGAACTATGGTCAGTCATGTGGTAGTCCCGCACCTTAACCACCATGCCACCTGCTGGCTCCATCACAGTACTATTAAGAAGGATACAGAACACCCTTAGAAATTACAAATTTGTGCATATCACCACTTGTTTTATATACTTTTGTGAATAAATTATATGATATTGCATCCCACATGTAGAATCGATAACCCCTGAATAATCAGAAAACAAACATAACACCACTACAAAAGGAGCTCAATTTCAGTAGCTCTTAATGCTCACACCCTTCATCCCATTTGAGTTGCTACAGTGTTTGTTTACTAGAAATAATGTCACAATGAATATTTATATACAGAATTGCTTTTACTATATTTTCTTTTGTGCAATAGATATTCAAGCGTATCATTTTTTGATCCTATGAGAAGCAGATAATATTTACAAAAATGCCAGGCAAATTCTAGAGTGCTTTTGCTATTTTATATTCCCACCAGTAATATGTAAGTTTGAAATTTTTGCATCCTCTTCTATCTGTTTAGGTGCCATTTATATACCTTCTTTGATAGATTTTTGTTCAATTATTTTGTCAAATTTTAAACTACACGTTTTGCTATTTTACTGTCAAGGGCAGAGAGCTCTTTACATATTTTAGATTTGAGTTTTTGTTAGATATGTGATTTGCAAATATTTTCTCCCAGGCAATGTATTGTCTTTTAATCCTCTGAACAAAGCTTTCAGAAGAGAATTTTTAAATTTTGGCAGAGTTCAAGTTTTCTCTCTTTTTTTATTTTTTGTCTTTTATGGAACAACCTTTGTGTCATCTCCAAGTACATTTTTAGCCACTAATCATGAATACTTTCTTTCCTTTTCTTTTCTTTTCTTTTTTTTTTTTTTTTTAGAGGTTTTTGCTATAGGGTGCATGCACTCACCAGACACATAGAGAGAGACAGAAAGCAAGAAATCACCCTCTAAGGGGGGATGGCCACACCGCAATCCCTTCTCCTCCATTCTCCTCTTGGGATCTTGGGCACGCACACACACATGCCTGGCGTGAGTTTAAGCCACCGGGTCCAGGACTCGAACCGAAGTTGATTACATGGGAGTTCAGCGACATAGCCATTATGTTAACTACTGGTCCCATTATGAATACTTTCTTGTAAATTATTTTCTAAAAGATTAATAACTCGTTATGTATTTATATAGGTATGAGGTTGAGGTTTAAGGTTCACTTTTTGCAATTGATGTCCAATTGTATGAAGAGATTTCCCTTCCTCTGTTCAATTGCATTCAACAAGTTATGTATATTTGTATGGATTTTTTTTCTGGTTTCTCACTTCCATTTCATTGATTCACATGTCTGCCTTGGGCCAGTGATATGCTCTGATGAATACTGCAGCTATATATTAATCTTAAACTGAGGCCAGCAAGTGGTACAGAAGTTAAGGCAGCTGGATCCCGCGTGACTGTGTGATGAGAGTCCTGGACGAGAGGCTTGAAAAACACACTTTGCATACGTGTGCATGCCCAAAAGCTCCAAAGGAGAGAGGAAGAGAAGGGATTGCAGTGTGGTCATTCCCCGCTGTGGGGTGATTACTTTCTTTCTTTCTGTCTCTCTAGTGACCTCATGTGCCCTATTTAGCAAAAAGTTAAAAAAAAAAAAAAGAGAGAGAGAGAGAGAGAGAGAGAGAGAGAGAGAGAGAGAGAGAAAAGGGGGAAAAAATCTCTTAAACTGAACAATGTGAGTTCACTAAATTGATTCTTTACTTTAGTTGTTTTAGTTATTCTATTCTTTTGACTTTCCAAATACATGTTAAAGCTGTTTGACTATAAGAATTTTAAAAACTTTGTTGGTCTGCAGGTAATGAAACCATATGGAAGGGTGAAAGCCACGTGGGAGGCACGGGTTGGGTTCTGAGCCACCTGTACACAACAAATGTAGTTGCAAATCCCTATAGTTCTAGCTAATTGCAGGGCTGAGAGAGGAGGATTATGACAAGGTGAGACCCTGCCAAAAATACTTGCCCAAGTTTCTCTCCTTTTTTCCCCTTCTCTCTCATAAAGGAAAAGAAATTTGTTATAATTTTAAAAGGAGTAGAATAGAAACTGTGTTGATTTAGACAGAACTGAAATCTTTACTACGTTGAGAATTTAATTTGTAAATACCATATGTCTCTCCAATCATTTGAATCTTTTTAAAAATTATCTTTAATTAGGGTTTCATAGTTTTTAATATACAAAGCCTGTTTTCTTTTAATTATACCTAAATATTTGGTGTTTGGAGCAATCGTGACATGACTCTGTTTCTGTTTTTGATTTCCACATGTTCCCAACTTGTATAAAGAAGTGGAATTTTTTCCTCAGTGTTGACTTTATATTCTATGATCCCTAAATTTTCTTACTAGGCCTAGGAGGCTTTTATATATCGTGAGGTTTTCTATGTGGACGAGAATAGTAGTTCTCTATGAATAATGATCATAGGACAGTTTTCTTTCTTCCTTTTCAGTTGTATCCTTTTTCCCCCTTCTTTTATTACCTTATTGTGAAATGAAGCCTCACAGTACTATGCTGAATAAGAGTGACAAGGGACTAGCAGATGGCATGGTGGTTAAGGTGCTGGACACTCCCACATGGCCGACCGTGGTTTGAGTGCCAGATCTGGTGGCTTGCTTTCTCTCTCTCTCTCTCTCTCTCTCTCTCTCTCTCTCTCTGTCTCTGTTTGGTAAATTTTTTTAAAAAGTGAATAAATAAAATTAAAATCAATAATTCTTTTAAAAAAAAGAGTGACAAGAGTGGACCTCTTCTCTTGATCCCAATTTAAAGATGAAAATATTCAGACTTGGCATTTTGTTGTCTTCTGGTTATTATTAAATGCATTTAACAAGTTAAAAGTGTTCTCTTTGTTCTTAATTTGCTTAAGGTTTATTATTAGGAATAAATATTGAATTTTAGTGGAATAATTTTTCTTCACTAATTGATATACTCATGTAATTTTCTTCTTTAGCCTGTCAATGAGGTTTATTGCATTGATTCATTTTCGAATATTGAACACACTGAAGTTTCTAGAGTAAACTTCATTTAATAATGGTACATATCAATCCATACATCTCTGAATCTATCTTACTGGATATGATTCACTACTATTCAAGGGGATTCTTCAGAAAGTTCACGGAGATGTGTAGTATTGGGTCATTGAGAAAGTGCTGTTGCAATTTTGCATAGAAAAATACATCATGACTTTCCTGACGACCTAATTTTTTTTAAAAAAAGTCTATGCATGGTTTTCAAGTTGTCTTTGTGCCAAAATAGATTCTAACTTTAAGTCATTTTTTCCATGAAATTTTTGAAGTCTCCTCAGATTGGGAAAAATTTTTGTGTCCATGGTAGGAGGGATACTCATCTTTATATTTCTTCTCTTTTGTACTGTCTTTGCCCATTTTTTTGTAAGTATCATGTTTATCACATTATATCACAACTATATTAGCATATTTATTAGTAGTGACATATTTAGTGACATATTTGAGTTCATGGTTTACACCCTTTATTTTTTCTGGAATTTGTATGTATAGGGAGAGGTTTAAAACACATCATTAAAGAAGTGCTAAGAATAGAAAAAGAGGTGATTCTCACATTTGAGAGGAGAAATCAATTGTGTACATCAGAAATCTTAAACGTTGACCAAGAATTTAGACAGGCTTGAAATTCTTCCAGCTCACAATCTAAGATGTTCTCTGACCTCATTTCATAGTGATGGGAGAATATGCAAGCCTCCCGTGTCAGAGACAAAAGACTGTTATTCATGACCATAGCAGTAGACAGAGTATCAGCACTTTCTTATGTCAGCCTCTGAGCCCCAGTTCCCACAGGGAGGCACAAGGGGACCCAGCAACACCTGCACATGCAGAGATTCACATTTCTGGAGAGGAATCTTGATCTCAGGAACTCAAATAATTGAGAAGAAATAGAAAGCATGCCTGTGTATTGCTCTGGGAGAAAATAATATGTCTACGAAGTTGTTTCCTCTATGAATTCCCATGAATACATAATTTGGGCAAAGAGCAGTTAATAATTCTCTTTTTAGAGCATACAAGAAACACAACATATCTATGGGTAATTGTCTTCCAACAGAGAAGACTTCCTAATTTCTTTTTTCTGTTCTTGTCTTTACCCTTTAAAATATAATGGTCAGTTTCTAGAGGACCTGCCTCATTGAATACTGTTGTGCAGTAAAGGTTGACCTTCAATTTGTAGGAAAGGCATCTAGAGATAAAGGTCGTGCGACCGCCCTGTAATTTGTAGCACAGGACAGTTAATACTGGATAGTCTAAGTAGAATGTGACAGTGGTAGTAGAGATTTTCCCCTCTGATGGCTCTAGAATTTTGGGAGGGGGAAAAGACAGAGTGAATCAGACAGAGAGAGAGAGGAAAGAGGAAGAGAGACACAGAGAGAAAGGAACTCAAAAAGAAAGATGCAAAATCTAACCAATTGAAGTTCTGAGCATTATCCTCACCAGGGCACATACAAACTAGGCAGAAAATAAGGGCAGACTCTACAGCAAGGGACTCAGATTTTTATCAATACAAAGCTCTTTAGGCTTTGTGGTCTCAAGTCTCACACTCATTTCTCTTTTTTTATTTTTTTATTTCCCAAAGAGCACATGCACTCCCTGGAGAGAGAGAGAGACAGAAAAAGTGAGAAATCACCCACTGAGGATGGCAACACCGCAATCCCTTCTCCTCCACTGTCTTTTCAGGATTGGGGGCATGCATGTACATGTACCTGGAATGTTTTTCAAGACACTGAGTCTGGGACTCAAGCCATGGAGTTAGCCATGTGGGATCCAGCACCTTAATCATTACTCTATCTGCTAGCTCTCACACCCTCTTTTTGAGCACCCAGCTAGAGGCAAAGGGAGGACAAAGCCATTTGAAATACTGCATAATCTTTCCTAAACTGACAAAGCCGTGTTTTAAGCAACAGTTAATTTTACTGGACTGTGGTGTTCATTAGATTGTACCTTGGGTATTTATTTTTCCTTTAAGAATGGCGTAAAGGAGGTCCAACAGATGCTGTAGCAGTTATGTAGCTGGACTCCCACATGGACAACCATGGTGGGGCCTGAACTTGGTGGCTTCAAATTCATACTGGGGGGAACCAGCAGTTAGCGTAATGGCTATGTCGCTGGACTCCCACGTAGTCGACCGCGGTTCGCGTCCTGGACCCGGTGGCTTACAACTCACGCCGGGCGCGTGTGCGTGCGTGCCCAAGATCCCGAGAGGAGAATGGAGGAGAAGGGATTGCGGCGTGACCATCCCCCCTGGGGGGTGATTTCTCGCTTTCTGTCTCTATGTGTCTCTCTCTCTCTGTCTGGCGAGCGCACGCGCCCTATAGCGAAAAAACCTCTCCAAAAAAAAAAAAAAAAAAAAAAAAAAAAAAATTCATACTGGGTGCATGTACATGCATGCCCAAGATCTCAGGAAGAGAATGGAGGAGAAGGGATTGTGGCATGCCCACCACCCTTTGGGGGTGAATCTCACTTTCTTCTCACTGCCTTTGTCTCCCTCTGTCTCTCTGGTGAGGCATGTACCCTAACACAAAAACATTTATTTTATTTAACTGCATTTGTTATTATTTTTTAATTTGATCAGACAGAGAGAGACCAAGAGAAAGCAAGAAAGCAAGTCTCCAGGTCCAGGACTCAGACTGCATTTGTCTATGTGGGAATCTAGTGCCTTTAATCACCACACCACCTGCTGGTCCTGACACAATTTCTAAAAGAAAAAGAGAGAGAGAGAGAGAGAGAGAGAGAGAGAAAATCACATGAAGAGACCAAAAGTTGGCTATAGATTGCAATAAAAAATATTTTTTCTCTACTTAACAAATTTGTGAAAAGAGAATTATTAACTTGCTGAAATAGCTAAGCAATGTACTTGTTAAGTACAGCATTCTTTAATCAAATATTTAATGAAAACATACTGTTTTCCAGGTAATGAGACACTGGAGATTCAAGAACAAATGTGAGGTGAAGAAGGAGAAAGGAGAAGTTTGACTATTTTCGTAGAAAATTGTTATAAAGGATGGAAAAATGGAAGCCAAAGGTTAGAAGAGGACTTTGGGGATTTTTCAACTCAATCTTGAGAATTTAGGGATTTCTTAACTTGATTAAAGAATTTAAAATTAATGTTTTTATTTCCTTAAAAGAAATGTGCAAATGGAACATAAAGTTTGAAAATGTAGGTAGGGGACCAGCAGATGGTGTAATGACTATGTTGCTGGACTCCCATGTAGCTGACCATGGTTCAAGTTCTGGAACCAGCAGCTTGAAACTCACGCCAGGTCTACGTGCACGTGTGCCCATGATCCTGAGAGGAGAATTGTGGAGAAGGGATTGCAGGGTGGTCATCCCCCCTGGGGGAGAGATTTCTCACATTCTGTCTCTCCTGTAAGTGCACATGCACTTAAGCAAAAATTTCTCTCTCTCTCTAAAAAAAAAAAAAAAAAAAAAAAAAAAAAAAATTTAGGAAAA
Source organism: Tupaia tana (assembly GCA_026018925.1). Classification (NCBI taxonomy): domain Eukaryota; kingdom Metazoa; phylum Chordata; class Mammalia; order Scandentia; family Tupaiidae; genus Tupaia; species Tupaia tana. The sequence continues at coordinate 93,373,565 of JAKSZU010000006.1, forward strand.
GCAAATCAACATTTGCTGTGAATTCCTAGGAATATCATAATAGTGCAAGCCTCCTAGTAACTGGCCTTTTTTAACTTCTTTTTCTAGTATTAATCCTGGAGAAGAGTGAGTTTGCCAAAAGAGGCAAGTCTAAGTCTGGTGCTTAATGCTCTCACGGGCAGTAAAAGTCATAAAAAGGAAGAGGTGAATAAGTGAAAGGCAAGATTTCATAAGGTACAAAAGGAGTTCTTAAAGAGAAATTGAGAGAAGAAAATCATGTTTCCTTGCAGTGTTAAAGAAAATCGAGACCATTGCATAAATTATCAGCTGCTCAAGGGTTAGGTAACAACTGGAGCAAAAAAAAAAAAATAGCAAGATTTTCTAAATGTTTAAGAAATACAATGTTCATAGAGGTTTTAAATAGCTCCAATATAATCCTGATAACCTGGAAGGCCACACACATGTACCAGGTAGCACCCTCATGTCTGTGTCTACACTAAAGAAAGACCCGAAGCTCACTCTGGCTTGCCTGGAGACTCTAACATGTGTGTGCAGGCTAAGCCGCAGGTGCTAGCTGAGTAGTTAGACAGTGTGAGCCAACAGGAACACAGAGTTTCTCTGCAAATAACGTGAGAATGATGTTTTCCAACAACTCTGGAAAAGTTAAGTCCAATAATTAGCTGGCCACTAATCTGACTAAGCAGGTATTGCTTAAACTACAAAAATAAATAAGTAAAGTCAATAAAAACAGTAGCTAAGGACACCTAGGCATTTACCCTACTGGAAACAAACTTTAAATGAACTATTTTAAATAGGTTCAAAGAACTAAAGGGAGTAATGAGTAAAAACGAAAAGAGAAGGTACCAGCAAAAGGCGTAATGGTTACATCACTGGACTCCCATGTAGTTGACCACTGCTAAAGTCCCAGACCCAATAACTTAAACCACATGCCAGGGGACCAGCAGATGGTGTAATGGCTATGTCGCTGGACTTCCAAGTAGTCGACTGTGGTTTGAGTCCTGGACCTGGTGACTTAAAACACACTGGACACATGTGCGTGTGTGCCCAAAATCCTGAGAGGAAAATGGATGAAAAAGGACTACAGCATGGCCATACCCCCCAGAGTGGATTTTTCACTTTCTCTCTCTCTGTCTATCCAGCAAGTGCACACGCCCTATAGCAAAAGTCTCTCTCTCAAAAAATAAACGAGAAAGAGTATTAGGATAATGTCTCACAAATAGAGAATATTAACAAAGAAGTTACAAATTACTATAGAAAGAACCAAGTAGAAATTCAAAATCAAAACATAGAATAACAGCAAAGAAAAATTTACTAGGGGAGCACAAGAGATTGTCTAAGTAGGCAGAGAAAAGGATCAGTGAACTTGGTGAACTTGAAGGTAGGTAAATTGAAAATAGCAAACATGAGGAACAGAAAGAGAAGTAAAGCAAGAAAAAGTAACAGATACTCAGAGACCTTTGAAACACCATCAAGTGCACCATCTGTTACATAATGGAAATCCCACTACATAATGGAAATCCCACTACATAATGGAAATCCTACAAAAAGAGAAGAAACAGCCTGGGGGAAAGAATCCTTGATAAAATATTAGCTAAACATTTTCAAAATTTAATGTAATATGTGAATCCAAGAACCTCAACCAATTTCAAGTAGGATAAACTAAAAAATACATATAAGCAAGCAGGTGAAATCCAAGAGAAGGAAGGAAAAAAGAGGAGAAAACTTGAATATAGAAAGAATGACACAAATCATCATGCATAAGAAATTCTCAATAAGATAAATGTTGATTTGTCATCAGGAAATATTGGGGCCAGATGTTAGTAGAATAGCATACTCAATTATGCGAACACAGTGCATCTGTCCTTCTGTTTAGTGTTTTAATCTCTCTTATAAATCTTTCCTGGATTCCAGTACATAGACTACACATCTATTATTAAATATATCCCAAAGTAATGCATATTTTTTATGTTATTTTAAATAGCATTGATACTTTAACTTTTTGATCATTCAATGCTAATATACAGAAACAGAATTTTCTATATGTCAGTCTAGTGTTTTTTGACCTCAACAATCGTTACCTCAATTAATAGTTCTTGTAGCTTTTCTCCCCATAGTAATTTCTTTTTTTTTTTTTTACTTTTTTTTTTTGGAGAGGTTTTTTTCGCTATAGGGCGCATGCGCTCGCCAGACAGACAGGGAGAGAGATAGAGACAGAAAGTGAGAAATCATGCCCCAGAGGGGATGGTCACACCGCAATCCCTTCTCCTCCATTCTCCTCTTGGGATCTTGGGCACGCACGCACACGTGCCTGGCGTGAGTTTTAAGCCACCGGGTCCAGGACGCGAACCGCGGTCGACTACATGGGAGTCCAGTGACATAGCCATTACGCTAACTGCTGGTTCCCTCCCCATAGTAATTTCAACATAGATGATAATGCTACCTGTAAACAGAGACAATTTAATTTTTTTCTTTTCAATCCATGTGCATTTGATTAAAAATATATATATATATATATATATATATATATATATATATATATATGTATGTATATAAGAGAGAGTTACAGTGACTTTCTTTGTTTTGTTTTTGCCCGAAAATATTGTGCATCTTGGTATATGGCCCATGTGTGAGCTTAAAAAAGAATAGTCTTGGGTGGAGTTGTCTATAAATGAGAATCACAACAAGTCAGTTTATAGTTTGTTTTTACCTAGTGACTTCCTGGTAATTGTCCTATCATTTATTGAGAAAAGAAGTACTGAAATTTCCAAATATAATTGTGGATTTGTCTTTTTGCTTTATTAGCTTAGTCATTGATCAATCATGTATTTTGAAACGCTCTTTTTAGGTTTATTAGGAGAAAAATGGTCCTTTTAATGGAATTACCTTGGCCAGGTGACTAACTGACTACTGAATCATCATGGAATAACTTTCTTCATCACCAGTAATATGTTTTGCTCTAAATTCTACTTTGTCTGTTACTAATGCATTTAGCCACTCCAAATTTTTTTTAATCAGTGCTTACATGGTACATATTTTCCTATCGTTTTTAGTTTTAACATTTCTATAGTTGATACTTAGCTTTTTTTGTACACAGTGTATAACTGGGTTCAGTGATTTTAAAACAGGGCCATAAAATATTCGGCATCTCCCTCTTCAAAGAGTCAGAGTCTAATTCTCTTCTCCTTTAGTGCAAGCTGGACTTAATGACTGACTTCTAACAAATGAAAGTAGACATGGTGGGTGGGATGTCAGAACCCAGCTCATAGCACACACTGCCACTTCTCCATGCTCTCTCTCTGCGCTTGCTCATTCTGGGAAGCTACTTTTTCACAAAGACATGCAGGCAGCATGCAGAAAGGTTCATACAGTGAGGAACGGAGGCATCGAGGCAACAAATGAATCTTCCAGCCCCCATCAGGTCACTCAGGTGATGCCTGCAGCTCCCAAGAGATCACGGGTCAGTCCTCCCAGTGAAGCTCGAGTCTAGATTTCTGACCCTCCAAAAAATGTGTGGAAAGCACATTTGTGTTTTTAACATGCTAACTTTGGGAATGATTTCTTATTCAGAAATAAATATTAAAACATTGGATCTTGTTGGGGTTTGTTGTTGTCGCTTTCTAATAGCCAGAGGGTGAGAGAGACAGAGAGAAAGTGAGAAGGCACCCCACGATGTGCATGTCAGGCCATGGTCACTGCTTCTCCATCTCCCTTCTGTCAGGATTGTGGGCATGGATGCACATGCCCCCAGCATGTTTTTCAAGCAACCAGGGCTGGGGCTTGGACTGAGGTTGGCTATGTGGGAGCCAGTTTTTTTTTTTTTGGAGAGGTTTTTGCTATAGGGCGTGTGCGCTCACCAGACAGACAGAGATAGAAAGTGAGAAATCACCCCCCAGAGGGGATGGCCACGCCGCAATCCCTTCTCCTCCATTTTCCTCTCAGGATCTTGGGCATGCACGCACACGCACCCGGCGTGAGTTTAAGCTACCGGGTCTGGGACTCGAACCACGGTCGACTACGTGGGAGTCCAGCGACATAGCCATTACGCTAACTGCTGGTCCCATGGGAGCCAGTTATTTTAACCAAAAGGCTACGGCACCAGCAGCAAAATTTTCGTTTTGACTTACTTAACAATATTTGCCACTAGTTGGTTGTTTGAATCACTGATTTTTTTTCAGTGTCCAAGTTTTCTTACATTTCCTACATTAAGCCATGAAAATCATCCTATACGCTGCCTATTTGTAGCAATGATGCATTGTTCATTCTCTTTGGGGAGCAACTGACCAGTCTCACCTTGGCAAACATAACATTAAAAATAGATATGCAAGTATATTTAGTTTTTTTTTTCCTGTAGCCTCACATCTGTTTTTGTTTTATTGCCAATGAGGTGAGATGTGCATGTAGTTTCTGCTCACTGCCCTAATTCTTTCAGTTCTGAAAAATCATCTGCACACATTTTTTCCTTTATCTAAGAATCAAAATGACAAGAACTTTTTTAAAAAAGGAGGCTTATTTTATGTAAAATCTATTTTATTATAAAGCTTTTTTGGGAACAATATTTATTCTTCCTGAAGACACAATGAGTTTGATTGTATATAATTGGGAATTGCCTTTAAAAAGGGGGAACCAAGGCCAGCAGGTGGCATGATGGTTAAGGCACTGGACTTCCACATGCCTGACCTTGATTTCAGTCCTGGACCTGGTGACTTCCTTTCTCGCTTTCTTTCTCTCTCTTTTCCTCTTTCTCTCTCTTTCTGGTGAACACACAGTACCTATACCCTATTGCAAACTAAAAATAATAATAATAACAAATAAAATAAAACAATTATTAAAAAAGGGGGGTAGCAAGTGGCATTGAAGTTAATGTGTTGGATCCTACATTGCCAGCTTCACAGTTCAAGTCCTGGACCAGCAGTTTGAAAGTCACACTGGGGGCTTGTGCATGTGTGCTTCAAATCTGGAGAGGAGAGTACAGGTGAAGGGGTTGCAATGGACGTCCCTATGGGGTGATTTCTCACTTTCCCTCTCTCTTTCTCTGTCTCAATCTGATGAGCATGCATATCATATAACAAAAACTTTAAAAAAAAGGGGAAATCTCTTTTTGTGATAAGAGTAATATGTATATGCGCACGCGCGCGCACACACACACACATCACATGTATATAATATATTACATACCAACATCCTGTGTTGTTTGAATTAAATGGAACTTGTGCTACCTAATGTCTAATGTGATTTTTTTTTCTTCTTCTTTTTTTTGTTTAGGAGTATTTACCTTAGGGCATGTGTGTGTTCACTGGAGAGAGAGAGAGAAAAACATTAGAGAGAAAGTGAGAAGTCACCACCCCCCACAGGGAATGGTTATGCCATAGTTTCTTCTCCTTCATTCTCCTCCTGGGATCGTGGGGACACACACACACACACACACACACACACACAGCGTGATTTTCAAGCCACTAAGTCTGGGACTCAAACTATGGTCAGCTATGTGGGAGTCCAACGAGATAACTGCTACACCATTTGCTAAACCCTTTTCTTTTTTTCAGTTTGGTTATATGGTGTGAGAACTAACCATAGAGACAAAGAGAGAGGGAGAGGAGATGGAGCAAGAAATCACCCCCGGGTGTTGGCCATGCTGCAGTCTCTTCTCCATTCTCCTCTTGGGATTTTGGGCAACATGCACACACACCAGGGTGTGTTCCAAGCCTCTGGGCACAGGACTGGAAATGTGCCGTGGCCATATGGGATCTAGTTGCCTTAACCACAAGCACCTGCCAGTCTTAATGTAATTTTCTTATTTAATTAATTAATATGCAGTTTATGATGCTAATTACTGTAAAGGTTGTCATCATTTCAATACTTCAGTATTTATTTTTATACACAGTAAATTTAAAATTTCCCACATGTTTGAATACCTATCTTGTATTACCCAAAATCTAAAAATGAAAACATCATACAGATTTTTACCAGAATTTAAATAAAATACAAGAGAACTAATTTCATTGAATAAATTTAGACACCACAATTTAAGATATTATATGTCCAAATTATCTGTATGGATAAATAAATGGGTAGATAGAAAAACTGATATCTTGTTTTTTTTTTAATAATCTTTTTCTTTTTAGAAACAACAAAACAAACTAATAAAACATAGAAGTGTATCATTTTACTTCTTTTCTATCACTTATAATGCCTAATACGTTGCCAGTTGTGGAAAACAATTCAGGATTTACACAAAGTATAGTTGTATATCATTAAGTCATGGATGGATGGATCTGATTGTCTAATTCCACCATTTTCTCCTCTCCATTAAGTTTGAGAAGATTTTTCTTTCTCTGTTTCTTTTGAGATCCTCCACTTAAAATCAAGGACAATTTAGAGATAAAAATCATATTTGCCCACCTATACAGTGGCTAATTTGTTTTTTTATTCATGTGAAAATAAGAGGCTTTTCCATCATACTTTCCATGTACAAGGTACATGTTACATATTAAGAAAATAAAGATGAGTTGTCTCTACCCCCCCAGGGACCCCAATGCTATTTTCACTTGATGAATCATAGAAATGAGAATGACGGAGGGACCAGCAGTTAGCATAATGACTATGTCGCTGGACTCTCATGTAGTTGACCGCAGTTTGAGTCCCAGACCCGGTGGCTTCAACTCATGCCAGGCACGCGTGTGCGTGCATGTCCAGGATCCCAAGAGGAGAATGGAGGAGAAGGGATTGGGGCGTGGCCATCCCCCCGGGGGGTGATTTCTCGCTTTCTGTCTCTCTGTCTCTCTCTCTGTCTTTCTGTTGAGTGCCTGCGCCTCTATAGCAAAAACCTTTCCAAAAACAAGAAAAAGGAGAAATGAGAATGATTGGAAATTTTTGGTTTGTTAAATAACTTATATTTTTAAACATCTTCTGAATTTGTACAAAAGCTATGAGACTTTCAATCCACTAAGCTAAAACATAAAATTTGGCTCAAACAGGAAAGTTTCTACTACTGTTCAAAATCAATAACAGGAAAGAAACTTGATCTTTTATTGTGAGACTTATGAGTTGCTTAAAAGTTTAGTGATCATTAAAATTCAAATCCTTGGAGCTATAAAATAAAATTATTGCTTTTTCACTATGTGAATTGGTGCATATATTATTTAAACTACTGCTAATTTGTATGCCACATTGAAATAATTGCTCTGGAGTCCATACTATCATTTGTTAAAAATTTAAGGTACCATTTCTTAATTTGGTTTAAATTTAGTCCTAAAAATTAACCTGAAAAATTCTCTATTTGTTGACATATATTTCTAAATTATAACCAGTAAATGCAAATAATATTTTCATATATTTACTGAAAGAGTAGAACTTCAAGTTACTGCAATACTGAAACAGGCCTTTTTATGAATTTAGCCATACCTATTGTTTCTGTTCCAAACCACTACCATAAAGGATATGCCACTAAAAACACATTTAGGTTTTCTATTTAATATAAAAGTTCTGTATACACTATATTGTACTCTACTAAGAATGCAATAGCATTGTGTCTAAAAAAAAGTGCATACCTCAATTAAAAAGTACTTTATTGCTAAAAAATGTTAACAACCAACTGAACCATCATGAGCTGCATTTTTTTTTGCTGGTGAAGGGTCTTGCCTCCCTGTTAATATCTGCTGACCTATTTAGTGATAGTTGCTAAAGGGTGGGTGACTGTGGCAATTTCTTAAAATAAGTAACAGTGAAGTTTTCTAGATTGATTGGCTCCTCCTTTTAGGAAATATTTCTCAGAAGCATGTAATGCTGTTTCATAGCATTTTACAGACAGTAGAGCATTCAAAATTGGAGTCAATGCATTTAGACCCTGCTGCTGCTTTCTTAACTAAGTTTGCGTAGTATTCTAAATGTACCGCCGTCATTCCAACAATGTTGATAGTATCTTCACTAGGAGTAGATTTTATCTCAAGAAATTTTTTTCTCAATTCATCCAGAAGAAGCCACTCCTCATCCCTTGAAGTTTTATCATGAGATTGTGGCAATACAGCAATTTATGCCTTCTTTACATTTCTGTATGCATGAAATGACTTTTTCCAGCCTTTCAATCTATGTATATCTTTGTCAGTGTGGCATTTCTTCTAAGCAACATATGGAGGACTCCATTGTTTTCATCCATTGAGCCAATCTGTGTCTTTTAGTTGATGAATTTAAGCCATTAATATTCAAGGTTATATTATAAATATTTGTGAATTTAGCCCTTTCATTTACTTACCCTTCCAGTCATTCTGTGTTCTCTTGCTTCTATTTTCTCTGTTCTCTTGCTTCTGTTTATCTCCATTTAGTTTTCCCAGTGCAGTATTTTAAGTATTTTCTGAAGGGCCAACCTACATTTGGTGAGTTCTTTCTGCATTTTTTATCTGAGAAAAATGTTATTACTCTTTTCCATGTAAAGGATAATCTTGCTGGGTATAGTATTCTTGGCTGAAATTGTTTTCTTGGTGAGTTTACAATATGTTTTCCCATTTTCATTTTTTTTGTTGCCTGCTTTGTTTCAGTTGAGAGGTCCGTTGTTAGTCTAGTGGGATAACATTTATCAGTAACTCGCTTTTGTCATATTTAGAATATGGTCTTTGATTTTTATCAGTTTGGCTATAATATTAGCGCCTTGGAGAGGATCTTCTTAATTTAAAATTATATGGTTGTTTTTTTGTATGTCCTAGATTTGGATTTCCATATGCCTCTCAAAAATATGGAAAGTTTTCAATTAGCTATCATGAAAGAAATTTTCAATGCCTTTACTCAGTTCTTCACCTTCTAGAATACCCATTATACAAATATTCAGCCTCTTAATGGTGTCTAGATTTCCTGTCTGTTGCCCTCATTTGTAACGGTTATTTTTATATTCTCGGTTGCTTGGACTAAGTCAGAAATTTTACTTCAAGGTCAGAGATTTTTTCTTCTGCCTGGTATACTCTCCTGTTAATACTTCCAAGGGAGGTTTTGAGAACTGTATGTTTTAACTCTAGAAGTTCTGTTTGATTCTTTTTCAGAGTGTATATCTTCTTACGGAGTTTCTCCTTTAAGTCATGGAAAGACTTTCTCATCTCTTGGAGTTGGTTATCTGTTTTCTCTTGTAGCTCATTGACTTTAGTTACAATACATACTCTGAATTCTTTTACTGACAATTCCGTAATTTCTTGTATTTTATTATTGTTAGTTTGGAGTTAGTATGTTCCTATAAAGGAGTATCATCTGCTTTTCTTATGTTTCTTGAGACTCTGCTGCAATTTCTAGACATCTGATAATGAATTCACTTCTTACTACGTCTTTGGAGTAGGTTTCCGTAACTATGTGTATGTGCTCTTCCTTTTGATGTGAATTAGCTCTGTGTTAGTACCCACTCTGGATAGCACTGAGGTACCCACAGTGGGAGTTAAAAGTTCAGTTTTACACAGAAGAATTTCTGTGCTTTTTTCTGGAGCGAGTGTAGGGAGAGAATTCCTGCAGAACTTCATCATGTTCAGATGTTTTGGCTCCGATATACCCCAAACTTTATGGTCCCTATGTGCGTGAGGGCGGAGCAGAGTAGCTAGAACATAAAGTGGTATGTGAAAATCACACACTGTGCTGTCATGGCACATGGCCCAGGGAGCTTTTCCTCCCACTCCCTAGGCTCAGCAGGAGCTGAGGGTGGTGAGCTGGGGCCAAGTGGCCCTGCTTTCTCTGCTCCTTTTAGCTCTGCAACTACAGGGACTAGGGTGATGGTTCTGAAGACCAAGGCAGCTGCTCCTTGGGATGGCTTCCTCAAGTTTCCAGCTGTATTAGTCTCTAACAAGGGAGTTAGGCTGCTGTTTGAAGCTTTAAAGCCAGGCATTGACTTCTTTACTCTAGCTATGAAAATCTTAGATGTCATTCTCCTACAATATATGTTTTATCTATACTGAATCTCTGTTTAATGTAGCCACCTGCTTTGGTTTGAATGTGTCACCCAAAATTCATGTGTTGGAATTTGGGTGTAATAGTATAAAGAGGGTGAGCATTTAACTGTGGGATTAAGAGATGGAATCTTTGATCAACGATTTATTAATAGATTAGATAAACGCATCAGGATGAGTACCCCATGATTGAATAGTGGTGGGTTTATAAGGAGAGGGAGTGAGACTGGAAGTCATAGACACAGACATGCCTACTCTTGCCCTTTCCACTGCACTTACAACGTGACTCACTGGTGAAAGGGGCTTAGCTTTCGGTCTGTCTTGGCTTTCAACATGTCCTCCTCAGTTTAATAATTTCTAAGTTTTGATTTAAAATGAAAGATGGGCAACTTCTTCTTTCATTTGAACACGTAGAGGCCATGGCAAGGTTTGTATTGGCCTAATTTTAATATTGTTGTGTCTCAGGAAATATGGAGGGCTAAGTAACGAGTTGAGAAATAAGCCAACAGCAAGTCAGTGGAGCAGTCAGAAAGCACACTACAGTACACAGTGGTACTTCATCTTCTATGCATGCTCTTTGAGATGCTACCAAAAAATTACCACAGTAACATTAAAAATCCCTGGTCACAGATCACTGCAAAAAATGGAATAATAATGAAAAAGTCTGACATACTGTGATAATTACCAAAGTGTGACACAGAGGCACAAAAAGAAAACACGTTGTTAGAAAAAGGGTACCAACAAATTTGCCTGGCAACCAGCAGGCATGGCAAAACCTTTAACTTGTAGGGGCCAGCATCTGATGTAATGGCGTAGGTACTGGACTCTCACATGGCCTAATGTGGTTCATAAATGTTAAAATGAATTAGTTGAGTAGATAGCAAATTCATACAATTGGTTGCTTCAGAGATAAGGGGAAGAGAAAAACATGGTCAAAAGACAGAAAGCGAGAAAACACCCCCTGGGGGGATGGTCAAGCCGCAATTCCTTCTCCTCCATTCTCTTCTTGGGATCTAAGACACCCATACACACGTGCCTGGTGTGAGTTTAAGCCACCCTGTCCAGGACTTGAACCACGGTTGACTATATGGGAGTTCAGTGACATAGCCGTTACACTAACTGTTGGTCCCATCACCAAAGCTTTTAGAACCATCTTTATTTTTGTCACAGCTTTTAAAACTGGCCTTTGTACTTAATCTTATGTGTGTGTATGCAGTTCCTTGCACTTTAATAAAATTTTAAGAGAAATTCACTAAATGATAGTTTTCTATGATCTGTTTATTATCAGTGAGTGAAGGCTCACACTTTTATTTAAACTCCAAACACATACTTTCCAAATAATTTTGTGTGAAGTGAAAAAGATCCTTGAGTTCAACAAGCGCTAGGATTTTCTTTCTTCTCTGAGTATAAAATTTCTAGTCTCCAATGTTCTTACAGCTTCTAGTGTCTGATAAATAGCCAGAGGATTAATGTTTTAGTGAAAACTAGCTTGTCACTTTCAAAAGAAAACCTCTTCAAATCAAAGTCTCTATGCGTCTTGACTACAAAGTAAATTTTAAATAAACACTGTGAGGAGAAAAAGGAAATTGTTATCTCTTCAACAATTTATCTGTACCAATATACTTACACATGTACACAAGTAATATATTGTATGTATTATATATAACTACATATACTTGCTTACAAAGATCTTAATATCTGTAGACATTTTCATAAATAGGAGTCTCTAAAGTAATACCACCAACAAAAGTAATGAATCCACGTTGTTTTAATTAGACAATTTAAGAATTTTATTATAGTTTCAGGTAATCTCTTTTTGGGTAATACGAGTTGTAAATCATACCAGAAACATAAAAGTGAATCACTTCATAATTTTTTTAGGGTTAATGAGTTCCAAGGTCAAAATGTTGTTTCTTTGGCGCAATAAATTATATAGGCAAAACTTTTATTAGGTCTATCAGGTGCTGGAAACAGAATGATCTAAATAACAAGCAAACATGACAAAATTGCTCCATGTCAATAAAGCACTGTAGTAATGTGGAAGGATGCTACCAGAGTATTAATTCTTATTTTATTATTTTCCTTCACTTGCTGACTCATTACATCCATCCTACCAAGGTCCAATGTGAAAAGTAAAATGACACAGTGAACAGATATTAACTGATTTCTGAGAGAATAAGAAGACGCTTCCAAAATCGATCCTGAGTTACGACATTTGATTCAATTATAAGGGAAAGAATGTGGTGATGTTATCAATGTAAAGTTGTAATTGTTGGCCATTTATTGTGTTTTCTGCTACCCTCTTAGTTTTCTATTTTTCTAAGCTTTGGGATAGTAATTAAGGGTGATTCCATTTTCTTTATCCAAGAAATCTTACTGCTTTAGAAATCATTGGTTTTCACTACAACATCAATAGCTTAGAGACTGTTGCATTTGTCATCACAAAATCATGCTACATAACGTAAGTGTTATTTAATAACATAGCTGGCAAACTAATTGTTTTTTTTTTTTTTAATGCTGGTTCATTTTAATTTGACTACTTCATAATAACATCCAGGGAGGCACCTTGAATATTTCCAAATCCATTTTAGGCAAGCTCCTTCTTGGAAGTTTTCACGCTGTTAGCTAATCTCATCCCTAGTGATTTAATTATTGTTTAACAAAAAAAAGTATTATTTTTCTGAGATTTGCCTGTTTCACCTTATTTTCTAATTCTCAGTGCCAATCCTTAAAATGAAACTACGGGGAGGTATAAACTCTTCTGCAGTGTGAACTCAAGTGGATACAGGGGGTACTTTTGAATGTTTCACTTTTTTTAAAAAAAAAGAAAGAAGAAAATTTATAGAACCAAGAGATCACATTCAGTTTCATTTTACCACTTGGTTTATATATCTGATTTAAGTCCTTCATCCTGTAGCATGTTAGAGTAAGGCTATTCTAACACATCATGAAAATTTATTTCCAGATTTATTTATAGTCTATTTTCAAGAACCATTCTCAAACACAGGATATGTTATAATTTTAGCTTCATGGTTTAATAATGGTATTATGTGTAATGAATCAAAATTCCGCAAAGTATGTCAGATCTAAGACATGAAATGAAAAGCTTGTAAAAAACAGTCTCGATAGTAAGTTCCACCAAAACCCCTAAGAAAAAAGAAAGATATATAGTAGGACAGTAGAACAGTATTTGAAGCATTTACAGTTGCCAACTTTTAGTTTCCTCTCCAGTTTTATTTTCATATTTAGGCTTATGACATATGAATTCGCATTGCCTAAGGTTGGGGAATGCAGCCCTAGAATAAATATTTGGCCAAATTAGGAGCTTTATGTTTGAGTAACAAACTGTCCATCCTCTTCAAAACACAACATAAATGATAAAATAAACAATATAAAAATGAGATATGCAGAAGACAAGATCAGACAGTAGGGGCCACCCTCCAAACCCCAACACCAGGAAGAAATGGAGAAAGAAGGGCAGATGCTTCCGACAGGAACCCTCACTTTCCTCTGCCTTCAGTTCCAAATCCGAAGCTGGATCTCTAAATGAGCAGGGAAGCCTACCCTTTGTGTGGAATCCTGGGTACTGCCACTTGTAAAATAAATCTCTCTTACTACAAAGGTTATGGGGACAGTGAGCAGAGGCGGCTGTGTGGGTGTTAGAAACACCGTGGGCTTAATGACAGTCTCAGCTAAACAAAGTGAGCCCCTGAACCTTCCAGCAGCCTACAAGGCTGGGAAACTTCACTATGGCTGCAGGACAGCCGGTGACCCAGAGGGCATTTGCTGGTGTCATGAGGCTGCAGCCCTGGAGTCAAAACACTGAGTTGAAATGGTGATCTCTACAGGTGTGTATCTGGAAGTGAGTATATTGTTATTTCTGACATCAGATGAAATATCCCTTGCTAGTATTGCTGCAACGCTATTCAGAATGAAGTGAAAATTGATCTATAATTAATGCAAATATATCAATACTCTATCTTCCAAATGGAAAGAATTACTCTGATAAAAGCTTTACAAAATGTAGAACTATGGAAACATTATATAACCAGATATAAGCAGTGTCCTGTATATAATGCACAAAACCATCAATGAATACAGTCAATAGTTTAGAATCAACTAGCTAATATTTAATTATCTTCATAAAACATTGTTTTGGCACAATATTGTCATTTCAAACTGGGTAAGATAAATGAAAAGTTTGGAAGATTACTTGCAATTATAGTTCTAAATGAACAAAATCTCTATATAAATAGGAAAAAATCATTTTTTTCAGTTTTAAATGACATGTTTTCTTTCTATTAGTATTTTAATATGTATGTAGTGATTATTTTCTTCAGATATACCAGATTAAAATTCATCTTTAGCTCCATTTATTCAATTATTTCTGATTTCTTAATCATTTCCTGCTCCCCGCCTGAAATTTTGAATCCTAAGCCTTATATGGGTTAACTCTAAGGGCTATTTTAATGTGTAAGCAACATCAGGTTTAATGAGTACCTTCAGTAAATTAAGCCCGAATATGTAGAGTGTAGGATAGATCTCTGGGTATCTTTGGGCTTATCCAACTTTCCCCTTTCTGGTTTAGCGTTCTGTATAACTCTAGTACGTTCTGGAAAGGTAACATCTTGATATTACCTGACAGGACAGACTGGACTCTATTCCAATCCCTCTACCCTTAAAACAGGATATCTTGCAATACTCCAGCCTAGGGATTTATGTGACACTAGGGTAAAATACCCCAGTAGTGGGGGCTGCTTTCTGGGGTGTCTCTAGTAGGGAATGCACAGTGGAAACTCCATCACTCTGGGCAGCTTCCCTGAGCCTGGGGGAGCTAGCTCACACATAATCCTGGGCTTCTGTTGTTCTTCGTCACCTGTCAGTATAAACCCGTTACACATAACTGGTGTGTGTGTGTGTGTGTGTGTGTGTGTGTGTGTGTGTTGTGTGTGTGTGTGTGTGTGTGTGTTGGGGGGGTGCTCTGCCTCACCATACTCAGAATAAGTTGTAACCATGTGCAAGTGAGCCCGCTTTGCACAGTGCCAGTGTCCACTGGATTTGAAAACTGTTGGGCACAGACTATCTGCATCTGGGGGGCCTGAACGTCCGGATGACCGCAGAGTGTCAGAAGGTGCATGTAGAATTTTGCCAAGCTGCTCTTTATCCCTTTAGGTTTGCCAGACAGAGGTAAATGTGTTTAACAAGTTTACCGGTTTCTTCAGAACACATTAAATTTAACCTAGTTAATTTCACAGAATATACTTAACACATTCCACTTAGTTTATGCCTGCAGACAGCAGACCTGGAGTTAGTTGTCCAGAATTGCTGTTTACATGATTCCACAGTTAATACCTTCAAAGAGTAGTAATAGGAGGGGTATTTTGATAAGGTTTGGGAAAGATCTCACTTTTGCTTTACCTTATTTTAATTAATTCTGGGCAACATATAAATTTTGTGATTTAAAAACAACTTTGGAAAATTATGCTTCTTTGAGCTGTCTATGTCATATTTCTCAAAAATAGGAAGAAAAATTATTTTCTGCTTTTTATATAAATTATTTCAGTTTAAGTAAATGCAACGTTTATGCTATAGCCAAAGTTAAAAGTTCTTTTATCTAAGCTAGTTATCCAAGAAGGAGATTGCTGTGGAGAAGGTTCCGTTTCTTTTAAGATCTCTTTCCTAACATCCCTGAACTTTTCTTAGGATTAGTCAGTAATGTATACAACTTTTACCTCTTTAAGGAGACGCCATTTACTTTAGGTTTTTTTTGAGGGGGATTAATTGAGGTTTTTCTTCAAACACAGTAGAACTCTGTATTAATAACTATACACACCAGTGCGCTATATCAGATCGTACAAGGTATGACCACCATCCCAACTAAGACATACAACATTGTCATCACCTCAAATGTTCCCAGAGCCCCTTTGCAATCAGTCCGTTTCATCTTTATCCCACATTACCATTGGGAAATCCAGGCTCTTGCAATCACTGTCATGATCTCTGTTTTTCTGAATCCTTACCAAACCCTTACGTGCTTTCCTATTCCAGAAAGTCATGTAACTATTCAATGAGTAGACGCTTTGTTTTGTTTATTTCACTTAGCATAATGTTGTCAACATTTAGTCTGTTTTTGCAAATGTTGGGGATTTGTTATTTTATTTCTGATTTATAACTGTCTTTGTTTTTGCATTGCTAAAGGAAATACCTGAGATTGTGTAATTTATTTTAAAAAATTGAGATTTATTGACCCACCGTGTTTGTGTCTAGAAAGTTCCCTTGCATCACAAAATGATGGAAGGCAGAACTTCGCACTGGTCCAAGCTTGGTCTGTATCTATATGGCCTCTGCCTGCCTCGTTCCCTTTTGTTATAAGCCTACCAGGAATCTAAACAAACCAACCAACCTGCCAGGACTCAGTTCTGAGGGCTCTGCTTTAACTCCCCAATAAATATGCACAGAATACCATATTTTTAGTTGATCAATATTTAGGTTGCTTTTGATTAGAAGTTACTACCAATGAAGCTGGTATAAACAATCACGTACTAGCTTTATGTGACCACATGTTTTCATTTTTCTTGTATAAATAATTAAAAACAGGATTGTAGAGTCTTCAGGCATGGATGAGTTGATAAGACACTGACAAACCTTTTTCTGTAATGGTTGCACCACTTTGCACTTCCATCGGCAACATATAGTTCTTTATTTTTAAAGAATTATTTATTTAATTTTATGTATCATTGTTATTATCATTTTTAAAATTTGCTACAGGGCACATGCATCCACCAGAGAAAGACGAGAGAGAGAGAGAGAGAGAGAGAGAGAGAGAGGACAGAGGGAGAGAGAAAGTGAGAAAGCAAGCCCTAGTTCCATGACTCTAACTGCAGTCAGCCATGTGGAGGTCCAGCACCCTAACCAGCACACCACCTGCTGTCCCCAACATATGATATCTGTAGTTTGTCTGGATCCTTACCAATCCCTTCTGTGTTTTTACATAATAGCCATTCCAGGAGGTGTGCCATGATATCTCACTGTAGTCTTAATTTGCATTTCTTGCATAACTAATGATGTTGAACAGATACTTATGTTTATATTTGTGAACCATTTATTCTTCTCTATTCAAATCCGTTACCTAATTTTTTAAGTGAATTGTCTTAAGTTGTAACTCTTTTTCTTATATCATGTATTAAAATTTTTATTAAAAATACATTTGGCAATTATTTTGTCAGACTGTGATTTATTATTTATATAAATAATCTCACCACAGAGAAACAGAGAGAGGAAAAGTGAGAAATCAGCAACCTCCCCAGAGGGATGGCCACACCATAGGCCCCTTTCCTCTCTTCTCCTCTTGAGGTTTTGGGCATGCACATAAACGTGCCTGGTGTGGTTTTCAACCTGCCAAGTCTGGGACTTAAGCTGCAGTCAACCATGTGGAATTCCAGCACCTAAATCACCATGTCACCTGCTAGCCCTGTAACTTGATTTATTAATGATGTTCTTAGAAGCATTAAGTTTTGTGCAGCCTGGTTTATGCATTATTTTTTCTTTTATTTTTTAGGTTTTTGTTTCATATTAAAGAGACAGTTTCCTAATACATTGTTATAAAGAGTTTTTCCTTATCTTTGTAATTTCTGATTTACATTTCTGTGGTTCTTCAACAAACATGACCTACTACTTAATGTATCCATCATCATTTATTGAACAAACCCTAATTCATTTATACAATGACGTAGTGTAGGACATTTAGCTTCGTGAAATCATTTGTGTGTGTGTGTGTGTGTGTGTGTGCGTGCACGCATGCGTGTATGCACACGGTTCATATAGGTCTATTTTTAGACTTGACTCTACTTCACTGATCCACTTCTATCTCTTTGTCAGTTCTGTACGGACTTCATTATTGTAGGTTTTAAGTTAATTTTAAAGGTTTTCGTTAATATAGATCCTCTACATAAAATTTCAAAACTGTTTAGCAGTGTTTTGAAAAGTTCTTTTGATATTTTTAAATTGAGTTCATTAAATCTATATTTGAACTGGGGAAAATGGCTACCTTTACATTATTTTCTTTTCCAGTTCTTTTTCTTCTTTAATTATATTCACCAACATTTTGTAGTTTTAAGGGTATAATTATTTTTCATATTTTTAAAACTTATAGCTAAGTGTATTTCATGAAATGGTAAATAGTATAGTGTTTTATTTCTGTCACTTTTCAGTTGTTAATACTACGGTGTTATTTATTGGTTTCTATATTTCCATTTTTATCAATTTTCTTGCTTATTTCACTGGTGAGGATTTTCAGTAGAAAGTTGGTTAGAAATATAGTGAACATCATTGCTTTCTTTGAGATTATAAGGGAGAGAAATTCATTCTCTCACTAATAAGTGAAAGGTAAATTGATGAGCTTTTTCAGGTTGACAGATTTTCTTCCATTCCTACTTTGCTGAAACTTTGTACAATGTATATGTTACATTTTGTCAAACATTTGTGTGCATCCGTTGAGATAATCATTAATTTTTTTATTCTGTTGATAGGGTGATTCACATCCATTGATTTTTAAATGTTGGATCAATTTATCATTCCTGGAATAAAGTCCATATTGTCAAGATTTATTATCTTTTTAATACACTGCTGGATTTTATCTACGAATATTGATTTAAAAATTTGTTTGCTCTTATTTGTGAGGGATGTTGGTCTACAGTTTTCTCTTTCTATAATGGCTCTGCCTGACATTGATATCAAACAAATGCTGGCCTCAGAAAATGAGCTGGAAGTATTCTGTAGAAGTTGTCAAAAATTTAGTATTATTTCTTCCTCAAATGGCTTGTGAGAAGTATTTTAGAATAGATTTAATTTGTTTAATACATAGAAAGTTATTAATTCTTCTTCAGTGAGCTCTTTTACTTTATTTTCATCATAAAATTTCTTTACTTTAGCCCTTTTGGTGAATTTATTGAGGTCAAAGTATTCATAATATATTTTTCGTTGGTATCTGTAGGATCTGTAGTGAAACCCCATGTTCATTTCTGAGATTTGCAATTTGTGTTGATTCTCTTACATCTGTCTATCATTTATCTACTTAACTTTATATGTAGCATAAAGATTTGGCAGAGATATTTATTAAATTTATTTATTTATTTTTTACAATCAGACATTAGTTCATACTTCTCTAACTTTTTTTTGGTTGTTTTTACCTTTATTGAGTAAAAATTTTATGCTTATTATCTTCTACCTTCTACTTGCTTTGAATTTAATTTGGACCTCCTTTTCCAGATTCTTAAAAGAGTAGTTTAGATTATTGGTTTGAGACAATAGTTTCTTTCTTTTTTTTTTTTCTCTTTTCTTTTTTTTCCATAGGGCATATGTGCTAGCTAGAGAAAGACTGATACAGTGAAAGAAAAAGTGAGAAACCACCCCCTGGGGGAGATGACCATGCCACAATCCCATCTTCTCCATTCTTCTCTACAGATTTAGGGCATGCTTGCACACATGCCCAATGTAATTTTCAAACCACAGGGTCTGGGACTCAAAATGAGGTCATTCATAAGAGTGCCCAGCATCCTAACTACCACACCACTTGCTGGCCCCATTTCTTTTCTTTTTTTTTTGGCGAGGTTTCAGCTATAGGGCGCGTGCGCTCGCCAGACAGACAGAGAGAGACATAGAGATAGAAAGCAGGAAATCACCCCCCAGGGAGGATAGTCACACTGCAATCCCTTCTCCTCCGT
This sequence comes from Tupaia tana, assembly GCA_026018925.1. Lineage (NCBI taxonomy): Eukaryota > Metazoa > Chordata > Mammalia > Scandentia > Tupaiidae > Tupaia > Tupaia tana. The sequence continues at coordinate 93,393,198 of JAKSZU010000006.1, forward strand.
TCTCCTCTCGGGATCCTGGCCACGCACGCACACGCGCCCGGCGTGAGTTTTAAGCCACCGGGTCCGGGACGCGAACCATGGTCCACTACGTGGGAGTCCAGCGACATAGCCATTACGCTAACTGCTGGTTCCTGTCCCCCCATTTCTTTTTAATGTAAGCATCAATGTTTAAACTGTTTTGTTTATTCTCTTCCCTGAGTCTCTGAATTTTCATATGTTGTGTTCTCATTTTCATTTAATCTCCAATATTTTCAAATTCTCCATGTAATTTGTTTTTGAAGCAAGAGTTATTTAAAAATGTGTTGTTTAGTTGTCAAATTATATTAGTTTTCTATGGCTATAAGTAAATTCCCATATGCTTACTGGCCTAAAACAGTACAAAATGATTATGTTACAGTTCTGGAGGTCAGAACTTTAAAATTAATCTTATGGGGCTAAAATCAAGGTGTTAAAAGTTACAGTATCCATCCTGGAGGCTCTCTGTTTCATTTTTCTGCCTTTTACAACTTCTAAAGGTTACTTGCAGTCCTTAAAACTTTACTTCATCTGCAAAGTGCATCATGCCCACTTCTGATTCCATGGTCACACTTATATTTCTAGAATGTCTCGGATTAGTCTTTCTTTTCTTCTTTTTTTTTTTTTTTTTTTTTTGGAAGAGGTTTTACTATAGGGCACATGCACTTGCCAAAAACACATTGAGAAACAGAGAGACAGAAAGTGAGAAATCACCCCCCCAGGAGGGATGGCCACGCTGCAATCCCTTCTCCTTCATTCTCCTCTCGGGATCTCGGGCACGCACACACATGCACCCGGCATCAGGTTAAGCCACTGGTCCAGGAGTCATACTGTGGGTGGCTACATGGGAGTCCAGAGACATAGCTATTACGCTAACTGCTGGTCCCTATACTGGGCTTTTATGGACAAACTGTTCTACAGTTACATTGATCAATTTTGCTGATTGAATTCCTTAGATATTTTTACATCTTTATTGATTGTGTATTAATTTTATCAATTAATGGGAAAAATGTTTGAGGTCTCCCAATTATTTCTCAGTTTAGTTTTGTCAGTATATTCTTCATATAGTTTATTTGTATTTGATATTTATTGGCAAATATTGTTTTTCTGATAGATTGAACTAATGAAATATCTTTTATTCTTCATACCATTGTTAGTGCTTGTATTTCCCCTCTATGTATGTTATAAATCCCACTCTTGAGGTCAGGACTGGTGCCATCTCAATATTTCTGCCCTTATTTCCTTAACATGACATCTAAATCCTGTATTTTATCTCCAGCAGGTCTCAGGCAGAAAGGCTTTCTTACCCTTATCTAATGATCAAAGTTGTTTCCTTTACTTTCATGGGCCGTACTCAGTAAAAGAAAGTTCCCAGTTCTTCTATTAGCGACAGGACTTTTTCCTACCCTTCTGCCAGAAGCATTAATCTTTGCATCTTAAAGACAGGAAAAAGGGTCCTCTCTCACCTCACCCACAGATAATGGAGATTTTGCTTTTGCTCCTTCTTTTTTATGACTTTAGACAAATTTTTTGCTTTTTTTTTATTTCTGTGAAGAACGTGTCCAGTAATTGGATCAGAATTAAATTTCTTTTTTTTTCATTTAAATTTATTTATTTACATTCATTTATTCATTCATTCACCATTATAGCATACAAAATGAGATTATCCATCCAGAATACACTGTATATTGTCTCAATCAAGTACATCAACATACGTGTTATCGTCAACAAATAATTTTCCATTTCTCGTTTCCTGTATATTTTATTTTTTTTCCCATCCTTGATTCCCTATCTCTCACCTTCTGCTATCTCCCACCCTCCTCCCACACTGTCTCTGGTATCCATGGCTGCTTTCTATGCCTTTTTCTCCTCACATTTTATTGATTCACTAAAAATCATAATTAATCTAAATATTTTCAAGAGCAAGCACAGCTGATATATACATATCCATGAACCCAAGTCTGACTTTAAGCCTAAATCTCAGTGAGTAGAATGAACATACTATAAAGTAGCACTTAGCTGGGTCTCTATAGTTTATTGCAGTCATCAAATAGGTATTTTTAATGCATTTTTTAATTTCAGAATTAAATTTCATTGAGTATGTATATTAATTTGGGTAGTACCGGCACTTAATAGTTATTCTTCCAATTCCAGAACGTGGGTTGTCTTTTCATCTTTTTTATCATACTCAATTTCCTCTTTCAGGTTTTCATAGTTTTCCTTCTATAGATCATTCACCTCTATGATTATATTTATTCTTAGGTATCTTATTTGTTTTGTGGCTATTCTAAATGGAATTGCATTCTTCGATTCTGTCTTGGTCTGTTCATTGTTGATGTATAAAAATGCTATAGATTTTTCTGTATTGACTTTGTATCCTGAAACTGTACTGAATTAATTTGTCACTTCTAGTTGGGATTTTTTTTTTATTATTCCTTCGGATTGTCTATTTATATAATCATGTCATCTGCAAACAAGAGGGATAGTTTTCTTCTTCTTCGCCTATTTGAATGCCTCTTATTTTGCTCTCTTGTCTTATTGCACTGACTTGGACTTACAGCAGTAAGGAGTGGACTTACAGCTATAAAGGAGTGGAGAGAGTGGCAGCCTTGTCTCATTCCAGTTCTAAATGAGAAGGCTCTTTGCTTTTTGCATACAGTTGATGTTTGCAGTGGGTCTGTCATATATGGCTTTTATTATGTTGAGCAATGTCCCTTCTACCCCTGCTTGCTGAGAGTCTTGACCAGGAAGGAAGCTATATTTTATCACATGCTTTCTCTGCATCTATAGATATGATCATACGATTTTTATTTTTCTTTCTGTTAATTTGGTGCATTTCATTTATTGTTTTACGTATAATGACCCATCTTAGAATCCCCAGATAAAGCCTAACTGGCTGAGGCATATAATCATCTAGATATGTCGTTGGATTTGCTTTGCTAATTGCTTGTGGAAAATTTTTGTTTCAGTAGGTATCAGGGATATTGGCCTGTAGTTTCTTCTTGTTGTTGTTGTTGTTATGTCTTTGTCCAGTTTTTGTATAAAGGTAATAGAGGCTAAGCAAAATGAGTTTGGAAGGAATTCATCCTTCTGAATCTTTAGGAAAAGTTTGAAAACTGGAATTAGCCCTTTCACAGTATTGTAGAATTCAGAAGGGAAGCCATCTATACCTGAGCTTCTCTTTGTCGGGACACTATTTCTCATTGTTTAAGTCTCTTCACTTCTTATTGGTCTATTTGTTTTTAATGGACTCCTTTAATAATATTGATGCAAGTGCTTGGAGATGACAATGTGAGAAATTCTGATTCCTACCTAAAGCCCCTAGAAGATAGGAATCCCCTAGAAAGTAAGAATCTACTCAAAGTTGACCTTGCTTCACTGATGTTAGAACAATATATACAGCTTGTTGGGCATCTGCAATAAATTCATACTATTCAAATGTTGAGTTGATCTAAAATGGTATCTAAGAGTTATGGCTATTTGAGCTGAGGACTGATACTGCAAATGCAGAATGTCATTCTTGGACTTCTTGGGCTGGAATTAAAACTTGTTTTCTGATTATTCTGATGCATTTTGTGATAAGTAATGTGACAGTTATTTACTATATGGTACAAAAGCAGAAAACAAAACAAACAAAACAAGAAAGATGCATTTCACACTATAGTATTCCTACAGAGAACTTTGCATTTTTGTTTGTAAATTAAATATTGAACTTGTTGTATTAACTATAATTACTTTCTTTTTCCTTTTTTACAATTCCTTTAGGAGAAAACTGATAAACTGTGACTCTTTTACATTAAAAAAATAAAAATTAAAAGGCATTTAGTAATTTTAATATATCATAAACAGCTGTGGAGATGTAAACGCTATCAGCTTCATAGGAATTAACATATATGGTCATCTTATTTGAAAAATTGCAGTGAAAATAAACATTTTTATCTATAAAATTTTTATTTATAACCATTAAAATCAGTTTAATATTATAATCCTTATCCTAACGGGAGTAAGAAGAAATATTATTTAAGCATGGTACAAGCACATCATATGGGATACATATGGCTAGAAAAGTTTTATCGAAGTGCACAGAATAGTTCAGTTTCTTTGAACGGCAAATGGTCAATCTCGACATTCACCCACTGTGCCAGAGGAAAATTAATTGAATTTAGTTTTGCTTCAATTTATTTGCAACTGAGGGGACAAACCCTGTGCACACCCATAACATTTTATCTTTGAACCAATAACTAAAAAGTCTAAAGTTGTTAAGGCATCTTGTAAAAGTTGAGAGGTCAGTGAAGGGTTTGAACCTGAATAACACAGCACTCTTTCAATCTTTTAGTTCAAAACAAACATAGAAAACACAGTAAGCTCACTGATAGAAAAGCTGTTTTATTTCTCTGGTGTAGATAATTCACATGACCCGTTTGGTTCACCTCTCTCTTTTTATATAAATAGCATCCTCCTGTCACCTTCAGATCCTTCTGTGAGGATGGTCTGTAGGACGGCCTTTTCTGTGGGTGCCCTACCACAGTGCTATGGTTCTGGGAGAGGTTTGTTCTGATCAGAGTTCCCAACCATTTTTCTAACAATGCAATTTTACCCTCATACTTGTAGAAGACACAAAAAGGCATTTCTCAAATATCTGTCATATTACCATAGCTAACTTATTTCAAACATAGTTTTCGAGAACCTACCATGTGCCAGTCATTATGCTAAAACCTGAATATACAGTCAGTCTCATGAACACATAGGCATCCACTCACAAAATCCAAACATTAAATTGAGTTAGTAATAAACCAATTTTGTTGGAAGTCATTAGTCTTGACTTCTAATATTAGACCCACAAGGGTGGTGAGTATGTATGTGTATATGGGGGGGAGTGTTTATAATTTCTTACATTTTGGAAAGTTGGAGAGCACTGTAAATATTACATTTTCTATCTTCAAACATTATAAATAGTGTCATGTATTATTTTTTCTACTTCAAATGTCATTCAAATTAAATTACAGAAAAAGTATCATACTCCATTATGCTACATTGCCAGATTTCATATACCCCATAAAATTATTTTGAAAACATATTTATCACTCCAACATTTTTTTTTTTGGAGAGGTTTTTTTGCTATAGGGCGCGTGCGCTCGCCAGACAGACAGAGAGAGACATAGAGACAGAAAGCGAGAAATCACCCCCCAGGGGGCATGGCCATGCCGCAATCCCTTCTCCTCCATTCTCCTCTCGGGATCTTGGGCACACACGCACACGTGCCCAGCATGAGTTTAAGCCACCGGGTCCGGGACTCGAACCGCGGTCGACTACGTGGGAGTCCAGCGACATAGCCATTACGCTAACTGCTGGTCTCCACTCCAACATTTTTTAAGAATTATTTTATTTAACTTTATTTATTTATTTACTTCTTTTTTTAATTTGACCAGAGACAGGAAGAGAGAGAGAAAGTGAGAAAGCAAGCTGACAGGCCCAGAACACGAATGTGTATGGCAATGTGAGAGTCCAGTGGCCCTAATCACAATGCCACCTGCTGGCCACTCACCCAAAGTTTATAATTAATTTTCTGTTCTTTTTTTTTTTTTTTTCCTTTTTTTTGGAGAGGTTTTTGCTATAGGGCACATGCGCTCACAAGACAGACAGAGAGAGACAGAGAGATAGAAAGCGAGAAATCACCCCCATTCTCCTCTCGGGATCTTGGGCACGCACGCACATGCGCCTGGTATGAGTTTAAGCCACCAGGTCCGCGACTCGAACCGTGGTCGACTACGTGGGAGTCCAGCAACATAGCCACTACGCTAACTGCTAGTCCCAATTTTCTGTTTTTATAGGATAAAAATATGACACAATTTTTGAAAATTCTAGAGGCTAATGAATAAAAAAATATTTAGAATAGAATGTATTTTTAAATGCAAGTGACTGGTACTAGTTAGACCCAATATTATCTGAATAAAAGGCAAAGTACATCATAAGCTTTAAAAGATACCTTCCTTTAATCTTAATATTAAAATGGCAAACTCAGAGAGTGAGTTTAGACGGTGATTGAAATCAACATGTTAAAATAATTTCTGGGACCAGCAGTTAGCGTAATGGCTATGTCGCTGGACTCCCACGTAGTCGACCGCGGTTCGAGTCCCGGACCCGGCGGCTTGGACTCACGCCGGGCGCGTGTGCGTGCGTGCCCAGGATCCCGAGAGGAGAATGGAGGAGAAGGGATTGCGGCGTGGCCATCCCTCCTGGGGGGTGATTTCCTGCTTTCTATCTCTCTGTCTCTCTCTGTCTGTCTGGCGAGCGCACACGCCCTATAGCAAAAACCTCTCAAAAAATAAAAATAAAAAAATAAAAAAAATAAAAAAAAAATAAAATAATTTCAACACTGATTGAAATTAACATGTTAAAATGCTCTTATAAAGGATCTCATTTTATAACATTGGATTTAAACCTTTCTTGTTCACTATAAAAAAGTGAAAAGCACAGGGCAAGTACTCTTCCCTATGGGGCAGAATTGGTCAGCAGATTTATTTTGTTTGACTCTCCTAATCTAAATCATTTGCTCAAATTTAAAAATTAGATGTTTTATATAAAGAACTTAAATGTATGCATTGAATAGAGAAAGTATAGACTTGGCACACAAAAGACATGTTCTCCCATGGTAGCTGTTCATGGCATCTCTGTGTTGGCTGTCATTTTTGATGAAGTACATTTTCTGTGGTTCAGTACAGACCACTGCCTCCTACCACTGCACTCACTCCCCCACTACACACACTCCCCACTCACTTCATTTCCATTTCTTCTGGTTACTCGGGGTGTTCTCATTTGCTAGAGGCTCCTGTAACTTGTTGTTATTATTGGGTAAATAGAGTTCATATAACACAATCATTTGTTTTATTTGTATAGTATACTTGCTTTTAATTCTGATTTTGCCTGAAGGATAATTTTAGAGCACAGTTTTAAGCTGAGGAATAACTTAACATTTCTAAAAGATTATTTCAAAGCCTAAAAATGTAAAAAGTAATCTGCTTTTTAAAATTTTACCATTTGAACTTGAATATATTGCTCAGAAAACTTATTGACTCACCTACTGTTGTATAACCACTTATTGTCATAGCTGAGATTAGAATAACTATTTCTTTTTCACTTTTTTTTTTTTTTTTTTTTTTTTTTTTTTTTTTTTTTTTTTTGTCTTTTGATTTATTTAAAGATGACAGGGTTCCACTATGTGGGTCAGGCTGACCTCAGACTTGCAATCTTCTTGCCTCAGTCCCCTGAGTAGCTGGGTTACAGCTTTGCCCACCGTGTGGAGCTTAGAATAAAGATTTCTTGACTCCCAACTAAGCTTAAAAATTATTTGTGACTTACGCACAAGTAATAGCTTGCACATTGCATGCAGATATTTGTATGGACATTATATTCCCTATAAAACAAAATTATTCATATATACTACCTAAATTCTTAAATAATCTGACACATTTTTATAATAGTACATCATTTAAAAGTATAAAATCTTACTTAAAATGCATTCCAGCATTTTATATTATTACTAAAATTATTAATAAACCCCAAAATATGTAGAGCTTTCAAAAATGCATTAAAAATGCTCATGTGGAAGAAAAAATGCTGACTATAGCATTTTGACATATTATTATACTATTAATAACACCGAAATAATATGTGGTTAATTTTAATTGCTTAGAATATATGGTTTTCATTTGTTCCCATTAAGTTAAGAAACATTATTCCTGTTACTAAATATTCCCAATGAGTGAATAATAAAAATTTACAAGATAATGTGAATTAGAGTACATAAAATTACTTTTCCAAAATGTCTCACCTTTTTAGTCAACTTTAGATATAGATATAGTCTTCAGCTGTTGCTAAACATGCTATTATAAATTATCATTGATTTCTGAAAGAGTTTTCTAACAGAAATCAGAGTGAGATTTAATTTAATATAGTAATCAATCTATTAAGTTTGCACTTATGTTAGTGGCCCCTGATAACCATGGAAAACTGTAAACAGTTTTGACTGAATTACAAATATTAATAAAGGCCATCAAACTACCAATTAAGTTCATACTATTTTCGCAATAATGTATGAGTTAAACATAATTGAAAGTGGCCATATATCTTGTTTTTGATTAGTTTTGTTGAAGTTTGGTAATGGATTAGGGACAATCTTAGTGACGACATTAGGTCAAAGGTGGTGATTATATAATCATTATTTTAATGGAGAACTCCTACCAAATAAGAAATTATTATTAATATATTCATAATTCATGCAGTGAAAATATGTAAAATATTTTTTACCCATTCCCATTCCTGACTCATTCTTACTAAAAGATATTTTTAAGTTTTGATTTTTTAATCTGGGTAATTTCATGTGTATAAGTATTATTCTATGCTTTTCTTCCTTTAATTATAAAGTTTAAACATTATCTATTGTCTGTAGACTAGTACAGCAATTTGGACCCCGCTGTGGGAATGCAGGCGGTATCCCAATTCTCTGGAATGCTAGAAGCCACGTGTAAGATTCGGGTTGGGTTCCCTGGTCAGCCTATACAGGACGAGCTCGCAGGTGTGTGCCTGTGATTCTGGCTAAACGAAGGACTTGGGGGAAGATCACAGCTGAGACCACAAAGAAGGTGCTTTTTTCTTTCTCTATGTCTCTCAAGAGAGAAAGAGTAAGCATAAAAAGAAAAATGCAGGGCTAGTTTCATGGCCTGGTGTTTCAGGCAGCCAAATCCTCATCAGTGGACCTCATAGTTAGAGCCCAAGCCAGCAGCTTAAGAAACTACCAGGCACGTATGTGTGCATGCCCAAAATGTCAACAGAAAGAGATGGAGGAGAGAGATTGTGATATGATCTTTTGCCAAGGGGGGTACATTCTCTTTTCTGTCTCTCTTTATCTCTCTGTCTCTCTTTGGTGAGTGCATGTGCCCTCTGGGGGAAAAAAAAAAGTAGAAAAGAGAAGTTTTCTAAATTTCACAAACAGGCACTTAATTTCACTTAGGGTTTTGTCAGTCTGTTGAGTCCACAGATCAACTTTCTAATTTGGAAAAATAATCTCTACTTTAATTTCTTGTTCTATCAACTATATAAGCAGCATTTCTTGCCTCCCCTCTTTGTAAACAAGAATATTTGTACATCTTGTATTCCCTTCAGTGTTTCTCCTTCCCACATCCTAACTTGAGATATGAGTATAGAAACTTAATATAGAAACTGAAGTACCAAAACTTAAAATACAACCAAAAGCTTAATTTACTGTTGTACAAAAGAATAGATATGGATTCATTCAAAACATGAAAAAAGTCGATATATGTATTGTATGCAAAAACCATCAGTATACGTATTGTATTCTAAAGTCATCGCGCAGCCAAGAAGTCCAGAGTGATTAAATTTTCTTCTTTAAGACCCTGATAGCTCAAGTGTGTGTTATTGAAACATAATTATATGTCCCTTTAAGGATTGTACAAATGTCTAAGTTTAGTTTCTGAATTGATAGTGTTTATTTTGATAGTATTGTTTACATCATATAGACCAGATATAGAATGGGTATATGGAAACTCTTTTGCCTTAAATCAGGTATCTCCAACTTCACTATCTATTCACACTCCCATAAAAGACTTGGACCAAAAGAAAGTGCCGTTTTAGTTAGAATTATTACGGCACTTTTTTATTATTTGGATTAGTTTTTACTTTCTTGATGTTTCTGTACACTAAATCGATGTTAAAAACTTTAATTCCTTTTCATTGAGCTACAAACAAAATATGATATTTTGAAGTTATAGTATTAAGTTTATCTACTTAGACTATGCAGAGGTGGTGTTGCCTTTCTATATTTGTTTTTCATCAAAGTTGACTCATGCAGTTTGCAGTTTTGAAATAAACTCTTCCAGGTTCCTTGCTGCGTAAACAAGGATAAGGTAAACAATTTAATAAAATGGACCTTTTAAGCTGGGTCATATTTAACTTGTTGAGTAAATGTAACCTGTGATCAAGTGATTAAGTTATTTACTGCTCTTGCACAGAAAGCTGTTAAAGAGATCATAAACACGAGATGATGGAGCGAGAGTCAGGATCTCCAAACGCTACCGAACAGTTAGTTGTGCGACCTTGAGCAAGTCACAAAGTCTTTTAGACCTGGCCATCATTACATACGGGGCAAGGACAACAACCATCGCTATGGGATTCTTTGTTTATAGAGCGCTATAATTTTGTTCTACAATTATCTTTAGAATAGACAGAATGAGGGAGGAAAACTTCATTGCACGAGTTATGTAAATAATTTCACATAAATTATAGAGTTAATTTAATAAGCATCCTAGCATTGTTTTTGTAATTTTCAGAAAAAGTAGCCATTTAAAAAAAAAGTATACTAAAGATTACTTTTAGTTAAAAAAATTGTAAAAGAATTGTAAATTCTTGTCACTAGATTTGATAGCTGTTTATCAGTCATGTATTTCAAATATAACCATAACTGAGAAAGTTTCACTTTCCTGGTACTAACAGCTAAAGAAATGTAGTAATAGAATCCGTAACACTACAAACTCATTTTGTTTTCTTTATATGATTTATTGATAAAAAATTATCAAATAAAGTTATTAAATGTATTTCTAAGGTAAAAGTACATGTTTCATACATAAATATTTTTGCATGACAAGAACAAAAGGAAGTCAGAATGTTGAGGTCCTGCCTACTTGGCTGCTCTTGACTCGCTGGGTGGCCCTAAGGCAAGCAGATCAAGTAACTATTTAGTAAAACTTGCCAAATATTATCAGGGCTTTGGAGGAGGTAATGAAACCATAAGTGCAAAATGCTCTACAAATAGGAAGGTCAAAGGCCAGCATATGTGAAACACATTTTCATTCTAATTGAGCAGTTGGACACTTAGTAGGAAATGCCAAAACAGCTTCTTTTCAAAAGCCACTTCGTTGGGGAGGAGTTCATTGAGAAGTGGCAATAGTTATTGAAGGTTGGTGTATCATTATTGGACACATCTCTATTTACAAATGCAACCTAGCAATAATAATGGTAACAGCTCATGATAGCTGTAATTATTAATGTAGTCGAAAAATCAGACAGTGAAGAACTTGATAGACTAGGTTCATATGACAACGTGACTACTTATTGACTCTGTGCGTCAAGTTTTTCTGCCCTCCTTACTCAGTTAACAGGTGGAGATGTTTTAAACTAGTTTTCTAAGAGAAAATATGGCCTTGCCAGCACCTCAGTTCAGGGCAGACTGAGAAGGAGTTCTCTTCAGGCACAAGTCATCATTAGCCTCTGAACTTTCTCAAAAAGATCTTCACTCTTCTCCCACTGTGATTGTAGCGCAGTCATGTCTGTGAATCACCTCTCAACAGGCAATGTGGAATGTTGGCTAAGGAGGCATTTGACAGAGTGAAGTCTCATGTTCAGTATAGTTCGAGAGTTACCTAAAATCCACTTGAATGGACTTCACTTATTGTAAAATATTTCTCTGGCTAAGGACATTGCATTCTATGACAGTTCCTTCTGTCAACCTCAACCTTACTCTCAAAATGTTTGTGCTTGATATGAATAGCATTGGTATGTAAATTATCCATTTTATATAAAATAAAACTTTAACTGGAAAAAGCCTTATTAAACTTGTACTTATATTAAATGACTTGTTAAATCTGTTATATAACATTAAAAAGATTAATAGAGTTTTCTTCCTTTTTTTGAGAGATTTTTGCAATAGGATGCATGCACTCACTGGACAGAGAAACAGAGAGACAAAAAGCAAGAAACACTCCCTGGGTGGATGGCCTCACTATAATCCCGTCTCGTCTATTTTCCTCTCAGGATTTCGGGCACACACGTGTTGGCATGAATTTCAAGTCTTAAGGTATGGGACTCAAACCATGGTCAATTTCCAAGGTGGTAGTGTTGAAAGGTAGCCTCACAGGATGTAATTAAGCCATGAAGATAAAGTGACTAAATTAATCCCATTATTGTAGAAGTGAGTTCATGATTATGGGAGGGAGTTTATTATGAAAGGGAGAGTGTATTCTCCTTTTACTTTACTCTCTTTTTGCCCTTCCACCGTGAGATAGGACAGCAAGAAGACCTTGTCAGATGCCAGTCCCTCAACCTTGGAACTTTCCAGCCCTCAAAACCATGAGCTAATGTATTTCCTTTTATTATGAATTATTTGATCTGTGGTATTCTGTTTAGCAACACAAAACAGACCATGATAGTATAAATTTTTTTTGTGTGATATCTGTAGACAAATGAGTAACTCCCCAAAAGTGTATAGGTGAAGTTAATCATTATATAAATCAATCAATTAATTATATACTATTAAGAGATTTGAGGTATTTTCATAGTACTCTTAAACATGATGCAATTTGTATTCTTAAATATGATACCTATGATGGGTAGGTCTAATGCTGTAAAATCCTATAAGAATAGGGAAGGTATCCTATTACCACTGGTAGAGTCAAGGTTTTCTTTATGAGCTCTTATAGCTTTTGAAAGCTAACTTAATATACAGGGCAAATAAATTTGCTAGAGAATTTTATACCATTTGGGTTTTATTTTATTTTTATTTTTTTAAGGAGATTTTTGCTATAGTTGTATATGTGCTTGACAGAGAGACAGAAAGAGACAGAAGGTGAGAAATCACCCCCTGAGGAGATGGCCACCCTGAAATCCCTTCTCCTCCATTCTCCTATCAGGATTTTGGGCACACACGCACACGTGCCTGGTGTGAGTTTCATCGCCAGGTCTGGACTCGAACCACAGTTGACTACATGGGAGTCCAGCAACATAACCATTGTGCCATCTACTGGTTCCCCAATACTGTTCAGAACAGAGAGTAGAAGTTTCGTCAGTAGATCTGGAAAATCAAACAGAAGCTAGAAGAAAATAATCTGATAAAAAAGGAAGGTCTTTTTAATTTTTTTCTACTGAAAATTAATTTAACAATATTGTTGTACTATATAATCTCTTTGGTATGCTATCAGAATGTGTTGAACTTATATAAAATCCTATTTAATTATATGCAATATACTGAGAAGCATATCATTGAATATATATATATATATATATTCAATTAGGGATCAATTTATAAATCATCTCCCGTTTGTAACACATTGAATGATAAGTTCAAATGCATAGATATGACTGAGTTACTCATTGGGTAAACACAGTGAATATAGCCAATAATCTCAGACATTTTATTTAAGAGAAGAAGTGTATAATCTAGTCATGTCAGAAGAATGTAAAAGTGTAATTCATCTATTTAGTTGTCAATCTATCCAACAGATTATAAGATTTTCAATGTTAGAATAGTGAAACCGTTTTTTTAAAAAAAAAACGTGGTTTTTTACATATAAATATAAAATAGACATATCAAAATGTTGTTGCCTACATTAATAAAGAAAATAAGAGGATAAAATTCATTTAAAAAAGAATGTGAGAGTGTGAGTACATATGAGCTGTGACAGAGAGAATGTTGTTATAAGATGTCCATGTAAGATATAATATTAGTTGCTGTCTTATAGGACAATAATAACTTCAGACTTATCTTTTCTATAACACAGAAATAATCTCATCAAAACTACAAGTTAACATAAAACTTTGTAGTCTTGGTTTTATTAAAGTGTAAGTAGAAAGTCAAATGAAAATATGTTCCTGCAGAGAATTAAAGGTCTTTTGGGTGTGGATATGAAATAGTACCAAAGTATGGAGCAAGATGGAAGCTTGGCCACTTTGGCAACCATCTACCGGTGAGTATTTTGTGACTGTTCAGGAGTTCAGTGGAAAATTTCCAGCTCACCTTTGGGGGAGAGAGAGAAATATACATATACAGATACAGATACATATACAGATACATTTAAATATAAATATAAATAAATATATATATGTATATTAGACATATTGAAAAGGATAAGAATTTTCACCCCTTCCCCAAGGTGGCACAGCTCTGTGTCAACAAAGATCCCCTAAACCCAAAATTCTTCTATAGGGAAAATGAGAGTATAGTAAATGAGCTTCTGGTTTCCCCAGCACTCAGCTCATTGGCTAAGAGATCCACGTCCTTCTCACTTCACCAAGAATACTACGGGTAGCTGGTGCAGCTGAGTAGCAGGGAGAAGCTGGAACAGGGAAGAGAGGTGAGGACTCGCGGCAATCAGGACAAAGAACTCAACAAAGATACGAATACTGTACTCAGTGTTTTCTGAATTGATTAGATGGCCCTCCCACAGACACACTGAATGCCTAAAATCTCTGAAAATTGACTCATAGGTGTCTCTAATAATCTGTGCACTTACTATTTTTCCTCTGTAGCTTGCACCTCATGTTGACTTAAGAACAGAAAGTGTTATATGCAGTCGGACAGTTCAACTCTGTGGGGTTGGAAGAGACACAGAAACAAGCATTTTAGTGTATTGCTTCGAGAAAAATAATCAGGAGGCTTAAGAATAAGACCTGGCTTTGGGACCAGCAGTTAGCATAATGGCTATGTCGCTGGACTCCCACGTAGTCAATCGCAGTTCAAGTCCCGGACCCGGTGGCTTAAACTCACGCCGGGCGAGGCCACAAAACAGACTTTACCAAATTTTAAAAGATTGAATTGAACATATTTAAGAAAATTTAAGTATCTTTCTGAACACAAAGGTAAAAAACTAGAAATCCATAACAGGAGAAAAGCTGGAAAATCAACAAATAAGTGGAGATTAAGTAACTTGCTATAGGGTAATTGATAGATTTAAGAAGAAATCAAAGGGGACATAAACGTATATATATATTTTAAAGAATTATTTTATTTAACTTTATTTATTATTATTATCATTATTATTTCCCAGTTTAATAAGAGAGAGAGAGAGAGAGAGAGAGGATGTGAGAAAGCAAGCCACCAGGTCTGAGACTTGAACTGTGGTCAGCCATGTGGGAGTCCAGTGTCTTTAACCACCATGCCACTTGCCAGCCCGATAAACGTATATTGAGTCAAATGAAAATGGAAGCATAGCATCCCAAAACTGAAGGGGTGCAGCAAAAGCAGTACTACAAGGGAAGTTTATAATAATAAATGCCTACATTAAGAAACAAAGAGAGGGACCAGCAGATGGCATAATGGCTATGTTGCTGGACTTCCATGTAGTCAACCGCGGTTCAAGTCCTGGACTCGGTGGCTTAAACTCACACTGGGCGCATGTGCATGCATGCCCAAGATCCCGAGAGGAGAATGGAGGAGAAGGGATTGCGGTGTGACCATCCCCCTGGGGGCTTATTTCTCATTTCTCACTTTCTGTCTCTCTTTCTCTCTCTGTCTGTCTGGCAAGCACATGTGCCCTATAGCAAAAACCTCTCAAAGAAAAAAAAAAAAAAAGAAAAGAAACAAATAGAAACTTCAAATAAACAATCCAAGTATACATGTTAGGAAACTGAAAAAAGAACAAACTAAACCCAAAGTTAGCAGAAAGAAGGAAACAACAAAAATTAGAGTTGTAACAAATGACATAGAGATGAGAAAAAACATTAGAAATGATTAATGAAAGAAAAATTTTTTGTTTAAAAAGACAAAACTGAAAAGGCTTTATTTAGACTATAAAAATAGAAAAATCTTAAATTAATTAAATTATACATGAAGGGAGAATAAACAATTGATACCACAGAAATCAAAAGATCATGTAAGACCACATTGAACAATTATACACCACCTAATTGGATAACTGAAAAGAAATGGATAAGTTCTTCTAACATACAGCATACCAAGACTAACATAATAGAAAATCTCAAATGATAAATAATGAATACAAAGACTGAATAATAATAATAATAATAATAATAATAATAATAATAAATATACCAACAAAGAAAATCCCAGACAGATGGTATCACTGGCAAATTCTACCAAACATGTGAAGTATTAATACCAATCTTTAAATTCTTCCCAAAAAATTGAAGAGAAAGAAGCACTTCCAAACTTATCTGATAAGGCTGACATTACCCTGATAACAAAGTCAGACAGATAGAACAAGAAAAGAAAATAACAGGCCAATATTTCTGATGAACATAGATACAAAAATTTACAGCAAAACACCAGCAAACTGAATTCAACAGCAAATTTAAAGAATTAACTGGGATATCCATGAAATCCCAAAGTAATTCAATATATGTAAATCAGTGAAAGTGATATGCCACATTACCAGAACGAAGGATCAAAATTACCTAAGTACCTCCACAGATGAAGAAAAAAACATTTTACAGACTTCAATATGTTGTTATGATAGGACCAGCCCTGTTTCTTAGTGATTAGGGGAGTCCAGAACTACATGCTTCAAATCCTGGCATTAGGAACCTAAAAAATATGCTGTATGCACATGTGCCCCAAATTTTGTCAGGACAGACAAATGGATTGAGGCAGAACTATATCCCTTTGAGTAGTGATATCTCCCTCTATCACTCTCTCTGTGTCTCTATCTCTGGTGAGTGCACACATCCTCTAGCAATTAAAAAAAATTATGATTTTATGGTAAAAATTCTCAACAAATTAGCAATAGAGGAATGCACATTAACATTCTATGGACCATGAAATGCAAGCCCACAATTAATAAATTGCTCATGTAAAAAGAGAAAAAAAAAAAGAGTTCTTTTCTTTCAGACAGTCTATGGCATGTCAGCAGTGGCACAGCAATAGCACAAGGATCTGCAATGCCGGGTCTATGTGGTAAGGTCGGGGGGCCACATGCAGAGACCTCCTTGTACACACCAGGCATTTGTGCATGTGCCTGTGATTCAGGCTGCCCAAGGTGGTGTTTGTTTGTTTGATTTTTTGGTGGGGGTGTTGAAATGTAAAGTCCCAGTAGGGGGTACCCATCTTTCTTTCTCTGTCTCTCTGTTATGTAAGAAATAAAATAAAAATAAACTTTAAGAGAAATGGAGTCTAGATGCTATTGAGGAAGTTGAACTCATACACATAGAAGATAGACTGCCTTGGAATACATGGTCCAGACATATTTAGCCATATTTACTGCCATATTTAGCACTCATTCTCTGAGGTAAGACCACCAAGAGAAATTCACATGCCATCACATTTTTTTAAAGAATTATCTGTTCAATTTCTTTATTATTACTACTTTAAATTAGACCAGATAGAGAGAGAGAAGTGAGAAAGCAAGCTTCCAGATCCAGAACTCAAACAATTGTTGGCCATGTGAGAGTCCAGCACCTTAACCACCATGGCACTTAAAGCTCCTCCTTCACTAGTTTTAACCAATCTTTCCTTTATGATCATTCTTGTCATATCTATCATATGGCAATCAAATTGAGATGATTTATAACTTTTGCATACAAAATTGTGTATTCTTCTTCTGTCTTCAGAACATTCTGTTGTAAAGCATTCTATGTTTCCCAGGTCAGCATAAAATCCCAAATTAAACATTTTATTTTACAGACTCAATGTTTGGAATTTATTGACAATAGCAAGAAGTTAAAATATTTTCCAATATGATCAGTAACAAAACAAAGATTTCCTCTTTTGTCACTTTAGTACTACATAGCACTAGAAGTCTTGAGCCAGAAAATTAGGCAAGAAAAAGTAATAAAAGGTATGTAAATAGGAAAAGAAGAAATTAAATTTTCTTTTTTCATATGACATGATCTTTTATATATAAAACTCAAAACATCTCACCAAAAACTTATGAGAACTTATACACAAAATATTAAAATTGTAGAATACAAAAATCAGTCTGTTTCAATATGCTAACAATGAATAATACGGTAAAGAAAATAGAAAAATATCCTATTTGCAATAGCATTGAAAAATATATAATATCTGGAAATAAATTTATACACAGAAATGAAATATTTGTACACTGAAAACTATAAAACATTGGCAAAAGAAATGAAAGATCATGCACACACATGCACACAGAAAACCAAAAATATATCCCATGTTCATGGATTGAATGAATTTTTTAAAGTGTCCGTACTACACAGTGATCTACAAATTTCCAATATTTTTTTCCAGAAATGGGAAAATATCATGAAAATTTTTAGAAAACACAAAAGGTTCTGAATAACTAAAGCAATCGAAAGCAAGAACAAACCTGGAATTATCACATATCCTGATTTCAAGTTATATCCCAGAGCTATAGTAATCAACACAATAGGGTAAGCTGTCAACAAACATGCAACAAAGGCATCAAGAATATATATGGGAAAAGAAGCATATCTTCAATAAGTGGTTCTAGAAAAATGAGATACCTACATTAAAAAGAATGAAATTGGAGTGTTATTTTACTCCTTAACCCCCACAAAAAAAAAGCAAGTTGAAATGAGTTAAAAACTTACATGTAAGTCGTAGATCATAAATCTCCTCCACAAGAACATGTAAAAGTTCCACGACAGTGGTCTTTGCAATGAATTTTTGGAGAGGACACCAAAAGTATAGACAACAAAAGCAAAAATAAACAAGGAGGACTATATGAAATTCAAAAGTTTCTGTATAGCAAAGGAAACAATCAACAACACTTAAAAAGGCAACCTATGGAATGAGAAAGTATTTATAAATCATGTATTCTATAAATGTGTAATATTTGAATATTTATGAAGTTCATACTACTCTATAGCCAACAAAATAACCCAATTATAAAACAGGCAAGGGACCTGATTAGACATTTTTACAAAGAAGACCTACTGATGGCCAACGGGTATATGGAAAGATGCTCACTCTCACTAATTAAGGGATACAAAAATCAAAACTACAATAAAATATCACCTCATATATGTTAGAATTGCTGCTAACAGAAAGCCAAAAGATAATATTGGTTCATGAAGAAAGTATATTTTGTTACGCTATTGATGGGAATGTAAATTAGTATGAAATTTTGGAAACTAGTATGGAGGTTTCCCTACAAATTAAAAATAGAATTACCATATAATCCAGCAATCTCATTTTTAGGCACATAGTCAAAAAAATAAAATCTCAAATAAATATCTGCACTTTCATGTTCATTGTGATATTATTCATGATAGCCACAATATGAAAACAACCTTAGAACTGTTGACAACGGAATGGATAAAGAAAATTGATGTGTGTGTGTGTGTGTATATACAAACATGCACAAACATTGGATAAAGAAAATGTGTGTGTGTGTGTATATATATATATATATATATACACACACACACACACACACACACACACACAATGGGACTTTAAAAAGTTTGTGGAAAAATGAAATTAAAGTATGAGTTTATTTTTGTACAACACAATTTGGAATTCTATGCAAGTTTTTACATAAGACACATTTTCTATGAACTTTAGAAGACCCGCTTTAGAAGACACATACATATACACACACATAGGTGTACACACACACACACATAATGGGATATTGTTCAGCACTACAAAAGAAGAGGTTGCTGCCATTTACAAAAACATGGATGAATGTGGAAAACACAATGCTAGGTAAAATAAACTGCAAACAGAAATACTGCATGGTAGCACTTATATGGAGAATCCAAAGAAGTCAAACTCACAGAAACAGAGTGAAACAGGGAGTAAATTGGTGTTTACAAGGGCCAATAAAATAGAGGTGTGGAAATGAGGAGATATTGGCCGGAAGGTGTAAATTTTCAATTATAAGAAGAATACGCTTTGGAAACCTAATGAAAACCCTAGTGATGATAGTTAATGTACTGTACACTTGTAATTTCCTAAGAGTAGATTTTAAATTTTCTTTCCACACGCACAGCAAATAGTAACTATGGAAGGTGACGCCTATGTTAATTATCTGGACTTAGGGATTTCACAATGTATACGTATATTGAGTCATCACTTTGTACACCTATAAAATATACGATATTTGTCAATTATACCTCAGTAAAGAGGAAAAATAATACATATTTCAATATGGTATTGAAGGATAGGTAGGTAAATTTTTATTTAATTTCGTCTAAGTTTAGATAATTGTACCTTTATGAGGGACAAATATTTTCTGTAGGTAAAAATATGTGTTGATGGGTATAGATGTGAGCTTTTGTGTATGTAGTTAGCATCATGTAAGTACGAATTTGGCCCCTGTATGATGTGTGAGTGGATTAAAGTGTTAGTGGTTCATGAACAATTAGTTCTGCAATTTAAAATAACGATGCACTGTGTGTGTGTGAGTGTGTGTGTGTGTGTGTGTGTGTGTGTCTTTTGCTGGATCACATTGTCAAATAAGACTCCTAAGGTATTAACCAACATAAACACACTCAAAACTATCTCAATATTACAGGTAATTAAGAGAAAAACTATCTCAATATTACAGGTAATTAAGAGACAAACTATCTCAATATTACAGGTAATTAAATGTCTGAGCCATCTCAGCTGTCTCTCTGGATGAAGTTTGCCAGACAAACTATAGATGCCCATTTAATTTTGAACTGCAGAGATACATTATTTTACAAAGTAAAATAAGTCCCAAATATTACACAGGGCATACTTACATATACATACATTTTATTTCTTTCTAATAAAAATTTAACTGGGCATCTGTATTTTTATTTGCTAAATCTGGCAACCCTACTGGATCCTTCCCTCCAGTAACAGCCACACAGTCTCTGCCCAGAATAACATATGAGGTTTCCAAGGAAGTTTCTGTGGCTTTACCTCACACAGCAGGAGGCATTTGGGTTATATAACATCTCTATTTTATACCCACTGAGTGTATGGCTTACATGACATTCTCCAGGGAGCCATGCTTCATAAATCCAGTGATTGCAATTTTATTTACTATAAGTAATCCTTTAGCCAGGGACATCCTGCTAAGAAGTTCTATAGATAAGGTCTCTTCCTTCTAGCAAATATCATCAGTCTGTTTGCCCAGAGGTCCCTTGACAAGGAGATTAGGTTAGGTCACCTGCCCTATTTCCTTTTGCCTGGGGTTGTATCCTGGTTGAAGGAATGAATGGATCACAGACCAGGTACTTTAACTCCTTTTTTGCCAGCTATATTGACACCTTTAATAGTTAAGGAACAGTATTATTTTATTTATGCCATAAATGAAATCCAAAGCTGATAAAATATTTAAATCTCCCATGGTTATGTTAGATTCAATATACTTTAACTTGGGAAAAAGTTTTTTGTTTTTAAAAAAATGATCATGAATTTGTTCCTTCATAAAAGTTCTGATGTATTTCATGTATTAAACTGTGAGTATTGATGGAAGAAGTTAGGGTTGCTATTAGAGAAGAAACATTTACCAGCAATCTTTATTTTTATCAAAATGAGCTTTTAGTTCTCTAAAATTATGTTTAATCAAATACTTAACAACTAGTAAGTATCTCAGAAGAAGTATATGACGGAAATAAAAAAAATTAAAAAAAGAACAGTTTGGGACTAGCAGGTGGTGTTCGTGGTTAAGGCACTGGACTCTCACATGACTGACCATGGTTTGAGTCCTGGACCTGGAAGCTTGCTTTATTTTTTTTCTCTCTCTCTCTGATAAGCACATGTAACATATTTAAAAGTAATAATAATAAATACAATTAGTTAAAATCATTTTTTTTTTTTTAAAAAAGAACAATTTGATGACTATCAGGCCATGGAGATCACGGTATGCCCAAACCAGAACGTAAATGTGACAGATTCTAAAATATCTGATAGACCAAAAATTTGAGATTTAACCAGATCTACATAACTTTATATATAAAAATAAAACTGAAAAACTCTGTTATATGCACAATTAAAAATTTAACAGCTCAGTAATTTAATGTCTTTAAAAGATATACAATTTCATGATTTACATTAGACTCCCTGTACCTGTTCTTTGAAAAATTTCTATTTTCCTTTTTAATGTAAATGAGCAGTAGGAAGAAAGTGTGTTGACATTGGAGTCTCAGAATCACTTTATTTTTGAGGTTTTTGCCTTAAGGCATGTATGCTTGCAGGAGAGACAGAAACAGTGAGAAGGAAAGTGACAAATAACCTTGTAGGGGGATAGCCACACCTCAGTCCTTTCCCCTCCAACCTCCTCCCAGGACCTTGAGCACGCACGCGCATGCACCTAGTGTGATTTTTAAGCCACCAGGTCTGGGATGCAGACCTTGGTTGGCTATGTGAGAGTCCAGTGACACAACCACTACACCATCTGCTGCCCCCTCCCCAGAGTCACTTTAAAGGGCTGATAAACTATCTTAAAAGTTACCGAAAAAGTATCATTTTTTTTTTTCAAAAAGCATACTTTTTGCCTTGAAAACTGATAGCTTGAATATCTGGATATTTAGAACCTGCTGTAGGCAGTGTTAAAGTACAGTAACACAATTCATTAATCTTTTCTCAGCTATTTTAACTCCTTTGAATCTCTAGTATCCTGCATGCAAAATAGCAGAAGTTAGTGGTTAAGTCAGTATTTTGACTAGTTTCTAGGATTTTTATCAGTCTGGAGATCTAATGGATTGCTATGACCTAAGAGCACTGGTCCTTGCTCTAATAGGAGTCTGACATTATTTTATATCAAAATAAAATAATGAAATGTGTTTAAAAATCCAAGTAAGTTCATTGGGCCATGCATTGTGTTTTCTCTCATACGTTTTTTAATATATCAAGTAGTTTTCTTTTCCTTTCATTTTGCATAAACTTGTACAACAAATCATTATATCCAGCTTCTACTAGATTTGAAAATATAGTCTCATAGTTAAGCGTACTTTTATCTTACATCTTGGTAGTGAAACAGTTTTTGATTTCACAGATGAAGATAAGGAGCATTAGAGAAATATTTGTCCAAGTTAACACTGCTGATTAGCAGATGACCTGGGACAATGTTTGAAGACCCGGCTGCCTTGTTCAGTATACTTTTGATCATACAGAACTGCATTTCCTTTTAACAGTCAATCGATTTTAACAGCTAATGTCTAAAAGCCAATGAAATCCTCTTCTTTTTAATAATTCTGACTTGAAGAAAAAAGTTCTGTCTGCAGAATTTGCTTTAACTTATGTATGTCTTAATTTTGTTCTTCTTACCTTTTTATAAGAAAAAAAAAATCCAAGGAATTGCACTTAGCATCTCTGTATTTTTACTGATTATCTAGTATGACAAACTACCATCATAACCAATTCACTAAACTGGATCTTAAAAACATCACCCATGACTTTCATCTTGCCAAATGCATGAATCCCTTTGTACTCACATTGTAGCAACAGCATAGGAGAAGCTATTCTTGAATTTCATATCACAATTTTTCTTCTTTTTATCTTAATTTACCTGACAAATGTTTTCCCCATTTGCTACTTCTCTACTTTCTTGAATGAGCATCTTCATTCATCCCATCCTCTTAAATTAGTATGTATAATCCTTTAGCGTTAGACTATACGTAAGCTAATATTTCTCAGTCCCTGAATTCTTTCAGTTAGATTTAATTATTTTTTTATAATTTTATGTATTCATTTTTTTAAAGCTTGCCATAAATTATATGTGTTCACCAGAGAGAGACAGAAAGAGAATGGGAAAGTGAGAAAGCAAGCTGCCAGGTCCAGGACTCAAACCACAGTTGACCATGTAGGAGTCCGGCACCTTAATCACCACTCAACCTGCCGGCCCCATAGACTTAATTATTCAAATGTCTCCTCATCATTATGATTTTGATATCTATGTGCAATATCAAAATTACTATACCTTAAATCAAATTGTTGGATTCAAGCCACAATTTTAACCTCCCCTGATCTCCTCAATATAATTAAAAGTTTCTACCACACGTGCGCCACCTGGCTCTTGCTTACCTCCACACCTCCACCTCCCTCGGACTCCTCAAACCTCCTCCATGCTAGTCTTTTTTTATTTTTAATTTCTTGAATATTTCATGTTCTTTGTTATCTTTTTTCTCTTTTCATTAAAGATATCTTCATATCTTCAGAGCTCAGCTCTAATAGCAAAGAGCTTTTCCTTCAACATGTCCATCTTTACCCGTATATTCTTATATTTCCTTTTATCTTACCCTGTATAATTTTTTGTCTAGTACATATGGTATTATATTGGAAACAGTGAAGGGTCTGAGATTTTTACCCTCTTTTAAGGTAAATAGTTAGCCTGCCTCCCCTCCCCACACACACATATAAAAGAACAAAAGGTTGAGATTGCTGAGTCAAAATGAGATCATAACAGAAGATCAAAAACCGTGTCCAGAGCAGCTTTTGTGTAAGCTTCCCGCACCCGGATTCCCACAGAGCAGCACAATGAGGACCAGATGTTTACCTGCCTGTGCAGCAGGCTGCTCCACAGAAGAAGGAGCTTGAAATGAGGAAACTCTTAGATTTGTATGGTGTGGCTGGCAACTTTCCCCACTGTCTTCTCTGGTGAGAGAGATTACTCATTTCTCTCAAATATGGGTAAATTTCCTGAAGGAAAAGTGAAAGCTCTGTGAGATTATTTTTCTGGGATAGAAGCAAATGTCTCTGGGAAAAGAAGAGAGAGGACTTTATCTTTCCTAGCCTGAACTTCTCCAAAACACATCTCTAAATTCGTTCCGAAGAAAGCACTCCTGCTAGCTTTGAATGGTGTTTGCTAATCAAACAAATTTGCTGAGAAGAACTGACCTGTTCAGAAATCTGAGGTCTCCATTTAAAGTCTTCTCCTAACCACGATAATTTATAAATATCTAGCTCATTTATTCGCTTATTCTCTCTTTTCTCTAGAAATCTTTTGCAGATTCTATAGTTTTGATCACTATTATATCCCTAGTGTTTGAACTATTCCTTGGCATATAGTACATTATCAATGTAAATATAGTCATTGACTTGAATAGCAAATGGGAAGATGAATGAATATATTAAAAAAAGATTCATGAGACCAGCAGTTAGCGTAATGGCTATGTCGCTGGACTCCCACATAGTGGACTGCGGTTCGAGTACTGGTCCCGGTGACTTAAACTCACGCCGGGTGCGTGTGCATGCGTGCCCAAGATCCCAGGAGGAGAATGGAGGAGAAGGGATTGCGGCGTGGCCATCCCCCCGGAGGTTTAGTTCTCGCTTTCTGTCTCTCTGTCTTTCTCTGTCTGTCTGGTGGGCACACGTGCCCTATAGCAAGAAAACCTCTCCAAAAAAAGAAAAAATAGATTCATTAATTTTTAAATTTTATGTTATTACCATAGTAATTATACATATTTGGGAGTATAATGTGAAGTTTCAACACATGTATATATTGTGTAACAATCTATTCAGAGTGATTCATATATCCATCACTTTAAACATTTATCATTTCTTTGTTGTGAGAACATTAAATATCCTCTTGTATCTGTATTAAATATACAATACATTTTTTGTTAGCCATAGTCACTCTACTGTTCGACAGAGTGCCAGAGCTTATTTCTCCTGTCTAACTGTTACACACTAGCCATTAACCTTCTCTTCCCCTCTAGACTACTTTCCGGGCCTTGGCCTTGGTAACTGTTAGTCTCCTATCAACTTCTCTGAGATCACTGTTTTAGGTCTCAAATTAGTGAAATCACCCAGTATTTAGATTTCTGTGCCTGGCTTTTTTCACTTAATGTAATATTCTTCAGGATCATCTACATTATTGCAAATGACAAAATTCATTTTTAATATGGCTGAATAGTATTCCACTTTGCATATTAATATGTTCTATATATAATAAGCATATTATATATATATATCCTATATACAAAGGCCACTATATATATGTAGTATGTATGTATATATGTATGTATACATAGGAGATACACACACACACACACATACAAACATGTATATATACATTTTTGTTATCTATCCATCTATTGGTAGATATTTAGGTTGGTTTTGGCTACTGTGATGCTGTTGCAATAAATATGGGAGTGTTGATGTCTCATTTCCTTTGTTTATACACTTAATAATGGATTGTTGAATCATATGGCAGTTCTACTTTTTTATATATGAGAGACAGAGAAAGAGAGAGTGGTCTTTTTGATAGGGGCCTGTCATGATCTTCCTGCCCCATACATCTGTCAATGGCACTTCAGTTGTTTTCATCATGGCTACTATGAATAATGCAGCAATGAACATAGGAGCACAGATGTCTCTTTGAGATCTTGATTTCCTTTATTTTGGATGTGGGCCAAGAAGTAGGATTGCAAGGTCATATGTTAATTCTATTTTTAATTTTGGGGGAACCTCTATACTGTTTCCATATGGCTGTCCTAATTTACATTCCTATCAATAGCTAAATAAAGATTTCCTTTCTCCATTCTCTCCTCAACAAGTGTTATCTTTTGACTTTTTGTGAACAGCAGTTCCAACAAGGGTGAGTCCAAAGGCATAGGGCTGGCATCCTGACAGCTCACATCACAAAACAGCTGGCAAAAGCAGAGAGCGTGGCGGGCACAAACAGGGAGGCCATGGTCTGAGTTCCATGTGGGTTTCTCTCTCCTGTTCTGGTCTCATTCCCTCTGCTCCTAAGCTAAAAAAAATTCAATCATGGCGGTTTCCTAAATAGTCAATCTAACCTCTTCCCCAAGGCCCTCTTTTTTGATCCCATAATCAAAGTTTTCACCCTCCTAATCCCATTACCATGGCTTAATGCATGAATTTGGGGTGGATGTATTCAAACTATATCATTCTGCTCTTGGCCTCCAAAATAAACGCGCTATTCTCATACAAAGTCATCCCAGTTGCGTAACAGTCTTAAATTATCTCAGCACAACTCAAAAGACACAAGTTCAAAGTCTCATTTAAGATTGAAGGTGAACTCCTTCCAGTTGTGAGCTTGGGAAGACAAAACAGACTGCTTACTCCCAAAACACAACGGTGGAGTAGGTGCAGAGTAAAAATTGTCATTGCACAAGAGGAAAGCCAAGGACTAACAGGTCCTAGAAGGCAGACATTCAGTCCTGAAATCCCACATGCCATCTCCTGGACCCACTGAGGGGAATAGGCTGTAGAACCTGGGACGGCCTTTGGCTCAGTCAACGCTTCAGCTGGCTCTAGTTTGACTCTTACACCTGCAGTTCTTCCAGGCTGGTGCTGAATACTGAGTCTCATTCTTATAGGGTCTCCAGGATGTTCCCACCTCTGTGACTTCACTGGCTTTTCTCAGATGAAGAGGTTTGGGGACCAGCAGTTAGAGTAATGGCTATGTCGCTGGACTACCACTAGTCGACCGCAGTTCGAGTCCCGGACACGGTGGCTTAAATTCACGCCGGGCGTGTGTGCGTGCATGCCCAAAATCCCGAGAGGAGAATGGAGGAGAAGGGATTATGGCGTGACCATCCCCCCTGGGGGTTGATTTCTCACTTTCTATCTCTCTGTTTCTCTCTGTCTTTCTGGTGAGCGCACACACCTTATAGCAAAAACCTCTCAAAAAATTAAAAAATAAAATAAAATAAAAATACCTTAATAAATAGAAAAAATATTTGGTGGTTAAGGAGACTGGACTCCCACATGGTTGACCATGGTTTGAGTTCTGGACCTGGCAGCTTCCTTTTGCACTTTCCTTCTCTCTCTCTGTCTTCTGATCAACCTCAATAAAACAAAACAAAATAAAATAAAATAAAAACAATGAATACAATTAAGCAATTAAAAATAAGTTCAGTAATTAGTGTGTAGGTATGTATATCATAAAAGCAAAAGCTGATCCTTTTTTTTTTTTTTTTTTTAAGAGAGGTTTTTGCTATAGGGCGTGTGCACTCACCAGAAAGACAGAGAAAGACAGAGAGACAGAAAGCAAGAAATCACCCCCCAGGGGGGATGGTCACGCCGCAATCCCTTCTCCTCCATTCTCCTCTCGGGATCTTGGGCACGCACGCACATGCGCTCGGCATGAGTTTAAGCCACCGGGTCCAGGACTTGAACTGCGGTCGACTACAAAAAAAGGCCAATTCTTACATTTACAGGAAAATGAAATGGGTCAAGATATACTAAGGAAAACTTGAAAAACAAATGTTGAAATTAACATAGAGCTATAGTAATTGATCTAATTTAATAATAACTACAGAGCATTGTCTATAAAATTCTACACAGGTGGAGCACCCTGATCTGAAAATCCACAATCCAAAGTCTCTGAAATCTGTAATTTATTCAGTGCTGACATAATACCACAAGTGACAATTTCCAAACATGTCCTCCTGTCACAGTCACCTTCAAAATATAAATGCTTGAACACAATTTATTCAGTGTCCCTGAAGAAAAAGACCGCACTGGCCACCTTGTCTGGAGATGCCAAACTACCAGAGACTGTTCACATGGACGGCTAAGGTAGTGACACCGTCTGCGTTCTGATGGCTCAGTGTACACAAACTGTTTCATTTGTAAAATTATTAAAATCTTGTATAAAATTACCTTGTATATGAAATATAAATAAATTTTGTGTCTACACTTAGGCTCAATCCCCAACGTATTTCATTACGTGTATACAAATATTTCAAAATCTAAAAAAAATCTGAAATTTAAAACTCTTCTAG
Organism: Tupaia tana; assembly: GCA_026018925.1. Lineage (NCBI taxonomy): Eukaryota > Metazoa > Chordata > Mammalia > Scandentia > Tupaiidae > Tupaia > Tupaia tana. Next base: position 93,421,620 of record JAKSZU010000006.1, read on the forward strand.
TATCAAGCGTCTTATACAGAGGATAACAAACTTGGGAACAGCTAAAAACTTGGGTATAGCAGTTAATGCAAGAGACTCCATGCTCCATGGTCAACTGCAGCTCGAGTCCTGGCAGCTTAAAACTAACGTCCAGGTGTTTGTGCATGCGTGCCCAAATCCCAAGAGGAGAATGGAGAAGGGATTGCCCTGTGGCCATTCCCTGTCAGGGTGATTTCTCACTTTATGTCTCTCCAGTAAGCCCGTGTCCACTATAGCAAAAAATCACTCTCAAAAAAGAAAGAGAGGGACCAGCAGTTAGCGTAATGGCTATGTCGCTGGACTCCCATGTAGTTGACTGTGGTTCGCGTCCTGGACACGTTGGCTTAAAACTCACGCCGGGCGCGTATGCGTTCGTGCCCAAGATCCTGAGAGGAGAACAGAGGAGAAGGGATTGTGGCATGGCCATTCCCCCTGGGGGGTGATTTCTCACTTTTTGTCTCTCTGTCTCTCTCTGTCTATCTGGCGAGCACATGTGCCCTATAGCAAAAACCTCTCCAAAAAAATTAAAAAAATAAAAAAAAACAAAGAAAAGAAAGAGATACCAAACTTGTAATCCACCAGTGGTTTACCAATGTGTGACAGAATACTGATTTGGACAGTCTATTCTATGTAGAAAATCGAAACAGATAAATGGACCTTCTGTTAACACTGAATTTCATTGAATTATCACGAGGTTATTTATAAACTCTTGTTGCAGATTGTTGCGGACTGGATGGTGACACTGCTCCCTCCAATCTGTATGCTGAAGTATTCATCTCTAGTACCTCTAGAGTGTGACTATTTGGAGATAAATTCTGTAAAGGGGTAATTAAAGTGAAATGAGGTCATATGAGTGAGCTTTAATCTAATGACTAAGGACATGATAAAAGAGCATAGGACTCAGAAAGAAACAGAAGAAGAGACCCTGTGGAGCCATCAGAGGAAGACGGCCATTGAAAAGCCAGGAGAGAGGCCTTAGAGGAAATCAACCCTGCTGACACATTGATCTTCGACTTCTAAGATCCAGAACTGTGAGAAAGTACATTTCTGGTGTATAAACCACTCAGTCTATGGTACTTTATTGAGACAGCCCCAGCAAACTAATACATAGATCTACAAAAACCTAATATACCAACAACCAATTGGAAAGAGTGATTTAAAAATTGTCATTTGCATTAGCAATGAAAGAAAAAAGGAACCAGGATACATCATTTGGAAATGTTATTAAATTTTATAAAAGTCATCTTAAAAACAAAGATGTATGCCATTTCCATGAATCTGAACAATTCAGCCTTTTCACTTCTTCTTCTAAAATCTTTGTTACGTGTTTCAAGACAAATTTCAGTTTTATATAAAACTTATTTTTTATTACTTTTAAAGAGGTTTTGGCCATTGGGCATGTGTTCTCACCAGAGAGAGAAAGAAAGAAAGTGACAGAAAGAGTGAGAGGGAAAGTGAGAAATTACCCCCCTTCCAAGTAGGGATGTCCATGCTGCAATCCTTCTCCTCCATTCTCCTCTGGTAATTTGGACATACACGCACATGTGCCCGGAATGATTTTCATGAGTCCAGTGACATAAGCACTATGCCATCTGCTTGCCCATAAAAACTATTTTACATAGAATGATAGATAAGTAAGAATAACTGTATATGGGTGTCTGACTTTATGCCTGTATTGCATGTATTGAACTCTATCCTTTGTGAAAAGAAATAGAACCACTGCCACACAGAGAAACAGACACATCTGACACTCTTATCTTAGTTCTCAATACCTTTCTTCACTAAAAGAAACTAAGGCTTCTCTCCTAAATGACTTCTGTGTTCAGACAAGACCAATAGCAATTTTGTGATGGAAAGTAATAAAATGCTAAGAAAATGATGGGACATATCCAAAAGAGACACGTGAACCACATTTATAGTGTCTTTCATAGACACTTTGATAATTAAGATAAATAATGATAAGCAGTGATAACCACCTATAGATTAAAATACAATTCTGTAAGTATATACTGATACACATAAATCAACATACATGTGGGAAAAGAGAAAGCTTTTTCTTGTCACATAATTGCAATTATTAAATATAAAGTTAATAATAGTATTAAAAGTACCATTTGACAATCACCATAGTAATATTAATTACAAAGGTCATCAATGAATGTTAAAATAGTGAGTGGGAGGGTCCAGCAGATGGTGCAATGGTTACGTCACTGAACTCCCACATATTCGACCACAGTTTGGACCTGGGCTTATAAATACTCTAGCTGTGCTTGTGCCCAAAAGTTCAAGAGGAGAATGGAGAAGGGGTTGTGGTGTGGCCATACCCCCTGGGAGGGTGACTTCTTGCTTTCTGTCTCTTTGTCTCTCTCTGTCTCTCCAGTGAGTGCCCATGTCCTATAGCAAAAATCTCTCTCTCAAGAATAAGATAATTACTAAACACAAAGGGAAGATTTCATAGCATTAAGTATATCTTAACCATGCCATCCAATTTTCTTTTTCAGTAATAGCATCAACAGACATGATTTACCTCCCAATTTGACACACGAAGGGCACACAATCACTTCTGCTATACTTCTGCAAAAATACACAGTATTATGTTAATAATGACATAAAATAAGGCAAACTAAATTTGAGAGGCATAATAAAAAATAATTGTCCTGTTCAAAGATATCAAATTAAGGTAAAAAAAGACAGATTATGGAACACCAATAATCTTCCTGTATCCCTCAAAAGCATCAAATAAGGAAAAAAGTGATTATGGAATGCCTCTAGTTTAAACAAGAGGTGGAAAACATAATGCACCATGTAATAATGAGCCCCAAACAAACAAACAAACAATTTTGTTTGTTTGTGTATAAAGAAGGTTTTGGTACAAATGAAAGAAATTGAATAGTTATGGATGATTAGATGGAAATATTGGATAAATGTTAATATCCTAATTTTGACAATTATCCTGAGTTTATAAATTGTTTCTATTTTTTTCTTAAAGAAAGTAAAATATTTCTTTTTTAAAGAAAAACATAATTTAGATAAGTGGTATCATTTCAGCAACTCCCAAGGGGCTCAGAAAATCATAAATTTAGAAAGCAAAAGAATGATATAGCAAGTATTACTTGATAAAATATTTGCATTTAAGTAATCTGGATAAAGTTTATGAGTTTATCATTTCTATTATTTTTGCAGCTTTTGGGGAAGTCAAATAATTCTAAGTTTAAAAAAATCTTCTTTTCCATATTTTCTTCCTTTTTTAAAATTCAACTTTATTCATTTATTTACTTACTTATAATTTGACCAGAGAGTGACAGAGAGAGAGAGAGAAAGTGAGAAATCAAGCTGCCAGGTTCAGGACTTGAACCTTGGTCAGCCATGTGAGAGTCCAGTGTTCTTAACCACCCCACCACCTACCGATCCAATGTATTTTCTTTTGAGGCAATCAAATTATCTTTACTTTCTTCATGCCTACAAGAAAATATAAGGTATGAGGAGGTTTAATGCAAGCTTCCTGAAATGAGCATTTAAATCAGCAAATATTTCAAAAATATTATGGACATTACATGTTTGCTATGTTTATTGTAAATTGTCTGCAGGGATTGGGAGTATATAATTTCTAAACTATCAAAGACCTTATTTGAGGTGGAAGTATGAGAAAAGCTCAGAGGCAAGATAGCAAAAAACAAATATATATATATATATATATATATATATATACATATATATATATATATGTATATATATATATATATATTTCCTATTTTAAAATGTAGCACTCAAAGTACTTTGATTTGGAAAGTAAAATGAGCAAGGGGTTTGAACTAACAAAAGTAAAAGACTTAAGGAGTCAGGGAAATGATTGGAACCCTTCCATGAAGATTAGAAGTTAAAACGATCAATTGAGATAATGAAATACAGTGTGTGTTCTTTGATGTGTGTAGAGAAAGAATTGTGTTCAGGCAAGTTTAAAGAACCCATGAATTGTAAAAATCAATCAAAATGCCTATAGGACATGGAAAACAGCTATCAGTTGAAGCCAGCTTAGTACAGCTATTATTCAAAATGGAACTATGTCTAGCAAATACCCACACATCTCTTCAGTTCTGGGAAAAAAAAATATATATACAACTTTTATTTAAAAAAGGCAAGTTCTTGCTATGTTGTCATCTAAACAAAACAACCAATTGAGTGATGAACAGCATAAAATTATGCAATCAAGTCTCTTACTGGGTGATTACTAATGCATGCTTTCTGGTTCTGAATTATTGTTTTTTTTTTAAATCCTGCCTTTACACAGTTGCTATCTTAATTGAGAAAGTAGGCTCCTTAATACATATGTGCCATATATTGTGAAAACTGTAAACTAGAGTTAGTGTAGTATAATGCGTAAGAAGAAATGACCACCAAAACCCAGGACCTGATGAGAAGCCCTCAGTGAGACAATGGTTTGAGCTGGTTCTCAGGTTTCACTCTTCTGAGGGATCAAGTATCTGCCAGTGCCCTGTGGGCCAGCATAAAGCTTGTCCTTTCATCACGCTGACAGCTGAGGCTACCAGATCTCCCAGAAACCGCCTCACCCCTATCACAAGGGATCCAGAAGTCAAATATCTGAATCTTGCTGCCTAGGGAGAAAGAAAAATGATCTCAGAAAAAGATTCAACTTTTAGATACATTCAGCAGTGCTACTTTAATTCACTTTGTTCTACAATTAGTACTAGCACTCTCACCTTTCTGGGGTGATCAAAATATAATCAAACTAAACCTGCACTAACATATAAACCTTCATAATATTTTCAGTTCATATTTTGCCACAATTTTTGAAGACTCTTGTGTTAATTATTATCTAGGTATTTTATCAATTAGTCATTTATATCTTGTGAAATCTGTAACAGTAATACATTACGGCATAAATATATTATTATAATTTTAAACATTTAAATATGGTTTTCCATACTAATCTTAAGCTCCAAGTATGTAGAAATGGTAGTTTGATCTTCTTTTCCCATGTAATATTGGAAATTATGTTTGAAATACCATATTAAATAAGGGATTATTGATTGGATAGTTTATAAGTTGTCCAAGTAAAAGTGTTAAGGGTCTGTAGTGAAACATTGCTCAGGTGAACACAGAGATTCGTATTTTTGAGAACTATAAAAAGAATTGTCAGACTTGACAACTTAATGGAGAACCCCAAGACGTGAGATTATTGATAAAAATTTAGTGTTTGCAGTTTGAGTAGCTGAACAGAAATAGCTGCATTTAACATAAATAGGGGATGTTGGACGGGAGGAAAGGCATATTTTCTCCATACACCTTAAAAGTTAGGCATTGTCAAGCAACTTACATCTTCATAATAAACCTAATATCATTATTGACCCTTGAAACATGGTGAAAGTGAAGCAATTCAGTATTACTGAATAAGTGACTAGTTTTAAACCTGGAATGTTTGACTACAGAATCACTGCTCTTCTTGTCTCTCAATTGCTTCATTCATAAAGTGCTAATTAACACAACTGTAATACATCTATATGGTCCAGTCAATGTGACACTATTAATATGGACCCTACTGCAGAATGCTGGAGGCTCTATGAGAGGTCTCTGGGTTCATACCCTGGGTCTACCTGAATACTCCAGATGCCCACCCCACTCACTCTCTTTCATGAAGAAAAGAAAATAAATAAGCATACTATGTGACCTGACGAACACGTTAATTTATTTTCTGCACATAACTTTTCATAATTTTTGTGAGAATGAGAATTTTTTTAAAAATTAGAAAATCTTAGAAGACCACTTAAAGCATTATCATACCAAAGACCATCATCCATTTTATTAAACTGATTTATCTTCGTCCACTTCCAGGAAGAAGTGCATGACTCAGCCATAAGTGTCTGGCAATGAACATAATGATGACTACATTGCAACTACTCCAATAAGTTTTGTTGGACAAACAATGAACAAATGAATGAAGGAAAACGTAATATAGAATGAGTGAATAGTAGGGATTATTACTTAACTATCTTATGCTTTCATTCTTCTCTTAAACATAGAAATGATTGGCTAGTCCTGGGTGTGGTTATTAAGGTGACTGGATTCAACATGATCCACTGTGCAGTCTGAGTCCTGGATCAGGCAGTTTGAAAAGCACACTGGCATCTGTGCATGAGAGCCACAAATCCCAAAAAGATGGTGTGATGAAGGGGAAGGGATTACAGTGTGACCATTCCCGTGAGAGATACTTTCTCATTTTCCCCTTCGCTCTTTCTCTGTCTCTCCAGCAAGTACACACACCCTCTAACAAAATTTAAAAAATAGTGACACTTAAAACAGATATTTGCTCGAAGAATAAAATAATTGGTTATATGTGATTAATTATCTATTTCATAAAATTCCATACTTGTATGCCTTAGTATTATTGTTATTACAATAACTGATGGTAAAACTAGTAAGATGGTTCTGAAAGGTATGTTAGACTACACACTAGAAAATGTGAAAAACACATTGAAATAAAGAAGATTGATTTTCTCATGAATACTATTTCTCTTCTGATTTCATCATTAACTACAAGAGAGCAATGAATTATAAGATATAATGGAAGCATTATATTCTAATTTTAACCAGAGTACTTGTGAATGTCTGGGTGCATATTTGCATAAATGCAAGAGTTGGGAAATAAATTGCTTTGATATACAATGCAATCCCAAAAGAAAAATCTAAACATCATTTAATATAATAAAAGTAAGATTATTTTGTATTTCAATTTCCAAGAATGTATAACAAAAATTAATTAATTTCTGATCTAATACCATGTCTAATAGCATTTTTAAACAAGTAATAAAGATGTTACAATCTCCATATACTAAAAAATATTAAACAAATGCAAAGGTAAATAATAAAAAAATGAATAAAGTTCAGAGTAAGTGAATTAAATGACACAAATGAATTTCATGCATGAAGAGAAGCATCACAGAGACATGGGTGTTTAGACCTATGGCTTTCACTAACTCCTGCATTTCAAAAAAACGAATATCAGTGAAGGACTCTTAGTGGTGATGCAAATGAGCAGGGGCAGCCTGGTATATAATCACTTCAAGGCATGTATGTTCTTTAGTGTGGGTGTGGTTAGGAGATTATCAACAAAAGAAGTGGAATGTGTTTATCTTAACAGTTACCTGTCTCTTTTTTACATGCAGAATTGCCATTCATTTTTAAATATTGGAGTCTAAAAGGACAATACATTTAGCTTTTTTTTTTTTTTTTTTTTTTTTTTCATTTTAACTTGTGAACACTAAAGCTACCCAGTATTTTAGTTTTGGAAGTATAATGAAGTGAAAAACTCATATACTTTTTCATGTTAAGCTTTTTGATATTCCTCTTTAATATAAGACAGTGTAAGTTGAAAAATAAGCTGCTTCATCACTCCACAGAGTAGGTTATTTTTATGCTTGTGGTCTTAAAATCTTCAGAATAATTTTCTGTATATTTTAAGGCACAATTTCTTTTTTTTAATTTTTTTTTTTTTTTTTTTGGCACAACGTCTATAACTACTTGGTGAACAGTGACATCTGATCTCTGACCTAAGAGAAATCTATTTGTATCACTTAATAGGAGAGGCAGATGGCAGGTCATATCTGCTGAATGTGATCCTTCTTCCTAATTCTTAAACCTAAGCCAGACTTTCATGAAGAGACCTTACAAAGAAGTTTTAAATAAGGAATTCTTGCTGGATTTGCAAAGTGTAATACAAAACATTTTCAAATTAAAGTAAGTTGGGCTACAGTTCACATACCTTTTAAATAAACTTTGAGTTCCAACAGAACCTGGACATTTTTCAAAACTATGTAGTGCGTAGGTGTCAGATCAACTGAATCTTTATGGTTTTGGTTGGAACCATAACAAGACCAAATTACTGCCATAAAATTGATGTTTGGATTTCATTTGGCTCCAAGCATGGAGCACATTTTGTTATGCAAATCAAGAGAGACATATTTTCAAATTATCTTTTTATCATGTAGTTTAATATTAAACCTAGGAAGTTTCGCATCCCCTTAAATATTACTCCTTCGTGTAGGTAAAACGTACACACCAATTTTTGCTATTTCTAGATACATCACTTCCCATTTTTCTCTACTTCTTACCTCCACTCTACCGTTAATTCTCCATCTCTTATTCATTTCACTAATTTAAGCTACGGCCTTCATTTTACATTTAGGGCACACTTTCAGAATCAATAGCTATAATCCTTTATGATTACACAGGCTGGTTGTTTTATTTTTCATCAGCAGCATTCTGGCATGACCAAATGTATCTGACATCAAATGTGAAATTTAGAAGACTTTAAACTGTAGAGCTCTATACAAAACTCCATGAAATTCCTTATTACTTTACACTGGCCTGCTCCAAACAGACACAGTTTTCAAATGCCCAAATAGAAAGTATTTTTACACTTTTTCCTTCTTTGACCTTTTCTAGAACTGTGTCTAGACTTCTACTGCTAAAATTTTGGAATATCTCCATTTATGTTGTCAAGTAGATTACATTCATTTATAGTTTTTTTATTTCCTCATGACTTCTGCATCTCAATGTGCAAATGATAACATTTACAAATAGTACGAAAACCACTGACTGGTGTTCTGAATTAATCTGTGACAAGAGTGACTATTAATAAATTATTTTAATTTCTATATGCTGTAGGTTTTTATAATATATTCAGTGCTCTGTATATTGAAGCATAAAATGTCTAGGAAGCTTTTGTTTTTATAAACACTGTTTTAATTTGTATTAGCAATAAACAAATTTAATCTTCTTTTTACTCTTGGGCCAAAAAAATCTGAAATTAGTTTTATATATATGTGTGTATATATATATAATATAAATATATACATATATATATATTATATATATTATGTATATACTATATATATACATATATATATAAGTATATATATAGTTGCTTATCAACAAATATATATGAATATAAATATTTCACTTTAGTTTGTGAATGAGTTTGTTAGGATTACCATGAGAAGGAACAATTAACTGAGTGGCTTTAACAGCAGAAATTTCTTGTCTCGCAGTTCTGAAGGCCAGACATTCAAGATCAAGATGCTGATTGGGACCAGCAGTTAGCGTAATGGCTATGTCACTGGACTCCCATGTAGTCAACCGTGGTTTGATCCTGGATCCTGTGGCTTAAACTCACGACAGGCGCATGTGCGTGCATGCCCAAAATCCTGAGAAGAGAATGGAGGAGAAGGGATTGCAGCGTGGCCATCCCCCCTGGGGGTGATTTCTCGCTTTCTGTCTCTCTGTCTCTGTCTGTCTGGCGAGTGCACGCGCCCTATAGCAAAAACCTCTCCAAAAAACAAAAAAAGAAAAAGATACTGATGAGATTATTTCCTTTCCTAAGACTGTGAAGATGAATCCTTCCCATGCCTCCCTCCTGGCTTCTGACAGTTTTCTGGCAATCTTTGGTGTTCCTTGGCTGTTAGATAGGTCACCCTGATCTTTGCCCACATCCTCAGTGGTGTGTCCCTGTGTGCATACCAATACGTCCAAATGTCCCCTCTTCATGACGACAACAGTAATCCAGGCGTAGAGCCTGCAGCGATGATTTCATCCTAACTTAGTACGTCTGCAAGGACTATTTCCAAACGAAGTCACATTCTGAGTCACTGTGATTAAGGGCTTCAATCAATATACCTCTTTTTTTTTGGGGGGGGGGCACAATTGAACTAGTAAATTTTGGTATACTTCATTAAAGAATTTGTCAATTTTGTATATCAATGCTTTAGTAAACAGTATTGGTGACATATAGTGAACACCTAAGAATCAATAACACCATAGATGGTGGATACTAATTAGATTAGCCGAAGCTTGAAAATACAAACCTCTGGTACCAACAAGCATTTTTAAACATAATTTTAGTGGGTACTGATAAAGACACCATCGAAAATAAATGTATTATAGAATCTGTAATATTTGTATTGTTAATTCAGACCATTTACATTATGCTACTCCATGGATGATTTACTCTAACATTCTATACTTGTTTTATTCTGGAATACTTTTCTTTTCTTTTGTGCTTTCATTGCAGAAGTTAATGAAAACTTGGAACAGTGTACAGTTAAATATATTCATAAAATAGAAGTGCTCATACCTACATATGCAAAGAGCAATCACTGACAGGAAATGAGTAAACTTTGATCAAAACAGAATTTAAGATGGGCCTGCACAAAACGATAGGGTTCGGATAAGTCAAGGAGACATAAAAGACATTTCTTTCCTTAATTTACTTTGGGTACCCCTATGTTATTTGGGAACAATTTTGCAAGTTATAGAACAAACTACTGTGAAACTAAGAATCTGCCCTAATCATACTTCTTACTATATTAGTACATTTTTAGTCATTAGTGAGCACCATCGTCTTCCTCTTGGTATTGTCTGTCACAAAGTATCTTCTACATCAGTTTAATAGTAAGCTGAATGATTGAATTGTGTCATTATGTCCTTCATTTGGGAGTGACAGATCATCACCAATAAAAAAAAAAAGAAGGAATAAATCAAAGACAAAAAAGACATGTAGATTTCACTGGGTATTAGGGATTTGGGGAAAATCTAAAGAATATAACATGTCTTGGCCACGCTGCAATACCTTCTTCTCCATTCTCTCGAGATAGGGGCACACACGAACAGGCTCGGCGTGGGTTTTAAGTTGCCAGGTCTGCAACTCGAGCAGCAGTCTACCTCATGGGAGTCTAGTGATGCTGGTCCCCTGAGGAGATCAGTTTCTAAGCAAGCACATTCAGTAATTTGGAGTATACAAAAATATTTTCCAGATAGAAAATATGTAAATAAAACCCCACGATGTAAAAACATTTCTGATTAGCATTTAACTCTAGTCTCTGTTAGCATGGGAACTGCATCAGTGCTAAAACAATGACATTTGTCAAAAACCACTGTGGTTTTTAAGCACTTTTGTGATAATATTTCACAAATTCCCAACTATTTAATGGCACAATAATGTAATAACATCTTGAATTTTCAGTACATAAGTCTAGATACTCTCTTCCTCTTTCCTCAATTAAGAAGATTGGACTGACTTGTTGGTCGAAATTTAATAATATCAAATAGTCTTACAATCAACTTGTTGGTGAGAAATGAATATGGAAAAGAACAAATATGTTCCAACAGTATGTCCTGGTCAGTGCATTTTCTTATAGCTCTTGATAAGAGCTCCTTATATCTGACAGAATTCTTACATTGAGTTAAGATGCCCTGCTTCTAGAAAAAGGACTTAAAAAAATAAATCTCATAATATGGATGATACTGATTGCTTAGACATCCACCCAAGTAGTTCGAAATGTTATATTCTTTCTCACATATTTTAAGTTAAAATATAAAAATCATAATAAGTTCAAATAACATAATTTTGGTATATCATAAATATTGACATTTCAAAATAAAAGTATGTATAACCTCTTAAAATGTATGTAATAACATTTATAGAACAGTGACTTGGCACTCATAATTTTATATATACAAGGGGGGGTTTCCAAAAGTTCATAGAAATGTATATTATGAAAAAGCTGTGCATAAATTCCAAAAAAAATGCAACAAAATAAACTTATGCTTTAATTCCACTTTTCTGGTAACTTTGTGTTCTTCTCATATTCCTCACATTTATACGTGTGTAGGCATACCTTGTATTTTTGTGCTTCACTGTTTAGCTTTTTAGAGACTGCATTTATCACAAATTGAAGGTATAGCAACTCTGGTCAAACAAGTCCATTGATTATTTTTTTTTAACAGCATGTACTCAATTTGTGTCTCTATTTCATATTTTGGCAATTCTCACAGTATTTCAAACTTTTCATTATATATCTGTTATGGTGATCAATCTGTGATCTTTTTTTTTTTTTTCTTTTTTTGAGAGGGTTTTCCCTATAGGGCGCATGCACTCGCCAGAAAGACAGAGAGACAGAAACTGAGAAATCACCCCCTGGGGGGCATGGTCACGCCGCAATCCCTTCTCCTCCATTCTCCTCTTGGGATCTTGGGTACGCACGCACACGCGCCCGGTGTGAGTTTTAAGCCACCGGGTCCAGGACTCGAACTACCGTCGACTACGTGGGAGTCCAGCGACATAGCCATTATGCTAACTGCTGGTCCCTATAATCTGTGATCTTTAATGTTACTATTGTAATTGCTTTGGGGAGCCATGAAACTTATTGACTGCTGTGGGTGATCTGTCTCACTGCTCCAAAAACTGATCATTTCCCTCTGTCTCCTAGTGCTTTCCTTCTTTGAGAACTAACAAAATTGAAATTAATCCAGTTAATAACCTTACAATGGCCTCTAGCTGTTCAAGTGAAAGGAGGAGCTGCACGTCTATAATACTAAATCAAAGTCTAGAAATGATTCAGTTTTAGCAAGGAAAGCATGCTACAAGTTGAAAGCTGAAAAGCTAGGCCTCTTGAACTGGACAATTAGCCAAGTTGTAAGTGCAAAGGAAATGTTTCTGAAGGAAATTAAAATTGTTACTTCAATGGACACACAAATAATAAGAAAACAAAACAGACTTATTGCTTATATGAAGAAAATTTTAGTGCTCTGGATAGATCAAACCAGCCATAGCATAACCTTAAATCAAAGTCTCACCCAAAGCAAGGTTCTAATTCTTTTCAATTCTATTAAGACTGAGGGAGGTGAGGAAGCTGCAGAAGAAAAGTTTAAAACTGGCAGAAGTGCGTTTGTGAGATTTAAGGCGAAAAATTCTTTTGTACTATAGAATTTCAAGGTGAAGGAACAAATGCTTATGGAAGCAGCTTGTTATTCATTGATAATGTACCTGGCTACCCAAGAGCCTGAAGGAGCTATTGATCAACGTTAATGTTGTTTTCAGGCCTGTTAGTAGGGTGTCTATTCTGTAGCCTATGGATCGAGGAGTCATTTTGATTTGCAAGTTTTATTTGAGATTAAATTTCAAGGGCCAACATGTGGCAAGGTGTGAAGGCACTGGACTCTCAAGGCACTAAACTCTCAGACGGCCTACTGTTGATTGAGTCCTGAGCCTTGCAACTTGTTTGCACACTTTACCCTCCCCTCCTGTGAGTACACATGACTTATATCAAAATTAAAAAATAAAAAAATAAACAAAATTAAATAATTCTTTAAAAAAAAGAAAAACATTAATTGTGCTATAGCTACTGTAGATGGTGTTTCCTCTAATCAATTTGTGCAAAGTAAATTAAAAACTCTGGAAAGGATTCAGCATTCTAAATGTTATTAAGAATATTCATGGGATATTCTTAATGGTGCAATGGTTACGACTCTGGACTCCCATGTAGTCAATCCAGTTCAAGTCCTGGACCTACTTATGTGAAACTCAAGATGGGAACATACACCTGTGTGCCAAAATCCAGAGAGAAAAATGAAGGAGAAGGAACTGCAGTGTGGCCTACTCCTCAGGGAGCGGTTTCCCACTTTTTGTCTCTCTCTGTCTTTGACAAGCACACATGCCCTGTAGGAAAAATCTCTCTAGGAAAAAAAAAAAAAAAATCACAATTTATGAGAAGTCAAAATATCAAAATTAATAGTTTAGAAGAAGATGATTCAAACCTCTATATTTTCAGGATTTCAAGAATTCAGTGGAAAAAGAAACTGCAGATGTGAAGAAATAGCAAGAGAAATAGAATTAGAGATAGAAGTTGAATTGCTGTAATCTCAGGATAAAATTTGGATTGATTAAGAATTGCATGTTATGAATGAGCAAAGAAAGCAGTTTCTGGAGATGGAAACTACTGTTGATGAAGATGCTGTGAACAGGGACCAGCAGTTAGCGTAATGGCTATGTCACTAGACTCCCATGTAGTCAACCGCAGTTCGAGTCCTGGACCTGGTGGCTTAAACTCACGCCTGGCGTGTGTGCGTGCGTGCCCCAGATCCCGAGAAGAGAATGAAGGAGAAGGGATTGCAGCATGGCTATCCCCCCTGGGGGGTGATTTCTCGCTTTCTATCCCTCTGTCTCTCTCTGTCTTTCTGGTAAGCGCACGTGCCCTATAGCAAAAACCTCTCCAAAAAATAAATAAATAAATAAATAAAGATGCTGTGAACATTGTTGAATGATAATACAAATTGAAGTGACTTTTTAATGTCCTATGTACATGTTAACACTTGTTTATAGCAAAATTATAACAAATTGGTCATGTTAAAAAGGAACAGAGGTCTCTAATTGAAGTCCAACTTTCCATGTAAAGAAACTAGAGATGAAGAATAATATTAAGTGCAAATAAAACAAAAGGAGGGAACCAGCAGTTGGCCTAACAGCTATGTTGCTGGACTCCCACATAGTCGACCGCGGTTCGCGTCTCGGACCCGGTGGCTTAAAACATGCCAGGCGCGTGTGCGTGTGTGCCCAAGATCCTGAGAGGAGAATGGAGGAGAAGGGATTGTGGCATGACCATCCCCCCTGGGGGGTGATTTCTCACTTTCTGTCTCTATGTCTCTCTCTGTCTGTCTGGCGAGCGCACGTGCCCTATAGCGAAAAGTTCTCCAAAAAAACAAAACAAAACAAAACAAAAAAACAAAAGGAATACTATATTCAAACAAAATAGAAGAGACTCAAAAAAATAGAACACAGAATTAAAAAAATAAACCCAAATGGTTTTTTTCAAAGAATAAATACATTTTTTAATATTTTTATGAAAAGAAAAACAGAAAAAAACGACAGAAAAAACTTACCAATCTCAGAAAATTAAAACAGAAAATTTCACAGTCTGTAGGTATTAGAACAATAAGGTTAATAATAATAATTACTTTAAAAATAATTCTGAACAATTATTTTGAATGTATTGACATCTCAGAAAAAGAATTGTCAAAACTCATTAAAGAGTAAAAAATAACTAGGATATGTCTATATCTAATAAAGAAATTGAAAACTTTCTGATGAATTAAAATTGTTCTTCATGTCAAGTTGCCTTCACAGTAGAAGACTGTCAAATATTTAAGAAGGAAATAATGGGGTTAGCAGGTGGTTTAGTGGTTAAGATACTGGATTCCAACTGTGGTTTGAGTCCTGGACCCAGCAGCTTGAAACTCATACAGAGCACATGAGCGTGTGTGCTCAAAACTCTGAGAGGAAAATGTTGAAAGGACTGCAGTGTGGCCAAGCCCTGGTGTGGCCATAGCCCTTTGGAGGTGATTTCTCGCTTTCTGTTTCGGTCTTTCTGCTGAGTGTATGCACCCTATAGCAAAAATCTCTCAAACAAAAAAAAGGAAAGTTCTTTAAAAAAAAAAAAAAATGATGCCAATTTTCTATAAACTCTACTATAGATTTTTTTTAGAGCTTTGTTTTTTGTTTCTTTTTGTTTTTGTTTGTTTGTTTGCTTGTTTTGCTATAGGGCATGTGCACTCACTAGAGAGACAGAGAGGGACAGAGAGACTGAAAGTGAGAAATCATTCCCCAGGGAAGATGGCACACCACAATCCCTTTTCCTTCATTCTTCTTTTTGGGTTTAGAGCATGCACACACACACACACACACACACACACACACACACACACATACACATGCTTGGGCCTGAGTTTGAAGCCGCAGGGTTCAAGACTCAAACTGTGGTTGACTACATGGGAGACAGTAACGTAACCATTATGTCATTTGCTGAGCCATGTACTATAGAATTAAAATGGCAGAAAAACTAACTAAATAAATAAATAAAAACTATTTTGTGATGTGCCATATTAGTCTGACAATAAAACTTTGCAAAGAGGGAACCAGCAGTTAGCGTAATGGCTATGTCACTGGACTCCCACGTAGTCGACCGCGGTTCACGTCCCGGACCCGGTGGCTTAAAACTCACGCCGGGTGCGTGTGCGTGTGTGCCCAAGATCCCGAGAGGAGAATGGAGGAGAAGGGATTGCGGCGTGATCATCCCCCCTGGGGGGGGGGGTGATTTCTCGCTTTCTGTCTCTCTGTCTCTCTCTGTCTGTCTGGCGAGCGCACATGCCCTATAGCGAAAAAAAACTCTCAAAAAAAAAAAAAAAAACTTTGCAAAGATATTTCAAAGAAATATAACTACGGACCTGTATCCCTTAGGGATATAAATGCAAGTATCCTTACCAAAATTTTAACAAATAGTATTCAGCAATACCTTAAAAAGATAATACCCCATTTCCAGGTGGAGTTCATGTTAGGAACAGAAAGTTGTTCCAACATTTGTAAATAAATGTAATCACCATCTAAAGGCATTAAATAAAAGTACCTACAATGATAATATTTAATAATTTAGAAAATACATCAAGCAAAATTCAGCTATTTTCAATTTTTAAAATTCTCTCTATTTTCAAAAGAAAACATCATAAACCCACAAAAAGCATCTTTGTGAGACCTACTTTCATCACTATACTTAGCAATGAAAAACTAAATGTTTCCCTATAAGATCAGAAGCAAGCTGAGAAAGCCTGATCTCACTACCACCATCACCTTGTAATGGAACTACTAGCGAGAACAATAGATAAGAAATAAACAGAAGATGGGACCAGCAGTTAGCATAATGGTTATGTCGCTGGACTCCCA
The DNA here is from genome assembly GCA_026018925.1 of Tupaia tana. NCBI lineage: Eukaryota > Metazoa > Chordata > Mammalia > Scandentia > Tupaiidae > Tupaia > Tupaia tana. The sequence goes on from JAKSZU010000006.1 coordinate 93,438,202, forward strand.
CGTAGCCGACTGTGGTTCACATCCTGGACCCGGTGCTTAAAACTCATGCCGGGCGCATGTGCGTGCGTGTCCAAGATCCCTAGAGGAGAATGGAGGAGAAGGGATTGCGGTGTGGCCATCCCCCCTGGGGGGTGATTTCTCGCTTTCTTTCTCTCTGTCTCTCTCTGTCTGTCTGGCAAGCGCATGCACCCTATCGCGAAAAACCTCTCCAAAAAAAAATAATAAAATAAAAAAATAAACAGAACGCATAATTGTATAGAAGAAATAAAAATTGCCTTTATTTGCCAACCATAACTATACATGTAGGAAGTCCTAAAGAAACTAAAAACGCTCTGATAATTTATGAGTGATTTTAGCAAGCTAACAGAATTAACAAAGTGCAAATATTACCTGTTCTTCCATTTCTAGAAATGAATACTTAGAAATGGAAATTTTAAGAGAGATCTTTTATAAGATTATCAAAAATACAAAGTACTTAGGAATGAGCTTAATGAAAAATGAGCATGACCTCTATGCTGAAAATTACAAAAAAAATTCTTAGTGAAATTACACAGGAATTGAATAGTGGAGAGAATGGATCTGAAGAGTCAATATTAAGATGTCAAAAGTTAATGTATAGTTATAACACAATCTCAATAAAAATCATGATAGGCTGTTACCTCTTTTATAAAGCCAACACACTTCTAAATTTTTTTATGGAAAACCAAACAACTTGGAAAATTTATATTATCTGATTTCACAATCTACAATAAAGTTCTCATAATTTAGGATGTGTTAATTCATGAGGATGAATAAAGAGATCAGTGAATTAAAGAGTCTGGAAATAGACCAACATATATCTGATCAAATGATTTTTCAAAAGGGTGTCAAGGGACCAGCAGTTAGCGTAATGGCTATGTCGCTGGACTCCCACGTAGTCGACCGCGGTTCGCGTCCCCGACCCGGCGGCTTAAAACTCACTCCGGGCGCGTGTGCGTGTGTGCCCAAGATCCCGAGAGGAGAATGGAGGAGAAGGGATTGTGGTGTGGCCATCCCCTCTGGGGGGTGATTTCTCGCTTTCTGTCTCTCTGTCTGTCTCTGTCTGTCTGGCGAGCGCATGCGCCCTATAGCAAAAACCTCTCCCCCCCAAAAAAATAAAAAAAAATTAAAAAAAGGGTGTCAAGATAATTCAATAGGTAGAAGGTTGTTAACAAATTGTGCTAGAACAATTAAATAACCATGTGATAGTGAACATAAAAACTAATACGTGAAACTCTACCTTTACTATTCACTGAAATAAAAAAAAAGAACTAACTCTTACTTGAGAAACACACAATGTGAGTGTATGTGTGTGTGTGTGTGTGTGTGCTCAAAAATCCCAAAAGAAGGGAGAAATGGATTGAAGGGATTGTGATGTGACCATTCCCCATGTGGAATGCTTTCTTTCTCTCTTTATTTCTCTCTCTGTCTCTCTTCAGCAAGCAAACACACATGCTGGCAAAAATTAAATTTGAAAAAGCACAGAACTGAAAATTCAAAGACATTTTTACTTTTAATTATGCATATATTTCTTAAAGAAGTCACAATAAGCATCAACACTAAAGAGAACATAACAAACTTCACTAAGTTTTCAAACATAAAAAGAAGGCCGCTGGGAAAAAAATTATTTACAATTTATATATCTGAAGGGGGACATGTTTCCACAGTATATAAATAACTCTTAGAACTCAATAATATAAGAAATCACATGAGACCTGAGCAAAAGATTTGAGTAAACATGTCCCCAAGATAAAATATAGTAACAGAAATGGCAAATAAGCACAAAAACATACTCAGTGGCATCAGTCATTAAAAAAAAGAGAGGTTAGGGGCCGGCAGGTGGTGCAGTGGTTAAGGGTGCTGGACTCCCACATGGCTGACCGTGGTTCGAGTCCTGGACCTGGCAGCTTGCTTTCTCACTTTCTCTCTCTCTCTCTCTCTCTCTCTCTCTCTCTCTCTCTCTCTCTCTCTCTCTCTCCGCCTCCCTCCCTGTCAAATTAAAATAAATAAATAAATAAAATGAAAAAAAATAATTATTAAAAAAAAAAAAAAGAGAGGTTAGAGTGAGTCCCTGGTCTCTCAGACGCGGCCACAGTCACTTTGCAGGAAACCCATGTCTCCACCATGTGCAGGGAAAGCCACGCGGTGGAAGGGAATCACTTTGGACTTTGCAATAACATTAGAGACTTAATAAAGGTGGAAAAGAGAAAAGTAATACATTTCTCAAAATTTAGTTTGTGATGTTAGGTTTAAATAATTTCATCTCTATACTTTATCCAATATATGAAAAGTTTTAGAAAGGAAAACTAAACTTAAAATTCTACTCAGTGCACTCTCATAGATTGCTCAAAAAGAAGAAAACACTAGAGCAAGACTTACCCTATCTCTTATAAATAAATCATGTGTGCATTTATTACTAAAATTACTGCACACTGTCATGGGTTTTAGATCAAATGGATGTCTAAGAATGTCATTACTCAGGATGTCCACATTCCATATTCTCTCTTGTATGCTCTTTTGGAAATAAAATAAATACTCTGTTTTGAAAACCTGCAACTGATTGTGAAACCTTCCCAGAATGATGGAAAAAATCTCTGGTTCCCTTCACCAGGTTGAGTGCTTATATGTGGTACCAAGTCTTTGTTTCTTGATTTCATCATTAAATGATCAGTATGCAAATTCAGCACATGGTCTTCAGATCTGGTTCACGGGGTATTTTAAGTTGTCTCTGGTATAAACTGTCCATGTGAACAATTTTCTTCTTAAGAAGCCAACACTTACTTGATTAAATAACCAGAACCTTCTCAAAAAATGTATGTTTTCATGCAGCAGTTGTCTTATGAGGGCTGTAGTAATATGAAAAACTTTAAATACACTGTTAAAATGTAGATAAATTTACCTTTTCTTCTGTAAAAACAGGTAACAAAGATGGAAAAAGGATTACTCAGAACTGTGACATTTTGTGCTGAGTACCAAATCTCCTGAATTTCTTATCATAGCTCAAGTGTGTATTTATTCTTGAAAATCTGTTCTCTACATGAATTACAAAACAAGTACTATTTTAACTGGGCAAGAAGAATTGTACCAGTTAAACCCGTGCCTGAACCACCTACAGGGCATATGACATTTCTCTCTTAGTAGTTTATAAAAATTAATTTCCAAATTTTTGAGTACAAAGTGTTTTATTGTCTCAGAAATCTAATGTCTACATAGGTATGTAGGCTTATTTTTCTCTTTCAGAACATCTTTTTTTTAATGTTAATAAGGGCTTAGAAAAATAAACAGTTCCATGCAACGTTTTATATAGAGTAACATTATTAGAACATTTCTTTGTATCTTTTTTTTCCTTTTAATAAAGGGATGAAAAGACAGCATAAAGGCCTTTACTTGCAGCCAGTTTCAATTAGGCACCTTCGCTGCTGAGAGTCTGGTGCTAATGAGGTCAAGGCTAAGGGTCTAATCCCCACGTGGACCAATTAGCATTGTTCTGCTTCCAGATCCCAGACTATGTATTTTACAAAGTGCCCCACTTACAAAAGGGAAGCGAGGTGATAAAGTGTTGATGAATCAGTAAAATCCAGAAAATCTCAGTTGGCTAACACTCACTGTCACGTTATCACACGATTATGCTCGAACTAAATTGTTCACTCTTGGCTCCAAAATCATGCTCTATGACTTCCAGTCTTTGTGTGCTACTCTTTTCCTTTATTCCTCTACATTATTCATATTTATATTTTCATAACTTTTTCCTTAAACCTTAGTGCCTTCGACACTTCTTCTATAAACTGTCACCACTTTATTTTCTCAAATGACAAGGACCACATACCAATCATGTGATACTGGTCTCACATTTTGTCTATCAATATGTGGCCAAAATCCATTAAGAAAACAAATTCTTCAATGATATATTATATGTGCTTATTTCTCTTTATATCTGTGTGTCTTGAAATACTCTATTTCAATACATATTTGCTGAAAATTCGAATACATTAAAAATGGTGAATAAATAAAAGAATGAGTGTAGTTCCAGAGCTGCAGGTCATTACCTGATCACTCACTCAGAGCCTACACTGCACTTCCCAGCATATTGTTATTACTAAAGAAGAATAGTCTCTATGTACAATTACTCTACATCTCAAATATGTGTAAGTAAAGTTCAGATCTTGTTTTTTTTTTTTACTTTAACCATAACTGTTTATTATATATTAATAAGGAATACTTCAGTTTCATGTAACAATATCTAATTTTTTTTCCAAAAAATATAATTATAGAACTAACTCTGGCATCATGCTGCTAAGACTTTGTACTCTGCAGGATAGGACTACATGGGAGGCCTGTGCTCCATTCTCAGACTGATCGAAAAGGCAGGTGAAGTGATGTGCACCTGTTATCTCAGTGAGCAGGAAACTGAGACTGGAGTGTTTAGAGCTCACGTCTGGCCTAGGAACTACAGTGAGACCCTGTCTAAAACAAGAGGCAGCATGGTGGGGTTTTGACTGCAGTCTCAACAGGGAGGCAAAGGCAGGAAATGTAGCAAGATTCTGTCTAAATATATATATTCTTATAATCTCCATCTATATCTCTATCTATCTCTATCTATCCCTATGGTGTTGTCTGGAAATATATCAGCCTCAAAGAAGCAATGAGATTTAGAAAATCAATTTTAATTATTAATAAATAAGACGATTTCAGAGAAACAAGAAGGTAAAAGTCACAGAATTATCTTTCATTTGGAACATTCTAGCTATAGAGCCAGCATATTATAGGAGCCACTGTGAATTGTGTTTTTATATGACTGAAAAGCTGCTTTTCTTTGTGTCACTCACTGCAGATTCACAGTCCTTAGCAGCAGGGTCCTGCTGAAGGGGGTCTTAGCTCCTTGGAGATAGAGAGGAAAAATCTAGGTGTGTATTTCGAGTGCAGCCGTCCCTAACCCCAGGTGCCTATTGAGCCCTTGAAATGTGTTGGCTTACCCGAGATGTGCTGCAAGTGTAAAATACAAAGAGTTTTGAAGACAATACAATTTTTTTAAAGTAAAATATTTTAATATTTTCATTTGGTCTACACACTGATGTTGTTTAAAATAAAATATATTAAATTAATGTCATTTTTAAAAACATTTTTTGCTATGGCTACTACAAAGCTTAAAATTATAAATATGGCTCACTTACTTTTAGGCACTTCTACCAAGAGTCGGTTTTGTTGCTAACAGGAAACGCCTGAATCTGCGTATTTTATTTTATTTTATTTTATTTTATTTTATTTTATTTTTTGGCCATAGGGTGCATATGCTCACTAGAGAGAGAAAGAGAGAGAAAATGTGACAAAGGACCCCTAATAGAGATGACCACTCCTCAGTTCCCTCTTTTCCACTCTCCTTTAAGAACTTTGAGCATATACTCATACATGCTCAGTGTGAATTTCGAGACCTCAGGTCTTGGACTTGAATTATGAACAGACACATGGGAATTCAGTGCTTTAACCATGATGCCGCCTGCTGACTCCAAATCTCAGTAATTTCCTAAATAGAAGTGCATTCAAGTCATGATCTGGAGTCCTAAGGCCCACAGGTCACATTTCATGGGAGTTTGTAAAGTCCTGAGTCATTACGTCATGAAAGTGAGAGCAGAGGCTGTGTCCACAAAGCATTTCTGTCTGTTTCCGTTCCTCTTTATAAACCCACACAGAATCAGTTATGGGGGTCCCATCGTGATGACCTTAATCTTAATCTCCTTCCAAAGGGCAATTGTCAACACCATAGTCAGATTAAGTTTTCACTCTTTTAATCCTGTCACCAACAAATAATTTTTTTTATTTTAAATTTTTTTGAGAGTTTTTTTTTATTTTTGCTATAGGGCGCGTGCACTCGCCAGACAGAGACAGACAGAGAGCTAGGAAGTGAGAAATCACCCCCCAGGGGGGATGGCCACGCCACAATCCCTTCTCTTCCATTCTCCTCTGGGATCTTGGGCATGCACGCACACACACCCGGCATGAGTTTAAGCCACCGGGTCCGGGACTAGAACCGTGGTCCACTATGTGGGAGTCCAGCGACATAGCCATTACGCTAACTGCTGGTCCCGACACATAAATTTTGAGACACATTCAAAAACAACAAGTAGGCAGATATTTGGCAGAACCTGCATGGTGCCTAGGCAGCTTGGGGATGGTGGCACCAGGATGCCAGTGTGAGAGCACAGCATGGAGTGGAGTTCAGCTTAACTCATTCTTACATGTGAAAGGAAAGATGGGTGACTTCATGCCTTGCTGATGAAGATTTTACTAGAATGGTTTCAAACACCAGATGTCCACCTGCCCAGATCCTGAAACTGCCTTGAGTTTCAGCCTAAGGATCCAAGCTGAAACTAAGAGCACAGGGAAGGCAGGCCAACTGGCCTCAGCTCACCACCAGGAGCCCTCCCCAATCCTAGGTTGTAAGATGAGGGGTTGTCTTAGTCTGAAGGTCTACAACCCTTCCGCTACTGTTGCAGATTAGAAGTCAAAGAAGGAAATTGGCACAGAGCTAATTCATATCAAAAGGAAACACGTGAGCACACAGCTACTAAACTTACTACCAAGAAGTAGTAAGAAGTAACTTCATCACCAGATGTCAAGAACTCACAGCAGAGCCTCAAGAAACATGAGAAAAGACAGAAATGCTCCCCTACCATGAAAAAAACATATTAACTCCACATTGACAATGAAAAAAACCACGATTACAGAAATGTCATAAAAATATTAAGAATATCTATAATAACTAACCTCAGTAAGCTGCATGAGAAAGCAAACAACCAATTCTAGTAGATGAGAAAGTCTTCCATGACTGAAAAGCAAAATCCCGTAAAGAGGTAGATTCCTTGGAAAAGAATCAAATAGAACTTTCAGAGTTAAAAATTGAAATACAGTAAATCAAAACTTCCCTAAAAATATTAATAGCTGATTAGGTCAGTAGAAGAAAGAATCTCTGACCTAAAGACAAAGCTTCTGACTTAATCTAAGCAACCAAGAAGAATGTAAAAATAAGCACTGAAAATTAGGACAACATGTGGGAAAGCCTAGACACCATTAAATGGCCAAATATTTGCATATTGATATTCCAGAAGGTAAAGAGATGGGTAGAAGCTTAGAAAATATCTTTCATGATAAACTAGTTGAAATTTTCCAAATTTAGAAAGGCATACTGAAATTAAAATCCAGGACATACAAGAATACCAAATAGGTATAACAAGAGAAGATTCTCCCCAAGGCACATCATAGCCAATCTGGTAAAAATCAAAGAAAAAGACAATATTCTATAAATGACAAGAAATGTCAAGTTACTTACAAAGATTACCACATTAAATTAACATCAAACCTCTCAACTAAAACCAACGTAGGCAACAAAAAAATGCAAAGACATATTGAAAACTCTCAAAGAAAAAATATGTTTGCCAAAAATACAATACCTGGCAAGATTACTCTTCAGATAGGGAGAAATAAAATCATTCACAGATAAGCAAAAGCTGAATGATCTTACAAAAAGTAGACCAACCTATCAGAAAATACTTAAGGGAACACTACACCTAGAAAACTAAAAGGAGAAAAATAGAAGCAAGAGAACATAGAATAACTAGGGGGAAAAAAGAGTAATAACAGAACACATATAGATAATAACCTTGAATGTTAATGGATTAAATTCCCAACAAAAAGACATAGATTGGCTCAATGGATTAAAAAACTAGAACCCTGTATGTGGTGTTTAGAAGAAACATAGTTCATTGATATCAATATCAGACAAAATAGACTTTAGGATTAAAAAGTGTAAAAGAGAGACAAAGGAAGACATTACATAGTTCTAAAATGATTAATTCATCACGAAGATATAGCAATCATAAATATTTATGCACCAGATACCAGGGCATCCAGATATATTAATAAAAAGACTGTTGATTTAAAGAAATTTACAGACCACAATACGCTAGTTGTTGGAATTTCAACATCCCACTGCCACAACTGGACAGGTCATCTAGACAAAAATAAACAGAGATACAGAAACCAATTGATACCATAAATCAAATGGATCTGACTAACATGCACAAAGCATTTCACCCAGAAACTACAAACTACACTTTTTTTTCTTATCTCCACAGTGTCAAGAAGTTAGGACTGAAATCAACAGTTTCATTGAAAACAACAATAATGATACACCACTCTCCAAAACCTTTGGGACACAGTGAAATTGGAGGAATGTACATAGCCATTAGCACACACACAAAAAAATAGAAAGGTGGCAAATAAATAAATTAACAGTGTACCTTTAGAAACTAGAAAAACAACACCAAATAATAATAATAATAATGATAACAATAATAATAGGAAGAAGAAAAGATATAGTAAAGATTAGAGCTGAAATAAATGAATAGAGGATAAAAGAGCTATACACAAAATCAAGAAGAAAAAAAGCTGTTTTTTTGAGAGGATAAACAAAATTGTTAAACTGTTTAGCTGGACTACTCAAGAGAGATAGAGAAAGGAACAAGGTAAATAAAATCAGTAAGGAAACTGGTAATATTACAATTGATAAATCAGACTAAAAAAATAAGAGAATATTATGAGTGACTACTTGTCAACAAAATAGAAAATCTAGATAAGATGCACAGATTTCTGCACATGTACAAGTAATTAGTACTAGGCTAAGTCAGGATGAATTAGGGAGCCTGAATAGATCAATAACAAGTGATTAGATTGAATCAGTAATAATCTTCCAACAAAGAAAAGCCAAGGTCCAGATGGCTCCACTTCTGAATTATACAAAACTTTTTTTTTTTTGGAGAGGTTTTTCGCTATAGGGCGCGTGCGCTCGCCAGACAGACAGAGAGAGACAGAGAGACAGAAAGCGAGAAATCACCCCCCAGGGGGGATGGTCACGCCGCAATCCCTTCTCCTCCATTCTCCTCTCGGGATCTTGGGCACGCACGCACACGCGCCCGGCGTGAGTTGTAAGCCACCGGGTCCGAGACGCGAACCGCGGTCGACTACGTGGGAGTCCAGCGACATAGCCATTACGCTAACTGCTGGTTCCCAGAATTATACAAAACTTTTAAAGAAGAGCTACTCCCAATTATCCTCAATTTATTTCTAAACATTCAAAAAGAAGAAATCCTTTCAAAAATCATTCTACCAAACCTCCAACATCTTGATCTCAAAACCAGACAAGGACAAAACAACAAAAAACTACAGACCAATAACCTTGATGACTATTGATGCAAAAATTTCGACAAAATACTAGTAAAACAAGTCCAATTGCATATTAAGAAGATTATGCACTACAACCCAGTAGGTTTTAGTCCAGGGATGCAAGAATGGTTCAATATAGCAACACAATAAATGTCCTATATTACCTTAGAGAAAGAAAGATAAAAATCATGTGATCATAACTATAGACATAGAAAAGCATTTGATAGCATACAAAATCCCAACATGAGCAAGACTTTCGGCAAAAGAATGGTACAAGGGACATTCACGAACACAATAAAAGTCACATACAACAGACCCAAAACTAACATTATACTGAATGAGGGAAAGCTGAAAGTCGTCCCACTAGAAGCTGGAATAAGACAAGCTGCCACTTTCTCCATTTCCTTTTCAAAAATAGAGCCAGAAGTTTTTGCCAATGCAATCAGGCAAGAGATTAAATAAAAGGTATTCAGATAGGAAAATTAGAAGCTAAACTGTCCTTATTTGTGGATGATCAGATTATATACAATGAAAATGTGAAGGAATCAATGAAAGAACTCCTAGAGTGATAAATTCTGTAAAGTAGCAGAATACAAAATCAATACACAAAGTCTATAACATTTTCATACACCAACAATGAACCAACTGAGACAGAATTGAGGAAAACAATCCCATTTACAATAGCCAAATAATAAATAAAATACCTAAGAATAAACCTAAACAAAGAGGTAAAAGGTCTCTCTAAGAAAAACTATGAAAAACCAAAAAAAAAAATGAGTATCATACAAAAACATGGAAAGATATCTAATGTTCTTGGACTGGAAGACTCAACATAATCAAAATATCAATTCTACCTAAATTATTTATATACTCAATGCAATTCTAATCCAATCACCTGTTACATTCTTTATAGAAATAAAAAAAAATATAAAATTTCTCTTGAATCATAAAAAATCTTGTATAGTCATTGCAATATTGTTCAAAAAGAATAAAATAGGAAGCATCACTACTCAAATTTAAAATATATTACAAAGTGGTGATAATCAAAATGATATGGTATTGGAACAAAAATAAACACATAGACCAATGGAACTGACTAGATTCTAGAAATAATCTCCAAATGATATAGTCAAGTGATTTTTGACAAAGGGTTCAAGACAATGCAATGGAGAAATGAAAGTCTTTTCAGCAAATGGTGCTGGATGAGGATATTCACCTGTAGAAAAGGGAAACTGGGTCTCTAACGCTCACCATTAACAAGAATCAACTCAAAATGAATACAATTTAAATATAAACTCTCACAATACAAAAATACTAGTAGAAAATGAAGGGAAAGTTCTTGAAGACATTGGAGCAAAGATTTCTTATATAAATCCCCTAGAGCACAATCAATAATCCTCAAAAATAGACAAGGGGAAATTATGTCAAGCAAAAGAGCTTCTGTACAGCAGAGGCAGCAATGGTTAGATTTAAAAGGCAATCATTGGAAAAGGAGAAAACATTCACAAATTATTCTTCAAACAAAGAATTGATATACAGAATATGTAGGGAAGTAAAGCAGTTTACTCATAAAAAAATGAATATTTCAATTTAAAATAGTTCAATGAATTAATTAGACAACAATTCAAGAAATATTTATGAATGGGCATGAGGCATAAAATTTTCAGTCTCTTGTCATAAGGAAAATGCAAATTAAAACCATAATGAGATATTATTTAATGCCAGTTAAATGACTAGAATCAAAAAGAAAGAAAGAACAATAAATGCTAGCAAGGCTGCTGTGGGAAAAACAACAACAAAAACAAAACAAAACCCCCTAAACTGTTGGTGGAATGTGGTAATATAAATTAGTACAACCTCTGTGGAAAGCAATATGGAGGTTCCTCAAAAACCTACACATAGAAGTACCATCTGATTTAGTAATTCTGGGTATTTACTCAAAGTATAGAAAATATTTAATTGGAAAAACACTTGCACATCCATGTTTATTGCAGCATTATTCACAATTGAAAAAACAGTACCAAGCTAAGGATACAAAAACTGATGACTGGTTTGAAAAACGATGGTACTTATATACTATGGTATACTATTCAGCTATATACAAGAAATACTAGATACCATTAAATGCCCTATTGGAATAATTGGTATCCCAGAAAATGAAGAAACTAATACGGGCATTGATAATCTACTCCATAAAATCCTGCAAGAAAACTTTCTAAACCTAGAGAAACACTCAAATATTCAGACTCAAGAAATACAAAGGATCTCTAATATTATCAATCCAAGAATATTCTCTCTATGTCACATCATAGCTAGATTAGCCAAAACTACAGATAAAGACAAGATACTAAAATTGGCAAGAGAAAAATGTCAATAACTTACAAGGCTATCTCATCAGGCTAACATTGGATTTCTCACCAGAAACAAACCAAGCAAGGAAAAATTGGGAAGATACATTCAAAGTGTTAAAAAAAAAAAAACAATTTCAACCAAGATTACTATACCTGGCAAAATTATCCTTCAAATGAGAAGATTAGATAAATACATTTTCAGATAAACAAAACATGAAAGACTTTACCAACACCAGACCACCTCTTTGAGAAGTTCTGAAGGGAGTGCTATACCAGGAAAACTAAATAGAACAGACAGAAATAAGAGAACAAACAACAACCAAGAAAAGGATCAACTTAATGGTAGTGACAGGTCCGGAAATATTGATAATGACATTGAATGTTAATGGATTGAATTCTTCAATCAAGAGACACAGATTGACTGAATGGATAAAAAAACAGAGACCTTCTATCTGTTGCCTACAGGTAACATACCTCATGATAAAGACATACATAGATTAAAAGTGAAGGGCTGTAAAAAAGTATTCCATGCAAACCAGCCAAAAATATACTGGAGTCACTATACTGATTTACGACAAAAGAGCCTTTAAGACAAAAACTGTACGAAGAGACAGAGAAGGGCTTTATATAGTAGTAAAAAGTCTAATTCATCAAGAAGATCTAACACTTAAAAATATCCATGCACTCAACTCTGGAGCACCCAAATACATGAAGGAAAGACAGCTAGATCTCAAAGGAGAAATAGATTACAACACACTAATGGTTGAGAATCTCAACACCTCACTATCTCCTTTGGTCAGATCATCTAGATAAAAAAAATAAGCAAAGAGGGAACCAGCAGTTAGCGTAATGGCCATGTCGCTGGACTCCCACGTAGTTGACCGCGGTTGGCGTCCCGGACCCGGTGGCTTAAAACTCACGCCAGGCGCGTGTGCGTGCGTGCCCAAGATCCCAAGAGGAGAATGGAGGAGAAGGGATTGCGGCATGACCATCCCCCCTGGGGGGTGATTTCTCGCTTTGTGTCTCTATGTCTCTCTCTGTCTGGTGAGTGCACGCACCCTATAGCGAAAATCTCTCAAAAAAATAAAAATAAAAAAAAAAATAAGCAAAGAGATACAGGATCTAAAAGATAGACCACATGATAGGGCACAAGATAAATCTTTACAAATGTAAAGGCATAGAAACTATATCCAGCATCTTCTCTGATCATGATGGAAATAAACTTGATAATTAATTTTTTAAAAACCCTAAAAAATATACAAACATATGGACACTAAACAACCTACTCTTGAATGACTTTATAGCTACTAAATAAATTAAGACTGAAATCAAAAGATTCATTGAAACCAACAATAATGAATACACGAGTTTCCATAATCTATGGGACACAGCAAAAGCAGTTATAAGAGGGAAGTTCATTGCAATTAGTGTTCACAAGATAAAGATGGAGATATGGCAAATGGACAACATAACATCATGCCCAAGGGGATTGGAAAACAACAACTAAAACCAAAAAAATGCAAGAAGAAAATAAATAATAAAGATTTGAGAAGAAATAAATGAAATACAAAATAAGCAAACTATTCAGAAAATAAATGAAACCAAAAGCTGATTCTTTGTTAAGATAAACAAAATAGAAACACCATTAGCTAGACTAATTAAGAAGAGAGACAGGAGCCAGATAAATCAACTTTTCACAATGAAACCAGGCAATACTACAACAGACACAATAGAAAATATAAAACATCATTAGAGGATATTATGAGTGACTATACGCCAACAAACAAGCAAACTTGGATGAGATGGACAAATTCATGAACACATATAATCTATCAAGATTGAATCAGGAAGACATAGAAAGCCTGAGTAGACAGACCCAGGGCAAGTAATGAGATTGAATTGGTAATAAATAACCTCCCAATAAAGAAAACCCCAGGTCCTAATGGATTCAATTCTGAATTCTAAAAAAATTTAAAAGAAGAATTAAACTCCATTCTACTCAAATTATTTCTAAATATCCAAAAGGAAAGAACCCTCCCAAATTCATTTTATGATGCTTTCATCATCCTCACCTCCAAAACAGATAAAAAAAAGAACAAGACAAGAGAGGAAAATTATATACCAATATCTCTGATGAAAGTAGATGCAAAAAATTTTAACAAATCATATCCAACAACATGTCAAAAAGATTATACATCACAATCAGGTAGGCTTTATTTCAGGGATATAAGGGTAGTTTAACATATGCAAAAACATAATCATAAAACACCATATCAACAGAAAGAAAGATAAAAACAATACGATCATAATAATTGATGCAGAAAGTGCATTCATTAAAAATACAATGTCCTGGGACCAGCAGTTAGCGTAATGTCTATGTCGCTGGACTCCCACGTAGTCGACCGCGGTTCGAGTCCCGGACCCGGCGGCTTAAACTCACGCCGGGCGCGTGTGCGTGCGTGCCCAAGATCCCGAGAGGAGAATGGAGGAGAAGGGATTGCGGCGTGGCCATCCCCCCTGGGGGGTGATTTCCTGCTTTCTATCTCTCTGTCTCTCTCTGTCTGTCTGGCGAGCGCACGCGCCCTATAGCAAAAACCTCTCCAAAAAAAGAAAAAAAAAAAATACAATGTCCCTTCATGATTAAGACTCTCAGCAAAATCAGCATAGAAGAGTCACTTCTTAATACAATAAAAGCCATCTGTGAAAACTCAGCTAATGTCATACTGAATGAATGTACTATCCAAACTGGTACAAAATAAGGCTTCCCACTTTTTCCACTCCGTTTTTCTTTTTTTTTTTCTTTTCTTTTCCTTTCCTTTCTTCTCCTTTCTTTTCTTCCTTTCCTTTCCTTTCCTTTCCTTTCCTTTCCTTTCCTTTCCTTTCCTTTCCTTTCCTTTCCTTTCCTTTTCTTTTCTTTTCTTTTCTTTTCTTTTCTTTTCTTTTTTTCCTCTCTTCTCTTCTCTTCTCTTCTCTTCTCTTCTCTTCTCTTCTCTTCTCTTCTCTTCTCTCTTCTCTCTTCTTTTTTTTCTTTTCTTTTTTCCCTTCTCTTTTCTTTTTTCTTTTCTCTTTTCTTTTCCTCTTTCTTTCTTTCTTTCTTTCTTTCTTTCTTTCTTTCTTTCTTTCTTTCTTTCTTTCCTTCTTTTTTTCTTTTTTTTATAGAGATTTTTTACTATACTGCACATGCAATCACCAGAGAGACAGAAAGCAAGAAGTCACACCCTGTGGGATGGCCACACCACAGTTCTTTCTTCTTCATTCTTCTCTCAGGATGTTGGACATGAATGCACATGCACCCAATTTGAGTTTTAAGCTGCCTGACTAGGACTCAAACTGCGGTCCATTACATGAGAGTCCAACAACATAATCACTATTGCCATCTGCTGGTCACTCTACACTCCTTTTCAATATAGTGCTGGAAGTCCTAGCTAGTACAATCGGAAAAGAGAATAAAACAAAAAAGACCTTCAAATTGGAAAAGAATTGAAATTTTCTCTAATTGTAGATGACATTAATGTACACATAGAAGACCCAAAGGTATTCACAAACTATCTCCTGGAAGTAATAAATACATATAGTAAGTAAAGTGGCAGGATATAAAATCAACATATAAAAATTGTTAGCATTTCTATATATGAACAACAAACAGACTGAGTTAGAGTTGAAGAAAGTAATCCCATTCCCCACAGCCACAAAAAGTATAAGATACCTAGAAATAAAACTAACCAAAGAATTCAAAGATCTCTGTAAGGAAAATTGAAAGTATGAAAAAAGAAATTGAAAATGAAACAAAAAAGTGAAAGGATAGCCCATATTCCTGGATTGGAAGAATTAATATAATCAAAATGGTAATTCCACCCAAACTAATCTACATATTTAATGCAACACTAATCAAATTATCAGAGACATTATTCACAGATCTAAAAGAACAATGATAGAATTTGTTTGGAATCATAAAAGATACCACCTAACTCCATTCAGAATAACTAAGATTAAAAAAATTAAAAAAGGCACAGGCTGATTCAGGGCAAGATGGATATGTTTGTTATCTTGATAGGGCTGATAGTTTCATGACTATAAATAAATGTTAAACCATTGGAGTTTAAAAAAAACATAAAATAAAAAATGCTGGTGGGGCTGTGATGAAAGGGGAGCTTTCCTATACTGTAGGTGGGAATGTAAATTGGTCCAGCAACTGTGAAGAACAACAGAGAGGTTCCTCAGAGATCTAGAACTAGAACTCCCATAGGATCCAGCAATTCCACTCCCAAGTATCTACCCAAAGGATAAGAGAATGCTCAGTTGGAAAAGTGCTTGCAGATCTATGTTTATTGTGGCATTATTCAGAATTGCTAAAACAGGGAACCAACCCAAATGTCCACAAACAGATGAATGAATAAAAAAAGAATGGTTAATTTACTCTATGGAACGTTACTCAGCTATAAAAAAAAAAAAAAAAAATCAAAAACAAAAACAAACAAACAAACCAAAAAAACAGAAAAAAAAAAACAACAAAAAAAAAACCAAGATCCTAGCATTTAATAAAAAGTGGGCAAATATGGAAGATTTACAGCTGGGTGAAGAAAGCCAGACTATTGAAAGGGAAACAGTGAATGTCTCCACTTAATACGCACCAGTGGCACTCTGTGGTGGAAACGAAAACATTAGAGGATACAGAAGCATGGGAAATGGTTACAGAAATAGTGTGGGAAGACGATGGGAGATGGATGAGAGTGAGAGGAAGGAATCACGGAGAAAAATAGAGCCAAGACTTTAAAGGGACACAGAAATCGAGGCTTGTCTGTTGATGATAACATGCCTAATATCTTCAACTGGACTGGGTGAAGTATTCATGTTGGGCAAATTCACTTTACAAGCTAAGTGATGTATAGTGATTGAATATATAAAATAAACTGAATTCAAATGTTTTTAAAAAGTCAAATTTAGATCAATCAAAAAAGGAACAATGAGACTCTATCATTTGATTTATAGTGGATAAATGTAAAAGACTTAATATTGAGCAAAGTGTGTCAGACTTTGAAAGATACACACAGCATATCTCTGCTCAATTTGTACCAAATATCTGCACTCGATGGTAGAAATCGAGAGATCTGAAAATATGATAACAGAGAGGATAAGAGTAAGTACCACAGACTGTAAGGGAGGAGAGTGGGTGGTCGAGGGTGGGTGTGAGGTGCAACAGGAAGAAACATTTAATAGGCAAAAAATGTAAAGTTCTCTGTTGAAAAAAAAAATATATATACATGTGTATATATATATATATATATATATATATATATATATATATAGTATATACATCATGATAGGGACTTTATATAAAATGCCAAATTAATCTGAAAAGTTTAAAATAATTAATTTTTAAAAGAAGAGAAAATAGCGAGTAAAAATACCAGGTAGAATCATGCTGCCATTTCCCAGTCCTTGGGGCCCCAGCTAATCCTATACACACTTACACGGAGGGAGACTACAGGAAAGAGTAGTTTCACTCATGGCTTGGGAAAACATATCAATTTGTGGTAAGCTGACAATCTAACAGTGAAGCTGTAACAGTCTTAGGGCCGATCATGAAATGGACACCACACATTCACAAAGACCTTTTAAAATTTGGCTTTTAATTTTTTTCCTAAGTGAGGCACTATAGTATAACATAAAAATATAGTTAGATAAGAAACATATAGATGCTCATTATGCTTTAATGGTTATCTCATTACCAGACTTTAATGTCTTTTTATTTTTTTCAGTGTTTTTTGTCATAGGGTTTGTGTGCTCACTGGAGAGAGACTGAGAGAGGAAAAGTGAGAAATCATCTTCCAAGGGGGGGGATGGTGGTGCCACAATCTCTTTTTCTTCATTCTTTTACTGGGATATTGGGTATGCATGCATACGCCCCTGGCACACATAATTTCAAGCTCTAGGTCTAGGATTTGAACCACAGCTGGCTATGCTGAAATCTTGCACCTTAACCAGAACATCGCTTGCTGGCTCCAAGTGCCTATTTTTTAAACTCCTTTGAATGAAAAAATTGCATTGTGCTTGTATGTGTTGAAAGTGTAACTCTGTTCCATGTATGTATTTAATTTTCTCAAGATACATATTTAAAGAATTATTTTAACTTTATTTATTTATTTATGTATTTAAATTTGACCAGAGAGGGTTGGCTGGAGGGGGAGGGAGGGGGAGAGAGAGAGAGAGAGAGAGAGAGAGAGAGAGAGAGAGAGAGAGAGAGAACCACCAGGTCCAGGACTTGAACCGCAGTCGACCATGTGGGAGTCCAGCACCCTTAACCACCACACCACGTGCCGGTCCCATAGATATAAAAATATATACATACACTTTGTGGCTAGCAGGTGGTGTGGTGGTTCAGGCACTGGACTCCCACATGGTTGACCATGATTCAAATCCTGGACCTCACGGCTTGCTTTCTCACTCTCTCTCTCTCTCTCTGTCTCACTCTGGTAAGTGCATGTGCCCTATAGCAAATTAAAATAATCATAATAAAATAATAAATAACATTAAATAAATAATTCTTTAAAGTATATATATAAACTTCATAAATATATTTTATATAATATTAAATACATTGTTTATATTTTATATAGATGCTAGTACTAGCAGTCTTCTGTGATATATAAAGGCTTAGATCTCATTTATTACTATATTAGAAAGTATATTTCAGAACATTTCATATAATCCTTCACCTTCCACAATTTCATATCCATTTATCTGATAATATCCTCAGGATGCATCCTGCAAACATTTTCTCCATTTGTATTTATATACAAATACTTTGTCTTTACCCAGCCACTTTTATAAAATAACTTTAATAAAATAAGGCAGCTGGGTCCAACATGGCCAACTGCACAGTTCAAGTCCTGGTTCCAGCGGCTTCAAATGCAAGCCAGGAGCATATGCTTGGAAAAGAGGGTGAACGGAATGGAAAGTGGCCATTTCCCACGGGGATACTTTCTTACTTTCCCTCACTCTCTGCCTCTTTCCAGCAAGTGCATGTCCCCTCTAGTAAATTAAAAATAAATAAATACATAGTGTATGTGCCCATATTACTTCTATTGACAGTCTATGAGATCTTTAGATGTAGATGTAAGTAATCTTTTCTTTTATAAGTTTATATTTTATTTATGATAGAGAGCACACGTGCAAGAGAGTGAAGTACTCTGAGTAGTTTCTCACTGCAATCCCTTTTCCCTGGCCCTCCACCTATTCAGGATTCTTGGATGTTTTTCCAAGCATATTTCTTTTTATAAACAAGGCCTCTAAAGAAGGGTTTCTTAGCCAAATGTATAACTAAATTTAATTTTAATATAATAAACAGTCAAAATTTCTCTTTAGGATGTTTGACAAATTCAAACTCCCATATCGAGAGAATCTCTTTCCTTTAATTCTTATAAACTTGATATTAAGGTACATTTAATTTCTAAAAACCTTATGAGCTAAAATGCATCTTTTTATTTTCAATTTCAGTGTTTTAACTTCCAGAAAAGTGGAGCATACTTTTAAGTATGCTGACAGTGTTAAAACCTGATTATATTAGTAACTCAAAGGGAGTGTTTGCATGCGTTTGAGTTCTACAGAGCTACTTCTCTAGTTAATAACGCAGTGAAAACAGGAATTTAGGTCAAAAATGTAAAATTTTATACTGTCATTACCATATTAGTCACCAAACAAATCTTGTTTCAAAAATCAAATAAAGATTATATGTTCGTTTCATATTCAGGAATATAAAAATTATTTTAGATTTTATTATAATAACTAGATTCAGACACTACCCATATAAGTAAGGATTTTATTTTTCTCTTTTTTTAAATATGAGTAGCTAATAAGGATTAGAAAATATAAAATTGTTTGACATTTAGCATCATAGTGACAGTATCAATGAATGTGCTCTGGATTTCCTTTTATAATTATGCCCTTTCTTTCATTTCCTTTTCTTTTTCCATCTTTCGTATTTTCGTATTTAAAAACACAATGTATAATTAGAATTTTAGCTGTATTTTAAATTTATAAAGTATAACATAATTAATTTTCAATTAACAGCTTCTTTCTTCTATGACTCTTAAAAAAAGTTTAAGCTTACAAGAAAACACTTTCGGATTTTCATAATATTGCATTTTGAGAATGAAAAATGATTTTGTTACAGCATGTTACTTTCTTGGGGTCAAATGCATAGGCAAATCATGAAAAATTTTATGCACAGCATTAAAGGAAAGAGGTATCATGGTTTCAAAATTATATTTTGTGCTAATTCTATTAAATATGTCAAAAAACTTGTGTAAAAAGTTTCCAGAAGTGTATGTTTCATATACATTGCACCTTTTTTATTTTTATTTTTTTGAGAGATTTTTGCTATAGGGCACGTGCGCTCTCCAGAAAAACAGAGAGAGACAGAGAGATAGAAAGAAAGAAATCACTCCCCATGGGGGATAGCCACGTCGCAATCCCTTCTCCTCCATTCTCCTATCAGGATCTTGGGCACACACACACACACACACACACACACACACGCACCCAGTGTAAGTTTAAGCCACTGGATCCAGGACTCAAACCACGGTCTATGTGGGAGTCCAGCGACATAGCCATTACACTAACTGCTGGTCCCAATATCACCTTCTTATACATAGCTGTATTTATAAATGAACTTTCATGATTTTTAAGTGACCCTTGCTACCTGACTAGAGTGGTTAAATGAATCCTTGTTCAGCGGACGCATGGATATTTACTATGTGAAATATACGTAGAAGAGATGATGTCTGTGAACTCTGGACTGAGCCTCACCAACCTCCCCTAGTTCCTGCAATGTGGGTCACCAGGACACATAACATGGGGCCCTTGTGATGCTTATGATGGGATATGCTTCTAGTGGCTGGATACTCAGTGCTCAGTATGAATTCTCAGTACGCACAGAAAGGATGTGGGATTACTCTGAGTGTAGGAAACTGTGAACTCTGACTTCTCTCCTCTCTCAGTAAATAGAGAGGTTCTAATTACACAGTGGAGGCAATACATCCTATGTGGTCACATTTTCAGGGAAATCACTAAGTTCAGAAAAGTCAACACTTGGGAACCAGCAGTTAGCGTAATGGCTATGTCGCTGGACTCCCACGTAGTTGACCACGGTTCGAGTCCCGGACCCGGTGGCTTAAAATTCACACCGGGCGCGTGTGCGTGCGTGCCCAAGATCCCAGGAGGAGAATGGAGGAGAAGGGATTGCAGCGTGACCATTCCCCCTGGGGGGTGATTTCTCGCTTCCTATCTCTCTGTCTGGTGAGCGCACGCGCCCTATAGCAAAAACCTCTCCAAAACAAAAAAGGAAAAGTCAACACTTCTGGTCTGCTCAGGGTATCTAGGCTGGCAAATGCTTCTAGAGGTATCTTACTTGGCTAACCGATCAGCATCTCGGGGCCTCTCCACGGGGGCAGTAGTCAGCTCATCTGCGTACTCCACCCGAGCTAATCAGAGAATAGCTTAGATAAAGTGAAAATAAAAGTGAATGAATGATAAGGACAGCATTAATTCATTGCATGACACTGAATTGTTGCTCTATTCAAGGAAAATAAACCACAATTCACAAAAAATTATTCTATAGTTTTAGGCACGTATGGCGGCAGCTACACACATAGACTAGAACAGAGAGTGTTGTGAAAATCAGGCATTGCCTTCATATACTTAACATATTACTATGCTTACTGCGTTAGAAACACACACATGGGGAATTCAATAAGATCGTGGAAAATGCAATGAAAGGTCGAGTTTATTCTGATGCAAAAAGTTTAAACCCATGCATAGTTTTTTCATGATAAACATTTCCCTTGAACTTCTCAAAGATCCCTCATAAATGCTGTATCCTTTTCCATATTTATTTAACCCAAGCATCTGATGAAACACATGAAGAAATAGTTTGGATCTGGCCACATAGCACAATGGTTAAGAGAGCTCACACAGCCAACAACAAGTCAAATCCTGGCCTCAGTGACTTGAAAAACATCCTGAGAGTGTGTGTGTACTTGCCTCAAATCCTGACAGGATAAAGAAATGGAAGACAGGGATTTAGCATGAACACACTTGAGTGTGCAGTGCTTTTTATCCTTTTATCTCTCCCTTTTTCTCTCTGGAAAGCACACGTGCCCTCTGGTAATTAAATAAATAAATAAATAAATAAATAAATAAAAATAAATAAAAATAAAAGACAGAAATAGAATAAATGTTTCTCCAAACATGGCAGCATTATGATATCTCTCCCTTGTTTTTAACTTTTGATGTAATCATTCACCCTGTGGTCAGACATGTGAATATGTGTCTTTTACTATTGAATTCATATTGAATTTCTTTTCTTTTTTTTTGGAGAGGTTTTTTCTATAGGGCCCATGCACTTGCCAAAAAAACAGAAACAGAGAGACAGAAAGTGAGAAATCACCCCCAGAGGGGATGGCCACACCGCAATCCCTTCTCCTTCATTTTCTTCTTGGGATCTTGGACACACACACACACACACACACCTGACATGTGTTTAAGCCACCGGGTCCAGGACTTGAACCGTGGTCGGCTACATGGGAGTCCAGTGACATAGCCACTACGCCAACTGCTGGTCCTTCTAATTTCTTTTTTTTAATAAATTTATAGTGGAACCAGTGAGTGGTGTGGCAGTTGGAGGCACTGGACTTTCATATTGTTCAGCACTGTTCAAGTCCCAGACATGGTGGCTTGCTTTCTGACTTTCCCCTTCTCTCTCTGTCTCTCTCTAGTGAGTGCTTGTGCTATATAGCATGTTAAAAATAATAATGATAAATAAATAAAATTTAAAAATTCTTTAAAGGATTTTTGTATAGTTTGTGGCCTTAGAATCTACAATTTTATTTATTTTATCTACAATTTTATTTTCTTATTCACTGTCCCTATATCATGCTTACATTTTAACTACTTGAATGGTACTTACATTACTAAAATGGTACTTAAAATTGACTAAAAATTGTACTTAATATTGTACTTAATATTTATTTGTTTTAATCTTGCTTTGAAAGTATCAGATAAAGTTATTAAACATACAAACAAACAGGCACAAACATAAAGGAAAAAATATTTATCTGAGTTGTGTGAGATCTAGAGTCTTTATAAATGGACAGAACTTTGAGGTCATCTAGAATTGTTTCTTCTCCCATCAGAACCAAAATAATTATTTCCTTTTATGAACTGAACAGGGATAGAAAAAGAATGAGGAGTCCTAAATTCTACTCTCAGTTCCCAACACGATACTGAGCCAGGCCTGTGTAAGCATGACGTCTCTGTGTCCTGGTAGTTAAACTCTTTACCAGATATTGCTTTTGAAGAATGTGTCAGTTTAAAATATATATCTGTATGCAAAACTTTCTGCTTGGAAATCAGAAAAGCCTAGAAGCTTTGTTTGAAGCTCCACAGGGATGATAATTAAGACCTGAAGTAAATTTGAAATAAACAAGTGGAAAGAAACATCATTCTAAGGTTAAACTAAAACAATCAAAAGACACTTTGGGAAGACTGTGGTCTTGGTGGTGTTTCAACAAAAGAATTCCAGTGCTGTTCACAATAAACATAAATTCATTCAGTAATTGAGGACAAAATGAAGCACATTAGGGAAATAAATCTGCATTATTTCTAGTGTAATTGAATAGGAAAAATTTTTATAACTGAGTTGCTGTTCACAAAACAAAACAATTCAATTTACCCAGCTGCAGGGAAAAATATTATCTACCCAGAAGTGGCAATATGATTTCACTGAGTAGTCTATATATTTTTGCCTGATTGTGAGACTGGTAGCTTAGCATGTGCATGTGCTTCCACATACCCAGATGTCTGTGGACAAAAAGAAACAGAATCTAACTATTAGCGTAGGTTTAGCAGTGTGGGAAAGTTGTGTTATTTACATAGGGATCTGTGAAGAATTACCTATTTCTTCATATGTTAACATATATGCTGTAATTAGCTAAAGAAAGAATTTGAAGCCTAAAGAGAGTGAATTATCATAATAGAATTATAATGTTTGAATAAAGATCAAATATTAGAAGAAAGCATAATGCAAAACTGGAACATATCTTATGAAATTGAAATGTCAAAATTAGGTACATAGATCATAAATACTTCAGAATTACTATCCATAAACTCAAAGTGTGGCTCTGACTTTCTTATAACAGAAAAATACAGATCTTTCTGCTCCAGATTGCATTATGATACTGATGAAGATAACTACCTGAGAATGAAAAACTGAGTCAAAGAAATGTAGGTAAATTCTTGTTCCTATTTCCATAGCCCTTGAAATCACACATAGCTCTTCTGTTAAAACCAAGGAAAAATTTAGTCAAGTTCAGGTCAACCAAAGAGAACAAACCTATGGTCCTATCCACCAAAGACTATGGTTTCATCAAGGGGGGGTCTCATGTCTAAAAATAGGTGGTATCATCTGTGATGGTTTTACCATCCAATATAGTGTTGGAGCTGAACATCAGAAATTTACATGACTGAGCCACACATGCCATGCTATGGAAACTTAAAAGTAAATCCAAAGCTATACTTCTACGTGCTGAGCCAACTTCTCTTTTCAAGTCTTTTTTTAAAAAGATTTTTGCCATAGGTAGGGCCAGAGATGGTGTGGTGGTTGAGGGGCTGAACTCTCATATGGTCAACCCTGGTTCAAGTTCCAGAGTCACAGTTAGAAAATCATGCCAGGCATGTGTGTATGCATGCCCAAAATCCCTAGAGGGTATGGGAGGGGAGGGGTTCATGGCATGGCCAATTCCCCTGGGGGGGGTGATTTCTTACTTTCCCTCTTTCCTTCTCTGTCTGCCTCTCTCCAGAAAGCACACGTGCCCTATGGTAAAACCAAAAAACAAAAAAAGAGGGGCAAGTGAGAAATCACTCATCACCCCTCCTCCCCACAGCAGGGATGGCCATGCTTCAATCCATTCTCCTTTCAGGATTCTGGGCATGTTTGCACACATCCCCAGTGTAATTTTCATGCTGCAGGGTCTGGGCCTCAAATCGACAGCTGGCCTTAACCACCACTCCACCTGCTGGCCCCTTTTCTCATGTCTCTTGATCCCTTATATCAGTCTACCTTCATTCACCTCAGCTGTTTTAAAAAGAATAAGGCATCTGGGACCAGCAGTTAGCGTAATGGCTATGTCGTTGGACTCCCACATAGTCGACCACAGTTCGTGTCACGGACACGGTGGCTTAAAACTCACGCCGGGCGTGTGTGTGTGCTTGCCCAAGGTCCCAAGAGGAGAATGGAGGAGAAGGGATTGCGGTGTGGTCATCCCCTCTGGGGGGTGATTGCTCGCTTTCTATCTGTCTGTCTGGCAAGCGCACGTGCCCTATAGCAAAAACCTCTAAAAAAAAAAAAAAAGAATAAGACATCTGAGATCTCCTTATCTCCTTATATCTGAGAAATCCAAAAGCTTTATATACCATCTACATATATTGAAGAACTTTGAGGCAGAAGGAAAGGGACCCAAGCTTTTACACTTCTGTTTTTTGTAATACATGCCACTACTCTACCTGATCTTGTTGGATAAGGGAACTCAGATTTTATTTTACTGAAGGATTTGAGGCAAGGTTTCCTGCAGGGGAAGGAAGCTAGCTTGTAGGTAGAGCCTTTCGGGATTAGTCAATGCACTGTAATTTTGAATTCTACTGCTGCATGCTTAATCGTGATGAATTATACATACTCATAATATGAATGCTCATAAAGTTCTGAGAGGTTGTCCTGATTGGGAAGAGCTCCACACAGAGAAGTGTTGGCTGGACATGTAAATAGCTTTCCCAAACCTTCTCTCTAGCCCCTCCGATGGTCCAACAGAAACAATTTAGGGTCTCAGGAGTAAGGAGAGGTACAGTTTTGATTATGAGCTTGAAGGCAGCAGGAGTATTAAGAGATTAGCTATTTCAACAAAACAGCCAAGTTGGTAGTAAAAAAGGTTGCAGAGTCTGGAGACTCACACTGGTTTGTTCAGTGGATTGTTGTCAACTTCATTGAGTTGTGGCTACCATCACTTTGACTATTCCAGACATTGTGATTCTAACTAAATCCATCACTCAAAAAGATGGCACTGGCTATGCTTGTTTTAGACATGGGTAACGATCTCTTTCATATCCCACCAGCATCTGAGGACCAAGTTTAATTTGCATTCATATAGCATGTCCTCCAATATATCTTTGTATTGTTTTTAAGGGATACATAAAGTCCGCTGTTTTTGCCTTCAGCAGTCAGATCAGGATTTAATGTGATTGCCTTTCCTCTTTGAGTTCCAAAGCTCTCCTTGTGTACAAGACGCCCTGTTATCTGGCAGATCAGAAGTCTTAGCCTCAATAGACCTGAGAGCAGCATTATCATACCATAAAAAATGTATTCAGGGGCTTGTTTGCCAAGGAAAGTTTTTGGACTGTGTGAGGAGAGTGCTCAATTACTTCAATAGTCTTTAAAAGGCTTTATTCATCTCTTTGAAACTTTGAATCTTGACTCATCTCTTTGGATATTGAAGATATGCCTCACTTTGTCATCACAGCTGATGCTAACCCACAAATGAACAAACCTTGAATGGATCCCAAAGCAACAGTCTGTTTTAGAAGATACTTAGCAGGCTGTGCCCTGCTTTCTCCCTTCAAGGCAATATAGTGACCCTTTGGACTACAATCTGTGACTGATGGTTCTGCTTATCAGCCTCAGGAAAAAGCAAGTACACTTTGATGTTTTGAATTCATCATTTCCCTGGCAAAGAGCTATATCTATTTTGAGAAAATAGTAGTTTGCTATTGGGATCTTGTCAAAACCAAATGAATTTACTATGGAACTTTGTTACTTCTCAGTCATATGTAGCCATTATGAGGTGAGTGGAATTGAATGGAGTGCCTCATAAGGTAGGAAGGACCTAATACATGTTGCTTGTCAAATAGAAATGGTGCATTGAAAGCCGTGGAATCAGCGGCATCTCAGCTTTACCTGAGACATCCCTTTAAGGAAAACATTATTTCCACATATTGTTACCCCCATCAAAACTTCTGGCTCAAAGGAGGCCTTGATTTATAGGTTTAAGGAAACTTCATCAGTATATCATGTATTTATCAGATCAATAGGAGATCCATCGAAAATGAGGATACCTTTAGTTCCTTGGGGGAGCTATTCACAGTGATAATTGTCTTATTATGTATGTGTTACTGATGGAAAGTTATTCTTATAATTGGAATCATCCAACTGAAAGAGTTGGTAGAAAATTTGTTCAAAAATTGATATGAAGTGATGAATGATTCTACTGCATTCAGGGGAGATGGACACACTGCAATCCCTTCTCCTCCATTCTCCTCTCAGGATCTTGGGTATATATGCACATGCACCCAGCATGAGTTTAAGCCACGGGGTCCGGGACTCGAACTGCAGTGGACTACATGGGAGTCCAGCGACATAACCATTATGCCAACTGCTGGTCCCCGATCCCACTGCATTCTTGTGAGGCATTTAGATGGGTAACAACTCACTGTTCAAGATGGTTATGGATGACAGACCTGAGCCAGATTCTCTCCTTGCAAGCTAAAATAGATATTGATTTTATGAAATAACTCATATATCTTGTTCTACCTTGATTAAAACCTTGGGTAGGAGAAAGAACTTTACAGAAACTTAAGAAGAATGTCAACTAGCTTTATGATAGATTTTTTTTTTAAAGGATTTTGCTATAGGGCACATGAGCTCACCAGAAAGAGAGAGAGACAGAAAGCGAAAAATCACCCCCCAGGTGGGACGGCCACACCACAACCCCTTCTCCTCCATTCTCCTCTCAAGAGCTTGACCACGCACACACATGTGCCCAGCATGAGTTTAAGCCATCAGGTCCGTGACTCGAACCGTGGTTGACGCCATGGGAGTCCAGCAACATAGCCAGCTAACTGCTGGTCCCATATGATAGATTCTTGAAGTTTATAGAACTGTTCACCTGGATATATCCAGGTCTCTAGTGGACATAGTTGAGTCCAATTGGAAGATTAGCATCAAATGTTGCTTGGATTCTTGCTTATAGTAGCTTTAATTAAATACTGAATAAGTGAAATCAAAGGATTTGGTTCTAAAACTTGTTAGTCAGATGAGAGTGATCTACTAAATTATGTACTTGGTAGATTTGTCAGAAAGCAAGAGAGTGTAGAAATGAGGAGTGGACACTTTTGGGAGATAATTATCTATGCTTATATATTTTATAGATACTGTTGTGCATTATTTAAGTCTTTTATTTTGGACCCAAGAGCTTCATGTCTTCTGCTAGCATCTAATACAAACTTTTTGAATTGCAAACATGATAGAGTTCCAGACTCTTCACAGAAATTCATATATATGTGTGTGCATGTATATGTGCTCACATATGAAATATATTTACATAGCTATATATACCTTATATATAATTTTAATCATGGCCAAATAGAGTTGTCAAAGAGGTATAAGATTGAATAAACATAAATTTAGTAAACACAATTACATTTATTAATTTTAAAAAATCATAGCCAATGATTAGATCAATAATTACATAATGATATGATAAGAAATCAAAATCCTTTATCATAAAAAAATTTGTTTAAGTTGGAAATGTAAGAAAATCTCCCTTACCTGATTAAAGTAATTTACTTCAATCAAGAGCAAATTGTTGGGCCAGCAGGTGGCATAGTGGTTACAGTGCTGGACTCTCACACGGTTCAAGTCCTGGACCTAGTGACTTGAAATTCATACCAGGCACATGTGTGTGATCCCAAAATCCAGAGAGGAGAAGGGATTGCGGTGTGGCCACCCCCCTTGAAGGGTGATTTCTCACTTTCTCTCTCTCTGTATCTCTGTCTCTCTGGTGAGTGCATGTGCCTTATAGCAAAATCTTTCTTTTAAAAAATGCAAATAGTAATTATTTTTACAATTTATGAAATTTTGAAATGAAGATTGGAATGCTTGACATAAGAAACCAGAAAGCAGAACCAGCAGATGGCTTAACGGTTATGTTGCTGGATTTCCACATAGTTGACTGTGGTTTGTGTCCCAGAACTGGTGGCTTAAAAACTCATGTAAGTGCATGCCCAAGATCCCAAGAGGAGAATGAAGGAGAAGGGACTGCAGCATGGCCATACCCCCTGGGGAGTGATTTCTTGCTTTCTGTTTCTCTGAATCTCTCTGTCTCTCTGGTGAGTGCATGTTCCCTACAACAAAAATTATTCAAAAATAAATGTAAGCCAACTAAAGAATAAATGAGCTATTTAATGGTTAATAAATATATGTATATATTTTTGAAGAAATTAAAGTGATTATTGTTTGCCAATATAACTATCTAGATAACCTATATAATAACTTCATATATTTAATAGACTATCTTAATTTTAGAAGAAAAATATCTTGAACTGTCAAATGGGAAGATTTCCTTAATCAAGAGGTAAAAACCATTAAACTTCTAAAAAATATATATAAAATACATACACTAAAAATAAAGAATTTTACTTTATCTAAAACTGCCTTGATAAAGTCCAGTAAACAAATACTGTTTTGAAAAAATATATCTGAAACATAAATCCAACAAGAAATTAGTATTAAGACTATAAAAAGAACTTCTAAAATACACATATACAGAAATATCTAAAGTAAAAATGGATAATATATACCTGCACATATGACAATGCAAATAAAAAAAGAGAAAATACAAATGGATAATAAACATATTATTGATGCTTATACTCACTAATATGTAGAGAATTGTGAACTAAAGACACAATTATTTCCTACTTCTGATTTGTAAAAATGTTTAAAATATGTCCATATAACAAATGTAGCAATACTCAATTCTGTTGGAGAAAATAATATTAGCATAAACTAGTAAATACATAGGTGCCGACTTTCTCTGTAATTACTCTTCTATTTTTATAATTTTAAAAATATTTATTCACATTTAATCAGTATACTTCAGTATAACATACAAAATGACTTTTCTGAGCATGAATAAGTATATATTAATCCAGTCAAAGACATTACCATATATACATTATCATCACCAGAAAGCTTTTCATTTTAGGGTTTTTCTTTAAGTTTTTGTTTTCCTATTTCCCTTCTTCCTACCCTTCATCACTCCCTCCTATTGTATCTATAGTATCTACAGTTGCACTCCCTGATTTTATACCTTCCAATCTCTTAGCTCCTGCCGTAGAGTGCATGCATTAGACATTATACTGAACGAGGACATACAATGCCTTTTTTCATAGACTGACTTACTTTGCTTAGATTAAATATTCTATATCTGTCCACTTTGTATCAAATGTTAGGATCTTGGGGATCAGCAGTTAACATAATGGCTATGTCGCTGGACTCCCACGTAGTTGAACACAGTTCGCGTCCCAGACCCAGTGGCTTAAAACTCACGCTGGGCGCGTGTGCTTGCATGCCCAAGATCCCGAGAGGAGAATCGAGGAGAAGGGATTGCGGCATGACCATCCCCCCTGGGAGGGGTGATTTCTCGCTTTCTGTCTCTGTATCTCCCTGTCTTTCTGGCGAGCGCACGTGCCCTATAGCGAAAACCTCTCCAAAAAAAAAAAAAAAAAAGTTAGGTGTTTTTTTGTTTTTTTTTTTTGGAGAGCTTTTTGCTACAGGGCACGTGCATTTCCCAGAAAGACAGGGAGATACAGAGACAGAAAGCGAGAAATCACCCCCCCAGGGGGATGGCTACACCACAAACCCTTCTCTTCCATTCTCCTCTCCGGATCTCGGGCACGCCAGCCGGCGTGCATTTTAAGCTACTGGGTCCAGGACTTGAACCGTGATTGACTACATGGGAGTTCAGCGACATAGCCATTACGCTAGGATCCTTTTTGTTTTATGGCTGAGTAGTATTTCCTAGTGGTATATGTGCTACATTTTTTCAATTCATTCATCTGCTCTTAGACATTTGGGTTGATTCCATGTCTTAGTCATTATGAATAATGCTGCAATAAGCATGAATGCTCAAGTGTCTTTCTGACTGGAGTGTATTTCTATTTTTAGGGTAGATACCCAGGAGTAGAATTGCTAGACTGTAGTTTTATTTTTAGGTTTTTGAGGAACCTCCATATTGTTGTACACAATGGCTGTACTAATTTACATTATCACTAACATTATAGGAGGGTTTCCTTTCCATTGCAGCCTCACCAGCACTAATCATATATATATTTAGTTTAGTTATTCTGACTTGGAGTAAGTGCAATCTTATTGTGGTTTTGATTTGCATTTCCCTTATGATAAGAGATGTGAGCATTTTGTCATATGCTTTTTGTCTGTTTGTCTATCTTCTTTGGAGATTTGTCTGTTCAACTCATTAGCCCATTTTTAAATTGGGTTCTTTATTCTTTTGTGGGTAAGCTTCTTAAGTTCCCTGAAGACTCTGGTTATCTTTATTTGAGGGATAGTTTGAAAATATGTTCTCCCATTTTGAGAATTGTCTCTTTATTTTAATTATTGTTTTTTCTGCTGTACAAGCACTTTTTAGCCGGATATAGTTCCACTTATCTATTTTAGGGATTATTATCTCAGCTTTGTGGGTCTTGTTTAAAAAGTCTTTGCCCGCTCCAATGTTTCCAAGAGTTTTCCCTGTGTTTTCCACCAGCAGTTTTACAGTTCTAGGATTTATGTTTAGATCTTTGATCCATTTTGAGTTAGTTTCTGTTAGTGTTGAGTGATAGGAGCACAGTTCATTTTTCTGCATGTGGATATCAGTTTTCCTAGCACCTTTCACTGAAAAGATTTTCTTTTCCCTAGTGGATTGTCTTGTGCCAAGTCTCATCATGTCACAGTCCTCCTGCCACAGCATGCTGAGTCACGGAGTCATGGGTGCATGCCACCATACCATGCTATTTTTCAGAAAAAGGTCTCACTATGTTGCCAAGACCAACCTCAAACCTGTGATCCTCGTGCTTCAGCCTCGGGTTGCTGGGATTAGAGGTGCATGTGGTACCCTTAGCCTAGATTGGGCCAGGTATCCCGTATGATCCCAGCTTGGGCAACACATGGTGCTTTACCAGCACACACTGCCATGACTGGGCCCCAGAGAAGTCATTTTAACAGGAAGAAAGGTACAGATAATTGGCATAGAGAGCCACAGCTATGGGGCCTGTGTTCTCAATTCCTTGTCTCCTCAGTAGAGACTTAATATGTGAGAGAGAGAGAAGAGAAATGAAGTGAAATCTTAAGGGAAAAAAAGACAGAGGAGAGTAGTAGAAGGAAGCCCAGCTAGGCAGGGATGTGCATGTGGCAATTTCTGTGGAGTACAGGCCCTGGAATCAGCAACGTTGGATTGGAATCCTAGATCTCTACATATATAATTGTGTGACCTTATGCAAACTCCCTAGTCCTCAAAACATCCATTTTCTCATTCGATCTGTTGAAATTTTAATACTTAGTATAGAAGACTTTGTGAAGAATAATGTGATATCCTAAAGTAAGGTGACCTGAAGCAGGCATATGAGGTCTCTATAAGGGAATCCACATTGGGATTTCACATATGATAGATTTGTTACCTCTTTTAAACTATCAGCCCCAGTAATTTAATTCTTTCACCATGTCTCTTGTCACCACCAGGCTTAAAATGATTCAAGAAGTCATTTCTTTTATTTATTAGTATTATTGTTTGTATTGTGAGAGAAATATAAAAATAGTGCCAATTTGTAAGGTTGAAAAATAAAATAAAACACAGATGATGGTAGATTCTGTGGGGTAAAATAATGTCAAAGAAAAGGAATTAGGTTCTTAAATTTATATTAAATATAAGAAGACAAAAAGAAGAGATGGTGGGAAAGTAGCTGGGCAAATAATGTTATAATATTATCTAATGCTATAATTTAGAGTGAGACAGTTAAGCTTATATAATGTGTTGTTATTTTTGAAAATGACAAGTTAGTAAACTTTAAATTGTAAAATAGCTTTGGAAGGAGGATGTTGACTTTCAAAATGGTTGAAATTTGAAGAGAGGATATTGCACTTACTTCCTCACGAGAATATATTTTATATTTGTTTTGCTGCTAAATGAAATTAAGAATAATCATTTGTAAAACAAGATAACACTACTACCCCAGTTGCATTTTTTTAATGTTTAAATGATAACAAAGTTTTAAAAGAGAGTTTTGACATTTATGTTCATTGCAATATGAGACGATCTAGAAATGCTCTATGGGTTACAGAAATAAGTGACTTATCTGTAAAAATAGGTAACTATGGAACTTACTTTATTAAGTTTTAGTGAAAATAAATTATATGAATGTCAAGTGTTTATAAAAGCACTGACACAATAAGGCTTCAGTTATTTAGTAGTAAACATGACATAAATCATTATCTACAATTTCTGAGGAGATATGAAAAATAAAAGAGCTATTTTATGTCAGAATGTAGGTTAACATTGTTACTTTTAAGAAAGAAAGATAAATTTCTTAAACCTAAACCAATAAATCTGATGTTGATATCAAAGCCAAATTACTGAAATGTTTATGGAAATAATAGTGGACTCTATGTGACTGACATTTTTTAAAGTCATATAATTATCAATTTTCATATACGTAGGTTTCTATTAGCCTGTATAAGGTTCGACACAGTTCTTTTATTTTTTAAGACAGAGTACTGCTGTCAAGATCTATCCGCCTCAGTCTCTCAGCTGGAACCACAGGCATGGTCCCATTCCCAACTCTCATCGTGTTGCTAGGTTGCCCAGGGCCAGCCTAGTGCTCAATATCATTCTACCTCATTCTCCTGAGTTTCTGGGATTAGAGGCACTGGCCATTGGACCCACCTTTTCTGTTGACCCGGGAACCAAACCCTGGCCTCCCTTGTGGTCGCAGTCTGTAGGAGACTGTGTTAGCAGCACTTCTGTCATGGCTGAGCCACAGTCGCTCTTTGGGGGGTCAGTGTGGTGGTTACAGTGCAGCCTCTGAAATCAAACAAGTGCAAGTCCTTGCTCCACAGCTTTCTAAAAACGACCTCTGGAAATCAATGAAACTACGATATCATCATCTACACTGCGAAAGTAATGAGAGCAACTACATCTTTTATGAGATTTAAAACAGCATCTGGCATGTAAGTATTCAGTAGGTATGAGCTTTTATTATTATTATTTAGAATTATAATAATATTTTGATAAATGTTCTCTATGTTTCTGTGGACAGACTGGGTGTGGTATTCACATTTTAGTCTTCTGAATTTTAGACTTTTGCTGTCAAGCAATTGCACGATACTTTGAGGTGGATCTCTTGTTTACCTTATTTGTTTACAATCCATTTTTAGCTCTTCATATGTATATGAAACACACATACACATACACAGATCTCTTCCAACTTAGTTTTAAAGAGGGATGGGAAAAAAAGGCAGAATTACTACTAAAGACTATTTCTGGGTTTTTTTGCTATAATAGAATGTTACAGACTGAGTAATTCATTAAGAAAAGACTTTTATTCAGTTTATGGTTCCAGAGGCTGGAATACCCAAAACTAGGGTCCAGTATCTGCTCTTAGTATCTGGTGAGGGTTGCTTGCTACACTGTCCATGGAGGAAGGAAAAAGGGCAAGTGATCACGCACATGTGAGAGAGATAGACCAAAGTCATCTTTTATTAAGGAAATGTACTTCCTCCATGAGCAAGATAAACAGAGAGAGGCAGACTGAGAGACAGTACCCCACCAATGTCCTAATGCAGTGATCCATACCCAGCTTCGGCCAGCCCAGGGTCATAGTCCATGAGTTTCCATTGCACACAGGGAAGCCTCTGGATGCAAGCCCAAAACCTTTCCAAGGGGATTAGTCTCCTAGAGCAGCCCAGTTTACTGCTGTACCACTTTCAGTCTCCAAAGTCATCCTTTTATCATGTACCCACTCATGAGATAACTAACCACTCCTGAAATAACAGCATTAACCCATTCGCAAGGGCAGAGCCCTCACAGACCAATTACTTTTTACAGGTCCCACCTCTTGGCACTATTGCATTAGGGAACACATGTCCAACACAGAATTTTGAAGGACACATTTAAAGCGTAGTAAAGATAAATATTGTTATTTTATTTTAGTTCTCACTTAAATTTTAGATTAGATTTAACAATTTAATTCTCCTATTAAAATCAGAGACTTCAGGGTCTTAAACACTTTTTAGAAACCTGTCTTGGGCTAGACTGCTGTCTGGAGGATCAGCAGGATCTCACATGGCCAACTGCCAGATTTGAGTCCTGAACCTGGTGGCTTGAAAACCACACTTGCTGCATTTGTATGCATGCCCCAAAAATCCTGAAAGGAGGGAGAAATAGAGGAGATGGGATTGCAGAATGACCACATCCCACGTGGGGAGGACACTTTCTCACTTTCCTTCTCTCTCTCTGTCTCTCTCTCTCCCTCTCTGTCTCTCTCTGATAGACAGAAGCAACCTCTGGCAAATTAAAAAAAAAAAAAAAAAAAAAAAAAAAAAAAAAAAAAAAAACTTAACTTGCAAATATTGGATCTATGTAATTTAAATTTGGTAGTGTTTTACCCTAGAGCATGGCTGGAAAACTGTACCTTTGAATAATAAAAGGGAAATAGCCCAGGCTTATGTTTTGAGATTGTCATTGGACTGTTATTAAGAATAGTTTCTTTTCTTTCTTTTTCTTTTTTTTTTTTTTTTTTTTTTTGCCAGAGGTTGCATGTGCCCGCGCGCACAAGAGAGAGAGAGACAGGAAGACAGAGAGAGAGACACTCTTCCAATGAGGCATAGTCATTTTTCCCTTTGTCATTCCTCCAGCCCACCAGGATTTGGGGCATGCATACACATGCCCAGCCTAGTTTTCAAGGTGCCCAGATTTGGACAGTGACTGGCCCCCGGGATCTGGCTCCCTATGCACAGAGCTTACCTGCTGTTCTAAGGGACCAGTCCAAGAATGGCTTTTATTGTCAAAGATGACGCTGTAAATAATTGTCCAACCTGGATAATTTGGAGACTGGGAAAAATTTACACCGGGACAGCAGATGCAAACCTGCTGAAATGAAAATCTCAAGAAAAGTAAGAGGTATGCTGATCCAGTTGGGCTTTAAACAGTTACAAAATGATAGTTTGTGATATAATTTTTTAAGAAGCCCAGAGGCAGTTTCTGTATTCAGTTTTTCCCATCCAATTATGATACCTCCCCAAGTAGAATTCTTTTTTATATTTCCTCAACTGTTATATTTACCTATTGGTGACCTGCTGCATATCTAAACCAAGAACCTTCTCTCAAAAGCAAATCAAAAATGTTATGTGTGAATTTTTTTTTAATTTTCCAGTTCCAAAGCTTAGAAGAACCAATAAGCATGCTATCAATTCTAATTTAAATTGAAACCCACAGCTGTATTTACTGTAGATGGTCTTTCAGGGAACTGAATCTAATATAATTTCTTCACTTACCTAATCATATCGAAGGGATGTTCTGGCCAACCTGTTACAAGGAGAATATGTAATGAAATAAGAAGAGATAATGTTATATTTTATAACATTTTATATTGTTCTGTTATTCTTCAGTGGTGAGAACTAGTGGGTCATTCAGATTAAACATGTCAGAGTACGGAATGACTGCAGATGATAGTACAACAAAAAACAAAACTGAAAGTATGACCATGAATGGAGTCAGAGAGGTAAGACAGAATTCTTACATAGGCCCATATGTGGAGTGCATTCCTCAGTTCTTGGGCACATCACCACATAAATTGCAATGTGAAGGTGATCTGCAGGGCCGTGTCATTTAGTGACTCTATACCCAGGGTTTAGTAAAGTATTTTCATGAGAAACTAGGAAAAAATGTCTTTTTTATAATTTCTTATTCACATTTAATTGTTGTGTATACCTATAGCACACCATTTGTTTTTTTCAAAGTATGAATGTAGTATGTGACAATCAAATCAAGGATATTATCATCTACATCAGAGTATCCTTTTATACTTGTTAACTGATGTTTGTCCTGAGCCTTTTAGGAAAAACAGTTTAATACCAAGAGGATAGAGCCCAAAACTTCAAATAGTTTGAA
Source organism: Tupaia tana (assembly GCA_026018925.1). Classification (NCBI taxonomy): domain Eukaryota; kingdom Metazoa; phylum Chordata; class Mammalia; order Scandentia; family Tupaiidae; genus Tupaia; species Tupaia tana. The sequence continues at coordinate 93,474,833 of JAKSZU010000006.1, forward strand.
GTTTCCTAGTGAAATGAGTAGGTAAACTATAATTTAGCAAAAGGATACAGATCATAGATACACAATAGGTAGACCCAGAATAAAAGATACTGGCTCTCAGTATTCCCCATCAGCTCTCACTAGATGTAAAGTAGGAGCCCGATGAGCTAAATACAATATTGTCATAATTGTTTGCCCCCGTGATTTGCTATATATTTGTACACATATCACCTAATCTAGAAATATGATCAGTTTCTCACTGGGACTAAATTTGATACATTTAAAATTATTTTCTAAAAACAACCCCATATTCATGAATTATGTCAAACATTTATTTGAACATTTCTGCACATTTACTCTTTTCTTTTGTGTAAAAGCAAAACTCTATACAAACATTTAACTTCTTTAGAAAATAAACCTTTTTTTAACTTGAAAAATTAGGATATTGGGTATGCATTCACAACAAGCAGAACTCTAGTTACATATGGGTCTAGATATTAAGTTAACTCATTTTACTCTACTTAAAATAATCGGGGCTAAGTTTGGTTTAGGGTTGTGTACTGAGTCATCTCTGGGGTTACTCCTCCAGCTCTGAAGCTCACCCTGACGTTTTCTGCTAATTCCACCTAACTCCTAATAACATTGCTCCTACTCTTTGTCTTCAGAGTTGTCCCTGGCAAAGACCTAAGGAAACCCTGTATTCAGGAGTTAATGTCCACAAGGTTAGGAGGGATCTAGACAGGGTACTAAGGAACCAAAGGATGTAGGGAAAAGAAGAGTCAGGGAAGGCTGGAGTGAGAGAGAGATTTGTATGTGCTTGGAGTAGTTTTCCTGAAAGTATATTCTGCTGTGGGTACATTTCATCTAGTTTATGAAAGAATCCACAGAATGTTTTACTTCTGTTCAGGCAAGGTTTGTTTTAGGAAAAGTATTTGAGAATTCTCTCATACTCTATTTCCTTCTCCAAATCTTATTAGAAAACTGGGTTTCTAGGTGGAGTAGAATTGAGAAATAGAAACTAGCCCCCCCCTCCCCCAGAAAGAGTGTGAGGTGAGAGAAAACAGGTCTTGTTATTCAGCTCCCATTACATTACTTTTATAGAGATTCCTGGGAAAAGGGTTTGAGGCAGACAAACATGATTTCCTTTTTCCCCCACTCCTCTCAGGTCTGCAGTAGACAGAAGGACGTAAGATGGTAAGGAATGCTGAACAAGCTTCCGAATAAATATTAGGGCATCGATGACATTCCAAAGAATTCAGCTGAATAACAAAATCTTACAAGAAGTGTACATGCTGTGGCCAGCAGGTGGCATGGTAGTTAAAGCACTGGACTCGACTCGTACATTTTTAACTGTGGTTCAAGCCCCAGACCTGACAACTTGGCTCCTATGCATGCATATGTGCCCAAAGTTCCAAGAGAAGATAGAGAAGGGATTGCAGCATGGTCATTCCCCCTGGGGGAGATTTCTACTTTTTCTCTCTCTGTCTCTATCTGGCAAGTTCACACAGTCTATGGCAAAAACAAAGGACATACTGTATAGTGGTTTTTAGTTATATAAAATTCTAGAAACTATAATCTGATGTATAGGGTCAGGAAACAAGAAACAGATCTGTGGTTTCCTAAGAACAGAGAGGAACATTACAAAAGGAGAGAGGGAAATATCACCGATGGGAAGGATAAAATTTTAGGAGATGATAGCATGTTTATTATATTGTTGGTTTTGTCAGGTTCATAAACACACACACACACACACACACACAAATATGCACATGCACACATAGATACATATATGTAGATACACTTTACCAAATTGTACATTTAAAAAATATACTGTACTATGTGCCAATCTTATTTAAATGATTAAGAATAATATTTGTTTAATAATAAAGGACTGAAAATAACTTAAATGTTTTCAGTTTTGTTAACAATTTTATTACTAGGAATAGGTGTAACAAATACTTTGTGTCCCTGACTTGTCATGCATATAAAAATCTAAACTAGAAAACAAAGCCAATATAAAAAGTTTTTGTAGCATTTAAACACTCCATCAAGACTTTTCAGGGCCATTTTGCCAAAGCGCTAAGATTTTCCTTCTTATTTATTGTCAAAACACTTACTACTTAATACCAAAATAATATTCAAAATAATATTATAAATATGGTGATTATAAACATGTTTTTTAAAAGTTTCTATATTTAATCTTAACACCTTAATACCTAGTTTTAACCATTTTGCATTTCTTAGACATAAAAATAATTATGAATCTTTTATTATTTAAGGAATTTGCTTGGACTTCTCTAATTTGTTAGCTTTCAAAATACACTCATATAGAAAACTTCTATTAAACATCATGTTTAGCTTAATGTTTGCTCTTATCTACCTTTTCCTACTCAAATCTGGAAAATATTTATAACTGGATAATTATATACTTTTTGGTATGTTGAAAACTAAACATAAATTTGGGTAGAAAAATCAAACTTCCCTCAGTGTCATTTCAAACTAGGTTACTAGTTTAAATTTCTTTTCACTACTGAGCATTTGCTTTCTTTTGTATGTTTTAGAATTAATATTTTATAACATTACATATAAATTTTCCTTCATACCAACTTGTATTATACCAGTTATAAAATTTTATTTTTATTTTTATTATTATTATTTTTTTTTGAGAGGTTTTCGCTATAGGGCGTGTGCATTCGCCAGACAGACAGACAGAGACATAGAGACAGAAAGTGAGAAATCACCCCCCAGGGGGGATGGTCACGCCGCTATCCCTTCTCCCCCATTCTCCTCTCGGGATCTTGGGCACGCACGTACACGCGCCCGGCGTGAGTTTTAAGCCACCGGGTCCGGGACGCAAACCGTGGTCAACTACGTGGGAGTCCAGCGACATAGCCATTACGCTAACTGCTGGTTCCCACCAGTTATGAAATTTTAAACAAGTCAACAACTCATACACAATGTAAAGTTTCCAGAGAAATTTTAGGCTTTTGAATTCTAAATTTCTGAGTAACAATGGCTGGTGTGGTCCTGCCTACAGTCACCATCATGTCTAAAAGACCATTCATAGTACGCTTCCTTCTCTCTCTTTTTTTAAGGTTTTTGCCATAAGGCGTGTGCACTGGCTGGAGAGATACAGAGAGAGAAAGTGAGAAAGCACCTCCCCCAGGGCAGATGGCCACACCGCCATCCCTTCTGTTTTATTCTCCTTCAGGATTTGGGGTCCACACACACAAGTGCCTGCAGTAATTTTCCAGTCCCCACGTCCAAGACTCGAACTACAGCTAACCATGTGGCAATCCAGTGTGTTAACCACCATGTCACTCGCTGGCTGCTCATCTCCTACTTTCAAAAAACCATGAGAGGTATTGATTTTGAAACTTTAGACCCATTAACTTAAAATGCTTCATGGTTTAGAGCAGTGAAGTCCCCTGACCAGTAACTTTAGCATTGCCTGGACACTTACTAGAAATGGCAATGTCCTCAGACCCTATGCCAGACCTACGGAGTGGGACCAGCAGTTAGCAGTTATCCCCCCGGGGGGTGATTTCTCGCTTTCTGTCTCTCTGTCTCTCTCTGTCTGTCTGGCGAGCGCACGCGTCCTATAGCGAAAAAACCTCTCAAAAAAAAAAAAAAAAAAAAAAAAGACTCTGAGTTTTCCTCAGTGTATGGAGCACTGCCCCAAACGGCTTCCCTTAGGTCAAGCACCACACCCGATGACTTTCCCTGCCATTCATAAATGACCACCTGAGCCACGCAGGTAAACTGCTATCGCCACAAGCCACAATGAGCGGAACAAACCATGATAAGCCAGAGCGCTCCTAACGATAAGGACACAGGGCCACTATACGGCCCTTCTCAGAGAGGCATATAAACAGGCTCCTTGGACAGCCTTTCCACTCCGGGCAGTTCCGTGTGGGAACCGAGCAGCTGCTGTGCTGGAGCACCTACTTCAGTAGACGCAGCTCACCTCTCTGAGACTGGACCCTGCCTGGTGGAATCAGGCTGGCCTTGGACACCAGGGCTGTCCCGAGGATGCTGGCTGCAGACCCCTGCTGTGCCGAGTCACTGGAGAATGTTACTGGGAAAACCCTCATCTAGGATGGAGGACCCATTCCGGTGAGGCTTCCGGGGGGGTTCTCAGTGCAGTGTGTGGTGCAGGTGTCTGCCCCCAGCAGGCTCACATCCCCCTGTCCCTCCACAGCCCCCCAATCCATGCTATGCTTTCTTGCCTGGTGGGACACTGGATGTGAATAGAGCTGCGACACTGCGGAACTCGAGTTGCCGACTAATTCCTTGTGTTCCCAACACCCAGCCACCCGGGTGCTTCTGAGTCACAAAGTTTGTGATCACTAGACTAAATGACCACCTACATTTTCAACAGGAAAACATATAAAAAGTAGTTTGTCGAAATGGTTAAATATTTTGATCTCAATGAAGAGCACATGCCCAGGTACATCCGTGTACACAGCCAGAAGGGTCTTCATGATTCCTGGAGAGGGTAAGAATCTTTTTAAGGTTACTTGCCACAGGCAGGACTGATTCATTTTCATTCAGGATAACTTACAAGCTTTTGCCTTTGACATTTTTTTTTTTTTTTTTTAGATTGCACTGGAATCAGAATTCCTAGGCAGTAATTCCCAGCACTTAACCTAAAAGTAGCCTCCGTCTAACTGGGATGATATCTCAGTAATAAGAAGTCTGTCTCAGGGGAGCTACACAAAAACCGAAATTTCTACTCTCAAATTTCGACAGTTCTATTTCAACAAAGCGTGGTAAAAATGCAGAACACGGAGGTGAAACAATTGGAACTCATATCAGAATAGATCAGCATGCTGCAGAGACTGAGAAAATGCTACGAGCTCCCAGCTGGGAAAACTTGTAATTGCAACCAGCCAGAACATTGATATAGAGATAGCAAAATTACTAACAAAGGAAAAAGAAAATTTAGGAGACAAATAGAGGAAGCGTTTTCCTATGTATGACAAGAACCCTAGTAAATATGACAAAGTGCTCGTCAAGAGCAGAATGTTGAACTGGCGTGAAGAAAATAGAAAATTGATTACTACAATGACAAGCCACATAAAATGCCATAATAACAGCACAGGAACTCATCTCAAATAAAAGTGAAATAAAAACACTCTCCCAAATTAAGGGGAAAAATGTGAACAAAACTAAACTTCTTGCTTTGGGCAATTCTGTAACCAGAAACTATCGTCAAAAGCAATCAAGACTAATGGTAACATTATCATAAGGGAGAATACATATGGCTCTAGGGATTTCTCCAATACATACGTCTATAGCCTCCGTTCGCCTAACATCAGGAAAGCAGCGATCTAGGAGCTAATACCCCATTACAGTAGAATTCAAACAAAGCTATGCCACAAATTCATTTCTAAGCCAAGAAGTATCTCTTTCTTGATTCAGGCATACCAAAATGCAGGGAGACAGAAATCTACTTCAGTTATGTATTCAGGATTGCAACACTATACATATTGATGTCAACTAAAAAATTTATCATTACAGCTGGTTATTATTAATGAAGTCTTGTTCTAAAGTCAGAGAATTAAAGGGATCAGAAAGACTCCAGATCTCATTTGCAATTGTTATCCTTGAAAAGTTGCTCAGCTGCAACTGAATGGCAAGCACTATATAAGGGACTGCTGGAAAAGAAACCTCCGGGGAGTGCAAAGCCTCCTGCTGTGCCCTGAACTGTGTCCTCGACCTGGTGGGTTCTGGTGGACAAGATTTCCCATGTTTGAAGGCAACCACAGTTGATGTCTTAGCAATGGCTATGTAAGCCCTTTCAAAGTTACCAACCAAAGCTGTGTAGAATATGCTCACCTGAATTAAGCAAGTAATTGTGGTTGGTGTAGGTATTCCTGGGTTTCAAAGTTCTTCATGTGCCCCAAAGCAGCGGATTGGGTAGTAGCCAGGAAATTAAAACCAGAACTGCTTGGGATCTTGCCAGCTCCGTAAGAATAGCCATTGTGACTCACACAGTGCTTTGTGCTCGCGTCTCTTTCCCGCGGTTTCTCACGCTGCCCTTCACCAACTTTTCTCCCTTGTGTGTAGAGCTTGGCGTGTTTCGTGTCACTTTGCGTGAGGATATTTTGGCCACCTACCTCAAGCAGAACACAACAGTTCACTGAAAGGGATAAGCAAGAACAGTTTGTTGATATTTAATGACAACACTCTAAATACAGGCTTACCTACAGGGAGTTGTTTATTGTAGAGTGCAGAAAGAAATCTTTTATCATTTTGTACCATTCAATTAGTTTTATTTTTTAAAAAAATTTCCAGAAAGTATGTGAGCTCTCTCTAGAGAGAAATAGAGGAAGAGAGAGACAGCACCCCCTCATGGGGCATAGTCACAACCCAATCCCTTCTCCATTTATCTACCCTGTTGAGATTTAGGTCACACAGGCACATGTACCAGCATTTTTCTCTTTTTTAAAAAAAATATTATTTATTTATTTTTTAAATTATTATCCAATTAACCAGAGAGAGAGAGAGAGAGAGAGAGAGAGAGAAAATGAGAAAGCAAGCCACTAGGTCCAGGACTTGAACCATAGTTGGCCATGTAAAAGTCCAGCACTTTGACTGCCATAGCACCTGCTAGCCCTGTGCCAACACTTTTCTAGCTGCCAGGGTTGAGATTCAAATTGTGTAATTGGTCAAGTGGGTTCTGGTTACTTTAATCACTAGGCCGTAGAGCCAACCCCATTTGTACACACACACACACACACACACACACACACACATATTATTAGACCCATGTGTTCACTATTCACATAAATTACTATAAGGTCACAGTTAAGAATTCAAAAAACACTTAACCCCTTTAATTCATGTGATCTCAAAATCTTAAATAATATAAATATTTTTTGAGTAAAAGTCAAAGAAAAAGAACAAAAGAAGTAAATACAAAGTGAACTTTCTTATCAAAATAATTTTACAACAAAATGCACACATTTGTAATACATGTTGTAATAAGTTAAATACGTTTTCATTCCTTACTGCTACCTAATTTTTGACCCTCCCTCTCCATCTCTAAAAGACATTTAGTATTATGGAAGATAACATGAATACCACTGAATTTCTATTCTACAGTGTTCAGTACCTTTTTGGTTTTTATGGATCCTCATACAATCTTTTTATATATTACTATTTTTTTTTGCAAATAGCAAAAGGATGTACTGGATCATCAGAAAAGTTGACACATTTTTGCATAGAAAAATATTGACTTTTCTGAGTACCCAATATATGAGTACAACAGCCATGCTTTGCCTCCCCTCCATCTTCTTGCATACTTTCATGTCTTCAGAAGAGCTCGGTGTTTTTTCCAAACCCTGATACTCTCATGGATACTGTACCGACATTTGGGCTTGCTTCTTCAGTTCTTTTCATGTATCTTTATAATTTATTGCAATAACATCTTCTGCCCTCTTCTATGGACCATAACTATTTTGTATATTGTCAACTCCTAGGTCTTAAAGAACGACTGTACAAGGTAGTAATGACTGCAGACCCTTGGAGTCAGGCTGAGGTCTAGTTTCAGTGAGGTCAGGCATAAGCAGTGCTCTCTTCAGAAAGTTTAGACTCTGTTTCAGTTACCCATCCATATTACCCCTGTGTGGAACTAGAGATGCCTCATTATATACAGAATAAAATAGAAATTCATTATTTTAAAGTGTGAAATATTACAAAAACTGGTTGTGGACCAAAATTATTTATATTTAAATATGTTAAAAAGGAATATTACACAAAGGCATTATCTGAGCACAATAAAATTATGTTAGATATTAATAGAAATGGATAAACAACTAAGGGTTGTCTTTGAAAATGTCTTTGACCACGGCATGTAACTGTTAATTAAAAGATATTTTAAAAATGGTGAGAATGAGAATATTAAAAACAAAAATTTATAAAATGGGGGATATTTATAAATGTATCGGGGGAATCTGTAACTAAGGTATTTCTGTGAACAAGTCAGGTTGAAAAGATAAATGAAGTAAGGCTGGCTCTGTGACCTGGTGGTTAAGGAAGCTGGATCCCACATGGATGACACTGCATGGTTTAAATCCTGGCCTTGGTAGCTCAAAAACATGCCAGAGGCATGTGCACGCATACCTAAAATCCCAGAGAAATGGAGAAATGGAGGAGAAGGAATTGCAGGAGACTCAACAGCATTGTTTCTTAGGAGAGAAGGAAGCCTCCTTGACCTTGAGATTGCGACAAAGGTGTCTTACTGCGGCTCTTAGCATCTTTCATCTTCTCTCCAGAAGCATGAGTGCAGCGTGGGAGTTGGAGGGAGGTGGAAAGTGACTTACATTCATTGGGATATTCTGGAGTCATTGCGTATGCTTCTGTCAGCCCATTGCCTCAGGTGTGGGGTAAGAAAATCAACACATTACTGAGTGCAGATGTAAAGGTGAAATGCAGGTTGGGCTCTCAGGCACATCTCTGGTGCTCTGGCCCTTAAGGACCCTGGACTTCCAGCCTACTTTAAGTATATTCCTATAACACCAAATATCTTATTTCTAGATGTTTGTAACCAAAAACAAAGAAATTACTCAATGAAAGTCCTCGCAGGTATACTTTTTTTTAAGGTTTTATTATAGGGTGTGTGCATTTCTGGAAAGAAGAAAGACAAAGAGAAACAGAAAGAGAGAAAGTGAGAAATCACCCTCTGCCCCCAAGGGTTTGGCACACCAGTTTCTTCTCCTCTCTTTCCTCTTGGGATTTTGGACATGCACACGTACCCAGCATGACTTTCAAGCCACTATGTCTGGGACTAGCATCATGGTCAGTCATGTGAGTTCAGTGCCTTAGACACCATATCACCTATTGACCCCACAGGTGTACATTTTATATTAGAAAAGAGTCTATTAAGCAAATAAGCTACAAAAAGATGTAATTGTATCTATAACATATTTTTGAAAATTAAGTTACATCATATTACTTCCTCCAAGTCTGAAGAAATAGTGTCTTTATCACCCTTATGTAAGCTGCATCCATGAACGCTAGTTCCATCCTCCTTCCACAGAGTGACTCCTAACTACGCTAAGATTCTACTAATGAGTCCAATATCTGATAGAGTCGGAAATTGAATTAGTGGCTATTTTTAAAAGAATAATTTATTTTATTTTATTAACTAATTTACTTTTGTTACTTTGTTATAGTGCACATGCTCTTACCAGCGAGAGAGAAAAAGAGAATGAGAAAGCTATCTGGGACTCAAACCTCAGTCAGCCATATGAAATCTAGCACCTCAGTCACCACACCACCTGCCACTAGTGGTTATTTTATCCATATCTTTGTACTTCAGTTTTTTTCCTAAAAAGAATGATAAAAATTAAATACAACTTTTTGTGATACAATTTACACAATAATAATTATTCTTGTATCCATTAAGGTTGCACATGCCACCAAAAGGGAATGGTACTATTTGATCCTTCAGATGTTCATACCTGCATTCATCTGACCAAACGTTCTTGGAAAAAATGTTCCACAGCTTGAATAAATTCCCAGATTGGCTTTAGTCTCTGATAAAAACCTCTGACATTCTGTGAGTTTTCTGAAGAAAGTTTTCGAAATACTGAATATGAAAAGTGAACACTTTTTAATATAGCGTTTATAAAATTTATTTTCTTTAGTCATGATGAGCATAAACATGAGCACATTAGACTGTAAGAAAGAGAGAGAAAGAATAGAAGAGAGGAAAAGATGAACACGCTCTCCAGGGTCTCACAATACCCTTGCTCCAGTTTTCTAACCCATCAGATCCTGGAAATTTGCACATGTACCTGGCATATTTTGGGTAGACCAGGCAGGAGATATGAACCATGATTTCCATATGGGATCCAGTGTCTTCTGAGAAGCACATTACCGCTGAGCCGTGGAATCAGCCCTTTGATATAGATTTCAATGCATAATTAATCTAGATAATTAATAGAGAATGGCATTAAACATGTACTAAGTTTAAGATCCTTGTGTTTATATCATGAACAAGATGGTGTGATCTCTATCCTCAGGGAGCTTTGAGTCTAGTAGCAGTGTGGAGAGGTACAAACCCCTCATAATAAAAAGCAGAGTGTGCTAAGTATTCTGAGAACTTTACAAATTGCTATTATAGCATACACTGTGCCCTCTGCCAATTAATTCCAACTGGGAGGATTAGGGAATACTTTAAGGGAAAAAAAAAAAAGGAGTAGTAGAACTTCAAAATGAACACTCTTTGTGCAAATCAAAATAAGAAAATGATACTTTATCCTGGGGCAGAGGAAAGTCACCAAGTCAAGTAAAAAGAACGCATGCTTTGTTTAGGAGAAGAAATTATTCATTTGTAAGACAGTAAATAGTAGGAAACAGGATTTCTGAGAAGGTTGAGAATAAAGTTAAGACATGATGAAAAGGAAGCTCCCTCTCATTCAGTCTAATAAAAAGGTTTTGGAGACCACTTCCCTCATTCCTTCCTATTACTTGAACTGAGTTGCATTTTGGAGCACCATTTCCAGAAACAGGCTTTGCTGACACCTTGAAGGTTGCATGTCTTAGTTAACTACTGAGGGATGCATACTGACTGATGAACATGATTCTCAAGATGAGCAGGTGGCATAGTGGTTAAGGCACTGAATGCCCATATGGCTGACTGGGATTTGAATCCTAGATCCGACAGCTTGAAACATGCTGGGTTTGTGTATGTGTGTGTATGTGTGTGTGTGTGTGTGTGTGTGTGTGTGTGTGTCCAAAATCTTGAGAAGAGAATGAAGGAAAAGGGATTGTGGCATAGCCATTTCCCTGGGGGATGATTTCTTACTTTCTTTCTCACTGTCTTTCTGTTTCCAGCGAAAGCATGTGCCCTATGGCAAAAACAAACAAACAAACAAACAAAACAAAACAAAAACTAAAAAAAAGGCAAAAAAACAAATAAATAAATAATAACAACAACCAAAAAAATCCTCCAAGATTCTCAAAAAAAAAGAAAACAGAAAAGGAAAGGAAAAAAGAAAGAAAATAGAAAAAGAGAGTGCTAGCAGAGAATGGGAGAGGAGGTGGGGAGGGAGAGAGGGTAGAAAAGTGAGAAAGAGACACCAGTGGGTGGCATAGCAGTTAAGATGCTGGACTCCCACATGGTTGACCACAGTTTGAGTCCTAGACCCAGCAGCTTGAAACTCGTGCTGGGTGCATGTGTATATGTGCTCAAAATTCTGAGAGAAGAATGGAGGAGAAAAGATTGCTGTGTGACCATCCCCATGGGAGGTGACTTCTCGCTTTCTGTCTCTCTTTTTCTGGCTTACCAGTCAGCACACACGTCTTATGGGAAAAAATATCTTAAAGAGAAAGAGAGAAAAGTCGGAAAGAAGAGGGGAAAATGAGAAGACTGTCAACTACTGCACATGTCGAAGATTCTGATTAGATTAGGAATTCCAGTACCTGGGTTTAGTCACTTACTTCACACCAGCTTTCTTGACTCTGGCTCCAGTGAGTTTTCTTGGTATCGACTTCAGAACTTCATGGCACCCAGAATTTTATTTACTGATTCCTTATGGGAAAACAAACTGGCAGGACTGAATTGCTAATTTAGTTGGTACACCAATACCGTTACCTGAGGTGTCAAACCTCACATCCATAATAGGGCAGAGCTCAGGCTGCTTCTAGGATTGTAGAGTCCCAAAGACCAACGTTTCCACCTTAGTACCTCTTCAGTGATTCTTCTGACCTAACTGAAATTTAGTGTATTTTCCCTAGGACTATCGGAAATGTTTCAGGTTCCATTACCTCATCAAACCGTCCTTCTAACTTAATAAAATAATGAAAAGCAAAACAGTTTTCCATGGGCCTTCGTTGTAATTGATTCTCCAGGGCATCTTTGCACTGCCCCATTAAAATGATGTTGTTGTTATGATGATATTTCTCAGCAGGGGTGTTCGAAATAAATGATTAATATGCAAAGCAGTAAAAATGTGATTTTTGCTGTTAAATTGGCCAATGCTTATGATCTTCAATTTGTTCAAACAAAACAAAACAATGTTCAAGCCATTCTTTCTGACAGAGGCTTCTAAAATGCTACAAGCCAGGTAATTAGTGTCTTTATAGCATTGTCTTTATGGTAGTATATCTATCAATACATTTAGGACACTTGGATGATTGTGGTACCCCAATGTGCTTCAGAATTTAAGGCAAAACCTTGTGAAAAAAAAATTTTTTTTTTTTGCCTTATTACATATGCGCTCAGAGGGAGAGAGTGAGAAATCGCCCCCCAGAGGGGTGGCCATGTAGCAGTCCTTTCTCCTCCAGGCTCAATATTTTGGGCACACAAGCACATGTGTCCAGCGTGTTTCACAGGCCACCAGACAGGACTCAAACCTATGGAGTTGGCCATGTGGGATCCAGACCCTTACCCACCATACCACCTGCTGGCCCATCCATGTTACTTGTTTAAAGTGAGGGATAAACATTTCTATAACAGACCTTATTTTATTTAATGATTTTACTTATAGAACCTTTTTATACCTTGCTAGACATATTAAGCATTGCTTTAGTCTGTTTTCAAATTTTTTTTTTTTTTTTTTTTTTTGAGAGGCTTTTCGTTACAGGGCGCGTGCGCTCGCCAGACAGACAGAGAGAGACATAGAGACAGAAAGCGAGAAATCACCCCCAAGGGGGGATGGTCACGCCGCAATCCCTCCTCCTCCATTCTCCTCTTGGGATCTTGGGCACGCACGCACATGCGCCCGGCGTGAGTTGTAAGCCACCGGGTCCGAGACGCGAACCGCGGTCAACTACGTGGGAGTCCAGCGACATAGCCATTATGCTAACTGCTGGTTTCCTGTTTTCAAATTTTAAAGGTTCTATTTATACTTTTTTCGAAAAGAAAAATAGAGCCCAGATGGTTTTGTTTTTGTCTTGTCCTGCAGAACATAAGTAAACAAAACTATTGAGACAAATAGAATTAAGGAAAAAGTTTGTAATATCAACTTTCCTTACCTGGAAGTTCCAGGTACTCAAGCTTTTCCAGAGATTTCTAACAATATAACAAACCTGAAAAGCATGCTTTTAGGAGGGAAGCCAACAAGATTCCCCCACCGTGGCCGGGACACATACACACAGCACTTCAGCACTTGCCTGAATTCTTCACATATGCTTTCTGGTTTGCTCAGTGAACAAGCACCAAATCACTGGAGATTTTATGCCCAGTGACTTCTCACCAGGCAGAGTCTAATTTGGCAATGATTCTCGGGTCCTCCTGCTGAGAAAGCTGCTTCTGGCAGGAGCTCCCTGGCTGATGGGGGAGGTGTTTCCGCCCCTGGCTCGGCTCTCTTTCATCCAGGCCTAGGATCACATCTGCTCCTGGGGCTCCCAGCCTAAGTGAGGGACCTCTGAGCGAGGTGTGGGCACAGAGCACTCTGCCCTTTCTGGTTAAATGCCATCTCTCCCCTGTGTCAGCAAGAATACTCCTCATGGCCTAATGACCTTGGCTATTTTTTTCCTTATCTTACCTGAGATGCATAAAATGACATTGTGTGTAGAAGAAAATGGTGTAAATTAGACGGTGGCACTTCATGCCGTGGAGAAGTGACAAAAGGCGTGAAGTACGAAGGCATGCTTTTCCTGGAGTAATAGACTACAAAATCACCAACCAGAAAAAGCATTTAAGAAATAAGACAATATTCGCCAAAAAATTAAGGAAAAAAAAAAGAGATTTAAATAGTTGCTTTGTCTGAAAAAAAATTTCCTTATGAAGAAGTTTTCTTTTTTTTTTTTTTTTGGAGAGGTTTTTGACTAGATGGGAGTCCAGTGACATAGCCATTACACCATCTGCTGATCCTAATGAAGAAATATTTTAATCATAAAAATACTCTGGTAAACTTTGAGACTTGGAAATATAACATTCCTTATAAGAGTTATGGTTTCTGGGACCAGCAGTTAGAGTAATGGCTATGTCACTGGACTCCCATGTAGACAACCACAGTTTGAGTCCTGGACCCAGTGGCTTAAACTCATGCCAGGCGCATGTGCGTGCGTGCACAAGATCCCGAGAGGACAATGGAGGAGAAAGGATTGTGGCGTGGCCGTCCCTCCTGGGGCGGGGGGTGATTTCTCACTTTCTGTCTCTCTGTCTCTCTCTGTCTTTCTGGTGATTGCATGCATGCACCCTATAGCAAAAAAAAAAAAAAAAAAAAAGAGTTATAGTGTTATAGTTTTTCTGATACTGACCTCTACATAAGAATCCTCTATGCCTGAGTATGCTGAACATTCAGTGGAAATTTCTGCCTTATCTAAATTAAAATATTTAACAAGTAACATCTTTCTATAGGTCATATCTGCAGTGAATTTTAAGAACAATATTGCAAAAGGGAAAATAAAAGCAAAGAGGTTTATTTCTTTGCAAACTGAAGGTGATGCTAGGCCGTATTCCTGATGAAGTCAATGCAAAGATTTCCAATTATTCATTCTTAGTTGTACCTGAGAGAAGTGAAAATTCGTCCCATTTTACTCCATTAAAGACACTTTGCATTTCCATAATACTAGGTATTGAAGCTAAGCCTTTCCATTGAAACCACTCTCTGAATTAGTAACCACCTGAAGCACATTCTTTCTAAAGAAGGAGAAAATAATTTATGTCATCTCTTTGTGTGCTTCATTTAAATAGTTTTGTACATGTGTGAAAGAGAGATAGAAATATTTCAGAGAGAAATGGCAGACAAAGGAAAGGCTGTGGACTACGTGTGTGCTGCCTGTGGCTATTTTACAAGGAAATCTACCAGCTCTCGATAATGTGAAAATCTTCTTGAGAGGCACCGTGGCACAGCAAGTCAGTGAACCAGAGAAATTCAATTTGCCTACTGTAAAGTATGTTTTGTCTCTCTCAGAAAGCTCTAATTCAATCCAAAATTACTTTCTAGAAGCAGTCATTCTGGCCAAGGAAGGGTGTCTAGGGTCTGGAATAGGACAGAGTACAGGAGGTAAAACTGTCAAAACCCATTCAAGGCTGCTGCTCACTCCTGAGACGCCAACCACAGACCCACCTGGAGGTCACTGACCCCTTCCTGTTTTAGGTCTCTGTATATTCGTGATTGAATAACCTTTCAGAAACTTTTATCTTTGATCTGCGTTTACTCTAATAATGCCGAGGCAGGAATGGAAAACAGAGAAGACTGGTTAGATTAATAAGATGTGGATGGGTAAGGAAAATATACTTCCCCAATTCTATGAATCACAAATGATTTGTAGGTACTTCTGAACATGTCTAAGGAGTTTAGAAATGCCATTTTAAAATGTCTTTGTGGTTAATCACTGGATACATAAACTAATGGCTCATGGAAATGAATTCAAAACTTAGCATTTCCCTAAAATTAACTGTAGTCATGTCTCCTAATGAGGAGGATACATTCTGGAGAGTGTATCAGTCCATTTTGCTGTCATTGTGCAAACACTGAACAGCGTCCTTACATAGTCCTAGGTAGGAGAGCCTAACTAGATACCTAGGTATATAATCATAGGTATATAATTATAGCTATATGGTATAGCCAGTTACAGTCTTATACATGGTCTGTATCTTAAATGTCATTATGTGGCACATGACTTTAATATAATATGTATTATAAAAAACTTTTTCAATTTTTGTCAAACATCTTATTTTACCTCTGCTTTGTCTAGAAATTGTAATACTAACTTTGCTTATAGTTCTATTATTAATTTAATCATGCTTTCTATAATAAGAATTGTGGAATCTTCATAATTATTTTTGAATTATTAATATTAAATAGACATTTGTTACATTTCCTGAAAAAGCATAGTGTGTTCAATGTGATTTTTGGATTCCATAGCTAAATGTACAAATGAAAAAAATCTGATAATTACATATTGCTTATATAAGAATATAAAGATAGAGGGTTGGCAAATATCTTTAGCACTTCAGTAAAGTTTGTTTTTAAAATTAAGATTGCCTTCACATCTCAGGACCAGCAGATGGTTACATTGCTGAACTACCGCATGGTTGACCGCAGTTTGAGTCCTAGACCCAGTGGCTTAAAACTGATGTGGGGCACATGTGTGTGCATGCCCAAAATCCTGAGAGGAGACTGGAGGAGAAGAGATTGCAGTATGGCCATCCCCTTGGTGGGTGATTTCTCTCTTTCTGTCTCTCTGTCTCTCCAGTGAGTGCATGTGCCTAATAGCAAAAATCTCTCTCTAAAATAAAAAATTGCCTTCACATCTCAATATTTATAGACAAATGTATAAAATAATTACATAATTACTTATCAGTGTTTAGCAATAAATGCACAAGATTTAGTTTCTCTGGTAAATCATCAAAACAAGTTTTTAAAAATAATCCCCTTGGACATTTTTTAAAAATGTAGCTATCAGGAACTTCCCCTCAAAGATTCTAGTTCACTGGGAGGAAGCCAGTTATGACACCACCATATAAAAAACTACCCAATAATTACAACTGGAGGAGAAAACTCCTGCCATGCAAACATCTTTTAAAAACTGTCTTGAGAAATCACCTTTAAGTCTAAAAATATATATGCTATGATAATATTTTAGTAATTAAGCTATCTTTTTAAGTGACTTGAAACATTTCATAATTTACTTTTGGAGAAGTAGGAATAGTCTACGAATAGTTAACTAAGAAGAAGGCTGTAGCTTAAAAAATTTATTCTATCATTGAAACACAGGATTTAACTTTTTCAACAATGGTTAATTCCTTTGCCTTATAGTAGGGAAACTGGACTACAGCAAAGTAGATAAGTCTTATTAGATAGAGGTTGCATTCATTGCAACAAGTTCTCAAAATAATCAATAATTTTGGTCCAACATTGGTGTATAATATATTTCATCAAGAAAATGAAAATTCACAATCATACTTTCAAAATTGAGCAGTATGGAACTGCCAAATATTCTGGAATTGTCTTTTAAACATAAGCAGACATTCTTTGTGTTGCATACCTAATAACTGTGAGATATTTCTACATACTTAATGAAAAAATAACTTACTAAATTCTATTTACTCTATGAATGAAAAAGAAATGTGCCTTGAAAAATATTAGCACCCATGTATGTATTTTGTTAACTGAAGTCTGACTAAATAAATCCACTAGTATTTCTTATTTTTTTTCCTTTAATTATTATTTTAAGTATTTTGTACAGCTGAAAGCATGTGAAAATTAATAAAGACCTGGTATTCCATAGGCCATTAGACAATAGAATCAGTTTAAAGTCACTAATACCTTTTGGGACCAGCAGATGGTTGGACACTTCCACATGACTGACCTTGTTTCAAGTCCTGGACCTGGTGGTTTACTTTCTCATTTTCCCTCTCTCTCTCTCTCTCTCTCTCTCTCTCTCTCTCTCTTTTCTCTGGTCAAATTAAAATATATAAATAATAAATAAAAATTAATTTAAAAAGACATTAATACCTTTTATAATTTTTATAATTTTAAAAAATACTTTGATTAAGTGAGGTAATAGAAGATAAATAAGATAAAAAGAAAATATATATTCAATATTCATTTTTTCTTCTCCCAAGGGACAAAATAATCATGCAAACAGAGGTGGATTAACTATGAAACTTGTTAAAATTGTATTTCATAGCCTCTTCCTTTCATGAGTCCTTTCTAAGCTCTCCTTTTTTATTTATTGTAAATAAATATTCAGTTTCTTGTATAATACCATAATCTTAATTTTGTGTTCTTGAAAAGAAAGTTGCCTGTAAAATGTGGGTCTACCTTTGTATTATATAAAAAGATAAATGTTTATAGTTGAAAGAAAAGAAGAAACAAAATATATACTTATGTCTCCATTTTGATAGTTCTTACTCCATGAAAGCCATTGAAACTTTTCTTTTCTGAAATAGAAAACAGAACTATGTATATGCATTGCCATCAGACTAGAATAGGAGGGAGAAATGTTCTTTACGGAGGCGATGGACCACTCATTATTTTTATAAGGTGCCATCTTGTCAGCATGCAAAACAGTTGTTTTGGTTGGTTGTTCAGTTATTTCTTCTATAAGCTAGAAGACAGATATACAGACAATGAGCAAGTGAACAATGGTCTCAAAGCTGAAGTCTCTCCCTCGTCTTACAAAGCCCCAAATCACAGCAAGTGTGTGCCCAGCATACTCAGGGAGTACTCTGGACTTGAACTGGGAAACTTTCCATGTGGGATGGCCTCACAGAGGTTTGCGTTCTACCTCTGCACCATCATCAGATCTCACAAACTAAAGTTTTCAAGGCTCATACCAGTGACTGTTAAACAGGTTCATACTATCTGGACTGTGGCCACTTAGCCAGACTGTTGTGGGATACTCACCTCTATGGAAATTTTGCCCGCCTGCTTCCTCGGTTTTCACTGGAGCCATTCTGAATCGTCAT
The DNA here is from genome assembly GCA_026018925.1 of Tupaia tana. Classification (NCBI taxonomy): domain Eukaryota; kingdom Metazoa; phylum Chordata; class Mammalia; order Scandentia; family Tupaiidae; genus Tupaia; species Tupaia tana. The sequence continues at coordinate 93,493,194 of JAKSZU010000006.1, forward strand.
GTTGTATCCATTTTGTAAAGTGTAAGAGATCAAATATACTACCCCCAAATATGCTACTTTGGCAAAAAGATTATTTAAGCTAAAGTCACTTGAGATTCAAAACATACAGGAAGAAGCTCTCCAGGAGGTTCACTTATCTGACTAAAAGAAACTTCTGAGAAATGAGAACTACTACCAATTTCCAGTCTCAGGAAAGTTTTATGGTCATAAAGAAGACGGAAGTGAGTGCTCTGATGGACCCACACAAACTAACCTGACTCCATTAGTTTTCCCTCTCTATTTACCTTCCAACAGTCGGTAACACCTGGAAGTCTAAAACGCTTTCCTTCGTCTTGCCAGGTCTCTACAAAGTTAGTGTCTTTTTGTCAAGATACTACATTAGTCCAAGTTCTAACTACCATTTGGAGTTATTCCTCACTCATTTTCTCCCACCTGTACACACCTCAGATGTTAATAAACTGTTTCTTTTTCTTTTGTTATTTTGTCTGCATAATGAACAGGATTCCAGCCAGGGGATTTAGGAAAGTAGAAGAAAAAGGTGGTTTTCTCCCTTACACAACCTAATAATAAAAGCTGGATTTGCAACTGCACAGAAATAGAACTTGCGTCTGAGGTCTCTACATAGCAATAGCATTTAGGAGTGGAGATTCCTGTCACTTCACACTGAAGCCCAGGTGGGCAGATGGGCATTTTCTTCTGTTCTTGTCTTGTTCACTACCTTGTTTTCAGTCTTAGAAAAACACCTAAATTAACCATAAAGATTTACTTTAAGAGAAGAAACATTGTAAAGAAGTGAAATAAAAGAGAAGTGATCAACTCAGAAGTTAAAAAAAGGTAAAATACAACACATGTGTAAAAATTGACAAATGCTTTTAGTGGTGTGTGTGTGTGTGTGCGTGTGTGTGTGTGTGTGTTTAGGCAGGAAAACAGTGACAATAAAATATTTCTGTAAAAGAAAAATAAAAAGGAAAAAAGAATAGTTTTGAGATTTAGTTTTCAAAAATAGTTTCTAAAACACAAAGTTGATAAAGTCTAGAAAATGTATTCATCTCACTCTATATTTATAACCTATTATTGGAAAAGAAATGCTCAAGGCACAAAGGGAACTGAAAATTCACCTGGTCACGGGAATGTTTTGCTTCCATAATTCCAAAGGGTTTAAGTGTGATTTCAGGTGTTGTAACAGTTTGACTTGTTTCAAATGTTCAAAAATTATAAACATGTGGTAAGTACATACATACATGGTCAGGCACATATCAGTGATGAAGACTCATGGTTTCTTTTTTTTTTTTTTTTTTTTTGGAGAGGTTTTTGCTATAGGGCGCGTGCGCTCGCCAGACAGACAGAGAGAGACAGAGAGATAGAAAGCAGGAAATCACCCCCCAGGGGGGATGGCCACGCCGCAATCCCTTCTCCTCCATTCTCCTCTCGGGATCTTGGGCACGCACGCACACGCGCCCGGCGTGAGTTTAAGCCGCCGGGTCCAGGACTCGAACCGCGGTCGACTACGTGGGAGTCCAGCGACATAGCTATTACGCTAACTGCTGGTCCCTTTTTTCATCTTTTTTTTTTTTTTTTTTTTTTTTTTTTAAGACTCATGGTTTCTGATCCAGTAATAGATAGTCTGGTTCTATTTATAATTTATTTTATTTTTAATCTTATTTTCCTAGCTTTTAATTGACATAAAATATTTGTACATATTTCTGATGTACAATGTGATTTTTCAATACTTGTATACATTGTATAATGATCAAATCAGGACAATAAGCATTTCTGTCACCTCTAACATTTATCATTACTTTGTTTTGTGAGCATTAGAGGTGCTTTCTTCCTATTTTATTTTACTCTTTTGATTTTAGGAAATGTATTTATTCCATGAGAAAGAGAAAGGGGGAGACAGAGAGAGACACAGCAGGCCCAACAAGGCCCGGAGTGACATGATCTGCCCCTAACAACAGCCATCCCGGGATCAAGGACGCGCTTGGGCCTGGCATACACAGGGAGGTCCCTGGGCGTGAACTAGTCACCCTCCCAAAGCATGCTTCTGATTCCTGGCTTAGCTGCTGTGCTACAGTCCAGCTCTTCCAGGAGTTTTCCTCTAGCTTTTTGAATTATACATGAAATGTCACTAACTATAGCTACTCTGCTATGCCTTGGTGTCCCTTGCCATAGAACTAGACAAAGAAATGAATTTTTAAATACGTATTTAGCAGAAGTTGGCTGTTCCGATGATCTGTTCTGAACTTGCTATCTGCCATTTGTTTTCTTGACTCCAAAGATCTCTGTTAAAAGGGGGCTTGATTTCTGGAGTTTACTCAGGAGATGTGAGCCTTATGTCGAGACTGAATAAAACAACGACATCTTTTTGGAGCCCTTTTTTTTTCTTATTATAAAATGAGAGATTCCGTTGCTTTCTAACCTTCAATTCAACTTTATGTATAAAATATAAAATTTCAGTGAAAAAGGAGTATTCAGACTTAAGCCAGCATAGAAGAGCAACCACTAACTGTTTCTATAGTGGTTATTTTGGGTTTTTCTACCTTTTCTAGAGTGAAAGGGAGAGGCCGCTATGATTGACTTCAGGAAGGTTTCAATTTTGCCCTTTTTGATATAGTTTTTTTTCATTTTCCTTTCATTTCATCTTCTCTTTCCCCCAGAAAACTAGAGGGGAAAAAAAAATGTAGGGATGATAAAAAGAGTGGGAGAGAGGAAAAAGAGGAGAGAAAAGCTTACCATTTTAATATTGCTAAGTAGGCTATAGTTTAAGATGATTTATAACCATTATTCAGTTGTAACCTGAGTAAGCCCAGCATTGAAAGAAAGACCCTGAATTGAGAAAACAAACAACATAATTTTTATGAGGACCTTAAAAAAATCTATAAAAAAATATACAAAATTATCAAATTGTAAAGTAACTTTGGTTTCTGGAGCAATAGCTTCTATAGTTGATTTTATTAATAAATGAACTCATTTGAAGCTATTTTTCTTCTTTCTCTCCTTGATGAAATTCTTAGTTTGATGTAAAAATTGCATTTTTGTCTTATTTACTAAAAGTAATCATTTTGATTTTAGACAGTAGTACAAAAAGAAGCTCAGCTATCAGTGTTTATTTTTGAATGTTTTCTCTTTCCTATGAATAAAAGACTATACTTTTTCATTTCTTTAGGAGGAAAAATTTTGCCTATTTCTTTCTTTATTTTGAGAGACTTTTTTGTTATGGTGGTGCATATGCTCGCTGGAGAGGCAGAGAGAGAGACAGAGAGACAGGAAGCAAGAAATCAACCCCCAGGGTGATGGTCATCCCTTCTCTTCCTTTCCCCTAGGGATTTGGTCAGGAGCCAATGTGCCCTGAGGCAAAAACCTCTAATTAAAAAAGAAAACTAAGTGTAAAAGTCTTTTTAGATGTTTTTGAAAGTCCAACAGAGCACATATAATCCAAACATAGTGACTGGCAGCTCAAATAAAATTAATAACTATCATGAATGAATAAATACATCACGAAATAAACACATCAGAGTAAAAATTGTCATTATTTGTGATTTGAAACACTGAACAATGTGAAGTCCTCAAGAACAAATGCTTTTCTTTTTGGAGAGGTTTTTGCTACAGGGCGCGGGTGCTCCCCAGACAGACAGAGAGAGACAGAGAGATAGAAAGGGAGAAATCACCCCCCAGGGGGGATGGCCATGCCCCAATCCCTTCTCCTCCATTCTCCTCTCAGGATCTTGGGCACGCACACACACCCGCCCTGTGTGAGTTCAAGCCACCGGGTCCGGGTCTTGAACCGTGGTAGACTATGTGGGAGTCCAGCGACATAGCCATTACGCTAACTGCTGGTCTCGGACAAATGCTTTTTGTAACAGTCTTTTCACTATAGTTTGGGCTGCCAGCTTTTGCCTGTATCTTTTCCTTTCACATGATCTAAGTCTGGAACTCTTCTTAACAAGTGGTATGATTTGTTAGTCTGTCTGCAGTGTGCCATTTTGTATTCCCTATTTAACTTTTTCGATTATTAGGCCATGAAAAGCAACAAGAAATAGGAAAAAAAGCAAATTAATATCCTGTCGGGGGGAAAAAAAAAAAAAAGGCTATGCTGACATCTCTACAGGAAGGAATTTAGAGAACTTCCAAGTTATCAATCAGGTCAATATGTTATGTATGCAATTTTTATCATAATATTGAAAGGCAATAATATTTTATGTCATGTGTGATATATACTCTAATAGCATTTACTTAGTGGAAAGGGTTTGAAAGACACTTAGCAAATATATCTATTTTCTGGAGATATTGAGGTACTTCACTAAAGAGGGAGTTCAATTTGTTGACATCATTGACATCATCTTGGGTGATTTTTCTCCATATTACTATGTGCCAATTTTAATAATGAAGAAAATCCTTCTCTCTGAGAGGACATTTTCCCTGCCTCACATCCTCTCACCAAGATTCACTTTGCCTTTGCCTTTCATAAAGACCAAAGAGTCATAGTCCTTAAAGAACACTCTCCACTTACTGGGACAGGATTGGTTACTGATTGTCATTTAGAGCCTAGATGTTAAAAGCTATTTTTTTTTCCTCCTAAGAATATGTTCTAATCCAATTTCAAGGGACAAAGCACTCTTCACAGAACAAAATATCTAGCCCTTCTTGTTCCTCAAGACCCCGCTCTCTCTTTCACTGATCCTCAAAACATTCTTTTCTAACCCTGTACTCAATAAAGCTATCATCAGTATATTTTTTATTTTTTCTATTTTTTTCTTTTGTGAGGAAGTCAATAGGTCTTTTCAATCCTAAGCATTTTGCTTTTTATTGGGACATATTCTCTTTACCAGTTTCTTTTGTTATATATTTATATCTTCTTTCTTATTCTCTATCCTGGATATCTTCCTGAAGAATTTTGTAGATTAGCCTTGTCTTAATATTGTATTCTGTTTTGTGAAAATTTTATTTTATTCTATTTTTAAAATTTGATTTTTTTATCAATCTTGATTTTGATTTTTATTACAATTACCATCAATATTTTTTAATCGCCAGAGGATGTGTGTGCTTGACAGAGAGAGAGGGAGAGAAAAACAGAGGGAGAAAATATTACCCATGGGGCATGGTCACACCACAATCCCTTCTCTTCTTTCTCTCCAGCCTGTTGGTTGGGGTATGCACACATACATGTGCCTAGCATGTTCTTCCAGGCCAAGCCTTGATCTACTATTAGCCATGTGGGATCTGAGTTCCCTTAACCATTAGGCTAGGAACTAGGCCCACTAGGAGTTTTCTAATTGCTTTCTAGTTTGTTATTTTTAATAATAAATGTTCAATTTTTTCATAGATACAGATTTTTTTCTTTAGAAGTATCTATGAGAATATTAAAAATAGATTCAAAATGATCTTCATTTCACCTTATCCTTTTTTCTTAATGTTGCTCTTTCGTCAAGTCTTTGATAGAGATTCTTGGCTGTCTTTTGATTTTTCTAAGAATTAGTATACTTTATTTTTCATCGTGGTTTTAGCTTCAGAGGACAATTAAGCAGAAAGTATCGAGTTCCCATTTAGCTCCTGTCCCTTACTTTGCAGAAGGTCCTCCACTATCCACATCCTGCAGCAGAGTGTCCGGCTCATTTTTAAGAGTGAAGTTCTTTTATGTTTGTTTTTTTTTGAGAGGTTTTGGCTTTAAGGCACATGTGCTTGCCAGGGAGAGAGACAGAGACAGTGAGAGGGAAAGCGAGAAATTACCCCACAGGGAGGTGGCCACACTGCTATCTCTTCTTCTCCAGTGCCCTGCATGCCACGGGTCCGGGACTGGAACTGTGATTGGCCATGTGGGAGTCCAGCAATGTAACCTACTACACCATCTGCTAGCCCCATGAGTAAAATTCTAAAATGTCAATTAGGAGTTCTGTGTTGGTAAAATACACTGGGTGCTGGGCTTAGGGCACAACAGTTGGTTCATGGCTAGAGGATTTTAACTGGACACACAAAATTACTACTTCCTATAGAGTAGTTCAGTTTCTCCAGAAAACTCTTCTGCCTGCATTCAAACACAAATGGCTATTTTTTGTAACTGTGCTGTGAAAGAAACCTGGAGAATGTTAACCATATACAAGGTAGACACACAGAACATGTCTAAAGGCGATGAAGTTCCAGCATAATCCTACCCAGCCCATCCCAGCCACGATTAGCTGGATCCTGGTAACTGACATTTTGGTTTTATTAGTCTTGTAGCATTTTTATTGCAGGAACTAGTGAATATAACTGAATGCAGTACACAGCATAATGGCTCCCAAACATATCAGGTCCTACTCTTAGATCCTGTAAATGTTACCCTTTATGGAAAAAAAAAAAAAAAAAAAAAAAAAAAAAAAAGTCTTGGCAGATGTGAAGAAGTTAAGGATTCCTAAATATGGAGATTATCCTCGATTATTCACATGTATCCAAGATGCAATGACCAATGTCCTTAAATGAGGGAAACAAAGTAAGATTATGTACAAAAGAAAAGGAGAAGAGTGTTTTATAGGGCAGTAGAGATTAGAGTAATGTATTCAGGGACCAGCAGTTGGCATAATGGCTATGTCGTTGGACTCCCATACAGTCGATCATGGTTCAAGTCCCAGACCTGGTGACTTAAACTCATGAGGAGCACATGTTTGTGCGTGCCCAAAATCCCAAGAGGAGAATGGAGAAGGGATTGTGGTGTGGCCATCCCCCAGGGGGTGATTTCTCGCTTTCTGTCTCTCTGTCTCTCTGTGTCTTTCTGGTGAGCGCATGCACCCTATAACAAAAGCCTTTCAAAAAAAAAAAAAAAAAAAAAAAAGAAGAATGTATTCTAAAGCCTGGAAATGGAAATGACAGCCATCACCAAAGGCTCAAAGATGCGAGAAATAAATGATCTTCTACAACCTCGGGAGGGACCCAGCTCCTGCCAACATCTTTTTTTCAATCTGCTGATACTGATTTTGGACTAAATAATAGAAATGTATATGTATATAATGTATATAAATAAATTTATATACATTTTAGCAATAAGCCTATAGTAATTTGTTCCAGCAGTCATAGCTAATACTTTGAAAATTGTATTCATATGAATCGTAGCAGGTAAGTCCTAACATTTTCTTTATTTTTGTTGTCTAAAAATCAGTCTAACACTTAGTAGCTTAAAACATTTTATTTCTTTTTATTACCTCTCATAGTCTCTGTAGATCAGAAATTCAAGAGTGGTTTTGTGGTGGGAGAACTTGCTATGGGTCTCTTGCATTTCTGCCCCTCTTCTGAGTAATAGTCATTGACAATTTTGTTTCACACTGTTTATTAAAGGACGTTCGTGCAGCAGTGAACTTTGGAAGATAAATACATTGTCTCTTTTCACCTCGGAGGATTTTTGTTTTCTAATCAGTACAACAGAAACGTTTCTCTCTTGATAACTTGGGGAGATTATTTACTTCATATTTGAAGAATTTGCTCAATTTATGGTATGTAAAATTTTGATATGTTTTCTAATGATGAGTGGAAAATTTCTCATCCACTTTTCTAGATACTTTTAGTATCTAGATATAAAAGAAGTTTGTATTAGACCCTCTTCTTATAAGAAATCATTTAGTATGTTCGTAAAATATAAATATATCAGAGTAAAAGCATCTTAATGAGGTATCCCTGAGTAAATATTTATTATTAAATAAATTACAGTATTAGAATGTTTTCACCAAAAATATTAATTGTCTTTTTCTAACATTGACATAAAAATTAACTTTATTTTTTGTTATGGAAATAACACACACAGGGCCAGCTAGTGACATGGTGGTTTAGGTGCTGGATCCCACATGGTGGACTGTGAGGTTTGAGTCCCTGACCCATGACTTCACACACATATCAGGTGCATGTGCATGTGTCCCCAAATCCTGAGAAGAGAATGGGGAAGGCATTGTGGCATGACCATCTCCCCTGGGAAATGATTTCTAACTTTCTCTCTCTATGTCTACAATGAGTACATGTGTCTTACTGCAAATGAAAAGAAAAGAAAAAGAAGAAGATAAAAAATCTTCTGTAACTTGGTGAAATATTGAAACATATAAAATATTAAAAAAAGTAAACTAACCATAATTAGGCCATTCAGAGATAATCATACTTAGTGTTTTAGTATGTAATTTCCAGAACATTTCAAGACATAGAATTATAAATTTTATTATATTTAAGATTTGTTATCTTGCTTTCACTTACCTCATAATAGCAGAAATTACATGCTATTAAATATTATTTTACTGATGATATAGTATTTTATTCAATTAATAGTCCATCATTTAATCTATAGATTCCTTCTTTAGACAGTGAAAAATGGAAACACTATATTATTAATATAAAATGTGACATCCTTATATATGCATCTTTCCAGTAAACTCAGATGATTATTTTTAGAAAAGTATTCTGAAATTAGAATTTCTAGCTCAACATTTATGAACATTTTAAGCTGGTTAACATTTATTGCACTCCGAAACAATTTTATTCAATTTCATCTCTTGCAACAGAGTATTTTTTAATCTCACCAACTTTTTGTTTGTTTTTTTGTTTTTTTAAGAATTATTTTATTTAACTTTATTTACTTACTTATTTTAATTTGACCAGAGAGGAACAGAGCGATAGAGAGCAAGAGAGAGGAAGTAAGAAAACAAGCTGCCAGGTCTGAGACTCGAACTGTGGTCAGCCATTTGGGAGTCCAGCATCCTTAACCACCACTCCATCTGCTGGCCCAACCCCACCAACTTTTGAAGAACATTAGACACTTAAGTTATTATATTTCTGTTAAAGAATTCTCAATAGTGATTTCTGCTCTATTAATGTTGTGTAAAGGAAAATATACTTCCTAGATATTTCTGAGGAAAGTAAATAAAATAATAGAGTAAGGAGTCTATATTTATTTTATGTCCTATGTAACATAGACTTAATATATGTGATTTTTAAATTTTATTGTATTGTAACAGCAATGAAACATATTATTATGCTAAAAGTGGAGATGTGACTTGTACAAGGTCACATAGGTATTAAGATATGAAGAATGAGTTTTGCTTTCATAAATGGAATAATAGAAAGTGAATTTATCTACTCACAAGATGACCCCCAAAACTGACAAAATATATGAAAAACTGATTTTCAAAATAGAACATTAGACAAAGTAGTGATTTCTGGAAATGAAGAACAAATGATGCAACTCTTAAAATTGCCCCACATTACTTTTTTTGAGCAATGACGCTGCTGGGGGGAGCTATGCAGGGTACAGAATTCCCTACAGTAAGCAAAGTCTAGAGTTTGCGGAAACCAGGGCAACCAGTGTTTGAAGTATTGAAAATTGGAGAGACAAGAGCTGCACAGAGAAATATCCTTCAAGAGCTGTAAAAGGTATGTTTCAGTATCCACTAGAGCCTCAACGAGTGTTTATGTGTGAAGAAACTACCTTAAGCTAGAGAAAGAACCATCAAAAAGTTAGGAAGAAATTTTATCTGATGCTATATTTTAGCTGGAGTGTAATACTTATAATTTAAGTTAAAGGACTCAGAAGCATCCATTAGGGAAGAATAAATGTTCTCATTCCATTAAACACATCTTAAAAGCAAGATCCAAAAGTATCAAATCGTTTCCAAGTAACAATTGTTTCCCTTAAGAAAACTGAAGAATTTTTGTAGAAATAAAATGATATTCAGGGCAAAGTAAAATTAATAATGACTCAGTCAATAACATAATACCAGGCATACGAAGAATAAGGAAATATGACCTATTATAAGGAGAAATATCAATCGATTGAAATGGATCCAGGACAAACACAGAGGTTAGCGTTAGAAAATAAGAATGTAATCAATTATGACTATTTTACATATATTTAAACATTTATGTAGAGATAAGGAAGATAGGAAAAATCTATATAAACTTAACTTTTAGAAATTAAAAGTAAAAAGTCTTGATGAAGCACGCATTGAATACAGTTAATGGCAGACTGGCAGATTCAACATGGCAGAAAAAAAGTACCCCTCCCCCCCAAAAAAAAGCATGGCAGGATAAAGTACCCATTTTGAAAGTCAAAGAGAAAATAAGAATGAAAAAACAAACAGAGCATAAATACATAGTCTATATAAGTAGAACTGAAATTTCCAAAGGAACGGGGAGACAGAAAAGAAAAACATTTGAATAAGTAATGGTTGAAATTTGCCAAATTTGCTGAAAAAGATAAATGTACAGATTTAAAAAGATCAAACAACCCCAACATAAGAAGCATAAAATAGTAAACAAAGGCATATAGCATAATCAAATTGCTCAAAATCAGTAATATAGACATAGTCTTAAAATATCCAGAGGGAAGAATGATTTGCATACAGAGTAACAAAGACGATGACAGCAGATTTATCAGAAAACAATGTAAGCCAAATGTCGTACAGCAACCTTTTCAAAGTACTAAACAAAAACAAAAATCAAATAGAAAATGCTATCAACCTATAATTCTTTGGAAGCATATTTTTGAAAAAAAAAAAAAAAAAAAAAAAAAAAAAACCAAGAAAGCCAGACAAAGATAGTGGAAGATAAGAAAACTTTCAGTTAATATTTTTTCATGAATAGAGATACAAAACTCCTCAGTAAAATATTGGTAAATAAAATCTAGTGAGGGATGAAGACATATCACTCCTCGGACAAGTGGCATTTCCTCTAGGCATGCAAGGCAGTTTCAGCATTTGGCAATCAAACTACAGAAGCAAGTGGCTGAAAGAAAACATGATTGGGAAGGGTTTTATGCATCTATGCCTATCCTAAACTTTTGGGTTATACTCATAAATGTAGTTTTCTCTTTTTTAAAAAGATTTCTTTATTCATGGTATAAAAGACAAAAAGAGAGAGAAGTGGACATCCTCCACAGGGTCTGGACACCGGTCCCCTCCCCCAGTCCTCGAGCCTATCAGATCTTGGGTTCTTGAATGCATGCCTGGTATGTTTCAGGCTGACTTGGCAGGGAATTCGATCCACCATTGCCATGTAGGATCCGGTGTCTTTTGAGTAGTGCTCTACTCCGTAGCCATGAAGCCAGTTGGATAAAGGTATAGTTTTTCTTTTTACCTGTCAATCATATGCCAATCAAGTGGTTTAAAGAAACCAGAAAATGATCAATTGACACAATAATATGATCAGCACACCAAAAAAGCACTTGACAAAATCTAACATATTTCATGACAAAAAAACAATATCCAGCACAGCAAAAATAGAGAACTTCCTCCACTTAATATTTTTTTTGGGAGATTTTTGTTTGTTTGTTTTTTATACTATAGGGCACGTGTGCTTGCCAGAGACAGAGAGACAGAAAGTGAGAAATCACCCCCGGGGGGATGGCCACGCCGCAATCCCTTCTCTTCCATTCTCCTCTCAGGATCTTGGGCACGCATGCACATGTGCCCAGTGTGAGCCTGGCATGAGTTTAAGCCCTGGGTTCAGGATAGCAACCAGGGTCATCTATGTGGGAGTCCAGGGACATAGCCATTAGGCCAACTTCTGGTCCCAAGAACTTCTTCCACTTAATAAATAACATATCCAAAATAATAATAATAATAATTAAAGTTACCGTACAGTTAACAGCTAACATTATACCTAATGGAGAAAGGCTGAATGTTCTCTTTTCAGCACAGGAACAAAGCAAAGATGTCCTCCATTGCTGCTCTTTTGCTGCAAAATACAGATGTTCCTTCACACACAGTGGGATTGTATCCCAATAAACCAGTTGAAAATTAAAAATATTGTAAATCAAAAATGGGTATTTTGTAGCCAAGATGAGATGTAACAAAAATGACATACAATATCTGAAAAATGTTGACAACACAATACCTGTGGAGTATTGGGTGGCTTGCCCTTGTGACCCCATGACAGACCAAGAGCTGCAGCTCAGGACAATGCCCAGCGTTTCAACAGAGTATCTACCACATATCTTTATTGTGGGAAGACATCAAAAGTCAAAATCTAAAGTAAAGTATCTGCTGAATGCTTATTGCTTTTGTATCATTATCAAGTTGAAAAATAGTAAGTCAAATCATTATAAGTTGGGGAACATCTGTACTGGAAGTTTTGAATCTGCATAGTAAAGCAAAAAAGAAGGAATAAAGATAGGAATGGAAGATCACATTACAGATGACATAGTTGTTTACACAGAAAACCCTATTATACACACGCACACACACACACACAAATAATTAATAAGTGACAAGTGAATTTAACAAGATTGTAGGATCCCAGATCAACGAAGAAAAATTAAATAAATTACTACACACTAACAATAAGCCCATGGTTACAAAACTTAAAAACCTAATAACATTTAAAATTCTCAAAGTTAAATATTTAGTTCTAAATTTAGTAAAACGTGTACATGATGTGTATCTAAAAATGTCTAAAAATAAGATGAAGAAAATCAAAATCAAATACCTTAATAATTAGGGAGGGGGGACTTAATGTTCATAGACTGGAAAACTCATCCTCATAAAGACTTACCTTCTCCTCCAATTGACCTATAGGTTTAATACAATTCCAATAAAAATCTTAGCAAAATTTTTTTGGAGAGATAAATAAGTTAATTCTAATGTCTATATGGAAAAACACGGGGACCAGAATAGATAAAAGTAGTTTTAAAAATAGGAATAAAATGGGATGACTCACTCTACTGACTGTAAACATTTCTGTGTGATATTGTAGAGTGATGAACACATACATTAGTACAAGAGGATATAGAATCCAGTAATAGACACACATAAATATGCAGAACTGGTTTTTGACAAGTTTGCAGAAACAGCTCAATGGAAGAAGAACAGTCACAAAAAAAATCATGCTGAATCAATTGGACATTCATTGGCCTAAAATGAACCTCAACCTAAACCTCACAGAAAAAATGAACTGACAATACATCATGGAGTTAAATATAAACATAAAACTATAAAATGTTTGGAAAGTATTTGAAGAATATTTATAATCAAGTACTAGGGGAAAAGTACTATTTGATCTCTAAATCACTTTACATAATAGAAAGGTCGGTAAGTTGGACAGCATTGAAATTAAAATTTTTGTCCCATAAAGGTCCTATGAAAAAAGATACACTGCAAACAAAATAAGAAGATATCTGTAAACCAGATATCTAATAAAAGACTTGTATCTTGGTAATACAACGAAATGTCAAAATACAAAATACAACAATAAAAACAACAAAACCCGAAATACTGTAATAAGAAAATGGGCAGGACTGGAACCAGCAGTTGGAGTAACGGCTATGTTGCTGGACTCCATCACCCCAGGGTGATTCGAGTCCCGGACCCGGTGGCTTAAACTCACGCCAGGTGTGTGTGCGTGCAGGCCCAAGATCCCGAGAGGAGAATGGAGGAGGAGGGATTGCGGCATGGCCATCCCCCCTGGGGTGGGGTGATTTCTCGCTTTCAGTCTCTCTGTCTCTTTCTGGCGAGCACACGTGCTCTATAGCAAAAAATTCTCCAAAAAAAAAAAAAAAAAAAAAAAGGAAAAAAGAAAAGGGAAGAAAAAAGAAAATGGGCAGGACCAGCACCATAGTACAGTGGATAGGGAAACTGTCCAACAATAGTTCAAAACCCGGCACTGGAGGCTTGGAAAACTTCTGGGCACATGTCTGTCTGTGCAAGATCCAGATACTCATGTGATAAAGAAATGGAACGAAAGAGACCACAGGGTGGAGTAACGGTTATAGTTATATCACTGGACTCCCACATGGTCGACTGCGGTTTGAGTCCTGGACCCAGTGGCTTAAAACTTATGCAGGGTGCATGTGCGTGTGTGTGTGTCCAAAATTCCAAGAGGAGGATGGAGAAGAAGGGATTGAGGCATGGCCAACCCTCATGGGGAGTGACTTCTTGCTTTGTTGTTTCTCTGTCTCTCTGGAGAGCACATATGCCCTATAGCAAAACAATTATCTTTAAAAAAAAGAAGAAGTAGAATTGGAACAAAAAAGTTGTGGAGTGAGAGTGATCTTGGCTTATTGAGGGGTACTTTCTCTTTCTCTAGCAAGTGTGTGTGCCTCCTGTCAATTAAAAAAAAATTTTTTTTTCAAAGAAAGAAAATAGCCGAAAGATATGAATAGGTATTTCGCCACACATATCTGAAAAGTTAATATTCCTATTATCAGAGAAGTACAAATTAAAATCAAAATAAGCCATCATGACCCATCAGTATACCTAAAATAAAAAGTAGTGGTAACAGCAAATGTTGGAGAGAATGTTCTTTTCCACTGGACAAAAAGCATGGTGGTTTCTCACAAACCTAATTATGTGCTTCCTACCATCTATAATAACAACTAAACTTTGCCATTCACTCTGAGCAGTGAAGTCTTCTGTTCACACACACACACAAATCTTCACATGAATTTTTATAGCAGCTTTATTGAAAATAGCTAGCAGTGGACAATCCAAAGGCCCTTTAATGGCTGAATACCTAGAGTATGGAAACTGAGGTACATCCATTCTGTGAAATGTTTTCCAGCAACAAAAAGGAACTAAAATCCACAAATACTACTTGGATGAACCTCAAAAAAGTTATCCTAAGTAAAAATAGTTAAACGCAAAAAAATGAATGATTTCATTTGTGTAACATTCTTGAAATGACAAAATTATTAAATAAGAGAAAAGGTGTAGTGTTTATCAAGGTTATTGGGTTATGGGGAAAGGAAGAGTAATCTGTGAAGGAACAATGCAGTGAAGACCAAAGCAATCTACAACGTGCTGAAGGTGCATAGAACTAAAAATGTGTGAATGCACATGTACACACATGCACACACACGCACACACGTACACACATGCACACACATGCACACACATACAATGCATGTAAAGTTGGTGGAATCTGTATAAGTTCTTTGCATAATACCAATATTAATTTTCTGGATTTGGTATTGTACTTCGCAAGATAATTACTACTGAGGAAACCAAATTGAAGAAGAATCTGTAGTTATTTTAACAAAAAAAACAATTTTGAGAGGTTTCTGCTATAGGGTGCATGTGCTCGCCAGAAAGACAGACAGAGACAGAAAGCAAGAAATCACCCCCCAGGGGAAATGGCCATGCTGCAATCCCTTCTCCTCCATTCTCCTCCCGGGATCCTGAGCTCGCACACACATGCGCCAGGCGTGAGTTTAAGCCACAGGGTCTGGGACTCGAACCACAGTCGGCTACATGAGAGTCCAGCGACATAGCCATTACGGCAACTGCTTGTCCCACAAAATTGTAATTTCAAGGTTACACTGACTAATAACCACTAATAGTTAGTGGTTAAAACACTAAGTAAAAGGTAGGGCTGTCAAAGAAGCAAGATTGAACTATATGCTGTTTACTAGAAATTCACTTTACATATAAAAATGAAAATAAGTTAAAAGTAAAAAGTTGAGAAATGAACATTTGTTACAGTTAGAAATGGTATGTTAATTTCATACAAGTGTACTTCATATAAGAACATTACTATGGATAAAGATCATGTTATAATGATGAGATTAATTCAATAGAACATACAACCCCTATTATTTATACATGTAAAGCAGGTCTTCAAAATATGTGAAACAAAAACTTATAGAGCTGAAAAAGTAATAGAAAAATCTATGATTACAACTTTCTAATTCAAAGTGCATTTTTCACCAACTGACGAACAATTAGACAAAGCAAAACAAAACAAACAGTAAAAATAGGGAAAATTTGAGAAGCATTGTCAACCAACATGGCCTAATTGATCTTCACAAAATACTCCAGACAGCAGCAGCAGAACACACTCCCTCAAGTCACATAGAACATTTGCAAAGATAGGTTGTAGACCAAGTCCATAAAACAAATCTAAAGGAACTTCGTTAAAAGGATTCAATTCCTAAAAAATCCGTTCTGTGACAAAGTGAACTTAAATCAGAAGTCACTAACAGATCCTTAGAAAGTCCTTTAATGTTTCAAACTAAATGAGACACATCTAAAAGCCACAGGTGTCAAGCAGGAATCAAAAGATATTAGAGAGTAGTTTTTAACTGGATAAAAATACAAATACAGTGTTTCAAAAATTTTTGGAATATTACTAAAGTATTTAGGAGAAATTTATATCAATAAATGCCTTTAAAAGAAACTCACCTCCTGTATAAGGGGACTTACAAAAATTTGTAGAAAAAATAAATTAAAGTTCAAGTACATTTGTTCCAAACATTTTTTAAATCTATACATAGATTTTTCATAGTACACATTTTTGTACACTTTTTAAAGACCTCTAATATTTAGAAAAACTAGTAAAATGTGGAGAAAATTAAATAGAAAAATAATTGAAGAATGAAATTAATATAGATCAGAATTACCATAAGTAAACCAGAATAGAGATAAATGATACAATTGAAAGGTGGTTCTTTGAGAAAATCAATAGATCGATAAAGCTTTAGCCCAGGATTTGAGCAAATTATTACCTGTAGGGCTTGTTTTTATATAGCCTGTGTCATAGGAATGTATATGTGTATACATATGCACATAAGCACACACACACGAATTTCTATTTTCTTAAGAGAGATTTTTGCTACATGGTGTGTGCACTCTCCGGAGGGACAGAGAGAAAAAGTGAAAAATCACCCCACAGGGGAATAGCCACTCCAAAATCCCTTCTCTTCTGCTCCCCTCTGGAGATTGTAGGTAAGAACACACACACTCCTGGAGTGCATTTTAAACAGAGGGATCTGGACTTGAACCACGGTCAAGATGGGAATCCAGCACCATAACCATATGCCATCTGCTGGTCCCAACACATAGGTATTTTTAAATGGTTGTTAAAGAAATAAAAACACAAATACGTACACTGAAGACCTTATATGGACCACAGATTAAAAATGTTGTAGAGATGGGGACCAGCAGGTGGCATGGTGATTAAGGCACTGGACACTCCCACGTGACTGACCACGATTTGAGTCCTAGACCTGGCGGCTTTCTCTCTCTCTCTCTCTCTCTCTCTCTCTCTCTGTGTCTCTCTCTCTCTGGTCAAACTAAAATAAAATGAATGAATAAATAAAATTTTTTTAAATTAGCTTTAAAAAATGTTTTAGGGAAAAATATTAGGTTGTCGCTAAAGTCATGATGTATTTTTTTATGTTTTCTATGTAAAAATGACTTTCCAGGTGACCCAATATTTGCTAATACCTAGTTTGTGGAATTGAAGATTCAATAGTTTTACAATATGAATTCTCCTAAAATTGGTCTGTAGAGTCTATACAACCTTGAGCAAAATCCAAGCAGATTTTTAAAGAAATTGCCAAGTAAAACTTTATATTGACATGCAAAAGCCGTAGAAAAGCAAAAAAATCTTTCAAAAAATAACTGAGACAACTTATAATATCTGATTTTAAGACTTATAATAAAGCCAAATTTTTAAAAGAATTATTTATTTAATTTTATTTATTCATTCAGTTATTTCCATCTGACCAGAGAAAGACAGGCACACAGAGAGAAGAAACATGAGAAAGCAAGCCACCAAGTCCGAGACTCGAACCATGGTCAGCCATGTAGGAGCGTCCAATGCCTTAACCACCATGCCCCTGCTGACCCTAAATTTGTATTCTAAAGAATTATATTGTCTCAAACTAATCATATCCTCCTATCAGTGTACCTGAATGGAGAGTCCAGAAATAAACCCACGCATGTAATGATATAAATAGTCAGAATGTGATTTTCAGCAAAGATGCTGTTTTGCTCAGTGTTCGCTAGAGAAAAGAAACCAACAAGTTAAATATTAGAAGTTAAATATTAGGCCATCATGAATGTCATGACAAAATTTTCGGTTTTATTTTCTGTGCAAAAATGCATCATGACTTTCCCAACAACCCAATGTATACAAAGGCCATCTCTCTGGGGGGTGATTTCTCATTTTTCCTGTCTTTGTCTTTCTCTGGTAAACACACATATCCTATGGCAAAAGAAAAAAAAATAAAAAATTTCTTGAAATAATTACGTTGAGTGAAAGAAACCTGAGACTTCCGAGTGCGAGTGTGCGCACATATACACACACGCATTTACCTTTTGTACATATTTTGTATAATTCTGTTTATATAACATTTCAGAAAATGCAAACTAATTATAGTAATAGAAATCAGACCAGTGGTTGTCTGGAATGATGGGGAAGAGCCACAGAGGGCCAGGAGGAATTACCAAATGGCATAAGGAAATTGGAAGTGTGATGAATGTGTTCACGATCTTCCTTTAGGGGATAATTCACAGGTGTCTAAATATATCAAAGCATAGAAAATTGAGCCCTTTAAATATGTGCAGTTATTTTATGTCAATTACACAGCAATACAAAAATGAAATTAAGGCTCAAGAGTCATCCCCTCTCCCCACAACCCTTGCAAGAGTCGAAAAGAATGAAGGAGGATTTCACACTTGTACCTTCTGATTCTGCATGTTAACCTCTTAACCGGTGAATCACATAGCTGTACTCCACTATAGTCATGCGAAAAACAATTATAAGTGCCTTCTGGCAGTCTTTAAGTCACAGATTCCCAGCAAATCTTTCTCGAAAAGTAGAAAGCTCAGATCTATGTGAGCGTTTGCTTCTCACAGTGCTTTTCATCTATCACTGTCCACTCACACAGGGCAGTGTGGGGTCCAAGCACCGCATCATGTTGACGGCTGCAAGAGCTTTCTTCTCAGAACACACCCCTAAGGTTCTGTGACTGCAACAAAAATGAAAAGGCAATTGCTGTGACACTTATTTTTCTCTCCCAGGATATCCAGACAAGAAAACAGGCTCTGTCTATCTTAGAGATTGTTTGGACACACTTACACTGCAGTTCATTCTAAAGGTTAAAAAAAAAAAAAAAAAATAGAAGTTTCGTTCGTCGTTATTTCTACGAAGATTTCAGGAAAGTCAATCAGGCAGTCACAAACTTACAAGATTTATCTGGGGAAAGAGTAGTTGGCATTATCTATCCTTTGAACCTGTAATGAGGGGTCTCCAGCAGATGCGATCGCACTCATGAGAAAGACCTACACCCTACATAATGAAACATCACCTATTAAGAACTTACGTCAGCAGGGCTGTGATGAAAGGCCGAAACAAATCATTCTGACATGCTTTAAAAATATACGGAACTTCTTCAAATATCATCAGGGATAAGTCATTTAGTGTTTCGGGTTCATACATCAATGCAGTTGCTGTCACTATGAAAAATTGGACTTTTTGTTTACTTAAAATTTGAAATGCCATGATTTGGTACTTGAAAAATGAGGCAGGAAAAACGAATGTCCTCCTGTTTGTGAAAAATGGGAATTTTATTAGAGCAAAGTGAGGAGGAGGAGAGAGTGCTCATCTGCTAGGGTAGAAGAGTGTTTACACAAGAAGAAATATAACAATGGGCAGCCCACTGGGGACCGAGGCAGCAGAATTGCTTAGAAAGCCGATGACAACAGGAGCCGGGAAGGCCGCCTGGGCCCGGCGCTGACCCACCTCTTGGTCCCTGTACACACATAATGAATAAGTGTATCTTGAAGTGGGGCTCACATTTCATGGCAGCGTGAGACTCCCCAGTTTGACTGCATCTGTTAATAATAAAAATTTCCCTTCTGGAATGAGAGTTTAATAGTTCTTGTTCATGCTTTAAATAGGAGATCACAGCCATAAATCAGTATTACAATTTTAGTAGGTAGTAGCATTATGAAATATAATATATTATTTCTGGCATTTAATTTGATAAAAATTAAGTTAAAGTAGTCACCCAAAGGGACAGATTGATAAAGTCATAATTATAAGCGTAGAATCCTAAGAAATTTTGCACTTTGTGCATTCTGGAAGTACCATGAAATATAATATGTATTTGCATTACCTTTCTTGTCATAATGAGAAAATATTGAATTATTTTATTCGACAGCCAAGAATCTGTTTCAAATACGATTTATTATTACGATAAATTTTATATACTTAACTGTGTTTTGCAGCATGTTTTTATGTATTTTTAATGAATTTCATTAGTAATCAGCCTATGAGATTAATCAGTAAATGCTTCTAAAAGATAAACACCTACATTTACAGTTTTATATGGGTCATTTTAATTTTAACATTTGCGTATCAGTTCAGTTAAATTTTTCCCACTTGCCCCCTCTCTGTCTCCATGTACACATAGACACACACAACTATGTCCAAATTATGATGGATGATCCTCCTGATAGAACTGCATCTTAATATAGATAATGTAGACAAAGATACGTACTTATAAACACAAATACACAGATAAAAGAATTTTAAAAGCTATTCAAAAGCAAGTTCTTCACTGACTTTTTTTTTTTAAGGTTTTTGCCATAAGGCACGTGTGCTCACCAGAGAGAGACACAGAGAGAGGGAAAGTGAGAAATTAATCCCCCAGGGTGGATGGCACACTCCAATCCCTGCTCCACCATTTTCTCTCTGGGATCTTGGTCACATACACACATGCATCTGGCGTGATCCTTAAGCGACCAGGTCCAAGACTCAAGACTGTAGTCAGCCATGTGGGTGTCCAACACCTTCCGCACTCCGTCTGCTAGCCCCTCTGACTTGTCTTTTGTCTACACCCATACTTAATGCCATTTGTTGCAATGAGTAGGGTTTTGATCAGTGGTCACTGAAATCATAGGAATAAATTAAGGATATAGTGAATATAGTAACTGAACACTGCTAAAGAAAACTTTGGACATTCTGAGTCACAAAGCTCTCATTGATTCTTCAGAGTCACCATATCTGGGCCCCTCCTTCCAGACAGCTCTGCGAGATTTATCCTCTCACTTACAGATTTGAAACACCTATTGCATGCATACTTGCAAACTATAGTTTTCTGAGAGGTACTGTTGGCTAGGTTGAGAAATGATATTAATATTCATGTATTATTTTAACATTAATGGCTACTAAATTTAACCAAATGCTCTGAGGAACAAATCCTGATCATTTCACAGCCTTTCCCACTAATCAACTTAGCTAGTGAGTTACATTAATAGTTAATTTGATGAGGAATGATCACACTCACTCATGAATATTTCTTTTCATAGTATACTATCTTTTCAACATATGTTGTTCTTGGATTTTGATTTACAATTATTTTCTAAAGTCAGATGACGTAAAATTCATGGAGCTTTACAAAACTATCCAAAGATCAATATGTGAAACATTGAAAGCACAAAACTCAATATTTTCTTGTTTCGTAAGAACAAATTATATCAATTTTAAGAAATAATTAAATGGTATAAATGGTTTGTTTTGTGACAGTAAGATTAATATGGTATTGTTTATATAATATTTACATGGTTACATTTACTTAAATAAACTAAACAAATGCCACAGTATCTTAATTACTATAGTTTTATGATATTTCT
The DNA here is from genome assembly GCA_026018925.1 of Tupaia tana. Taxonomy (NCBI): domain Eukaryota; kingdom Metazoa; phylum Chordata; class Mammalia; order Scandentia; family Tupaiidae; genus Tupaia; species Tupaia tana. The sequence continues at coordinate 93,514,553 of JAKSZU010000006.1, forward strand.
TACTATTTAGTACTGTAAGGCCTCCATTTTGTTTTTTTTTTTCTTACAGATTTCTTGAGTATTCTGAAGTCTTTACATGGCTATGTGAAGTTTATAATATAATAGACAACTATTGCAAAAGAAAAATCTGGATTTATTTTTCGAAGCTTTTGCCTTAGAGTACATGCGTTTACCAGAGAGAAAGAGAGAGAGATAGTGAGAGGGAAAGTGAAAAATCACCCTTCCTTGGTTGGGGGTGGGGGAGTGGCCACGCCACAATCCCATCTCTCCCATTCTCCTCTTGGGATTTTGGGCATGCATGCACACACACCAAAAATGAGTTTCAAGCCACTGAGTTCCAGACAAGAACCATGTTCACCATGTGGGAATCCAGTGCCCCCAAGATTCAGCATTTTTGAATGGAATTATGTTGGATCTACATATTATATATCTATGTGAAGAAAATTATTGTCTTTATAATATAAGGTCTCATATCATAAATATGGTATATGTCTTCATTTATTTAGGACTTCTTTTATTTCCCTGAGAATTTCTTTGTTTTAAATTTTCACTGTGGAGTTCTTACAACTTTTAAAGTAGAATTATTCTAAGATATTTAATTTTTGTCCATAAAATTTTATGCAATATTGCCTACTATACAAATAGTAAATGAAGAAGAGTTGGTCTAGCTATACTTATATCAAACATAGCAGACTTTAAGGGAAGATGCATTAGTAACAGGATAGGCATTCAATGACGATACAGGATAACATGTAATTTAACAATTCTGAATTGTTATATTCTAATTTTAAGGCCTCAACATATACAAGAATAGTTAATAAAATTAAGAGAAGTCTACAAATTCAAAATTCAATTAGAGACGTAAATACATCTTTTCCAATAGCTGAGAGAAAAAGCACATAATAAGTGAACAAAAATATTGACAAATTTCACTTATTTTCTTTTTTCTTTGATGATAAAGAGCATGTGCACACAAGAAAAATAAAAAACACCCCTCGATGGGGCCTTCTCCACTGCAGTATTTTCCCTCTAATTCTCCATTCCAGCCAGATCTTGGTGTCATAGGAGTGACTGGTGAAATCTGACAAAGCCAGGACTCAACCTCCATTCAGCCATGTAATCCAGCTTCCTCTGCAAAATGCTTAACAGCCACATTAAATGGCCAGCTCTAAGTTTTGTGTAATTCTATCAAATTTATAAACATCGAACAACTGTATTTACTGGTAGTAGAATTTATATCATTTTCAGGTGCATGTGGAACATTTAACAAAGTTGACCGTAAGGTAAATTAAAAGTCTTAAAACTGGAAATAGTTTAGGTTTTAACTTTTGTTAGTGATGAAATTAGCCAAGAAATAAGCAAAAAAAAAAGAAAAACTAGAAAAGAGATTACTACATGAAAGTTAAATAAAATTTCAATAATCCATGTACCAGATAAGACATCAAGTAGATATAAAATATTTAAAATATTTTCACCTGAATGATAAGATGACAATAAAGACACTTAATATAAAAACATAGAGGTTTTCTTTTTTGTTTTTTTGCTTGTTTGTTTGTTTTTCCACCAGAGGGCACATGCACTTGCTGGAGAGAGACAAAGTTTGGGAAATAAGAAAGTAACCCCCATGAGTAACGTTCACAGTGCAATCCCTTCTCCATCTCTCCCTCCTTTTGGAATTTTGGTAATGCACAAAAATGAATCTGACGTATTTCTCAATCTTCCAAGTCCAGAACTTGAACTGTATATCAGTCATGTGAGATCCAGCTACTTTAACCATCACTCCACAGAGTGGCCCCGATAGAAATATTTTAAATGTTATTTAAAAAATAATTTAACATTAAAGGGTACAATTAATAACACTTCAATTGGAGAAAATATAGCTCTAAAGTTACTTTTAAAATCTAGTGATTTTAAAGATTACTCAAAAAGTTATTTTTAAAGTTAACTTTTAAAAAAGAAATAGTTATTTTTAAGATTACTTGAAATGACATTTGAAGGGCCAGCAGATGTCATGGTGGTGACAATAGATACCATATGGCTGACTCTGTGACTAGAGTCCTGGACCCAGTGGCTTGAAAAACACCAAGTATGTGTGCTTGTGTGCCCAAAATGCCAAGAGCAGAATAGAAGAGAGATGATCGTGATGTGGCCATCTCCTTAAGGGGGCAATGTCTCATTTTTCATCACTCTCTGTCAGTGTCTGTCTCTTTCCAGTGAGGGTACAAGCCCTCTGCAAAAATCTTAAAAAACATAAATTAATTAAAAAACACTTCATGATAATATGCTTTATTTGTAGTTCTTGGTTAACATTATTTAAGAATATAAATAAGTTTTTACTATCTCCTCTAAATTTCCATAGAATTACCTTGTCCAGATCTTTAAGATAGCACTGAAATTTTTATAAGCTAAAATTTCATGCTTTCTACTCTACTAATCAATTGGTATGTTTCTCTTACTATTTTTCCTTATTAATTTCTCTAATTCTCAAATCAAGCCAAGCACCATTTGAGATAGACAATAAATGTTAGTTGAGGAAATGTGTTAAAATATTCATGGGTATGGGCTACAAAGAAATCAAACAATGGAAAGAAAGTATTGTGTGTGGGTGTCACAGGTGGGTGCAGAAGTTCGACTATGTTTTGAGCTTAAATTTGCCATAAAATTTTCATAGATTTTTCAAGAATTCAAATATACTTACTCATAATGTATTTCAAGTAGGTAATTAGGTTTGCTACATGAGAATGTAATATTGCTGAATTACATTAATGGAAACACACTGGGAAGATCAGTTTTAAAGCTAGGAGGAAGTGTGCATACAAAAGACAGAAGCTAAAAAAGGTAATTCCAGTAAGAACAGTAGTTATAACTTTGACAAGGTGAGTAGGGAGTATCTAAGCCAATATTATGAAGTTGAAAAGACCCTTGTCACAACAATTATCCCTCATCAGAGCAGCCACTGAAATCAGTAATTGCCAGGAAGTGTGACCTCTGCACAAATGCAGGGATGAATCTACGACAGCAAGAGGGGCCATCAGTCAATTATGCTGCTCATTATAGATCAGAGTGATGCATTTTCAGGGTCTCTGTAATTATTAAACACATAGTAGAAGACCTAATCTAGAAGAAACGAATTTAAATGGTATACTTCTAGAACCATGTTCAATATCATGTCTAACCACTAGGACAATAAGAATGAAGTGTCTTAGGCTCCTGCTTAGAATTATATTAGAAAGGGGCCAATAGTTAGCATAATGGCTATGTCACTGGACTCCCATGTAGTTGACCGCTGTTCAAGTCCCGGACCCGGTGGCTTAAAACTCACGCCAGACGTGTGTGCATGCATGCCCCCAAGATCCCGAGAGGAGAATGGAGGAGAAGGGATTGCGGCATGGCCATACCCCCTGGCGGGGGTGATTTTTCGCTTTCTGTCTCTCTGTCTCTCTCTGTCAGGCGAGCGCACGCACCCTATAGCAAAAACGTCTCCAAAAACAAACAAACAAAAAAAAAAAACAGAATTATATTGGAAAGAGATGTTAACATGAGGTGTATTTATGCAACTACTAGTTTATTTTAACCTTAAATGTCATGATAAATGGTCCTCAAACAGGAAATGACTAAACAAATGTTGAGAGAAATAAAGTGAGATGGCAATGAGTCAATGTGACTATAAATATTTATATAAACTCTTTCTCATAATATTCACTTGGGCAAGATTTTCGCTAAATTTATCTAACATTCAACTGGTATGGTTATTATAAAATCTGTCTTGCAAATGAATGCACAAATATCCACTGACCACTTAAATATCATGCCTAGAAAGTACAGGAAATTTCATACTCAATAATAACGTTTTCTTGCCACCCACATGGTATTTTTGTGCAGTTTTTTAGCACATTCCCATGGCTGTTTGTTTGGGAGTACAAACTTCATAATTTAGGAGCTCTTCAGAAAAAACAACTGAAAATGGATTCAAAACACATGGACAAAAATAACGAAATAAAACTAGAAACAAAACATGGGAACTTATAGGATTATGTAACTGTGAAATACATAAGTGGGGCTTCCATTGAATGTGGTTTGATTCAGAGCCCAAATGGGGTCACTGGAACACATCTCTGATTTGACTTGTTTTTTAGCTAGCTTCGTACACTGTTTTAGCACGATAACTTTAACTCTTTCATGTTGCAAGCTTCAATTACCAAGACCAGCAGGAAATAGTCAAAACTAATTTATTCCAGTGCCCATGAAATGTTTTTCTGTTATGTTTATGAAACATTATAGCATGTTATTTCTAAATGATTAACTATCACATTTTGAAACTGGTTGTAAATTCAGTTCCACTAGAATTGGGCTAATAATTGGCAGAGAGGCGATTTCCCAAATAAACTCTCAGGTATTCATATCAGACAAAGAACTAACAGATATCAGATGGCTATAAACAAATTTCAAAATTTGCCCCAAAATCTTGATTATGATGAAAAAACTGCTGAAAAATAAATCATCTTGGTAAAACAACAAGACAAATAAAAGTCATTTTTAGATCTCTTCTTTTGGAAATCATTTGTGAGATAGGAAAGAGAATCCTAAGAAATAGATAGTCAGGACATAAGGCCCAAAGATGGAGGCACAACAGTCAAGCTTGCGCTGGGAACCACTTGCTTGCAAAAAACAGCTTGCAGCAGTCACTCAGTAATTAACCTATTTAGCATGACTTAAAACAATTTTGGCTTTTTCCATGTCCCTCCTACACTCCAGAACCTTGATAATGGTTTTTAACGCCAAAGGCTCTCAGACGAAGATTCGAGGAATCGCTGACTAGTAGATAATTGTCTCTGGGCTGAAGCTTTTTGCCAAAGACAGACTCATGACCTATGAACCTCCTCTGAAATTAGGAAACGAATATCCTGTCCTATCTACCATGTGATCCCCACCATGAGGGGAATGTATGCATGAGTTCTTTCTAGCTAGGATAAAAATCCCTGGCAAACGCCCCAAATTGGTAACCCATTATCCTGGGAGCTTTCCTGTCTTTCAATAAATTCTTTTTTGCTTTCTCTTATTCATCTGTGTTTTAATTCTTCATGAACATGAGTCAAAGAATTGGCTTAACAGCTGTTCTTGCACTGTCCATTCGGCCTATGTACCCCAATATCTGGTGCCATTAGCCCCCCATTTCCTTTATAGATTATGAAGAATGTTTTGCACTTGAGAGATTGCTTTAGAATAGTAGTGGAGAACAAGAGTGCCATATTTAATGCTGAGACAATAATTAGTCTAATAGAGACACATGGCAATTTTAACTTCATGTTGTTAGAACAGTGAGAGAATGGACACAAAATTATTTTACAAATATAAATTGCAAGTTCAGTTTTCTGAAAATTATAAATAGTTTTTGAAATGTCTTCAATGAGTTCATAGTCTGCACAAATTCCAAATAAATGCCTAATATTTCATCTGTTAAGATAAGGATACTCAGGAAAGAATAGTTTCTAGGGGGGCCAATAGGTGGCATAGTGGTTAAGGCACTGGACTCCCAAGTGATTGACTGTGGATTAAGCCCCAGACCCAGCAACTTGAAACTCACACTGGGTATGCATGTGTATGCACTGAAAATACCGAGAAGAGAATAGAGAAGGGATTGTGGCATGGTCATCCCCCCTAGGGGGGTGATTTCTTACTTTCTGTCTCTCTGTTTCTGATTCTCCAGGGAGACCACATGCCCTATAGCAAAAATATCTCTGTCAAAAAAAAAAAAAAAAAACAAAAAACCAGTTTCTATGTAAATTGTATTCAAATGTAAACACAGCAGGCAAGACAATTTAACCCATTCTTCAGGCATGATATTTATCCTTATTCAAATGCATATTGTTTTACCTTCCACAGTGTAAATTATATTGCAAACATTAAATTCAAAGTCAAATATTAGTTATTTATTATTACCACTTTTTGATCATTACACTAGTTTCCTTTAATTTTCTAGAACAAAAAAGAATTTATAAATATGAGCCTAACGTATAATACATATCTTATATCATATATTGAGTTAATCTTATTTAAAAGGTTTACAAAGGGACACTATAAAATAATAAGGATTTCTAATTAACTGTAGTACCTATCATGAGAAAATAAAATATTCAAGATAATTGTAAATTTCCATTTGGAAAGAGTCCTATTTAATGAGGACAGGCTATGGTGTAGATGCCATACAGTTTGCATGAATTATCTCAGTAAATACTTGTGTTTCCAGCAAATTAATGTTCCTTAAGTAAGCGATGAGAAAAGCAAGTCTCAGGTAAACAAAGGGAGCTCATTTATTCTTTCAATCATTGAGTAATTTTGACACAATTATTTAGCATTCAAATAATTTTTCTTCGTTGAATATGATAACTATGGTATGATCCTTGATTCAGTTGTTACATACTGCATGCATGCATTGAAAATCCATGTTGTACCCCACAAAGATGTATAATAATTAGGTGTAAGTAAGAAGTTATAAAATAAAATAATTGAAGACCATTGGTTTAACCATGAGAAAAAGATCAGACAGATTGAAAATGAGGGACATTACACACCACCTGACCAGCACTCCTTTAAAGTGTCAGGGTCACTAAAGACAAGGACAGTCTAAGACCAGCAGATGGCAAAATAGTTACATTGTTGGAATCCAAGGTAGTTGATCAGGGTTTGAGTCCTGGGCCTGGCTTAAAACTTTGCTGGACCCATGTGCATGCATGCCCAAAATCCCATGAGGAGAATGGTGGAAAAGCAATTGCGGTGTGGTCATCCTCCCTGGGGAGTGATTTTTTTCGCTTTCTTCTATCTCTTTTATCTCTCTGGCAAGTACATACATCCTATAGCAAACAAACAAGCAAACCAACAATTAAACAAAAAACCTCTAAAAACAACAACAACAAAAACAAGGACAGTCTAAGACAGAGTCATTATATTGAAGTACTTCAGGAAGCACGACAACTCAAAATAATGTGGCATTCTGGATAAGAATCAGAAAAAGAAAAATTAATCAGGAAAATCTAAAGAACGACAGTGTGAAGTTTAGTTAAATATAATGTACCAGTTGAGTTTCGATAGTTGAGACGAATGCACTATGGTGACTTAAGACTTAATAGAGTAAATTGGCTACACAGTACAGGGCATAGAGAAAACTTTTGTTTTGACTTTGCAACTTTGCAAATTTGAATTTATTAGAAAAAGAGAGGGAGAAATGATTCAAGTTGATTTGACTTCAGCAGTTATCTAAAGAGTTAAAGCTGGCTTGAATCTTTTCTTCTTATCTCTGATCTGGGGCCTAAGAATGAGAGAACTTGTTCATGTTTACAGATTTCAAAGAACACACCTGGAGATGCAGTAGGAAAAGACATGAGTTTACTTAATTAGGATAGGACGTGCCACAGATGTCCTGGTGGAGAATGGACCACGCCCCCAGGAGCACAGCACAGGTTATGTATGGTAAGATCAAAGCATTCATAAGTCAATCAAAGGTTAGTGCAGATTTCCTGCCCCCAAGACATGGATCTGATTTGTACAACTGAGGGTACAATACAAAGTTAGCTTAAACAATCAGCAGAGTATATTTAGGTTTTAGTCCCACTAATCTTGAGATGTTAATGTGGGAGGGGTCCTCATACCTCTGGAACGCCCCTGGCTGGGCCAACTGGATGAGGTAAAAGTTATGGTCACAGGGTGTTCTCAGGGCCCACCTGACCAGCAGCTGGGTCTCAGGGAGAGCTCAGTGCATGGAGCCCTTTCTGAATCTCCCTCTTCCTTTCTTCCTCCCCTATCCTATGCCCTTCTCCCTCCTTCCATTCCCCCTCTCTTTCTATCTGTTCTTGGCTATTGAGATTACCTCTTCCTTTCTAGTCTACTTAATCGTTTATTTAAATTATGTTTTTAATATTTTATATAACATTTTAGTTAATTTTAGAAAGAGTTTTCTTAGGTTATCTAACTTCTCCTAATGACAGAATTAAAGTAATTGTTTTTCCTTTTATGCTTCAATAAAATATGACTCTAAGTTGGACAAATCTAGGCCTATGACTACATGATAAATGCATAAAAACTCTGAGGAAGTGAATTTCTCAGTTCTAAATTAGCCACTGGTAAGGTGAAAATTTTGTTAACAATAGAAGCAGATATTTTAAGGTAAATTATAAATTATCAAGTTATCAGATAAAACATACTTTAATAGTACCAAATGTTAATTTTTGTTATGTTAGTTTTTCTTGTGTTTATATTGTGAATAAACTGGGTTATGTTTTGTCATTAACAAAAGTTGTTTAGGAGAAGACAAGCTCCAGGCCAAAATACTATGTTTCACTTTTCACACCCAACCATAGGCCATCCCAAGGCTGTATTTCAAGTCTGGTAAGGGAGGGCCACTTTCCCTCATCAGGAATGCTGGGTGTAGCCTCGCAGCTTCCAGAAGGAGTTGTTATCATGGACTCAGTGCTGCTAGACAGCCAAGTTCACACATCACACACCTGAATTTCTCGTCCAGTTATCTCCTACCGGAGGCCTCCTGATCAGGGTTCTTAGCTGAGCCATTCTAGGCCTCTTGAAGGAACCTCTTTTGGGGAAACCTTGGCCCTGATATTTTTCCCCCATCCTTGCCAGATGTTATCCGATCATTGTCCAGTACTGTTCTCTGGAAAAAAGAAACACAAAGAAATGGGTAACTCTCCCTTTTGCCTATTGCCTGCAGTATCACAGTTAGTCAATAAAGTCTTGATTGTCATGTTCACCTTGGCTCAATAGGCTGATTGACCACCTTCCTAAACAACAAGAAAATCAACAATTTCACTTACAAATAGTTTTATGGAATGATTGCTAAGATATTTCTTAGGGACAACATGGTTTAATAATACTTAAAGTTACATGCAATTAGTACATAAATCGTTCAGAAGAATAAATGTTATACAAAACATAATTAAATGTTTAATTTAAATGAAGTAATAATATTGTTAATTTGATATATTCCATTCTGTCATTAACATGCAGGATAGTGCTGAAAGAATGAATATAATCACAGGCATGAGTAAAAAGATTATTTATAACTAAACTGGTCTATGATACAAATACCTATTATTACATTTTTTTTTCCTTTGTTTTGCCATAGGTTGCATGTGCTTGCCAGACAGAGGCAGAGAGAGAAGGAAAGCAAGATATCCTCCTTTCCCTCAGAGGAGTTGGTCACAGAGCAATCCCTTCTTCATTCTCCTCTCTGGATTTTGGGAACCCACCACAAACACCGGGGATGTGTCCCAAGTTGCCAGGTCTGGGATTGAACCATGGGGTCGGCCGTCAAATATTACAATTCATAATATTTTGGTGTATTCCTTTTGAAATTATTAAACTAAAGACACTAAACAATTTGGAAAAAAGATAGAATAATTTGATTTTCCCCTTGCTGTTAAGAAAATGTTAGAGATATAAAATAGAGTGTTGATATAGTTTCATTTTGGGGGGCATAATTTACTAGTTTAGTACAATATACTTCAGCACTCAAAATCTTCAATTAACTAAACATACTCCTTAACAATATATAAAGTGCAAATGGTTTGTCATAACATCAGTGCGATGCAAATTTAAGTGCATATTCAAGAGGAGCATCATGTCTTGAAAACAAATTTAAACAGCCTTATTCCTATCAAAGGATTAAATGCCATTGACAACACTGATTTGATAAGATTCATTTCCCAACTAATGAGAAAAATGATTGTGGCAGAATTAGTAATTAAGAACTAATGCCCAATGGTTATATTTTAGGTGCAAGGACCCATAGGCTAATAGGAAATTCTCAAGTAAATTCGAGCTCATTTTATACAAATTGAAGAATAGTTAAATCCCTTAAATATTGAACATCTTTTTTTTTCATATACTGCTAAGATATTTGAAATGTGTCAAATCTGATGATTAATTTTTTCATGATGTGACACTATTCTAACTTATTGTTTGTTAAATATACTTTCTGTGTAGTTGCTGAGTCCTTCTCTGGAGTTATTATGTGGTATCCTTTTACAGCAAGTCGCATTACCCAAGGGCTTATGTCATTGGTTTCCTTGTAAACTTACTTTGTGTTGCAAATTATCATGTTATCTATGAATCCAGGTACATTTACCCCCAAGCACTATAAGCTTTATAAAATGATATATAATTCAGACTGCTTGACATATGTTGAGTTCTTCCAATTTTAGACTTTCAACAGATCTAGAAATTTATTTCCTTTGTTTATGTTTGTTTTATGAAAACAAATATGCCTGTGGCCTTTAAATAACATCTCAAATTTACACAATTTGTCATCTGAACTTATATTATTACTGTCAATGCAGTAGAAGGTTTTAAAAAGATGGTTTTCGCAATTGTCAATGATATCCAAACTAAAATATTTCCTTTTTTTCAGTTTTAACTATCTATGCCACCAGATTAAACAAAGATATGATTCATTTGGGGTATGTCAAAGATTCTTATTTATTCCTTCAGGATGACAAAAAATTAAGTATTTAGTAATTTGCTAATACAACAGCATAAATTTGATTTGCATTTTGCTTTGTTTTTGAATAGAGACAATTTGAAAATGTCAGTTTAAAAAGAAACTTGGCCAAATTGAAGAGGAAAGTCAAATGATATAATTTTCTTTCATTGTAATTATATAAAAGGATCTTATTTTAGGATCTTTAATTTTATAAAACATGCATTTTATCATTTTGTTATTAATTACCTTCATATTACATTAGTCAATTTCTAATAAGGCACTTCAAGGCATGTTTGGAGCCCTAAATCGTGGCTCCCTTCAAAGGAGATTATATACAACCAATGTAATAAATATAATTTTATCAAAGTAATAAATTTTTTTATCTTATTGATATTTAATAGTTTCAAGAGTTGTGAATGCTATATTTTGAAGTATTCTCGCAGAACAATAGAGGATCATGGCTTAAGCAATCCAAAATAAAATTAAGTATTTTTGAAATGGACTGTAGATACATTATTAGATTTGATATTATTCCTGGAATTCAATTTAATTTATTTTTGCAGGTTTTTTTTTTTTTTTTTATGTAGGCAGAGTGTTCAAATACATGTGAATAAGATTACAGTTTATCTGTGTCTTAGGGTCCTCTTGAAATATCAATATAAGTCAATTAACATCAGTCCATAGTCAGAAAGCCATTTACTTGCGCTCCCTGTGGAAACCTGATCCAAACCTTGTGCTCTTATTTCCCACAAGTCTGTCAATTTGCAGAAGTCTAAATTTCCTCACTTACATATTGATGTTGATATTTAACATATTTAAATTAGTTTTCTGAATTTTAGACTTTCTTTTCATTAAAAATACTTATCCACTATGTGTTTGTTTCAATACTGTGTTTGATTATTTATTCCTTGAGTTTGCAATTATTTAGTAGAAATTACATAGCCAATAGATATTTACTTTAAGGAAAAGAGAATTAATAAAATGTATTAAATATGACTGGCTAGAAATGTTTGGTGGACACTAAGAGGGTTTGAAATACTTGAAAGCAAGTGTGGCATGGTGGTTAAGGTGACTTGACTCTACAGGGCCAATAGTGAGGTTTGAGTCCTGGACCTGGCAGCTTGCACAATGTACCAGGTGGCTCAGAAAACACACCATTCTTGTGTGAATAAATGCCCACAATCCCTAGGGGAGAGATGGAAGTGACAAATTATGGTCTGACCATCTAAACAAGGGGTACTCTAACTTTTCCCTTCTCGCTATCTGTCTCTCTTCAGTAGAGCATACGTTGCCCTCCAGCAAATAAAAGTAAAATAAAATAGATACTAGATGAGTGTATGTGGCATAGTAGTTAAGGCGTTGGACTGCCACATGGGTGACCTTAGTTTGCATTCTGGACCTGGCGCCTGTGCATGCACAACCAATATACCTAGAGGAGAATAGAGGAGAAGGTATAGTGTTATGGCCATTTCTCCTGGAGAGCGAGTTCTCACTTTCTGTATGTCTCTCCCTGTCTCTCCGGCAAGCACACATCCTCTATTGCAAAAATCGCTTAAAAAAGAAAAAAAAAAAGAAGAGCATCATGTAATTTTCTGACATTTTTTTGTTTGCTTTCTATATATTTTTATGTCTAATTTTCATCCTGAACAGGAAGTCCAACTGTAATTCAAAATATTCCTTTCCAAATTGGAAAAAAATACATATTTTACATAAATTTTATATAAGTATAATTATCTTTATTTTAAATTATATTTATATAAAATATGCATATTTTTATAACTTAAACTATATGTACTCATTACTGAAATATTTGAAGAGATCTTAATATCTGAAGGTGAAAATAAAGCAGAAATACTAATTATCATGAGATTTATATACATTAAAAATTAACCAATACCATTTCTGAAACTTATGTAGATAGCTGACATACAACATGGAAACGAGAAAGTAGATTTATTTATTTCATTTATTTACTTTTTGAAAAATATTTTGCCATAAGGTGTATGAATTTGCTAGAAAGAAAAACAGAGACAAAGTAGAAGAAAGTGAGAAATCACCTCCTAGGGGGGATGGCCACATCACAATCCCTTCTCCTCCATTCTCCTCTTGGGATTTTGGGTACGCATGCACACATGCGCCCAACATGGAAGCCACCAAGTCTTGGACTCGAACCACATAGTTGGCCATATGGGAGTAGAGTGCCTTAACGGCCACACCAAATTGCAGGCCCAACTGCCCAATTTACATTTTTTTCCCTCACTATATTGCATTTACTTTGCAAGAAATGACAATTACTGGGAGCAGCAGATGGTGTAATGGTTACGTTATGCTGGACTCCCATATAGTCAATCACGGTTTGAAATTCACATGGCTTAAAATTCACACCAGGCGCATGTTTGTGTATGCACAAAATCCCCAGAGGAGAACGGAGGAAAAGGAATTGTGGCATGGCCATCCCCTCTGGGGGATGATTTCTCACCTTCTGTCTCTCTCTCTCTCTGTCTCTCCAATGAGCACACATACCCGATAGCAAAAAAATCCTCTCTACAAAAAAAGAAATAACAATTACTTTCATAAACTCTTTTAGATTTTGTAAGTAGCTATTCCTTATTCTTAAATATACTATATACGTACTGTAAAGGCAGAGGCACCATTTTGGATAAAAGCTACATATTCTGTAGAAGCAAATAAAAAAGTAATTTATATGAAAAGAAAAACAGTTAATTTTCTTCCTTTTAAAATTTTTAAGTAATATAAATTGTTCTATAAATTTAAGCTCATCATAAAATCTAATGTCATTTTTATCTTAAAATTTTAAATAGCTTTAGAAGCATTAATATCATCTCAATCAAGTATACAATGACTCTACAAGGTAGAACATTATTTTCTTTAGTTAAATAAACACAGTCAATGAATTAGAGTACAATGATTGCAGTTGACTTTAGGTGTTCGTTCACTCAGAGATTGTGACTACATGTAGCTAGTGCTATAGGTACATTTGAATAAATACATGTACTGGTTAATGAATCAGCCCTAAATTGTTAAGTTTTTAATTCAAGTGTGAATATAAAGAAGTCTTCTTCTGTGTCAAATACTTCTATGCCACTCTGATTTCTCTTGACTTCAATCTGCCTCCAGAAGGTTTGGTCACTTCTGTGATTTGGTCAGAGTTGTAATGACCAACACTCACAGCAACTCCTGACTTCACTTAGGTAAAATACAGTCACACCCTCCCCGGTCCACCCTTTTAGTAAATTATGCCCTAAGACATTTTTTTTTTTTTCCCACAGACTTCTCTGGGCTTGGTTGTAGGCCATGTCTGTGGAAAAAAATAATAAATGCTACAAAGTTAATACCCTGCACAAACATTCCCCCATTGGGGTCAGGAAAAGGGACAGATAAATTCTGTCTTTTCCCCCTCTCCCTCTCACCATGGAGTTCTCTGAGACCTGTAATTCCATAGCCTCTCGGAGGACTGTCTCCAGAAGAGCAATCATTTGCACTTGGTTCCACATGGTAGCAGCTCAATATACCACAGCCTCTTATTGATTTCTTCCTTGCATCACTCCTTCTCTTTCACTTCTGCTTCCCTGGGGTTGCTCTTCCTAATAAATTATATATTGGGGCTGATATTTAACACATTTAAATTCATTTTCTGACTATGTCTAAGTTTATGTCTCAGTTCTGATTTCTGGTAGAGTCGAATTAACTAAGGTTTCAAAGTTCTTTTTCCATTCAAACATTCTCTTCCTAGGCTATCCCAGGGTAGGCGATTTAAAGGTCAAATGTTTGCTATGATGTCACATCTTCTGAGCTACTTCTGTGCTATTTAATAAATATCTCAGAGTCAATTATTGTCAAAAATTCAGATTTCAGTTGCAAACAAGATTGATTCTATTGTATTTAAAAGTCTAAGGAGTTTTCTTTTTTTTTTTTCTTTTTTTTTCTTTTTTTTTTATACATTCAATCACTGTATATCATTACAGACTGAAAAATGAATTTCCCAGCATGAATACACTATATATTAGCCTAGTTAAAGATATTATCATATATGTTTTCATCAACAGATAAGAGAGAGAGAGAGGAAGTTTTCTATGTTTTAACCACCATGGGGTCTCTTAAATGTTTTGCTTCTTTCTTTTTTCCCCCTTGACTCAATTTGATATTGCTTGAATCCTAATTATTTGGAATAGAAGAATTGAAAATTTTGATACAATTACTGCTTGAAGAATTAAAAAAATGGAACATCATTAGAAAATAGTATATTGAAATGATAATGACATAGAACAATTTTAGAGAAGTTTCTCAAGATTTAGGAAGTACACTCAACCTTATGATACATAATGATATTTAGTCTTTAAAACTGCTGATACTCAGGCAAGTAAACTTTTACAAAATAATATCAGCCATCATTGGTAAGTTTTGTAATAAATCACTTGCATATAAAATATTCAGCATATGTTGGGCTGTGCAAACTGGCAACTGCTCAAAGTGAAAATTGCCAAATGTTTTAGGGTTATTTTCTGTAATTAATACGGAAATGGGTATTTGATGTTTGTGTTTGCCTAGAAACCTACAGACATAAGTGCAAACTCAATTCATTTCAAAGAAATGTTCTCTTGTCTCTGTAGAATTCTGGAATTTAAACACCAACCTCTGAGGTTACACAACTATGTTTCCGATTAAAAAGCTTTACATGTCATACGTGCCCACATTAAAAAAAAAATCAATACGAAACTTTCTGTTTGTTGTCAAATAAGAAACAGTAAATTAATTTTGCCTTTGAATTATGTGGAATTGAATTATACAAGAAATTCTTGGCAATGTTCCTTCTTTTAATTAATGTTTTGTCAGATCATCAATCTTACTTTCTCCCTGTGTGTTAATACTCAATTTGTTTAGTATTTACTTAAGCCTACATCTCTTTCCTAAGGAAGAATTCATATGTAGTTAGTTAAGATATCTCTGAGCAGCATAACAAAAGCAGTGGGGATAATTTCTCTCCCTATTTAACAAGAAACGGAAGCACTGAGTTCTCCACACTGAAATCTAATACTGGTTTTGGATGGATTAGGATGGAACACTACACACACATTTTGCAGGTAACAATAATCTATAGCACAATAAAGCCAGGATAATAATCCTGGCTTTATTTTAGAAGGATAATAATCTTAATATAATAAAAGAGTATTTAAAAGAAGCTTTATAACTCTGAGGCAAATATTTTTTTCCTTCAGAAATACAGAGAGAGATGATTATTTCTCAATTTGCTCACAAAACTGGAAAAAAAAAAGTTTTTAGCCTCTGGACATTGGCTTTGCCCATTTCAGAAGCTTTATGCTGAAGCTATTAGAAGGTGCAATTATCTCATGGATCAGTGACCACTAAGCTGAGACGCCATTGATTGCCCAAGTCACAAGGCGAGGCGAAGCTTAGCTGAAGTGGATCAAATGTCTCAACCCTGTTAGAAGGTCTTCCCCCCACCCATGTCTTTGCTGCATCTTTGCAGGGCAGAATCAATCAGGTAGGGAGGATTTTGGCAATGTTCAGTCTACATTAAACAGAGAGAAGAAGAAATTTTGTTTTAAGAGTAACTTTTTAAGTTTCCATATTTCTTCCAAGAGATAAACAGAGAGGGGGAGAGACATCCCATGATCAGTTCAGAGCCCAGGTTTGGGGTACATGCATGTGCCTGGCACGTACAGAGAGGCCCTGGGATGTGTGTCTCGGACCTTCCATGTGGGTCCAATTATAACTGATGCAAACCTGTCTGGTTTCAAGATAATTCTTTATTTTAATAGAGAATTGTATTGTATTCTTTAAATGGAATTGATTAGACCCTTAGTAAAAGATATTGTCAAAGACTTAGCCATGAGATTGGCTGCAAATAAATACAAACAAAATAAGCAGAATACATTTTTAGTCTCTTAATTAAAACTCTGGAATTCAATGATTCAAGCATTGTAAACTCCAAACTGACTTGGTACCTAGAGAATTGCACTGTGTTCACCAATTCTTAGATTTAATCCATCTGTTTTAGGAGCTATCACACACACACACAACACACACACACACACACACGTATACATAGAAAAGAAAAATGCAGGGGACTCAGAAGAGGTATAGAGGCTGAAGAGTGGTGCCACAGTAAAAATGTGAGGTTTGCAAGGCCAACCAGGCTAAGTTGTGGAAAGAATTACCAATATGGGTTCAATCCCAAACTCAGCAGGCTCTTCATGCTAGACAAACTGAAGCAGCTTTCAGATCTGCATATATATATATATATATATATATATATATATATATATATACACATATATATATGTGTGTGTGTGTGTGTGTGTGTGTGTGTGTGTGTGTGTATATAGACACACACAGACACACTACACAGACACACAAGTGTGTGTGTGTGTGTGTTTGTGTGTGTGTGTGTATATATATATATATATATATATATATATATACATTTTGCTTTGAGAATTTATTTGTAAACCATTCGGAATTTTAAATTTGTCTCATGCACAGACATACACACATACTATTTTTATGAAGCACCCTACTTAATAAATATAATGAATATACATAATTTTTATTTTCTCCTAATAAATTTCTTTGCAAAATCAAATGATTGAAAAGATAGTTAAAAGCAGGAAAAAAAAATTTACATAAAGCATGAAGAAATAAAAAAAGAAGAAAGGACAGAAAGGAGAGAGGGGTGAAGGGAGAGAAAAGGAATAAATGGAAATGAAAAGAAAGAGGAATGAAGGAAGGGAGAAGAGGGAAATGAAGGAAAGAGGGAAAATATTATCATTAATATATATTCATGCTTAAATCATGAAAATAGTTGCTTAGGAATTTTTAACCTAGAAAAGTTTGTAGCAATTGAAAAAAAAAAAATTCTTTCTAAAGTTTAACACAGTCCACCTTCTTAAAACTTGCAATTATGCAAGTACCATTAAGTTAAAGCCATCCCTTCTTAAGTAAAGAAGAAAATACGAGATTAAGCACTTCGGAGGTAGTATATCATCTTAGAAAAGGGAAAATAGAGTCAGAGTGTGTGGGTTTGAGTCGTAATCCAGTCACTTATTAATCATGTGACTTTTGCAAGTAATTCAATCCTTGAGTAATTTTTCCCACCATAACACAGACATTTTAAAAATGGACAATATTAACGATTTTTTTTTTTTGAGAGGTTTTTGCTATAGGGTACATGCACTCGCCAGAAAGACAGAGAGAGTGAGAGAGACAGAAAACGAGAAATGACCCTTCAGGGGGGATGGCCACGCCATAATCCCTTCTCCTCCATTCTTCTGTCAGGATCTTGGGCACGCATGCACATGCACCCGCCGTGAGATTAAGCCACCAGGTCCGGGACGCGACCCGTAGTCAACTACATGGGAGTCCAGTGACATAGCCATTACATCAACTGATGGTTCCAATATTAACAATTTTCTATATGATTGCTTTGAAAGTGAGCTGCAAAACTTTTAGAGTCTGCTGTGGAGTAAGCACTACAATGCCAATGACCTTCCTTTGGTCACTGAACATACCTTTCCTCCGCCACAAGCCCTTTATCTTCAAAGGATCTTAGTACTACTCATGGGATGGGTGAAGTCTGTCTAGTTTTGGCCTTTCAGCTCCTCTGATATTTATTGTCTGCTTCCACCAGTAGCTTCACACTTAATGACATTTGCTAAACTCATAGTGTTGACCTACCTGAAGGCAAGTGCAAAGGGCATTCCCTCTAGCTGTGCCAACTTCTTGATAGACTGTGATTGCCAAGAACTACCTTAGAAGGATGTATCTAAATCCCCCATTCTGGGCTGGAAAACTATCTCAGCATCCTCCCTTCTCTCCAGAGAAATTCCCACCACAGAGTATGTATTAAACGTTTTAAATATTTTTAGGAGAGAGAATGATGAGTTTATGTTTTCTATTTTATTTTTGAGAATTAGTAAGATATTTAGATAAGAATATCTTAAAATTAGTTCAATTTAGAATTATAAAAAGTTTAATAAAAGCTTAACAAAAAATGTGTTTTAATTATCTGGAAAAATGGCATTTTTGAGTAATAATTCTTTCAATAAATAACCAACTTTACTAAATTAATATTGTACCTTATTTTATAATTTTTGGAGCTTAGAGAAGTAATTATTTCTGTGTTTCTCCACACACATTTGAAACTGAAATTTAACTAGTAATTCAATTTCTTAACATTTTCTTTCCATGATTTTGTCTTATCAGTTTTTTTTTTTTTGAGAGGTTTTTGCTGTCAGAGAGACAGAGAGACAGAAAGAGAGAAATCATACCCCAGGGGGGATGGCCACGCCACAATCCATTCTCCTCCATTCTCCTCTCAGGACCTTGGGCACACACGCACATGTACCCGGCATGAGTTTAAGCCACCGGGTCCGATACTCGAACCACGGTCTACTACATGGGAGTCCAGTGACATAGCCATTACCCTAACTGCTGGTCCCTGGTCTTATCAGTTTTAAGACATAGAGTTGATATTGGTACCTAAAACCTGTCAGGGTACAAAAACAATAGAGCAAAATCATAAAATCTATTTTCCTATGTATTTAGTCACTAATTTTCTATATACTTGATAC
Source organism: Tupaia tana (assembly GCA_026018925.1). Lineage (NCBI taxonomy): Eukaryota > Metazoa > Chordata > Mammalia > Scandentia > Tupaiidae > Tupaia > Tupaia tana. The sequence goes on from JAKSZU010000006.1 coordinate 93,533,654, forward strand.
TACATATGTTTAAGAATTTGTCTTTCCCCACTAGAACCTGCTTTTATGTTACATACTCTTGTTTCCATCTCACTCTAATGCAAATATGGCTGAAAACTGGGTTTTCATGCCAGTGCATTGTAAGAAGGTAACATAAATGTGCTTATAGAAATAACTTCAAAATGGAGAATTTTCACTAATCTATGTCTTGCCTTGAAAAAGAAAAGCTTCTTTTTAAGAAGCTAATATAAAATTGACCTTTCATGAGCAAAATGAGTAAAAAAATCAATAAAACATGCCAGTATCTATCTAATATTTCTATATAATACTTAAATATATGCATTCACTGCAATTTTGATTTAATGTTGTCCATTCCTCCCATTTTCATTTATTCTGTAAAAATGTAATAGGTTTTTCACGTGCTTTCTAAGTTAGCCCTTATAATGTAATGCTAATTCTCTCCAGTCATTCAATATGGCATAGTAGCGCAATTATAATAATGGCAAGTGATTTGTACATCTATACTCCATTGTGCTTGAGCGTCTAAAGGTGCATTCATTTGTCCAGACTTTTCCATAAAGCGAGCGTGACAGTTCACTAAAATTCTTCAAAGGCATTTCTGCTCTAGTACAGGAGCTAAGTTGGCATATACAGAAGAATCGTGGGAGGAGCTACTTGAAGGTCTTTCTCTCTTTGCTGGAATATCTACAGAGAAATAATTGCATATATATCAAAATGTGTAACACATAAGAATACAATTAGCTTTACATTAAACTCTAGCCTTGAAAGTAGAGTGTATTAGGTTAAAACAGCAAAACAATGAAACAAGAAAAAAAAATAAAGCTTTTATTTTCCTACACATTTAATGAGTGCTTTGTGATTATTTTGAAGCATAACACCAAAAGTAAATTAACTGTACTCACCTGATAAACTATTCTATTAAAAATGGTTTAAGGGTTTGCAAATTTGTTTCTTACTAGGGTAAGGATTAGAATTCAGAAACTCTGTTAAATAAATATACTAGAGTTGAATAAATAAGTAAATATGTCTTAGATAATAAGAGTCAGTTTTCTAGCTGTTAGAGAAAAAAGTGACAGGAAAAAAGAAGGCTAGATTGAATTCTGTAATGTTGCATATAACAGAGGTACCGATGTGAATATGTGGTTTCAAAGTGTTTTATAGGTCGATCAGTCATGTATAGTGCAAGCTCTGTTCACTGCGAAGGTCTAGAAACAATGAAACCAAGGTAGAAATGGCATTATGGTTTAGATAATTGTTTGTCCCACACAGGCTCTTGTTTTGAATTTGGGCTCAGTGTGATGGAGTTTGAGGGGTGAAGCCTACCATTCAGCAGCTGGATCATGGATGCAATACTCTCGTGAATAGACTGATGATGTCTTACATGACCCAGTGGATCCTAACTCCCCTGAAAAGGGAGTTCTCCTCTTGCATGAGTGGGTGATTCTCGAAAAGAGAGCTGTCCACAGCTCGTTCTCTCTTCATGCATGTACCCGCCACATAGTCCTGCTTCTGTCAGTCGTGTTCTAGCTACCAGACTTGTGAGTCAATAAACCGCCGTTTCTTTATAAATCACTCAGATTCAGTTAGGATCTCAATAATGCGCTAAGATGAATGGGCACTCAGAATATAGATGTTGGTTAATCAGTACTATTGCCCTATGACAAAAGAACCAAGACAGTTGGAAAAATGCCAAGTCCCATGGCAAGATGGGGGGTAAATATGAGGTGTCCTGGAGGATGCTATTATGTCGGAAAGCAAAAAAGTGCTCCAAAAGGAGAGGAGTATGCCAGAGAGAAGAGTAGCCCAATATGTTAGAGCCCCAATAACCAAAGTTAAAAAATCCTATCAACAAAGTAACAGTACTAGAATACTGACTTCTCACTTTCTCTCTGTCTCTTTCTAGTGAGCACATGTGCCATAACAGAAAGATTAAAAAAAAAAGTACTGAAATATAGACCACTGAAAAAAATAGATACATGTATCTATATTGATACAAATATATTCTTGTATAAATAAATAAAAGGGACAAACCAGCTCTTCCTTCCAAAGAATTCCAATTAGTAAATGTTGAAGAAATAAAGGAAATAGAAAATAATCATTAGAACATAATAATTACACTTATTGCAACAAAGACACACCAATGGATACTGAAACTAGTGGGTAGGAGCAAAATAGGATATTTACATGACCTCAATCTTGGATGTCTCTCCAGACAGACGGTCAAGGGGAAAGTATGTAACTTCACAGCAAAGACCCCGGAAGATGGTGCCTTGACTAAGTGATCAGTGCTAGCATTACCAGTAATAAGCCGGATTAACAGCATGGAGATGCTGACGGGATACAAAGGGAAAGATACATCCCTTACGTGGGCGCCCTAGCTGAAGAATACAGAGCCTTAATCTAAGATGGAAAAACTCCAGTCAAACTCAAATCAAAGAACATCCTGTAAAGAACTGATGCGTACTCATCAAGAGTGTCGAGGCTACTAAAGAGAAGGAAAGACAGAAATTGTCACAAATTGAGATACTCTAAGGTTGGCAACTAAATGGAATGTGGGCTCACAGAATGAACCCTGGAACAAAAGGGACATTAATGGTCAATGTGGAGAAATCCCAATCAAGTTTTGAGTTTAAGTAATAGAATCACACTAATGTTAAATTTTTAGTTGCATAGCTACACTGATTTTGCCACATGCTAACATAAAGGGAAGTTGGTGAAGTGATTATAGGAACATTGTGCTGTTTGTGAAACTTTTCCGTAAGTGTAAAACAATTTAAAAACATACACACACACAAAAAAAAACAGTGGAGGTTGACTTAAAGACAAATAAGTCTCTCTCAAAAATTGATTGTCTTACTGATACTAGTTTATTGCAATAACCTAAAAAAATATGGAGACCTCATTTATAGAGATTACTTTTCATTTAGTCAAAAGCTTGATTTTAGGATAACACAGGTAAACCATATAATAAAATGTAAACTGGATAGAACAAGAGAGAAAAGATTTAAAATGGGAGGGATTTTTGTTTTAATCTTACCACTGAATGGGATAATTCTGAATAGATCATATATGACCCCATATTATTTATTGGTTCTCAGGTCTTACACAGAAAAATGATACATAACACTTTCCTCATTGTTTTAAAAATTTTTAAACTTGCTCTTTTTCTTAAATAACTAATTTAATTTTTACTAGTCAAATGGATTTATGACAAATTGTGATTGATTTTTGTATACAATCTCAAGTATTTTTGATACCTTTCTTAAGAGTAAAGGAATATTACTTTGCAGGTTTGTATCATTTCCCACTTAAGAGTCCTATATAAACATTAAATTATTTATACATCCTTTTAAAGCAAAAATAGAAACTCTAGGACAGAAATATTGAGATATCTATGCAGAGTTGTAGAGAGGATGATATCCGAGTCCTAAGAGAGAATAAAGTTTCCTTTGCCATTTAGCTTCTTCTACTTCCCCCATGCTATGTTTCAATGAAAGGTTATGTGATGGCTTTCCCACTTTTTTGAAATATCAACTTTATTAATAATAACTAGCCCTAATTATTACCACAAAGTAGATAACTCTTTAGTGACAGTTCGAATGCAATGCATTTAGGAAATGTAGAATTACAACCAAACTATTTTTTTAGGTGTGATTTTTTTTCGATATGAAGGAAGGCAGGCATGGCTATTTCATTATTGAAAAAACATAAAAAGAGTGTGAAATATTTTATCTCCTTAACTATAAGTTTCAATTACTGTAGTTCTCTACTAAAAGCCTTTTATCCACAATGAAAGAAAAAGTGGGTCAATAAAATATTCAAATAACATTAATGGATAGGAGATTTTAAAGTACTCTGAAAATATAAATTGCTCTTCAAATATTAAATAATATAACAAATGTTATGCTTTTCTCCATGTAGAATTTGATAACAAAACATGTACTAATATTTAGATAGAAGAGGATAAAATTGTTTCAGAGTCAAGTGATCTTATGATGAAGATATTAAAGTGAGGGAGAGTTAAATAAACAAAATGATAATCTGCACACAAAACAGTCCTAATTTACAGGGAGTTTTACAATGTGAAAGAAAATTCTAAGGAATGGACAAAGCTGAGGATTATAGATTAGTTTTCAAGTGTGATTATCAATCAGCTTTGCAGAGCAGTGGAGAGGGGTAAGGTGCAGCGCAAACTGCAGATCATTTCAGACCCATGTAAGCCCTTGTCCCCAGTGCCTTCCCTGGAGAAGCTGGAGGACTGCTCTTGCTGTTTCCCAGTCTGCCCTTCGGCTGGGAATGGTCACGTGATGCAGGTTGCCCACAGGAAACATGTGGGAATTAGGGAGCACCTGGGATGTGGGTATGATGCTTAGATAATCCCCAACTAGCTTGTCTACATAAAGGCTTATGTCTAAGGAGAGTAAAACAGAATATAAGAAGGATTTTAATTCTTTAAAGCACCCTTAAACTGTAACTAACTCTACACTGTTACCAATGTTTGAGGAAAAACAAACTCCTTGATTGTTTAAGTCAATGGAATATGTCTATTCCTGGCAACTGACTGTGATTCTCCCTGACACCCCGACCTGTGGGACAGGAGAGACATGACAGCTCCCTCTATTTCACAGTCCCTGTCATGGAGAGGACATGCACTCATCGTTGCTTGATCATTGGCAATAAAGGATGCTGGCAATAGACTATGATGGGGTTTAAAGCAAATGGTCACAGGATCAGTAAAACAAACAAACAAAAAACAACGGGATAGGTACAGGAGAACACTTTTACATCCAATACATGTTCAGAAACTTCACTAAATGAAAGGACTCCAAATACTTCTCTGGGACTCTAGGACAAAGCACCAATGTCTAGTAGAACAGGACATTACAGTACAGGGCCTGTTCCCAAGGGAACAGAGTACTAGGATTTGACCCAAGAACAAATGAGAGATTCATTCATTCCTCACTCACTCCACACACATTTATTTGACCCCATATTATTAGCAACACACTAGAGTAGGGATCAGCAGCCTATGACCAGCCAGCGAAATCAGCCTGTGGCCTGTTGTAATAAGTAAGGTTTTATTGGAACATGCTATGGTCATTCATTCATTTATTGCCTATGCCTGCTTAGCGGCTATAATAGCAGAGTTGAGTAATTGCAACAGAGACTGTCTGGTCCACAAAGCCTAAAATATGTATGATGACACTTGAAAAAGTTTGCAGAAAAATGAAATTAAAGTATGAGTTTATTCTGATGCAAACACATTTGAAATTCATGGACAGTTGTTTCATAATATGCTTTTGGAAGACTTATTTTACTATCTGGCTCTTTGTGATCACTGCTTTTCAATTCCTGAGTGAGGCGGAGGATACAAGATGAAGGAGAAAGAAGTCCAGCCTGCAAGGAATTTGCATACAGAGCAGTACTCAGGAACTAATGGATGACGTTTACATAGATGTGAATTCTGAGACAGAAGTATGTGCACTGGTCCCCCTCGCCTAGTGGGTAAGGGAGCTGGATCTCCCACCACCAACTGCGGTTTGAATATTTGCCCGGGTGACTTGAAGGAAAACATACCAGAGGCATGTGCATGCATGCCCCCAGATTCTATCATGACTGAGAAATGGAGGAAAAGGGATTTCAGTGTGACCACCCCCTATTGAGGGGTACTTTCTCCTTCCTTCTCTCTCTCTCTCTCTAGGTCTCTCTGGTGAGTTCAAGTGACCTTTAGCAATTAAAAAAAAAAAAAAAAAAGAAAAAGATAGATAGATGGATGAAGGGCTACAAAAGCACCAGAGAATACACACTGTCTGAATCTGAGAGTTAGCAAAGATGCCTGAAAACGAAGTCTCCTGATCTGGGCCAGCAGGTGGCATGGTGGTTAAGGGTGTTGTACTCCCACATGGCTGACCTCAGTTCAAGTCCCAGACCTGGTGGCTTGCTTTCTCATATTCCCTCTTTCTCTCTCTCTCTCTCTCGCTCTCGCTCTCGCTCTCGCTCTCTCTCCTCGCTCTGTACTTCCCTGGTCAAATTAAAATAAATAAATAAAGTTAAATTTAAAAAAAGAAGTCTCCTGACCTGAGGGGAGTAGAATAATACTTTTTAAAAGGAGAACAATGAGTGTCAGGAGAGAAAGAACATGAGCAAAGAGGTATAAAATGAGAAAAAAGTGGTTGGGAAAATACAAGTGTAATTTGTTGTAGCTTAAAAACTGCATTGTGTAAAGAATCAGGAGAATATGGAGACAGAATCAGGGTCTCTGCTCTCATAGGGTACAAACAGCTATGTCTGGGAACCAGCAGATGCAGTAATGGTTATGTCGCTGGACTCCCACTTGACCGACCACAGTTTGAGTCCTGGACCCGGTGGCTTGGAACACCCTGACCATGTATGCATGTATGCCCCAAATCCATGTGTATCCGAAATCTAGAGAGGAGAATAAAGAAAGACCACAATGTGACCAGCCCCCTGGAGGAGGGGTGGGTGGATTTCTTGCTTTCCGTTTCAGTCTTAATTACTTCTCTCTGCATCTCTGGTGAGAACATGTACCCTATAGCAAGAATATCTCTCTTACGAAAGAAGTCTAGAAATTCAGAATTTATTTTGAAATTCACTTAAACCAGTCAAGGATTTGAAAAAAAATTCCAGCTACATAGTCATTCTTTTTCTTTTTTCTAGGAATGGTGTGAAAAATCAATATTGGACAGGAAAAGAAACTATAGCAATGGGACAATTTATGGCTGGATATTGTTTCTTACTTAACTCCATTATTCATCTTCTTATTCATCTTGGTATCCCAAGCATCCAACATCACACTGCAAGCAATAGGCCATAGAATACATTTTTTTTTTTTTTTTTGGAGAGGTTTTTGCTATAGGACGTGTGCGCTTGCCAGACAGACAGAGAGACAGAAAGACAAATCACCACCACCTCCCCCCCAGGGGCATGGCCATGCCACAATCCCTTCTCCTCCGTTCTTCTCTCAGCATCTTGGGCACACAGGCACACGTGCCAGTGTGAGTTTAAGCCAACGGATCTGGGACTCGAACCACAGTTGACTACATGGGAGTCCAGTGACATAGCCTTTACGCCAACTGCTGGTCCCTAGAATACATTTTTTTTAAAGTGGATTTATAAAGAAACAATAATAGAGACTGCATTAAAAAAAAGAAGAAGAAGCCCCGAGAAATGAAGTGTTCTGCAGCTTAGGCACGTAGAAAGTAACGGGAATCGAGGAAATCATGTGGGATTCTGAGTGTCAAAGGACAGCATCGTTCTTGGTAACACTGATCCTCACATCACTGATACATGCTACTTTTCTTGTGAAAAAATAATGTAGTAATTATTATGACACCCCCCATAAAGAAAGAGTTTATTCTCAATATCGCTAACAGAAAATTTCGATAGAACCTCATGTGGGTGAGGAAGCGGTTTTTTGTTTTGTTTTGTTTTTCCACATCACACATTTAGAAGTGGAAACCAGAGAAGTAAACCCTGCTCTGCTACTGTAAATATCTGAATCATGTTTCTCACTGTTTGGCAAAGCAAATTGGATAGTAAGGAAGAACCAGTTAATAATGTCATATCCTCAGAAGATTTACACTCAACATAAAATAGGTATAATGCAAATGGAAAGGAAACAATCAGCCTTTCTATTTGGAAAATGCATACATTGTACTTGGGAATTTTAAATGTACTTGCCCAAGTCCTGATTCCACCCTGCTGAACAAATGATTAGTCCATACTTGAAGACTTGTCACAAGCCAACAAAATTGCTTTTAGATTGTAAAGTTGTCTCTAAGCTATAGATTTTCAAATAAATGCAAATTTCAGGAGAATCAGACACTGGAGTGATGAAAGAGAAGGGTCTGAGAGGAAAGAGTGTCTGTTGCAATCAGAGACACCTGATTATGGGAAATTTATATGAGAAGGAAAGTTAGACAATCCAAGTGCAAAAAACAAAGTTACACATGCAAATAAACGCGTCAAGGTCTCAGAAAAATGACTTCATAGAAATCACCCGCCAATATGTAAACTAAAAGAAAGATTATTTATTCATATTTCCAAATGACAATTTCCTAGGCAGGAGAGAGCATGGACAACCTATCTATTCTCCTGTCTATTTATAAGATTTTGATCAAAATGGAATATTCATGTTTGTTACTTGGATTGATACTTTAACATAAGAAGCAAAGAATTGAGAATGTCTGTACAAAATATATTTCAAAGTTCAGAATTAAATATTGATAAAGAATGAGACACTATAGATAACTGATTCAAAGACGTATTATATTAATATTTGGAGGGTGGAATTTCTGCATGGTCTCTTGAAACCTGTGTGATTTGTCAGGCTTGTTAAAAATCAGACACATCTGGGAATCAGAAAGAACCCTTTACAAATGTCATTTTGTGCTTTATTCTTATAAAACAGGACCCAAAGGAAGTTATAGCACAGAATTAATTGGAGACATAGATACTAGGTAATGAACGTTTCATATCTGTATTTGTCCACATTCAGTGACAGTGTAACTTTCCCATTGATTTGTTATTTTTTCACATTCTTTTTAATGAGTTTTGTTTTGTTTTTGCCATAGGGTGTGTGCGCTCACCAAAGAGAGACAGAGACAGTGTGAGGAAGAGTAAGAAATTACCTCCCACCGACAGGAGGGAGGGCCATACCATAGTCCCTTCTCTTCTCTTCTCTTGGGATCTTGGACATGCATGCACACAAGCCCAGAATTATTTTCAAGCCACTGAGTTTGGATCTCAAACAACAGTCAGCCATGTGGGAGTCCAGCGAAGTAACCACACACCATCGACTGGCCTCCACATTCGTGTTTTTATCAGACGACTTGATGTTTCACTGTAAGTATTCGAAGGAAAACCACTGTGACAGAAGATATGATTTTTTTAAGTGACAATATTCATTGAATCAATTTTATATTCTTTATTTTTTTTTAATTTTCTCATTGCCAGAGAGTGTATGCATTCTCCAGGGAGAGACAGAGAGAGAGAGAAAAAGCAACTTGCCGTGGGGTAGGGTCATGCTACGATCTCATCTCCTTTATTTTTCCATTGTGTTTAGATTTTGGACATGCACACACAAACTCCCTATGCTGTTTTCAAACCTCTGGGACCAGGATTTCAGCCAACGTCAGCCCTGTGGCATCTGACTCCCTTACAGACTAGGCTACGGGTGAGCCCTGACTCCCTTACAGACTAGGCTACGGGTGAGCCCTGACTCCCTTACAGACTAGGCTACGGGTGAGCCCTGACTCCCTTACAGACTAGGCTACGGGTGAGCCCTGACTCCCTTACAGACTAGGCTACGGGTGAGCCCTGACTCCCTTACAGACTAGGCTACGGGTGAGCCCTGACTCCCTTACAGACTAGGCTACGGGTGAGCCCTGACTCCCTTACAGACTAGGCTACGGGTGAGCCCTGAACCCGGTCTATATTCTCATGATGTATTGGTAAATAAATCCTAGAGACTGCACTAGCCCATGCAGAACTCCAGTTTTGTTTGTTTGTTTGTTTGTTTTTGTTTGTTTTGTTTTTTGTTTTTGGAGAGGTTTTTGCTATAGGGCGCGTGCGCTCGCCAGACAGAGACAGAGAGACAGAAAGCGAGAAACCACCCCCCAGGGGGGATGGCCACACTGCAATCCCTTCTCCTCCATTCTCCTCTCGGGATCTTGGGCACACACGCACACGCGCCTGGCATGAGTTTTAAGCCACGTGAACCGCGGTCGACTACGTGGGAATCCAGCAACATAGCCATTAAGCTAACTGCTGTTCCTAGAACTCCAGTTTTTTGAGTGGAGTTTTATTATTATTATTATTATCATGTAGTTTATTATATTACTTTTCCTTGTGAAGGTATAAAAAATTTTATCTTAAAAGCTACTCAAAGGTGGTTAAGACAGCCAGATCCCACATAGTCTACCACTCAATTTTAGTCCTCGATCCAATGGCTTGAGAAACATACCAGACATGTGTGTATGTGTGTGTACCTGCAATCTCAAAGGAACAGAGCGGTGAAGGAGAAAGGATTGCAGCATGACCACTCCACATGAGAGGGAGAAGTGCTTTCTCCTCTCCTTTCTCTGTCTCTCCTGAAAAGCACACTCATCCTTTGGGAAAAAAGTAAACAAAAACATACTACGAGAACTAAAAAAGTCTGAAAGTGACCAGTCTGAAATCTCTTTTGGAAAATAAAATCGAATTATTGGTTAATATCTTATGCTGACTCAGATATTTAGACATGATGTACCAGGAAGGAACGGGTGCATTTTCATAAAAACTTATGTATTCCTCTTTAATATCTCTCAGCAACCTCTAGAATTTGAAGAGTATTTTAGTATAGAAATTTAGTAATGAATGCCAAGAATTTTCAATCTCAGATTAAAATTCGCTAGTGTTAGTTTATTCTTTTTTTTTTTTTTTTTTTTTTTTTTAAAGAGATTTTTACTATAGGGCACATGTGCTCACCAGGAAGACAATGAGACAGAGGCAAGAAAAAAATCACCCCCAGGGAAAATAGTCACACCTCAATCCCTTTTCCATTCTCCTCTCAGGATTTGGGGCATGCATGCACATATGCCTAGCATGAGGTTCTAGCTGCTTGTCTGGGACTTGAACTGGGGTCAACTACATGGGACTTCAGTGCCTTAAACATTACCACACCTGCTGGCCCAGAATTAGTTTGCTCTAATTACAGTAGAAGTTGAGCCAGGTTTCATATTAGCACTTCTAAGCTTCAGTGTATATATAGCCTTCTGTGAATCTTTTAAAATATTTTAATTCTGATTCGATGTGCCTTCATGGGGTCTATGATTCTACATTTCTAACACTGAAGAAATGCTTAGGTAACACTGGTATTTCTTTTTTTTTTTTTTTTTTTTTTTTTTTTTTTTTTTTTTTTTTTTTTTTTTGAGAGGTTTTTCGCTATAGGGCGCGTGCGCTCGCCAGACAGACAGAGAGAGACATAGAGACAGAAAGCGAGAAATCACCCCCCAGGGGGGATGGTCACGCCGCAATCCCTTCTCCTCCATTCTCCTCTTGGGATCCTGGGCACGCACGCACACGCGCCCGGCGTGAGTTGTAAGCCACCGGGTCCGAGACTCGAACCGCGGTCGACTACGTGGGAGTCCAGCGACATAGCCATTACGCTAACTGCTGGTTCCCAACACTGGTATTTCTAATCCTACAGCTACACTTTGAATCTTTGATAGCAAGTAAATTTAGACAACACCGTTTTTTCATGGAAATTCTAGCCTTTCCCTTAATACAATACAATTTTTTTGTATTTTATTCATGAAAAGCTTTCTGAAATATCCTTCAGACTTCAGGATAATGATGATATACTAAATAAGTAAGCTACTTCCCAAATCTCACTAATGTAATAATAAAAATAATTTTATTTCTTTTAGACATAAACTGACAAAGACAAATATTAAGTGAAAGCGACAAAATGTTAGAAGCTAGGAAGCAGATGGACAAAGGTAACCTAATTAGGAAAATCCAAGAAGAGAATAATCAGGCATTTAGAGCCTCAAAAACTGGAATTAGGGGGAGGGCAGAAACCTGTGACTCAAAAGAAAAGGAATGGTCGAGTCTGCTTGGGACCAGCAGATGACATAATGGTTACTTTGCTGGACTCCCACGGAGTTGACCTTAGTTCAAGTCCCAGACCCCGTGGCTTGAAACTCACACCAGGTGCATAAGCATGCATGCACAAAATCCTGAGAGGCGAATGGAGAAGGGATTGTGGCATAGCCATCAACCCTGAGGGGTTATTTCTTGCTTTCTGTCTCTCTGTGTCTCTGGTGATCACACACTCTCAATAACAAAAATCTCCCAAAAATAAAAAAAATAAAACAAGATAAACAAGTTAGCGGTCAGCACTAGAAGAAAAGGAAAGGCACAAAATAACTGACAGCTGTAAGAAAACTGAACAAAATGGCAAGAGTAAGTCCTTCTATCAATGATGAAAAGCAAATAGGTTAAATTCTTCAAACAAAAGACATACAGTAACAGAATGGATTAAAAACTAATAATAGTAAGATCCAACTATTTGCTGCCTACAAGAGAGTCAATTTAGATTGAAAGGCAAACAAAGAGAAGGGAGGGAAAAAAGATATTCTGTAAAAAGGAAAAAAAAAATACTAATAGCCTGAAGTTGAACAGGGAAGAGAAAAATGAAAGATAAAATTCAGGCAGTAGAATGAGAAGAGAGGATGAAGACGAAATGGGCCGTAGCCCGAGGCTTAAACAGACCTTAATTTACACCTGTGGGACCAGCAGTTAGCGTAATGGCTATGTCGCTGGACTCCCATGTAGTCGACTGCGGTTCACGTCCTGGACCTGGTGGCTTAAAAGTCACGCCGGGCGCATGTGTGTGCGTGCCCAAGATCCCAAGAGGAAAATGAAGGAGTAGGGATTGCAGTGTGACCATCCCCCCTGGGGGGTGATTTCTCACGTTCTGTCTCTATGTCTCTCTCTGTCTGTCTGGCGAGCGCACGCGCCCTATAGCGAAAACCTCTCCCCAAAAAAAAAAAAAAATGTAAATTGGGGAGTAATGCATTTAACATTACATAGAATGGTAGGAAGGAAGGAAAGAAGTGAAGAAGGAAGGAAAAAAGGAAGAGAGGATGAAAAGATAGAGGGAAATGAAGGTAGGCAGATGAGAGGAAAAGAGGAAGGGAAAACAGAGAAAGCAGGAATTGGGGGTAGGGTAGAGAAATGAGAGAAGGGAAACAAAGCTCTTTCTCAAGTTTTCAACACTAGGAAATGTGCATCTTATATGATATTATCCAGCAATTGAATCCCATTTTCATAAAAAAGGAAAACTAGTGATTTTAGAAATATTTTGAATGTGTGAGAACTTCCACAATACCAAGTCACACACACATATGTGTGACTTCAACTTTGTAAACAGAAAAAGTAAAAGGCTATTAGGGAGTCATACCTTTTCATGGCAACAATGACTATCTGTGATGTGACCATGAATTATTATTATTATTTAAATGAAAGCACATGTACAAGTGGGAGAGAAGGAGAGAGGAAGGAAAGAAAGCACCCAGAAACAGGGCCTGGTCTAGGCATAATCCATTTTTCCCAGTTCCCCACCTCCATCAGGGTCCTGTACGTGTGAGCAGGTGCTCCTCGTATTTTCCAAACCAGCAGGGCTGAAATGTATCATCTTGTCCACAGAGTATGACCTATCCCTCTATCCAGCTCTAAATTCACTCTACAACAGGTCCAGCTCTGAATGATTTTTTATTATTATTTGTGCATCTACTTTCAAAAGTTTTAAGCCATTCATATGCGTATTAGTTAATGTTGCAAAAAATTAAAATACTAAAAATGTAACATAATGTCTGACACACTTCTACAGGAGACTAATCCCCAGTCTTTCCATAGCTCTATCCCCACACAGCGTAATTCAGACTGAAAGTAAGTTGGCAACACCTCATTCGCTAATCTGCCAAACTGAAATCCATGGGATCCCCTTTCCTTTGAAAATTTGAGCCATGTTTCACCCTTTTTTAATGATAACTTCATTGACTACTCCAGCCTTTCTTAACTTCTCTACAATCTGCTGTCAGTGTTGATATTAGACACCAACTCAGTACATAAGTGTAAATTGAAGTCATATTATTTAAGATAGCTTAAACTTACTTATCCAAAACCTTACTTCAGGGCAAGAATGAGATTGGAGAACTTCGGTTTCCAGCTAGTTCTAACAAATGTGTAAACACACAGTAGTCACTTAAGCATCTTGTTGATTTCCTAACCTATCTCCCTCCTTTTAATTTTTTCTGATAATTGGATAAATTAATGGTTGAAACACCAATGATCACTTATTGAAGGGCTCAGGGTTGTAAACATTAACAAAACCACCATACCGTGTTTTCAATTTTCATTTTCTCTTCCATGCAAGTAATTTGCTCTTATAAACAGGTCCAAGCAGAAATTTAAAACCAGTATGTAAAATGGATCACCCTTATATATACACTGGGAGAAAAAAAAAAAAAAAAAAAAAAAAAAGGAACTTTCTGTCTATAAATCTCATCAAAGTCTGTAGTTTCAAATCATCTATTTTTGATCAGCTTGTTGTCAGGTGGTTGCATCACATGTTTGAAGACCACTATTATGTTTAAATATCTTAATGGGTCTCAAATACTCAAAATGAAATTTGCTAGAATATAACTGCTTCATTTTCATCTCTTTCTTCACAATGGACTCACAGAGATGTCTAAAATTATTTAGTTCATCTATATGCAAATATACATGGCCCATCTTCTAGGTCTATTACAACAGAGAAAGCAATTGAAATGACAAAAAAAATATGATTCTACTCATTCAGAACTTTGATTTATAAGAAATAGGCATTGATTTTTGTGTATAAAAGATCTTAATACATTTTGAATTTGAGGCTAATGAAGATTTATAAACATTGAAGTAAGCTAGCCGTCAGTTTATATACAATGAATAACATATAAGTACATTATGTCACTCAATAACCAAATATGCTATTTTTATCAAGATCAATTGCATTTAATATTAGCTAAAATATGTATTATATCTTTAATGTTTTTGCCATTGCCCTGGCACTGAAAGCTCACAAAACATTATCAGTCCAGTACCAGAACAAATTGTGGTTATGAATATTGTCTTCAAGTACCATTCAAATTGTGTGAAAAGGGGATTAGGGTAGGAATGGCTCTGATGCTAAACTAGGTAGCCTCAGAGTTATAACTCTTATAGAGACAACTGTTAATTGACCATGTTCCAATGTGCTTATAAGGAGTTGTGACTGAGGAGAAGCCTGTCCAAAGACTGTATTATTGTAGTCTTAGCCCATTCCCACTTCTTCTGAATATTTACTAAGTCCATGTAACTAGCTCTCAGGGAAGTTTTGAAAAACACACATACACACATTACAAAAATCAGTTGTCTTTTTATAAACCATCCATAAAAAAGCTGAAAAAATAAAGATGAAAAATCCCATATACAATAGCATTCAAAAGAATAAAATGCCAAGAAAGAAACTGAACAAAATAAATAAATAAATATCGCACACTGAAAGCTCTGAAACTTTAATGAAATAAATTAAACGAGACCCAAGTAAATGGAAAAATCTCCCTATATTCATGAATCAGAGGACCTAAAACTATTAAGGTAGAAATATTACCTACACTGATCTGTAGATTTAATTCAATCCCTACCAAAATTCCAATGACATATTTCTGCAGAAATGGAAAAGCTGATACTCACATTCACATGGAATTTCAGAAACCCTGAATAATCAAAACAATATTGAAATGAAATACAAAATTGGAAGGTTTGTGCTTCCTAATATAAAAGCCTGTTATACCTATTTGAACATGTTATAGACCACTTTCTTTTTCTTCTGGAGTCTGATTTGATCTTTTTTTTAGAGGTTTTTGCTATAGGGCACATGCGCTCGCCAGAAAGACAGAGAGACACAGAGAGAGACATAAAGTGAGAAATCATCCCCCTGGGGAGATGGCATGCTGCAATCCCCTCTCGTCCATTCTCCTCTTTTGATCTTAGGCACTCATGCACATGCACCTGGAGTGAGTTTAAGTCACTGGGTCCAGGACTTAATTGAGGTCAAGTACATGGGAGTCCAGCGACATAGCCATCACACCAACTGCTGGCCCCAGATTTGATAATTTTTCTTTTTAAGAATTTTTCCATTTTGGGACCAGCAGTTAGCGTAATGACTATGTCGCTGGACTCCCATGTAGTCAACGTGGTTTGCATACCGGATCCTGTGGCTTAAAACTCACACACGGCGCATGTGCATGCATGCTCAAGATCCCAAGCGGAGAATGGAGGAGAAGGGATTGCGGCATGGCCATCCCCCCCTTGCGGGGGGGGGGGGGGGGGATGATTTCTCACTTTCTGTCTCTCTCTGACTGTCTGGCGAATGCACACACCCTATGGCAAAAAACCTCTCCAACAAAAAAAAAGAATTTTTCCATTTTGCCTGAATGATCTATTTTTTTAAATGTATGATTGGTCATAGTTCTCTTTTATACTTCTTAGTTTTTGTAAGGTCAGTGGTAATACTGCTGCTTTTATTTCTAATTTCAGATACTGCATTTTCTTTCATTTTCCTTAATCAGTAGCTAACGACTTATCAGTTTTGTTGATCTTTTCAAATAACACTTCTGGTTTTGTTGATCCTGTTTTTATAATTATTTTATATTTTATCTCTACTCTAAATTTTTTTTTCTTTCTTTTGCTTGTTTTGGGCTTAGATTTCCCCTCATTTACTAGTTCCTTAAAGGTAAAATTAGGTTCCTGATTTGAATGCTTCTTTATTTCCCAGTTTTCCTTCTGTCGAATGATCACCGTGTAATCCCTTCTCCTCCATTTCTTCCTCTTTAGGGATTTTGGGCAGGCACACACAAGCACCTGGTGTGTTTCTCAAGCTGTTGCGTCAGGACTCAAACCATGTGGTAGGCCATGTGAGACACAGCTCTCATTAAAACTGGGGATACAACTTAGGTTTAAAAGGAGGAGTTTATGAGTATTCAAATATACACATTGTTAATGGAAAGATTTGAAGAGGTGGCCTAGGACATGCAGATCAAAGCACGCAATCCCAACATTAGACATTTTTATAGTCAATCAAAATGAACTAGAGAGGATTCTCTGGACTAGTAAATGGATTTGTAGTGTTATCTTTAGAAACTCATAGAGGAACAGAAGTGGTTAGATGTAGACAACACTAGTTATTTGCCTGGGCATTTACCTACTCGGCTAGGAAGCAGTAGGCATAGATGATTGGACATGTATGCTTCTTTTACAAGTGTTTCTACCCTTTCTAATCTCTGATGGGTGAAAATACTGCAAATACTGTAATTTGTATTTTAATAAAAATGTCAAATTTGTTTTATTTTTAGTCATTATTTGTCAGTTATTTATTACATAATATGATAAAATTTTCTATTTATGAGACACACATGTGGAGACAAGATTAATAAGAGGCAGGGGTCTCTAGGGCCATAAGAATTACATTCCTATGGGGTCAGCAGGTGGCATGGTGGTTAAGGGTGCTGGACTCCCACATGGCCAACCCCAGTTCAGGTTCTGGACCTAGCAACTTGCTTTCTCACTTTCTCTCTCTCTCTCTCTCTGTGTCTCTCTCTGGTCAAAATGAAATAAGTAAATAAATAAATAGAATTAAAATTTAAAAATAATTTAAAAAGTTTTTTAAAGAAATAATTTTATTCCCAGGATTATTCTATTATTTAACAGTGCTAAGTCAGAGAATAGGAACATATAATGCTTAACATAACTTCTAGACTAAAAACATTTGAGTTATAAGTGATCAGTGCATAGGATGAACCGAAATGTTTAAATTGCAATGGCATATAACAAATTTGTAACATCTGAAATGTAATCATTTGTGCAATATAATTTAAGAAGTAAATTGCTTCTATGTGTGTTATAGATAAAACAGGTATTTGAGTGATAGAATAATCTTATCTAATTGTTTGACTATGATGTCTCTATCTTTAATTATACCTCTTATCTATGTCAATAAGAAAAACAAGAATATAATCCTCCAAGTAATCATTTTATGATTTTGCTAACATGCACTCTTAGATCAGATATTTCCTCTGTAATATGTAAGCCAACTTCCATCATTTTCTTTCTACTTCTTTTGACTTCTAATTACCTGGAATGAAATAAAAGAAATAATCTTTTCTTTTTTCCTTTTATAGTTACCTCTGGATAAAGAGATGTCTAAACCCATTGATGTGCTTTTTTGTTTCTTTTCCTTTTTTAAAAATAATTTGTAAGTTTAGTTTCTAACCAATTAAAATGTTATCATTCAACATAAAAATATTTCTAATGCAAAAACAATTCTACTTTAAATAATTTCCTTACATATAGCCTAAATTAATTAAATTAATTCAATATCCGTGCATTATACAACGATTTTAACATTTCTATGATGTCTAATAATTAGTTTAATAGTGATATTCATGTTTCATCTGCTATGTTAATTTCTGTCCTGGATAAACAATTAAGAAGATATTTATAATATATACTTCTGATTCATAATGTTAGTTATCCAAGCATGTGTACCACAACATTTTCATTCATCCCATAAAAATAAACATAAATTTTCAAAATATTTTAAATAAAAAGAAAATATATCAAAAGTAAAATAAGTGAGAATTATAGCCTACGGTGTGGAGTATTTTCACTAATTGCATCATTGAGGTAGAAATTCATTCGTAACTTAGTCTAACACATTCTCTTCCTCTGAAACAAACTATCTCAAAGGAAGGAGGATTTTCTAGCATATCGGTATTTAGTTTCAGGATTTAGAGCTTTAACAACCACCTTCCATCAATGGTTACCATTGTTTAAATGAAAAAATCATTCCTATCCTTTCCTTCCTTACATCGTATCTCTCAGCCAACCATACAGAGAGTAACGGCACCACCCGTGGCAGTAAGGAGAAAGAGCCGATGAAGAGTTTTGTACCGATGGCACACCCAGCACGGGGGAAGAGTCATAGTCTTCCAAATATTTTGTTCAGAAAAGGACTTCTAACTCCATCAAATTGTCTAGGCAAATACACATTTTCTGTGTATTAGAAAAATTTGGGGGGTATCGTGTTCTTTCTTTCTTCTTTATTTTACTTACTTATTTATTTATTTGCCAGACAGAGAGAGAGAGAGAGAGAGAAGCAAGAAAGCATGCCCACGGAGAGTGGTCAGGCCATAATCCCTTCTCTTCTTTATCCCTCCTTTCAGGAATTTGCACGTGCACGCACATGAGCCTGACCTGTTTCTGAACCTGGGTCAGTACTCAGACCAGGTGGTCAGCCATGTGGGAAGCAGCAACCTTTAAGCTTAGGTTTAGAAGGAGGAATTTATGAGTGTTCAAATTTACATATCGTTGACAGAATTGAAGGGGTGGCATAGGACTCTCCGCAAAACACACAGTCCCAAGTTGTAGAGAGCAATGTCCCTATTGCCTACTCTGATACCAGCAAACCTCCTCAGAAAAGAGAAAGTCAATCTTTATATTTGTATGAAACTGCAAGGGACACTGAATAGCCAAAGCAAAAGAAAAAAGAGAAAAGAGAAAAGAAAACGATGGGGCCAGCAGGTGGTATAGAGGCTAAGGTGTTGGACTCCCACATGTCCAAGCACGGTTGAAGTTCCTAGTGGTTTGAAAATCACACCAAGGCACGTATGTAAGCATGCCCCAAATCCCCGAAGAGATTGGAGAGGGATTGCTGCTTGGCCATCCCCCCAGGGGGTGATTTCTCAATTTATCTGTCTTTATCTCTTACTCTGCCTCTGGTGAGTACAGATGCCCTACAGCAAAACAGACAGACAAAAAAAGTTGGAGGACTCAAACTTCTTGATTTCCTAATTTACTCTAAAGCTATAGCAATCAGAGTAGTATGGGTTTGATAAAAGCATAGCCGTATAATAGAATGAAAAGTCAAGAAATAAAACCAGGTAATTATGGTCAATGTATGCGAGTCCAGTGACATAGCCATTACACCAATGGCTATGCTGGTCCCTAAATTTTATATCATTTTCACATAAACTATTTGCAGAGGCCAGCTGGTGGTATGGGAGTTAAGGAACTGGACTCCTACATGAACAACTGCAGTTCAAGTCCCAAACTTGGGAGTTTACTTTGTTGCTTTCTTTCTCTTGCTCTGGTGAGTGTGAGTGCCCTATAGCACATTTTTAAAAAATGTAATAATAATAATAAACTAAATTTTAGAAATTATTTGCTATTACAAAGTCATTCTTCACTCATAAGCTATACAAAAATAAGTGATAGGCTATTGTGTGACTACCCTAAAAGGCAGTCTTTTTATTCAGATTTACTCCCTTCTCCAATTTGATAAAATTGAAAGAAAAATATACTCAGTGCTTTTTCTGTGTTTCAAATATGTGATTCATTCTGGCTTTGCCAAAAAAACTATATGCAGAATCTACTAATCTTGTTATATACTACTTATTAACTTCAACAGCATTTAATTTCTCAGTGTTTTCCTCACTATTCTATGATTTCACCTCTTCTTTGTCTTAACAGTCCAAGCTGTAATCCTATAGAGCCTATAATTCTTTAATCTGTTTAGTTGAATATCTATCTTCAGGGTTTTTTGTTTGTTTGTTTGTTTGTTTGTTTTCTTTTTAATGCCAGAATTGTATTAGGAGCATGTTCAATAAGAATTATAAAAGAGATTATTTCAGATGATCCTTCCACCAAGAACTTTGTTTAAAAAAAGAAAAGAAAAAGAAAAAAAATTATATTACCAATGGATTCTTCTCTATTCTAATCACTAAGGAGTAGAAAAAAAAAAAAATTGAAGACTGAGATGACTAGAAAAAAATTCCTTTCTGGAAAAGCAAATCTTATTCCTGTACATATTGCATATGCATCTTCCTCAGAGGCTCTGACATAAAGCAAATTAACAAAATATTTACCACCATGATTAACTTGATACTGAGATTGTTTTTGTGATTACGTCTCAAAATTCCACAATGGGTAAAGAGTGGGACCAGCAGTTAGCGTAATGGCTATGTCGCTGGACTCCCATGTAGTTGACCACAATTCACATCCTGGACCTGGTGGCTTAAAACTCACACTGGGCACGTGTGCGTGCATGCCCAAGATCCTGAGAAGAGAACGGAGGAGAAGGGATTGCGGCATGGCCATTCCCCCATGGGGGGTGATTTCTCACTTTCTGCCTCTTTGTCTCTCTCTCTGTCTGTCTGGTGAGCACACATGCCCTGTGGCAAAAACCTCTCAAAGAAAAAAAAAAAAAAAGAGTCACATTAATAAGCATAAAACTTAGCATAGGTGGTTAAAGAGGACAGCTCTCATTATGTTAAGAGGGGATAAGAAGGGGCAATGAGGTGTTGTGATGGTTAAGGCGCTGGCCTCTCAAATGGCTGATTGTGGTTTGAGTCCCAGAGCCGTGAGCTTAAAATTCATTCCTGTCATGTGTGTGAGCTTGCCCAAAATCCTAAAAGGAGAATGGAGAAGAAGGAATTGTGGTGTGGCCATCCTTCTGGTGGGTGATTTCTCAATTTCTCGCTCACTGTCTCTCTCCTCTCTCTCTCTGATGTGCACATGTGCCCTATGGCAAAAACAAAACAAAACAAACAAAAACTTAAAAAAAAAAGGAGCAATAAGGAATAACTACCAAAAGAGTACCCAGTTATCTCTCAAAGCTTTGGTGAAAAGTAAACTAATATCTATGAAATTATAAACATCAGATGATAGGTATGATTAGGTTTGGTTAATATATGTTTTGCTCTTAGAGAAAAATAAAGATTTTTAAAGAATGTTTACTCATCATAGAAAAGAAGGCATCTCTGAGTCCACAGTAATTAGTACAAACTTAGTGTCAAATAATGAAACACCTACATAACACAGAGGAAGATGGTTCTGAAGTCCACAAATCGTTTTTAAGTGATTATTGTCATTTGCTTTTACTCTTGCAAGTAGACAGCATTCTTTTTACAGAAAATGAGTAGTCATAAATTTATTGATCAATTACACATTTGCTTCCTCCATTTCAACTGAAACTTCGTAGTGCCCCAGAGGGAATATTTTTACTGCTATACTATTTCTTTAAATGAATAAATTATGAAGTCTTCAAAGAAAGTCATATAATATAAAGGTAAGACAAAATATTTGAATCATAAGCCATTATTGTTCTCAGTGCAAGATCTTTTTGAAAATAGGATATATACATACACGTAAACATCAAAATTCCAAGGCATGGTTAAGTACAGAGTTTTGGTTAAATCACGGATTTAACCATGTTTTTGTTGTTGTTTTTGGAGAGGTTTTTGCCATAAGGTGTGTGCGTTCACCAAAAAGAGAGAGACAGAGAGACAGAAAGCGAGACATCATCCCCCGGGGGACGGCCACGCTGCAATCCCTTCTCCTCCATTCTCCTTTCGGGATCTTGGGCACGCACGCACACGCCCTCAGCGTGAGTTTAAGCCGCCGGGTCCGGAACTCGAACCGTGGTCAAGTACATGGGAGTCCAGCGACATAACCATTACTCTAACTGCTGGTCCCCCACATCTGAACTTCTCTAAGAAGATGGTTTCTTAACTATACACCAAGGAGATGCATAAGAAGCAAAATGTTTCTGATAGAGTCCAAAGCCTTTTCTTCATACTTGAGTAGAAGACCACAGATATGCAGGTGAGTAAGTGAAGACTGGAGAGAGGTTTCAAGTAACTTTGACATTTAAATAAACTTTGCCCAACCCTAACCAATAAATTTTCTTGGTCTTGGCAGGTAGCTTGGTGATTAAAAGGTTAAAGATGCTGGACTCCCACATGGCCAACTGTGTTTCGAGTCCTGGACCTGGCAGCTTGCCAGGTCTCTCTGTCTCTGGTCAAAATTTTAAAAATCATGATAATAAATAAATGTTTTGGAAAAAAAAAAAAAAAGAAAAAACCCTTTTCTGAACAGTAGGAGCTCAAAAAACAGAAAATTCATGCCTAATCGAGGACAGCAGATTGTAGTGGTTAAAGTGCTGGATTCTCATATAACTGGCCATGGTTTGAGGCCTTGTCTCAAGACGCTTATACAATACACCAGGCAGGTGTGTGCGTTTGCCCAAAATCCTGAGAGGAGGATGGAGAAGAAGGGACTGCAGAAATTAACCCCCACTTTCCTTCTCTGGCTCTCTCTGGCTCTCTGACGAGTGCATGTACCCTATAGCAAACACCTAAGAACAAAGGATTCATATTTAATGAATGACCAGGATGAACCTACACACATAACCAACCAGAGATTTAGGTGTCAGGGGCTAATTGCCAAGTGCATTACATCCGATTTCGTGCCATTTGGGGTTTTTGTTTTATAAAATTCCGTATGTGTAGCTCACATGAAAGGGAGTGAAGAAATTTTTAAAAAACTCACAGTAGAAAATAAATGCAATTTAGGCTTATCTAAAAGCAAGGAGAGATTTTATCATTTTCAGCTATTAATTTTATGTATTACAGTGGTGACCAATTGTAAATTCCGAGACAGAAAAATAATGTAATTTTGAAATATGTGTATATGTTTCAAAAGATACATGCGACGTTGCCATGAGAGTAAAAAATCATGAAAACAGATGTTTAAAATGGGCTCTAACAATCCGTCTACTGGTATAGTTACTTGAAGAACAGAGAATAATCAGAAAAAGACAGAGCTTATGAAATACATATATCAACAGTGTTAGTGTTTCTTGAAACAGGATATTACACTACAGAATTGGTCAACGTAAGAATATAATTTTTAAAAGTACCCAGTTGTGCACAAAAGAAGAATACACAAGTCAATAAAGCAAGCGATGGCATAAATTTCCTAAATATGTCAGCAGTTAGCAACCGAGAATGCATTCCTTTAAGAAATCATGAAGAAAATGCATCAATAAAATAGATGAATACTGATAGGAACCTAACAAGTTGGAGAGAGAACACATAGAGACGACTATCTTTCATGTAAGTAGAAGATAAATTATTAAAATTCCAGGTTACAACTGAGATAAGTTAGTGGAACATATTTTTACAGAGAAGCTTTTGAAGAAACTGGTTTATTAAAAGAAGAACCACATGTTAAATCAATAGTACTGAATGCATAATCAATTAAGTCAAAATTGGTCCAGAAAGCCAATATAAGATAGATAAAGCAGGATAGATGACACGGGAATCATTAGATCTTTTTCAGTAATCAGAGTGCCTCGCTTATTAATAAGGAAATTGGGAAAACTTGAGATGGAACTGCAAAGTGCAATAACACTGATGGGAATGCAGAAAGTCCAAGTTACCCTCTCCTCATTGTCCAGAAATGGCAGCTGAAGGCCTTCCCTGATGGTCTGGGAGAGGTGGGTTGGGAGAACTAGTGCCTTAATCACCTTAGTGATTTTCTTCTATTTGAGTAGGAGTGACTGTTTATACAAATACATGGCCGGTACAAGCTCGTCGTCTCCAGGAGGACATCAGGAGAACTGAAGCCTCGGTCGCCAGTAGAGTAGGAACCAGGCACTGGAATTGGATCGTCTGTGTCAGTGACATCACCTCAAAGCAAGTCTAGCCACACCCTTATTGTGTCGCTTTGATCCCAGAGTAATCGTTTTATGTGCAGATTCGCATTTATTGCAGTGCCTATGTGTAGTAGTAACTAGACGATGCTATTCCGTTTGCTCTAGAAATTCACAAGCCCATTGCATTGAAAAGTATCCATTACGGAAAGTAAATATCTATTAGGTTATTGAAAAAGAGCTATGGCAAGTCTAGACATGGGATTGGAAAGGGTCTCAATGACAAGCCGTGCTTTTCCAAGAGACATAGTGCCATTTTCTTTTCTTCTAGAAGAAGAAAAAAAGAGAAAAAAAGGAAACAAAACCCGAAACCCAGTGATATGTTATCCCATTTGTCTCTGCAATAATGCAGTTAGATCCGTTGTTGTTACACTTTTCATTTTATCCATAGAAACACAGAGACTGACAGAGGCTAAAGCAACTTGTCCAATATTTGCTAGCAAATGGTAGAACTGGAGTTGAGATCCAGGTAATGATACTAGTGCTTGCATGGGACAAGGATGCTGTCAAACCCAGGGAGACACAGAAAAATCCTGGTGGGTAAAAATAAAAACCTGACAAACAAAAGAACATAAACAAAAAAAATGGACTCTGGAGCCAGGATTGCATGGTTTGTAACCCACATCAACCCCTCCAGCTGTGTAACTAACTTGACAAGTATCTAAACATCTGGGTGTATCTAATGTTCCTCATCTGTAAAATGGGCATAGTAATTGCACTCTTTCGGGGAGTTTTTCTAAGGAGTATAGGAGTCTTCTAAGAAGTTAAGAAAAGTGTCTTGATGGGGCCAGCAAGTGGCATGGTGGTTAAGGGCACTGGACACCCACATGGCTGACCACGGTTCAAGTCTCGGACCTGGTGGCTTGCTTTCTCACCTCCTCTCTCTCTCTCTCTGTCTCTCTCTCTGATCAAACTGGAAAATAACAATGATAATAATAATAAATAAAGTTAAATAAGAAAAAAAAGAAAAGTGTCTTGAATGTAACAAGTTCCATGTGTGTTTGTTAAGTAACTTTTCAGCTTTTTACTGTGAGACTGATATCTTCATATGCTGAAAAACAACGCCGAGAATGCTTGCTCTACACTAGTCCCTGGACTCCACAGCCTGTCTTAAATGCTCCTCAATTGTTTTCTTTTTTTGACCACCGCCATGTGATTTCAAATGCATATATGTGGGAGGTGTTTTGGGTTTTCACACAAGAGATTCAGGCACAGCTGAAAGTAAACAGCAGTTTTCTGGAAGCCTGGGTCAGTTACAAATAAGCCGGAGTGTTGAGAATTGTTTCACAGATCACGGCATGTCCTATCTCGGTAAGTTGTCGTTGATGGCTCGTGCATGGGTAATGGAACACAAAGGGGTACGCATCCCCCAGGAGTCTTTGATACTGAAATATCCCCTGGGAGTGCTAAGGAAAGTTTGTGAGTCATGTTTATGATACGGAGAGTGTCTCATTCGTCAGATGTCCTGGTGTCCCTTCCTGCTCTGTATTTCTTTTTTTTTTCTTTTTTTTCTTTTTTTTTTTTTAGAGCTTAAAAGGTATTTATTTAACTTATCAGAATCTATACTCAAATAATATTATATCACTTGGCATATAGCATAAAAAACACAATATATTTCACTTCCCCTCCTATTCTTTGTGATTTTATTGTCATATATTTTATTTCTTTTTTTAAATTAATTTATTTTCCTTTTTTTAACATTAATACGCTATACATCATTACAGTATACAAAATGAATTTTCCATCCAAAATACACTGTCTGTTGGCTCAATCAAGCACATCAACATACGTGTTATCAACAATTTTCCATTTCTTATGTCTTGTATCATCCTTGATTCCCTATCCCTAACCCTCTGCCTTGTCCAACCCTCCTCCCATTGTCTCTGGTATCCATGATTGCTTTCTATACCTATCCCCCCCCCCATTTAATTGATTTGCTAATGAACTTAATTTGTCTAAATATTTGCAATGGCAAGCACAGCTGATATATACATACACAAGAACCCATGTCTGTCTTTAGGCATAAACCTCAGTGAGTAGAATGAATATACTATAAAATAGTACCTAGCTGGGGCTATATAGCTTACTGTGGTCATCAAATACACAGTTTTTTCTTTAAATTTTGGTAACAGTTTTAGTATTTTTTTTTCTGAAAATTTTTTTTTTAATTTACATTCATTCCCTGAACATCATCACAACATACTAAATGTGGTTTCCCCTCTAGAGTAAACTGTATAGTGTCTTAATCATGCATGTTATCATCCATAAAATTCCATTACTACTTTCATATATATATATATGTTTTTTTTACCCCATGTCTGACCCTCTGCCCTATTCCACTCTCTTATTACACTATCTCTGCTGTCTACAGTTGTCTTCAATTCCTTTTCCCCCAACATTTTGTTGACCACACAATATCATAAGTAATCTAACTACTTTCAATAGCAAGTTCAGCTGGTTTCAAGAAAGGCAGTTTTGAACTGGTCTGTCTGTCTCTTGAAGAAGGCCTGTTCTGTTCCCTTCTGCCTCTCCACGTGAGTTTTGTATGCTGGAGGCCCAGTTATCAGTGGGACATCTTCCTTTCTCCTAAAATGGCTAGATCGCAGGAGCCATGGAGCTGTCTCCTGCTCTGTATTTCTTAGGGCTTTCTCTATCATCCAGCGTTACTCCACTGTTCTGCTTCTTTGTATGGAAGAGAATCCTTGTGGCATTGCCCTTAGGAGATTGCTACAGGTATTTGCAATGACAGAAATAAAGATTGGGCTCAGCTATGGTGCACAGCCAGTAGGGTGCTGCTATGCAAGACAGGGCCCACCTGAGAGGCGCAGGCTTGATTCCGACCAAACTGGCCAGGTGCAGAGGCACACACCGGTGGTCCTAGCTGGCTGTGAGGCTGGAGTGAGAGAACTGCAGCACTGTCGAAATTCCTGTATCTCTCTCTCTCCCTTTCATAAGAAAAAGTGAAGACTGAAGAGAAGATGTTAAATTCATATTCAGATTATGTATAGAATTAGTATCAAGTGCATGCTTACTTTTAATTATGACTCTCTCCAGTGATAAGTCCCATACATTTCTGAAATGAAGTAATTTTCTCTACTTTCCTAGTTATATTCTATACATACTCCATCTCCATGGTCTTCCAAACACCTTTAAGGAAAAAAAAAAAAAAAAGAGTGACTACAGGTAAGATTTCCCCCCGATAATTAATTATTATCTTATTTCTGTCATCAAGGCACATGTCTATTTCAGAGGAGTGGTTGCCTTACAATATTGAATCTGCAAAACATCCCAGGTCATTAGTTCTGGTCAAGACAAAGATTTGGTTCATTAGTCAGAGGAATTAACTCATTCATCATAACCAATAACACAAAAACTGGACCTCAACCGGCATTCTTCTTTATTTTTTTTTAAGAATTATTTTATTTAACTTTATTTATTTATTTATTTATTTATTTATTTATTTATTTATTTTAATTTGATCAAAGAGGGACAGAGTGAGAGCAAGAAAGCAAATTTCCAGGTCCAGAACCAGAATCTCAGTCAGCCCTGTGGGAAGTCCAGCACCCTTGACCACCACGCCACCTGCTGGCCCTTCAACCACCATTTTTTCTTTTGCAAATGACCATTTCTTTTATACTGTTCTCTATCCTACATTGATAAATGATTGTTTAAAATACCAACTCTAGTTGATTAACAAAGAACTCTTTTTTTATACTACAATTGCCTTTTATTTTATTTTACAATTTTCTTTGGAAAAAAATCAATGGCTCCAAGGGCCAGCAGGTGGCATGGAAGTTAAGGTTGCTGGATCCTACATGGCTTTGTGGTTTGAAAATCACACTGGGTGTGTGTGTGTGTGTGTGTGTGTGCACATGCATGCCCAAAATCCTGAGCAGGGAGTGGAAAGAGAGGGACTGGGTGTGGACATCCCCTGTGGGTGTTGGGGAGGCAATTTCTCACTTCCCTCACTCTATCTCTCTCTGACAAGTGTATGACCTGTGGAAATATGAAAAACTTGATGCTTTGATTAATCTTTTAATCATTTTTTTTTCTTTTTGAGAGAGATTTTTGCTACTCACGAGACAGAGAGAGACAAAAAGCCAAAAAATCACCCCAGGAGGGATGACCACGCCAAAATCCCTTCTCTAACATTCTCCACTCAGGATTTTGGGCATGTACATACATGGACTCTGTGTAAGTTCCAGGCCACCGGGTCCAGGACTTGAACTGCAGTTGACTACAGGGAAGTCCAGTGACACAACCATTATGCCATCTGCTGGTCTCAATATTTTAATCTTTTACATATTATTTTACTGCACTTTTTTACAAGAAGTACTATTATTATATGCCAAACACTGCACTGAAACATTACCTAGCTTTCTAAAAAGACATTTTTCCCTGTGTATACATTTGTAAGGGTTCTTGAGAGAGATAGAACCAATAAGATAGATAAATTAAGATAGATAGAGGATAGGTAAATGAAATAGAGGACAGATAGATATATGATAGATAGATAGATAGATAGATAGATAGATAGATAGATAGATAATGGCTAGATAGATGAGAGGGGATTTATTAGGGGAGTTGACTCACACAATTACAGAGACGGAGAAGTCCCGTAACAATTCACCTGTGAGCTGGAGACTTTGGAATTCTGGGATCATGGCTCAGTCTAAGACCTAATTAACCTATGTCTAAGGTTCTGAGGGCTTGGAGCCCAGACTGCTGCTGGTGTTAAGCTCTTTTCAGAGCCCAAGGATCCTGGCATTCAGATGTCCAAGGAGAAAAGAAGGAAAGTGTACCCCAGGCTCATAAGGAAACTCAGACACATCTGCCTTTGCTCTGGGCTTGCTCTTCCCAGGGCCCTGACAACTGGACGACACTGGTGATGCATCAAGCGTGAATCTTCCGTCCACAGTCCACTCCGACTCACATGCGAATCTCCTCTGAAAGCGTCCTCACAGATACACCTCGAAATAATGCTTTCTCTAGGTATTTCTGAATCCAGTCAAGGTGACACTTAAAATTAACGACCACATCATGTGAATGAGAACAATCTCCTGAAACCTCGCCTTGCTCAGCTGTAAAATGTGATAAAAAGTAGCTTATATGTCCCAGAGGTGGTGGTGAAAAGCCACATATAAAACTGCTAATGTATTATCTGCATAGAGTAAATGTTCGAAACTTTAAATATTGGTTTAAAAAATTACATAATCATGACTTTCTACCTAAAAATAATACCAGTACGTACTTATTATATAAAAATGAAAACTACAAAAACTGCAATAAAGAATATATACCTACTATTTCTACATATAGAGATAAGCATGGTTGACATCTTTATGTTTCCGTCTTGGATTTATTTTATAGGCAGTTGTGCTGTGTTTACTTATGTATATTAATATACACAGAAATACATGACCGTGTGTATATACCTAGGAATAGTTATAGCTATATATGTATGTAGATGCATAGTTATTTGATTAAGATCACAAGGTATTAATAAGAGTTACACATTATATATATTTATATTTGATTATACATTTCCCAGGTACCTATGTTTTATTGAAAGGCATAATTTAAATGATTATATATTATTTTCCTAAAATAAATGTTATAACTCATTAATTCAATTTCCTATTACTATCCATACATTTTATTTACAGTTATTAACTATTACAAATAACTCTGCACTGAAATTATTTGTATTACTTGAAATATACTATTTATTTCTTAAATTCTTTATTTGAATTTCTGTGGATACTAAAATAATTTTTGTAATTCATTTTTCTTGGAGGATGGTGTTATGTGGATTATTATAATGTTTTCAGAGTAAATTTGAACTTTGGAAGGATATTTACTGCAATGATTTTACACTTACGATAAATTGGTAATCAGGTTCTAAGAGATTTGCTAGGAGTTCCGCTGGCAGTAAGAGCAGGGACCAGACAGAGGCTGGCCTGCTGCCTCCCAGGACACCGCTGCCCACCGGTCTCCAAGAATGTTTTAGTGCTAGTTAAACAAATCCATATGACCTTTCTACTTTACGAATTTGCACTTAGATGAAATTATCTGGTATTTTTTTTAAGTTTTAGCTGAGGTTATACACTTTGCTACTTCTTCACTCCCATGTAAATTTGACATTTTCTACTTGAAATGGGGATGACTTCGGGGTCTGCTTTCCCTTCTCCTCAGAGGACTTGATTTCCAATGACTTTTTTTTTAACTCTTTTCTATGGCTATCTTCTTCCATAAAGATGAGACCCAACTGGAAGGTAGCCTACCCCGTCACTACTTGAATTATGCCAATAGAAAGAAACTGTAAAGTTTTATTATGACATCGTTTTATAAATGTTTAACCTAAACAGCTTGAGATTAATGGCCATATAGGAGTTGTTTCTCCTTTTCTTCTTTCCTTCAATTTTGTTTTAGTTCTAGCAGTGTGTCTTAAACATGAGAGAAACAAAATAGATATCTGTTAATTGTAATGTAATTGATTTTTATAAGAGATATTTTGTTGATTGACAAATTCAAAGTAAACACAGCTCAAGTGTTCCTTCTTTTTTTAAAGGTTTTTGCCATAGGATGTGAGTACTTACCAAGAGAGACGATGCAAGGGACACTGAGACACCTCCTCCCGACAAGGGGAGACGGCCACACCACATCACAATTCCTTCTCCTCCATTCTCCTCCTGGAATTTGGGGCCCACATGCACGTACACCCAGAACGATTAGCAGTTCTCCAGGTCCGGGACTCAAATCGTGGTCGCCCTGTGAGACTCCAGCATCCTAACAATCATAGCACCCACTGGTCCCTCAGGTATTCTTATTTTGTAAGTCTTTTTAAAATCTGATCAAAATAAAAAGTTGACCATGAAATTAATAACAAAATCAATTTATAGACCAGCATCGCAGGAATACAGCATTCACGAGAAGCCAGGACCCCAATGGCAGGGATGGTTCTAGTCCAGAGTCTGGTCAGCCGAAAGCATGCCATGCACACACGCACATGTCCAAGATCCTGTTGGCTGAGGCTAGAGCTAGGGGACTGCTGCATGGCCAGAACCGCCACAGGGGCTCACTCTCATTTACTTGCAAATGTGCTCTGTCATGAATAAAGAAAAATGTAAAAATTAAATTAAAGGTTTAAATTAAAAAATAAAAATTAAACTATAAAAAATTAAATAAATTTATTTTCCATCTTTTGTTAATTTTTACTTTTTTGAGAGGTTTTTGCTATAGGGCACGTGCACTCACCAGAAAGATAGAGAGAGACAGACAGAAAGCGAGAAATCATCCCTCAGGGGGAATGACCACGCAGCAATCCCTTCTCCTCCATTCTCCTCTTGGGATCTTGGGCATGCACGCACACATGCCTGGCGTGAGTTTAAGCCACTAGGTCCGGGACTTGAACCACGGTCAGCTACATGAGAGTCCAGTGACATAGACATTACGCTAACTGCTGGTTCCTTCATTTTCAATTTTTTACACCCAATTTATAAAATGTATGTGCTGCATAAAAATCAGAAAGTGAAACAAAGGTGTATATATTATTTATTTGAAGATAAAATTTGACTTTGATAATTAAAAGATGGAATATTTTATTAATAATTATGCAAGATTGTACACTGAAACTTGTTTTTTTTTTTTTTTTTTTTGGAGAGGTTTTCTCTATAGGGCGCATGCGCTCGCCAGACAGACAGAGAGAGACATAGAGACAGAAAGCGAGAAATCACCCCCCAGGGGGGATGGTCACGCCGCAATCCCTTCTCCTCCATTCTCCTCTCAGGATCTTGGGCAAGCATGCACACGTGCCCGGTGTGAGTTTCAAGTCACCGGGTCTGGGATGCAAACCGCGGTCGACTATGTGGGAGTCCAGCAACATAGCCATTACGCCAACTGCTGGTTCCCGTACACTGAAACTTTTTGAAGCAAGTTTCTTAAATGATATGTATATTTATTAATTAACAACAACATTCTTCAGGTATCTGTATTTCAGTACATCTAATTCTAGGTTCTTTTGTTTCTGCTTTTTCCATGGCCCCACCATCTCTTTATCTATAGTGAGTGCTTCTTTAATTTCTGATGAATTAGGATTTATTTCTTGCTTTTGCTTTTATTTATGTTATTTAAAGAATTATTTAATTTTACTCATTATGATGTGGTTTTATTTACTGTAGGTTATATGTGCTCACCAGAGAGAGAGAAAAAGTGAGAAAGCAATCTGCCAGATCCGGGACTTGAACCACAGTTAGCCATGTGGGAGTCTAGTGCCTTAAACACCATGCCACCTGCTGGCCCCTTCTTGCTTTTGTTTTAATAATTTTCTGTTTTTTATTGACAGAGTATGTGTGCTCACCAGAGAGAGAAAGAGAGAGAAAGCACCTCCCAATGGGGCATGGTCACACCCATTTCTGTAGCCTGTCAGGACTTGGGGCCCTCACGCATACAAGTTCACATGCATCTGGCATGTTTCCCAAAGCACCACAGCTGGATTCAAACTGAGGTCGGTCATGTGGGATCTAGCCTTCCACGCACTGCACTGAAAGGCTGCCCTATGAGGCCAGCCCTGTAAGGATTGTTTTAATGCCAATCTCAATAACTTCACTGAGGGAAACACTGAAATAAAATTTGAATCGATCTGTTATTTTAATCTATACTGTGAAATAGTCATTTCATTTCCCTTAACAATCAACATATTGTTCTTTTTCCTTTAGATTTACTAAATATTTTTTTATTCTCTGGGTTGCAGTTTTATAGGCCATAGAAGTAAAGATGATGTCATGACTTTGTAATGTATCACGGAAAAAACAGAATGTCTTCACTTACGTCCACTGTACAGAGATAAATAACCTTCATGCCTGGGCCACCAGGGGGCATAGTGGTTAAGGTGTTGGACTTCCACATGGCTGGCCACAGTTCACGTCCTGGACCTGGTGACCTGAAAATCACTCTGGGTGCATGTGCATGTGTGCCTACAATCCCAAGAGGAGACTGGAGGAGAAGGGATTGAGGCATGGCCATCCCCCCTAGGGGGTGATTTCTCACTTTCCTGCTGTCTGTTTTTCTTTGTCTCTCTCTGGGGCATGCATGTGCCCTATAACAAAAACCTTAAAAAAGGAAAAAAGTATCCTTCACATCAAAAGTATTTATTTTTCAGTGATTTACTTATTATTTATTAAACAGAATACTTTCTTCTCACTTTTTTCCCCCAGGCTTTGAATACATCTAGAATGTTTCAAATGACAACCTCAAAAGATAACATTTATCTCATATTCAAAGATAATAAAATGTACTTTGAGTGGGAATATATATATATATATATATATATGTGTGTGTGTGTGTGTGTATATATATACACACACACACACACACATATATATATATATATATAGTAGTTATTTAATTAAAACAAAATGACAGGTGCATTAATAGAAATATAGTAGAAATATCAAACATATTTACAAAATTGATATAAGAAATATAATCCTTAATGCTTAAAATAAGCCATGCAACTCCAAAACAGACTGTAGCTTAAAGCAGAAGACTTTTTCCTCTTTTAAAATTGTTCGAAGGTCATCTAAGGAAATTTAATTTCCCTGGGAATTTAAAATTCTGGATGTGGTATTTGTCAAGAAGCTCAGAGCTTCTAGAGTTTTCTCTCTATCAAATCAAAAGGGCATTACTGCTATTCTTTGTTTGAGGAGTGCATGCCTCCTTGGATTTTTATTGTTCTCAAGGCTATATTGTTGATTCTGTTGTCATAAAGTACTCTGATACATGGGCACCGCAATCCATAAATTAATAAATAATAATGCTTGTCTAACCGCAGGCACCAAGGCTTCTCTGCAGCAATTGTTTCCCAGGATGTGTTCAGATGTCTATTATTTCAGATGCTGTTTTAATTAAGTGGCAGATACTAAGAGGCAGGTGATTTTCCGGGGTGATGGCAAGGCCCCCTATCTATCAGCATTTGATTCTGGAATTTCAAAGTGATTGCCATTTGAACCTGTATCGTAAAGAAGAAAGAACTGATGTGATTACCAAAGAGAGCTGCTGCCTGCTCTCAGCGTTGCTGCTGTGTCAGAATGGGGACAGACGGATGCCTTCCTTCGCGCAGCCATGTCCTGACACACAAACTTCCACATTACGTTCAGGCAACAACGGGAGACGAAATCAGGCCCGCGGTCACGTATCAAGTCCAAAGTCGTGACTGGAGAGGCTGGTTGCATTACTATTGAATTAGTTTCAAGGAACTTCAACATTCGGCAAAAGCTCTAATCGTTTTCTTTTCTACATTCTTGTGGGCAGAGATATCCTTGGGGCTTGGCCATCGCTAATTTATGTTCTCGTGTCCACGCACCCGATTTGTGTTGGCAAAAATAACTTGAAAATTGCAGGGCATCATTTACAAACCAAATATAACCCATATAGAACAACATGTTATGTTATGGAGAAAAATAAATATGAAAACCTAACGTTTTTCAACATTAGGTTAGGCCAATATTACATGTAATGCAAGCGATGTGACTAATGTGTTCATAATCACATGTCAGTCATAACACAAGAAAATATTTGTTTTACATGGGTATGCCAAAATAAAAAAAAACAAGCTGTATTTCATTAGAGTGAGTGATGCAATCGAGATGAAATCTTTCTTGATTTTAAAATAAAATAAAGCTTATTTTCAAGATACAGGTAAGATAACTAAATAGTTGAAGTATCCAAGCACATCAAAGCTAGAAAATGCTCATAGCCTGTCATCGACTTAAAAGAACAGATAGTGTCTATATTTGTTTATGCCTAAGGCATGATAGTTGATGTCTACATGGCCATTCCAATTCAGTGAAACAGTGAAACAGATTTCTAATTTTTTCCACCTGCTTTTAGAATGAATTGGCTCACAGCCTATTTCTATATTTTGTATTTGTAAATGTTGCTATCATTTGGCTTAATTTGGGTTAAAACTAGAAAGTCTAATGAAGAATCATAGCCAGTTATTAGACGATTAGTGTATGAGCCGTGGATCAAAACCAATGTTTATACAGAGCACCAGGGACCAAAGACTCTGAGCACTAATTCATTTGTACATATGGCTTAAAACTCCCAAACTAAAGTAATATTTTATAAAATGCAAAATTCAGAGACGTCAAATGTCATTTCTCTGGAAATTTCTTTATGCCAAACAAACTTCAACTAAATATTTTCATTACAAATACAAATCTTGAGCCAGCTGCTGGCATGCTGTGTTAGGCATTGGATCCCACCTGGTTGTCTGCATTATTTAGAAAAAATCATGGGGTGTGTGTGTAGGGGGGGGGGGGTGGGTGTACGTGTGTCCAAAATCCTGAAAGAAGAAATGGAAACAGTACGGATTGTGGTGAGACCATTCCTCATGGGATAAGGATGCTTTCTCACTTTGTCTCTCTTATTCTCTCTCTCACTCTTTCTCTGTCTCCCTTCAGTGACTATATGCATCCTCTGTCAAAAATTCAAAAAAAAAAAAAAAAAAAAAAAGAAAGAAAGAAAAATCTTGCCTACGGAACAGTGGTGCACAAATAATACCACTGCTTGAGAGGCTGGAAGCTATAGGAGCGGCTCAGGGTTGGTTCCAGAGCTCATTTAAACACACTAGAGGTACAACACATGCCTGAAATCCTAGCTAATTTTGAGCTGGTCAGGAGGATCACAGTACAGCAGGATCCCACGATCTATGTCTGTCTCCCTCTTTTTCTGTCTTTTCCCTTTCTCTCTTTCATAAAGGAGAAAAAAATAGAGAAAATTATTATTTATACAAATGACTTCCATTTATATTCAGTATTCAAATAGAAAATATTTTATATGATTCAAAAATAAAAATGATAATTCTTTCATCTCCACAATCATAAACATTTCACTTTATTATCTACACCTCCAGGATTGCCATGGATAATCTTGCTGTGCTAATACTTCGGGAGCTGCACAGTACTCATTTTGGTATGTGATATGTATTTTACTGTTCCATGTTGATGGAATTGATCAAAATGGTGGACTGTTGTTCCCAACAGTGTGTAATTATGAAGAGCTCTGCAATTAATAGTCTGGAATGGTACTTGCAAATTTGCAGTTATATATGAGTGTTAGTTTTCAGAAAGTTGTTAAGTCCAACAGGTAAATTCCTTCATAATGGTGACATATATTTCCAAAATGTGTCCACCAACATTGTAGCATTTTGCACTCCCTCCCCAAATTAAGAAGAAAGCCTATAGTCCAACAACATTGTCAATGGGTCCATTGTCAAAGTGTGAATTCCAGCCAATCTGCAAAGTGACAAATGGCATCTCAATGAGGTTTAACTTATATTTCTCTGATGAGGAGCACATGTGAGCATATTTTATGTATTTGAAGTCATTTATCTTTCTTCCTCTGTGTAATATCTTTGCCCTTTCTCTTTTTCTAATTGGTTTTGGCTGTTTTTTCTCATTTATGTCTCAGAGTCCCCTATAAATTAAGAGATGAGGCCTTTCATCTGTGATGTGTTACCAATTTTTTCCTTGAATAGCATCCATCCATGAAAAATTTATTTGTAGTACTTTTCCTTCAAGATTTGTTTTATGTTTTTTTTGAATTTATTTATTTTGAGGGAGAGAATTGTGTTATTCTGAAAAAGCTTCTGCTGTATCATGATCTCCTAGCCAGCAAGAACCGTGGGCACACCCAGCATATTCCATTTGACTCCAAATTTGAACCCAGGACTCCCATGTGGCTCCAGATTCACACAGCAACACCCTAATTCCTGAACCACCACAGATGGGCTGGTTTAGATTTTTTTATGTAGACAACATTATTAATCCTTTATTTACGATTTCCAGGTTGTGAGTAGAATTTTAAAAATGCTTATATTGTTATAAATATGTTTATGCCAACCATCCCAGACAAAATGTGCCCGTATTTACTTCTGGTACTTTTAACTTTTTTTTTTTTTAATTTTAAGTCTTGATCCACTTGGAATATACTCTGACATATAATACAATGAAATATGAAGCAATATTTCTCTTTTGCACATGGCCAGTCACGTATATACATACCATTTAGTCAGAAGTCAGAGGGTCTCATTTTACCTTATCACTTTAAGACAGCCCTTTGTTATACTCTAAACACTGTATAATTGCACCTGTTTCTGGATTTCTATTCTGTTCAGTTTGTTGTCTGTTCGTGTGCCAAAATCAAATTTCAGCTATTGAGGATTCATAATATGCTTAGGTAAGCTTATTATTGTACCTTCTTTACTCGTCTTTTTCAGAGCTTTTCTGATTATTTTTAATTCTTTATTTTACAGTTTATATATTAAGAGCTGTTAATCTACTTCTGGGAAAAAAATGGTATTTATTTCTTTTTGGTCACAGACTTAGCATAATGTTGTGGTTAAGAACACAGATTATGGGCTAATGCTTCTTAATCTTGGCATTTGTACTTTGCAGCATGTTATCTAACTTCTCTGTGTCTCGATTTGCATATCTATAACTCCCTCTCTCTCTTGGAATTTTTGAAGGATTACATGAAATAATATATATTAAAAATATTAGAAGAAGGTCTAAAACATTCAGAATCCATAAATTCACTTATTTTTATTCATATTAATTATATTAGCATTAAATATATGGATTAATAAAAGTAAAACTGACATCTAGTTATACTATGTCTGCTTATTCAGCAACATGGTATACATTAAATTTCCATTGGCAGAAGTCCACTTTTTACTTTTGAAGTTTTTTTTACGGTTTTTCTCCACATGGGCATATTCAATTTATTTCTAGCATTTTCCTTCTTTGATGTTATCAAAATTATATTTATGAGATTACTTCAAGTGCTTGGTAGAAGTGATAGTCTATATATTAGTACGGCACTATAGTATTCCTTTGAGTTGGTAGACTATATATGTGGTTTATCCAATGTGGTCTCCATTGACATTTGAATTGTTTCTAGACTTTTGCTCTCAATATCATCGATACTTACATGAGTACTCTTTTGTCTATATTATGGTGCATGAATGCAAAAATGAGAGTGGGATCAGTCAGTAATGACTTCCTCACCTCCTGCAAAACAGGATTTCCATTTGACTCTGCAGCACTTGATGAAGAGATCATGCCTTCCTCTCTCATTGCACTGACACTCTGCCATAAGCACAGTGACCAGACATGCAGGGGTCTGTTCCAATGTTCCATCGGTCTCAATCTGTTATCTCAAACCAGAATTGGCAAATGCTTCAGTGAAAATCGAGGTACTTGCCTCTCATTTCTTTAGTTGCTCCCTTTTCTAACCTTTCTGCTTCCCTATTCTGGGCTGCTTCAGAAGTTCCAGATGTGTCACACATATGCACAAACACACATGCACTTTGAATATATAAAATACATTACCACTATACAGAATCTATGTTTATATACGTATACAATTCTAAAGTTTTAGCTGATGAAATAAATTATACTGTAAAGACGGGGATACAAAAGCCTTGCACACTTGCCAGAATTCAGGACATCTCTGCTCCAGAGATCTCTGTTTGGGCTGAGGCATTTGTTGTAACCAACAACAGTGGTAAGTCTGCCCACTTTGGAGTCTCACTTTCCCAGAGATCCTGTCTGAATCATAGGGAACATGACCTGTGATAAGATAAGATACAGACACATAACACACACACTCACACAGAAGGTATCACACAGGTACATTTGCATTTATATTTGTGTTGATTAACTCTAAGCCCTTGCCACTGGGCTAAAGGTCAAACAAGGAAGGGTCAAGGCAAACTATCCAGCTTATTAGTAAGGGAAAGTCAGGAAAGCTTGGAGCCCATAGGAGGATTCCTCTAGTTACTTTTAAGGTGGAGACATCTTTTCAGAGGAGCTGATCCCTAAACCAAGTCCTGAAGAATAAATTAGGAGTTAAGCAAAGGAATGAAGGAGGGTAAATATTGGGTCGTTGGAATGACCACCCAATATAAACTAGAAGAAGGAGAATCATCTAAAAACAGAAGGAGAGAGAGAAAGCTTCACCTTTGAGGAAACATGTTTCTGTTTTTGTTTTTCCTAAATAGCCATAATGTTCCTGGAACTTGATGTTTCTGTGCCTTGCTTATTATAAAACCCATAAAAGGTAATAAAGCAACAGCACTCATCAGAAATCCTACCATCGGCCCTGTATTCAGCATATTTAGAAAACAAGTCAGTGCTTAGCCTCTGGAGAAGTTGCTTCAGAAATGGGCTTGGTGTGTGCAGATGGGGTGGCCATGGCCTTGGTCACGTGGTGCCATATTCCTTTGTTTCCTATGAAACCTACTACATGTCATTTAAGATGAAACTCTGCCTCTCAGAATTTTGGAGTCTCAGAAACATGCATAAAACACTATAGCCCCATCTCAACCAAATTTGTGATTCCGGACATAGCTGCCTTTACGTGGTTGCACACCACTGTTCCCGGACAGTCTTCATTTGGCTAAGTTGGTTGCCCTGAAAGACACATCTTCTGAAGAGAAGCATGTAACTCTGAGGCCCACATGGTCCAGAAATATACAACCCCCCAAGGACCATGGCTCCCATGTATTTCTTGTGATAAATAGCTACCTTATCTTTTCTGAGTCAACAGATTTTGCTTTATGTAAGAAGATTTTCAACTCTTTTTTTTTTTTTTTTTTTAAAGTCCAACACTAATGGTCTTATGGCTGCCATGGTTTGTATCAGCTACCAGCCTATAGTCATAGAAGCCATAAAACACACTTATTTTCCAGCATAAGAAAACTGCCTAGCTGGCATCGAATGCCAAAAGCCATCTAGATTTCAGTAGAGAAAAACAAACAAACAAAAAAAAAACAAATTGAATCACCACACAAGATACTCATGAATACAAAACCCTGCCAAAAGTCTACAGATAAAAGCCTAAAATTGGGTAGTGTTATGACACCAATCAGATATTAATTTATGGCCCAAATTTGAAGGACAGTGTCTCTCTCTCTAAAGGTATTGCCAGGAGAAAGGGAAGGTACGCTATTCGTGCATAGCACAGAGTCCGACTTATAGTTTTCAGTCTCAAATATTTATTGTTTTACCAGCTACTTTATTTAGATGATTGTCATTATTCACATATTTGAATTTGTTGCAATCATTTTATTTCAGCTTATTTGTTCTGTTTTCTGTCTTCTTTGTCATTTGCTCCTACCATGTTTTGAGTTCCTAAATGCGTTTTCTTGTTTCATCATTTCTACCAGTTGTCAAGTCATATATTCTAATTCCTTTCTTATAGTGACTACTTAAAATTTACCATATACATTTATATTTACGATATTCAAATGTAATATATGCTTCATCTGGGGCTGGCAGGTGCCATGGTGGTTAGGGGTGCTGGACTCCTACATGGCTGATCATAGTTCGAGTCTTGGACCTGGTAGCATGCTTTCTCACTTTCTCTCTTTCTTTGTCCCTTTCTGAACAAATTGAAATAAATAAATATAGTTAAGTAAAAAGTAATTCTTTAAAAAAAAATGCTTCTTTTGACTATAAAAAAAAAAATGGCCAGTTCTAGGTGTGATACAGAAAAGGCACAAAATAATCCGAAATATCTTGTGATGCCAGAATGTTAAAAACAAACAAACAAACAAACCTTTTAAGCAGTAAAAAGAGTTATATAAGAAAGATGGAGGAACAAAAGTAAGGTCATTCCTCTCTTGAAGCAAAGATCAGATGATCTAATCATCAAAAAATTGCAATTGTGATTGATTTGAAAACATTGGGGCTGGGTGGTGGCACGGAGCAATCACAGCTGGGCCGGCCTGGGAAAGGTCGTAGATTCGCACCCTGGGACCTGCCCTTGTGCCAGTGACCCAGGCTGACTGGGCCTGGTGCCTGGAGGTGGATCTGGTCATGATTTCTTCTTTGATATCTAGATTTGCCAATGTAACTGTCTACTTGGAATTTCCCCTTGGGAACAGGCAAAATCCAACTGAAGATGATTAGAACTTTGAATTCTCCATTCTCCTTTTCAACCTATTCATCTTCAAATTTCTACATCTAACATTATAATTTTATAAATTATTAAGGAATACTATGTATAAGGAGTCATCTTCATTCATCCAAGTCATCAACACACCTTATAATATCAACATACAAAGTACATCTTATGTCTGAGCGCTTCTCTCTGTCACCACTAGCGCCATAGTCCCAGCTACCACCCTTTTTGTGTGTGTGGTCCTTAAAGTAATACCTCCTAACTGCTCCTTTTGTTCTCATTCCTGACATTATTGTCAGTCCTTCACAGGTTAATCAAAAATAAAAATTAAAAAATGAATTATTCACTGTTCACCGCTTATTCTTTTCTTTTTTTTCTTTCCTTCTCCTTCTTCTCCTTCTCCTTCTCCTTCTCCTTCTCCTTCTCCTTCTCCTTCTCCTTCTCCCCCTCATCCTTCTCCTCCTCCTTCTCCTCCTCCTTCTTCTCCTTCTTCTTCTTCTTTCTTCTAAGATTTTTGCTGTAGGGCACCTACACTCAGCAGAGAGAGACAGTGAGAAATCACAGGGGAAGGCCATGCCACAATTCATTCTCCTCCACTCTCTTCTTGGGATTTTAGACACACATACATGTGCCTGTCATGTTTCAAGCCGCCAGATGTGGCTCTCAAACTGTAGTGGGCCATGTGGGAGTCCAGGGTCTTAACCACTATGCCACCTGCTGGCACCTCATTGGCTATTCTTGGTAGGATAAAATCTAAACGTTTTGCTTTGCTATGGTGTGTGCCTACCTATCTGTGTGAAGAAATCTACTATTCTATATCCAGTTATTCCCTGCTCAAGTATTAATATTTCTTTCTCTTTTTAGGAAGTTAAAAAAAAAAGAAAAGAAAAAATGCAGCCAGCTCTTTATTATCCTCCCTAATGATGCAGATAACCCAAAATTCAAATGAAAGGGAAAAGATCTTGCATCTGCCCCAGGGCTCTTATTCCATACCTTTCCTTCAAGCGCTCTTCTAGTCTCAGAGATGTGATTTCAAATGACAACTCTTCAGGGAGCTCTGCCTCATGATCACTTTATCTTTTTTTTTCCTTTTTTGGAGAGATTTTTGCTATAGGGCGCGTGCGCTTGCCAGACAGAGAGAGAGAGACAGAGAGACAGAAAGCAAGAAATCACCCCCCGGGGGGATGGCCACGTCGCAATCCCTTCTCCTCCATTCTCCTCTCGGGATCTTGGGCACGCACGCACACGCACCCGGCGTGAGTTTTAAGCTGCCGGGTCCAGGACTTGAACCGCGGTCGACCACATGGGAGTCCAGCGACATAGCCATGATGCTAACTGCTGGTCCCCAT
This sequence comes from Tupaia tana, assembly GCA_026018925.1. Taxonomy (NCBI): domain Eukaryota; kingdom Metazoa; phylum Chordata; class Mammalia; order Scandentia; family Tupaiidae; genus Tupaia; species Tupaia tana. The sequence continues at coordinate 93,576,113 of JAKSZU010000006.1, forward strand.
CACTTTATCTTTCTAATGTACTTGTTGGGGACTTGATGTTGGTGCAGAGGCAAAATGCAATGCTCTGCGATCACACCTGTTCCACATGAGAAGGTTCTGGACTCACATCCAGAGACCTCCCTGAGTCTGTAGGGCACACATGTGCTTATCACCTAGGGCCAACTGAAGCCACAGGTAGAGCATGCAATCAAGAACCCATTGGTGGGGCTGGCAGGTGGTATGGTGGGGAAAGGCACTGGACTCCCACATGGCCAATCAAGGTTCAAGCCCTAGAACTGGTGGCTTTCTTTCTCACTTTCTTTCTCTCTCTCTCCTCCTTTGTGGTCAAGTTAAAATAAATAAATAAAAATAAATCAAGTTAAATAAGATAATTTTTTAAAACAAAAAGAACCCATTGGAGGTGATTTCTCTCTCTCTCTCTCTCCTTATGAAAAAATGTAATCTTATTAAAATAAATAAATGTACTTGTTTGCTGTTAATATTTGTGTCTCCACTAGAGGGTAAGTTCTATGACAAGGGATTTTTTTTTTCTTTTTTTCCTTTCCCTAATAATGTATCCCTAACAATTAGAGCAGAGTCATAACAGATAAAAGAAAAAGAAAATTGAACACCATAATGAATAAAGGAATGAATACATTGTGTTATATGAAAAAATTTAACCTAATTGCCACTTACATATTAAGCTCTTAAGTAACAACAGCATTAAAATTTACTTTTATTATTAACTATATAAAAAAAACAAGAAAAGCACAGAAGGCAATTTCTAATTAAATGTTACTATTGTGAGGTAAATGATGTCATTGATATTGCTATTCATGATTTCTCAGGACTTGAGGTATTTTGCTTACGAAAAATCAGAAACTATGGAGCTATTTTTAAAACTATGATATTAGATAGAGCAGTATGATCTCTGCCAGACATTCTGCATGAAATACCATTGCAAATTCATGCCTGATTTAGTAAGTGAAGAATGCCATTTTCTCCAGCATCACTATGATTCGTGGACCATGGAAAAATAACAAAAATAGCTTTGGAGAGGAACACAAAAGAATTTTATCTTTATCATAAGTTTGAGAAGGATATTTAAGTCTTAGACATGTGGTAATGTTTAGGGAGAAAACTCATTTAAGGTTTTATGATTTCCATAAGTAGCAATGTGTGGAATATTTTTAGGGAAAATGAATTTTTTGCCAATCTATCAGAGTTTTAAACTCTGGTAACTGAGATTAGTTTTCTTTATATTACTTGAAATACATTTCCTGAAAATTATTAGTGTTTTGATCATTCTTTTTGATGCCTTTGGAAAGGAGAGCTTGGCAAAAATGACAAGCAGCACTTGTCAAGAAACTTGAAGAGAGAAACTCAAGACAAGATATGTGTGAAATGTTTATGTCGTTTTTAAGAATAGAAACCACAAGCTTTTTAGGACCACATCTACACAATTACTCACCATAATCAGTTTTAATAGTTTTGAAACTAATAATTGAAAAAGTGATAGATGTACCATCAATTGTAAACAACCTGAAAACCCCATCAGCCGCGATGCAGTCAATTAAACCGTTGTGCATAAATGCAGGAAAAAAGACTCTTTTCCAGAGCTTCATTCTCAGACTATTCATGAGCGTAATAGACCGTGCTTTCTCAATGCAAAATGCAGCCAGCTCTTTATTATCCTCACTAATGGTGCAGATAATCCAAAGTGTTAGATAATCCCCAAACCATTTATTGTGGCATAGAAATAGACCTCTTAAGGTTAAAAAAATCCTTCTTAAAATTGGGGTTGATTTATCCACTAAGCCTAGAGACAACTGAGACCTTTCTGTCCTTGCAGCCAGCAGACAAGGCGAAGGTTCTCCTAGACCTTGATTAATATTGCAACTTTCAGTCTATAATTTTATGCTGTGAGGAATTGTTTTACAAAATGTCCATAGCTTTATGTATTTATTTTTACTTAAACATATTTTCAAGGCAGAGGCAGGTGTGTTTTCACAAAAATGTAATGGATCCATACTCCTAATTAGGTCATCATCCTACAGTTGCATTGAATTGACACTCAAATTTTTGAACTGCGATTGGAGGAAAATATGTTGCATTCATTCATTCATTCATTTCCCACTGCTCTTCCTATTACTATTCCCTATGTGTCAAGGCATTTATCTTTTACCTAATCAGCACCCAATAAGTGAACAGTATTTTATTTCAACATTGATTGTGGGAAGATGTCTTCATTGAAAGAAACCCTGTAATACAGAATTGTGAGGTTGGAGGGGCACTTTCTATATTCTTTTATCATAAAAGTCAACTGGGAAGACTTGAGTCTAAAGAGAGAAAGCTACTTGTTGAAAGCCAAAAGGGAGCAGAACCAGTAGCTAAAAGGTTTTTTTTTTCTTTTTCAAATATGCTATTTTATTCTTAACAGATGAATACTAGAATATTCTACATAATGCTAGATAATCCCATAGAATTTCCTACTTGAGTTTGAATTTAATTATACGGTCCTCCTTCCACTGTGTGTTCGCTCATTCCAAGAATAGTAAATTTTGGCTAAAAATGTGCTTGGTATTGTTTAACATTACTTTCTGTTTCTTGGACTTAAACTTAGGGAACATGGGAGAGGACAGTTTCAAAATGTAATGCATAGCTGATGTTTATCAGCTAGTGACTTTGAGTTAATTATGTGTAATCATAGCAATAAAAAAATCAATCAGCGATGAGAAGGCATTTATCCCCCCTTTTCTTTCTTGTAACCAGAGAGAAATATGTATTGAAAATTACATTTCCTTCTAAATTATACCTAAATTTGTTATGCCCTGTTGAGTGCTTATGCTATATTCAGAGAGAACAATTAGAAACATGTGTCTGCAATTACTCAATTTAATATTTCATTGCATGCCAACACTTAAAAAAACAGTTACATCAGGGGCATTGTTAAAATGAGGCTTAGTATAATTAAAATACTGCATGCTCAAGAAAGTTACACTCGTGTCTAGGAAATTTGTTAACATAAACTAATAATGACATTTGAACTATGGAAGAGTTTCAGAAGAAATAAAATGTATTAGAAATTTAGAATTTTATTCTTAGTATTTTGATAAATGGAAATCTAAATAAAACCATATATGTAACTTTAAAATTGTAAAGAAACCATATTTTACATAAAAGTTTCTATAAGCTTATTCCATTATGTAGAAAGACAAAGAAAAAGAGAAAGAGGCAGAAAAAGGACAGAGGCAGAAAGAAGGGAACCCCCAGTAAGGTTCCCCAGTCCACAGCAGTTCCAGCCAGTCCAGATCATAAGCACATGAATGCTCTTCCGACACCTACAGGGGGCCCTGGACATGAACCCCGGACCTTCTGACATGGGTCTGTTTGTATTACCACACATCACCATCTGGCTTTATGAAGCATATTTAAACAGTCACTAAAGAATCTTTCAGAAATTGTCTATTACCCTTACCACACTAACAAATGTCTTTCTTGCCTTTCTTCCATAAAAGGAGTTCTCTCACCTACTCCGTGTGGTGGAAAATTGGAAACAACCCTTTAGCACTCTACCTACTTTCCTTTTATGGAAATGAAAGTACCTGACATCAACATCATTCTTTTTTTTTTTTTTTTTTTTTTGGAGAGGTTTTTGCACGCATGCTTTTCTGAAAGACAGAGAGAGACAGAGAGACAGAAAGTGAGAAATCACCCCCTGGGGTGATGGCCACGCCACAATCCCTTCTCCTTCATTCTCCTCTCGGGATCTTGGGCACGCATGCACACGCACCCAGCGTGAGTTTAAGCCACTGGATGTAGGACTCCAACCGTGGTCAACTACATGGGAGTCCAGCAACATAGCCATTATGCCAACTGCTGGTCCTGACATCATTCATTTTTAAGTAATATGCAATTGAAGCATGTGAAATTGCTAATCGTTGTTGTATTTAACACAAAGAAACTTGAATGTCTAGTCCAGGAGGTCTAGCAAATAAGAATTATTTTAGCATTATAATATTATAAAGCAAGATTATGACTTCTTAAGAGTAAAAGTCATTAATAACAATAGATAGCATTTATAGAGTGTACCATATATAAGAAAAAAATTTAAGAGATTTTTGCTACATTGCATGTGAGCTTGATAGAGAGACACAGAGAAAAAAAGCGAGAAATCAGTCCCCAGGGAGGTTGTCCACGCCATAATCCCTTTTCCTCCATTCTCCTTTCAGGATTTTGGGCACTCACACATGTGCCCAGCATTACTGTTAAGCTGCTGTGTCTGGGACTTGAACAGCAATCGACTAAGTGGGAGTCCAGCAATGTAACCATTATGCCATCTCTGGTCCCAACAAGATTTTTAGATTAATTACCTCACTCCATCCTCATCACTCTCCTAACATTGTTGTCCCTAATTTACTGACAAAAGAACTGATTTTTCGGAGATTTTTAAGTACCTTGACACAGATTACAAATTTCTGAGTGACAGGTGTTATACGCCATTTTTTTGTTGTGATATAGAAAAATTTTTTGTTTGACCCATTAAATAGAAGTTATATATCATGGTAATGAAACTATGCTTGATTTTATATGTAAATAGGGAGAAAACATTCTCCCAAGGACAAGGAATTCCCAGCACTCTTCCCCTACCACCCAAAGAACCAGAACTTTGTATCTATATGGACAGCCAATATGTTAAACATCCTCTTTCATCTATTTAAGGTACAGGAAGAAACTGGCTGGAATTAGGGGGTAGCTACAACTAGGACATTTGCACAAAAAGGAGAAAAGACTGATAATTGGACATTTTATCATTCTAGAGTAGAGAAGGTTGGGTCATGTACAGAAGCGGTGGAAGATTGGGGTGATCAGAAATGAGGACCAGAGGACTTGTTACCAGCAAGGGCCTACGAAGAGAAGAGACATTGGAGGTGAAGTGGTGTGTGTGAGGGACATCTTCTACGTGCTTAGAAAGCATTCAGACCACCCTATAAAGGCCTAGTCATTGAAGAAACCCCTACTAATGGTAAAATGGGGTTCTGGGACACAAGGATACAGATTTTTTTTAGGGTGAAGTATTACATTAATTTCATCTGGATTCCTTGTCATTCCGATTGAGAGTAAGTGGCTGAGTTAACAAACTAAACATCAGTGGAGTGAACCCTGCTTGACTGCAGTTTAATACACACCTGATTGCATCTGTCTTCCAGACTACCTGGAAACAAAGATGATACACTACTGGTAATATTTAGTTGGAGGATGTTTAGGCATAATTCCTCAATTTTTTCCTCTAGAGATGATAGGCAGAGGAAAATGAAATTAAGAAGGGAGTGTTACGTCAGGCTAATTGCTCCTAGTGACTCTATTTATCCTTGGTGCTAATTTGTCTGACAGCCAAACTTTCAGGCAGTGTGTTAATTGATTCTTTTTCCTACCTGTTTTCCTCCCACTCACTGAAGATCCGCTCAGAAATTAAGTACTATACATACGTCTACCCTTAAATATGTTATTGCAAGGTAATTCAGTAATATTTTTGTTACTAAATTGAATGGACACTTTCCGGTTGTTACCTTCTTTGAATTCTCATTGGCATCTGACCCACTCTCCTTACCTCGGTTTGATAATAACTAAGTTTTCTTGGTTCACTTGCCATTTATCCGGTAGCTGCTTCTTTCCACTCTGCATAGCTTTTCTCTTGTGTTTTGCTTCTCTTCTTCTAATGTAGACACTCCTTGGCAAATTTCATCTAGGCCCATTATTTCAGTAAATTCTGATTATAGATTTTCAATAAAATATGCTCAACATTTTTACTTTGATTTCCAATAGCCACCTGAAACTTAATTGATCTGTAAGAAAAGGCATTATCTCTTCTGACAAATGTGTTCTGCCAAAGTTCTCTGTTGGATAAACAGAGTTACTGAAAAGGAAAATAACTTAAACCGAAAAAGAAATGCTGATGGGACCAGCAAATGGCATAATGGTTACATTGCTGGATTTCCATGTCCATCAACCATGGTTTGAATCCTGGAACAGGTAGCTCGAAAGTCACATTGGGTGCTTGTGCGTGTGTGCCCAAAATCCCCAGAGGAGACTGGAGGAGAAGAAGTTGTGTCATGGCCATTCCCTCTGGGGATGATTTCTCTCTTTCTATCTCTCTGTCTCTGTCTTTCCAGCGAGCACACATGCCTTATAGCAAAAATCTCTCAAAAAAAAAATAAGAAAGAAATACTGGCAACCATCTTAAAATTGCATCTCTCCTTCTACCTACTCTTCAGTCACCAAATTTTATAAATTATTATAGATGTGAAGGAGTTCACCTTTCAACATTCAAAAATCATTGACAACATTCAGATCAATGAAAGAAAAAGCATTCCGACTTATTTTAACATAGACTCGTGCACATGGGAGCCATACAAAATGTGTCTTAATAAATGGCAAGATGTGGTAACTTCAGTATTCCATCATGAGAGAGACGAAAATTGGGGGGAGGGAAGTTAATGGGCTCAACGTTTAGAAAATGATAAGTAATTTATTCTCTTTGGAAGCTGAATGAAACCAACACATTACTGAATGGTGAAGTCTGGCAAAAGGCAAAATTGAATAGGAACAAAGGTTGTCTTACTATATAGTAGATTTTTCTTTTTCTTTCTTTTTCTTTATTTTTTTTTATTTTTTATTTTTTTTAAGGTAAACTGTTGGAGCTGCCATTATAAGAATAAGTGTCTCAGTCATGGAGACATTTTAGTGTTTCAACTTTCCCATTGCTTGATGAGATTCACAGTGCAAGAGGTTTAAGACAATGGTATTTCTATTAGAAAGGAATTCTCAATTGGACAAGTAATTCAAGTAATTCCCAAGAAAGCTCTTTCTTGCATATGTAGTGGATGGGAAGAGACAAGGGTACAGAGACTTTCATTCTGCTTTGAAGACTCTCAGCATGGCAAAGCACGAGTCTTTGGGGTACCAGTTTCTGAGCTAAGTAGTTCTCCAGTTATCAACAACAAAAATAGTTCAAGTCATTGTCATCCCTCACTTAAATTACTTCAATGGTCTCTTCACAGTGCAATTTTTCCTCTTCTTATTAATTTTCTATACTTTATGGACAGTGATGCCTTCAAAAGTATACACTTGATTAGATTAATCTCTATTAAAAAAGCGATTCACTGGGGCCAGCAGATGGCATAGTGGTTATACTACACTAGACTCCCACATGGCCAATCAGGGTTTGGGACCTGGACCCGATGACTTGAAAATCAGTCTGGGCATATGTGCATGTGTGCCCAAGATCGTAATTAAAGAATGGAGGAGAAGGGATTGCAGTGTGGCCATTCTCCTTGGGGGAATTTCTCACTTTTCCTTTCACCGTCTCTGTCTCTTTCTCCAGTGACTGCATGTACTCTATAGCAAAAACCTCTTTAAAAAAAAAAAAAAAAAAAAAAAAAAAAAAAACTTTTTTTTTTTGACTATTTTTTTTTTCTATTTAGATTCACTATTTTGCCATCATTCACCTGCGGATATCAAACTATGGCATGATGTTGACTCTTTTTTATTTTTCCAATGTTATCTCTCACTATTATTCCATCTTCATATTTACCATCTATTATTTATTAAAACTTGTCACTGCTTCATTCTGGCTTAGGTCACATGCTGCTTTCTCAGAATACTCACCCCTTTCTCTGAATCCATCCATCTACTGCTCTCAAAACAGGTCTTCCCTTAGATATCACTGTTTTTCTAAGATGACACCCCAAATCAGTCTAGTTTAATCCAGGTCTATCCTGGACTAATGGTTCCTCCAATACTGCCTCATCCTTTCTGTACTTCTGCTGTGCCCATTGTACTACATTTAGTCATGACCTTACTTTTTCTTCTAATTCTGCTAGATTCTAATGAAACATGCGAGACATAAAAGACATGGGCTTTCCCTATTTCCAGTGTTTTATCTGATCTTACCATAAGTATCATAACATGGTGGAGGTTCAATGGGAAAGGCATGATGCATTTTTGCATCGAAAAGCAAAAAAATATGTCATGACTTTCCCGATGACCTAATATTTTTTGATTACTCATTGACTGATATTAAAATTTTCTAAAGATTTAGGAAAACAGCATCAGATAATTTACTTTCTAAGAAAAAAAAGTATTCAGCTATGTTAAAAATGAACAAATGTGCTAACTCTCAACTGAGTACACCAAAATTACCCAGTGTTGAAGTGAGAGTGATTGTGCCTGACCACCTTCTGAAGCTTCCATGGCATTAAGCCTGCCAGTAGATAAAAACTGAATTCTTTGAACAATGATTAAATAAACAAATGAGTGAATAATACAAACTATACTAATAAAATTAAGGAAATCTGTCACTTTCCTGTGAATGTTAAAAAGTATCTCAGTAGGGTTAATAGATTGTGAAGTTGGTAATCTACTTTGACAAGATTTCTAGGGAATGAAATGAAGCACCAGTCATTACAGAATAAGCTTAAGGATGGAAACTTCCTTGGACCAGCAGATAACATAATGGTTACGTCGTTGTACTCCCATGTAGTCGACCGCGGTTCGAGTCCCAGACCTGGTGGCTTAAACGCCAGGCACACGTGCATGCATTACCAAGATCCCAAGAAAAGAATGGAGGAGAAGGGATTGCAGCATGGCTATCCCCGCTGGGGGGTGATTTCTCACTTTCCGTCTCGCTGTCTTTCTGGTGAGCGCACATGCCCTATAGCAAAAACCTCTTAAAAAAAAAAAAAATGGGAACTTCCAAATCCAGAGCTGTGAAGAGTTCTTTGAGCTCCGATTAAGTGTATTAAAAACACTGAGAGGTTAAAAAAAAAAGAAGGCTAGTCTATGCAAAAAGAATTTTCTGTTGGATGTATAGGCAGAACTACAGATGAGTTGTTTAAAAAGGATGTCAATAAACTTCAAGCTGGATTAGTAGCAGTTAAAAGTACTTAAAGACTTTTGTGTATATTCAGCACACATACAGCCTTCAACTCTATGTGTATCTGGTAGTATGGTTATAATTCAAACCAGCAAAGCCAGGAAATTCAAATGCAGAGATAAACCATAATTCACATCATTGAGTTTTCAGTTCCTTTTCCTGGTTCTGTCTGAAATTCCTCCTGAGAATCTTAAGTCAAAGCTCTGTCTGGAAGAAGTAATCCTTAGGAAACCTGAGTTTCTCTGTCACCACTTAGACAAAGGAGATTCCACAAGACCACAGAAATGTGGACTAATCCTTCCCAGCAACATAATGTGTGGTGTTGTATACTCAGGGAAAAAAATCCATTTGTACTGTACAACTGCAGCATATCTAACCAAAATGAAAGCTATTTTTGGCATGGCTTGCTCACTGAAGAGGTTATTTCCTTCAGCAATGTATTTAACAATCCATTTGTGATGATTACAAATAAGTGAAACTCTCTACATAACCACCACAAGTAAAATCACTGGAAAAATGACTAAAATATTCTTTCGGATAGAAATCACTATGGATTCCTTTAATAGACAAGTCATTATTCCAGTAAGGCAAGGGTTTAAGAAATTATAGATGTCTTTTCTCCCCCCTACTTAATCATATCAGCAATCTAAGTAAACCCTCTAAATGCTTTTTGAAGTTATTGATTCCCTGTGTGGAAATATATCTGAACTATATCATGGAGTCATTAGCAGGTAACGCTGTGCCTTACAAATTATGCACTGACAGAATTTACTGGTGAGGTAAGAGAATCAGGACGCGCTGGACATTTGCTCAACTAATTGTTGCTACTGTGTGCATTTTAGCGCATGCAGTCTCTGCAAAACAGTTTTTAATGAGGCCATTAGTCTTTTTCTTATATTATTCCCCTAATTCCCTTCTATATTTTTTAAAACCCTAATCAGCAAAATCATTCACAGAACCACTTTCTAAAGTGAAACCGTTTGCTATAGACTAATATCAATGGACTCAAGTGTACACCTTTAATACGTGTATGCTGTACACATCAAAGGGACTCAAACCATTTATTTGTTCAGTAAATAATAATAATGACCTTAATAAGATACCATGCATATTTGATGAGCTTTTAATGTAAAGCATATTTCCTAATATAGAAACTATACCAAAAGCAATCTTTTAATTCTAGTAATTATCTTCCCCAGAATCTAAGAGCAGGAGCTTCCAAGAGAATGCTAATGAATTATACATCAATGAAGTCTTCCTGGCATCCAAAAGAGTTAATATTGAATATGAAATAGACATGCAAATTAACTATTGTACAGGCATTAAAAGTGTATTAATGCTGGCCAAAAAGGTTAAGCGTCCCAATGAAAAGGGATAAATACTATTCAGCGGATTGAAATTCTAGGCCTAAGTGTAACAGAAATGTAGATCCAGATAGGATGGTTCTAACTCACATTGTCATTTTGTGACCGTTGTTTCTACAGAACGATGCCATGCAGACACTATTCTAGGTCTCAATGCTATTATCAACAAAGTAATAAAAAGTCTCAAGTTAATGTACAGCTCACATAAACACTCAGTACTAAGCTGTCAGAAAAATCATGACCCATTTTTGCATATTTTACATAATGCAAAATGTTTCTAATCTTAATACTATGCTTCCATTTCAACAATAGGAAGCTTTAGTTTGGTTTGAAATATTCCAATGGGAAAAGATTCTGAATTCTTAAATGTTTATTAGATATGTTGACTGATTATCCTCTATACAATGAAATGTTAAATGACTCAAGCTAAATATCCATAAACCCAAATACTGTGTTTAAGTGTATGTCTACATTGGAACTTAATCGGAAGTAATATACATGTATTCTGTATCAAATGCTCCAAAAATTAATAAACAATGATTGAAACCAAAATCTGTATCTAGAGTCCAGTTCTTTTCCAGTGTTTAATGCTATCAGCAAGACAAAGCACCTTTTTTTTTTTTTCTTCTTGCCAGAGGGAGTATATGCATGCCAGGGGCTGGAGCCAGGGCAAGAAAGCACCCACCATGGGATATGGGAGCACTGCACCCCCTTCTCCTCCATCTTCCTCCCTTTTTGGGATTTCGTGCATGCACAGACATCTATGGGTGTTTCCTAAACTTCTGGGCCTGGGACCAAACCACGGGGTCAGCCGTGGAGGATCTGACTGGCTCAACCACTAGCTCATGAAGTGAGCTCCGGCACTTACTGTGTAAATGACCTTGCAGCTGGGTTGCTTTCCTTCCCATCCCTGTCGCTGTCCCACACACAACTTTTCACACATCTGTTAAATGGATTTTAGTCTACATTTCTAACTATGCAACATTTTTGCCACAATTGGAATAAAGCCTACACTCCTACCTTAGTCTGTTAGCCAGTCTATCTTTATTATTTATTTTTCAGTACTAGAGATCATGTGCACATGTATAAGAAAGAGAGAGAGAACCGTCAACGGGGTTTGGTCTTGACACATTCCATGTTTCTTCAATTCTTTATCCCATTAGGATCCTGGGCACATGTGTTTGGCGCGTCGACTGCTGGGTGAGGCTCAAATCTTGTGCAGCCATGTGAGGTCTGGTTTCCTCTGCAGAGCATTTAACCAGTCTGCTACAGTGTCTTTATAACTCAGCTAAGCTATTAGAAGCCTCTGTTTCTTTGCTGGGTGCTCTTCCTCCTCCCAGGGGCTGCCAGCTCCTTCTCTGCTCTTCCTGTAGCAGACACATACGGATGTTCAAAGCACATGAAAGTCACCTTCTATAAAGTTTATTGACTGTTACTCCACTCTCAAGTAGAGTATTGTTCCTTACATAATATTGAATTAAATATTTACATATTTAACTGTCATAGAGCTGATCAGCTTCTTTTTTTTTTTTTTTTTTTTTTTGAGAAGTTTTTCGCCATAGGGCGCGTGCGCTCGCTGGACAGACAGAGAGAGACATAGAGACAGAAAGCGAGAAATCACCCCCCAGGGGTGATGGTCACGCCGCATCCCCTCTCCTCCATTCTCCTCTCGGGATCTTGGGCACGCACGCACACGCGCCCGGCGTGAGTTGTAAGCCACCGGGTCCGAGACGTGAACCGCGGTCGACTACGTGGGAGTCCAGCGACATAGCCATTACGCTAACTGCTGGTTCCCCTGATCAGCTTCTTAAAAGAGAGGATTTTGTCTAACTTGTTATATTGTACCATTACTATCTGTTACAGTTCCAGCTACATGATAATTACATGACGTTTTTTTTAAAGTGTCCATTAAAATGTTCCCAAGAGAGATGTTATCTATGTCAAGGCCTGGAGAAACAACTCCAGATTTTTGCGGTATGCTGGGACCACTCACCTTTTGTGTCCTAGTCACTGTTTTAGATAACAGTATATCTAAGCTAATCAACACATTACATTTATGGCCACAAAAATAGGTTCAGGAATGGGCATTTACTTAACGTAGGTAGAAAATTATAAGATTTGGAGAGGTTTCTTTGTGCTTATAAAAGAGCTTCATAACTTATCCTGTTTTCATGTGGACCATGTCATGTAGGGATGCTTTTGACAGAACTATACTATTACATCTAGAATTTATTTTACTGAAGCATTAGCTTATTACGTACACTAATTTCTACCAGAGTCAATTAGAGATTCAGCTAGCTGATCCTATATTTAAAAAGAACTGTAGGGGGACTGGCAGGTGGCATGGTGGCCAGGGGTGCCGAACTACCACATGGCCATCAGCAGTTCAAGTCTTAGACCTGGTGGCCCACTTTCTCACTTTCTCTCTCTCTCTCTCTCTCTCTGTCCCTCTCTGGTCAAATGAAAATAAATAAAGTTAAATAAAATAATTCTTTAAAAATTTTTAAATACATAGGTTTTGTTTAACATTTTAAAGATTCATTCAGAGTTTTATCCAGTCTACTTTTCAATTTTTGCACATTCCTTTCCAAATCCCTCCCTTGAACTTTCCCCAAGGCAGCTCTGTCTAGATCTCTTTCCCCTCCATCTTAGGTGCTCCATACATTGATTCTGTATACTATTGTCATTACCTTTTTAAAATTATTTTTAAACAACAGATTTTTGGTATAGGGCATGTGCACTTGCTGGAGACACAGAGAGAAAATGGCCAGACCGCAATACGTTCTTTTTCTTCCTCCTCTCAGGATTTAGGGCACTCACACACATGCTCCCAGTGAGTTCAAACCACTGGGTCGGGGACTCGAACCATGGTCAGCCACCTGGGAGTACAGTGTCTTAACCATATGCCCTCTGCTGGCCCCTGTTGTCATTATCTTAAGAAGAAGTTCCAGGACCAGCAGATGGCCTAATGGTTACATCCTTGGTTTCCCACATAGTGGACAGTGGTTCGAGTGCTGGGACCAGTAGCTTAAAACTCATATTGGGCACGTGTGCATATATGTCTAAAATCCTGAGAGAGATTGGAGAAGGAATTGTGCCATAGCCAAGCCCCTTCTTTCTGTCTGTCTGTCTCTGTCTCTCTGGTGAGTGCATGCACCCTATAGCAAAAATCTCTCTCTAAAAAAAAGAAATTTCATGTCCAAGACGACTGAGAGTAACAAAAATACGTTTCAGTTAGATTTTCTCTATTTCTGGTTGAATTCTGAACATCTTACCAGAATGTTATAAAAATGTCACAAGAGGGACCAGCAGTTAGCGTAATGGCTGTGTCGCTGAACTCCCATGTAGTCGACCACAGTTTGAGTCCCGGATTTTGCCTACTACTTCAAAAGGTATTTTAAGCTTTCCTTAATTTTTCAGAATAAACATTTCTATGTTTCAATTAAATGAACTACACTAACATTTTATTATGTTAAATGAATAAATAGTCTTTTTGTGTTCCACACTTTGTTCTCAACAGTAGTTTCTACCAGTGCACTCTGAGTTTGGGATTGAGGTTTGCCAACATACACAGGAGGGTGGGAAAAAAAGAAAATAGAAAAGGATCTGTGCCATCTGGAGCTAGATAACGGATGAGATCTTTTCCAGTGAACACCTTCATTCTGGAACTCTCTGGTGATTCAGTAAAACTCACTCGCATTTTAAGTCACCTTGAATTTGGTTATTCACTACTGGCATTCAAATGGTTCAAACGTACTTTAAAATATCCCATGACAAATTTGTAACATAGTATTTGTTTGCCTTTCTATATGCCATCATTATTTGCTTTAGAAAAGAAAAATACAAAAATCTTAAGAACATAAACTCTTGACAAGTTTCAAAAAAATTGTTTATAGCAAAATAATACTCCACTAATGGGTATGCCCATTTTGTTTACCCGTTAATCAGTTAATGGCCATTAGGTTTGTTTCCATCTTCATGCTATTATGAATAAAACTGCTATAAATATTTGTGTACAAGGTTTTATGTGAATATATATTTTTGAGAATCCATTCTAATTTCAGTGTTATGTAGAAATAAAAAAAAGAAAAATGAGATAAGAAAAGAAGATAGCAGAATTTGTTTCATGGTCAAAATATTTCTAAGTTTCAAAAAAAAAAATATTTCTAAGCTTCCAAGGGTCATCATGGGAGAGTTCTCTCTTCCACTCTGTAATGGCAAGGCTGAGAGAAGACGAGCCGAAAGGCTGACTCTTCATTAGTAGAAGAGGACCCAGATTGATGCAGCCAAGACCAGCAAGATCAGGCAGAGGCGCTCACCCAAGCGAGCTGTCATTTCTGCGTCGTATGACAGCGGGATGAGAGAAGCCCTCCACAGGTCCTGAGTCTCAAAGCTGCATGGACACTCCACAAAAGTGGCTTGAGGGGCAGAATTACTCAGGGGCTAGACAGAGGACACCACCAGATTCAGAAGGTGTCCACGTTAAAACCAGATTGGCAGAAATGGCAGAGACTCTTATCAAGCTTAGAGAGGCCAGATCATGTATAGAACACCTGGATTTCCATGCCAAATCTCCCTTCTGATATGTAAATTAAATGTTTACACTGAATAACATGAATGCCAACAGAACAATTAAAGACCAGTTGGGCAAGGGAGTTTTGTTATGATTAGAGCAGTCAGAATAGCAAAAGGATACACATAGACATGAAAACCAAGGTATGTGGGGGACTAGGGGAAGCCTGTTTTATACAATCACATTGTGACAATAGAGTGGTTAATAAACTATTCTAAGTCTTGTCTGTCTTTTTTTTTTTTAAATTTATATACATTCAATCACATGATTTAGCTTACACAGAGAACATTTCAATATGTGAACATTTTTCCCCAGTCCAGTTGAACAAAATATCTTTAACCGATAACACCACACTCCCCATCCAGTCAATGCTCTGCCTCTGTATCCCTCCTCCAAATGTCCTTCCTTAGGTCCCTCTTCTCCCCACACACCACATCTGGCACTAGCCCCCATCTCTTGTGTTTGTACAACCTTAGGTCAATCAGTTTCAGTCATAGAGTGCAGACAGTATATATCAAGTGGGGACATACAATGTCTCTCCTTCATAGCCTCGCTTGCTTCACTCAGCAGTAAATCTTCCATATTCTTCCACTTTCTGTCAAAAGCCAGGGTTTTGTTGGTTTTTTTTTATGGCTGAATAGTATTCCATAGAGTATATGTGCCACAGTTTTTCAATCCATTCATCTGTACGGGGGCATTTGGGTTGGTTCCATGTCTTCTCATCCTCCTCACTAGGAAATAGATTTGTGGGTTGAGAAGGAGATTGGCAAGCTTCCTTACTCACAAAAAATAGCAACTAGGGGAGTAGAATTCATGCAGGAGGTCTGAAAATTTGGTAATATTTCCAAAACATATAAAATACTTTAAGTGACTATTGCCTTATGGTTCCTGACCAAACTTATTCTCTTGGTTGGTGTTCCACTGAGTTGTAGCTGACTGAATGCAAATAATTCTCTAATCAGTAAGATGACATGAGCAGTTTGAGGTCAGCTATGGTGGGACTATGAGCACCGTAGGAAACTTACATATCAGGTCTTTTTTCCTCTGGAGATTGTCATACCACTGTGCCACTGCTTGAGAACCTAAAAAGGAAGAGCAGTAGAGCCTTTCATTAATACAGATATTTTTACAAACTGGGTGTAGGCTAATTTTGAAAGACATTTTCAGATCGATTTCCATTGTGGTTGTATAGTGTTTTTAAGTTGTTTTTTTTTTTTTTTTTTTAAAGAAGTATTTAATGGAGGGACCAGCAGTTAGCGTAATGGCTATGTCGCTGGACTCCCACGTAGTCGACCGCGGTTTGAGTCCCGGACCCGGCGGCTTAAACTCACGCCGGGCGCGTGTGCGTGCGTGCCCAAGATCCCGAGAGGAGAATGGAGGAGAAGGGATTGCGGCGTGGCCATCCCCCCTGGGGGGTGATTTCCTGCTTTCTATCTCTCTGTCTCTCTCTGTCTGTCTGGCGAGCGCACGCGCCCTATAGCAAAAAAACCTCTCCAAAAAAAAAAAAAAAGAAAAAAAAAAAAAGAAAAAAAAAAAAAAGAAGTATTTAATTTTATTTATAATATTTTTTTGTTGCTGTTGTTTTTAATTTGACCAGATTGAGAAAGAGGGAAAATAAGAAAGCAAGGTACCCAGGTCTCGGACCCGTGCCACAATCAGCCATGTAGGAGTCCAATGCCTTTAACCACCACATCAACTCCTGGCCCCTGTGGTTGTACAGTTCATATGCTTATTGGCAAAGTATGAGACTTCCAATTGTTCCACATTCTCATCTGTCCATCTAATTTATTTGTCTATCTACCTATCATCAATTTTATTCATATGTTTTGCTATCATTCTTTTAATTTTTAACTATTCTAGTTTATAGGTAAGTAGAACCTTATTGTGACTTTAATTTTTATTTTCTCTAGTGACAAAAGAAAAGAAAGATGGCCTTTTTTTGTTTATTGGTCACCATATATCTACCTTTTTTAAATCCTTCTTCAAGTTTTTTGGACAGTTATTTTACTGGCTAATAGGCCATTCAAGATTCTATATGCAACTGATACTTGTTGTCCTTTTTCTGTCAATTGCTGAGTACTGAGGAAACCTTAAAATAGAATTCTAAATTTGTGAGTATTTCTGTTCAGTTCTATTTACTTTTGCTTCATATATTCTGAAACTCTCTTATTAGGTGTACACACATTTAAGATGCAATATTTTCTTGATGACATTTTTATCACTGTAAAATATCTACCTGCGTGTATACTCCCTGCTCGAGTTTTCTGTGAATGTTATTGACTTCGCTACTCTAGCTTTCTTATAACTTGCATTATTTCTCATGACCGGTATTCTCTATACTCTTAATGCATCCGTTTTTGAGCACCATATATTGAATCTAGCTCTTCTGTACAACTTGACAATGACTTTCTTTCAGTTAAGGGGTTTATTTTGTTTACTTTTAATATAAGTTTTCTTATGAGCAGGTAGAAGCCAAACTTCTATTTATCTTCTATTAACATTTTGAGCAAAATAAATTTATTATTATTATTTTCTAACTTTTCAAAATAATAAGAATCAGAGTAAATCACATGTTATGAAATGTGGTATCCCTCAGAGCCAGGCAAGACTTGCAGTGTAATCTTGGATAAAATGCCCGAAGTCACCATTGCTTGGTGTCCTAATTAAGACGAGAGGAGTCACGATCTGCCCATAATTGTAAACCACTAAAATATGATCCCATGAAGTAGTATTTCCACAGGTGAGTGCTTTAGGTGTTTTTCCTTTTAAAATGAAATTTTCCATGCACATGACTAACAGTCATAGAAAACCTGATGGAACTATTCTCTGGAGAGGTAATAGTTGTTCTAAGTAAATAAATTTTGTTCATATATGTATGTAAAAACATGAGGTTGGGACCAGAAGTTAGCGTAATGGCTATGTCGCTGGACTCCCACATAGTCGACCGCGGTTCGAGTCCCGGACCCGGTGGCTTTAAACTCACGCCAGGCGTGTGTGCGTACGTGCCCAAGATCCCGAGAGGAGAATATAGGAGAGGGGATTGTGGCATGGTCATCCCCCCTGGGGGATAATTTCTCTCTTTCTATCTCTCTGTCTCTCTCTGTCTTTCTGGTGAGCTCACGTGCCCTATAGCAAAAACCTCTCCCAAAAAAAAAAAAAAAAAAAAAAAATGAGGCTTATGGGATCAATGACATTGAATATACGACAGTGATTGACATCTGTTTTCAATTCGTCCCCTTCCTTTTGGACTTAATTTTGTTTTAAATATTACCTTTGGGTTTAGTGACATTATTTATTGTACAAACCTCTGTTATTAGCAGAGTGTAGAATATGGAGGCATGGAAAAAAGAAAATAAGGCAAAATGTCTCACATCCTATTACTACAATGATATCGTTTTTCATTCTTTAAGATAAACACTGTATTTGAAAATAAAGAAAAATATCAAAACAAAATAAACCTCCCTAGGCAAAATTTTCTAAAGAAATGTATTTTTGAGCTTAGCTAAAACGTTCTTAAAACAGTTCATGCTAACTTGTTAATGACAATGATAATGGCCGATGATTGAATATCTAACATTTAGAAAATAATTATATTGAGCAATGTATTTTGAAGATATTATAGTGCTTTTGATTTTTCCCTTAATATTATTTCACTTAAAAATAATGTTTTGCAGGACCAACAGTTGGTGTAATGGCTATGTTGCTGGACTCCCATGTATCTGATCACGGTTGGAGTCCCGGATCAGGTGGCTTAAACTCACGTTGGGCACATGTGTGTGCATGCCCAAGATCCCGAGAGGAGAATGGAGGAGAAAGGATTGTGGTGTGGCCATCCTCCCTGGGGGATGGTTTCTCGCTTTCTGTCTTTGTCTCTCTGTCTTTCTGGCGAATGCACACACCCTATAGTAAAAAAAAAGAAAAAAGAAAAAGTAAAACTTCTCCAAAAAAATAAAAAATAATTATGTTTTGCGTGATATCAGTAGATGGAGTAATGGTTATATTGCTGGACTCCCACGTAGTTGACTGTGTTTTGAGTCCTGGACCCAGCGACTTAAAAATTCATACCGTGTGTGTGCATTTGTGTCCAAAATCGTAAGATGAGAAGGGATTGCAGTGCGGTCATCCCCCTAGAGAGTGATCTATTGCTTTCTATCTCTGTTTCTCTCTGTCTCTTTGGCGAGTGCACGTATCCTATAGCAAAAAGCTCTCTAAAAAATGTTTTGCACAAAAATTAGAAAATTAAAATTAGTACTGATTATATAATGTAATCATAGACACATTAAACAGGATTGAAAGACTAAATTTATTCATCCAAGCTTTATCAATTTCAACATTTGAGTTAAAGCCTTCTATTTATTACAGATAGTGTGAAAGGTTTTCAGACTCGAAATGGAGTAATTTGTGACAGCTTCTGCTAAATTCTGACTAAACCAAGCCGGAGAAAGCAATAGAGGACATTTCTTCTTGTGCTAGCGTACCTAATAAGAACTGTTATCTAAAGTACACTTCTAGATCCCGACCTTGCACAGGGACCACTGCCACCTGACACACGGCTTCTGCACAGACATCTGTCAGACAATGCCCAGTCTCGGACTGTCACCACTCTTGTTACTGATCTCGGTAGCCAAGGATTGTCTCGGAACATTTGTTATAACCCCCTCTCTCCTTCTTCTGTCACATGTGCTGTGGCTTTTACCTTTAAAATCTCAGACTGTAAGACCTCAGAGCACTGAATCAGTGTTATTTTAGTTCATGTCTTTCTGTGTGTGGTTATATATATCTTGGCTTAGAGTAAAATTCTTTCTTTTCTTTCTTTTTTTTTTTTTTTTTTTTTTTTTTTGAGAGTTTTTGCTAAAGGACATGTGTGCTCGCTGGAAAGATAGAGACAAAAGCAAGAAATCACCCCCGAGGGGGATGGCCACGCCACAATTCCTTCTCCTCCATTCTCTTCTTGGGACCTTGACACACATGCACACATGACCGGCATGAGTTTGAGCTGCCAGGTCCAGAACTCAAACTGTAGTCTGCTATTTGGGGATCCAGAAACATAACCATTACGTTAACTGTTGGTCCCTTTCTCTTTTTTTAAAAAAAATATTTCTTTCTTTATTAATATTATTTGTTATTATTATTTTTTTAATTTGATGAGAGAAGGAGAGTGAGAGAGAGAAAGTGAGAAAACAAGCTGCCAGTTTTGAGACTCGAATCATGGTTGGCCATGTGGGAGTCTAGCACCTTAATCACCATGCCACATGTTGGCCCCATAAAGTAAAATTCTTTCAATATTTTACAAAGTTTGAGCATTTCTATTGACAGTAGTCAGATAAGTAGATAAAGTATACCCATATATAGCACAGACACATGAATAAGTATGTACATGTATACATATATAAAAATATGTGCACAGAAAACCATGTAAATATAGATTTATGACCTTTTCTGCAAAATATTTAAATATAAATATTTTGACTATTTCTCTAGAAAAATATATTTATAAAGCTTTGCCCTTTTGCCCTTTAAATGAAAAGAAAAAATGTTCCCAAATCCTAGTATTAAATATAAGCATCACCCATGTTTTCATACACATTTTTATGTATTTTCTCTTCCATTTATCCCTTTTCTTCTCTCCCTTTCTCATTCTCTGTTTCTCCTTTGATGTATTCCTCTGCTTATACTATTTAGACAAATATTTTTCATTTATTGAATAAAAGTACAAATAAATTTTAAGACGCGGGACCAGCAGTTGATGTAATGGCTATGTCGCAGGACTCCCATGTAGCTGACAGCAATTCGAGGCCCGGACCCGGTGGCTTAAACTTATGCTGGGCGTGTGTGCGTGCATGCCCAAGATCACGAGAGGAGAATGGAGGAGAAGGGATTGCATTGTGACCATCCCCCTGGGGGGTTATTTCTCGCTTTCTGTCTCCCTGTCTCTGTCTTTCTGGTGAGTGCACATGCCCTACAGCAAAAACCTCTCCCCTCAAAAAATTTAAAATTCATTATATTTTTAAATGTTAGAAAGTAAAATACTATTAAATCAACCCTTATATAATGGTTCTGTAAGCTGCTTTTATTTTTAATTATTAGGCAATGTCAAAGGATACTCTGGTATACATGTTTATATGATTTAGTTCAATTACCATTCTGAGAAAGTTTTATGAATGGAAACGATAGGACAAAATAAATGTGAAGAAGAAATATAAATAAGTAAATAAATAAACAAAATTTTAAAATGATAAAATAATTTATGATAATGGTTATATGATAGTACTCCTGAAATAATTGTTAATTATTTTCTTTGTTAAAAGCTAGTCCATGTTAGCAGTAATTTTTTTAAAAAATTAAATGTAAAGACACCAATAATAAATATTTTCTCTTCTACATTTTCAAGGAGTTATTGGTCATTCATATTCTTCACATGAGTGGCATTGAAAGACTACATTTGAGTTACTTAAGAAATAGATCATTTGAAGGTGGATGATGGCACAGTGGTAAAACTCACTGTTCTGGGAGGCTGACCTACATGAGAAGGTTCTGGGCTTGTGTCTGGAGATCTCCCTGAGTGTGCCTGACACGCGGGTGCCCACAATTTAGCGCTGTCTGAGACTGAGGGTGGATTGCAGTGTGGTGCTGTGTCTCTGTGTCTCTCTTTCCCTCTCTCCCTTGTAGCAAAGTAAACACATAAGCTGAAAGAAATTGAACACAGAATGCTTCTAATTTTTTTAAGAGTTTTTTTTTGCCTGAGGGCATGTACACTCGCCAGAGAGAGACAGAGACAGTGAGAAAGTGAGGAACCCCCCTACATACATAACATGGGAAAGGCCAGGTCTCAAAACTTTCTCCTCTATTGTCCTCCCAGGATCTTGGGCACACAAGAGTCAGACATGTGTGCATGTATTCCCAAAATCCCGGGAGGAGAATGGAGGAGAAGGCATTGAGTGTGGCCATCCTACCTATGGGGTGATTTCTCACTTTCCCTCTCCCTGTCTTTCTCTGTCTCTCTCCAGAAAGTGCTTGTGCCCTATGGCAAAACAAACCAAAAACAAACCAAAAACAAAACAAAACAAACAACAACAAACAAACAAACACACACTGGATGTGTGTGTGTCCCAAATTCTAAAAGGAGAAGTGGAGAAACGACTAGAGTGCGGCCAAATCTCATGGGAGGAGTGTTCTCTCTCTGTGTTTCTCTCTAGCAAGGACCACCACCCTCTAGGGCGTGTACGTTCACCAGAAAGACAGAGCGATCCAGAGAGACAGAAAGCAAGAAATTTTCCCCTGGGGGAGATGGCCACGCTGCAGTCCCTTTCTCCTTCATTCTCTTCTTGGGATCTTGGGCATGCACACACACATGCCCGGTATGAGTTTAAGCCCCCGGGTCTGGGACTCAAACTGCGGTTGATGACATGGGAATCCAGCAACATAGCCATTACGTTAATTGCTGGTCCCCACTTTTTTTTTTTTTTTTTTTTTTTTTTTTTTTGAAGTAGAAATGGTCACAAGAGTAATTTCTGACAAAGCAAAATGCTCTTAGTTTAAAGTGAACTGATTGCATTAATGAAATGTTTAAATGTTAGATTAGAAGAGATACTTCACATCCAGTTCTGTGTTTTACTAATGTGTTCCTAGCTACAGTAGACATTTGTGTTTCTTATTAATCTGTAATACGTAAGAACTAAATGAGGACCAGCTTTTATCTTAAACTCTCCTTAAATAATTTTAAAAGAGTTATTATTTAATTTTATTTATTTATTTATTTATTTATTTATTTTTATATAATTTGCTATAGCTTATGTGCACTCACCAAAAAGAGACAGAAAGAGAGAGAGTGTGTGTGAAGCAAGATGCCAGGTCTGTGGCTGTGGTGAGAATGGAGCAGAAGGGACTGTGGCGTGGCCATCCCTCCCGGAGAAGATTTTGCACTTCCTGTCCCTTTGGTGAGGGAACGTGCCCTGTAGCAAAAATTTCTCTCAAAATAAATAAATAAATAAATGTACTTTTTATGAAAGCAAAAAGATAATTTTAGGAAAATGAAGTAGAAAATACAAATTTAAAAGTAATTGTAGAGGAGCTAGGTGGTTGGTATGCTGATTAAGGTGGCCGGATGCCACATGACAAACTGCTCAGATTGAGTCCTCG
This sequence comes from Tupaia tana, assembly GCA_026018925.1. Classification (NCBI taxonomy): domain Eukaryota; kingdom Metazoa; phylum Chordata; class Mammalia; order Scandentia; family Tupaiidae; genus Tupaia; species Tupaia tana. The sequence goes on from JAKSZU010000006.1 coordinate 93,599,103, forward strand.
ACCCAGAGAATTGAAAAACATGCCAGGCACATGAGTGTGCATTCCCAACATTCTGAGAGGAAAGTGAAGGCAAAGGAATTGTTGCACAGCTATCGCCCTTGGGCTTTTTTACTCTCTCTCTTGTCTCTTTCAGGTGAACTCACTCACTTTGTAGCAAATTAAATACTACTACTACTAATTTTAGATATGATGGGAAATATTCTATAGAGTTTTCTAATGATACTTTGTAGAAAAGATGGAGGCAAATTAACAGCTATTTCAAACTCATCCCAAGCCCAATGATTTGACAAAAGATAAACAAAAATGAAAAAAAAAAAAAAAAAAAAAAAAAACACCAACAACCAAAAAAACAGCATCAGTATTAAACCAAACTATATTGGCTTACCAAGGCCTTCATAATCATATTCTTGAGTTCTTGTGAATAAACCATAAACTCACTTAGAAGTCTACTTCTTTAACAAATTGCTGAGTCACAGCCAATCACAGCAGCCATGATTCAACCACAGACAGCCCACCCTTTACACTGTGTTCCTACAGGCAAACCCCAAGCTGTGAACAATCTAGCTGTTTATTTTTGGTTTTGGTTGTTTGTTTTTGTTTGTTTTTAACCTCATTTGCCTCTCTCCTGTTTTTTTTTTTTTGTTTACATTTTCCTTTTCCTGTCATAAATGTAATTCAACCACATAACACCTCAGAGTTCCTTGGAAGCCCTCCTGGGGCTGCCATATTTGTAAATCATCCTTTGCTCAGTTAAACTCTGCTAAATTAGAGTTGTCTAAAGTTTTTCTTTTAACACATAGTATTATTGATAGGATCAATTTAGAGGTGCTCATAACTTGCAACTTTAAATTTCCCTTTTTTAATTTTTTTTTTTTTTTTATTAAGTACCATAGTGTCATGGAACAGAAGTACACCCTGGCAGAACATTGGAAAATTGGTTTAGAAGATGAGGGTGTAAAGAGAGAACAATTCAAGCCACTCACTTAGAACCACTTTGCTCCAGCTGATCAGTAGCAGCTGAAGTTTAAATCTATTGCTTGAAGTGTAGCACTTATCCTACCAAACAGAAAGCCTGTGGCTACTGAGATCTTCTGTTTATTTCCTGAAATGACTTCCCACTTACATCTTACCTCCAAAATAAGGAGATCTTGTTATCCTGGCTGTCACGACCACATCCTGATACTAAGTTGGGATGTTTGTATGTGTGTTCATTTTTTAGTTGTATTTGATGTGGGTCGAAAATTCTCTACGGCTTTGCAATATTTCTGAACATCTTGTGAAAGAAATATCAACTGTTCCTTTTGTCTGGACTGTATGTACAAAGATGTTTATGTAATAGACTTGTGAGCACATGAGACTCCCAGAAGTTTTTGCTTGACTTCTTTACTCTTGGTAGTATTTGCCTCCTACTCAGCTGGTTAGCCTTTGGCCCCAGCCATTTTCAAATCAGAACATGTTTTAAGATTAAAAGCAGCAAAGAGAGAACAGTAAGCGGCATGGTAGTGAAGGTGCTGGACTTGCATATGGCCAACCATGGTTCAAGTCCCAGAAGTGATGGCTCCGAAATCACTCTGAGCATGTATGCGTTCATGGGTGTGTGCCCAAAACCCTAAGAGGAGAATGGAGGAAAAGGGATTGAGACATGGCATTTCCCCCTCCCACCAAGAGGTGGTTTCTCACTTTCCCTCTTACTGTCTCTCTCTCTCTCTCTAGAGAGCACATGTGTTCTAAGGCATAAAAATAAAATAAAATAAAAACAGCAAAGAATACCAGAGTCACTTGACTGTGCTTTTGTTTCTATTGGATATTAGTACCTAAATACTTGGCGACCTTGGTAAACTTTTCTTCAAGTTTTGTCCTCAAGTTTGCTAACTCCTGCTTTTGCTCACATGGAAATATAACCCACCAGAAAAAAGCCAAGTAGGTTATGCAAAGAAAAGGCAAAGAGAACTGTACCAGCATTAGAAGATACTGTAATGTATTCTAGGGGCCAGCTGGTTGCGTGGGGGTTAAGGTGGTCGAATCCCACATGGCTAACTACACAGTTTGAGTTCCAGACCTAGAGGCTAGAAAAGCATGGTCGGTGAGTGTGGAGTGTTCAAAATCCGAAAGGTGGGCAAAATGGAGGAGAAGGGGTTCCAGTGGGACCATGTCCTTAAGGGAAGTGGTTTCTCACTTCCTCTTTCTCTCTCCCTCTCTTTTCTCTCTAGCCAGCACACATGCGCTGTGGCAAAATTTAAAAAATAAATAAATAAAAATAAATTATTCTAAAACACAAGTAATTAAAATAGGAAACTATCCATACAGGACAGCTAAATAAAATACGCAGAGAATGCAAAAGTAGACACAGAATTTTTAGTAATGCAATTCATGAAAAATAAGTACTCATGGGACCAGCAGTTAGCGTAATGGCTATGTCGCTGGACTCCCACATAGTCAACCGCGGTTCGCGTCCCAGACCCGGTGGCTTAAAACTCACGCTGGGCGCGTGTGTGTGCGTGCCCAAGATCCCGAGAGGAGAATGGAGGAGAAGGGATTGCAGTGTGGCCATCCCCCTGGGGGTGATTTCTCGCTTTCTGTCTCTTCTCGGTCTGTCTGGCGAGCGCACACGCCCTATGGCAAAAACCTCTCCAAAAAATAAATAAATAAATAAAATAAAAAATAAAAAAAAAATAAGTACTCATTTGAAACATTTTTTAAAAAAGCAAAAAAGGGCCAAAATCACTATGACCTGATTTAAAAACATTGTTGGAATGAGGAACATTTGGGAAAAACTTAAAGCTGGAAAAAGATGAATATAACTGAATTTTTCATTTTAAAAACAATCATGCAGTGAGAAAGACCATTCATCCCACATAAGACCTAATACCTGGAATCCATTTAAAATTGTTTTAATAAATCGTATGACAATATAAACAATTAGAACATAATGCATATTTTAAAATTTGCTATAGGGCATACAAAGACATGTGTCAGAGAGACAGAAAGAAAGAAGGCATCCCCGGAGGGGATGGGATGGCCGTGCTCCATTCCTCTCTGGGCATTTTGGGCACTCATAGAGATGCACCCGAAGGGCTTTTCAAACCACTTGATTTGAGGTTCAAACCATACAATCAGTCATATAGGATCCAGATATCTTATCACCACAACACTGGCTGGCCCTAGAAAACATATCTAAAAACAAGGAAAGATTTCATATATAATAGAAATATAAATGAATTGAATATTTTATTTACAATATGGAAGCAAAACCTGTAATAGCTCTTAGAGTCAAAAGATTAGTTCTTTTACTTTTGTTTAGCTGTAAATCCATTAGGGAAACATTTTTAAAGAAAACCAGGAAAGACTATGAATGAATAAACAGAAGACAGAAAAAGAGAGTATAAAATTAAACAAAATAAAAATATAATATTCTCCCAAATAGGTAAAAATTCTGTGCCTCACTCATAATTTGAAGTTGTTGAATAAAATTATAAGCTCCTACATTTTACCTACTAGACTAAAATGAAATGGGCATATATTTGATCAGATGGGATGTTGGCTAAGCTAGGAGAGAACAGGCACTGCCGCTGTTTGTTCACCAGTATGGCCCAGGGCAAGCAGCGCGGAAGCTCATTCAGACAGGGAAGTTTCTGTCTCACTAGCAATCCAAATTTCTACCCAGACACACTGTTTTACCAAGATATAAATAGAAGGATATTTATGGTAGCACACATTTCAATACCATCAATCTGCAAATAAAAACAAATCTACGTAAGGTAAATTTACTTAAATATGGTACCGTCTTGAAATATTATATTCATAGCTTTTAAATACAAGGATGTCTATCTCTGTGTTCCGATATATGAGCAAAGTAAAAATATGTTGTTAACTGAAAAACAGGTGACACAATAGTAAGAATATTATTTTGTTTAAAATAATACACACATAATTTCTTTTAAAAATTTATTTATTTTTCCATGAGCAACAAGAGAGACAGAGATAGAGTGAGACAGAGAGACAGCACCCCCAACAGGGCCCTGATCTGTCCCTGCCTTGGCCAGCCCCACATCATATACAAGTGCATAAACAGGGGGTCACGTGATGCGAACCTAGACCCTCCCCATGTGAGTCAGCCTCAGAGAGCATCACACTTTACCTCTGTGCCACTGTCCAGGCCCATGTACGAATATAGAAGGGAAATACAGCTTTTATTCTATTTTGTTTTGGTGTGTATTATTTTGTTCCATTTTTTACTATTAGTTCCTGTTAATTTTATAGTAAACAGAAAAGTAATTTAAAACTGTATTTTAAATGTATTTAATTTTATTATAGTAAGTAGTCTTAGGGTCAGAGTAAGACTAATTGGTCTCATAAATCAGTTTCGTTTACATAGTACAATGGACGACCTCTCATGATTTATTCAGTTAGGTCCCCAAGATATGAGAAGCAGAAATGTACCAGGAAGAATATTTTGCATTGGAGAAATAACAAAAGCTATTATGTTCCTAGCCATTATGTAAAGATAAGGAAATACGCTTGTATGGCTGGCCTGGTGGCACACCAGTTGAGCACTGTGAATTAGGAACCAGATCCCTCTTGGCTGACCCAACTCAGTCCAGATGACTATGGACAGAAGTCTGACTATTTTTTCCTATTTTTCCAAAATCCTTTCCAGAGGGCCTAAGGGGAGTCACGCCCACATGAAACAAACCTAAGTGTCCAAAAACTGAAGACTGGGTTGAAAACTGTGGCACATATGTACTATGGAATATTACAAAGCTGTAGGAAACAATGAGATCCTATCATTTGACTCTAAATGGATGGAAGAAGACTTAATATTGAGCAAATTGAGTACTACTTTGAAAGATAAACACTGTATATCCCCACTGAATTTGTACTGAGTGCTACAACAAGGTAGAGAGACTTGACAATGTGATGATGGAGAGGACGGGTGTAAATGCTAGTGACTGTATGGGGGAAGAGTGGATGATAAAGAGTGAGTGGTGGAGGGTAGGTGTGAGGTTCAAGGGTAGGAAACATTTGACATACAGAAACATGTGGGGGGGAAAAGGAAAGAAAAATTGAGCATGTTCAATATTCTTAGGAAATTAAAAAAATAATAATAAAATAATAATTTAAAAAAAAGAAAAAGAAAATACACCAGGCATATATGTGTGTATATTTCACAAAGGTCAAAAAAATGGCGAAATGAGTGTAGTATGAGCACACCCCATTGGAGAGAACTCCCTTTCTCTCTCTTTGGTTTTCTAGCTCTCTCTGCTAAGTACATGCACACTTTAGGGGGGAAAAAAAAAAAAAAAAAAAAAAAAAAAAAAGAATGCCTGTCAAAAGTTAGTTATAATGTCCTGAATTTAGCTTGAGAGTTTTCTATAAACATTTTCTCCATTTTTTTTCCTCTCTTTCAATTCTGCCTTGTACTCGCTCCATTCAAACTTTTACCTCCACTACCGCAGCTGTGATCATGGTCATCAATGGCTTATGTGCTGCTAAATGCAAAAGAAAATCATCAGAGTTGATCACGTATGATCTCACTTAGCTCTTACTCCTGGTTCTCTTCATATTTGTAAGAGTTCTTTGTCAATCTTTACTGCTAGCTATTCCTCATCTAGAACTATCGAAGTGGAAAGCTTCCAAGTTCAGTACTCATATATACTTTCTCCTCTCTATTTTAGTTACCTTATCAGTTTCAATGTGTTAAATAGCTTTCATTCTTCGATACTCCTCAAATTTACATTTTAGGCCAGGTTTATCCATTGAGCTTCAGATTCAAGTATCTGTCTATTCAGCCAACATAGCCCAGTGCAGGTAAAATAAACACTTCACAATTAAGAGCTCCAAAAATAAACTTAGATTTAATCCACTTTAATGTTATCATCACATACTCTTCTTTATCTCAGAAAATGACAACTTGATTGTCTGTTTACTTAGGGGGGAAAAAAGGACAAAGAAGAAAGTATTTTTCAAAAAACCTGATTCTTTCGACCAACAGGAAGTTATCATATATTTTTATCTGAATTATTTTAAAAGCTTTTAAATGAAACCCAATGTATTTCATGTTTTTTCCTGATACCATTTAATTCTTTTGTTCTATTTTTTTTAAGTTGGAAAAGAAGATTTATCTGTTCTGATGACCACTGCTTTTAAAATTCAAAGCATATGATCATTCCTCCCCTCTAAGTCCTCTAATAATTTTCTATCTTGAATAAGAAAATGAAGTCTTTATAATTATATTCAAGATCTTTTTCCTTTCAGCATTTATTGTAGCAAAAACAGTATAAATATCTAGGGATGAATCTAACAAATTCAGTATTATTTTAGGGTTAAAAATCGACCAATGCAGCAGCACAGGGAACCCAGAAATAAAGTCACACATATTTGGAAACTTAATTTGTAATGTAATTACATAGCCTGGTCGCCTTTTTTTTTCTTTCTTTTTTTTTTTTTTTTTTTTTTTTTTTTTTTGCTATGGGTACTCACCAGAAAGACAGAGAGAGACAGAAAGCGAGAAATCACCCCCAGGGGGACGGCCACGCTGCAATCCCTTATCCTTTCTCCTCCATTCTTTCTCCTCCATTCTCCTCTCAGGATCTTGGGAACCCACACACACACACACACATGCGCGCACGTGCGTGTGCCTGGCATGAGTTTAAGCCACTGGGTCTGGGACTCGAACCGCGGTTGTGTACATGAGAGTCCGGCAACATAGCCATTATGCTAACTGCTGGTCCCATAGCCTGGTCTTTTTTAAAAAACAAAACAAAATTTTAAAAATTTAGAAAATTAGTAACTCAACAGGAAAATAAAATAAAATTAGATGACAACCACACACACTACATAAATTCTGGTGCATTAAAATGAACGATGTATAAATAGTTTAATATGCTATAATATGAACTTGAAAATATTTCTTAAGCAGAATGCTGAAAATATAAACCATGAAGGAAAAGTTTGATATACTTAGCTAAATTAAAATTAAGGTTATTGGCGGGGGTCAGCAGGTGGTGTGGTGGTTAAGGGCTCTGAACTCCCACATGGCCGACCGTGGTTCACGACATTCATGCAGAATTTTGAAGCACAGCTCCCATAGTGTTATTTTGCAGGTATAGATGCCTTTATTCTGAAACAAAAATAAATAAATAAATAAATAAATAAATAAATAAATAAAAGAAAGAAAGAGCATTTGGCTTTTCTTAACCCCAAATACATAGTGGTGAGTCTAAGACAGGAGAACCACCAATGACGATACCACTGTTTACAAAGTGTTATTTGTCCATATCAGTTATGGAATCCAGCCTGGCTCTGCTTTTGGGCTTTTGGCTTTGACTTTAATTCATCCTTTACCTTTCCATAGGAAATTGCTCATTTTTGCAACCATCTTTCTTTCTTTTTCTTTTTCTTTCTTTTTTTTTTTTTTTTCTTAGAGAGATTTTTTACCAAAGGCTATGTGAATTCACTGGAAAGACAGAAAGAGACAGATGGAAAACAAGAAGTTACATCAACCCCCTACCCACCTCACCCTACCCTACCCCATCCCACCACAATCCCCCAGTAATGGCCACATTGCTATCCCTTCTCCTTCATTCTCCTCTCAGGATTTTGGTCATGCACACACACACACACCTCGATGTGAGTTTTAAGCCACTGTGTCCAGGACTCAAACCGTGGTCAACTACATGGTAGTCCAGCAACGTAACCATTACGCCATCTGCTGGTCTCTGCAACCATCTTTCTAATCTTACCACTTGCACACTCCAAGTTGGGCAGAGACTTTATATTTTTAAATTCCTTGGTTCTTTTCAGGAAAAGCCGTTACAATTCTTTTTGAAACTTTGTATTGAAAACAAAAATAAAACAAAAATGAGGCCTGAAGAATCCCTGAGCAGACAAAGCTAGTTAGGCCTCATAAGTGACCTTAAACTTATTTGATTTACAAACATAAGTGAAACTTACCTTGACCTGTTTATTCTGAATGCCTTTATTAAAGTGAAACTTAAAGCTAACCAATTAGAAGCCATCAACTAATTTACATAACTAGAAACTGTCTAGCAGGGTAGACCAAATATGAACACTATTGGGACATCAAAAAGTTATGACGCATTTTTGGCATGAAAAAATGTCATGACTTTGCTGACAACCTAATACAATACATAAATATAACCAAGTATTTTCTTTGCTTTATTTCTATACTCATTGTATGAAAGCTTTCCCTTTAAGTTCCCTCACTGGAGCCTAAAAATACTTTTGATTCATAAATCACTGTTTATTCAAATAAACTTTACATTTTCATTCTGTTTCAGTTTGTCTTTTTATAGTATTACATTATAATTCACTACATTAGACAAAAATACACCTGTAAATCAATTTGAAATCGTCCGTACTTTGTAAATGAGGGTATTATTGAAACATTATCATAAGATTTTAGAAACCTTTTTTTTAATGAAAAAAGACACCAAAGTGTCTTACCATTGATTAGACTTTTTTTCTCCACGACCATGTTTTCTTGACTGCATCTTGGATTTGATCTTGCTCTTGAGATCATTTCATACTTTGAATTTTTTTTTTTGTTTTTTATTTTTGTTTTCTTTTGACTGCAAAGAGAATGAAAAATATTTTCGTTTCCCAGCAAGCAAATCTAAGACTGGGCATATATCCTCTAATCCAGCTTGAAAACTGGAGAATTTCTTTATTAATTCTTCTCTCTCTTGCAATACCTTATCATGGGTGGGTAAAATAGACAGATAGTATTTTAGACAATGTCTTTAGGTTATCCACAGTTTTGTTAAATATATTTTCTACTGTGCGGTTATTACAGGCCGCTACCTTATTAGTCGTTTTCCCAACACCCAGCACGAGTTCCCTTTCTCTGGCCTCCTACAGCGTTTTCCTCACTGTCCTTCCAATCTCCACCAACAGGCTCTTTGCCTCCCTTCAGGCTGCCGTCTAACGCCTGGTCACAAGTGACTGAAACAGATTTGAGTTTCATGTCACAGCAATTAATAATTGCTGTGGGAGTTACTGCTTCTTGCTAAACCACCTTAAAACAAATTGGCTTAAAACAAGGGTTCAGTTATTTTTCTGATGCCTAGTGTTCTTTTCTCAGCTGGACAATCCTTTAATGCCCCATGATGTAGCTGAGGCCACTTGTTCAGTTACATTCATCTTAAAGCCCAGGCTCTTTTATATATGATCTTATATCATTTAGCAGTCTAGCTTGTACTTTTTAAAAGTAGGATGGCTAGCAACCAAAAGAGAAATCTATAAGAGATGAAAGTCCTTGGAATGCTTAAAAAATATGTGTATATCATCTTTGTTAAGAACTGATTGGCAAAAGGAACGTTCACACCCAAACCCAGAAAATGCATGTGATGGTATTGCACATGGCTGGAGTCCAGGAAGGTGGTCCACTGGGAGTCACTAGTGTAACATTGAACATTTAACATTTTCACATTTAACATTAACTATCAATACACGTATAACTGAAGATGCATAGCCAGAACAAAGACTATCTAGGAAAAAAACAAGAAAGAACCACCAATCCAGTGGGGAAAAAAGGACAAATAAATGAACAGGAATTTCAAAGAATACATAACATAAATGGCCCATACACAGAAAATGGTATTTCAATAACAACTAGTGTGATCAGACAGTAGGACAGTGTAAAACAAGACGCCATGTGAGGTTGATTGGCACAGGAAAGCTCCCAGTTTCCGTTCAGAGACCTCTCTGAGTACACAGGTTGCCTGTGGGCTCTCCATGCAGGGATAGGTGAACTAGGGGTAGGTTTTGGCATCAGCACCTAGCTGGGGGCTCTACCTTGCTATCTCTGTCTGTGTTTCTCTTGCTCATGAAAGAAACCAAAACTTTCAAAAAATAATAAGCACGATGTACACAAACCCACAATTATACGATAAGTTACATATTCTAGATTGCCAAAACATTAAAACAAAGCAAAATGTAGGTAAGAGCATATAGTATACATGATATATATGAGGTTGTCAGGAAAGTTGTGACGTGTTTTGCTATGCAAAGATGCGTTATGACTTTCCAACAACCCAATATGTATATTCTCATGTCCTGACAAAGGATGAGTAAAATTTTAATAAGGTATTTTGAAAAAAATTGAGGTTCTCCAGTAAGATGATCATGAACATATCCTAGGATTCAAGAATTATATTACTGGGTTATCTGAATAACTCATACACCTGGCCTAGGAAATATATGTGAGACAGCTTATAGTACTATTCTTTGGAAAACAAAATATTTGAAGAAAATGAGAATGTCAATCAAGAGTTAAACATGTTTTTAAAATGTGATACATTTACAGAATAAAACACTATATAGCAGCCGCAAATTAATAAATTATAGGTTTACTATGGCATGGTTAGAGTATACAATTTTTATAATTATCACTCATTATAGTTACATGCTTTCCTATGTAAGATTTTTAAATATATTTTATACTTTAGAAGGAAATAAATAAACATCTTAAAAATTATAAGTATTAAAGATGAACTAATTCTTTTATGTGCATAATTTCTTATACTGGAAAGCAAAACAATGTAATGTACAGGCACATACACATACATACATGGAGTTAAGAAAAGAATAAAGACAAAACAAGTCTTAATGAAATATGACTTATGAAAATCGGAAAACAAAAACAAGGAGCCAGCAGATGGAGTAGCAGCTTCATAGTTAGACTCCCACATGGCCAACCACAGTTCGAATCCTGGACCTGGTGGTTGAAAGTCACTCCAGGTGCGCATGTATGTGTGACCAAGATCCTAGGATGAGCATAAATGAGAAGAGATTGTGGTGTGTCCATTTCCTCTGAGGGGTGATTTCTCACTTTCCCTCTCACTGTCTCACTCTCTCCAGCCACCACCCATAAGTACATGTGCCCAAAGGCAAAAATCTCTTAAGAAAACAAAAAGAACAATACAAAAAAAAAAAAAAATCAACAACCCCCCCCAAAACCAAACACATGATGATAAATACCATGAATTTAAAGTTATAAAACTTAAAGGGAAAAAAAAAGATTTATTAAAATTAAAATAGTCATAACTGTGGTTTACTTTATCGTTATTTACAACAATATTCGAAGACTGGAATATAACCTGCAATGGAAAACCTGTGTTCTGTCAGAAAACAATGTAAGCCAAGAATTTTATTTTCCAGAACACCAACTAAAAAAAAAAAAAAAAAAAAAAAAAAAGGCAACAGTTTAAATAAACAAGATAAATATATAAATATATAAATATGTAAATGGTTGAGTTGGCAGATGGAGAGAAATTTAGCAAAATCTTCCATTCAAAATGGAATGAGGAATGAAGACACTGCACTACAGGGATATCTGTGATCAATGAACCAATCAGAATAACTAAGATTAAATAACTATGAGAACCGTTTGATTATACGTAATATTTTTTGATGTTTTTATTTTACTATGTTTGTATATGAATAACTCTTGTAAATTGTTCAGAATGAAAACATTTGACAAATTCTAACGCTACAATCAATTTTTCTAAATAACATAAATAAAGCTAATCTCCTTTATCATTCTTCTATTTTACATTGTTTTATCCACACAACATGGCTAGTTAGTCCTACAGAATCCAGAAAATCAACCTCTCTCACTCCTACAGGGTTTTGCTATGTTGTAATCTTCCTGCCTGAGCCTCTCCTGCCGCTGGGACTACCAACAGATGGCTGTACCTGACTCAGATAGAATCTGGTTATGTTGCCCAAACTGCTGTAAGTGCAGGATCCTCCTGCCTCAGCCTCCCAAATAGCTGGGACTGCAGGCACTTTCCACCATGTTCTGCCTTTTATGATGGACTGGGAACTGGACAGGGGCTTCCTGGTCCCGCGTGTTCTGGCAGATAGCGACATCACTCAGCAATCGCTATGTTGCCTGGCCTAGAAATCGATTCTGTAAAGAAGACCCCTTTGTAATTTGGCCTTTTTTCCTCAGAAGAGCCCTATCTTTGGAGCATTCATTGCAATAGCTAGGTTTCTGTCTTTCTGAATGTCTCTAGAAATTGAGTATATATTTCTTATTCCCTTCACCTAAAATGCTTTTTTCTGCCCTGTTCTACCTGGTGATTATACATAATATTTTTTATTTCCAGAAAACAAAGTACGTTTTATAAGGACATGAGAAAGTAGAATCGTACATTTGTTAATTTCTTCTTCTTCTTTTTCTTCTTCTTTTTTTGGAGAGGTTTTTGCTATAGAGTGCGTGGGCTTGCCAGAAAGAGAGAGACAGAAAGCAAGAAATGACTTCCCCAGGGGGGAATGGCCATGCTGCAATCCCTTCCCCTCCATTATCCTCTCAGGATCTTGGGCACGCACGCACATACTCCAGGCGTGAGTTTAAGCCACTGAGTCTGGGACTCGAACCGCAGTCGACTACATGGGAATCCAGCGACATAGCCATTGCGCAACTGCTGGTCCCTGTTACTTTCTTCTTTCTCATCGGTGTTAAACAAAGGCTAAAAGCAAACTTTTCAACTTTTTGATAAAATTTTAGCTTTTATTGTAACTCTCCCTGCTTGAGAACAACTTTGCTCTGTCTGTGAACTAGAATCACATTTGCAAATCCCAATAACCCGGCCACACTGCACTCCAGTCAAGTCAGAACCTGTGGAGGGTGAGACTCTAACATCAGTAATTAGAAAATCCTCTCTGGTGACCTAGTTTGTAGCCACACGGTTTAGGGTATATGTTTTCTAAATTTAAATCGATTTTACACTAATTATATCTCTTGTGGTGAAACAAAATCTATCTGAAATTCATTAGTTTCTCCATTTTTCTTTAGTTTTATTTTCTTAAAAATGATTTCTTCTTAAAGCAGTATTCTCCCTATATTTCTGTAAAGTGTTAGGATTTGGGTGCAAATTTTTAACTTTGTTCTGCGTGCTTTCTTCTACTGCTTGACATTTTATGACATAAATGCTTCATTTTTACAAAAAGCAATTACTCTCTTACTCTCAGTTTTATCTTGGAAGTGAAATAGTTCAGTTTTACATTGTGTTTTGTTAGATAACTGGTCATATCTGAATTTATAGTGATTGTTATTCTTTGAAGTATTAAGTATTTACTTATTAATGATTGAAAATACTTTTTTATTTTAAGGATTTGACAGGAAAATATCGTTTGTCTACAGCTGAGTTCTTATGTGTGGAACTAGAACATGACAATGGATGTTCGCAGTTCATTTTAACATTTCACAGCTTGCATGGGTGAAAATATGTATCTATGAGGTGATAGTTAAATGGGTATACATCAGTGCTAAAAGAAGGAAATGAATATCCATCGTTAAATTTTTATATGTTATAGCTTGAGGTGGTGAAATAAATATCTGTCAATGACATGAATGTTAAATGGTTATGTGTCTTCATCTAGAGTACAGAAATTAATATCCTCAATTAAATGTCTATGTGTTATGTAAGATTTTGACACCGACATTTCTTACAACTTGAAATTCCTTTAGGGATTTTTCTGTCTTAAAAAACATAGTATCTCGGGAACCAGCAGTTGGCGTAATGGCTATGTCGCTGGACTCCCACGTAGTCGACCGCGGTTCGCGTCTCGGACTCGGTGGCTTACAACTCACGCCGGGCGCGTGTGCGTGCGTGCCCAAGATCCCGAGAGGAGAATGGAGGAGAAGGGATTGCGGCGTGACCATTCCCCCTGGGGGGTGATTTCTCGCTTTCTGTCTCTATGTCTCTCTCTGTCTGTCTGGCGAGCACACGTGCCCTCTAGCGAAAAACCTGTCCAAAAAAAAAAAAAAAAACATAGTATCTCTATATTTACCCTTTTTTTAAAACATGGCAAGGGTGGAGAACTGAAGGGACCTCATTTATAGAATGAGAGCAAGGAATGACCCATAAGTCACTTCGTATCTCCCTTACGATTCCAGTTCTCTAGGATACTACAAAGGTGAATCTTTTCCTCACTCTCATTTTTAACTTCCTGCTTTCCTTTGATTTTTCTTTTTCATTTTAGTTTCCTCCTTTATTTCTTCCTCTGTGTCCATCTCTATTATTCTCTTTCTTTGTGGCAGGGGAAGAGAGACAGGGAACCCTCACAGAATCTCGTCACACCACAATCCTCTCTCCCCAGCCACTTGACCAGTTAAGATCACACACACTCCGTGGCCATGGGTGTACTAGTGTGTTCAGGTCAATTCAGGATTCTAAGCCTGGGCCCTCTCACATGACTCTGGTCTTGCACAGTGGCACACTAACCCTCTTTATTAATTATCCTTGACCAATTTTCTTCCATTAGAAGTTAATAGAAAAAAAATTACATACTTATATAACCATAAAATCAGAATTCTATATCACAAAATTAATTAAAGCTACAGTGAGAAAACTCTATTTTGATATCTTAGTTTATCACATATGTTTCCTCTTAATGTCAATACTATAAAAACATTTCTATAATTTCTAAAATCATCTTGTTTATGTATCATGTATATAGAGGAGTAATACCTGAGTGTTGGAATGTCTTTTACCACTCAGAAAAAAATCTCTGGACCACTCTGACCAGGTGGACATGTCTCACAGCATTGTCTTGGGTTTACAATCCTATAATTCATTTGGAGACATTCTTTACTAATCATTTTCTTTTTTCAGTTTTTGCCATAGAGCACATGTACTCACCTGAGAGAGACAGAGAGAGACAAACAGAGGGAAAATAAGAAATCCCCCCCCCCCCTTACCCCAAGGGAGAGTAGCTACACCACAATCCCTTCCTTCTCCTTCATTCACCTCCAGTGATTTTGGGCACACACACATGCACCTGGTTTGATTTTCACCTGTTAGGTCCGGGACTCGAACTGCAGTGGGAATCCAAACCTTAACCTCTGTGTCACTTGCTTGTCTAGTAACTGTCTTTTAAAGTGAGTTCTGTTTTGGTAATGGTGTGTACGAGGCAAATTATGAATTCTATGTACATAGGTTATTTAAAATTTATCTGGAAATTCCATCAGGGAACTATTTATTAACTCTAATAAATAAGACAATTGGTGCACACTGTTAAGATGATAAGACTAACTAGGTATGACAATATAATATGGGAAATAATGAAATTTAATTATCTGCTGATCTATACAGGAAACACAAACTCTTAATCACTTATCAATTATAAGCTGTTATTTCTTCGCATGTAACGTTACGTTAGAAATACATATCTATATAACTACACATCTCTATACAGATAAACACACCCAGGCTCGCATGCACACACATCAACTTGCTACCAATTTTGTTGTTTACTTTCAGACAAATTAGCATTTGTAAATTCTTGTTGCCACTCACCAAATCACTTTTCCCTGGAGATTTCTCCGTTCTGAGGACAAATCAAGCTGTTCCCTTGGGCTTTGTCAGGCCATCTCCCACACGTATCCTGGCAACCACATGGTACAGTCCCTTGACCCCCTGAAGCACAGGATGAGAAGGAAATTGCTAAGGCCAAGACACAAGTTTTAAGAAAAAAGTGTGATAAATAATAAAATCTCACTGAGCTGTTTTGGAGCTAGTAGTATTCCCGCCTGTTGAATCAATAAGCTCTTAATTCTAGATGTTTACTTTTACTGCGTAAGTGAGAATGTCAGGTTACCAAAAAAAGTAGATTTGGTTCTATGACAGTGTAATGTAGATCCGGACTCCAAATATGAACACTTCAAATCATTAAGCAAATAATTCTTTTATTCCTGCCCTGGCGTTTTTTTTCACTTTCATGATTCCAAAGCCACAATAAATCTGAAAATGATAAAAGTATGGGATAGCCTGAATGTATCAGCTGGTTCGTATATACTGAATATCCTACAAAAACTACGCACTGTTCTCATGGTAACTGTACAATAGTTACAATGCTGATAAGTTATGGGAATATGATTATTTCAGGCATGCCACTCCAGACAGACTGACCTTACGATTACATCAAAGAGAATGAAAAGCCATTCAGACGTACATATTATAAAACCATATGCCTTCCCTCGCTTGCAGTCTTGGTTGAGAGGAGTCAGTATGAGTCAGCTGAAAGCCTCCAATGGGCTATATTTGATTTTGTATAATTTTTTTTTCCATTCTTTTTCTATAGGGTGCATTTGCTTGCTGGAAAGACAGAGAGAGACAGAGAGACAGAAAGTGAGATATCGCTCCCCAGGGCTGTGGTCACATCACAATCCCTTCTCCTCCATTCTTTTCTTGAGATCTTAGGCACTCACGCACATGTGCCCCATGTGAGTTTAAGCTGTAGGATCCAGGACTCAAACTGTAGTCAGCTAGGTGGGAGTCCAGCAACATAACCATTATGCCATCTGCTGGTTCCAGATTTTGTCTGAATTTAAAAGACTAAATCACATTCCTCAGTGTAAAAGTACACATTTTTATGCAGTCACTCTAGTTTGTGAACATGAAAACATACAGTGATCACATAAAAGTTGTAAATGCTGGGACCAGCAGTTAGCGTAATGGCTATGTCCCTGGACTCCCAAGTAGTCGACCGCAGTGCGCGTCCCGGACCCGGAAGCTTAAACTCACGCCGGGCACATGTGTGTGTGCCCAAGAGCCTGAGAGGAGATTGGAGGGGAAAAGATTGTGGCATGGCCATCCCCCCGGGGGTGATTTCTCACTTTCTATCTCTCTGTCTCTCTCTGTCTGGCAAGCGTACGCGCCCTTTAGCAAAAACCTCTCAAAAAAAAAAATAAAAAAAGTTGTAAATGTTAATTAACATCTAGAAAATTTAGCTTTCAACATATAATACAACCAAAACATAAAAACACCTCAAGATGGGCCAACAAATGGCATGGGGGTTAAGGCACTGGACTCCCACATGGTTGATCATGGTTCGAGTCCCAGACTCAGTGTCTTGAAAATCACACTGGGCATGTGTGTGTGTCCAAAATCCTGAAAGAAGAATGAAAGAGAAGGAATTGTGGTGTAACCATCCCCCTAGGGGGGGTGATTTTTCACTTTCCCTCTTTCTGTCTCTCTCCCAAGAATGCACATGCCCTATGACAAAAATAGAACAACAAAAACAAAAAAAACTCAAGAAGTTGGAAAAGTGCAGAGTACAAGTACAGAAATAAGCAGGAAGAAAGGCAAAGATAGAAATGAGGTAGCGGGTAGGCACACACACATATCATTAGTCTGTAGGCCCAGAAGATGGAGTTGCTCTGGTCAAGCTTTTATTAGAAATCATTCACTGTTCTCACTCAAAATCAGTCACTAGGAACTGGTTACAGCCAGAGCTGCTTACAGTCTGCTCGGGTAATTACAGTTGAAAATAACATTTTTCCATATCACATTCCAAATGAAGAAGGTAGTCTCTCTTGGTCTGGAGACACTGAGCAATAACTCTCCATGGACTATCGTTTAAGGAACGGGAACATGACGTTCCAGCTTGCACCTGCAAGATAAGGAGGTCTAAATGAGATTGCATTTTAAAAGCACAAGAGAAAAGCATATAAAAAAAACAAAGCTTTATCATAGACTTATGGGAGCTATAGTAAAACCTAGAAATTTCATGGGCCACAGACCTCAAAGATATGATGAATATTGATTAACTAAGGTCTGAATGTCTGACCTTACCAGTCTTAGCAAAATAATGCAAAAAATCTTGAACAATCTTACTTTCAGCTCTAGATTTTCTTGTTTCTTTTCTGGTTTTGTTTGTTTGTTTTTAGAGAGATTTTTGCTATAGGGCACGTATGCTTGCCAGAGAGACAGATATATACTGGGAGACAGAAAGTGAGAAATCTCCACTCAGGGGAATGGCCACACCGCAATCCCTTGTCAGTCCATTTCCAGAAAGAAGAATTATGTGAATCATGTGGTAAGGAATCCCCACAAGGAAAATGCATGCACAGGTCCCTCCTTGCCGGAATAAAAAGGCCTCACCTCAGATCCTCTTTAGCAACTCCTCCTTGCAGGGAGAACGTTCCTCTTTTTGAGTATACTCCACTTTGCCATCCCCTCTCTATCTACTTCCCTAATTCTTCATGAGCAGCAGACAAGAACCAGACTGTGCACTGGTATTGGGCCTGATCACCCTAACATTCAGCATCAGAAATCGATAAAATATGGGCCAGTTCATGGCATGGTCACTAAGGTGGCTAGATGTCATGTGGCCAGCTGTGTGTTTCGAGTCCCAGAAGATGGCTTGAGAAACACTCTGGGTGTGTTTGCACGTGTGCCTAAAATCCTGAAAGGAGGGAGAAATGAAGGAGAAGGGATTATGATGCGATGATTGTTCCAATAGAAGGATGTTTTCTCAGTTTTTCTCTCTCTCTCTTTCTCTCTCGCTCTCTCTCCATATATATAGTTGGTGAGTGTGTGTGTATATATGTATATAGTTTGCATGTATAGATGTATGTATGCAGATATATAGTTTAGGTATATATACATGGTATATATTGGTTGCATGTATATATACACAATTTGTGTTCATGTATATATATACATAGTTTGCATGAGTGTGTATATATATATATATATATATATAGTATATATATGTGTGTGTGTATATATAGTTTGTATGTGTGTTTATGTGCATATATAGTTTGTGTGTGTGTGTATATATATATATATATATATATATATAGAGAGAGAGAGAGAGAGAGAGAGAAAGAGAGCAGGTACCCTAGAGAGAGAGAGAGAGAGAGAGAGTGCAGGTACCCAAGAGAGAGAGAGAGCAGGTACCCTCGTACCCTCTGGCAAAATTTTCTTAAAAAAGAAACCCATAAAAATGAAAAACAAAATATCAATACAAAAAATTTAAAAAAAGAAAATCTAGGACCAGCAAATCGCATAATTGCTATATCACTGGACTCCCATGTATTCGACCGCAGTTTGAGTCCTGGATCTGGTGACTTACAAACTCATGCTGGGTATGTGTGTGTGTGTGTGTGTGTGCATGCTTGAAATCCTGAGAGGAGAATGGAAGAGAAGGTATTGCAGTGTGGCCATGCCCCGTGGAGGGTGATTTCTCACTTTATGACTCTCTGTCTCTGACTTTGTCTAGGGCAAGTACACCTGTCCTATAGCAAAAATCTCTCTTAAAAAAAAATGAAAAAGAAATAAAAATCAAGAAAATCTAGAGTTGAAAGTAAGATTTTTCAAGATTTTAAAAATTATTCTTGTAAGACTGATAAAGTGTAGAACCAAAAAGAGAGATAAAATTACTAATAAAATGTAGATGTACATCTATAGTACCATAAAATTTATGAATCTGGTTTGTTAGAATAGATTTATTTGTTGTCAAAAAGATGTCAAAACTGGGAAAAGAGCAGACGGAAATCCATATGGACTTGAACACACAAAACTTTTCTAGTAATCAAGAACCTCTCTTTATGATGTACTACTCAATTGTACATGCAAACATATGCAAACATGATTGAATCTTCCCTTTTCTAATACAATTGATCTTTATATTCAGTATGTGTTCAACAGATTATTAGTGAATACAAAGAAAACCATGCACTGAACGAATTTTATAACAACCTCCATTATTAACTAATAGTTTACCTTTGTGATTATTTAATACTAACTAGTACCAAACAGTACAAATTATTTTTATGTATGTTATCCTTTAAAAACTGTGATATATTCTTAATTTTACATGAAGAATATGAAATTAAATTCACACCCACAAGAAGAAATTTAAAATCACCAGTGTTCTCTAATTTATTCTCTAATATGATAATTCTGATCATCATTTTACATGCTTTTAAAATTATGGAGATGATGATTACCTTTGAAAATCTGTTATCATTTTTAAATGTTCTTTCCAGAATAATGCACATATGGGGAATTTTCTCCCAACAACCATGTATGTATATGTGTTTTCAAATGTAGACCATTGCCTTAAAGACATTGAATATCAATGCAAAATATTGTCCTACAATACATTGCAAATAGATTTTATTTTTCATTGAGTACATTCTAATGATTAGCACAATATTCTTTAATAGTGTAATTAAATTATATAAAGTTTGCAATGTATTTTGTTTATTTAACCAACTTTCAATTGTATTATTATTATTATTATTATTATTATTATTATTAGAGAGGTTTTTGCTATAGGGGCACGTGCACTCACCTGAAAGACAGAGAGGGATAGAAAGCGAGAAATCATCCCCCGGGGGAATGGCCATGCCACAATCCCTTCTCCTACATTCTCCTCTCGGGATATTGGGCACACACGCACACACGCCTGGTGTGAGTTTAAGCCATTGGGTCCAGGACTCGAACTGCAGTCGACTACATGGGAGTCCAGTGATAAAGCCATTATGCCAGTTGCTGGTTCCTCTATTGTATTATTTTTAAATGTTTTAAATATTATTGTCATCAAATATTTGAGCATACTTATAATTATTATTATAGGATAAAAGTCAATAAGCAGTATGCTAAAGGAAAAAAAAAAAATCAGTAAGAAAAATTATAGGACCAGCCTCATAGCCTAGCCTGGTAGTTAAGGGAGCCCAATTCCACATGGCCAACTATGATTTAAGTTCTACCCCAGGAGCTTGAAAAACACACCAGGTGCAGACGCCTATATGGCCTAACTCCTGACAGGATAAAAATGTTGGTATGAACACACACTATTGGGGTGTTTCACTTCCCACCACCTTTCTCTCTCTGTCTCTCTCTGGCAAATGTTCACACACTCTCCCAATTACCAAAAAAAAAAAAAAAAAAAAAAAAAAAAAAAAAAAAAAAAAAATAGATACTGACAAATTTTCCTTGAAACAGTTTGTTTTTTTTTTTTTTTTTTTTTTTTTGAGAGTTCTTTTTTGTTTGTTTTTTGTTTTTTTGTTTTTGCGATAGGGCGCGTGCGCTAGCCAGACAGAGACAGAAAGCAAGAAATCACCCCCCAGGGAGGATGGCCACAGGCCACGCCGCAATCCCTTCTCCTCCATTCTCCTCTTGGGATCTTGGGCATGCACGCACACACGCCCGGCGTGAGTTTTAAGCCACCGGGTCCGGGACACGAACTGCGGTCAACTACGTGGGAGTCCAGCGACATAGCCATTATGCTAACTGCTGGTCCTGAAACAGTTTTTCAAAGTACTTGTTTACTTGAGCACTAGATGCCACTAATTGTAATTTTAATCTCTAACAAATTAAAGGCAAACATATTATTTTGTTTAAATGTATATTTCTTTGATTTCTGTCTGTCTCTCATTCCTCATAGTGTTTACTGTTTTCTTATTTTGGTAATTACCTCTGAATTGTATTTTCCTATTTCTTTTTGTTGTTGTTGTTACTAGAAGGCACATTTGCTTGGCAGAAAGAGATGGAGAGACAAAGAGAAAGAGAGAAGGGTAGAGAATTAAGCACCCACCCACCCCAGGGCATGGTCACACCTCAGGGCTTCTCCATTTCTCTCTCTTTTCAAGATTTTGGGCATGCATGCTCATGTGCCCAGCCTGTTTCTCAAGGCACCAACTAGATCTGGAACTTAATCTGCACAAATATGTGGGGTCTGACTGCCTTTAACACCAGGCTATTGAGCCAGGCAGCATTTACCCATTTTCAGTGTTAATAAGATGAATTATATTAATAGATTTGGTACCAATAATTCATTCTTGCTGTTCTGGAATCAACTTCACATGTATGAAGTGGATTGATAAATTATATTTTGTCTGACCAGCAGGCGGCAGGGTGCTTAAGGCACTGGACTCCCACATGGCCCATGCAGTTTGAGTCCCAGACCCAACGACTTGAAACTCATGCCATGTGCATGTGCATGTCCACCCAAAATCCCAGGAGAAGAATGTAGCAGAAGGGATTGCATCACGGACATCCCCTAGGAGGTGATTCCTCACTCTCCCTCTCACTGTCTCTGACAAGTGTACTTGCCCTATGGCAAAAACCTTAAAAACAAATGATATTTTGTATATTTTATAGAGATTAATATTTATAAATTGGAGTTGTCTTTTCTTTAGTATTTATTTTAGTCAGATTCTGGTATTAGGGATATCCTGATGCTATAAAAAAAAGTCTTTTTAAACAAACTTTTTCCTTAAGAGGGTTAAGTTTTTGATTTCATCCGTGCAATTTTCTCTTCCCAGAATTTAGCAAAAATAATTATACTGATGATTCTATTCATTTCATATTTTATCATTTATCTATTAAATTTCACTATCTGGGTTTTTCTAATCATATATCTTTCATTCAAGTACCTATTTCTTTCATCCATTTCTTGTAAGTACATATTGCCATATGTGCTTCTATGAAGTTTGTTATGACTTTTATTCTCAATCTCAGGTAAATTTTCAGTAGTTGTAAGCTCCTATTGCATTGGTCAGAAAATTTGTACTGTATTGACAAATAATGTACAGGCACAAAAAGAACTACATAAATCTTAGCTCTACATAAAATCAGTGAGTGAACTAATGAAGTGACACTCGATTTAAAAGAAGATTACGTTATTCAGCCTCACTGTTTCTGCACGTAAATATTCGATACATAAAAAGTTGATTTGTGAACCTTCAAGTTGGGATTTCAAGTAAACAGCTTAAGAGAAGCATACATTGCCAGTTGGCCCTGCTTCTGTTTGGTCACCTCAGGTTAGTTATTCTACAATAATTTACTCATTCATAAAATAAGAGAAGTAAAAAATGTGATCTTAAAGGTGTTTTATAGTTCCGTAATTCCCAAGGTCGCGTATCTTTAATTTTACAATGAAAACTGAAAGTAGAGGCGGGTCTTAGATATAAATCTGTGTCGTCTGCACTGACACGGTAGTTAACGTCTTGATGTAACATAAATTCTTTGAGGAAAGCATACAAGAAATGATGGAGGTGGGCACAGCTTTTAGTGATGTCTGCTGTAGGAGTGGAGAAATGGTGAGGCAAGGAGTAATGGGGAATATATTTATACATTTGAGTTTAGGTACCTTGATGTTAGGTATCTTGTTAGGGTGTACGAGTCACCTCAGAACATATTTTTAACAAAAATTAAATTTTGAGTGAAGCAAATTAACTAAACTGTATAGAACATCAATTTATGTTCTTTAAACAATTACAATGAAAATGCCACAATAATTCTTAGCTTCATTTAATAATCACTATTTTCTTTGCTACATTTTATACATTCAGCTTAAATAAGAAATACAGTGTATGGAGAAAGCAGAAAAATAACAGATTTGTGAGTAGATTGCTATTTTTTCTTTCTACATGATAGAAATAATAGAAGAAATGATATTTTGCATTTTGACTGCTTTTACTCCTCAGAGCTTAGAGCAAGCATAAAAATTAAATTCAATGTCCTCTTTCTTATATATTTAACCACACTAATAAGTATAAAAAATATAAAGTTATTCTGATTGTTACTTTGATAAATTCTGATCATTGCCATACTGTTTCTTTTATGATATAACAAGGTCATTTTATCTTTAAAAATTACACATGTGTTGGGGTTAGTAGGTGGTGTGGTGGTTAATGATGTTGGACATTCACATGGCTGACCACAGTCTGAGGCCCGGACCTGGCAGCTTGCTTTCCCATTTTCTCCCTCGCTCTCTCTCCTTCTCTAGTCAAATTAAAATAAATAAATAAAGTTAAATAAAATAGTTCTTTTTTTATTGGAGAGGTTTTTGCTATAGGCCGCATACACTTGCCAGAAAGACTGAGAGAGACAGACAGAAAGCGAGAAATCGCGCCCCCCCCAGGGGGGATGGCCTTCTCCTCTGTTTTGCTCTCGGGATTTGGGGCACACATACGCATGCGCCCAGTGTGAGTTTAAGCCTCCAGGTCCAGGACTCGAACCATGGTCAACCACATGGGAGTCCAGTGACATAGCCCTTATGCCAACTGCTGATCCCTAAATAAAATAATTCTTTTTTTTTTTTTTTTGAGAGGTTTTTGCTATAGGACGCGTGCGCTCGCCAGACAGACAGAGAGAGACATAGAGACAGAAAGCGAGAAATCACCCCCCAGAGGGGATGGTCACGCCGCAATCCCTTCTCCTCCATTCTCTTCTCGGGATCTTGGGCACTCACGCACAGGCGCCCTGCGTGAGTTTTAAGCCACCGGGTCCGGGACGCGAACTGCGGTCGACTACGTGGGAGTCCAGCGACATAGCCATTACGCTAACTGCTGGTTCCCAATAAAATAATTCTTAATAAAAAGATTGCATGTGTGTTTGGGGTCAGCAGGTGGCATAGAAGTTAAGACACTGGACTCCCACATGGCTGATCATGATTCAAGTCTTTTCAAGTCCTGAACTGGTGACAGGAAAAGCATGGCAGGCCGGTGTGCATGTGTGACCAAAATCTCAAGAGGAAAAGGGAAAAGAGAGGATTGTGGCATGACTATTCCTCTGGGATGAGGGGGATGATTTCTCACATTCCCTCTGTCTCTCTTTATTGAGTACACATGCTATATGGCAAAAATGTAAAAAAAAAAAAAAAAAAAAGAAAAAGACAAAAAAAGAAAAGAAAAGGAAAAACTGACTGTTTCTCAGTCAATAAACACAGGTATTCCACTCCTGTCTGGGAGCTGAGCTAGCATATCTCTGTGTCTGTGTGTTGAGGCAAGGGATATTTGCAAGATTAAGTGTTGACCGAAGGGCCACTGATATTCATCTTTAGTACACCTCCAGTGTATTATTAATAGGGACACTTACCAGAGACCTGGGCCCTTATTAATCAAAATAGCATTTTAGTCCAAAGCTCTTTGGGAGAAGTTATCAATAAAGAATTTTATTGCAACATGAAATTGTGCCAGGCCATTAATATAAAACAAATATAGATAGCACTTACAGATTGAAATTGGAAGTGGATGGATGTCATTATGAGAAAATGGATTGAAAAATGCTGAATCTCAGTAATCCAATTCCTCACAGGCAGTAAATTACAACAGTGACTCTACTTTTAGGAGTGATCTGTAGTAAATTATAGGTGGATACAAAACTTTTTATTCTAAACATTTTGGGAATTGTCGTAAGTAACTGCATGAACTTGCTACCTTAACTATGAACTTTCTAAGTTGGTTTTTTTTTTAATGATAAAATATTTATAAATATTTTATTAATATATTTATATCAAAACTGTTTAGTGCTTTCTTTTGTTTATTTATTTTTTCCATGATTATGAAAGAGAGAAGAAAGAGACGACAACACCCCTTAGAGGGGTCTTGACAGCTTCAGTCTGCCCCAGTTACGGACAGACTTGTGCCTGGCACACTCAGGGAAGTTTCCAGACTTGATCAAGGAATCCTCCCAATGGGATTACCTCACAGAGTATTGTGTTTCTAACTGTGCCATCGTTAGACCTCTATTTAGAATCTTCTCATTCACTCTTGCTCTATGATTATGCTTTTTAATCTTAAATTACTTAATTTTTTTTTTCTTTTTTTGGTCAGAGAGCATGTTCATTCACTGGAGAGAGACAGAAAAAGAGAGAGGGAAAGTAAGAAAGTTTTCCCCCTGAGGTAGGGGAATGGTCACACTATAACCTTTTTCTTCCATTTCTCTCTCCTCTGGGGATTTTGGGCATACACACACATAGGCTCAGCATTCCAGCATCTCAGCAT
Source organism: Tupaia tana (assembly GCA_026018925.1). Taxonomy (NCBI): domain Eukaryota; kingdom Metazoa; phylum Chordata; class Mammalia; order Scandentia; family Tupaiidae; genus Tupaia; species Tupaia tana. The sequence goes on from JAKSZU010000006.1 coordinate 93,624,658, forward strand.
GTTTCTCCAACTGCTGGGACCAGGACTCCAGCCATGCAGCTGGCTATGTGGGTTGGCCCAATACTAAATTACTTTTGAAAATATTTCTGTTTTATTAAAATTATCACTTTCTAACACTGACTTTTACTCTGCAGAATGAGGAGTTTTGGAGTTGCATGTAATAGAAGCCCAATTCAACCAGATTATGAGAGAGATATTTTAGGATAAGTCCAAGTACCTAAGGCACAGATATAACTCATATCAAAATGTGGTGGAAAGCAGGAATTCAAAGGCCATCAAAACAGTGTTTTCCTCTATGCATTTCTGCTTCGTTCATGCTTACTGCAGAAAACATGCTCTCCTTCTCAGAACAACTAGCAGGATAGCCACTGAGGTACATCAAACTGTGCTATAGGCACTGGACACAAGCCCCTCTCTCTCTTTCTAAAGTAACTATTCATTTAATTTTATTCATTATCATTATTATTTTAATGTGTTATAGGGCACGTGTGCTCACCAAAGGAAGAGAAAGTGAGAAAGCAAGCTGCCAAGTTTGAGACTCAAACCCTGGTTGCCCTTGTGGGAGTCCAGCGCCTTCACCACCACACCACCTGCTGTCCCCAGACTTCTTTTTTTGATCTACCTTTCTATGTATCTTCTCACTCCCTCTCTCCCAGGCTCTTCTTTGTCTCTCTCTCTCTCACTCTCTCTCACTCCTTTCTTTTTCTCTAAGTTTTTCTTATCAGTTTCCAAAATGCTTAGGAACAGGAATAGAACCGGCCCAGATCACGACTAGCAAATGGTCTAATGGTTACCTCACTGGACTCCCACGTAGTCAACTGCTGTTTGAGTCCCAGACCCAATGGCTTGACCCTCACACTGGGCACACGTGTGTGTGTGCCCAAGATCCTGAAAGGAGAGTAGAGGAGAAAGAATTATGGCTCAGCCATTCCCCCTCTTGCTCTGTCTCTATCGCAAGCACACTGACCTATATCACAAATCTCCCTACAAAAAAAGAAATTGACCTAGATTGGACAGGTATCCACCCTGGGGCATTTTCAAAAGAAACGTATCGATTAAATTCAAGTGATTCCTTCCTTGGGAAGCTTCCCTGTGGATAGAATTTCTTAAAATCAGTGAGTCCGATCAAGTGACAGACTACTCTGTAGACCATGCACCCAGTCCATGACTTAAATACGTGTCACTTAGACCATTCAAGTTTGTGTCTTTCACACCTTCCCTAGATTTCCCCCTTCTTCTCTAAATTGTATTAACATAAAAAAATCTGTCTCTTGTGGCAAATATTAAACACTTTATTGTTTCAGTGACCTTTTTATTGTTTTGACTTGTTTTCAAAAGCTGCCCGAGTGGATGGTCCTTTTCTTTGTGAACTTTTATTTTCTCCTGTCTATTGTTTCCTTTTCTGACTGAACTGGTGGCCCAGTGTTTCATGGAAAACCCCAAATTCACGGCACACCAACTTTGCTGAAGCTGCATTTTTAAGATTAGTCTTTGGGGTATTTTTTTGTTTTGATTTAAGGAGGAAAAATTAACAGGGTCATTCATGCAAAATTTTGCACACCACACTAAGTATATAATTATGCTTTCCCACAGCAGATTGTGCTGCTCTCCAGATGTATGCACTTAAATAGCTCTTTAATGTTCTGCAACTGCAAGTAACGGCATTCCGAGGCCTTTGTTTTTCTTCCACTGGAGAACCGGAATATCAACCTTAGTCGAAGAATAAATATGTCTGTATCATGACACAATCTACTAAGCCAATCATTTTTATGTTTAACTTTGGGAGAAAGTAAAGCTTGTGCCATTTTGAAGTTTAAGTGGCATAGAAAGTTGCATGGAGTATGAGACTAAATGTTTCTGCCAACACAGATGCGCACTATAGGGATATTTTGAGAACATTGCATGGGGAAATCATAAAATAAGATTAAACAAAAAGTCATACCAGGTTAAAACTTAATGTCTGTTGTTGGAAGAATACAAATCAAGGTCCAGTGAAGGTTCTATTTTTTTCTTAAGCAGAGCATTTTTAAACTGCTATGACCACATATGTGTGTTTGTATGTGTATTTATGTACATACATATGTACATTATGTACATGTATACATATTTGTGCATATATATATATCTTAATGGTTGCCTTCACAATGGCTGTTTTCTAGTGCATTATTGATCCTTTCACAGGTTTTTAATTTTGCATGTTTCAAAATCAGCCTACTGTAAAATACAAATGATTTATTTTCATTGAAGCACTCTCCAACACAACATTCTCTACAGTGGCAATTTTGGAAGTGCATATAAATATTCCAGATACAAAAATCTTAGCAGTAAAATAAGCTAACCACAAATTGATCTTGTAATTATAAATGCTGCATGTAGAACTCAATACATTTTTTAATGTTCAAATTAAGACACACTAATTACACAGTAACTGCTAAATAAATGGCATATAATTTAGAGTTATACCAAAGAGTGCCATTCAGATTTAGATGCTTCTAATCACGGGGGAAACTTGCTCACTGCTGGTAAAACGTTCACTTTGATGAACAAACTGGTGATTATCCAAGAAAAGATCTACTAATGGAAATGTTGAGTTCACATAATTTCAGGTATCTTTTTCTCACTGACCTATTTTGAAGATTGTTTTTCAACTCTCTCTCTTGTTAATTTAGTGGTTTGCAACAATGGATGTTTCCAACTTTGAAAAAGATAGTCTTTAAAGTGTTAAATGGGGCCAGCTTGTGGTGTGGTAGTTAAGGCAGCTATCCCACACGGTTGACCTCACCATTTGAATCCTGGACCTAGTGGCTTAAAAAATACGCCAGATGCATGTTCATGTCCAAAATCCTAAGAAGGGAAGAGACTGTGGGATGACGGTCCACCATAGGAGGTGCTATATCTCTTCCCCCACCTCTAGTGAGCACACACACCCTCTGACAAATCAAAAATTCAGTAACATGAGATTAAAAAGTCAAATGAATTATTCATAGAATGACAATTTTGAATATTGATTATGTTTCAGAGCATAGAAGACAACCATCTGATTTATCCCAAATTGCATCTGGAACTTAACGTGTTTTCAACATAATTCAGTGCAAAACAGTATGATGACAACAGAAATTTAAAAAAAAATGAAAAGAAGTTTGAAAAATTACCATGAATTCTGGTTCTTAAGGATAAAGAATTTTTACTCAAGAAGTATGAAAGAAGTGGATGGAAGTTTGTTGAGATTCAGATGTGGCATACTAAGCAATTTCAGTCTTTTAAATTTAATGTCACATATTTTACTTTAAATTCACTTAAAATACATGAGTTTCATTTTCCTTCATATATGTTTACCATTAGTTTTCCTTATTTTTCCTTTTTGACAGTTTTTTTTGGATTTGTTTGTTTGTTTGTTTTTGTTTTGTGCATAGCACCTTTGGACTTACTGGAGATACAGAGAGAGACAGCAAGACAGAAAGCAAAAAAATCACCCCTAGATAGGGATGGCCACTCCTCAATTCTTCCTCCTCCATTCTTCTCTCAGAATTTTGGGCACACACATGCATGTGCCTGGCATGAGTTTCAAGCTGCCAGGTCTGGGACTTGAACCACAGTCAATCATGTGAGAGTCCAGTGCCTATTACCACTCTGCCATCTGCTGACCCCACCATTAGTGTTCTTTTGTGTTTACTATGCTTACCACAGATTGTTCTTTTTTTTTTTAAAAAAAAAAGAATTATTTAATTTAACTTTATTTATTTTTTTATTTATTTTAACTTGACCAGAGAGGAACAGAGAGAGAGAGAGGGAAAGAGAGAAAGCAAGCCACCAGGTCTGGGATTTGAACTGCAGTTGACCGTCTGGGAGTCCAGTGCCCTTAGCCACCATGCCACCTGCTGGCCTCTGCACAGATTTTTCTTTAACTCACAAATGGAATACAAATGGAAGATAAATCAGTAAAAAGGGGGAAGTGGTTGGTAAAGACTTCAGGAAACCAGTGGAAAAGAGTTGAAAGGGAAGGAAATTGCGAGGCTCAAAAGTAAAACATATACATATAAAAACCTGGCTTTGCTGAAAAGTATTGCACTATAAGGAAATAGAAAAAGAAATTGGAGGAAATGATAAGTACAAATTTTCTTTGAGTCAAAATAAAGGCAGTGGTTAAGAAAGCATGGCAAATGAATTAAACAGTCCAGAAGCCATTTACTCTCTAGAATTATTTAATTTCTCCAGTTAGAGGTGGGAAGAGAAAGATTCAAACACCACTCAAGTCAGGCTAATATAGAATCACCTATGCACGAGACTGGACATTTATTAAATACGATTTTCATTAGTCATCAAGTGTCCAGCCAGAGCCACAGCATTACAGTAGGATTTTTCTTATACCTGTGGACTAGAAACTCCTCCTCTCTCTCCCCCAGCCCCTAGTAATACCATTCTACTTACTCTGCCTCTGTGCTCAACTACCGCACATGCCTCTTTTAAGCGGGATCATGTAGTAGCTGTCCTTCTGGTGTGACTTACTTCACTTAGCACAATGTCCTCCAGGTTCTTGCATGTTGTTTCAGATGGCAGATCTTCCTTCCTTTCTAAGGCTGAAAAACATTGCATTGTATATACATACCGTCTTTGCTTTATCCATTCCTCCACTAACGAGCATGTAGACTGCTCCCATGGCTTTGGTACTGTGACCAAAACTGCAGTGAACATGAGGATGCAAATATGTCTTTAGGGTCCCAAGCATATTGAGGTAGTATTTTTGTTTGTTTTTGTTTCTGTGTAGTTCCAAGGTATAGAAATACACACACACACACACACACACACACACACACAATTCAAGTAATGATGTAAATTCTTGAGTAAATATGAGAAATCTCAATGAGCAGTGGAAAGTATTTTAGTAATTTTCCAGTCAGTTATGGCCAACATGTGATCTCATGACATATTATCACTTACTTTTGCAGAGAACATGAATAGGCAGAATTACTAAAGAAAGAATAGACATTATTCTAGTTCATTCTGTTCATTCTGCTGTTAATAACAGAAACATCTGTGTCTGGATAATGTATAAAAATTTATTCAGATCATGGTTTGGGGTTCCAGGTGGAGGGGCCACATTTGGTGAGGACCTTCTTGCTGCATCGTGGCATAGCAGATGAAAGGAGCGTGTGTCTGTCTCATTCCCACTCCTTATTAATCTACCAGGATTAAGTCATAGAGACCTCCACCTCAATGTCCTTAATCCCAATCACCTCCCAAAGATTGCACCTCCTAATTTTATAGTCAGAGTCTAAGTTATCTCTTAATATCTTCATGACTCAACCAAATTTCAACACATAAATTTTTGGTAGAATCATTCAAACTATAGGAGGAATTTAGTCAATATTTATATTAACTACTAACCAATATTACTGCACAACATTAACCATATAATACAGTACATCTGTAGTTCCCAAGTATCAAATGAAAAAGAATAGATAATTCCATTATTTTCTGAAATTTTCGTGAATGAGAGTTCATCCTTTAATCCATTATACTCTATCTTCTGTTACATACCAGAAAAATTTGTCCTAAGATTACTAATTATATATATATTTAATTTGCAAGGGAGCATGTACACTCATGAGAGAGAGAGAGAGAGCGTGCAACCACCATTGGCATGTTTATGTTTATTGAAATGGTTTCCACTCTATTCCAAAATTATAATTATTAGGGTTAAACTGAGCTTTCTCTTTAGCTTTCATTTCCTGATAACTTTAATATATAAATATTTTTTAACAGTTTTGTTTTTGCCTTAGGGCACATGTACTTACCAGAGAGAGACTCAGTGAGAGGAAAAGTGAGAAACCACCCCTCAGGGGGGATGACCACACCACAATCCCTTCGTCTCTATTCCCCTGGGATCTTAAGCATGCACACATACATACCAAGTTTGATTTTTCAAGCCACCAGGCCCAGGACTTGAACCATGGTTGGCTATGTGGGAGTCCAGTAATATAACTGCTACACCATCTGCTGGTCCCAATAGCTTAAATTTTTTTAAAAGAGTTATTTTATATAACTTTATTTATTTATTTATTTATTTATTTTTAATTTGACCAGAGAGGGACAGAGAGAGATCCCAGGAAGCAAGCTGCCAGGTCCGGGATTCAAACTGTGGTCAGCCATATGGGAATCAAACACCTTCAATCACCACCTCCCCCCAAAAAAAACTTTAATGTTGAATGTGAACCCTATTTATATTCATCTCCAGGCCTACTATCAGAAGTCCTACAGTGACCTTGTAAAATTAGTAATATTCTTTTTAACAATCTTACTCCAGATAATTTTTTAAGAACTATTTATTTAGTTCTACTCATTACTATCATCATCTTTAAAAAAAATTGCTATAGGGCACATGCACTCACCAGGGAGAGAGAGAGAAAGAAAGTGAGAAATCAAACCCCCAGGTCCGGGACTCAAACTGTGGGAGTCCAGCACCTCAACCACCATGCCACCTTCTTGCCCCTACAGATCATATTTTTATCTTGTCAGTTGCTTACGCCAACTCAACGAGTTAAAAACCAAATGAACACAAATATTGTTGTCCCTTGCTTGTTTATAGGAAAAACCAGCAGACTTCTATTTTTTTGCCTCCTTCTGTTTGTCCATCAGACTCTATGGTTTCTAAATAGTCATGTCTTTCATATTGTTCTCAAGTTGGAGTTTCCTATGGTTCCACCTTTATCAAATGTCTACCATTTCTTTAAATGCCTACTCAACACTTATGTCTTGAATGGAAGAGAATTTAAAAAATTCTCTTCTTCAGTTAAAAATAAAGTTTGATAAATAATTTTATTTACATCGTCATATTAAAAATATTTCTTCCAACAAGGACACAATTTTGGATGTTAATATGGTCATCAATTCCAATTCCAGAAGAAGATGGGCTGGTCTACCTTGTAGGTCCACATAGCATATATATGGTGTTTCTCTGATGGCACTCAATAAATTGCTTAACAGTTGTACTAATTTTCAGGTTTATCTTCCACATTTGCATAATGAGCTCCTTGAGGACATTGTTTCCCACATGCCCTAAAAGAGTTAGACTGTTCAGGGCTAGCAGACGGTGTGGTGGTTAAGGTGCTGGACTCCGACAGCGCCCACCATGGTTTGAGTCCTGAACCTGATAGACTGAGAATCATAAGGAAAAAAAAAAAACAACGTTAAAAATAAAAAAGTTAGACTGTTCTATTATACTATGTAAATCAGGTAAACTGTGGCACTAAATCAGATGTAGGAAGCAGGAGAAACCCAAAGAAACATTAAACATTAGTATCTGTGGCTCTCTTACCTTGAACAAAACATTCTCAATTAGAATGGCCCTACGGCCATCTTATTCTAAATGATTATTTGCATATTAGTTTATTCCATTAAAAATACTCCTTTTATCATTCCTTTAAAGCTAAAAATCGTTTAATAAAGTATGAGGATTGTTATAATTATTCAGAGGAAAATCTTAATCATTTTCATCTGACAAATTTATAGCTATCAATATACATGTCATATGCAATAAAAATTAATTTAGATAATGGGCGAGAACAGGTACTTCTTTGAGAAACATACTTTTCTGACAATTATATTAAATTTGCTGTGTGGACAAGGGCAACTGTGGCCTGCAATAGCTGTACTTTCACTGGAGTGCTACCACCTACGTGAGAATGGGCTGTTAAATCTACAAAATCTACGCCTGTCCCCACCAGAGAAAGGTCGTACCATGAACTAACAGTAGACAACTGGTGAAAAATTCATTTTAGTTTATTCCCTAAGCCTCAAAACTTCTTTTTTATAAATCTTGGAAAAAATGGTTAAAAACCAATAATTATCTTTTACAAAAAGATAAGCAAAACAATATTGTTTTTATTTCTCCCAAAATCTTTTCAACAAATGTCTTGTAAGTAAAAATCTGCAAAGGTATTTCAAACGACACTTACAAAATGTTCCACAAAATACTCATAAATCAAAATGCACAGAAATGTAATTTCTAAATAATCAGATTATGCTTCAGAGTTAATATTTCTCAATTATAATTACAACCACATACCATGTACTCTTGCTAGTGATCAAATCCAAAAAGTAAGCATCTTTGTCTAAAAACGAATGTCAGATGTCATAAAAATTATTTATTGATCGATGTTATTGTATCTGCATTTATCTAGGATTTAAAGTCTTTGGTCCAAATATAAAAGCCTAAGTATTTCCTTTTAATTTTATCGGTGGACATCTAAAAACTTCACTTAAAAATATTTAGAGCTGAACTCAAGAGTCAACAAATCATTTCTGTGAAGGGTCGGGTAGTAAATATTTAGATGCTGCAGGCCACATATACAGCATCTGTCTCATATTCTTTGTTCTTGTTTTTGTTGTGTACCCTTTAAAATGTTAAATGATTCTTTGCTTACAGACAACATTAACAGTATAATATAGTACATTTATAATTCCCAAGTATCAAATGAGAAAAGATAGACAATTCCATTATTGTCTGAAATTTTGTGAATGAGAATTCATCCTTCGATCCATTATACTCTGTTTTCTGTTATATGCCAGAGACACTTGTTCTAAGGTTATTAATAATATATATTATATGATATATATATATATATACAAACATGTTATAGTCTGTGGATTGTCGCTCTAATTCATAACTCCCATTTATAATACTTTCTGTACTGCTACGAAAGTTGCATTTTTACTGTCTAAGGAAGTTCAATAATGTAAAATTTTATTGAAAGTGTATTTTTCTTAATGGCATTGGAATATAAACGTTTAAAATTACATAATTTGGCATAATATGATAGAAGAGGATGGAGGCTACGTAGCTTTCATAGTTTATAGAGATGGGTGTGTGTTGGTGGTATGTGGCAAAATACTATTTTACTGTTGGCTCAATAATTTTAAAAAGTAATTTTTTAGAATAGTAAATACTCTTCAAAGGTGTATGCTCTTACATCTACTGCAAAAATAAGTACAAAAAGAAAGTAAAGTCCATTAAAAATAGCTTAAAATAAAGTTCAGGAGAATGCAATTTCAAAAATAAGGATAAGTAGCCATATTATCTTTTTTAAAATATAAAACTACATAAAATTTCAAATTATATTCCAAAGCTTTTAGATTGAGTATATATATATATATATATATGTGTGTGTATATATATATATATATATATATGTATATATATATATATATACATATATATACACACACACACACACACACTCACACACAACCCACACACACACATAAATAAATACATATATACACGTACAACTACATACGTGTGTGTGTGTGTTGGGTATATAATTTAAAAACTAACATCCATTTTTAGAAAACTATATCAAGGAAATTCAAATTAAAAAAAAACTACATAGGTCAGTAATAGCATCTAACAAACTAGATTTTATTGGAAAAATATTTGTGATGATTAGAAAGAATTACCTTAATAGAGTGGAGTACATGGAAACATGGAAATATTTTAATGGGAGGTCATTGTAGGATAACAATGATTTAAAAAAAGGCAAAAAAAAACCCCCTATTATATGAAGCTAGAAAAAATTAGAACATTAGAAGAAAGAAATGAACATGAATATGATTGGAGACTTTCCAGTTCCCTGACAGAGCAAAAATGAATGAAGAATTCCCAAAGGTTCTGATTAAAATAAGATCATTTCAATAAATTCATATCAAAAACTTGTGCTACAATATAAAAACATTTTCTTTTCACTTGAATACAGTTATGACATTCATAATCTTATTATTATCTAAGCCATGAAAAAAATCACAATTAGTAGGGAAAGTTATATATTTAGGCAATTGTTGCAAATTACAATATAAAAAACTACAAATTTATAATTAATAGATCCACATAAACAAGTATTAACTTTGAAATTTAAAAAAAAAAGTTACTTCTGTGACTCTGCATTAAATGAAGCCCACAGAGTTGGATATGCTGTTTCAATTATCACTACTTTTGAAGTGTTATATTGCTCACAGAATTCACTCTCTCTTTGGTATAAGAGGACTTTAATAATTTGGTAAGATACCACACAACACATCTTTTTTTTTTTGAGAGAGAAATTTTTGCTATACGGCGTGTGCGCTCTCCAGAAAGACAGAGACAGAGAGAGAGAAAGCGAGAAATTCCCCCCCAGGGGGATGGCCATGCCGCAGTCCCTTCTCCTCCATTCTCCTCTCGGGATCTTGGACATGCATGCACACGCGCCCACCGTGAGTTTAAGCCACCGGGTCCGGGACTCGAACTGCGGTCGACTACATGGGAGTCCAGCGACATAGCCATTACGCTAACTGGTGGTCCCTACACACAACACATCTTGAGAAAAAAAAGTTTGCATTGCTAAAGAAAAATAAAAGCAGCCTAAATATAGTTTTTGTCTATGAACTTGCCACATAGAATACCGACAGAACCCAGAGCAGAAGGGATCTTTTTTTTTGTTTAAGTTTATATATGGATTTACTGAGAGAGAGATGGTGGGAGCAGCCTTGTCAGAGATTTTATGCCAAGATTTCTCCCCAAGGCCTGCAGCGAGCCAGGATCATATGTTGAACTGTGGGTACACCTGCCAGGTGTAAGGCAGTCGGGGGATGCAAACCCAGAGCTTCCCTCTCACTCTCCAGTAATGGGCATCAGCTCCCCGACCGTCTGCACCACTGCCTGGGCCAAAATAAGGTTTTTTTTGGTCTGAATCTTTGCTTCATGACCAGAGTCATGTGACATGGGCCAGTTACCCTGTCTGTCCGAGTTCCTATTTTCTCTATTGTCATTTGAGAACAGTAATAATATTTGCCTTATTATGTTGTTTTAATATCAAATTAAATAAAGAGTGTAAAATGTTAAATCTTTGATATATATTATGATTCTATCTGGTGAATTGCTACAAAGGCCGTTAACAGTACATTGGAAATGCTCATTTATAATTTGTCTTTGAAGAAAATGTACCAATTGCTGACAGTCCATTGAAAACTACACTTAGAACAAGAACTCACAGAAAAAGAAATGATCAGATATAGAAAGGTTCAATCTTAGACCCAGTCTGATACCCAACAATGAAACACTGGTATAAAAAAATAAATAAATAAATAAATAAATAAATAAATAAATAAATAAAAAGATTCCATCTTAGACCCAGCTGATACCAATGAAACACTAGTATAAAAATAAAATAATTTAAAAAATTCTCTTCTTCAGTTAAAAATAAAGTTTGATATATAATTTTATTTACTTCATCATATTAAAAATATTTCTTCCAACAAGGACACAATTTTGGATGTTAATATGGTCATCAACTAAAATAAATAACTTGACAGAGATCATATATTATGGCAGAAACCTAAGTAGAAAACTAGAAGTAAAATCTGAGAAATGTGTCTTGTTCTCAAAGAAAAAAGATATAAAAATATATATAATGGGCAGCGCTGAAACGCAGTGATTAAGTATTCAGAGCCAGATCTCATCTGGCTGACCACAGTTTGAATATATGTCCTGTCAGCTTAAAAAACACCAGACAGGGGACCAGCAGTTAGCATAATGGCTATGTCGCTGGACTCCCAGGTAGTCGACCACGGTTCGAGTCCCGGGCCCGGTGGCTTAAACTTACGCCAGGCGCGTGTGCGTGCGTGCCCAAGATCCCGAGAGGAGAATGGAGGAGAAGGGATTGCGGTGTGGCCATCCCCCCTGGGGAGGTGATTTCTCGCTTTCTGTCTCTCTGTCTGTCTGGCGAGCCCACACACCCTATAGCAAAAACCTCTCCAAAAAAAGAAAAACAAAACAAACAAACAAACAAACAAAATACCAGACAGGTGTACACATGTTTCCCAAATCCTGACTGGGTGGAAAAATGAAAGAAAATGATAGCGGCATGACCAGACTGCATCTGCATTGAAGATGCCTTCTCTCTCTCTCTCTCTCTCTCTCTCTCTCTCTCTCTCTCTCTTTCTCTCTCTCTCTTTCTTTGGTGAGTGCACACATCCTCTGGCAATAAAAATGTAACTAAATACATAAATAGTTCACTTAAGAAAGAAAAATTCTTCTAGTTTATTCATTATCACTTTATAGAATTCACCCACTCCCACTCCATATTATTACCTTAAATTTTCAATTATTGGACCCCCTTACTTGACTTAGATATGTGTGTGTATGTGTGTGTGTGTGTGTGTGTGTGTGTGTGTGTAATCTACCCCTTTATTCAACTAATATTTATTGAGAACACATTATGTTCTAACTTCACTGAGGTCACAGTAACACACTAAATAGACAAAAACCCCAACCTCATGGGCTGGCTGGGTTGCACAGTGGTAATATGCTTCTCAGGCAAACCTGGATCCATGAAGAACATCATGAGTTTATTTCCTAGTCAACCTGAACCTGCTGGATTCTGTGCCCAAGATCCTGGCTACCAGTGAAATCAGGAGTGGGAGGCATTATGGTATGAGACGCTGCTGAGTGTTTTGTCTATTTATTGATTTATTTAGGTTTTTTCATAGTTTATTGATTTATTTATTATACATTCTATCACTGTTTGTCATATAGTTTGAGTGCTTGTCTTTACTTTTCTCTCTTTCAGTCTCTCACTGCCATGAAATGTAAAACAAACCAAACAAAAAAATTCTGGCCTTGTGGATTTAAAATTTAGTGCTGTAGCTGTCTTAGTGTGATCAGTAGGCAGCTATAACAAAATAACATAAATTGAATGGTTTATAATCAACGGAGATTTATTTTTCACCATTATGGGAACTGGGAAGTTGGGACCAAGCGTACAGACTTGGTGTTGGGTAAAGGTCACCTTCATCACAGTTCTTCTTCTTACTATGGCCTCATGACAAAAGGGATCAGAAAAAAGACTAGGGTCTTTTATTAAAGGCTCCTGATAATATTCATGAGGGCGAATCATCTCCAAAAAGACATTTTCTTTTAATATCGCCACACTGAGCATTAATTTTAAACTAAAGTTTGAGGGAACATAAACATTTAATCTGCAGCAGTAGTATTATATAAATTAGCTGTTTCTAAGCAGTTGAAATTTTGTTTGGAAATTCAGTAGCTCAATAATTTTGAGGATGAGTTATTCAAATGATGAATGGAACATTAAACACTGACAATAATTTTTACTGCTAAGAAAACCAGGATTGCTATTTTTTTATGAATTAACCAAAATCATTCGTATTTTTAGCTTTTTCATCAAATGTAGGTGCTATATAGTATACTTCTAGTAAATTTTTAAAAATATATATTAGTTGCATAAATTATTAAGAATGAGATGTTGCTGACTGTAATGAAAGAATCCTAATTAGCACCAACGTTTATACCACACTGGGTGTCAGTATGACAGATTTCAGAAAAATTAGGTATTCAAAATTGGTTATGAGAAAATAATGAAGACATTAAGTAGGATGGTTGTGGCCAAAGGCAATACTGTGGTTAAGTTGGTTGTCAAACCATGAACGCCAACTGAGAGTGCAGCTCAAAGGATTACGTGTTTCCACCACTGACGTAACACAGATGCTGTCCACATTGTCTGCACTAAAACACTGGGTAACCTAATGTGACAAATTCAAGTTCTAGAGTTCTTGCCTTCAAACTCGACCATGTTCAGAGAATCATTGAATAGCTGCTTTAGTAGGATTGAGAACACACACACACAATTACAAATACATAAAATTATTTGCCAATTTAGCCCACCAATTTAAATCACAATATCTTGTCTCTACTGGGAAAATTATGGGAGTCTAGCAATCGTCATAATTTGGGACTCTTTGGAGGACTTCGATAACAATAACTAAACTTTAAAACATTACCGATTGCTTTTCATTTTTGCAAAGGTCAGTTCCCTTCTTTGCAAAGCCCACTTTGCTTACGAAAGAAAGCTTGACTTTCTCCTTAATTGTCACTCTTTGTTCTTTATTACTAAGCAGTATTTAAGTCTAGTCATTATTGATGTTGAAGGAGTGGGGAAAATTGTATAAAGTTTGAGGAACAGAAAAGGTATAACCAGAAATAATTGCTAAATTTAAATAAATAGTATATCAAGAATTCCAGGGAATATTTGTAGAAATAGACTTGTGAAAGTGCACAAGAAGGCAGAAAGGACCAAAAGTTTGAAACAAGCTGTATTGACACTGGAGCTATCTGCAGAGATTCAAGCAGCAAGCTTAATTTTTTCTATAGATTTTTGAATGGGAAATATGAATAAGAACTGACTTCCAAGTGGTATCAAAATTTAAAACTCTTGTCTTAAAAAAAAAAGGATGCAAAGGTTTTGGGAGACAATCTCAATCAGCTTAACATGAGTTTTTCTACTACAAATTCCCTTCATGAATCTTTCAACAGGAATCTCCACAACCTTGTTCTTTATTCCTTGTCTTAATATCTAGTATGGTTAGAAAGTGAGAAAAATTTAAATGGACAAACAGAGCTGAATTAATGATTTGCTTCAGGACAGAATGCTACTCAAAGGGCAACAATTGAATGGGGTCCCCTATTATATAAGCAGGCATGGTTCTATATGACTGCTTATATAATAGGGGAAAGGAGGAGCACAGGAGGTGACAAGACAACATGTATAATATTAATAGGTATTAGAGTGAGAAAAGAAACAAGAATGGTCTGATCTTGAAGGCATCTTAGTAATTAGGTAATTAGGAACCAGCAGTTAGCATAATGGCTATGTCACTGGACTCCCATGTAGTCGACCACAGTTCGAGTCCCAGACCCAGTGGCTTAAACTCATTCTGGGAGCGTGTGCATGCGTGCCCAAGATCCTGAGAGGAGAATGGAGGAGAAGGGATTGCAGTGTGGCCATTCCCTCTGAGGGGTGATTTCTCACTTTCTGTCTCTCTGTTTCTCCCTGTCTTTCTGGTGAGTGCACGTGCCCTGTAGCAGCCTCTCCAGAAAAAATAATAATAATAATAATAATAATTAGGTAATTAATGGGTCTCCTAGTAAGAAAATCAGTAAGTAATAAAATCAGTAAGAACTTCACCAACATTTTAAGTAATGTGTATAACTAAGAAACAACAAAGAAAGGATAGATAAAAACAAAAACTGAAAAACTATAGATAATTACATATCCTCATAATGCAGTCAGACACATTTTTTACATACTAACTAGACCTAAATTAGTTTAGTGCCTTGGAACCCTTGAATGAGTTTTCTGGATGCTTTTAAGGAAAAAAAAAACCCTATATTTTATCAAAATTTTAGTGTCATTTTTACTTTTGGATATGAAAGCACGTACAAGAAACAGACAGATGGAATTGCACCAAACTTAAATACTTCTGTATAGCAAAAGAAATAATATAAAAAATGAACAGACAACTTACAGAATGGGAGGAAATATTTGCAAACCATATATTATTATTGGGTTATTAGAAAAGTCATGACACATTTTTGCATAGAAAAACATGGAAAAATATGTCATGATTTTTTGATAACCCACTGTATCATAAGGTATTAATACCTAAAATATATAAGAAACTCAACTTAATCGTAAGAAAATTTAAAAATGGTTAGGTCAAGCTATGGTTATGCACATTGTTAAGTTGTGCTTCAGAGCCAGTAAGTGGCATGGTGGTAAAGGTTCTGGACACCTACATGGCTGACCACAATTTGTCCTGGACCTGGTAGCTTGAGAATCATGCAGGACATGTGTGTACATGCCCAAAATCTCAGGAAAAGAATGAAAGAGAAAGGGGTGTGGAGGGGATAGCCGTTTTTTCCTATCAATGTCTCTCCTTTCTCTTTCCAGCAAGTGCATGTGCAAATACCTTAAAAAGAAAAGAAAAGAAAAAGAAAAAGAGAGAGAGATGTTGTGCTTCACCTGGTGGGATCATATAGGAGGCTTAGGTTCAAATCTTGATATAACCTAAAGGCCTGGTGTCATAGTGTATATGCTTATAGTCCTAGCAACTCTAAACACCAGGGTCAAAGGATTGTGAGTTTCAGGCTGGCCTCTGCTACATAATAAGACCATATCTTCTTTTTTTTTTTTTTTTTTTTTTTTTTAGAGGGAGATTTTACTATGTAACTATGGTGTGCATTCACTTGCTAGAGAGACAGAAAGAGAGAGACAGAAAGAGAGAAAACACCCCAGGATGATGGCTACGCCACAATCCCTTATTCTCCATTCTCCTCTCGGGATCTTGGGCATATAAGCACATATGCCCAGTATAAGTTTTTTAAATTGCTGAGTATGGGACTCAAACTGCAGTCAATTACATGTAAGTCTAGCAATGTAACATTTATGCCATATGCTGGTCCCAAGATCCTATCTTAAAAGATAGCCAAGTATGGTGGGATAAATATGTTATCCCAGTAGTTATGGGAGGCGCTGAAGCAGAAGGTTGGCAAATGTTAAGATCCTGTCTTTAAAAAATGAGTAAAGGAACTGAACAGTCATTTCTTTTTTTTTTTTTTTTTTTTTGGAGAGGTTTTTGCTATAGGGCGTGTGCGCTCGCCAGACAGAGAGAGACAGAGAGACAGAAAGCAGGAAATCACACCCCAGGGGGGATGGCCATGCCGCAATCCCTTCTCCTCCATTCTCCTCTCGGGATCTTGGGCACGCACGCACACGCACCCGGCGTGAGTTTAAGCCACCGGGTCTGGGACTTGAACTGCAGTCAACTACGTGGGGAGTCCAGCGACATAGCCATTACGCTAATTGCTGGTCCCTGAACAGTCATTTCTTAAAACATAAAAATGTCCAACATGAAAAAGTGCTCAAGATTACTAATTATTAGAGAAACAAGAAATAAAACTACAGTGAGATATTACCGCATATTTATTAGTATGTTTTTATCATAAAAATGAAAAATAAGTTTCGATGAATGCAGAGAAAAGAAAACTCTTGTACATCATTGTTGAGCATGTAAATTAGCACAACCATTAGGAAAATTGTATGTTTTTTTTTAAATAAAAAAAGTTATAAAATTGTATGGTGGTTTATCAAAAATGAAAAAAAATGTAATATGATTTAGCAATTCCACCACTGGGTATATTTCTAAAGGAACTGAAATCAGTATGTTCAAGGGATATCTGCACTCTGATATTCACTACAGTATTATTCATAATAGTCGAGAAATATTGCAGAATTAACCTCAGAGTCCATCAATGACTGAATGGATATAGAGTGTGGGGCACATTCAAGAAGAAATACTATTAAACTTTTTAGAAGAAGGAAATACTGGGACCAGTAGATGGCATAGTTGTTATGTCACTGGACTTCCACATGGTCAACTACAGTTCCAATCCTGGATCCAGTGGATTGAAAATCATGCCAGGTGCATGTGCATGTATGCCCAAGATCCCAGAGAGAATAGAAGACAAGGGATTGCTGGGGGACGATCCTTCCTGGGAGAGTGATTTCTCATTTTCCCTCTCACTGTCTCTCTTCCTCTCTCTCTGCCTCTCACCAGCAAGAGCATGTCCCCTAAGGAAAAATTCTCTTAAATTTTTTTAAAAAAAGAAGGAAATACTCTTATTTATGACAATTTGAATGAAGCTGCAGGACAGTATACCAAGTGAAATAAGCCAGTCACAGAAAGAAAGATATTGCATGGTATCACTTACATATGGAATCTGAAGAAGTTTAACTGATAGAAACAGAGTAAACTGATATTTACCAGAGCCTCGATTGGAAGGTAGGGGGGTGAGGAGGAAATGGGCACTTGTTGGTAAAAACAGGCACTAAATTCAGATACACAGAAGGAATAGTTTGAGATCAATTGAACAGAATGGTGACCATGGGTGATACCAAATTATTTTCTATATTTCAAATATCAAAGAGTGAATTTCAAATGTCTTTCAATAAAAAATGATAGGAAATGAAGTGATGGATTTGTTACTTAGCTCGAGTTAATTTCACATTGCATGCACATATCAAAACATTATTAAGTACACAATTATAATTTATCAACAAAGCAAAGAAAGATAAAACAAAACAAAACACTAACATGAGGATATTAATAGTTTGCATGGTTTAGATAATATATTGTCCCCCCAGAGGTTCATGTGTTGGAATTTGGCAATTCAGCAATGTAATGGCACAGGGAGGTGGTAAGGCCATTAAGAGATGAGGCTTAATGTTGAGTATGTGGATCGTGGTGGGGCACTACCCTCTTGAATGCATTAGTGCTGTCTGAAAAGATACAGCAAATTTTTACTCTCATGGAAATGCCTATTAGTTCTAGCAAGAGAAGTTTGTTTTAAGAGAAGTTGGTTTTAAAGAGCTGACCTTGGGGACCAGAAGTTGGCGTAATGGCTATGTCGCTGGACTCCCATGTAGTCGACTGCAGTTCGAGTCCTGGACTTGGTGGCTTAAACTCACGCAGGGCGTGTGTGCATGCATGCCCAAGATCCTGAGACGAGAATGGAGGAGAAGGGATTGTGGCGTGGCCATCCCCTCTAGGGGGGTGAGTTCTTGCTTTCTATCTCTCTGTTTCTCTCTGTCTTTCTGGTGAGTGCACACGCCCAATAAGAAAGGAAAAAAAACAAAACAAAAAAAAAAAAAAAACAAAAAAAACTCGCCAAAAAAAGAAAAAAAAAAAAAAAGAGCCGCCCTTGGATCTCTCTCTTGTGCATGTGTCTGCTTTTCTCTCCTGTTGGCACTGTTGTGATGCCAGCTTTGTGTCTTTGGACTTTTCAGCCACCAGAATCCTGAACCAGATTACCCTCTATTCTTTATAAATGACTCCATGTCAAGTGTTTCTGTTTAACAACACAATAATAGACTAGTACATGGTTAATTTTTTTCTTCAGAATTTTATAATAGAGAACTCAAAGAAAATTGACACAGATAACGAGTATTTGAATATCCTGCTTTATAAGTACATTTTTTCTCTCTTCTGCTTTTAGAGGTGTTTTGAGAGGAATATTTGAAAGATACAGCATTAAAATGTTAGGAATTCATGATAAAAATGACAATGGAAAATATTTTACTTGAGAGTAACTATTTAACAAGTTTATATGAACTAAAACTATTGCTGAATAATTTATACTCAGAGTACAAAAAAATGTGGCTTGAAACAGAGTAAGTTTTGGTAAATAGCTATTGAATTCTAGACACTCTCATAAACTCACTAACATACTATAAATAATTTCCCTTAATCTTTATGATATTCCAAAATGTAAGCAATTGCTGATACACATCTAAAAATTAAATGTTTTATTTCTGTTACCTAGATCAGTCTTATTTGTAGTTTGATTAGTAGTTTGATTGAACAGTTTCAGGAAACAAAAGTTGACTATTATTACCATATTTGAACTTCCAGAACTAAATTTTTTTAAGATTATCATATAAGTCAAGAAAGCTTTAATTGGGTTTAGTCGATAGAAAAGTGTCTGACATGTAGCATTCATGCAAGGGATTTCTTATGATAGGGAAAAATAAGTAGACTACAGTTGAGGAGAACTGTGATAAAATAAAAAAAAAAAAAAACAACTTTCCCTAATTCAAGCTGCTTCTTCCATCATCCCTGATTCTTTTGGGGTAAGTAACCTTTGAGAACAGAAAAAAAAAAAAAAAAAAGAAGAAAAAAAAGTAATGTTTCTTCTTCAGCATCATTTTCTACAGGTAGTGCTACAGGTATTCATTTTTAAACATGGTATGTGGTAGATGAGTAACCAAAAAAATTGCCAAATTATCACTAATATAATTGACTACAATGTCCTTTATTATCTAACAGACCCTTCCCCCCCCCCCCAGAACTCATATAAGACAGTTGACAACTCTGCTTTTATTTTCACAGAGAATGTGAATATTTTTGAGGACAGCCATAGCCAAAATTTGTAAGAGCTAAATGTAAAAATGATATCCATCAATGATTGCTGACTAGCTTACCTCCTTAAAGAACTTTTAAGTCACAGAAAATGTACCATACAGTGATTTTAAGGCTTCCGATTTGTAACTAGCATAGGTTACAAAAACTGAAATGACAACATGGTTAATTATTTTAGGAGGTTGAAAGAAATGGATTTTGGGGCAGCAGTGGCGTAGTGTTAAGAGCACTGGACTCCCACATGGCGGACTGTGGTTTGAGTCCCGGTCCTGGCAACTTGCTTTCTCACTTTCTCTCTCTCTCCCCACCCCCCTCTCTCTGTCCCTCTCTGGTCAAATTAAAATGAATAAATAAAACTAAATTAAAAAAAAAAGAAATGGATTTCATGTAAAAATAACCTGTCATGTGCCCTCTGGAGAAAGTATGAAAGCTGTTGTAAAGAATCACACACACACTCAAAAGACACCTAACCACCCAAATATCATAAAGTCCACTGTCTCTTTCTCTGTCTCTCTTTGATTTATTTTTTTTTTCCATTTGACTTCAATTAAAAATACCATAGGTTTAAAATCTGGCAAAAGTAGACAGTGGCTTTCACTTTTCTAAGAAAATAGATAGTCAAGCACAATACATTTCCTCAGATTATCTCAGTTGCATTTACTAAACTAAAATGTTTCTCCCCTCTCCAGTGGTTTGATACAGCATGGCAGTTAAAATTACTTTCTTTTATTAAAACATTGGAGTTTATAGGCAATAACCTCATTAAATGCCCTTTGCACCTTTCTGCACCAAATAGGCATTATCATTTGTGTTTTCTCCAAGCCTGATAGTGTACTCAAAACAGTTTATTGAGTAGAGAAAAGGGGAGTGGGGGATGGATAAAACAAAAACAAAATCTAAAACGGAACCAAAGAGACAATTTCGCACATCTGTTCCTGTGGGTGTTCTTTCGTTCTTTCTCATTTATAATTAATGAAAAATAATGGTGCTGACACAAGTTAATTACTATGAAAAATTACAGTTTATGCTATTCATTATAATAATGGCAAATTACTCGAGATTTTCAAACACTGTTCCTAAGCAATTAGAAGTGTTCATAAGGATTTCACCTGTGAAATTTTTTCATCTGTGTTTGCATTCTGTGAAGTGAAAGAACACCCAATGTTTTTCATTAGCAGCAGAGATAACGTTGCAAGAGATATTAATCATAGAGTTCTGTACCTGGGAAAACATTTAAAACGAATTGGGATTGTGTAGTTGAAGCAGAGGTCAAAACAATACACAATGATATTCATTACAACCAAACTTTTCTTAACAGGTTCAAAGGGACTATTAAGTCTGTTTCACTTAGTAACAATTTGGTATAACTAATTAGAATGACTATCTTGTCCTATTTTACCCCAACTAGTAAATTACTGATTTTAAAATTAGAATTAATATCTTTTTAATTAGCACATGCAAATTACGGAATGGTTTCTTCTCAAATTTTGCTTTTCTTATAAACTTATAAATTCTAAAACTAACACAATAGTCCCCAGGTTATTAAGAATAACATATGACTAAAAAATACTAATTAGGCCTAATATGCCTCTGTAAATGAGCTAAGTGAAAACATTCCTGTGAATTATTTGGTCTTCTGTAGATTCAATGATACCAGAGAAGCTCATTTTGTCATACACAGCCCAATGACAAAGTAGTATACGTATATACCTATTTTGTTTCATTTTTTATTTATTCAAGGTAATAAAGTAAAGTCATGGCAGTAATAGATGCTCTATATCATTTATATTATTTTCAATTAATTATCCTCTCAGAAATATACTTATGTACAATAAATCATTTGCCACGAATCTAGACCAATATATGTCAAGCGTATTTGAAAAAACAAACGAAAGTGCATGAATTTTATTTATATGTAGTCAGTAACTGCTGTTTAAATCAGTTTGAAAAAAGTCGTCAAAATCCTTTTAAATATTTCTTTTTTGGAAAAAGCTTCTTTAATTCTTTTATGACCAAGTGAGAGAGAGAGAGAGAGAGAGAGAGAGAGACAGCATCTTCAACCGTCTTCCCGCCACAGTCTGCCCCAGCCTCAGCCAGCCCTGGACAGTGAGCCCACACCTTTCCAGCACACTCAGGAAGGTCACTGGGTACACATTTGTATCTTCTCTCTAGGTCAGCCTTGCAGAGCATAATGTTTTATTGATGTACCACCATTCAACCTCAAAATAGTTTTTCTTAATATTTTCCTCTTTAGTCCAGTATATTTAAAAAATTAATTGCTAATAGAATATTATGTTGCACATTTTAAGTCAATTTTTTTTTTTTAATTTGCACCCACCAGAGACAGACAGAGAAAGGGAAGAAAGTGTAAAAGCACCTTTCCCCTCCAATGTGGAATAGTCACAATGTGACCCCTTTTGCATTCCTCCCTCCTTTTGAGATTTTTGGCATGCATGCACATGCACCCAGCATGTTTTTTCATACCCGGGTCTGAGGCTTGAACAAAGCAGACATCCATGTGGGATCCAGCCACCTTAACCACTATGCCACTGGTCTGTCTTTGCGTCAATATTATATGATATCTCTTGATGACAGAACTGGCAAGGATGCTCTTTCAGGAGTACAAAATAAGTTCCCTGCTGAGACAAGCAGATGATGTAATGACTATGTCGCTGGACTCCCATGTAGTTGACCACGGTTCAAGACCTGGACTTGATGGCTTAAACTCATGCTGGGCACGTGTCTGTGCATGCCCGAGAACCCAAGAGGAAAGTGGGAGAGAAGGGATTGCGGAGTGGCCATCCCCCTAGGAGGTAATTTCTCACTTTCTGTTTCTCTGTCTTTCTGGTGAGCACTCGCACCCCATAGCAAAAACTTCTCCAAAATAAACAAACAAACAAAAAGTAAGTTTTATGCCCCCTGCCACAGAAACAAAACCTAGTGAATATGGAAAAGAATATATTAGTGAGGCCAACACTAGGGAAAGGCAGACCAGGATCCAGAACCATCTCCATCAAGATATTCTGGACAAGATACAGAATTTATATAGGGAAGAGTCTCGGGGTGAGGTACATTCAGAAACAAAGGGCAAGTTATTTACTGACTTGGG
Source organism: Tupaia tana (assembly GCA_026018925.1). NCBI lineage: Eukaryota > Metazoa > Chordata > Mammalia > Scandentia > Tupaiidae > Tupaia > Tupaia tana. The sequence continues at coordinate 93,647,573 of JAKSZU010000006.1, forward strand.
CCTGGTCACTGTCTTCTACAGGATTACAGGAGACAGGGGCTATCTCTACTTACAGGTATGGTAGTCTTCAATGTGGGAATGCAGGGCAGGAAAGAGCAGAGAGACTGGTTTCTTTTCTCTGAAAAGGGCTTAAAAATTGGAAGTAATTTAACAAGGCAATGGGAGTAAATGGGGTCAATCTAGGCAACTTTTAGACCCAGGTTTAGAAGCTAGGTATGGCTTTGTAAAGCTCGAGTGGACAAGAACTTCTTAGCCAGTTTTCCAGAGAAGGCTGGTGGTGTCTTTCCCAGGGAGAAAGCTGGTAGTGCCAGTCCTCCGGAAAGACTCTGCAAGGTTATTGTTAAATTCTACTAAACATTAGGCTCTATCTATTGGGAGGGAGGCGAAAGTTTAGTTTCTATAAGACTCATTGTAAGGGAAATGAAAGACAGAAAACTACAGACTAATTTTCCTAAGGTTTAATCTACTAAGATAGACTTAACTAAGTACAATATAGAACCACGTTGGTTCTCTTACATATCGGTTACACTTTCTTACAAAATATGAATTATATTCTTTAGCTGTTATCCTCTTAAAAAAATTACTGATAAATATGTGTGCTCACCAGGAGGAAGACAGAGAGAGTGAGAAGGCAGAGGGGGAAGGCATCCCTCATGAGGAATTATCATGCTGCAATTCATTCTCCTCCATTTCTCCATCATATCAGGACTTTGGACACAAATGAACATGTGTCTGAAATATGTTCAGGTTGCTGGGTCCTGGGTCTGGGACTTGAACTGAATATTCAGATTGACCTTATTTTTTTTTTAAAACATGTATAATTGGGATTAGCAGTTAGCGTAATGGCTATGTTGCTGAACTCCCATGTAGTTGACTTTGGTTTGAGTCCTAGACCCGGTGGCTTAAACTCATGCTGGGCTCGTGTGCGTGCGTGCCCAAGAGCCCAAGGAGAATGGAGGAGAAGGGATTGCAGCGTGACCATCTCCCCTGGGGGGTGATTTTTCGCTTTCTGTCTCTCTGTCACTTTCCATCTTTCTGGTGAGCTCATGCGCCCTGTAGCTAAAACCTCTCTCAAAACAAAACAAAACAAAACATGTACAACAATTCAAATTAATGAATAGAACTGAATATTAAAGAAAATCAGTGTACAAGAAAAGCCATATCTTTATTTACTTCCTTAGTAACTCTTACAATTTTAAATGACGTTAATAGAACACTAGCACTTAAAATTTCTGAAGCAAAAAGAAAAAAAGGATTTATATAATGATATTGAATTATTTATTTTTTCTTTCAGATACAGCTAATTGCAGGTGAATAAGTTAAGCCATCAGCATTATCTCCTTCTCCGCTTCATTTACCTGCTCATTTTTGGGTAGGCTTCATTTTTATAAAGACTCTCCGTATGGTTGCATGATGAACACTGACAGTTGCAATGATTTTAACTCCGATGGTAATGGGTTAGTGGGTGTCAAAGTAAAAAAGATTAATAATTTTTTTCTTTTAAAAGTAATAATAACTTAAAATAAATCTATAGATTGTGTTTTACATGGGATATCATTGATATTAATAGATAAGGATAATTTTTTTAAGAGAGATTTTTGCTATAGGGTGTGTGTGCTCACTAGAGAAACAGAGAGACAGAAAGTGAGAAATCATCCCTCAGAGGAGATGGCCACACCACAATCCCTTCTTCTCTACTCTCCATTCAGGATTTTGGGCATGCACACACATGCACCTAGCATGAGGTTCAAGCCTCTTAGTCTGGGATTCAAACCATGATCAGCCATGTGAGAGTCCAGCAACATAACCATTGATCTGCTGATGTGATAGGCAGTTAGTTAGAAATGAGTGGAGCAGCCCTAAGAAAATAGCAGGACACCTGCCACGTTAATCACAACTTATCAGGAGTTACAACCAGACCGTTTATGAAAATGCCTTCTTCCCACCCAGCTCCTGGCACCAGAAAGGGGAGGCAAATCCCATTTTTATTCTTTGGTACCTGAGGAAGACACATAGGGATGTTTTCCCTCTTATTATTCTTCACAAATACAGAAAGATCCAGCCAGATGTTTTGGTCAACATCCTAATTCCCACTAGGGCAATAAACTAATTGGGCAGTTCATCCAAATAAGGATGCCCTATCATCATCATCATCATCATTATCATATCATCATCATTATCATCTTATCACCATCATTATCATCTTATCACCATCATCATCCTATCATATCATCTATCTTATCATATCATCAGCATCATATCATCATCATCCTATCGTCATCATCATCTTATCATCATCATATCATCATCATCATCATATCATCATCATCCTATCATCATCATCCTATCAGCATCATCTATCTCATCATCATCATATCATCATCATATCATCATCATCATCATCATATCATCATCATCATCATATCATCATTATCATGTCATCATCTTATCATCATCATCTTATCATCATCATCTTATCATCATCATCTTATCATCATCCTATCATCATCATCATCATCTTATCATCATCATCATATCATCATCATCCTATCATCATCATCATCCTATCATCATCATCATATCATCATCATCATATCGTCATCATATCATCATCATCATATCATCATCATCTTATCATCATATCATCATCATCATATCATCATCATCCTATCATCATCATCTATCTCATCATGATCATCTTATCATCATCATCATCTTATCATCACCATCATATCATCATCATCATCTTATCATCATCAGCATCTTATCATCATCATCTTATCACCATCATCATCTTAACTTCATCATCATCATGTCATCATCATCTTATCATCATCATCATCATCATCATACCACCGTTAACACTGGGCATGTGCAATCAGGTAATCAAATTCCTCAAATTCTTCAACTGTGAGAGAGGTGCACAGGTGCAGGACAAAGCCCATGAACAAAGTCTGTAAATTCCAACAAAGAAACAAAGAACATAGATACATGACAGAACTCCCACTGTTAAATAATCATTATCCCTTTTAGTGATAAAAATGATACCTTGCCAGTTCCAAACACAGTTGCTACCTAGCAACCTGCCCGCTCAAAGGTCTTTTGGGTGTACTTCTTTTCTAAAATCTTTCTTTTTTATTAAATTCTCTTTTCTACCTATTTTTATTGTGGTGTGGTTTTGTTTTGTGCCTTGGGACAGGTCTCTAATTTTGGAGATCTGGACCCATAGAACCAAGGATTTTACACAACACAGCTCAGCAATCTCCCATCCTAGGACACTGGTTCCTGGTAAGAGTAATTTTTGGCATATTTATCAATTAGTAGTATATAAATGAAAATTTCTAGACATAATAGTAATAAAATAATGAGCTATACTATTTTTGCTTACTATATTATATTTTGGCCAATATACTGTTTTTTCCTTGTTCTAGAAAACCCTCCAATCACTGAAGATATATTGATAATTAGACATTTTAATAAATTGCACAGGATCAAAAAGTGGCAAGTCAATAATTCTGGAAGCAAGCCCCACCTGTCTTATTAGAAATTTATTTTGCCATTTTTCTCTTTAATTCCATTTGAATAAGCTATATCTAAACGATAAAATGAACTTTAAGGATGATTTTGAATTTAGAAAATAATTTTGCTTTAGAAGATAATTTACTCTCTCTATTAAGATGGGTCCTAAATTTTTTCTTGATAAGAAAATAAATGATAATACATATGAATCTCTAATGATTTAGAATGTTTTTATCTCATAGTGCATGACTCTACATTAGTTTGGGAGAGTATTTGAGGGAAAAGCTGTGTACTAAAAGGTACTTAAATCCAGAAATTTAGCATCTGAGGTTACTAGTATTCTTTTTAATAAAAAAATTATTTTATATGGCTTATCTGTCTCCTAAGTATGACAAGAATACTTCAAAAAGTTCATGGAAATTTGTAAATAAAATCTGAATTTATTTGGTTCAAAAAACATGTATAGTTTCTTTAAAATAACACACACACACACACACACACACACACTTTTTTTTTTTCTGGTATAGCCAAGCGGGGAGTTTATCGAAGGAGAGGAAAGGAAAAACAGTGCTTCCAAGAAGGAAAAGATCCCAGAAAATGGGTTGCTAAGGAAGAACAGTGGCGAGGGGTTTTTATCTGGGTCAAGAAAGGCTTTGTCTAGACTTATTCTAGGTGGGGCTTGTGCATGCATTTGCCTTCTGGTTAGGAGAGGCACATGCTGGGTGGGCCCAATTGTTCTCCTAATTTTGGAGTGGGTATGGAGATCAGGAGACTCTGACTAGAAGTTTTGGGCAAGGAATTATTCAAGAACTTGATTTACATGTCCCAGGTTAAAGGAATATGACTGGGAGAAAAGGAATTATCAGGAGTCATAGAGCAGGGGTTCTCCTCTCGGGGGGAGGGGGTTGCTCTATCTGTAAGTGACATTCAACTCCTGTCTCAGTTCCCCCTCTGAAGAAGTACCCCTAACAGCTATTAGGAAAATGGGCTGAAGACCATCCTGGCTGCTTCCTGCAGAGATGGGATGATGATGATGGGAGGATGGTAGTCAGATTTTCAGAGGTCTATCTATAGACACTTTTTGAAGGCCCACATATAGATTAACTATTTTAATTTTAGCATCATGGAAGTTAAACTAGAGATGAGATTTTGAAACCAAGGATAATTTTGAATGCATCTGTATAGATTATGAATTTTATATTTTGAACTCCATATGCATTCATTTTATAAATACATTTCTTGGAAGAATACCCTCCTTCACTAAATGATTTTTCCTTCTATGTTTAAGAACTCATGGGTCGAACAATCTGATAAATATTTATTTCATAAAAACATATAACAACTCTTTCCAAACTCTTTCAATGATGCATGTGTGATGGAATACAATGAGGTAAATTAATTATTCAGAAGTTTAAAATCTATCTAGAAATTTTATATCAAAAAATTAGAAGTCAGATGTGCTAGAAAATTGCAATATATTATACCTTTTTTAAAAAGAGGTTTTTGCTTTGGGAGTGTGTGCTCATTGGGAAGACAGAGAGAAAGAAAGAGAGAGAGACAGGGAGAGGGAAAATGAGAATCAGCCCCTAGGGGAGTGGCCATGCAGCAATCCTTTCTCCTGCATCCCCCTCCCAGGACCTTGGTGATTTTCAAGCTTTTGGGTCCAGGACTTGAACCAGGGTTGTCCATGTGAGAGTCCAGCAACGTAACTGCTACACCATCTGCTGGCCCCAATATATTACACTCTTTAAAAGAAATTAAATTTCATTTCTAGCAACCATTCCACTGAAGTGACACAATATTTTACTGTGCCATTTACAAAGTTATTCAAAGGTGACACAACTGAGACAGGAATTGGACCCCATTTAGGGGTGGATAGAACAGCTCCCTCCCCCCAGAGGAGAGCCACTGCTGTGTGGCTCCTGACAATCACTCTTTTCCCAGTCACCATATTCTTTTGACCTTAGATACGTAAATCTTATTTTTGAATAATTTATGGTCCAAAGCTTCTAAACAAAAAATCTGACCTTTGTGCCCACTCAGATTAAGAAAATGACTGGACCTATCCAGCTTGTATCCCTTCCTACCAGGAGGGCAATGCCTGTACAAGCCCCACCTAGAACCTAAGTCCAGACAAAACCCTTAATGAACCACATAAAAACCCCTTCCCTCAGTTCTTCCTTGGGAATCCATTTTCCGGGGCCCCTCCCTTCTCGGGAGCTCTGTTTTTCCTTCCCTCTCCTTTAATAAACTCCTCACTTTGCTATACTTACTCTCTGTGTCCACAACTTTAATTCCTCCTGAGTGTGGGACAAGAACCCGTGTCTCACTGCAACTCTGGGCCCTATCATCCCTGCACTCCTGTGTTTCTGCATCATATTTTGATACCTTTGCTGGGAAACATCTAGACTTCTCTTTATGTCAGAATGGTAAGTAACGGGGACTCTATCCTTCTTTGGATAGAGTCCCAAGAAACTAGCTCTATTAGATGAAATTACTGAGAATCGGACAGTCATATAAAAACCTTCAGGGTGACTGCCAGTCTACAAGACTCCTCCCATGTGAGGCTGGGCAGGATACACTCAGTCAATTCCTCAGCATTAGCAAATAGTTGAAGATGTTGGCTGTTTTATGACATGGTTTCCTTTTCTGGAATCTTCATCATCGCGGGGAAGGTGAATATTCCTAGGACAATTGATGGTGCACGCCAGGGTTACTCTCTGGTGTATCTTGAAGGCCCTGAGAATTTAAAGCCATCCTCCATAGCTCAGCTGGGTGACAGACTGATTCCTTTCTTCCCTGTCCTTCAGACTTTTTCTGTTATCTTCTAGCAAGAGAGTGCCACATATCCAGGAACTTGCCATGATGCATTAAAGAAAGTGAAGCTGCCCTTTGCTCTGCCAGCCTACAGGGTCCTGGGACTATGTTCTCCAGCTGCCCTGTGGGAGAAACTGAATGTCTGAGCAATTGAAGGCATCTGGCCAGGGCCACGCCCGGGGTGCTGGAAGGCTCTGAGGTTGTGACTCAGTGTCAGGAGTTCCTCTGCTCTCTCACCCTCGAGCCCACAGAGTCTTTATTCTTCTTCTTCATATCAGTCTAGTAAAAGATGAGGGGAGCTCTGTTTTTGTTTCCCTCTCCTTAATAAACTTCCTGCTTTGCTATATCTATTTTTCTGTGTTCCGTGACTAATTCTTCCTGAGTGTAGGACCAAAACCTGTGTCTCACTGTGAATGTTGGCCTGATCACCACTGCACTCCCACGCTACTGTGTCACAACTATCAAAAATTAGAAAAAGGACTACAGATCTCCAGAACTGTCATACTGCCAGACTTTGTAATGGCTACTCTGTACTGTTAATGCTTGTATAATCATTGTTAAAGTCCACATGGCTTCTGAAAGCCCTACTCATTCTGTGAAGGACATGGTCTTTGGTAGTTTGGGAGAGGTTTTCTGAATACCTGGACAATGCAAAAGTTGGTGGGTGAGTTGGATCCTGGAAGAGAAGAGGAAGATCTCCATTCACCAGACTATTAGGTCTTATGCTTGGTTGTTCCTGGAGAAATCTGTACTTTTTTCTAATCCAATGGAAGATGCCATCATTCGTAGGGAGTGTCCTAGCACACCTTCCGTAAGTGTACCTCTCAGACATCCCTCAGAAGTCCCACCTCTGTCCAAATAGCCACTGTGGATATTATAGAGGGTTCTGGTCCTGTTCCCTGGAGGACCTATAGATGTCTGCTTTTGTTTCACATTTGTGGAGCCACCATTTCGTTTCCTCCAGAAGTTTACATAATGCCATCTCTCAATGTATTCTCCTAAGAAGGGATCTGCGTTTGTAAATGAAAGCCAGAAAAAGAAGTTGGCCTATAAGATTGTTCACATAGACTCATGAGAGGGAACTTAAATATTCTTATAAGTTTTCTTGCACTAAATAAGCACATATTTTCCTCAAGACAACTGCTTCCTAATTATACACCCACACATACTCACATGAAGTATTTGGTGAAATAGAAGACTGGGAAAAAGAAAGTTGTTATTTATTGAACACCTACTATGTTTCAGGTATTTAATATACTGTCATCTCTTCTAATATCCTCATATTGATATTATTTTTATTATAGGAAGAATAAAATATTTAGGAAGAAACTAAAATTCAGGGAAATATATTTACCAAATATATGCCTCATTGCAAGTAACACAGCTTGCTTGTGAACCTAGATTCACATCTGACATGTATGAGGATGTAGTTTGGCATATTCCAATTCGTTATGCAAACATATCAGCGGGGAGTTGACATCCATTTTCTTTCTATGCAAAGGCATCTTACTTATAACAATTTTTTTTTATTATCATCATAATCTTCTTTATATTACATTGGATTACATATAACTTTACAGTGTATTACAATGCTTTTTCAAAAGGGGATGCCATGCATGTCAGTCAATACAGAGACATTAATCTCCCCGCTTCAATATTCAATATCTTTTCTATGTTTTCCCCATTCATTATTATTATTATTCTAATTATTTTTTTAAAAACAGTCAATCACTATTTCTTATTTTGCTTGTAAAAAGACTTTGCCCATCATGAAATACTTCTCAGACCAATCCAGTTGAGAATACTATACATGTCATTATCTACAGTTAATAAGCCATATCTGTTTCTCACTAACGTCCTGTCTCTCTATTGTTCTCTTGCTATCTTTCTCTATCCTCTTCTCTTCACCTCCCCCATTCCACACTGTCCTATTCTCATCTTATAACAATTTATAATAACTCACACAGGATCTGGCACATCTCTGTGGCTGTAATAGTTTCTTGGCCTTTTCCTAGTTAACTAGCATGTAGAAATAGTACAATTAATACCAAATGAAGAATTCTGAAGATATGCTACATGATATTATGACTTTGCAATTCTGTGTTAGCTTAGGGGTACTGTTAAAGAGGGTTGCTCATTCATAAAAGAAAAAAAAAAAACTAATAGCAAAACATACGCTCTTAAGAATGGAAGATTACTGTGTAAGCAATCCCCTGAATTTTTACTCTGACTAAACATGCACTATTTTAGGAAAACCTATCCATTGCAACACTTCATGGCTTTTATACCAAACTATACCTCTTATTGTCCGCTTAAATGTCTTACAGAAGTAGAAGTTCATATTTTATTTTTTTTTACATATTGCTTAAGAGAGTGTAGAAGTAGAAATAGAAACACAAATTAGATAATTATTTGTGTAGAGGAAGGATAAGAGCAATCAGATAATGTAACATCACTGTCCCTGGAAAGACCTGGAAATTGCTCCATTTTAAAATGTGAAAATATATTGTTTAAGTATATAATAAGAGAGCCCGCTTTTGCCATTACTTGTATTAAAAATTTTAGAAACATCATGATTAAAGCCTAAAACTGCCTCCTTGGCTGTTCCGTCACTGTGTTTTTCTTGTCTTGAGAGTATCAGACACATGGCTCAGTCCTCTGGAGCTTATGCTCAATTGTGGTTACAAAATACATGGCTTAATTTTCTTTTGAATTTTAATGTTTTCCTTGGGCCTCATCCTCATGCCTTCTCAAATGGTTTTATCACTGTAATATAAGGCGTGGAATTAAATATGTAAATCTTGGCAGCTTACAGGTTTCCCTTTTTTTTCTGAGCCAAATTAAAATAGCACGGAGTTTAAAACTTATAAGCACAACTAGATTTAGTCCAAATCTCTAAGAACTAAATTCCCATGTAGTATATTTTATTTCAAATGCCTCATTTCAGAATTTTAAAACTTGACACATTCTAATACTTACATTAATCAAGGATAAATCAGTTTCACAGACCTAGTTAGGAAATCAGAAAGAATATAGGTAACTACTTAATAAAAGAAAAAAGAATAGTGGAGTTGATGGGGACATTGAGTTTATGAAGGGATGGTGGCTGATATTCTCTGCTCTAAATCAGTTACTATAATGTGAAAAACATCTTCCAATTAATACACTTTTATTAAAGTTTTTTTTTAGTACTAATCAATATGCAAAATAAATAAAATGGAAACACAGCTTAACTAAAATTGTACTCTTATAAAAATATGTAAAAAAATTAAAACTATAATACTGTCTTCAAAATACATTACTTTTGCTTTTTATAATAAACTTTAAGAAATTAAAAAGTCAAGCCAATAACTGAAAGCATGTAATGACTTTACATTTTATAAAAGTTATGTATCCAGAACATAAAGAGCTTTTACAACGCAATGATAAGGTGTCAGTCATTGTGATAAAAACATAGGCAAACATCTGTTTTTTAGTAACCAGAGGACGCATGTGCTTGCTGGAGAGAGACAGAGTGAGAAAGCACTCCCCGGTAGGTCACGATCACACAGCAATCCCTTAGCTTCATTTGTCATTCTGTTGGGATTTTGGACATGCACGCACACTCAGCCAGCAAGTTTTCAAGCCAGCAGGCCCAGGATATGAACTGTAGTCTGCCATGTGGGATCCAACTCCATCAACCATTAGGCTATGGAACTAGCCAGAAAAAATTTTTGAATAGATGGCACTTAAAGAAGATGGATATTAGAAATAAGTAGATTCATAAATATTCAACATCATTAAAAACATAAAAATTAAAAGCCTAGTAAGCTATTAGTACACACATGGATTAAAAAATTAAAGAGACTGACAGTACCAAGCAATGTTAGTAAGGTTGTGACGCAAGAGGAAATTTCATTCATTGATAGTGGATTGTTTTAAACAATACTCTGGCATTTTCTTAAGAATTATAATTTATACTTTGTCTAGATTAAAGTCTGTTTCTTTATATTTACCCAAGAGAAGTAAAAATATTTGTCAACAAAAAGATTTGCACTCAGATATCCACAACAGCTTTTCTTTTAAAACCTAAAAACATAAACAAACTAGAAATAATCTAAATGTACAAGAAAGAAGAATCTAATAGAAATCTAAATGTCCATAGCATAAAATATTACTTTGCAATGAAAAGATCAAAGTATAAATACATGTAATAACTTGAATAAATCTCAAATTACGCTAAGTGAAAGATACTAGCTATAGATATTATTTCTTCTTTGATTCTACTTACATGAAATTCTAAATAAGGCCCAATATTTCAGCACAATGGTATTTTCCAGAGCATGGTGACTGGAGAGTGGGATTAGCCTTAGGGAGCCTAGAGCCATTCTTTGGCTTAGTAAAGATGTTATAGCTTGTACTTATGTTGGTAGTATTCGATAAATTGTGGTTTTAACTCCTATACCACGATTTTTTTTTTAGAGAGGGTTTTTGCTATAGGATGCGTGTGCTCGCCAGACAAAGAGAGAGAGAGACAGAAAGCAGGAAATCACCCCCCAGGGTGGATGGCCATGCCACAATCCCTTCTCCTCCATTCTCCTCTCGGGATGTTGGGCACGCATGCACACGCATCTGGCATGAGTTTAAGCCACTGGGTCCAGGGCTTGAACCGTGGTCAACTATGTGGGAGTCCAGCGACATAGCCATTACGCTAACTGCTGGTCCCTATACCACGATTAAAAAAAAAACATTTAATTTTATTTGTTATTATTTTTTCTTTTTCTTTTTTTCTTTTTTTTTTTTTTTATTTGCTATAGGGCACATGTACTCACCAGACAGCACAAAGAGAGAGAGGGGGAAAGTACGATAGCAAGCCACCAGGTTCAGGGTATGAACCATGGTCTGCAATGTGGGAGTCCAGTGCCTTTACTGCTGCACCACGTGCTAGCCCCCAATTCCTGTAACACTTTTTATGCATAAAAAAAATTTCACTGGTACCATAAAATCTCAGCCTGTGGAGTAGTCATTTGGAAAAATCCGAATGAAATTCAAGACTGAAGGGAAAAATAATCAACAACAAAAAGAAAACACACACAAAAAGACTATAATTAAAATAACTTGGGAAATTGGGTTTAGTTGTTTTTAAAATACAAAGAAAAAAAATTGGTCTAAAGGTTGATTTTTGGAAATTTTAGGTTGAAATAAAGATACACAGTTAAAAATGGAACTAATAAAATGTAAGTGTAAGAAATGCTGCTGATATTATTATAAAACGTAAAGGACAACGATTAAAGTATTCATTTTATTATGACATATTATTTCCAAATACTAAAGTATTCCAATAGGTGTTATTTAAAAAAATCCAACCCAAGATGACGAAATACTGACTTTCCTGTGCCCTCCTGCCATTCTGCCCATGCCCTCAGCACTGAGTAACATTAGGTAACAAAACGGAATCTTGTGTTGAGGGTCTTCCATTTGAAATGGGATACATTTGGCTACGTGGTATTTGATTCCAACACTACAGGAAGCTGTACAAGTTTTTGACAAAGCTGCCTTTTCTGACTGAGATTAAACATGTTGCACGATGCTATCATGAGGATCTTAATATTCTATTCTCATAGTACATGTTACATCATTGACCGAAGCTAAGTCTCCAAACATGATAATAAAGTCTCCTTATTTTCATAGCTTGAATAAACTCACCAGCCAAGAAAGTCACCAGCCAGGAAAGCCCCCCTTTTATTGCCAGACTTTTTCATTTACTCTTATTGTTTATTGGTACTGCTTTCTGAGGGAAGGCTTCATTACCATTTATATTGCTGTGATTTTTTTAAAAATTTGCTATAGGATGGTGTGCACATCAGAAAGGGACAGCAGGAAGAGAAGGCAAGGGGTTGCGTTGCGAGGAGCACCCTCCAGTGGGGATGTCCTCGTTGTAATCCCTTCTCTTCAATTTTTCTCTCAGGGTTTTGGGCATGCATGCACAAGTCCCTGGGGTGTTTTTCAAGCTGCTGGGTCTGGGACTCAAACCACACAGTTGGTTATGTGGCATCCAGCAGCCTTAACCTCCATGTCACCTAACTGGCTCCTTACTGTGATTTTCATCAACATTTAAAATGACTATCCTGAGCCAGCAGGTGGCATGGTGGTTAGAGGTACAGTATTCCCATGTGATCAACCATGGTTCATGTCCTGGACCTGGTGGCTTGTTTTCTCCCTTCTTCTTTTCTCTCTTTCAGGTCAAATAAAATAATAATAATATTAATATTAATAAACTGAATTAAATAAATAAATACTTTCAAAAAATATAAAATGAAATTACTATCCAGACCCTTTAATAAGAGCAGACTAGACAACATATGGAACTCAAGAAAAAAAAAAAAAAAAAAAAAAAAAAAAAAAACAGTAAAAGAAGCCTGGGGTATGGCTAGAATTTCTAGGCTGTACCACATTAATTAAAAGAATAGATCAGATTTTGTTTAAAGGTGTGGATTTTTAATTGCACCGGTCACCAGTTTCTTCACTTTCTTTCTTTCATATTATAAAGGAAAATTGTGAATCCTTATGTAAAGTGAAACTGTAAAATGTTAGTGAGAAATATTATTTTAAAAATTGAAAGTTTGAAAAATAATGAATAAAATTTTATCAATAACTGGAAGAGACTTTCGCTCTTTTGAAGTAATAAAATAAGCAAACATTGGGTCAGCTAGGCGGTATGAAGGTTGAAGTAGTTGGATCCCACAGCTGAGTGGTTCAACTCCCAACCTCAATGGCTTGAAAAACACACCAAGTGCATGCATGCCCAAGAGGAAAACAGAAGAAAAGGAATTGCAGCATGGTCCTGCCTCATGGGAAATGCTTTCTTTCTCTCTCACACCCTGAATCTCTTGGGTGAGCACATGAGTCTTATAGCAAACTAAATAATAATTTAAAAAATAATTAAGCAAACAAAAAATATGCTACGAGGTAGCAGAATTTGCTAAGAAATGTAAGAGAGTGGGTGCTGTGGGAACACAGAACAGGAGACTGTCTCTGGATGAGTTTGGGATGGACAGGTAGAAAGAATCAGAGAAAGTTTAAGAGAGATAATCCATTTGAAACTAACTTTAAAGAAATTGCCACGTACGTGGGGTTTGGGGAACAATATTAACTTGAATCCTGTCTTGTTGGTGGTGTAAGATGAAAAAACAGTAAGTCAGGTTACAAATTTTTCTCTGCTTATTTTTCTTTTAAACCTTCAGAGTCCTTAACAAGGCTCACTTAAATGTATTTGTTAATAGGAAAGTTATAATTCAATTTAATCACATGTAGTTATTGAAAAATATTAGTTGAGGCAAAATTAAAGTTTACGGAAAGGAGAGAGTAAAAAACATATATTCTCTTTTAACTCCACTGACAGCTACTGTTATATTCAATATATTTTCTTTATGTCTTTTTCTACACATCTGTTTATACAGGTGCAATTTTTATGCATTTCTTTTTCTTTGATAGTATATCAGATATATTTTCCCATGAAGAGGACCAAGTAACAGGAAATACTTGGTCAAAATGAAATGACAATCCTTTCTACTTCCTTTTACCTTCAGAATTCAATAACAAAAGCTCATTTTCTATGGATTAAAAGGAAAAAAACAAGAAAGCAACACGAGTCTTTGAGACTTGTGTTATCAGATTTGTGATATTAATGCACAGTTAGATTTTGCCTGTGTGTAGACAAAACTACCTCAACATGAATACATATTTCAAAGAATTATTATAATACTTTATCAAGTGTAATTTCACTCTCAGATGTAGCTCCCTTTTTTGACAATGGTGTAGGAGTACAGGCAACTGCTTCACCACAAACAGATCATCGCATTAACAAAGACAGGATCCTGATAAATATGCTGTGTTTTAAATAACGACACAATTGTTTTGTGAAAATTGCACACCACAACACCATCCACACCACATTAGAACATTAAAATCTCAGCGGGAAGACACCTGGAGCCTAATTCTCACCTCCTCCCAAAAGCCATGGCCGTGGCATTGAGTTATGTTACTATTGACATTTACAGGAACTCACTGATCGTTAAATGTCACATACGAACTGATTCCTTATTGTAATGAATGGGGAAACTGAGGCCTAGAATGCAGAATTTGTCCTGAGAGGCTGGCTTTCTTCCTCCTGCATACAGTAGTGTTCCACTACCTGGTGAGAGGGGTGTAGTCTCAAACAGTTCACCAGGGAAGCAGTTTTGCAGAGTGAGGTGAGAATGCAGAGGGAAACACATAAACACTGTTACAGCTACTAGCTCAGACTGATCACCTTTGAACTGAACAAAAAACACTCACCTCCCTAACTGTACTCCTATAATCTCCAATATTTTCATTTCCTCAGGAGTATTGAACAATTAGTATTGGTTGCTTGGAGCTCTGTATCAAGGAGGGTTCTGAAAGAGTGACATGAATGCTTAGATAAGTTAGGCCTGAGCAGAAGACAGGGTAACATAAATACTTCCTGTATCTGACCAAGATAAAATGTTAAGAGGATCAAGATTATTGCCTTTAGGGGCCGGCAGGTGGTGTGGTGGTTAAGGACGCTGGACTCCCACATGGCCGACCACGGTTCAAGTCCTGGACCTGGAGGCTTGCTCTCTCACTTTCCCTCTCTCTCTTTCTCTCTCGCTCTGTCCCTCTCTGGTCAAATTTAAAATAAAAATGAAATAAATGAATGAATAAATAAAGTTAAATAAAATAATTCTAAAAAAAAAAGATTATTGCCTTTAATAGAGGCACATATTCTATATCAATTAATGTTTTCTCAATGACTAATGTCTTAGTCATCAACCAAAATGGATGTGGTGTACATACTGGTTATTTGAACTACAATATATATGCATCCATGCTCACAGCCTAGTCATTAAGGGAGTAGGATTCCACATGGCCAAGCACAGTTCAAATCCCAGCCCTGGCAGCTTTAAAACCACTCCAGTTCATGTGTGCGCATGCCCTAAATCCCAACAGGATGGAGAAATGGAAGAGAAGGAATTGCGACATGACCGCATCCCACTGGGGGGTGCTTTCTCCCTCTCCTCTCTGTCTTTCTGTTGAATTCATGCACCCTCTGGAAATAGAAAGAAAAGTATGCTTTTTAAAGGTTCAGAGAGAGGCCAGCAGGTGACATAGTGATTAAAGTGCTAGCCTCCCACATAGTCGACAACAGTTTGAGTCCCGGCCCTGGCGGCTTAGAAATCACTCCAGGCACACGTGCATGTGCCAGTCCTAAGTCCCAGGAGGAGAAAGGAGAAGTGATTATAGGGTGGTTATTCCCCCTGGGCAGGGTGGCGATTTCTCACTTTCCCTCTCTCTTTCTCTCTCTCTCTCTCTGGTTAGTGCATATGTCCTGTGGCAAAACAAACAAACCTCAGAGACACCTAACGTGATGAATCGACTGATTTTTCCAAAGTGGGTCACCATGAGGATGAACAGAAAACTGAAAGCTGACTACAGACACAGGAAATCAGGACGAAAGGGGCAGGGGATGGGGAATGCTGAGATTTGCCCAATTGGTGTTTTTGTCATTTGGTTATTTTTTAAAAAGAACTAATATGTCTTCAAGACTTTTCTGTATATTCAACCTAAGTCTGATTGAAAACACAAAGATTAAGAATGAGAGGGGCAACATATGTCAATATAAATTGTCAGGTTTCATAAGTTGCTTGAGACAGACTTCAAACTTTTTAGATCTCAGTGAATGTGGTAATGTAGTCATCTGGGCATTATGTCATTTCATGGCACAAAGAGAGGGTTTGAGGTAACTAATCATGAGTTGGATACTGTAAATAGCATGTTTAGTTTGAAGAGATCTAAAACATGTCACCAACTAGCTGAGTATAAAAGTACTACATCATTTTAATATAAAATAGATGGAAAAAGAATGCCAGAGTCAATAGAATTTGTCTGGATTGTTTATGGTTTTTGATCACGTATTTGTCTTTTCATTCCCTTTAGTTTATCTCTCTTGATTTGTCTTTATTTTATATGTAAAATAAAAGTATTTCTTCTTAAATCAGAACACTCTTCATAAAACATAGTTTTGCAAGAAAAAAAAAAGTGTCACTTTGGTAGCTAAAACAGCCTGTTGCAATAAGCTCTTCTTAATCCTAAGACCTATTTTCTTTTTCTTGTGATTTAGGTTTTTGTCACAGGGTGTTTTTACTCATCACTGGAGAGAGACAGAGAGAGGGAATGTGAGAAATCACTTCCCCCCAGGGGACAGCCATGCCACAATCCTTTCTCCTCCATTCTCCTCCTAGAATGTGGGCACACTCAACATGAGCCTGGCTTGATTTTCAAGTCACCAGGTTGGAGACTCGAACTATAGTTGGCCACGTGGGAATCCCGTGCCTTAACCATCTTGCCACCTGCTGGCCCCCTAAGACCTATTTTTAATTATTATGTAGCTATCCATCTAGTATCTTTTCAAGCTAAAAATTTAAATTACAGTTTCTGAGAAATAATGAGTAAAAAAACTGAATTTCTCCATGATATGGATAATTTCTTTAACATATTCTACTTGATATAGATTTGACAAGCTACCTCCAATTCTTTTGTATCCTGCTTCATAGTAGGTGTTACCACTTCAGTATGCTGGTAGTTTTAATGGTGTCCCTAATCTGTTCCATATTTTCCAAGGATTCCTAAAATGCTTCCCATGTGAATGTAAGGATTAGTATAATATTAGTATTTTTCATTTTATTTCCTCAAGATGAAATGAAAGCTCTTTACTTTGCAGCTGGCTCAGCCTTCTAGATAAATGGTTCTTTCTTGCCTGCCAACCTGTACGTAGTCATTAAGTTGAGAATGTGGAGCCAATTTAGTGCATAAAAAAGAAAAAAGGTAAATGAAGAAGAAAAAAGAGAAAAGTATGCCATGGATGGGGTACAAAAATGCTGTCTTTGGCAAGCAAAAGAGTAAATGGAGCTCAGCTGCAGGAACAAAAGGTATCATTGAAAGTGAAATTACTGAATCTTAACCTTGGGAATATTTTGATGAGGACTTTTGCTCCCTAAATTAAAGGAAATAAAAAGAAAAGAAAAAGAAAAAAAAAAAAACAGAAAAAGCAATTGTTGAGAAGTAATGTCAAGACAACTAATGACATGCATTAGTGAATATCAATTTTCTTTAAAAATGGATAAACTGAAGCACATTAGGAAGTAATATCACTTTCATAGACTAGAATTCGAATTTTGTTGATTTAAAAAAATAAAAACATGCATATAATAATCTGAGAGGACGGAAAACCCAATACAAGTTGAAACTGGCATTTATTTTGTTTAATGGTAAGGTTTCTTTTTTCATAAGTGTGTGGGAGAGCACAAATATGATACGACCTGGGGCCCTCCAGCAGCTCTTGCCAATTTTAAAATCCTTGATGCATAAGAAAACATCTAGCAGCACATTTTTCTTAGTGATATATAGTGTCTTCTAGTCTGGCAGACTAGACCATGAAAGAGTGAGAGAGAAAGAGAAACAGAGGCTGTCATTTAAGGAAAATCTAAAACAAGTTTCCAAATAAGTGATTCTTCCCTTATGGACTTGTAGAATCACTGGTGAAGAAATAATTCATTGACTAACAAAACTCTAGTTTTGCTTTCATTCTACAGTTAACAATAGGGAAGAAGAGAGAATGGTAATTTGTGTTTTTAAAGTCACTGAGCCTCTTAGTCCAGCCACTTCAGATATTCAAAAATAAATACCTGTTTTCCAGAAATATTAGAAGTCTATTAGAAGGTCTCTTCCGAAAGATGTTTAAGGTTGGATAATCAATTGTTCTATAAGGAAAAAGCCAGTTGGATAGAGAGTGACAATTAGCTGAATAACCAGCTTGCACTACAATCAAAAAACCTCATGCCCCTAAAGATGTAAAGAAATTTATCTAAGTGCCCATAAAAATCGTGCTTAGGCAACTGGTCATTGCTTTGAGAGAATTATTATTTTGCACCCAAGGTAGGGGACATCCTTGTAAGGCATTTCAAAGCCCAAGATTTACTCTTGACCCTCAATATATATAGATATGCGAAGTCAAGAGAAGGTGCAGAGGAAACAATGCAGGGGAGAGGGGGAAGAAAATTAAGAAAATGAAATGTGAAGTCGGGGTTCAAAAATTGCGACATTTGTAATTCTAAGCAACAAATTAATTGCAACACAGGAATAATGAGGGAGGAATAAAAGTTGACAGATTTCCAGTTCAAAAGGGCACACTGCCTGTACTATTCACCAGCCTTCCTTCTGGTCTTACTGAAATCAAGGCACGCTTGAATGGGCCCATGATTTAAAGACCATGGGGATTGCTGGGGTAGGGTGGTCGCAAGCAGAGAGCGAGAAGCTCTAAGAAATTTCTACAGAAAGTATATTTGACAAAAATAAAATCCAAAGAAACAACAGAAAGGAAAGTGCACTTGAGTGTATTACTGAGGTAAAGAGCAAAGGAAGCTCCCCAAAAGGGACTATGGAAGATACTGGCCTCTCCCTACACTTGGCAGCATGACTGGCAAAGGAACAGGAAATAGGGCCAGCTAGTTGAATGACGGTTAAGGCAGCTGGATCCCACATGGCTGATTGCATAGTTCAAGTCCCAAACTCTGTGGCTTGAGAAACATGCCAAGACTGTAGGTGTGTACCCAAAATCCCAAGAGGAGAATGGAGGAGAAGGGGTTGTGGTGAGGCCATTCCTGGTGATAGAGTGTGTGGGGGGCTTTCTCACTTTCTCTCTGGCCAGTGCACATGCTCCATAGCTAAATAAGTAAATCAATAAATAATAGTATATAAGAAATAGGTAGAAAAACAGAGAATTAGCTAATGGTTCACAAAACCACTGTGCCAGATGTCCTCAGACATATGCATCTGGCAAGAGGAACAATCCACCAGCACTTAGACTTAGGTATTAGAATAAGCAAGCAAGCAAACACACAAATCATATGGCTCAAGAGAAACTGAAAGAACTATCTATGGGCTACGCCTGGAGATAACGAAGAGTTCTAATGTGGATATTCATCATTCAGGATCAATACCTCATTCTGGCATGAGAGGCTCCCTGTGAGCAGCACAGCCTCAAAGCCCCTTCTACTGAAAAGTGGAACCTAGGATTCAGAGAGTGGATGCACTTCCAGTTCATTGTCACTGCAGCATTGCTGTTTGCAAGATCCTACTCTCATTTCTATTCATGCATTGATTTCTTTATTCCCTTTAAAAAAAAAAGCGTTGTTTTTACTTATTCATATATCAATCTACTTTTATGAAGTGTAGACAAAATAGGGGAATGTGAGGCCTCATTTCAGTCTAACTTCTCTGTTTTCCTTGCAGGTCAGGGCTGTGACTGACCAACCTCATCGGATGATCATTTCCACCTAGGCTGTCTGAAGCTAAACACCTTTAGATTTTAATTTTCTTCTTCAACATTGAACATTACATTATGTTGTGCACATTTGATACTAGTTCTAGTTTGTTTTAAATATGTATTAAATTGTGTGTGTATTTTTAACTCTGCTATTAGACCATCCCCTTGCCTCTTCTTATTGATGTAGATTTTTGTGTCCACTAAAAGTTTTCTCATAAATCCCCACTGTTCTCTCCCCTACAACTTCTGGTGTCTACCATAATTGTCTCTGTTTCTATCCTTTTGAGATCTTCAGCTCCTGACATAGAGAGCAGACATTCTGTATATGTTAATAAAAGCATGTAGTATTTGTCTTTCATAGTTTGGCTTATTTCACTTAGCGTTGTATCTTCTAGGTTCAGCAACTTTGTGTCAAATAACAAGATTTTGTTTTTTTGTGGCTGAGTAATGTTCCCTTGGGTTTATGTATCATATTTTCATAATCCATTCATTGGTGATTGGGCACTTAGGTTGATTTATGTATTTTTTTTTTTCTTTCCTCATTTGTTAGTATTTCCAATTTTCATTTTTCTGCATCCTTAAAATCACATAATGAAAAATTTTATATGTGTTTTTCATGTACATCAATTAACTTGTTTTATACATCTTTACTGTTCTATTGTTTAAATTTTATCAGAACAATATGTTTTAGATCTATCATAAACTTCTATCTTGAAGTATATAGGTACCTACCTCCATTATGACTTCTAACTGCTCTATGGCATTCTATACCATGCATTTTCCAGATCCATTTTGAGTGATGGTCTCCTGGGTTATCTATACAACATCATAAACAAAATGAACACCAAAAGAGAAAGCTTCTTTTTTTTTTGGATAGGGCACGTATGCTTGTCAGAAAGATAGAGACAGAGATACAGAAAGCAAAAAATCATACCCAGGGGTCATGGCCATGCCACAATCCCTTTTCCTCCATTCTTCCCTTGGTATCTTAGGCACGCGTGTGCACACACACACACACACACACACACACACACCCGGTGTGAGTTTAAGCCACCAGGTCTGGGACTTGAACTGTGGTCGACTACATGGGAGTCCAGTGACATAGCCATTATGCCAACTGCTGGTCCCCCAGAAACCTTTTTATACATCAACTTAAAGTCTCCTTACTGAGAGGAGAGTGGAGGATGAGGGACCAGGTTGTGACCACCCACTCAGGGATGGGAGTGATTCCTTGCTTTCCAAGAATCTGTTTCTTCAGCAAGTGCATGCACCCTATAGCAAAAATCTCTTTTAAAAAACAAAATAGAAATGTTTCATGAATGTCTCTTTCACAATGTAAGGAAATTTACTAATTCACAAAGAAGACTTTTCCTCTGGGCTCCAGCCATGTATGAGCAGCTCTTTGATTTCCCCTTCCTGATGGAAGTCTGACCAGAAACAAACCTTCTGAAAAAATTGCAAAGGAAAACCACACAAGCCACCTAGAAAAATCAACATAGTTCATTCTAAACTACTCTGACAGGATCTCATATTCTAAACTGTCCATGAAAAAAAATGGGAAAAAATAAACACATATCAAGAAAAAGATTGTTCAAACAAAACAAGACATAAAACTCTTTGAGAATAAGACAGGAAAATATTAAGGATAGAAATTTAAATGAGAATGCAAAAAATTATAATGCATAACTTCAGTATAAATTTGACAATATGAAAAGGATCCTAGGAGAATGTATATTTAAAACCCAGAAACAGATATACCTTGGAAATTAGAGGTATTATTTTTGAAATAAATTTTGTAACAATTTATGATACAGTGTTAAAGATACATTTAAGATAAAAAATGAATACAGATCAAATTGATAAATTATATACATTATATATGATAGTATATATTATTATATTATAATAATATAGTAATATGTATATATACACACACAGACACATACATATATATATGGCAGAGGAAAAGAGAGTTGTATAATCACCACATCAATTATTTTGATTTTTGACTAATAGAAGATGCAAAAATAGAAAACGAAATGAAATACAACTGGTAATATAGAGAAGATATTGTCTTAGAATGGATAAATTTTAGATAACAAATTTCTGTAAGTTCTACTGAAAGATTAAGAAAAAATTCTTATGCATAAATGTCTGGTTTAACACTGAATAGTCAAAATAGAAAATACAAAGCCTTCCAACAGATGGAAAATAATGTTTTTAAAGAAAAAAGTTATTTATTTATACCCATCCCAAATGCTCTACACTATGACAACAAAGCATAGGCACTTTTAGAGGTGCAAGTATTTTTATTTTTTTTTTCCTCACAAATTATATCTGGGAAAAAAAAAAAAAAGAATGACAGTCATGGACATATCGATAAACAGTCACAGTTAAGAGCTGTCCACGCTGAATGAACAGTAATCACCTCCAATCACCCAGGAAGTCGTAGACCCTGGTAAACGGTGAGTGCCGATTTCCACATTTACCATCACATTTTAGCCTGATTTCATAGAAACACTTTGATTTGTTTCTATTAAGATTATTGATAGACTCTGTAAGAGTTGAGAAGGAGCAATGTATAGTTGCAATTGAGTAAGAAGTAGTAAGAAGAAATATTTCAATTTAGTACCATGCCATGAGATAGGATGGAAGGAATCAGGGAAGAAAAGAATAAAATCAAGAAAGGAAAAAGGGGGAACCAGCAGTTAGCGTAATGGCTATGTCGCTGGACTCCCACATAGTCGACCACGGTTCACGTCCCAGACCCGGTGGCTTAAAACTCACGCCGGGCGTGTGTGTGTGCGTGCCCAAGATCCCGAGAGGAGAATGGAAGAGAAGGGATTGTGGCGTGGCCATCCCCCCTGGGGGGTGATTTCTCGCTTTCTGTCTCTATGTCTCTCTCTGTCTGTCTGGCGAGCACACGTGCCATATAGCAAAAACCTCTCCAAAAAAAAAAAAAAGAAAGAAAGAGAAAAGGGAGGAAAGAGAAGGAGGTGGGGAGCGTAAAGGAAGGAGAGAAGAAAAGAGGCAGAATTAGGTCGGTTTGTCTTACATGGACCTGGAATAGAGCTGTGATGTGTGATGCTAAGAACTCCTCCTATATATATTAAAGTGCATGGTAGAAATGCAGACGTCAGATCAAGTCTCATTCTCACAAAATACCATGCTCACCGAGTGGACCTGAAATGTTGTGTCTTAGTCTGGTGTCATATTTCAACAATTTCCAAATAATAAACTAGAGAATGTTCCTTAGGTATTTGAGAGGGTTGCGAAGTGTCTAGAAAATACATTAGAAAAGTATTTAAAAGATTGGAAAGTATGGCACTTTTCTCAAAAAAGCTTGAAGGACTTTCACACCAAGTATTTAGTTTTCTTCTGAGTGGCCATGTGAGGAGATGAGACATTGATAACTTTCCAGGGATACAGAATTGACTTCACTTGTTTCCCACCATGAGTGAAAGAAAGAAGAAAGCCAGAGCAGCTCAGCTCTGACGGCCTGGTGAATACTGCAAAATGATTGAAGGACGAACACAGAATGTTAAGTCACTTCACAAGGGTGAGTATCAAAAAATGATGCATCTAATATCCAATCTATTTAATGGTCCTGTGTACTTAGAGTAATACATGAGTTGTCAGACCAGGAGGAGGCAAGGAGGTTAAAATGGCTGGATCCCACTTGGTAACTAAACACTTCAAATCCTGGAGCCGGTGCCTTGAAAACATGCCAAGCACATGTGTTGCATGTCCGAAATCCTGAGAGGAGAATGGAGAAGAGGTTGCAGCATGGTCATCTCCTCTGGAGGGTGATTTCTCACTTTCCTTCTCTCTCCCTATCTCTAATAAGCACAGGTACCGTACCGCAAACTACATAATCATATTAAAACGGCCTGTGAGGTATTAGTAGGTAGGCAATGAAGGCTGTATGTAGTTTATGAAAAAGGACTTGCTATGAAAAGTGTAAGGAAGGGCTGAAAGAAGACATATTCAGTGTTTTGATCCATATTTACTAAGCACTATACAAAATGAGTAATTATTGTCCATGTGCAGCAAGATCATTTAACTTTTGTTTCCATATGTGTTATGGGTAAAAATTCATGAAAAATAGCAACTCTTTCCTGCTTCTTTCTTCTTTCCCTTAATAGTATTCAATTTCAAGATGAAGAAGAAAACAAAATCTATTATTTTTTTTAGCAGACTTACTATTTATACTTCAGATTGTTTAAATCTCTTGCAAGAGGAAGTTACAGTGAAAAACATACCAGAGGAGTTTCATCATAAGAAAATA
Source organism: Tupaia tana (assembly GCA_026018925.1). NCBI lineage: Eukaryota > Metazoa > Chordata > Mammalia > Scandentia > Tupaiidae > Tupaia > Tupaia tana. The sequence continues at coordinate 93,671,560 of JAKSZU010000006.1, forward strand.
AATATTTAAATGATAAATGTGACATATGTTAGAAAAAATATTAAAGCAATGAAAAGCGAATCATCTCTATACATGATAATTTAAACAGCAGTATAAATATTACAAGAGGAATATTTATAATATTAGTAATAAGTGTCAGAGACAAAGTATCTTTTTTTAAGAGTTTTTTACTATAGGGAATGTGATGTGCATTCTCCAGAGAGACAGAAAGCATGAAATCACCCTCCAGAAGGATGGCCAGGCTGCAGTCTTTTCTCCTCCATTCTCCTCTCGGGATTTTGGACAAGCACACACTCACACCTGGCTTATTTCAAGCCACTGGGTCTGGCACTCAAACCACAGTTGGCCATGTGAAAGCCCAGTACCTTTTCCACTACACCACCAGCTGGCCCCCCAGGAGAAAGTATCTCACCTTACCTGTTGCCTAGCACTGCTTAAATGAACTGCTCAAAATCAAAATGAAAGGAACACAAATAGGAACGAAAAGGCTGGGTTTTCTCTTTCTTCGACCAAATTAATTTCATAATTGTCCTATTAACAGGAAGGTATAGCTTCTCCAAAAACTTAAAATACTTACATATGGGACATAAGTTCACAGCTATCTTCCGTTAGCCTTATAAATACCCTGCAGGGATGATTTCATAAACGAAAATTCTTATCAACTGGTACAGGTTCAACTGACAAGACTCTTGTCCTTGTCACTTCCTTTTTGAATGACCTTTTTTAATATTAAAAAAAAAATAATAATAAAGGAATTTTTACACTAGTCCTCTAGAGAGAGCTTTCTTGGTTTCAACTTTTTGAGCGGGCACTTTTACTAACTGCTTTTCTTTCTGTGACAATGACTGTAGCTGCACTGCCCCATCCCGGACTTCTCTGTGACCAGACAAAGCCGAGACAAGATCAGAAACTTCTGGAGCTACAGCAGCACAACTGACACTCAGCTAATTCAGTCCATCTGGGATAAAATTTTATCAATGTGATTTACACAGCCGATGAGTTTCCTGTTTTATGAGTTATGCCAAAGCAAAGTTCAGCATGCTGGCTTTCCGTGTAAGGGGAATCATCTTATCTGCCCACAGCAAATACAATCTCACAGAGCATCTTTCAAGTAAACCAAACTAAGTAGATATGGAAACTACTTAGGTATTTCTTTTGGACTGCAAGTTTCATTCCATTTGTTCTGAGCCTGGGGAATCTGAGGAAGTCCTTTTCATGAATGGTTAGAGATAATGTATTTATGTTCTATTTTATCGAAACCTTTGAAGCAATGTTGATTTAAACATCAGGTTTTTTTTTCTGACCAGCCATTTAAATATTATTTATTCTATATAGTTTTGCTATCCCTTGCAGCACTTGTTCCTAGTTTTTTTTTTTTTTTTTTTTCCTGAATCATGTGTCATTCTTTAAGAATAAGAAATTCTATCGCTTGTAAAGAATTTGTGATTTAGCTGTAGAAAACAGCAGAAAACAAAACAAAGTAGCAAATTCAATGGGGAAAATGAATGGTAGGGGCAGAAAATGCTCTGTGAAGTTGGAAGAAATTACTCAGAATGAGTGGGGCATTCAGAGGGCTTTCTCTAACACACTGTTTGGGGTCTCCAAAAAGTTTATGATAAATGCATATTATAAAAAAATTATGTGTGGGTTTCAAATTTGCTTTGTGCCAACATACACTTGTACTGCAATTCCATTTTTTCAGATTTTTAGAAGTTCCTTCATACTTGAAGAGAAGTCCTAGAAGTTGTACCAGGACAGTAAGAATTGCTCAAGAAAAATCTCTCAGATGAAGATTTTTGAGGTGTGTTGATAAAAGTGAGAGCACTTAAATAAGAGGTTTTATGAAAAATAACAGGGAAGGAGACCTGAGTGTTACATAAGACCGGGTTCAGTAGTCTGGAATGGCCCTAACTGTCTTCAGTTTGAGACTGATGGAGCTAAGATGGAGGATTTGCCTTCTGGGAAGACAAAGTTGTTTCGTCCTCCAAAAAAGCCTCTTACACAGTTGGCTTTGGCATTTGGAGGGCAAGGATTGAGGATTTAGGAGTCTGAATTTTCTGCTGAGGTCCAGAGAAGACAGAGATTACGACCAGAAAATTCTGAAAAATTAGCTACCTCCAGAATTCTTCACTGTAACTATAATCTGTCATCATGACAGTCACAGAAGTACATTACTCAATACTACTAATTTTAAAATAGTTTAAGAAAATGTATTGTTGGACTTTGGATGACAAAAAGTTAAGAAATATGAACATATTAACATACCTATTTGATAGTACTTTCTTCTTTTTTTTTAATTTTTTTTTTTCAAGAGAAACTTTTGCTATAGGGTGCAGGCACTTGCCAGAGAGACAGAAAGTGAGAAATAACCTCCCTAGAGGAGATGGCCATGCTGCAATTCCTTCTCCATTCTCCTCTTGGGGTTTGGGGCACACACACACACACACACACACACACACACACACGTCTGGCATGAGTTTTAAGATGCCGGGTCCAGGACTCAAAACACGTTGGTCAACTACATGGGAGTCCAGAGACATTACGTGGGAGTTCAGCAACATAACCATTACAGCATCTGTTGATCCTTTGACCTACTAATATCATCACATGATATATTTTATTCAAGAAACAGGCAAACATTTTACATCTTAGATATTCAATATTGTTACTTTGATTGGATAGCATTTTAATGTTCATAGCAATAATTTTATGAGTGATATTTTGATATCATATACATTTTATTAATAAAATATTTTGGTGGAAAAGTTAATTCACATTTATGTTTATTATAAGCATAATTAAATACCTGTCTTATTGGCACTGAGATTTAAATACATTCATTTTTTTGTTTTATTTATGTTTCAGTTTAAAATAGGGCATTCTTACATATTTTTGAGCATATTTCTTTTTTAAGAATTTTATTTTAAATTTATTTGTTTACATTCATTCACTATACATCGAGTAGACAAAATGAAATTTTCTATCCAGAATACACTGTATATGGGCTCAGTCAAGGATATTACCATACGTGTTATCATCAATAAAAAAATTTCCAATTTTTATTTCTTACATATTTGTTTCTTCTCCCCCCGCCCCCTGATTCCCTGTCTCTCACCTCGGCCATTTCCCACCCTTAGATACACTGTCTCTGGTATCTCCACTTGCTTTCTGTGACCCCCTTTTTCTCACATTTTATTGATTCACTAAAAATCTTAATTAATTGAAGTACATTCAATAGCAAGTGCAGCTGATGTATACATATCCATGAATACATGTCTGACTTATATATTTAATTCCATTTTGTAAAAAAAGACAAACCTAAATATTTCTATAATTTTGAATATGATCTTGTAAAACCATTTTTGACTTGTTCAATATTGGAAAACTTAAGCATAAAATATAATAAGAATTTAGAAATGTAGGAGAGGCTTAAGATGAAGAGGCGCTAAGCAGTTTATACCTTTTTCTCCTTTTCTTTTTTTAAAGTTTATTCACTTATTTCATTTATTTCTTCAGAGAGAGACAGAGACGCCCAGCAGTGTCTTTATACTGGGACCCACATTCCCATTCTGAGCCAGCTGAGCACATGGGTGCACCGTCACACCCAGGGAGGTTCTAGGACATGAACCCATGACTTTTCCATGTGTCCAGTTGCCTTGCCTTTGCACAGTCACCTGTCCTCTACATTTATTTTTTCTTTTAAATTGCTAGAGGGCACATGTGCTTGCCAGAGAGAGAGAAATCACCTTCAGTGGGACATGGTCATACCACAATTGTTTTTCCTACATTTTTCATTCCTGTCAGGACTTTGTGCACACATGCACAGGCACCAGGTATAGTTTCAAGCCACTGGGGCTGGGATTCAAACATGGTCAGCACACGGGATCTACCTCCTCACGCCCAGCAATAAAGCATGTGCTAGGAGGCCAGCTACAATTTTTTCCTTTAAAGTAATGTTTCTCATGGGACCAGCAGTTAGCGTAATGGCTATGTCGCTGGACTCCCACGTAGTCGACCGCGGTTCGAGTCCCGGACCCGGCGGCTTAAACTCACGCCGGGCGCGTGTGCGTGCGTGCCCAGGATCCCGAGAGGAGAATGGAGAAGGGATTGCGGCGTGGCCATCCCCCCTGGGGGGTGATTTCCTGCTTTCTATCTTTCTGTCTCTCTCTGTCTGGCGAGCGCACGCGCCCTATAGCAAAAACCTCTCCAAAAAAAGAAAAAAAAAAAAAAAAAAAAAAAAGTAATGTTTCTCTTATATAGTATTGCCCCAAGATTTACTTATTAGAGGTATTCTATAAACTCTTAACTCATAAAGCTATTAAGTCTTGGTGGAGATTTGCTAAAGGAAAGTTTGAAAATGAGAACACAACAATGATGATAAACAGCAGCTACAAGAAAATTCTGGACCAAAAGAGTACAAAAGTTGTAGGAGAAAGAAAAATATCTAAAAAGATATTATAAATTAATTTTAAATTAAAAAAATCTGTCAGTTATGGTGTCAGGATAAATAGGCAGGCCAAAATATTTATAGTTCCGGGTTCTATGCTTTGCATTTAATTTAACGATAATGATGAAAATTCTTATGACAATAATAACACTGTTGAAGATAATGTGGATTTGTCACTGAAAGCTTTCACCATTTGAATGGAATTTTTGGAAACACTGTCTTATTGATTTGTAGAAGGAAAATGGAATTTTTGGAAACACTGTCTTATTGATTTGTAGAAGGAAAATGGAATTTTTGGAAACACTGTCTTATTGATTTGTAGAAGGAAAGATTATAAAAGTTCATTCTAGACCAGAAAAGAAAAAGACCATATATAATTGATAGTTGGGAGGAGTATGTGGCCTTATATTGCTGAGTATGTGCCAAAGTCACTACATTTATTATTAATTTTAATTCACTCAGCAATGTAAGGCCACTGAGGCAATTTCAGTTCAAGTTACTTGCCCAAGCTTATATATCCAGGTTAACAGAGAAAATAAGGAATCAAACTCATCTGCTTGACTAATATCCTTCAGATTTTACTCTAAAGCACTGCCAGGCAGAAGCAACCTCTCCCATTTAGATGTAACCTGGCTTCTGCAAAGTGTGCCCAGAGATTAAGTTTAACACAGTAGTAATGATGGTAAAGTTACTCTGAAAAGCTGTAGCCAAAAACTGAGGTAAAGGTATTAATTTCCATAGCTAATATTCATGTTTTTCTTCTTACCAACAAAAATATAACCCTGGTATAACTGAGGGAATAAATTTGAGTTTTATGGTTTCCCTCATGGATTGGGAGTATTCACGCAACGCTGTGGGAACCTGAGGGATATAAATGAAAGATGTTGACTGGGTCTGAAGAAAATTCCTTAAAATCTGTGTTAGGGGCTGGAGGGTGGCGGACTCCAGTGTATGATGTTTTGCCCTCCTTAGGGTCAGGAATCTGGTACAATGCCCAGAAGCGGGGAAACAACCTTGAAATAGTAACTCATCTCTTTTAAATGAGAAATAAGACAATAAAGTGGCAAAGGGTCTTAGACCCTTATAGCATCCTGCAGTCACTTCACTAATCTCTGCTCTTTCTCAAATTTCTCATTGTAAGGACAAAGGAAGAAAAGAATTAATTGTAAAGCCAATATTTTTCAGATTTGCAAATTATAGGTTAAAGCAAAACTCTAAATTATCTGCTAACCTACCTGAGAAGCTGTATCTCAACCATTATGTCTCTGTGGTTCAAAATATTTGGGCACTGTTTTTTAAGTCAATTTTGTTTTCTTCAATACCTAGAATTTTCAGATTATAAAGATGCATAGATGACATTGATTCTTGATCAACAGCAGTTAATCCTTGACACAGATGTAAACCAATCATGTTAAGGGCCAATGAAGCCATTTTAGTAAGTTTACTTACATGAGTTATAAAGATCAGAATATTACAGAAATAAAGAATGATGTTTGGGGCCTGAATAATCTAATTTATTCCAATACTGTACAATATCTATGAATCAGATACTATTGGTCAGAGGAACTATGGAAGCAAAATGTCATGATATTTCAACCAGTCACAATAAATTCATATGAGGAAGTAAACATTCTATAAAATTTCAAGCCAATATATTACTACTGTATATATAAATATCAATATTTTATACTAAAAGTTATATAGAGGTATTAATTTAGAATAATGCTTTTTCCAGTGTTAAAAAACTTTTCTCATTTTCATCTTTAACTATCAGTTATTAATTTTACAGATATGTGGTATTGGGATCAATCCTTTTGTTAAACATATTATCTAAATTTCTGTAGTTTTGGAAGTATTTCTTGTTATGCTATTTAAATTTTCAAACATGCATGTAATATAATTTAAATTATTTTAATTATCATGAAACTTAACCCATACTTTTTAAACAAATTAAACAAATTAATCGTGTTAAGGGCCAATGAAGCCATTTTAGGAAGTTTATTTACATGAATTATAAAGATCATAATATATCAGAACATATATTGCCTAGTTACTTGAAGTTTGAACATATGAACTAAAGTTACAGGAATTATTTCCATTAATATCTTACTGACATTTAGGACAATATGTAGTGTGTGACACTATTATGGTGAAATATTTTGTTTTCAGTTTTAAAATAATAAAATTTCTAATATTTTTGAGAATGTCCCACTTAAAATAATTTAAATTAGTATCTTTGAAAATATATTCCTATGGAATTTCTAAAAACACTAAAAAGGAGTGTACTTTTGAAAATTGACATGTATTTATAATTAATTTGTCATAATTAATATAAGTAAAAAAGACATTAAATACATTCTATAATTTCTTTGTTAAGAAAACTTGCATATAACATTTAATTAGATGTTAATTAGAACAAACTGGAAGGACTCATTCACTACCAAAGTCAATCTATCATCCTTTCCTAATGATTATATCTGAACACTTAAGGGGACCCTTTGACAAAAAAAGAAATAATATGCTGTTGTGTAGAGGAAGAAGGGAACTTCTGACTTTGCTAAATTAACATTTAGCAGGACAATCTATTTGTCTTCATCCAAATATAAATAGAATATAATCCAGAGGAATTCTTTTTTATTTTTTTCTCTTTTTAGAGATTTTGTTCTACAGCACATATGCCTTTGATGGAGAGACAGACAGAGACAGAGAAACAGAAAGCAAAAAATCACCTCCTCCATAGGCAGATGGCTACCCCTCAAGCCCTTCTCCTCTCAGGATTTTGGGCACACAGCACATGTGCTTGGCATGAGTTTCAAACCACTAGTCCTGGACTCAAACCGTGGTCAGCCACGTGGGAATCCAGCGCCTCAACCACTATTCCATCTGCTGGTCCCCAGAGGTATTCTTCTCATAATCACTCATGAAAATATAGCTAAAGTGCCTTAACATTTTTTTAGACTTATTTTCTTAGTGAGGTGTCAAGTAATTAACAGGATGCTGCTGATTATTTAAATACTTTACTTCTTCACTTAGTTATGTCTGTCACTTTAAGTACACCAATATAGAGTGTAAAACTTAACAGATAACTAGCCAAAAGGCCAAGAAGCAGTATACTTGTTAAAATTATAAATAATTTTGTCATGAAGGTAGTGGTAATAATGATGAGATGAATACAGACAAAGTTCAAGCTTTCAGGAATAGAGAAACAAAAAAAAAAGAAGAGTAAAATATCACTTAGCATGGTTACGTCGATTGCCACGTCAGTTGGTCATATGTAAAATCATGTCCATTTGAAGAGGTTAATTTAATATCCATCCCCACCCAAGAAAATAATAAGCACATGAGAAATGGTTTATCTTACATAGATAAATGACTCAAAATTAATCTGGGTTAGACATGGCTTTCCAGTCAACCAGTGTATATTGGGTGTCTATCATATTTGGAGACCAAAGAAGACTATTTTTCTTTTTCTGCTTTGTAAATAATTTTGTGATTCTCAATCCTAGTATTATTCCAAGCTGTCCTCATTACTAAAAGATTTTGTTTTGCAAAATAAGTAAATCAGTACACCAATATGATTTAATTAACACTGTATATCAATGAAGGAAAATATTTTAAATAGAATTAATTATTATTTTAAGTCACATATAATAAAAAACAGGATTCAACATGATCTTTCTTCAGTTTACTCATATAATTCTTGTCTGTATAAAGCAACAGTTCAAATTTGTGCGTGTGTGTGTGTGTGTGTGTGTGTGTATATATATATATATATATATTTCAAAATTTTAGTTTAAACAAATTAAAGGGGAAAGAAATCAAGGGGAGAAAGAAACACAACATTTAGGGAACACAAAAATAAAAAATTATCTGTTGATAACATGTATGTATGGTAACATCTTTAACTGGACTAATATACAGTGTAATCATGCTGGGAAAATTCATTTTACATGCTGTAAAGATATATGGTAATTGAATGTATTAAAAATAAATATATTAAAAAAACAGGAGATTTGACAAAATTTGACATAACACTATTTTTTAAATATTTTAAATTTTCTAACTAACCCTAATTTATACTGAAACTTTAATAATATACTTTAAAGATTATAAAACATAGTAACATTCAGCAGAATTGAATAAATTGGCATGAAGTTTTTATAAAACAAATGTATTCTAACAGTATTACATTTAATTTTGTGAAACACAGATGATGATTCATGGGATAGTTATTAACTTTAGGGAGATGACTACCATCATAACCATTTGAACTAGTAAAGGAAAAATATAAAGGGTCTTTAGTGATTATTTTTCAAACTGTATTTTTTCTTAGATTAGGCCAGAGATCATTGGATAGGAAACAAACTACATTACTGCAAATGTTTCAACAAGAGCAGTTATATCACTTCATATAAATACTCAAATCAGAAAAGTCTTCCTTTAAATTTACATTTGTATTCTGCCTGCTATTACTTTGGTTAAGGTTGAGAGTTTAACTGTTCCAGGAGGAACTCTGGTTTTCAGCACTGATGTTTATTATGTTCTTTCTGGACGACAATTCCGTAAGTTTGATGTATCATATTAATTTGTTTTGTAGGAGTTGATCAATTAACTTGAGAAAACTCTATGTAGTGTTGATTCAATCACATAACAAGCATAATTTAATATAAATGGTGCATAAGACATTGATTTTGCCCAACTGCTCTGTAGAATTAGTGTCACTAAAGAAGGCAGCCAAGCTGAACTAACAATATTAAGCATTTGTGCAATTTATCTCTTGCTATAATGAACAGTAAATGATATAATGACCAACAAGATTAATGACAAAACAAACATGCTAGTTAGATTCATGGTATAGGAGGCCAATTCACAGTATTACTTGGTAATCAATAATTCGAAGATTAATTTATCCAATATTAGTATAAAATCTAGCAACATGGGAAAAGGAAACCTTTCCTGGAACATATTAATTACTATTGTCTTTTAAAATACATATACAAGATCAAGGATATAAATAGTATAATTTATCTGGTAAACTTTTTGATAAATTTATTTTCTGGAGTTTTAACCTAAAATTATATATTGTATCAAGCCATTTATTTCATTAAATTTTCCTAAATCTATGCAATCCCAAGTCACTAGGGTGCTTCCTTCCTGATTCTGCTACAAATAGAGAGGATATTTATTGATAGTTACCCTTCACAACCAAGGCACTTCTCTTCCCGTGGCTTGGCTGAATGTAAATAACTGAAGGCAGAGAAGTATGTCTGAAGACAACTCTTAATGGAAAGAAAACTCTTAATGGAAAATATTAAAGGTAACAAGAACAGAAACCACGGTTTATTGTCCTTTCTAGACCGTCTCTCCAATTCACTAACTCTCTCTGATACCCTCCTCGTCAGTTCTTTTAAGCCTTTACACATTATGATCTACATGGCCACTGTACATTCAACAGAAACTTGGAAACTTTTAACTTTCAAGTTTTGCGTTTCCTCAGAAGGAAGGAAGTAATTCAGAGCAGTTCAAAGCTTCACAGTAAGTGAAACTGTTCCCTTTGACTCTGTCTTCCGTGGAGTGAAATGGCTGAAAGTTAATACTCTGTACTTCCTTCACTCACCGTGTCTGTTCGTGACTTGAACGACAGCCAATAGTTACTTCCTCTCCAAAACAGATTTATAAGTATTATTCCCATGGTCTACTCTACTATAAAAACAGAGAATTTGTACTGTGGCTCTGTTTGCATTACAATAAACTATATAAACTAAATTTATGTGAATAAAGACTTCTAGAATTGGAACACACTATCACTGTCTATTCTGTTATTATACTAGAGTATCATCCTGGGACATAAATAGATAAGGACAATATTTGTGTTTAAATGCACAGGTACCAAATATTTTAAAGCATGTGATTCCAATAATATAATTCTGACATAGTAACAACACACACGAAGCTCCCATTTTGTCTCAGGTACCCCTCCAAGCACTTCAGATGTAATAGCATTTGTTCATCCTTTCAATTGTCTGACACTGGTTATGGATATTATCCTCATTTTTATCGATGTGCAGCTAGAGATGCAAGAGGAACTACACAACGGGCTAAAGAGCTCATAGCTATTCACTGGAAAATTTGTAGTTAGCACCAAAATTTGAGGTTATTACATAATTTCTACTTAGTTAATTTGATTTTTATTTTTTAAAGGTTTTTGCCTTAGGGTATGTGTGCTCATCAGGGAGAGAGAGACAGAGACAGTTAGAGGGAAACTAAGAAATTACCCCCCGGGGGGATGGCCATGCCCACAACCCCTTCTTCACCATCTGCTCTCGGGATCTTGGGCATGCACACACACACGGCCGCCATGAGTTTTAAGCCACCCAGTCTAGGACCCAAACCAAGGTCAACCATGTGGGAGAGCCCAGCCATGTAACTACTATGCCATCTGCTGGCCCCAATTTGAAACTCTTAGAACCACAGGTTCTGATTCATTTGTTTGTTTCCATCTTGTTTATCCTACCCAAAGAAATTTATGCCTTGACACTGGACTTACCTAGTTCTAGTTCACATAGTTTTGAGGAGTAGAATTTTGATGCATCATAAAGAAAAGACAATCTAACTAGCCTCAAGACAGGCAGTAACCAACGTGTGTCCTGTGAATATTCCACAGCACCCCCCACACACCCACTGCTCTGCCCACACTGAATGCAGCTCCTTTCCCTCCTGTCAGGCATGTGTCTACTTTGTAACTTCTACTCACTCACTCAGAGCTTTTGCCTCTTCATCAGTATAACTTGTATTTTTTCAAAACTTTGGGTTTCTGTGACTACTTACAGCATCTTTTAGCTTCGCCATCCTTCTTTTCTTTCTTTCTTTTTTTTTTCCTTCCTTCCTTCCTTCCTTTCTTTCTTTCTTTCTTTCTTTCTTTCTTTCTTTTTTTTTTTTGAGAGATTTTTGCTATAGGGTGTATGTGCTCACCAGAGAGACAGAGAGACACAGAGAGACAGAAAGTGAGAAATCACTCCCCAGGGGGATGGCCACACAGCAATCCCTTTTCTTCCTTTCTCCTCTCAGGATTTTGAGCATGCACACACACACACTCACCCAGCATGAGGTTTCTTTCTTTTTTCTTTTTTTTTTTTTTAGAATTATTTTATTTAACTTTATTTATTTTAATTGTCCCCGAGGGACAGAGAGACAGATAGAGGAAGAAAGTGAGAAAGCAAGCCTCCAGGTCCAGGACTAGAACCATGGTTGGCCATATGGGAGTCCAGCGCCCTTAACCACCATGTCACCTGCTGGCCCCACCAGCATGAGTTTTAAGCCATTGGGTCCAGGATTCAAACCATGGTCAATTATGTGGGAGTCCAGTGATGTAACCATTGCCCCATCTGTTGGTCCCATCTTCGCCATCGTTTCTTAACTATTTCAGTACACCCTTCAGTTATGTGGCTAAGAAAAGGTGGTGGATTGGCATGGCTGACCAAGTTTTGGCAGACCAGATGGGGTGGGTCTGGCTGCTACTGATGGACTCTTCTTGCACAGGTATGCACCTCTAGTCCAGCAGCTGAGGTGGTCATGGGTCCTTTTTCATGAGGATCAATGGGTGAGCAGGATGAGGATCATCTAGAAAAGGCTGTAGGCTGACACACTCTATGTCCAAGTCTCAAGACCAAGCTCCTTTGATCTTGGCCATCACTACTCATGGACATTAATAGTTTGCAGGTGTCACATGTGTCATATTAAAAACCGTGACTTGGGCCAGGTGGCAGTGTGGTGATTAAGGCTACTGGATCCTACATGACCGGCTGAGCACTTCACCTCCTGGACTCTGACTTGATAAACATGCTGGCTGTACATTCCCAAAATCCCTGAAGGAGAAATGAAGAAGAAATTGTGGGTTTTGCCATAGAGGGTGCTTTCTCACTTTCTGTCTCTCTCTCTCTCACGCTCCCTTCTCTTTCTCTCTACTATTGACACTTTGTAAATAATTTCTCTCATAATCAGACTATGTTATACTTTCCAATACAGTTGTTCTTAGTAGAAAAGACAGAAGAAAACAGGATTTGAGAAGTTTTTTCTCATACAAAAAGACAGCTTGTTCTTTGTGTTTCAGACATAGCTTAAGCTATCTTTTTAAATAGCCATATCATTTTTAAGTATTAATTTCTACTGAAAAGGTCACATGAGATCTCACAAAGTGGGACTGGATGGTGATGCAGTGATAGAATGTGAGGCTGACACACATGGAGGCATTATGTGTTCATGCCCAGAGACCCCCATGATCATGCCAGGCTCCAATCTACTCATGCTTTGGGGCCTGGTTGAAGAGAGGTTGGATAACGGTCTTTTTTTTTTTTTTTTTTTTTTGAAGAGGTTTTTGCTATAGGGCGCGTGCGCTCGCCAGACAGACAGAGAGAGACAGAAAGATAGAAAGCAAGAAATCACCCCCCACGGGGGATGGTCACGCCGCAATCCCTTCTCCTCCATTCTCCTCTTGGGATCTTGGGCACTCACGCACACGTGCCCGGCGTGAGTTTAAGCCACCGGGTCCGGGACGCGAACCGCGGTCGACTACGTGGGAGTCCAGCGACATAGCCATTACGCTAACTGCTGGTCCCAGATAACGGTCTTAAATCCTGTTGGGAGTGCTCTCTTTCTCTCTCTTTCTCAACAAACAAACAAACTTAAAAAGCAATATTAGAATTACAGGTAGTTGCTGTATTTAGACTATATTATGTCCACATCATCTATTTTTCCTGGTTTTCTCAGTGTTTACCTCCTCCTTTATCTGTAAAAATGAGAGCTGAGGCTGACATCAGAGATTTATTCAGAAACAGGCAGCTGATCTTGCTGAGGGGTGTGTACTCAGAAATTTCATCGAAGGGTATGGTAGGCCCATGCTAGGTAATTATCATCCAGTATTTGAATATCCCCACATTAATCAAGGTGGTTCTATTGGCTTGGTGTGCAAAAACCATGAAAGAATCACAGGTGTTCTTCATAAGGTCTAGCATGAATAGTTAAGGCTGGCAGGGTAAATTAGAAAATGTAATGAATCCGGCACTATCTAATAACTATAGCTCATTAACAAAATAAATGTAAAAGAATGTGATGTAGGTGCGAGCTTGCAGGACAGCTAGAACTCACATTCTGCCCCAACCTGTGTGTGTAGTGACACTCTTCATCTGTGACTACTTCCCTTTTCCATCACACGTGACAAGAGATGCTGTAGTGATTCCTAGGTATAAAGTAGCAATTAGGCATACCTCAAGGCCAGCAGGTGGCATCGTGGTTAAGGGTGCTGGACTCTCACTATGGCCAATCCTGGTTTAAGTCCCGGACCTGGGGACTTGCTTTCTTTCTCTCTCTCTCTCTCTCTCTCTCTCTCCTCTCTCTCTCCCTCTCTGGTAAAAAAACAACAACAAAAACACCTTTCATTGCTTAGTCCGTAACATATTAGGAGCTCAATAAATAATTTTGAATAGGATCTGTTACATGACATATTCTTTTCTCTTTTAAAATTTCCAGAGGGCACTTGTGTTCACTGAAGAGAGACAGGAAAGAAAAAAAAAAGAGAGGGAAAGTGTGATTGTAACCCCCATGGGGCACGGTCAAGTCACAATCCCTTTCCCCATCTCTTTCCCCAGTAGGGATTTGGGGAACGTGAACATGTGCTTGATTTGTTTATCAAATCATACGATCTGGAACTTAAAACATGCAGTCGGCCATGCAGGCTCCAGTCACCTGCACCTCCATACCACGGGCTGGCCTGAAACATTCTTTTTAGTGACACAATTACTGTGAGTGGAAAAGAATAACAACTTCTAAAATTATTCAACTGTGTAGATCAAATAAAATGTTTTAAAAAACATTTTCTTTGAACAATACCGTTATGCCACAGGGAATCTTTCCATTTAACACTTTGAATCAGAGTATGAGAAAAGAACAAAAAGAAATTGTAAAACAAAACAAAACAAAAAACAAAATAAAAAAAAAAAAACAAAAACAAACCAAAATCATATAAAACAAAAGTGAAAATAACTCTTGGTAAAGTTTTTTTTTTTTTTTTCTTTATCACATTTCTTTTCTTTTTTTCTTTTTTCTTTCTTTTTTTTTTTTTTTTTTTTTTTTTTTTTTTTGCCAGAAGGCCTGTGTGTTTGCCAGAGAAAGACAGAGAGAGGGAGAGAGGGGGAGAAAGAGAGGAAAAGAGAAAGAGAGAAAGCACCTCTCATTTGGCATTGCCACTTTACGATCCTTCTCCTACATTTCTCCCTCCTTTTGGGATCTGGGGTACACACATGCTTGTGCCCAGTGTGTTCCAGACACAGGATCTTGTGGGATTAGCTGCCTTAACCACCGTTCTATTGGCTGACCCAACAAAACTTAGTTTCTTTCCATAGTAAATATCATCTTTTAACAAAAATTAAATATGTTCATGGCATTTAACTCACATAATTATATTTCTCAACACTCTATCAAGTGAACAAAATACAGAAAAAATTATAGAACACTAGTTTCCTCATTTTTTAAAATTTCATACTTGATACTATAATTCAAACATGATTATATATAAACACATATGAACATTGAAATCCTTTAGGAGAAAATATAATCAAGTGGTAGATGATCCAAAAGAGATCAAAAGCTTTTTTTTTTTGAGAGGTTTTTGCTATAGGGCACGTGTGCTCGCCAGACAGAGAGAGACAGAGAGAGACAGAGAGACAGAAAGCGAGAAATCACCGCCCGGGGGGATGGCCACGCCGCAATCCCTTCTCCTCCATTCTCCTCTCGGGATCTTGGGCACACACGCACACGCGCTCAGCATGAGTTTTAAGCCACCGGGTCCGGGACACGAACCGCAGTCGACTACGTGGGAGTCCAGCGACATAGCCATTATGCTAACTGCTGGTCCTTGAGATCAAAAGCTTTGACTATGAAAATACATACCGTTGGGGCTGGCAGGTGGCATGGTGGTTAGGGCACTGGACTCCACACATCGACTGTGGTTTGAGTCCTGGACCTAGCAGCCTGCTCTTGCATGTTTCCTCTCTCTTCTCTCTGCGTCTTTCTCTAGTCAAATGAAAACTAATAATACTAGAGGTCTGCAGATGGTGAAGTGGTCATGTCACGGGACTCCCACAAGGCCCACCTCAGTTTTAATCCCGGACCCTGTGGCTTGAAAATGATACTGGACACATGTGTATATGTGCCCAAGATCCCAGGACAAGATGGAGTAGAAGGGATTGAGGTATGGCCATCTACCCTGAGAGAGTGATTTCCCACTTTCTCTCTCACTGTCTCTGATCTGTCTTTGTCTCTCTGGCGAGCACAGGATCCCAGGAGAAGATGGAGTAGAAGGAATTGAGGTGTGGCCATCTACCCTGAGAGGGTGATTTCTCACTTTCCCTCTCACTGTCTCAGATCTGTCTCTGTCTCTCAGATGAGCACACGTGCCCTATGGCAAAACCCTCTAAAATAGTAATAATATTAAATCATTCTCTAAAAAAATACATATTACTGGAGTTGGTAGATTAAGGCACTGGACTCCCACATGTCCAACCATGGTTCAAGTCCTGGAACTGGCAGTTGCTTTCTCACTTTCTGTCTCTCTGTCTCTCTGTTTCTTTCTCTCTCTCTCTGTCTCTGCCTCTCTCTGGTGAGTGCCTCTGCCCTATATTGTATTAAAAATAATAATAATAATAATAAATACATATCATTTAATGGTGATATTTCAAGCATAAAGGAACTGGAGATTGATAGAATAAATTAAAAATTCTCTTGAGGATTGAGCATTAGTTAATATCTCATATGAGCAAAAGCCATGACTCGTCAAGCATTGTATACCTCTTTACAATCTTATCAGTTACTCTCTTAAATTCTCTTTCTGCATTTCCTTTGCCTTTCATAAAACGGCACAAAATTGACATCCTTTGTTTTATCAACAAAGGTGATTGTGGAGACATCCTTTGAGAGGCATTGAGAGGCCTTGAACCTCCCCCCACAATATTTAAATCCCAATCCCAGTAGTACTTAGGAGTTCATGACTTTGAAATCTTAATAGTCTCCATCTTTCCTTAGAGCGAACTATTTGTCCTTATTAAACTAATTAAAATTATATATTTTTGTATTAATATTATTTATTTATAAACATATATTGATATTATTCATGTGTATGGTATTATGCATAATTGTATATATTTGTTTTCCTGATTGATTGTGATGAGTGTGTTAGGAATACAGGATGTTAATCATGGTCAGCCTAGGAAGGAAAACCAGCTATGCGCCATTAATCATGACACCATATTGAAAGTTGCTCTTTACTGTTTTGAGCAGGGCTTAATGAAAAGCTATGGGAGGGAGCCATTCATTTTGAGTTGGGAAAGAGTTTTCATAGAGAGTTGGATTCTATAAACAGGACTTAAGCAGCATTCTTTTGTGCTATGTGAAGATGAGCCCCTCTACATGTGACACTTGGCCCCAAGTTATGTGAGAAATGAACAGGAGTACTATTTGAAGAAGAAAGTGTCTTTTGTTTGAGGCTAAGGTCTATTTCATTAAATCTGAGACTTTAGCATTTGAGTCTTTTTGACTTTAATCTTGGCGGTCTATAGCAACCACATTATGCAATGTATCTATCTGATATTTCTGTTCTGCATTTACTTTCAGTTAGTTTAGTTTCTTTAATTCTTGGAAACAGACTACCTGGGGGGGGAATCTCTTCTCCACCCACCAGATTCTACTTTGCTATTCTTACGGAGAATGTATTGGGCAGGAATGTCTCAATTACCATAATAGAGTTAGAAGGAATCAATCTAAAAAGACATGTCAGATGTGTGTAGTTACTCCTTTTTCTTTTCTTAATATTGGGACTGAGGTATTCACAGCAAACATACTCTGTGCTCTGCCCATCTCCCCAGTTGAAATTCACCAGGACCTTGCTCCACGGTGGAAGCCTGGAGTGGTTCATCACCTTTCCTAACTTGTAGGGCAAATTTATTTAGTTCTGGGTTCATAAAAAATTTCATCTGGGGATCAGCAGGCGGCATGAAGATTGAGGCAGCAGGATCCCACATGCCCTGTTAGTCCTGAACTCAGAGGCTTAAAAAACACATCGAGCCCATGTGTGTGCATGCCCAAAATCCTAGAGGACAGTGGAAAAGATTGTGGCATGACTCAGGGGTGATTTCTAACCTTCCATCTCTTTCTCTCTATCTCTCTGTTGAGTACACATGCTATATAGTAAAAAAAAAAACAAACTAAACAAAACAAAAATTCCCATTTGGAATTGCCAAAGCCACACATTCAAATGTCAATTATGTCAGTAATGGAATAGTGTTTCAGCCTCTGTCTACTGATTTATTTATATATTTTTTTTTAAATAAATGAATATGAATGATGAATTTGAAGGTAGAGGTCTTTCAAAAATCACAGGGCTGATTTTTTTTTTTTTTTTTTGAAGTTGGATCTATAAAACCCCACTGCAACAGCCAATATATATATATAGTGGAGTTTTCAGAAATCATACTATGATTATAGACAGGCCACTGAAAAAGCCTCAGGCCTATAAAAATAGAATTTTTGTGAATTAATTTCTTATGTCAGAACTTGGTAGATTATGATCTGTGGATCTGCAGAAAAACTTTGTTTTATATCATGAATTTTTTAGAAGATAAAAGGACAATGAGTTGTAATGAAATTATACTCCTGACACTGTATTACTTTTCTTTTAGAGAGGCCAGAGGGTGTATATGCTCACCTGGGATAGGGGAGGGAGTGAGAGCATCCCAGATGGGGGAAGGCCAATGATGGAATCTTTTCTTTATTTCTCTCTTATTTCAGGATTTTGGGCATGTACGCACACATGGCCGACATGTTGTTCAAGTCACTTAGTCTTAATACTTAAGCTGTATACTCTTGGCCTTGTGGGACCCAGCCTCCTTTGCCACCGTGCCACCAGCTGGCCCCATGACACAGTATTTTAAAAACATTTCTCTAGTTTGAATGATAAAGATTTTTAAACTCTTGAGATAGTATCATCATCTATAGGTTAGAAAATGACCACTCAAGTAGACTTAGTGTTTTCCTAAGAAGTAGCCATCTCTTGCATCCACAGTGGAATAAAGGTTGATAGTTAATTGAAAAGAAGATGAAAATGCACAAAGTAAGCTTCACATCAGCACATAAAGAATTACCTATTCTTCTTTGGGCTTAAGTCTCTTGGGTGATGTCTTTGGAAAAGAAGATTTCTGGCTTTGGGAGGGAAGGGCCAAGATGGCACCCTTCATATGGAAGTCACCTGAGCTAGAATGCCACAGCAGTGCTGCCACCACTTGCGACTTGCAATGCTGGGGATTCACTTACCAAGGTCCATCTCCTACTCATGGTTTTAAATGTTATTCACTAGCACTTCTAAACGCCCCATTTGTATAGCCTAGATGTACTTACTCTGTGTAACTGGGTATTTGTTGAGTAATATTTGTAGGCTGAACAAACAAACCTCACAATTTCAGTTACTTCATGAAATTAAAGTTTATTTCTAACTCTTAAAGCAGTTCAGTGTAAGTGTTAGACTTGGCAGGTGGATTTTCTACATGTGGTAATTCAGAGACCAGGCATTTTCCATTTTATAGTTTTTCTGTCCCATGATTCACCCACCTCCTCTCCCCCATACCCAGAGCCCTCAGGAGAAGAGAAAGATTGAATGCTGGATCTTATGGGTAGCTACTTCATCTGACTGCGCAAGGGAGTTCAGTCTGCTGTTGCCTATGCTACTGTCTCTGTCGCAAAGTTAAAGTACCGATAATTTAGTCACTTGTGACCCACAATAGAAACATGCAACTTTGGAAAGCATCTTGGTAAAAAAGGAGAAATACCCAAGGAGAAAGTAAACTTTGGGAAGGAGAATTAAGACTATGAGGCCAAGTCAAACATCCTCCTTCAGAGGTCATTTTCCCACTATCCACCTTCATTTGCTTGGCTTCATTTTATTAATTAAGGCAGCAGTTTTCTTTGACAGGCCCAAATAAAGTAATGTGAAACGAAGGCACTAAGGCCCTGCTGGGCAGGGTGTGATACAGACTTTGGCAACTGCTCAATGGCATGAGTATCTAGAAAAAGTAAAACTCAGAAAAAGAAGACAGGAAGGTCCAAGATAAGCTTCATTTTATATTCAGAAATGGTAGAGAATTCTCCAATTATGCATATATTTTTCAACATAAAATAATTATAGGTTTTTTAAAATTAATGACCCAGGGTTATAACCCTAGCGAGTTTTCGTTACGCTTATTTCTAATTTTTAGGAGACAAAATGAGGGCTCTGAACGTCAGTGGTTTGTTCTAAGTCTCATAATAAGTTAAATAAGATATTGTCTTCTGTTCCAGCTTTGCTGACCTTTATTCTGTATTTTGTCGATTATATTACCTGTCTCCATAGCGTCTTAGTAGGAAATCTCATGGATTCATCAATGTAGGTCAACGTGCCGTTTACCACACTGTGTTTTCTTGTCTGCTGTGTGTACATCTGTGCATTGGAGAAAGGGGAAACTTGCTTTTGTTAGTTCACAAATAGGTAGAAGACCTTCACCTGCAACTCCCTGGAAGAAAGAGAACGCAGTGTGAGAGATTGATGCCTTTCCTCTGTGTGGCTGGGTCAGACGGAGTTAATTAAGCACACTCGGGGCCCCCAAGCTGGAAAGTGCTTTTGGATGTAGTTCAGAGAAAAGTCCCTGAAGTTAGCAGGGAGCTGGCCCCAACCTCATGGCATTGGCCAATATAAATATTATTATTGGTCCTATTAATCAGTTTCAGTTTTTGACTCTATGACCTTCTGAAGGCAGTATATTTCCACAATGCTGTGTGAAGTATTTCCTTTTATTTTCTCAAACATCTTAGATATGAATTTCTCCTAAGGCTTTCATGTACACTTTGTAAGAACAGTAAAGAGGCAATATGGATCATTTTTTATGACATCTTCCTTAAATTCTCATGACTCATTCAATTTTTCATTTCCTCTTTTTGGAAAATAGGAAAACAGTATCTCTCTAGCACATTTCCATGCTTCTTTTCTCATAGATGTTGTATGAGTGCTGTCCTTGTCAGGATGCTTTAGTCCTGAGGACATATCCCTTCACGAAATCACCAAATTAAGAGGAATATATTGGTTTTGTATGTTTTTGCAGTACATTTATTTTTTTTAATGTTCTGAGAATCTATAACATTCATGACACAAAGCCATTAAGTCATTTTTGTTTTTCTCTTATAAATGCTTAAGTATCAAAATTGAATTGTGAAAAATATCACTAAATTATTTTTTAACAACATATCTATATTTAATTGGAATTTTTAGAGCATGGTGCTGGCCCATGCTATTGGCTTTATCTGGACTTTTTTTCAAACTCATGAAGTTTTTAACTAATAGAAATCACTTAAGAGTATCAGGCAACCTCACTGTCTACAATCTCTTTTAAATCATTAATTTGTATAAACGTTTGTGT
Source organism: Tupaia tana (assembly GCA_026018925.1). NCBI lineage: Eukaryota > Metazoa > Chordata > Mammalia > Scandentia > Tupaiidae > Tupaia > Tupaia tana. Next base: position 93,692,497 of record JAKSZU010000006.1, read on the forward strand.
AAATTGTGCATAGTTTCTCATGTTTTTCGTAGATAACATTTCTAGACAAGGAGATACAGGGGTGGGAAAGGAATTGCATATTTTTACCACACAAGTGGCCAAGTCTGTGTAATAGGTGGCATTGATGTATGATCACTTGGCATTGCTTAAAAAGTGATCATAAAAAGCAAGTAAATCACTAATTTGCACATGCTTAAATGCACCATATTTCAAAATGAATTTGCACATGTGGTTTTAAAAATATTTTTAAAAATATGGACCTGTCTTTTGAATGTTGTAATCTTAAACACAATGCTACACATTTTATGAATGGGAAGTGTGATATATAAAAAAGACCAAAGTATGTGTTGTGAAAACACCTTTATTTTTTAAAGATATTTAGCAAAAAATAAAGTATGTCAATTCCTTATTTAAAATATACTTTAGCCACTACAGCTTTTCTTTTTTCCTTTTGAAATTGTTTTGTAGTAAAACATTTTGCAATCTCTTTATACAGACATTTTTATGGTCATTTATGGTAACTTTAGTTTATATATATACGCACACACAATTCTTGAGAAGATGTTCTTGAATTTCATTTCTGGATACTTCTAAAGTTGCACCCCAAAATATGCACACATATGGAGAGCGTGTACTCTCCAATGCAGCATCTGTAAATCTGATGCTGGAGCGTGTTGATGGTGGGGTGTGAAGCAGTAGTAGATGTGTCATTGAGCAAGTAGCATTTCTTGGTATGTTGACCTTGCATATGAAAATGACTTCATAAATGTTTTGTAATATTTAGAGCACTTGCACATAATCTAAACTTCAACATAGCTTAGGGAATATAGAGAGAATTTTTAAAACCACTTTTTATAAATGTATGAGGTCATGAAATTTTCATGGTGAAATTGTATGCTTTCAAGCATCTCAAAGGATAAAACAGTGCTTTATAATTTTATCATGATTTCCAGTCGTTTTATCTACCACAATGTCTCGACAAACAATGCACTTAAAAATATTTATTGAAGGACAGCCCATGGATGGATGGTTAAGGCAGCTGGATCCCACAGAGCTGACCACACAATTTGAGTCCGGACCCAGTGGCTTGAAAAAACACAATAGACATGGGTGTGTGCTTCCAAAATCCAGAAAGAAGGGAGAGATGGACAAGAAGAGATTGCAATACGATCATACGCTATGATGGGTGCTTTTTTATTTCCTCTCTCTCGTTCTCTTTCCAGCGAGTGTACGTGTCCTCTGGCAACCTAAAAAAAAAAGAACGAATATTGATTGACTCAAGAACTAAAATGGCTCAAGGATAGAAGACAGTCATTGGAGAAGAATTTTCAGATTAAAGTTATAAATGCAATGGGAAAGAGTCTGGATAATCCTCAAAAAATCAGGTCCTTTTGGCATAAATACAGAGATGATAGGTTCTTTTATAACTTCTGTTTCTAGTCTCTTTTAAACATGGTAAGAGATTTAAGATGCTTGGATTTCAGATTAAAAATAATTATGTTTATAACAATTCCAACACTCAAACAACAGAGGAAAGAATTGAAAAATACTTGGAGTCATGTTGTGTATTCAAAAATAAATAAATCAAGGACACAGTTTCCTTATACTCATTCATATGAAAGGTTACTAAAAGAAAGAAAAATAAGTATAAAATAGAGAATAATACAACAGGATGTATATGAGTGACATACACATGCAAATAGATGAGATTTAAAAATTAAGAGTCAGAAGGTCTCTGTAGCGGGGGTAAAAATCATAAACTGTTTAAAAGAAGTTTCCCAGGTGAGTCAGTTGCCTGGTGGTTAGAGGAGCTGGATCCCACATGGCTGTTCATATGGAGCAGATTGAGTCTCAGCAGCTTGAGAAACAGAGGGTATGTGTGTGTGTGTGTGTGTGTGTGTGTGCGGGCACAAAATCTCAAAAGGGGTGAATGGAGGAGAAAGCATTGCAGTGAGACCATCACCCATAGGATGCTTTCTCACTTTTCTCTCTCTCTCTCTCAAGTGACATGTGTTTTCTGGCAAAAATTTAAAATAAAATAAAAACAAGAGAAGATTTTTCTGCAAATATGTGAAAAGGCTGAAAAATAATTTTTATAAGGGAATTATAGACAATAACAATCATGCAATGTATATAGTCTCAACTAGGCTGGACTGAGGTGTATATCATGCTGGGTAAAGTCTCTTCACAACCTAAATGATGTATAGCAATTTAATATATGAATAATAAAAAATATTAAAAACAAAAAACAACAACAAAACAAAGCAGTTTTCTCTGAATTATTACCCCCATATCCTGTTATAGTCTCAGGTTGTCTTACCTCTATAAGAAAATTATAAATTTTAAGTCATTTTGGTAAGCGTAAAGGGAATGGTGCAATAGTAAATTTTCATATTTTTTTTAATTGCCAGAGGGTGTGTGTGCTTGTGAGAGAGACAGAGACAGAGACCAAGAGAGAGAGGAAGAAGGAGAAAGCAGCCTATCATGGGGCAGGTGATGTCACTATCCTTCTCCCACCTCTCCATCCTGCTGGAATCTGGCATCACATACATGAACCCCAGCTTGATTTTCAAGCCCCCAGTGCTGGGATTTGAACAGCATTCAGCCATGTGGAATCTGGTTCTTTTAAATACTAGGCTATGGTGCTGGCCCTCAAACTAGTTTTCAAATACATTTTGCTACAGAATGATCCTCTTTTATTAGAATATTTAGTGGGAAATATATCCTTAATGTAATTTAATTTTATTCAAATTTTAATAATAAAAATGCAGTTCTTGCACTTAACACCTTCAGTTATTACATACGTATATGATGTAAAGAGTATATAATTATATAATTCCTAGTTTAAATGACTTTTTAAACTTCAAGGAATTTGAAATAGAAGAAATCCAAGTTACTAAAATATAGTAATACTTAAACTTTAGCAATGAGCAATAAGATGCAAAATTATACAGACAACTGTAATCCTTAAATATTGGAGTGGCAGGGCAGCCCTCTAACACTGTAGTTAAGGGAACCAGATCCCCATGGCCAATGTTGTTCAAATCCCAGCCTGAGCAATTTGAACAGTGCAGCAGGTGAGTGCCTGCACATGCCCCAAATCCCTGGGGGATGGAGAAATGGGACTGTGGTGTGACTGTACCCTATTGGAGGATGCTATCCCCCTCTACATTCGTCTCTGTCTCCATCTTGAGACAAAGAGCACATACACCCTCCAGCAATTAAAAGAAAAATTCCACTGGAAAATTGAAGTAACTCATAGTGCTTATAGTAGGACTATAAATTGGTTTACTGTAATAAATAATTCGGCCAATATGACGACACAGCAATTTTTTAGAATCATGTAGTCTGAGAAAATAACTGTATGTTATTGCTTGTATTTAAACAAATTCATAGAAGCATTGCCTAAACTTTAGGAAAATGTAAAAATCTTTAGATTAAAACTAAGAAATACCTTAAATTATGGCATATATTCATACAAACAAATACCACTGAGGGGTTAAAATAATAAGGACTGGTTATACTGGGGTGGACATCTTTTAATCAAATTATCAGAAAAAGAAATGAGGTGAAATAATTCTTTACATGAGTGACGTTCCCAAACATTCTCTCTCTGCTTCAGAAACATGATAGAATCCATCTTTCTTGCCCACTTGAAGTCTGGTTATGTGACTTGATATGTCCAGTTGAGCATAAACAGAAGTGATATGTGTCTTCCAGACAGAAGCTTAAAAATCAGCATGCTGCACCACCTTCTTTCCTCATGCCCGGGAAATAACGGTCACTCTGTCAGCTTAGATCCCGGAGTGAGGACAAGCATGTGATAACACCCTTCTAGCTGACCGGTGATACGCAGCAAAAGCAAGGAATTACCTTTTGGTCTTTTAAAAAACCAAAACGTTGTAGCTCTCACACAGTATAACCTAGTTAATCCTGATTTTGCTGAGGGATATGTCATCTATATGTGTAGTCAATAAATCTATTGAAGAAACTATTAATCGTGTGGGGTTTTTAAACAATACTATAGAATTAGTAATACACTGGAAAGGGCAGGAAACTTTCAAACTCTTGATCTCTGATCCATTAGCTAAATCGTGATGGATCATTTTAATTTGCTACCATTTTTACACATCATTCCCGCTTTTGGGTGCTTTAACTAGTAAGTAATTAGGCATTTTATTAGTTTGCAAAGAAGTCCTTCACTAGTTCAAAAAGCAGCAGCCATCAAACCACTGGCAAGGACGGTTGCTGTACAGCTACAACGGCAGAAATTACAGCTGCGAAACAACTCCTGTCGTTCGAACACTTCCGGAGCACAAGACTGCATGCTCTGCAATTTTCCATTACATCTTCTATCTCTTTCCAAAGATATTTTTATTTCTCCAATTTACAGATGATGAAAATTAGATAATGGTTTGTCTCTGAGTGGTGAAGTCACATGTCCACGGCTGTAGAATTAATAAGGGCTAATCGTTCTATTCCTGACTTTGGACAACACCACTCCCCAAAATATCTTTCTGATTTCTTACATAAAGCAAAACAATTAAGCCACCTATTATTAAGTTAATATGTCGTCAATGCATTCAAATGATCCCTTTTCAAGTGTATGTTTTAATTCATCTGAACCATTTGACCAACATGAAGATGTGACCTACTTTCAGAAGAGCTAAATATCCAAAAACACACTGATGCCATTCCCAAAGAGTGCATATGGTTAACATTTTATAAGACTGCGTTTGAGCACATACTCATATGTTTTTTTTTCATCTTTTTAAGTCACATAACTTGAATTATTTTTTCTTAGAATATACACCAATATATCTGAATAGGCCATGTTTCCCCTCTTCAGTGAATATTTGTCATTGGTTCTGATGTTTTTTAATAATCCTCCATGCTGAGAACTATTTGGTATGATTTAAAGAGATGGGCCTGTTATAATAACTTTTGTAGAAAGCATTAATTTCCATTCCTACCCATTTACATTACAGCTTTGAGATATTGCTTTTAATTAAGTTCACACTTTGATAGCCATACCCATCTATATAAAGTATACAGTTACCTAGGAAGTACAACTTATATTGTAGTTTGGAAGAGAGACGGAAGTTAGTAATTAAATAATTCTGATACAATGGGAAATTATAGAAGCTAAACATCAGTGGCGTAATTAAAAACTCAAATGTTTAGTGTCATCCAAATAGAATGTAACTTGACTATTAAGATTTAGGTTTAAAAATATTGTAAAAAAAATCAGGAATTTATAACATTGGGATATAATTTAATTTCTTTCTATAAAAGAAAGTATCGACGTCCTAATTGCAGCATTTCTCAAGATTACAGATAAGAATATTTAGTATGAGATTGGCAGGGGGGCAGGCTGATAAGGAAAGTACTCAGTGCCTTGAGGAAAAAATTGTGAGAACTTTTTATTCAATCTATGGTAAGACAGAAGCAACAAAGAAGCGAACAGCGCCATTTTCTCTTCTGATGTGGAGGCTTAAAAGAAATTAAACAAATAAAAATGGAGAAGAACATAGTTCCATTTAAAATGAGATAATACAAATGTCTTGACAATTGAAAAACCTAAAAGTCTTAGAAATAAAGTTATGAAAAATCTTCCTCTCATTCTTCTCATATTCAGTCTTTTCTCTTCCAACAACTTCAAGTAAAGGATCTTTCTAAATTTTTATTTATATTTTTATTTTTTTTTAGTTTTCTTGCCTGAGAGTGCATGTGCTCACCAAAGAAAATAAGAGAGAGAGGGAGGAAGAGAGAGGAGGGAGAGAGAAAGAGAGTGAGTAAACACCCCACAGTGGAGTGTGGTCATGTCACAATACTTTTTCCTCCATTCCTCCTTCCTGACAGGATTTGAGGCATGTGCACACAGGCACAGGGCTGGAATTTAAGCTGTTAGATACACAGTGAGAAATCTGACTCCTATAACCACCACATCACATGGCCACCCCAAGAGAGATTTTTAAAGGTAACTTTATTAGTCATCACTATGAGTCCTTTGACAATTACATTTTGATGCAATAGTCTTCAGATATGACTCCATGTAATAGATCATTCATTTTACTTTTTTTAATCAGAATTAATTCCAAAAGATAAATTAATACTATAAAATAGTTTCTATATGCTTTTCTTTTCAAGAAAGTATTTTTCCTACCTTGAGGGTTCAGATGAGAAGAGGAAGATAGCCTCTTGGCTGGTCATAGAAAATGTTAATTTTCTGTTGTTATAGAGTTTTAAAATTATACAAAATTATAAGACATATTTTGAACATTATCTTTAAAATTCAGTATATTGAGATTTTGAAAGCTGTTTGTAAACTGTCAAGAATTATGGAGTATGAGCTAAAATTTTTTGCTATGTAAAGTAAATGTTTGTGGAAAAATGTAAAAATAAATAAATGAAAAAAATATTAAAAAAAAGAAAATGTTAATTTGGGAAATCTTTAAAAGTCAAAATATATATAAGTGGCATTTTCCTATTTGAAATTCTAAAAAAATATGAAAAACAATTTTCACTGGAAGCATTTCCTAAATAGTATAGAAATATCATAAGGTCCTAAATCTCCTTAGTATATGGGGCCAGATTATGGCACAGAGATAAAATGGAATGCTCAGTAAGGCTGACCTCAGGTTCCAGCTTTGCTCCTGGAAAACTCTGAGTTGTGTCCAAGAGCCAGGGCTAAGGGTTAGTCAAGGTGTGACCGTGTCAAGACTCTGTGGGAGATGCTCGTTTTCTCTCTCTCTCAAAATAAGAAATAAATAAGCAAACTTAAAAAGAATTATCTTGGCATATGAACTTAAGTCATGGAATCTTAAAGGAACTCAAATATTCTGCATTTATTGTTTCTTTTCTTTCTTTCTTTTTTTTTTTTTAAGGTTTTGGCTATAAAGCACATGTAATTGCCAGAGAGAGAGAGACAGTGAGAGGGAAAGTGAGAAATCACTCCACAGGAGGTACAGCTACCTGCAATATCTTCTCCTCCATTCTCTGGAGATTTGGGGCACGCATGTATACACACATGACTCGCATGATTTTCTTTTATTTTTTAAACAATATTTTTAATTATTGATTTAATTTTTACTTAATACTATTACTTTTCAATTTGACGAGAGAGAGACAGTGAGAAAGAGTGTGAGAGAGAAAATACAAGTCGCCAGGTCCAGGATTCAAACCATGGTCAACCATGTGGGAGTCCAGTGACTCAACTGCCACACCACCTGCAGGTGCTGTTGTAACTTTTATATCAGAAAACATTACTAGTTGGCATATGAAAGTTAACTGAGTTAATAAAATGTTCAAAAAATTTGCCCATCGATTTAAACTTACTTGATACATGAAATTTTAAGAAGGGAACCCACTCTACTGTTCTTTCATATCTTCAATAGAAATTTTGTTTAGCAGTCTTTCTTTGCAAGAAAATCATTCTAAACTGTGTAGATGTAGCAGTGAACATCTTTAGGTGATCCTGGCATCGAGAGTTGCACGGGCACTGAGGAAAGAAGACTTCGAGTTTGGTGAGATACCGTGTTCTATTCTGACTGTGATCCCTCATTCATATTCTGAACTCTAGGAACAAATTCACATCGTTCTTTCTGGTTCTCTGTATTGGTAAGAGAGAATGACATAAATCCGTGATTTATACACTTTGACTCTTAACCTTCCATTTTCATATTATAAGTCATAAGTTCACAACATTGCTATGAGATCGCTCTTGATAAACTGGGTTATATATTCTTTTCCCAGGTGTTTTCAATGAACAGAATTTCAGTGGAATAAAGTAATTGACCAACAAATGAATGAGATTCGGTTCTTATATTGTTTATCAAAGGAATGCTTGAATGTAGACTTTGGAGTGTGTATGTAGAAGACTCAACTTGGAATACAACACATAATGATTATCTTGAGCTTCAAGTTCACTGTTCAAGAACAAAATATAACAATGCACCTTTTCTGCCTTTAATTCCCTAAAATGTCACTTTACTCTCACTAACTGTTAGTGACAGGAATGAGATCTGAGTGCTGTTCTCTGTCTATCTACTTTTTTTTTTTTTTTTTTCTTTTTTTGGAGAGGTTTTTCACTATAGGGCGCGTGCGCTCGCCAGACAGACAGAAGAGACATAGAGACAGAAAGCGAGAAATCACCCCCCAGGGGGGATGGTCACGCCGCAATCCCTTCTCCTCCATTCTCCTCTCGGGATCTTGGGCACGCACGCACACGCGCCCGGCGTGAGTTGTAAGCCACCGGGTCCGAGACGTGAACCGCGGTCGACTACGTGGGAGTCCAGCGACATAGCCATTACGCTAACTGCTGGTTCCCTGTCTATCTACTTTTGTAACTTCAGAATTTGGTGACACCTCCCGAGCCCTGAAAGACTTTAGCAAAACATCACTCAAAGTAGGACATCTACCTGCCTCTCCTGAAACACAGCACGTAAGTGTTAACTCTCAACTCTCCTTTTTAGAGAAATCACAAATAAAAATTTATATGCCTCATTTATATATCTCATCTTTCCTGATTGCTTTACAATTCTTTTTCTCATACAAACTCAATGATACAGTCTTTTAAGTGGATCATACTGAAAAAGATGCATACTTGTTCACTCCTGTTTTGCTGCCCATTGCAGACACTTTATTATGGCTGATGGGTCTATTTCTCTGCTCAGCTTTTCCAATGGAAAGGACGCTGAGAGCAGCTCAAGCTGTAGCCATGCTTTTTAAAAAGGTTATTTGTTTCTTCAGCAAAAGAGAGAGGATGAGAGAGGCACTCCCAACAGGGCCTTCAGACGATGATCTCCTCCCAGCCGGAGTTTAAAACCCCATGCAACCGGCAAAGTGCTCATTCTCCGATATTATGAACTTCACATTGACACTATAAATTTACCGACTTCAAGCTAATCAAGGAAATGCTATGTAAATTTTAAAGCATGCTTTTAATGCCTGTTCACTAACAGCTTTATAAATGTTGATATGCTTGTTTTCTCTATTTCTAGTTTAATAGCTACAGGTAATTAAATAAAATCACAGTTTACTGCACCATTCATGTTTGCTTTGCTTTGCTGTAATCGCAAGGTTTACCTACAGACAAAAGAAAACTTTTCAATGAAAATGGAAACTTCTTTCCTGAGTAACTGTCGTGCTCCAGACAACATTAGCACAGCTTATAAGATACACTAAACATTAGCTACTAAAATCTGCTAATGCAGCATTTAAGCAGAAAAGATAGGTCAGGAAATTCAAAGTGATGACTGTGTACTATTGCTCATGCAAAACAATGTTCCAAGTGACCAGGTCACCATAGAAACTAGATATATATGTATACATAATACATAGTTTTCTAGATTTTATGCATTGAAACTACCAAATTATATTAAGTTTGTTTATATGCATTCTTATTTCTATTATAAGCCTAGATCAAATTGTATTCAAAGAGAATTTAGAATGTATGAGGCCTACTTAGATTACCAAGTGGGTGGAAAGCGCAGCTTACGTCTTGGGGTCATTGAAATTTTTTCTAAAATCTTATTTGCTTTCATTTAAATTAGCATTCATATATATTCTGTGAGATTGGCAATGTATTTGGCACAATTTTATTTTTGCTTTAAAACATAGAGGCCACCGTAATTCCATTTTTAAAATGCAGAAGCAATTCATAATTTATTTGCAATAAAATAGGCCTTTGCAAATTGTAATACAAATGTACTTTTATTCCAATCTAGTTTTTTTTGTTTTGTTGTTGTTCCTTGTTTCTTTTAAGAAGAAAGAATTGAACTCAATAAATTTCTTCTTCTATATTAAAGTAACTCATTAAACTATTAGTTCCTTGAATATTCTTACATTATTATGCAATAGAATGCTTAAAGGCAATTGTATATGTGTAGCAAGAAAATAATGTTTTATTTATTTAAAACTGGCCTTGTCCTCATAAACAAAGGTTTGAAATGGGTGACATTTATGGACTCTTCTTCCATCGCCCTTAGAACTCTGAGTCCCGATCCCCTGCCTCTCTCCCTGCCAAGGAAGGGCACGCAGGCACACACATTCGTGGCTCCACGTGTCCTTGTCTCCCTCGCCCATCCGTGGAGCAGTTTCCCCTATTTCATTTGGAGAACGAGGCTAACGCTGAATAGAGTACATATTCTTGGAGTTTCCGGTGCTCACTCGCTCCACACACGCCTGCATGTGGAGTGACGACAGGCTTCAAACTGCCGACAAAGCCAGCAGGGAAGGTGGTAGGAGGTGGTAGAGGTTGTGCTTTACTTAATAAATAATATAAAAGTGCTTCCAGCAGGAAAGTAATTTGTACGAAGGCACAAAATTATAGAAGATTAGAAATCGACAAGCATCAATGCTGGGATCACAGATTGCTAGGTATGAGTGTGTGTTTTTTGCCTTCTTTTTCTTTTCTTTTCTTTTTTATTTTTTTTCAGAGAGACAGAAAGCGAGAAATCACCTGGGTTGGGGGTATGGCCATGCCGCAATTCCTTTTCCTCCATTCTTCTCATGGGATCCTGGTCATGCATGCACTTGTACCAGCATGAGTTTTAAGCCACCGACCCAGGACTCGAACTACAGTGGACCACATGGGCGTCCAGTGATGTACCATTATGCCGTCTGTTGGTCTCTTGGTATGGGTGTGTTAAGCAGGAAGCTCTGAGAGTAGAATTACCAGTATCACAATTACACTTTGGCAGCTGAAGAGGAAAGAGAAAAATGAAGGATGGGAGATAAAATAAACAGGGTTGCTAGGTGCAAAATGTATCAACCATAAAAAAATATACTTTTCAAACTCGTAAACAAAATATTAATTAATATATTTTTAAGATATATAAATGATGCTAGTATATTTGATGATTTTTTTTTAAAAAATGTGATGTGCCCAGTGAAAAAGAGGAATGATATTTTTAAAAAAATACTTCATTGGCTGGGCGCAGGAAAAGACGTTTCTGGCTTTACAATTCTCTGCTTCTTACTCTCTGTCTTCTGTTGTTTGTGAAAATTCTGGCCATCTAGAACCCTTAGCTTCATCACTTTATGTTTGCGAGATGAGAGACAAAACACTGATGTAAAAGTGTCCCTCTTTCAAAACTTCCCCTGCCAGATGCTAATTTCTCATACCCTTTTGCCCTGCAAAAATAATTTTCAAATACAAAAGATAATGATTAGATATTAATAATTCTTTTTGATATATTGCTGAATACTACAGAGGAACTTAGAATTCATCATTTTATCTTTAGTCCATCTGGTTCAAAAAAATAGGAAGTAAGTCGTATCACCAAATACGGCATGCGATGTTTTTCTTTTGTGTAGAATTTCCAGGAAAGTCTCTGTAGAAAACTGATCCTCGTTGTGAGGTCTTCACATTCACGCACAGTTATGGAAGTCTTCCAACTCCAAAAGGAAGAAGGTAAAGTCTCAGTAACTTAAGTATATTTATTTTATGGTTAAAAGTTCAACTCTCCCAAATTTTCATCCAGGAGCATATCGTGTATTTTAGGCAAACAGAGCATTCATCAAAACATGACACTTCCTCTAGTCAGTTACGAGTTCTGCTTTAACTACAAAAAAGGTTATTTTGGTACAACTCTACATACATAAGTAAAATTTCCAACATTTGTATGGTAATTAGTTATACCTATATTTTCACAGCTGCAGGATACTGAAAATGTATAGGAGCATTTGATATGTCTGAACGTTTATCTTTTTTTTCCTCATATACGCTCTTTTTCTCTCTCTCCTCTATTATGAATGTGCGTGTGTATATATATTATATATACATATATTATATAAACATATATATACACATATATATGTATATCCTAGAGTAATTAATTCAACTGAACTTAATTCGCTTATGTGAAAGAATCACTGAGGTAAAACTGAACTATTCAACATTGCTGGTGCTTGCTGTGGACAGCAAAACTCTTACACTGTATAAGGTAATGTTTTTATATTAACGTAGACCTTCACCTCAAAATATGAATAACTGTTTAAGATTGATAGTGAGAAGCAGGGTAGGGGTTTTAGTGAGAGGCAGACTGGAAAGTTCAGCACAGGCCTGACAAGGAAACATCACTGGCCCTCTCCTTCTTATTCATACTCACTTTCTCCTTAGTAACACTTACCAAGTCTTTACAGAGCAATATGTCCTTTTGTGCATAAGCTTACGTTCCTCAGAGGAACAGAAAATCCAAGCACAGAACTTTACACACTGCAAGGCCTAGGCAAAATGGTTTTAATGCTTTTGTCTTTATTTTTTTTTTAGATTTTTTTTTTTTGGAGAGGTGATATGATCCTCTGAATACTATAGTTTGGGAAAAATAAAGTTCGTTTCCCTAATATATTGCCTCATATAATGACTTATTTAATCTCTTGATATACAGTCTCCATGTATAAAAATTTAGTAAACGTAAGCAGAGTATAAATCTTCAATAATTTAATCAATGGTCAAAAATTATTGTCAACATGTGATCTAATTTATCTGGCATAATAAGTTCAGGTATTTGAGTTGAGTTGGAGTCTTAACAAATACATTAGGTATATGTGTTAATTCTCTTAAGTAAGGCTTTTAGAAGAAGAGCTACTTAATCACGGATACATACATGTACTTAGCATAGATTTTAAAAGAATCCTTTATTGTATGAATTTGTCTCTTTAATGAAATACGGTGGTCTTCATATTAGTGTTTTCTAAGTTATTTCCTGGCATGAGCATGCATCACTGATTCTCTGCACCAGACCGAACTATAAAATAAATCTGTGAATCTTGAATTATTATTTAAGAAATTTGTGACCTCAGGAAAAAATATATTTGAACAACTGTTGATATAGGAAAGGTAGACTTGTTTTCTAAGTAAGTTCTCTTTTGCCTCACCCTAATCATTTTCCCACACAGGTCTGTCTTGGGGATCTTGCCTTTTCTAACTGAGATTTTCCCTACTTGGATGTACAAGTCCTTGGATGTGAATGACTTTCTAACACACATCCCAGCACAGAGCTTGGCCCTGTACTTCACACCTCTGTGTTCAGCAGCCTATGAGGATGCTAAATGCTATCTCTTGGGCAAAATGAAAACCACATGATCCCAAACCAAAAGCGTTAATTTTCATCCAAATCTTATTACTCTTTAATTATAGCACCATCAATGAAGTCATGAATCATAAACGCTAGAATTTTTCTGCCAATCTTTTATTCCTCTCAATCTGTTTATAAGTTGATTATCCAGTCACATTTCTTCCACGTTCTTATCAACTTTTATATCCACGCTGTCTGTTTCACCTCTACTGGTAATTCCTTATCTCAATCATCCCTTAGCTATTCTATGTGTTTCATCTACCAACATTTTGCAGACAATCCTTACTAAAACTAACAACAAAAACATGAAAATGTAATGCCTATTATCACCCAACTTCAAACTACTTAGTTGCTTCCTTTTGCCTGTTGTATAAAGTAAAAAAATCCATGGCGTACTATGAAGAGCTCACCATAATAAGGTCCCTGCCCAACCCTTGATATACTGTCTTCACATTCTGCTCCCATACATCTGAGATAGAAGTCAAGTGAAACTATTTGTTCATTCCAAACCACTGGGATTTTGTAACTATGCCTAGAATACTGAATTCCTGTGTTAAGATATAACAGCCCTGGGAAGTTGTGCCCCAACCTTTCGGGCTAAACAAAATTAGCTGCCTATTTCTTTGTGAATTAACTGAACCTTCTAAAAAACATTTTGCTTTTCATGATAAAAAAAAAATTGCATTATATACACTCTAAGCTCTCTGAAGCCATTAGGCCATATAGTAAGCTCACTGAGTTAAAATTCTATCTCATTTCTAATTGAGTTTTCTCAATTCTTGTGTTAGAATAATAACAGACATAAAGTAGGTATCTATTAACATTCATAGAATAAATCAAGTCCAAATCAGTCCTCATTAATCCACTTATCAAGTAAACTGAACCAATCTTCTTGATGTACAACACAGGAGAAAAATAAACCAGAGGGAAACTTCAGGGAATAAAAGTAGTGATAGAAATCATTATGATCATGATATTGGTGATGATTACAAAATGTCCCAAAGTGTTTTGAAGCAAACTAAATCTGTGGGCTTCAGGGTGGGAGTGAGGAGAGGCAGGGAAAAGCACTGTAGTGTGTCCATTGTAACAAAAGGCAATTAACAAACTTTCAAGGGTGTATTGTCGAATTTATAAATGAGATTTGTAAATATGTGACCCAGTTACTGGTGATAGCATACTAGATTAGAGAGTTATAATGTCTTTCATTTTAGGTCGTCTTTTGACCAAGAGTAATGGAATTAGTATATTCTGAAATTGACTTTAAACATTTATGGTTATGACTCATTTATTTCACATTACCGAGGATGTATATTGTTCTTTTTATTAATGACATTTACAATAAGTAGAAATATTCCTTTTCTTTTTCAGAGAGAGATTTTTGCTATAGGGTGCATGCGCTTGCAAGAGAGATAAAGAGACAGACAGAGAGATAGAGAAATAGAGAGATATCACCCTCCTGGGAGGATGGCCATGCCACAATCCCTTCTCCTCCATTCTCCTCTCAAGATCTTGGGCATGCACACACAGGGGCCCGGCATGAGTTTAAGCTGCTGGGTCTGGGACTCAAACTGTGAGCAACCATATGGGAGTCCAGCGATGTAACCATTAACCATCTGCTGGTCCCAGTAAAAATATTCTTAAAAATTAAGTATTTAAAGTTTTACTTCCAGGATGACAGCATAAGAAGCTCTATAGAAAAACACAAATAATAGTTGAAGTCTCCGAGAATTGTCTAAGGGCATCTATCAAATGACAAAACATGTATTTAAAAAAAAAAATCCTAAATTCTTGAAAGAACAGGAGACTCTGTATCATTTCAGTGTCTTCCCTCCCCTCAGCTCAGTGGGATGGAGGATTCATGAAAGTAGGTGTGGTCACGAAAACAGGGCTGCCTCTTTCATTTTCCAATCACAAGTTACTATAAACCCATGGGAGGTTTAGGACGTTATCATTCTCACCTCCTCCACGTCTCGGCTGAAGAGAATAAGTGCCTGGAGAGTTCATCCAAAAGGTTAGGAGGAGCTCTGTTTCAGGAGCCCTTTCACACAGGATGTTCTTCAGCAGATAGGGAAAACATGGAGAGCGAGTGCCCCGGCCCAGCAGAGGGCCCATGTTGGCAGAGGTAGGCTGTGAGAACTTGAAGCTATTGTCACATTCAGCGTAGAAGAGAATAGAAGCACAGAATTTTCCTGGGGAGATAGGAAGTTCACAATGGACAGAGCTCCAAAAACTCTCTGTAGAGGAAAGTGACTTTATTTTAAAGAGAGTGTTGGGAAGTTCACTCTTAGGGTATGCTTGAAAAAAACAGCTCTTTTTATTTTATAGCAAGAAACTAAACCAGAAGCCATCTAGTTCACCAAAGGGAATAAATCGAAGAGACAGCAAAGAAGAGCCCTACTGGACTTCAAAATCACCTCTCTTTTAATTTAACTGGGTCAGACTGCTGTACAATTTAAATACGAGGGCATTGTTGGAAACTGTAGAGCAGTCAACCAACAATTAAGGGACTTTAACATGAGGGTACAATACCAGATAAAACACGATATTAGCCAAAAGGTGAGGGAAAGTGAGAGTTGACGAAAGCCCTGTCATGTCTCATCAACTAGCTAGTAACAACAGAGACACAGAAATTATAAAAAGAGAAAAAAATGGAAATTCTGGATTTGAAAAGTACAATAATTTACATTAAAAGTTATTAGAAGGATTCAACAATAGACTTAATAGTCACAAAAAAAAAAACCCCCAAAAAAACAAAAAAAAAAAAAAAAACAAATTCCAAGTTCAACAGAGATCATGCAATTTGAAGAACAAAGAGAAAGTAGAAGGGGAAAAAATGAACAGTCTTATAGAAATGTGGACCACTTTAAGTACACATAATATAGCATAATAAGAGTATCAAGAAAAAAGAAGAAGAAGAAGAAAAAAAAGAAACTGAAAAACGTATTCAAAGAAGTCAAGAGCACCAGCAGGTGGCGTGGTGGTTAAGGCGCTGGACACTCCCAAATGGCCAACCATGGTTCAGGTCCCAGATCTTGTGGCTTGCTTTCTCTCTTTCCCTCTCTTTCTCTCTCTCTGTGTGTCTCTCTCTGATCAAATTAAAATAAATAAATGAATAAATAAAACTAAATAAAATAATTTAAGAAAAGAAGTCAAGACTGGAAACTTCTCATATGTGCTGATAAATATTAAGTTACACAGTCAAAAATTTTTCAACCAACTCCAAAAGAGGATAAATACAGAGATCCATACCTAGATATAGCACAGTAGATTCTAAAAGAAAAAGACATAGATAACAATCCTGAAATAAGCAAGAATAAGATTACTCACCACTCACATACAAGGGAAACTTAGATTAATCACTGACTTCTTAAAAAACAATGGAAGTGGGGACCAGCAGTTAGCGTAATGGCTATGTCGCTGGACTCCCACGTAGTCGACCGCGGTTCGCGTCCCGGACCCGGTGGCTTAAAACTCACACCGGGCGCGTGTGCGTGCGTGCTCAAGATCCCAAGAGGAGAATGGAGGAGAAGGGATTGCGGCGTGACCATCCCCCCTGGGGGGTGATTTCTCGCTTTCTGTCTCTCTGTCTCTCTCTGTCTGTCTGGTGAGCGCACGCGCCCTATAGCAAAAATCTCTCTCAAAAAAAAAAAAAAAAAAAAAAAAAAAAAAAACAATGGAAGTCAAAAGTTAATGTTATATTCAAAAAAATGAGAAAAAAATATCTATCAACAAAGAATCTTTCATCCAGCCAAATATCTTTTAAAAATGAAGGTAAAGCAGTACCAGCAGATGGCATAATGGATATGTGGCTGGATTCCCATGTAGTCAAATGTGGTTCAAGTCCCAGACCCGGTGGCTTAAACTCATGCCAGGCACGTGTGCATGTGTGCCCAAGATTCTGAGAGAAGAATGGAGGAGAAGGAATTGCAGTGTGGCCATCCCTTCAGGGGTTGATTTCTCACTTTCTGTCTCTCTCGGTCTTTCTGGCAAGTGCATGCACCTTATAGCAAAAACCTCTCCCAAAAAAATGAAGGTAAAGTAATTTTCAGATAAACAAAACTGGAATTATTTTTATTTTAGATAGGCTTACAATAAGTAATACGAAAACTCTTTAGAAGGATGTAAAGCTAAATGAAATTCAAACCTACACACAATAAAATGAACAACACAAATATAGGTACTTCTAGAGCTATGAAAAACTACATAAATGTGTAAATAATTTTATTTTTTTTCTTTAACTAATTTTAAAAGTAATTGTATAAAATAAATATTTTGGGGCTTGCAGGGCGATGGTAGTTGGGGAACTGGACTCTCATATAGCCAACTGCTATTTGAGTTCCAGACCTCATGACTTGGAAATCACACAAGTTGTGTGTGTTTCCATGCACAGAATCCCGAGAAGAGAAAGGAGGAGAAGGGATTGTAGTGTGGATATCTGCTAGGGAGTGATTTCTCACTTTTCCTCTGTCTCTCTCTCTCTCTCTCTCTCTCTCTCTCTCTCTGTCTCCAGTGAGTACACACGCCCTATGGGAAAAATGTAAAATAAATGTGTATAATTGTATTGTTTAGTGTATAACATATAAGATATAGCATGTTTAACAAAGAGCACACGTAGGAGGGGGAAGGGGTTTGATACCATTGATAAAAGGATAGAACCAGAAATGGTTCATAAAGGGTGACTATAACAAAATCTCTGTGTGTATATATATATATATATGTATATATATATATATATATATATATGTGTGTGTGTGTGTGTGTGTGTGTGTGTGTACACATATGAGGATCTTCCAAAAGTTCATAAAAATATGTATTATGAAAAAGCTGTGCATGGATTTCAAAATGTTTTTGCACCAAAATAAACTTGTATTCTAATTTCATTTTTCCATCAACTTGTTGAAGTCCCCTCATACTTGGTCTCATTTCTTTTCTCAGCTTCCATAATAGCTATATGAATGTGTGAAGCAATCTGAAGCAGCCGATCTATGGCTTTGCAGCCCATATAGATGTCACATGTATAGTAACAGGACGAAGAAGGGCAAGATAACACAGAAAGATGACACAGAGCCACTAGAAGTAGCATTCCTATGTCCTGGGAACCAGCAGTTAGTGTAATGGCTATGTCGCTGGACTCCCACGTAGTCGACCACGGTTCAAGTCCCGGACCCGGTGGCTTAAGCGTGCATGCCTAAAATCCCGAGAGGAGAATGGAGGAGAAGGGATTGCAGCGTGACCATCCCCCCTAGGGGGTGATTTCTCGCTTTCTGTCTCCATGTCTCTTTCTGTCTGTCTGACAAGCGCATGTGCCCTATAGCAAAAACCTCTCCAAAAAAAAAAAAAAAAAAAAAGAAGAAGTAGCATTCCTATGTCTTGCTGGAATTTTAAGTCTGGTGTCGTCTAAGTTAAAGTATATGTGGCAATCCCTAAAGGAACAACAAAGAAAATAACTCCAACATGTAATGAAAAAAGTTAAGTAGTTTGAAACACTTAAATTTGAATGGAGAGTAAAGGTTCATATATACTGCTTGTAGTCCTCATTTCTTTTCCAAAATCCTGTGACCACAGATTACACCATTTTCAGTAATTGGAAATCATCCATATGAACATAAATCACCATTTTCAGTAATTGGAAATGATCAATATGAACATAATTCACGATATTAATGTGTTCAAATCGCTATACTGTAATGGGAAGTTGATGTTTATAGAACTGTTTACCATTAACCTAGCTGCCTTGTATTCACTTTTGTTACTCGGCAAGTGATAATCCCTTCTTTGTGTTCACATCACAATGCATATTAAAATATGCTTTATTGATTTACATGCTTTTCATATTTATCTCTATCCTAGCAACAAACTCAGGGTGCTTCAAAGGGTAAACACTAAATAAATGACTTGACTGAAGACTAAATAGAAACTTGCAGATTAACCACTTGAAGTGGTTAAGAGGCAGGACTCTGTTTTGAATATTGACGAACCCCCTTACTGGCTGTACTTCCTGCACTTAAACTCTATCTGCTTCAGTTCTCTCATTTGTCAAAAGAAGATAAATGCGGTGCTTATCTCATAGGCTGCTGTGAGGATTACTACCTAAGACAGCCCTCAGAACTGGATCTGGCCTACGGTGGCATCGTTTGTGCCTGCCCATATTATTAGCATGTGTATATGTATCATCTAGTTTGGTTTCTCTGGCAGATCTTTCGCTCCTTCATGTTCTTTTAAAATTTGCTATCTGAGTCATTTCTAGATAAAACTTTATATTTTCTTAGTTGTTTGCTATTTGAATGTCCATTTTCCTTGGGAGCTAGCTTAATTGTAAATAAGAAAGAATAACCACAAAGTGTAACAAAGTTGTCTGCAAACTTTCAAGACTTCAACTAAGAAAATAGGATTATTATTATTATTATTATTATTGGTAATTCTAATTATAGCAAAGGCTCAGTGAAGGTAGTGGCTTGTAAGCGAGGGTTAGGCTTTCGGTACTGTTTTTCCCCTGGTAATCAAATGGACCTGTTTTTCCAACTAGTCACCATACTTCCTTCATTTTCATTCATCTGTTCTCTGATAAATGGTCTGATGGCTCATGTCGGAAAGAGAGTGGTGAAATTCATAGCAAAGTTGAATCTGCATTGTGAAGCCTCCTTGACTGGCAGCTGATGGTAACTTACAGAGGTCTGTGTTTGTTAAGTAATTTTCTGTTATTTAAAATTCTCCTCAAAGAACAGATGCTAATCTGGAGTCCTACTGATCAACAACTCAAGACCAGTGCTAAAGAAAAAAGGCTCCAAAGTTGCATTTATTTAATGTTTAATTTATCATGTCCAAGGGCTATAAGCAATCATGGTATGTCGCCGTCTCTAGTTTTGAGTTACACATTCACCATCACCAAACATTCCATTCAGTGCATGTGTCTCTGAGATCCTGAAGTCTTTTGCTTTGGAATTATAAAAGGTGCAATAACCTCCTTCTATGTTAATTCAACTCACTATTTTGGAATCTTGTGAGATGCATCATATTTTAAAAAAGAGATATTCTGCCGGTGACCCAGGGTCCCTTCTGATCAATGTGCAGAAACCGAACATTAAGTTACTTCTAGTAATTAAATATCTCTTTTGAGACTGTGTAAAATATAATTTTTCTTTCTTTTTTTTATTTTGAGAGGTTTTTGCTATAGAGCATGTGCGCTCGCCAGACAGAGAGAGACAGAGAGACAGAAAGCGAGAAATCACCCCCCAGGGGGGATGGCCACACTGCAATCCCTTCTCCTCCATTCTCCTCTTGGGATCTTGGGCATGCACGCACACTTGCCCGGTGTGAGTTTCAAGCCACCAGGTCCAGGACGTGAACCACGGTCAACTACATGGGAGTCCAGTGACATAGCCATTACGCTAACTTCTGGTCCCTAAAATATAATTTTTCTAAGAATGAAAAGACAAAAACTTATCATCCTAAGCAAATGTTCTAAACTGTAAGATCTTGATTTGTTTCATATGTACAGGAATTTCTTCTTAACATTAGTTTTAATGCCTTAAAACTTAACGCTTGTAAGTAAAATGTGGCAGATTCCCTTTGACAACTCTGAGAACAATGCTAATATTCATGTTGTATTTAACAATGTCCTGGAATCGCAAGGAAAGTTTCCATGGTTCCTAAAAAAAATTTTTTCTGTAGATATTTTTGCCATAAGGTGTGTATTCTCACAATAACTTGTCCTCCATTCTCCTCTCCGGATCTTGGGCATACACATACACATATGCCTGGCCTGATTTTCAAGCCACTAGATCCAGGATTAGAACTGTTGTCTGCCATGTGGGAGTCCAGCAACATAACCATTAAGCCATCTACTGGCTCCCCTAAAAATCTTTAATTTTCAGAAAGCTATTTATATCCTCAAGATGCTAGCTCAAATAGATTCCTCTTTCATTTGGAGATAATTCTAACAAAGCAGGTTAGTGCAGAGTTTTTCAAAGGTGGCACTATTCACTTTGGGGCACCACCTTCCTGTGCTCTGAGATAACACATCTCTGGCTTCTTTACACCAGATGCAATTAGAACCTCTTCGTCTTTGGATTGTGACAATCCCAAATATGTCCAGACATTACCAACAGCCTAATCTGGAAAGAAAAGTGTACTAGCTTCTAATATTTTATAACAGATTGCCCCATACTCAGTGGCTTAAAACAACACAAATTTAGGCCAGCGGGTGGTGTGTTGGTATAAATGCTGGACTCCCACATAGATGACCACCATCCAAGTCCCAGATCTGGTGGTTTGCTTTTTCAGTTTCTCTCTTTCTATCTCTCTCTCTCTCTCTGTCTCTGTCTATCTCTGGTGAGAACACATTTTCTAATGCAAACTTAAAAAATAATAAATTAATTAAATGAATAAATGCCTTTTTAAAAACCACACAAATTTATTTTCTGGTATGTCTTGAATGTTTTTTCCTCAAAAATTTATGTTGGAATTTAATTGGTATCGGTAGATAGGGCCTAGGAAAAGGTGTCTAGGTCATGAGGGATTGGTTTTCATGAGTGGATAAATGCCATTATAAAAAGAGCTTTGGGGAAGACCAGCAGATGGTGTAATGGTTATGTCACTGGACTCTCATGTAATCGAACTGGACCTGGCGACTTAAACCTCACACTGAGTGCATGTACGTGCATGCCCAAAATCCCAAGAGGAGAATGGAGGAGAAGGGATTGCGGTGTGGCCATCCCCCCTGTGGATGATTTCTTGCTTTCTGTCTCTCTCTCTGGTGAGCACATGCACCCTATAGCAAAACTTCTAAAAACAAAAAAAACTTTGGGGAGTAGGCTTTCTCTTTTGTCCTCCCACCTTCCCTTCTACCATGTGATGATGCTAGCAGGGTCCTTGCCACCTGCTAGCACCTTGAACTTTTCAACCTCTAGAACTAAAAGCCAATACATTTCTCTTTGGTATAAATTACCCAGTCTCAGATATTCTATAATAGAGGAGAAATGAACTAAGAAATCATCATATATTTTCCATGATTAGGAGTTTGGGTGTGTATAGGAAAGTCTTCTGTACAGGATTTCACTAATCTGAAATCAAGGTGTTGCTTGGTGCTTCAGTTCTCATTTATGGCCCCGAATCTTCTTTCAATCATAATGGTTTTGGTAGTTCTGTGGAACTTCTAGAACCCTCAGTTCTCTGACACATAAGCAGTGTAGGCAAATCACAACAGGAACGTTTCTTTTTCTCTAAGCCAATAAGGAGGCTATCTTTCAAACTTCAATTTCCACTTTAGTCACTACAATGCAGTCCCTTATAAGGTGATTTAATCACAGGACCAACTATCCATCGTCACTTGCCATATAATCCAACTTAACTAAAGGAGCAGCTATCCCATCATGTTCATTCAAGATAAAGGAACTAAATGTACAAGAGCTAAGTACAGTGGTCTGAACGTTTTGTCCTTTTAAAAGTTCGTAGGTAAAAATTCTAACCCCAAGATGATAGAAACATGTGGGCCCTTTGGGAGGAAGTAGTTCATGAGGCTGGTTGGTCCCCCAAAGAGCTAGTTCATCCATCCCTTCACCATGTGAGGCCACAGTGAAAAAGTGCTCTGAGTCATGAAGTCAGCCTTCCCTGAACCCTGTCATGATGGTACCCTAATCTTGGACTTCCCACCCTCCAGAACTGTAGGAAATAAATTAATGTTGTTTATGAGACACATAGTTTGTGGGGTTTTTTTTTTAGAGGTTTTTGCTATAGGGCGCGTGGGCTTGCCAGAAAGACCGAGAGAGACAGAGAGATAGAAAGTGAGAAATCATCCCTCAGGGGGCATGGCCACGCCACAATCCCTTCTCATCCATTCTCTTCTTGGGATTTTGGGCATGCACGCACATGCGCCCGGCGTGAATTTAAGCTGCCAGGTCCAGGACTCGAACCACGGTTGGCTACATGGGAGTCCAGCAACATAGCCATTAGCTAACTGCTAGTCTCTAGTTTGTGATATTTTATTGTAGTAGCCCAAACAACTAAAACAGATATGCAAGATAATATTTTTATTTTGCCTACCACAAAGGGTCAGGCCTGAGAATTAATTATATGCTGACCATTTAATGTAAGATAACAAATCTTTATGTATAAATTTCAATTTGTGAAAAATTTTTCTTTTTTTCCATTTATTTACTTATTTACATTTTTCCACAAACATTTACTTTACATATCAAATTTTTGGCTCATACTCCACAGTTCTTGACAGTTAATAAACAACTTTCAAAATTTCCAAAACACTGAGTTTTAAGGATAACTTTCAAAATATTTGTTATAATTTTGTTTGCGACTCTATAACAGAGACAATATGGTTATAAATATTTTTGACAAAATATTTACATGTCAGCTACTCAAACTATTGAGAAGCAAACACCCAGCATACAATTCACACATGAACCTTCCCAACTCAGTTCTGCCTAAGAAGTATTCTGTGGTTTACCACCTGCTAGCAAAGATCAGTCTTTTCTTTCCTTCAAAGTCTTCCTCAAGATAGTCCACTGGCTATGGCTGCTCTTTGAAATCTCTACTGATTACAATGCTGTGCTGGAAAAGTCTAGGTTATTTTATTGTATGGATTCTTTCATATGTCTTCTCTAATCCTCTCTGTCAAGCAGAAATGTTTATGGTGCCAGATGATCTTTCCAAGAGCTTCCGTTGGCTTTCTTGAGATCCACCTTAATTTCATACTTTTCTGGCCATATCTTCAGATATGACATTCAAGTCAAAGCACTGGCAAGGAGTATTGCTAATTTCTCATGCAAGGCAACAGATATTATTGAACTTGTTCAAATAACCTTTCTGCCACAAAGTAAGAATACTCACAAATATTTTTCAGTTTCAGAGGGGTCAAGAAAGAATAAAAGTTTATGTTTCAATGTAAAAAAAACAAACGATCAAGCAAAAAAATGTTTTAACAAATTGCTGAACCTATCAACAGCTCAAAAGAAAGCAAAATACTTTAGTCTGGAAAACAAAGCATAGTAATAAAAAAAAATCGATAATATTTTAGTCAAAAGTCATAAAATTCTCTTTCACCAGTTCAGTCTCATGGCATTAATCTCTGTTAAATTTGCAGTATTACTGTGGTCTGATCTATCCGTTTAAATCCTGCAAGTTAACATTCAACATTATTATTGATAATTCCAGACTTGTCCCTAGTAGTTTCTTGATTGCTTTTTATTCTTTCATTTCTGTCTGTTTGTCTTTAGTTTTCCTGAAAAAGCACTGCTTTCAGAACTTCTTGGAGAGCTGGTTTGGTGTTAGTGTTCTTTCAGGTTTTGTTTACCTAAGAATGTTTTTATATTTTCTTCCCATATGGAGGATAACCATGCTTAGTATAGCATTCTTGATTGAAATTGTTTTTCATTTATTGCTTTTAATATATTTTCCCACTCCCTCCTTGCTCTCATTGTTTCTGATGCGAGGTCCAATGTTAGCCTGATGGAATAATCTTTGTAAGTAATCTGATGTTTCTCTCTTGCCAATTTTAGTATATGTCTTTGTCTGTGGATTTGGTCAATTAGGCTATGATGTGCCTTGGAGAAGATCTTCTTGGGTTGGTTCTACTAGGGGTCCTTTGCATTTCTTGGATCTGGATGTTTGAATGCCTCTCTAAATTTTGAAAGTTTTCTTCCAGGATTTCATGTAATAGATTATCAATGCCCTTATTAATTTCTTTACCTTCTGGGATACCAACTACCCAGATGTTTGGGTGCTTTATGGTATCTAGTGTCTCTCGTATATAATGCTCATTTTGGGGGGGTATTTTCTCAGTCTTTTTGGTGATTTTTTTCTAGGTCAGAGATTTAGTCTAAAACATCTGAGATTCAGTCTTCTGCATGCTCTAATCTGCTTTTAATACTTTTGGGGAGGTTTTGATTTCCTATATTACAGTCTTCATCTCTAACAGCTCCATTTGATTCTTTTTCATGGCATGTATTTTTTCTTTCAAATTGTAAAAGAACTTCTTCACCTCCTGGAACTCACTGTCTCTTTTCTATTGCGCCTTCTGGGGTTCATCGACTCTCATCTCTTGCATCTCGTTTAAATTTGTCACTATGAATATTCTGAATTCTTTATTGGAAATTTCCACGAGTTCCATTGTACTATCTGTGGAGGATGAAGGGTTGTTCTTTTCCCTTGGGGGAGATATATTTTCTTGGCTTCTCACATTTCTTGCGCCTCTGTGCTGGTTTCTGGTCATCTGATGGATTATACATTTCTTCCTAATTTCTTAGAGTTAATTCTAAGTGTACAGAGGTGTGTGGGAGATGATTCACAATCTCTCTGCCGTTCTATTTCCCTGATGTTCACCAAGCAACCTGCACTTTTGACTTAGGACCTGGATACTACAAAGGCCTCACAGTTTCTAGGGAATAGGTGCACCTGGGCTGAGCTGTGGCGTTTCAGCTGAGTTCAGAGGTGTGTGGGAGGAGAAGAGTCGCACCCTCTGCAGCTCCGTACTTACACTTCTTCCTGCTGCTTACTCTGCGGTCTCTTTTCTCTGAATTTTAGTCATTTGGTAGTGTATTCACTTTTGGCTAATTGCTTAGAAATTTCTGCAACTGTAAGATCATGTATTTCCCTTTACTGCAAGGCACTTCTGAGATAATCTCCCTCCTCTGCTGTGTTTTGCAACACGGTATCCACAGAAAGAGATATTTTTTTTTTTCTTTTTTTTCTTGGAGAGGTTTTTGCTATAGGGTGTGTGCACTCACCAGATAGACAGAGAGAGACAGAGAGACAGAAAATGAGAAGTCACCCCCCCAGGGGGGGATGGCCACACCACAATCCCTTCTTCTCCATTCTCCTCTCGGGATCTTGGGCTCACACGCACACGCGCCCAGTGTGAGTTTAAGCCACCGGGTCCAGGACTCGAACCATGTTCTACTACATGGGAGTCCAACAACATAGCCATTACGCTAACTGCTGGTCCCAACAAAAAGAGATTTTGAGTTCATATTTATAAAGAGGAGTTTTTGTCCTTCAGGCAGCAGTTTCAGTAAATGCTGAAGATTTCTGTGACCCTAAAAGTATTCAGATGTTCAGACCTAAGCCTGTCTGAACACTCAGCAGGTGGAGGCTGAACAGCAGAGTGAGAAAGTAAGGTGAAAAAATAAACAGGAAAGGAAAAAGAAAAGAAAACAAAGAGGGAGGAAAAAAAGACAATAACAACGAAAAACAAGAAAAAACCTTTTTGACTCAAAAAATGAAAACACACTTCAGATTTATATGGCTTCTGTCTAAGCTGCGGGGTCCAGCATATGGAGTTTAGAGCAGGGATTCAGTTGCCTGGTTCCTGAACACAGCAGGATTTAAGTGGCTTCTGAAATTAGCAAGAGAAAGGAGAGGTCAGAAGTGAGAAGTGTTTAAAAATTTTAAAAATAAATTAAGAAATAGAGATTCAGAGACAGAGAGAAGATGGAGGCTGCCCTACCTGTCTGAGCTTTCTTGGGGTCTGGAAGATGGGGTTTAGAGCAGAGATTCGGTCCCTTTGGTCCCTGAACATATCAAGACACACCTCAAATACAAATGGCTTCTGCAATTAGCAAGATAAGGGAGAGGTCAGAGGTGAGAAGTGTTTTAAAAATTAAAAAAAAAAGAAGATAAAATTCAAAGAGAGAGAGAGAGAGACAGAGAAAGACAGAGGTTGCCCTGCTTGTCTGAGCTCTTTTGGGGTCTGCAAGATGGAGTTTAGAGCAAAGATTCAGTCACCTTGCTTCCTGAATACAACAGGACACACCTCAGATTTAAATGACTTCTTAGCTTTATTTGGGGGGTTTGTCCTTTTTTTTTTAACTTTTTTTTTAAAGAACCACTTTATTCAACTTTGTCTATCTACCTATCTATCTATCTATCTACTATTTATTTTAATTTGACCAGGGATGGACAGAGTGAGAGAAAGAGAGAGCAAGTGACAAAGCAAGTCACCCAGTCCAGGACTTGAACCACGGTCAGCTATGTAGGAGTCCAGAGCGCTTAGCCACCACACCACCTGCTAGCCCCAAGATTATGAAAAAATTTAAGACTAGAACAACATGTTTAATGACAAAATAAGGAAATAGTGAAAAAAATCTAAATTATTGAATTGTTCAAAAATAATTGAACAGAACATCTGAAGACATCAATATCATAAAAATCAAAGTGGAAAAAATTTTCAAATTCAAATAAACTGCCAAAACAACACAATGCAACATGTGAAATTTTACTAAATACTTGCAATGCATTGAGTAGTTTCTGTCTTCCCCAAAATGAAACCCTTATTCCAATGTGATGGTCCTGGTGGTGAGTAATTAGCTCGTGTGAGTGGAGTCCTAATGCTTATAAAGTGGCCCAAGAGCTACCTGGTCCTCTTTGTGCATGCGAGGACACAAGGAGAAGTAGGAAACCTGGATTCCAGAAGAACTTCATTAGAACTTCACTAGAACCCAACCATACCGGTATTCTGATCTCAGACTCCCAGGCTCAGAACTGCAGGAAATAAATTCCTGTTATTTACAAGCCACTCAGTCTATGGTACTTTGTTATATCAGCCTGAATCGACTATGACGATACTGAATTAAAGAAAGGAAGCAAGTGAAAGAAGGGAAGGAAGGAAGAAAGGAAGAGACGGTGGAAGGAAAGGAGAGGGGAAGGGAAGAAGAGAGGAAAAGAAAAGGGAAGGAAGAGAGAAAGGGAAGAAGTAACTCTGGTTGTGTAGAATGAAGTCTTATTGATAGAGCATATGCTATATATCTACTATAAAGCATCCAATATCTGCAAATTATTTTCACTAATTCAGCACTTAAAAGAGAGAGAAAGAGAACAGAGGTGATAGAATTATGGGCTAACTTGTGTCCCCACCCCCAATATTTATATGTTGACATCTTAAAGAACCTCAGAATGTGACTGCATTTGCAGATAGAGTATGTAAAGAAGTAATTAAGTTCTAATGAGTTCATTAGAGTGGGCCCAAATCCATTATGACTTAAATCTTTAGCGGAAGAAAAATCTGGACCCAGTAGGTACAGGAAGAAGACAATACAGAGACATAGAGAGAAGATGGCCTTCTGCCAACCAAGGAGAAAGATCTCAGAAGAAACAAATTCTGCTGAGAAAGTCTATGGAACTTTGTTACAACAGCCCTAAAAAACTAACAGAGATAGCTAGATATAGATGGGTAGATGAAGATATATAGAGAGCAGACTGAGAGATGTTATAGATGAACTAAGAGGGTAGAGGAGAGCCACCCTAAATTCCAACTGTACAGATTTTTTTTTTTTTTTGGAGAGGTTTTTGCTATAGGGTGCGTGCGCTCGCCAGACAGACAGAGAGAGACACAGAGATAGAAAGTGAGAAATCACCTCCCCAGGGGGGATGGCCATGCCGCAATCCCTTCTCCTCCATTCTCTTCTCGGGATCTTGGGCACACACGCACACGCGCCCGGTGTGAGTTTAAGCCACCGGGTCCGGGACTCAAACCGCGGTCGACTACGTGGGAGTCCAGCGACATAGCCATTACGCTAACTGCTGGTCCCCCAACTGTACAGATTTTAAACTAAGAACTATGCGCTTCCATAACTGTGGTAAAACGTAAGAAGACAACATAAGAAGAAAATATCAGGCACACTACCCTGTAGTTCTGAGAAGCAAAGTCCGAAGTCAATGAAGCAAGGGGCCAGCCCTGTTGTGCAGCTGTTAGGCCCTACGCAGAGGAAGAGGGATCTCACAGGACCATGAGAGTTTGAGTATTCTCCCCCATGGCTTGAAAAATATGCCAGGCATGCAAATGCCCAAGATTCTTATGGGAGGAAGAATTGGAGGAAAAATGAGTGTGGCACGACCAGGCCCCATACAGGGTGCTCTCTTTGTCTCGCCTTTTTTTTTTTTTTTTTTTTTCCTGTCTTTCAGACACTTATGCCCTAGAGTCTTGGAACAAAAAAAAGTCAATGAAGCAAATACTGAAAGCGTTAGCCTTAGCACCAAAGAGCATAGTTCTCAACAGCTCACTGGAAAGTCCGTGTACTCCTGT
This sequence comes from Tupaia tana, assembly GCA_026018925.1. Classification (NCBI taxonomy): domain Eukaryota; kingdom Metazoa; phylum Chordata; class Mammalia; order Scandentia; family Tupaiidae; genus Tupaia; species Tupaia tana. The sequence goes on from JAKSZU010000006.1 coordinate 93,721,609, forward strand.
GTTTCTAGGAAGGTGCTGAGTCATGTCCTTCCTTTCTCCAATTCACACATTGAAATCCCATTCCCCCCAGAATGTGCCTGTGTTTAAAGGGGTAATCAAGTTAAAATAAGGCACTTTGTCTTTTATCATGGAACCTACTCCAATTTGATTGATGTCCTCATGAGAAGACTAAGGTACACAACCCAACACTCAGGGTGCCCGTGTACAGAGGGTTGGCTATGTGAGGACGAAGCAGCAAGAAAATGGCTGTCAGTGCAGGAGAGGAGCATCCAGAGAAGCCAAGTCTGCTCCACCTTGATCTTGGGCTCCCAGCCCCTAAAACTGTGAAGAAATAAATTTTGCTTCTTAAAGCCACTCATGCTGAGATATTATGTTATATGTAGAAGCCCCAGAAACCTAACACGGAATGGTTTCTGATTCTCTGTCTGTAGCAGCAAAGAAGTTGGTTCTAAAGAAAATGTCAGGAAGCCAAAGTGAAACTCATGTCAGATGCATGTCTTTGAGAAAATAGCTTCTCTTCTTCTGCCTTCTAAATCCCATGGTTATCTTATAGGAATTAGGGTTCAGGGAAATAGTTTTCAGCTTTTCATTTGCCTGCAGAAGAGACCTTAGAAGTTGTTTTGGTGAATCTAAAGTGACAACTAATAATGAAACATAGTATTGATCAGAACACTTAGGGAGAAATAAATAAACAAACATACACACACACACACACACACAAACACATACATGTACATATTTGTAAACATTGTTTTTGTAAACATTGAGAGCCTACTTATAGATGTGAAAGTCAAATTTTAGTGATTTATTATTCCAAAGGATTTCAAAATTTAATTTAAATGACAACACACACTAATACCCCAAGTATTTGTCAGAATTTAGAGTAATCTTTTCTAAATGAACACATCTTCATTTCATATCTCAAAGATTAGCACAATAATGTAATTTTCTTATAAAAATGGTCAGCTCATATTAAAAAATAAAATCATCTAGGGCATGAGGACATAAAACACCCTGAACAAGAATCATACAAAAAATAAGAGACCACATGCATCAAGAAGAGAGAATGCAAGACCTAGAGATAAAGGGAGAGAAAAAAAAACTAACACTCAAATTCTTTACATAATGGTATTTTCACAGATTGTATTATTACACTTTCTATATTTAAAAAAAGCAAGAGATATCTTGAAAATCTTTGTTGGGTATAGGAAATAAGAACATCTCTTGTTATAAGGGAGATGCAAATCAAAACCACAATGAGATATCACCTAACCCAAGTCAGAATGGCTATGTTCAAAAACAAAAGAAAAAAAGATTATTTAATGCTAGAAAGATTGGTGGGAATGTAAATTAGAACAGTCACTGTAGAAAACAGTGTGGATGGGCTAGCAGGTGGTATAGTGGTTAAGATGCTGGACTCCCATATGGCCAACCCTGATTCGAGTCCCAGACCCAGTAGCTTCAAAATGATGCTGGGCGTATGTTTGTGTGTGTGCCCAAAGTGCCAATAGGAGACTGGAGGAGAAGGGATTGATGTTTAGACATCCCCTCTGGCAGGTGTTTCCTCCCTTTCCCTTTCTTTGTCTCCAGTGAACACATGTGCATTATGGCAAAAACTCTAATAAATAAATAAATAAATAGCGTGGAGGCTACTCAAAAACCTAAAAATAGGACTACTCTAAGACCCAGTAATCCAACTCCTGGGTATTAACCCAAAGGATAGGAAATCACTCTGCCTGGGACATTTGCACATCCACATTTATTGTAGCATTATCCATGATAGCTAAGTCATGGGATAAACCCAAGTGATCCAAGACTGGTGACTAGATTAAGAAAATGTGGCACATATACATAATGAAATGCTACTCAGTCATAAAGAAAAATAATATCCTGTCATTTGACACAAAAAAGGATAAGCCTAGAAGACATAATGCTAAGTGAAATAAGCCAGGTTATGAAAGACAAACATGTATGTCCCCACATAACATAAACCAAATGTCTGCACTCTGAGGGAGACAGAAAGACTCAATGACATAGAAGGAAGAAGAGTAATAGTAAATTCCAGAAGGTGCAGGGAGTATGGGGACAAGGAGTTCTGAAGACAATGATTAACAGACACAAGAATGTATGGCAACAAGTCAAATAGGTTATGGAAGTGTATACCACAGCAGACTAAAACTGTCACTAACAATTCAATATACACTTCTAAAAAAACACTAGTAGAGGGAACCAGCAGTTAGCGTAATGGCTATGTCGCTGGACTCCCACGTAGTCGACCGCGGTTCGCGTCTCGGACCCTGTGGCTTACAACTCATGCCGGCGCGTGTGCGTGCGTGCCCAAGATCCCGAGAGGAGAATGGAGGAGAAGGGATTGCGGCGTGACCATCCCCCCTGGGGGGTGATTTCTCGCTTTCTGTCTCTATGTCTCTCTCTGTCTGTCTGGCGAGCGCACGCGCCCTATAGCGAAAAACCTCTCAAAAAAAAAAAAAAAAAAAACACTAGTAGAATTATTATCAAATGTTCTAACATAATGTTCAACAATATCAAAGATGGACATGTCTATATTTTGATTTGATTATTACCTACATCTTCATGCTCTGAAAAAATGCACTGTATCCCACAAGGATGTACAGCAATTATATGCAAACCAGAAATTGCAATAAAAATGAATTTTAAATAAAGAAATATAGGGAGAAATAACATTTCAAAAACAAATTAAACCATCCTGAAAACAAAAGGAGATAGATAGCAAGAGTATGGATAGGAAATAAAATTACCCAGAATATTGTACAGGATAAACCAGTTACAAAAAAGGAAAATAAAACTAAGGTACATACATGGATGACAGCCCTCAGTCTAATACGCTACAACAAACACTATTGGTGCTTGGTTCATACCCAGTAGTCTTTTCACTTCAACACACTCTGTGTCAACTTCTAACAAGTGACTCTTATATTGTTTTCTCTTTGTTTGAGGTCATTTCCTGGCTGCCACAACACACTAAACTGCCACATGAGTCAGAAAATTAATCTGACATACACAAAACAGGTATTACCCTCCAACAGTGGCCTTCAGGAAATAGTACAGACATACTCAAGTACTCATCCCTCACGTAGGATAAGGTGATGTATGTATTTTCCCAGTAACCAAAGTTCTTTAGTATATTAAGGTCCCATTACCACATTGGTAACCATTACTATCAGTGTTTGAAAGGAAATGTATTCATGTCTGCCTCATTTCTCTATTCCCTTGCAGAGACTAAAGCCATAGATGTGGAGACTCTCAAGCTTTCAGATAATTAAAAAATTGCTTAATAATAGCATAGTAAGAAGAGATTTACTAATAAGATACATTAACTAGGGCCAGCAGGAAGCATAGTGGTTAAGGCACTGGACTTTTACATGGCTATTTGAGATTCAAGTCCCAGACCAGGTGGCTTGAAAATTACACCAGGTACGTGTGCATATATGCCCAAAATCTCAGGATGAGAACGACGGAGACGAGATTGTGGTATGAGCCTCCCCCTGGGGGATGATTTCTCCCTTTCTCTCTCACTGTCTCGTTCTGTCTCTCTTTAGGGAGCACTTGTGCCCTGTGGCAAAACCCTTAAAAACAGATACATTAATTACATTAATCAATTTGAATAAATAAATTAATGGGTGATAAGCAAATGACAACTTGAGTTACAATCTGGAAGAATATATTATGACACATTTACTCAAAAAGATTAATATAGAAATAAAAATAATAAAACATTATAAATTAATTTTAAAAAGATAACTCAGAAACTAGACCAAATCTGCAAGAGGAATGTTATAAAACATAGATCTGAATGGCCAACACAATTATAAAAAGATGGTCAAACTCGTAAGTAATCATTTAAATACATATTAAAACTAAAAGGAGATATGGGTATTTACACACCTGAGTGGCAAGTATGGAAGAACGTGAAAACTTTTTGCCAAATATGTGGAGTAATGGGAACTCTCATACAGTGACAATAGAAGCATAAATTGTCACAGTTTAAAATAGTTTGGTGGAGCCAGTGGGTAGCGTGGTGGTTGAAGCACTGGACTCCCACATGGCCAACTGAGTCCCAGGACTGGAGAATTGCTTTCTCACTATCCCCTCTCTTTCTTTCTCTTGTGTGTGCACATACCCTGTAGCAAAATAATAATAATAATAAATAAAATTAACAAATAATCCTTTAAAAAGTAGTTTGGTGGGCCTGGTGGCACAAAGTTTAAGGTGTGGGGCTCTCCACATGACTGACCATGGTTTGAGTCTTGGACCAGAGACGTGAAACTCATGCCAGGAATATGTGTGTGCATGCCCAAAATCTTGAGGAGACACTGGAGGAGAAGGGATTGTGGGGTGATTTCTTACTTCCTGTCTCTCTCTGCCTCTCCAGAGAGTGCACATGCCCTACACCCTCCCTCAATAAATAAATAAACAAATAAATAATAAATAGCTTGGTATCACCTAATAAATTGAAGAACTATACACCATCATCTCAATGTTTCACTTCTAAAGAGGCTTTTTGCATTTGAGTAAATAGTAGTATCATTTGCAGTTGAACCAACTAAAAATCTCTATCAAGCATTACATAAATTTATTGTAATGAAAAGCTTAGAAAAAGTTATGTTCTATTGTTTAGACATAATTTCAATAATGAATTTTTTAGTTAGAAGACACTGATAAAAACAAAAGGTTCATACAGTAGATGATGACATGGATTATTACATACTAATAATATTATCAACAAGCATATGGATAAATTTTTCATTTTTCAAATAAATGCCATATATAACATTATATTATTTGTTCATGAGTATTTGAGAATATCAACTGTCAAATTGGTAAATTATAGGATTTATTACCAGTACAACTCATATAGTTGATATCTTAAATTCAAGTAAGATAATTTCTTTGAATTTTCCTTTTGCATCTCTCAAAATACCTTTAAAATAGCAGTCTAATTCACGTTAGAAAAATAATAAAATATTTATCAAGTTTGCAGAGAATTTAAGTCATTTGTACACGCAAAGGCTGATATTTAGAGGGAAAATTCTATTATCCATATATCTTATTAAAGAGTCATGTCCATTGCATTTGGTTTTAACTCCCTAATGACTGAGTAAAGATTATTTTGTGGTAGTTTGCAGATGTTATTCCACCAATATCTAATTTCCATTGCTCTGACAGTCAGAATTAGCTAGATTATGCCACTTCCCAAGCACTTCCCAAGTCCATCACCTGAACACAAGATGCATTTTTTTTTTTGAATAGGTTTGTGCTACAGGGCGCGTGCGCTTGCCAGACAGAGAGAGACAGAGAGACAGAAAGCAAGAAATCACCCCCCCCCCCCCAGTGGGGATAGCCATGCCACAATCCCTTCTCCTCTATTCTCCTCTCGGGATCTTGGGCACGCACGCACACGTGCCAGGCGTGAGTTTTAAGCCACTGGGTCAGGGACACGAACCGCCATTGACTACATGGGAGTCCAGCGACACAGCCATTACACGAACTGCTGGTCCCCCACAATATGCATTTAAGTACTCATGCTAAGTATCTTTGTGGGGAAGCATGTATAATAGGTTGGCAGGGCCTGCTGATCACAAGGATGCAGTTAATGAAAACTCTATCTTAACACAGGTTTCTCTAATCACTGTAGCTAAAGGATGAGAGTGTAGCAAGTCCTGTCTTAGTTTTTTTTTTTTTTTTTTTTTTTTTTTTTTAGAGGTTTTTGCTATAGGGCGCGTGCGCTTGCCAGACAGACGGAGAGAAACAGAGAGACAGAAAGCAAGAAATCACTCCCCAAGGGAGATGGCCATGCTGCAATCCCTTCTCCTCCATTCTCCTCTTGGGATCTTGGGCACGCACACACACACGCCCGGCATGAGTTTTAAGCCACAGGGTCCAGGATGTGAACCACGGTCAACTACGTGGGAGTCCAGCGATATAGCCATTACGCTAACTGCTGGTCCCCCTGTCTTAGTTTTTAAAACTTCCACCCAACCTGGGACGAGCAGTTAGCGTAATGGCTATGTCACTAGAATCCCATGTAGTTAAACACGGTTCGAGTCCTGGACCCGGTGGCTTAAAACTCACGCCGGGCGCATGTGCATGCATACCCAAGATTCCAGGAGGAGAAGTGATTGGCCATCCCCCCTGGGATTTCTCACTTTCTGTCTCTCTGTCTCTCTCTGTCTTTCTGGCGAGCGCAAGCGCCCTGTAGCAAAAACCTCTCCAAAAGAAAAAAAAAAAAAAAAAAAAAAAAAAAAAAAAAAAAAAACAACTTCCACCCAACCTGATATGCATCATTTCTGTTTGCATTTTATTTGACAAAGAAAGTCACATAGTCACCCTAACTTCAAATGAGGTGAAAATATTTCATTCCCCCATGTGCCTAGGAGAATAGAAATATGTATAAACAGTTCTAATAACTATCACTGAAAATAATTTGTTATCTCGGTCTGGAAGCCTGTACACTCAGGAATTTAATCAGGAATAACAAAGGTTATTAACTCTTGCTCTTGCTAGTATTTATAAACATTTTCAATCCAAAGACTCATACTATATTATATAAGAACAACATATTCTATTATATCCTTAATTGTTCTCTTTCTTTTTCTCCTTTGAACGTTATCCATGTTTAACTTTTTAATAAGTCATATATTTTTACTTCAGTGTCAATTTATTTATACTTTGCCTATTTTGAGATATTTCTTCTACTTGATATTCCAAGTCATTCATAATCACTTTTATTTACAATTATTAATTCCTTTTTTGTTTTGGTTCCCAAATATTGGCTGCTACTGTTCTTGTAGTTACTTCAGTTTGGAAGTTTTATTTGCTCTACACTCGATCTTCTTTAGTGTTCTTATTTTTTTTTCCAAGGGTACTTTCTCCCACAGATGTTCTATTTCATTAGGCATTGCCTGTTCCATCTGTTTTGTTTGTATTTTCCACATAGCTTATGGGTATGCTTGAATTTTCTATTATTATTAATTTATAATTTTGGCCTGCTTGCTGCTTTAGCTACTGAGGTAATCCTCAATCAGAAAAGTGCTTGCACATCTATGTTTATTGAGGCATTATTCACAATTGATAAGCCATGGAACCAACCCAAATGCTTACAAACAGATGAATGGATTGAAAAAGTGTGGAACATAGACATTACAGAATACTACTCAGTCATAAAAAACAGTGAGAGCCTGCAGTTGACTGAAAGTAGATGAATATGAAAGATTTACTATTGATTGTAGCAAGTCAGAATATAGAAGAGAGACTGTATATCTCCACTTAACATATGCCAAATGTTTGCTCTTTATGGTGGAAATTAAAAAGACTGGAGGATATAGAAGCATGGGAAATGGTTGCAGATACTGGAGGCAGTATAGGAGGAAGGTGGGAGGTGGAAGAGGGTGAGAGGAAACAAATCAAGGAGAAAATGGGTAGGACACAGAAATGGAGGATTGTCTGCTGATGATAATGTGTATGATATCTCTACCTGGACCTGTGGGCAGTGTTTTCATGCTGGGAAAGTTCATTTTACAAGCTGTGGTTATATACAGTGATTGAATGTATAAAATAATAATAAAAAAACTAAAAAATAAAAAGAGAGAGTAACCGTGATTTATTTCCCTTTTGTCAGGAGTTTACTAACCAGTAAGTTCTCAGTGCTTGTAGCCGGAGGCACACTACTCTCAGGGTCAGATTCTAAGGGGCAAAGGTTGGTGGCTTCTCAGTTTGGGAGGCAACACATACAGCACGGAGACCTTCTTGTGCCAGAACTCGATCCTTTGGAAGACTCATGAGGAAAAGTTGTGCTCAGTATTTGTGGCACAAGTTTTCATTTTAAAAATACTGAAGTAGTTAAGACATCCAGCTCTCAAACCTGTCCAACTCAAGAGAGGTAAACAGGTGCATTTCAAGTGCCTCAAGTATACATCATCAGAGTGTCATCTACCTCAACGCTGTAAGAACTGAAATCACAAAAGCTGGTATTTAGTAATCTCAAATTTGAAAAACTACTTGCTTCCTACAGCATCAAGTAGGATTTTACATTTTTTTTTAATTGCCAGAGGACACATGTTTTTAATGGAAAAAGGAACAAGGAAAAAGTTCCCCCCCCCCCCCCCACACACACACACACATATACACACGGTGGAGCATAGGCACACTGCAATCCTTTCTTCTCCATTCCTTTGTCCTGTTGGAATTTAGAGCACACACACACAGGCACCGGCTTGTTTTTCAAGCCCCCAGGGCCAGGATTTTGAATCATGTGGGAACCAACACTCTAGACCACTAGGCTACAGGGCCAGCTCAAGATTTGAAATTTTGGGAACCAGCAGTTAGCATAATGGCTATGTCGCTGGACTCCCACGTAGTCGACCGCGGTTCGCGTCTCGGACCCGGTGGCTTACAACTCACGCCGGGCGCGTGTGCGTGCGTGCCCAAGATCCCGAGAGGAGAATGGAGGAGAAGGGATTGCGGCGTGACCATCCCCCCTGGGGGGTGATTTCTCGCTTTCTGTCTCTATGTCTCTCTCTGACTGTCTGGCGAGCGCACGTGCCCTATAGCGAAAAACCTCTCAAAAAAAAAAAAAAAAAAAAAAAAAAAAAAAAAAAGATTTGAAATTTTGTATTTCTAATGTCTTTTTAAACTTACAGAAATAAGAATCTATGACATAAATGACTAAATATTTCTAAATATACCAACTATCATTCAGGCCACATTCCTTAGCTGACACTCCATTTTTTTTTTTTTTTTTTTTTTTACTCTTTCCCATTTATCATTCTCATCTGATGCAGACTAAAAGCCCTGGATACTAGTTTCAGAACTATTTTTTTTTTTTCAGTATCTAACAAAGTTTAAATTTATACAAATGAATGAATGAATGAAGGAAAGGACCAGGTCTCAAAAGGAGATGGATGAACATAGTCTATAAAAGGATTCCTCATTTGTCATCTCACTGCAATTCCAAAAGCTCAGCGAATGGGAGACACCTCCTTTCTGGCTGGAAGTTTCCTATCCTAAAACCTGCTGCGTTAATAATAGATAATTATAGCCTGTCTACATACTTCCTAGAGCTTAAATTGGATATAATTTTCTTCTTTTCCTGTCTTAAGTCATTTTAAAAATTTGTTGAAAATTTTTAAACATCTGCTTCATTCTACTGAAGAGGTAACTGTGGTTTATTATGAGGGAGTAGGACGTTTTTGCTTACGTCCTACATGTGTGTGCTTGGCATGTTGATTTGATACAAGCCAACCCATATATTTAAATCACACATTTGTGAGCCGATGGCTATATATAGAGAGTTTTTTCAAAGCTAGAAATGTAAGATTATGACTTTATTATGGCTAACATGGTCATGTACAGAGACCGGGTGCTTTTTTCTGATATAATGGCTCCAATGACTATCTACAGAATATAGACAGGCACCTACTAGTCCTGGGAGACAGAGCTTTCTGAGCATCGTGTCTCAGTGGCTTTCAAGTCAAACTTGATTTTCAATTTTTTGGCAGCTGCTCAAGCTTATTACTGCATAATTGGCACCAACAGCTGTCTCTGCTGTGTAAACCATATGAACATCACACAATCCGAGATCGCACCATCTCATTTAGTATTAGCGTACTTTCTGTGCAACGAGGTGTGTAGACACAATAAGCAAAAAAAGCAAAAAGTATAAAAAGAGAGCCTTATGATTTTAGATGCAGACAAATATAACCCGCCAGGATTTTTTTTGTATCTTAAACTGACACGAGACTAAGAATATCACAGTTTCCTGACAGCCATGTGGGTATATAGTTAAGCTTCTCCCTTGCCTAGGCTTGCTTGGAAATTAACAGAGAAAATAAGCTTCAAGATTCATAACAATAACATATAATTATAAAAGGATCCAACTTCTGCATCTGGCACTTAAAAACAAATTATAAATCTATCTTTACCTTGTGAGCATGATTTAAAATAATAAACAGAAAAGACAGAAGGCTAAGTAGAGCTTTATCAACATATTACCTTGAGGCATATGAAGTTGTACCCAGTTGAGGATAAGGTGAACTGAAATGTCTAATTCAAAAGCGTATCTCCTTCTGGTACCATAAACCAAACATTTATCCATCTGCCCTCTCAGTGGGATGCAGACCTTTGGCCCATAATAGAATTCACCTTAACTATGTTCGTTAGAAAAACAGCTGTTCCTCTTAATCACACTGTGTGAAATGTGCTCAGGAAATATATCTTGGCTGACAAAGATACATCTAGAGTAAACAAGACTGGTTCTTTGCAACAAGTAACTGCGTTGTCATTAATTCATTTTTCATTCCCTTCCTCGGAATTGTATTAAATGTTTTTAAGATCAATGTATTGTGCTAGGGGAAATACTGCACATATAGTCTCACAAGAGGTATAAGAAAAGAAGAGGAATATAAAATAAGTATAAATGTACATAAATAGGTAACAATTCATATCTATATGAAAGAATACTTGTACTGTGACTTTAACTGCTATAGCCAAATTTAGCTATTAACAGATAACAAAGCAATTTTTTAAATTAATTTCTTTTTAGAGATTGGTGTAATTTGTGCTCCATTATCCTGATTAGAATAGAGCAGTGAGAATGAAGCTTTATAAACACTGCAGTATTACTACAGCATAGTGCTCTAGAGAAGAAGTTTTGGAATTATGGAACAACACGGGCCAAACAAGCACATAACCCTGGCACGGTCCTTAGTAAAGATCTCTTTGGGTTAGGTGAGGTTGATAGAGTCACATGCAGATCAGTCACTGCTCTGCTTTGAAGGATACGTGACAAACAGTGTCATTCACTTTAAAAAAAAGTCCTCCTCCTGGCACCCGATGGGTGGAAAAGCCTTCAGTCATCTGCACACGTGTCCTGTGTGATGTTTGCGCAGAGTCTTCTGTACATCTGCTTTATTTATACAAGATACAGTCCTCTTTCTTGAAGACACACGTTTCCATACAGCCTACTCCATTCACCTTGTATCACTGAGGAAACAGATATGTATAGTATGTTTCCTTACCTGTCCATCCATATCAAACTGACTGGCATAAAGACCCCAGCAATCACACTGGAATCAACCCCTACAGGGTTTTGCCCCTTTAACAATCTATCGCAATGCACCTAGTGTTATTAACATTTGTTGGCTTTCTAAAACATACAGTTAATATTGTGTCCTTATTTGGAACTGAAGAAATACCTCTTCTTTACTTACCTAACTCTTCCTCCTCAGACAAAGTATTCCCAATATCAGATCTTACCCTGCAAATAAACTTCTATGCTCAGAAACACACACACACACTCTCTCTCTCTCTCACACACACACACAAAGCTTCATAGCCCCTGTATTTGAGACTTCACTCCTAGATGATATTTATTAATATTGAGCAATTGAATCTGTATGTTTGAAACAGTTGCTGTGTGTGTGTGTGTGTGTGTGTGTGTGTGTGTGTGTTGCTTATATACTGTAGTTTCAATTTGGCACTGTTAATTTATGAACTTGGAAATAATTTAGTTCACATTTTGTCACCTTCGTGATACTCTACTGAACATTTGGGAAAATAATAACTGAGTAGTTGTCCTTGACCTCAAGAACTTCACATTCCTGTCGGTTACAGAAGGTTGTTCTGTTTCTAGTATACTAGCAGCAAAAAAGTTAAAAAGCAGTTTTTAAATGAATACATGTTGAATTTTACCAAATGCATTTGTCTGTTAATTGAACTATTCATAAAGCTCTTCTTTCATTTTCAAATGTTGACGTAGTCTTTCATTACAAAACTAAACTATACCTGATGATAACTCAGTATATCTTTATTGCTGAATTTGATTTGCTAATTTCTGAAGATTTTATATCTTTATTTATCATGGATATTTCTAATTTTCTTTCTTTGTAATGTCATTTGCTATTGTATCAGAAAAATGATAGGTTCATAAAATAAATTGGGAAGTGTTTACTCCCATACCATTTTCTGGAAGAGATTCTGTTGAATCAATGTAATTTCAGACTTAATGTTCGGTAGAATTCACCAATGAAATTATTAGGCCTTGGAAATTTATTTTGTTGGGTACTTCTCAATTCATACTTTTACATTTTATTTTGAATCAACTGTGCTTATCTGTGTCTTTAAATTTGTTTTAACTAATTTTTAACATCTTTACCATTAGAATTTTTTAAATATTATCTCATAATCCTTTTAGTATCAGTGGGGACTGTTATAATGGCCCCTTACCAAGTTTATCATGTTGTTAATGTGTCTTTTCTTGTTTTCGTGTTAGCCCCACGAGAGTTTTATTAATTTTACTTATCTTTAAAAACAATCATTTATGGTTTCATTACTTTTTTCTGTGATTTCGTTGTCAATTGTACTGATCTCTGATTATTATTACTTTCTTTCAGCTTACTCTAGTTTTTATAAAAGTGCATTATTTAATTTCCCACTATTTTGAAATTTTCCAAATTATTGTTGTTATTTATTTCTAATTGCATTCTATTATGGTGAGAAATCATACTTTCTATGGCATATATTTTATTAACTTAATCACTATTTCTTTTCTCCTTCCCTTTTTTTTTTTTTTTTTCTTTTTGGTAAATAGTTTTTTGCCTTAGAGTGTGCACACTCGCCAGAGAAAGACACAGACCCTGAGAGGGAAAGTGAGAAATCATCCCCCAGGAGGATGGCAGTGCCACAGTCCTTTCTCTGTTCTTCTGTCGCGACCTGAGCACGTACCCACAGGCAACCCGGATGATTTTCAAGCAGCTGGGTCCAGGACTCGAACTGAGGTCGAGGTTGGCTATGTGGGAGTTCAGAGATGTAACTGCTACTCCATCTGCTGGCCTTCTTTTATCCTTCCTTTATTCCTGAATTTATAAAATTTTCTTCTGGGATCATCTCTTTTATTTGAAGGACTTTCTATAGCTTATTTTTATTTATTTATTTGTTTGTTTGTTTATTACATTCAGTCTACTGTGTATCATTACACCATACCAAATGAACTTTGCCATCATGAATACCAGCATACCGGTCCAATCAAAGATATATATATATATATAAATATATATATATATATATATATATATATATATATATATATAACCAACATATTTCTTTCCATTTTATTATTTTTTTTTTAATATAAGAATGTCTTCTTTATTTTGCTTTGATTTTTGAAGAATATTTTGAAGAAATTTTTCCTCTTTTTGTAGCCTGGTTAAAAGCTTTATTAAATACACAATTAATTTGCCTATCCGCAGTGGCTCCAATGTCAGTTTATTTTTCAAACTGTTGTGCTTTTATAGTTTCCATCAGTACTCCGTGAGCCCAGACTAATTTATGCTTACAGGCAGAAGGGAAGAGTTTTTGTCTCGAGTTCTCTCTTCTCCAGGACTTCTGCACTTTCTCTGTAACCAAGGGCCCCTTACCTAGTCTTCAGGGTCAGAAATAGTTTCTGCTTGTCTCCTCAGTGACTTAGCTTCTCAAGTGCAATGAAATTCTATTCTTCTGGAACCAACCTCAGGGCTAAATTATATGAGAAAATGGGAAAACTCAAGGGGATACCCCACAACTCTATGGACCACAAAATCTCCTTTCTCCAATATCTCTGGTTAGGAAAATGTGTTTTACCTTAATTTTTAGTTGCTCGTGATAATTCTACACCACTGGCTTCCCCTCTTTTTTAATACCTGCACCTGTCATGGGCTCAGGAACTGTTCGTGTTGAAGAATTTTGTTCTACTTCAATAACCGCTCCAGCTCAGTCTCTTCAAGTGGCACCACTCTCAATTCCAATTCGTTTTTCTATGGTTCCTCTTATTTTTCCAAATGTAATAAAGAACTATTTGCACAAACCTGACCCTTTCTTCAACTTTTCTCTCATATTCCTGTTTGAATAAAGGATTTCCTGGAAATACTTTCAAAAAGTCTGCTCTTCACTGCTGAGTAAATGATTCTATTATTTCACCATGAGTTATGGTTGCTTACATTTTGAGTACACTGGCAGGAAGTAAGCATATGAACCAGAAATTTGAAATATAGCCAAAAACAGTAAATGAAGAGATAACTAATAGGTAAATAAACATAAGCTACATTTTGTATATACTTATCTGATTTTAAAAATGTGTTTGGAAAAATCTTGTTGTTTTAGTACAATTTTCAATGTTTTCTCAGGAAATAAAAATATTAAACATATTAGCAATCCCAAATTGTATTATCTAGTATCAGATTTGTGTGCCTGTGAAATTATTTACTGTCTTGAGGAAGAATGTTTTATGCTGCAGTCATTGTCTTACTTTAATGTTGTGCCCCAACAAAATTTGGCTGTATCTGTCCTCACATGATTAAAAAAAAATCCTTAATTTGAAAAAAAAATTCTTATATATAAATACAATTTTTTTGAGAAGTTTTTGCTATAGAGTGCATGTGCTCTCCAGAAAGACAGAGACAGAAAGCAAGAAATCACCCCCAAGGGGTGATGGCCACACCGCAATCCCTTCTCCTCCATTCTCCTCTCAGGATCTTGGGTACACACGCAGGCACACCCAGCGTGAGTTTAAGCCACCGGGTCTGGGATTTGAACCGCTGTCAGCTACCTGGGAGTCCAGTGACATAGCCATTATGCCAACTGCTGATCCCAAAGACAATGTTTTAAAACTGCACATACCTGATAACATATACAACTTGTCTGATTTTATTTCTCCAATACACAGTCTATAGAATACTCATATGTGTTTTGCAAGTCTATGAGAAATACATTTCTTCAGAGCAAAAGATTTGTATAATTCACCTATGTATCATGAATAATGCCAACTATATGAAACATGTAGAGACTAACTAAATGTTTGTTGAATGGGTAGGTAGAACGTCTGTCCATTATGTATGTAACATAATTGCCTTACTCTTGACCCAAGAACTTAAAATATTCCTGGCTGGGGGCTAGCAGGTGTCAGAGTGGTTAAGGCACTAGACTCACACATGACTGACTGTGGTTTCAGTCCTGGACCCAGTGGCTTGAAACCCAAACCAGGTGCATAGGTGTGTGTTCCCAAAATCCCACGAGGAAAATGGAGAAGGGATTGTGGTGTGGCCATCTTCACTGGAGGGGTGATTTCTCACTTTCTGACTATCTTTCCAGCAAGTATACACACACTATAGCAAAAATCTTTCTCTTAAACAAAAACAAAAACAAAAAAGGTGTCTGACTGTTACTAGGCAACCTTTGTCTCACTATTTATACTAACTTGGTCCCAAAGAAAAGAGAATATAAAAGATGAGAATGGGGTCAGTTGAGAGAATATAGACTCTTTCCATTGGAGTTTCTTAAGATTAAGACTACTTTATGAGAAAAAATAATTTTATGTAATAAATTACATAAATTTTTCTTAATAGTATATAAAAGGCAATAAAAGAAAAACATGTATTTGAAAGTAAAGGAAATTGATGGAAAGATAATAATGTCTTATCTTCTCAAGTAAAGGGGCAATATTCTCATCTGAAAGTTGTTTTATTTATTTTTTTAAATTTTTTTGTTTTTAACTTATTAATTTACATTAATTCACTGAGCATTGTTACAACATACAAAATGTGATTTCCCATCCAGGTACACTGCATAGTAGCTTAGTCATACATGTTATCATCAATAATTCTCCATTTCTAGTTTCATATATATATATATATATATATATATATATATATATATATATATATTTATCCCCCTATTTCTTACCCTCTGCCATTTCCTACCCTCCTCCCATACTATATCAGTTTTCCAGTTGTTTTCCATTCCTTTTTCCTCCCACATTTTGTTGAATCACAAAATTTCTTTTTTTTTTTTTTTTGGAGAGGTTTTTGCTATAGGGCGCGTACGCTCGCCAGACAGACAGAGAGAGACAAGAGAGATAGAAAGCGAGAAATCACCCCCCAGAGGGGATGGCCACGCTGCAATCCCTTCTCCTCCATTCTCCTCTCGGGATCTTGGGCACGCACGCACACGCGCCCAGCGTGAGTTTAAGCCGCTGGGTCCAGGACTCGAACAGCGGTCAACTACGTGGGAGTCCAGCGACATAGCCATTACGCTAACTGCTGGTCCCAGTCACAAAATTTCTTAAATAATCCAACTGCTTTCAATAGCAAGCTCAGCTGATATATACATATCTATGAATACATGTCTGACTTTAAGCGTGAAATTCTGAGTAGAATGAATATATTGTAAAGTAGCACCTAGCGATGCTATATAGCTTACTACAATCGTTAATTACGTATTTTTTACTCTATTTTTTAACTTCAAGAAAAGTAGTTTTAGCTTTAATAAATCAAAGAAATACTAAGGAACTATGCTTAAAACTTAAAGCCAGGAAACAGGTTGAGATTCATGTAGCTCAAGACAGGACAAAAATCCTCAAATCAGAAGACAAAGCCTAGAAGAAAATCAGCAATGTTTTAGTCAAAAGTCATAAAATTCTATTTCGCCAGTTCAGTTAATCAATCTTCTGTTGTAGTCCAATCTTCCCAATAATATTCTGGGATATAATATTCAACTCCAGACTTGTCCCTGTGATTAAGTTGGCCATTTCCTTAGTTTTTAAATTCTTATTTCTGTGTGAGTGTATTTAATTTTCCTGGTATAGCACTTCCTGCAGAACTTCTTGGAGATCTGGTCTGGTGTTGGTAAATTCTTTCAGGTTTTGTTTATCTGAGAATGTTCTTGTCTTTTCTTCCCATATGAAAGATAATCTTGCAGGGTACAGTATTCTTGGTTGAAATTGTTTTTCCTTTAACACTTGAAATATATTTTTCCATTCTTTTCTTACTTGCATTGTTTCTTAGGGCAGATCTACTGTCAGCCTGATGGGATGTCCTTTGCAGGTAACTGGACGTTCCTTTATTGCCAGTCTTAGTATCTTGTCTTTGTCTATGGTTTTGATCAATCTAGCTATAATGTGTCTTGGAGAAGATTTTCTTGGGTTGATTCTACTAGGGGTCCTTTGTGTTTCTTGGGTATGGATCTTTGAATGCCTCTCTAGGTTTGGAAAGTTTTCTTCCAGGATTTCATGGAATAGATTGTCAATGCCCTTATGAGTTTCTACCCCTTCTGGGATACCAATTATCCAGATGTTTGGATGTTTGATGATATTTAGTATTTCTTGTATATTATTCTCATGTTTGGGGGCAATTTTCTCAGTCTTCGTGGTGAATTTTTCTAGGCCAGCAATTCTATCTTCTACATCTGAGATTGGATTTTCGGTATGATCTAGTCTGCTTTTAATACTTTCAAGGGAAATTTTGACTTCCTGTATTATAGTCTTCATTTCTAACAGGTCTATTTGATACTTATTTATTTATTTTTTTTTTTTGGAGAGATTTTTGCTATAGGGCGCGTGCGCTCGCCAGACAGAGAGAGAGATAGAGACAGAAAGCGAGAAATCACCCCCCAGGGGGGATGGTCACACCGCAATCCCTTCTCCTCCATTCTCCTCTCGGGATCTTGGGCACACACGCACACGCGCCCGGCGTGAGTTTTAAGCCACCGGGTCCGGGACGTGAACCGCGGTCGACTACGTGGGAGTCCAGCGACATAGCCATTACGCTAACTGCTGGTTCCCTATTTGATTCTTTTTTATAGTGTGAATTTCCTCTTTTCGACCTTGCAAGAATTTCCTCACCTCTTGGAGCTCCTCAGTTTCTTTCCCCTGCCTTTTCGGCACTTCATTGTCTCTCTTCTCTTTGATCTCTGTGAGCTTTGTCAAAATGAAAACTCTAAATTATTTATCTGACATTTTCATGAATTTCGTAATACTATCTGAGGATGAAAAGGGGTTATTATTTTTCCTTGGAAGATAAATGTTTTCTTTTCTGTTTTTTTTTTTTTTCATATTTCTTGTGACTCTGCAGTGATTTTTACTCATCTGATAGATGGTGCGTTTCTCCCTAACTCTTGAAGTTCAATCCCAGCATTCAGAGGTGTGCAGGAGGAGGTGACTTGCAATCTCTTCTGTTCTGTTTTCACTCTTTGTGCATCAGAATCAGTGGGAATAGAGGAATATTCTGACCCTAATTGTATTCAGATGTTTGGATCCTATTCACTTGGACCTGTCTAGACACTTCGTTTATAGGAGCTGATAAGTCAATGAATAAAGAAAAAGAAAAAGATTTAGAGAAGAGGAAAGAAGAGGAAAATATGAAATAAAAAGAAGAAAAAAGATAATTAAAAAAACTTTAGATTTTAATTTTAAAAAGTAAAAATTAAAAGCAATATTTCAGAGCTGAAGTTCAGGATCCATGTGAAGATGGGCCTGGATTTATGCCTTTCCTAAACAGAAGTGGGAAAGGAGCAATTAGTACAGTAAAGAAGGGGCTTGAGAGCACAGAGAATACTTTACCTTAAAAAAAATTAAAATGAGGGACTAGCAGTTAGCATAATGGCTATGTCTCTGGACTCCCATGTAGTCGACCACGGTTCGCGTCCCAGACCCGGTGGCTTAAAACTCACGCCAGGCACGTGTGCGTGCGTGCCCAAGATCCCGAGAGGAGAATGGAGAAGAAGGGATTGTGGCGTGACCATCCCCCTGGGGGGTGATTTCTTGCTTTCTGTCTCTCTGTCTCTGTCCGTCTGGCGAGTGCATGCTCCCTATAGCATAAAAAACAAAACAAAACAAACAAAAAACAAACAAACAAAACAAAACAAAACAAAAACTCTCCAAAAAAAATTAAAATGAAAAAAAAGGTAAAAGACTCAGTGAGACAGAGAGAGACAAAGAGAGAAATGGAGAAAAGGAGACAAGAAGTACTACGCACTAGAAATGACTCTGGAGGGGGAAGCCTCAGCAGAAAATCTTCATTTCAAGTCCCTGAAAGTAGTATTTCACAGCTGAAGTTCAGGATCCATGTTGAAAGTTATTTTATTTCTAGCATCTAAGTCTTTTAAGTGAACCTACATTATAATTAATAAATTGAGTTAAAAGATCTGTTTTATTTAAACAATTTTAATTACATTGAAAACAATAAAATATTATCTCAATATGATTTCTCTTTAAATGATTATGTTTGTCAATTTGAAATATCCTCTGAGAAATCATTGTAACTCAGGGCTTCAAGTGCTAGACACTCAAACTTAGGGCATAGTGGTTGAGAGAAAAATTTCTTTTTTATCTGAAAAATCAATGTGCCTTGGGACCAGCAGTTAGCGTAATGGCTACGTCGCTGGACTCCTACATAGTCGAACGCGGTTTGAGTCCCGGACCCCGTGGCTTAAACTCAAGCCGGGCGCGTGTGCGTGCGTGCCCAAGATCCCGAGAGGAGAATGGAGGAGAAGGGATTGCGGCATGGCCATCCCCTCTGGGGACGTGATTTCTCGCTTTCTCTCTGTCTCTCTCTGTCTGGTGAGCGCAGCACCCTATAGCGAAAACCTCTCCAAACAAACAAACAAAAAAAAACAAAAAAAAAAAAATCAATGTGCCTTTATCTATAACCTATGTTCAGTGTATGTCAAAATCTCCACTCAGCTCTCACAGAGGTCAGAGGGCTGAGCAGAAGTAATGCAGCTGGACTCATGTGGGAACGTCCCTGTGTTCCCGAGACCTGGGTGGTTTAGGCTGGGAGTGGATTACCGGAAGACCTCGTGTGGTGCCCCCTCCCCCAACTTTCTGTCTCTCTCTTATGGAAGAAATAAATAAACAAACCAAAATATCAGTCACAACAGTAAACAGTAGAACAAACAGAAGTAAATGTCAGAGTTCTTCTGAATATTCTCAGGTTCTCTCATTTAATGAAATAGCAAACAAGTCTTCTGTCTATTCTATATTGCTAGTTCTCCTGTAACTAGGTAAAGTTTACATTATTTAAAATGCTTAAGATATATAGGTGGCAGGTAAGTAGTTTAACAGGTAAATAGCAAGGAGCATACCTGCTGGATCAATAGGTTAGCATGTTTAGTTTTTGTAAAAAGGTGCCAAATTTTATTCCAAAGTGACTACCAGGTGCATTACAAACAGCAATATATGAAAGGTACTCTTACTCCAATCTTTGCCCGCACTTTTTGGTGCCAGTATTTGAGATTTCAGTAATTTTAATAAGGCTATCTAGTGATATCTCATTATTCTATTTTTGTAAAACCTTAACAACATGTGATTTGAAACATCTCATAGGCTTACCTGCATCTATATATCTTCTGGTGGTGTGTCAGTTTGAGTTTTTGCCCATTATTTAATGGAGTTGCTCAATTTTTAAATGTTGGGTTTAAAGATGTTTCTGTATGTTTTTAAATTTTTTTAATTATTTATAAATTCAATCGCTATACCTCACTTAGATTGCGAAGTGATTTTACCCAACGTAATACATGCCACACAGCAGGTGAGTTGGAATACTATACACAACATCATCCACAGGCAATCAACTATATCTGTGTCCCACAAATGTCTGTAGTTTTTAAATGACAGTCTTTTATCAGATGTAAATATTTTCTCTCCATTGGTATCCAACCTTTTCATTCTCTAGACACTGTCTCACAGAGCAGAGGTTTTTCATTTTAATGCTATCCAGGTATCAATGATCGGTTTCGTCTATCATGCCTTCGGTGTTGTGTACAGAAA
The DNA here is from genome assembly GCA_026018925.1 of Tupaia tana. Classification (NCBI taxonomy): domain Eukaryota; kingdom Metazoa; phylum Chordata; class Mammalia; order Scandentia; family Tupaiidae; genus Tupaia; species Tupaia tana. Next base: position 93,742,220 of record JAKSZU010000006.1, read on the forward strand.
CAATCACTGTCTCTGTCGTCATCTAGGTTTCTTCCGATGTTGTCTTCCAGAAATTTTTACACTTTCCATTTGTATTTATAATATAATATTTGTATTTATAATACATCTGGAGTTAATTTTTTTGAGAGAGAGAGCAAGTTTTGCTATAGGGTGCGTGAGCTCACCAGAGAGACAGAAAGTGAGAAATTCCCCCTACCCAGCCTCCCGAGGGATGGCCATGTTAAATCCCTTCTCTAATTCTCCTTTCAGGATTTCAGACGCATGTGCACATGCACCTGGTGTGGGTTTTAAGCCACTGGGTTTGGTACTCAATCTGTGGTTGACTATGTGAGCGTCCAGTGGCGTAACTGTTACACAATCTGCTGGTCCACATCTTGAGGTAATTTTTAGGAAGTATGTAAAATCTGTTTCAATTTTTTTTTGCATATGAATATACAAGAGCTCCAGCACCATTTGTTGAAACACTGTCCGTGGTCTATGGTGTACTCTTTACTCTTTGCCAAATATCAGTTGACTCTATTTATGTAGGTCTATTTCTAGGCTGTCTATCTTATTTCATTGATCTATTTGCTTCCACTAATAACCCACTGTCTTGACTGTAGCTTTAGAGTAAGTCTTAAAGTCTTGGAACTGGGGAGTGTCAGTTCTCTGACTTTGAGGACTCAATATTGATCTGGCTATTCTGCATCTTTTGCTTCTCTACATAAACTTTAGATTCCATTTGTCAATAGCCACAAAAGAACTTGCTAGGATTTTGACAAAGATCGCATTGAATTTATAGATTAAGTTTGGAAGAACTGACATCTTAACAATATTTAGTCATCCTCTGAAAAACCAGGACCTTCCTTCACTTATTTAGTTCATTGATATCTTTCATCAAAATGTAGTTTTTCTTATGCAGTTCTCGTACATAGAAATGTTAGACTTATTATATGGAGAAGGATGTTTAATGTATAATAAATGATATTGTGCTTTAAATTTTAAATTCTTCTTGTTTATTACCTGTAAGAAATAAATTGACTTTCATATTATGAGCTTGTATCTTACACCCTTGCTAAATAGTTTATATGTTCCAAGTGTTTATTTTTGTTGATGTTTTAAAATTGTGCTGATTACTTGGGATTTTCTATATATACAATCATGCCAACTATGAACAAAGTTTAATTCCATTTTTACATTTGTGCACCTATTACCTCCTTTTCTCACTGCATCTCATTAGCCATGACTTCCAGAGTGATGTTATAAAGCAACCTCGAGAGGAAGCTTCTGTGCTTTGTTCCTTATCTTAATGGAAATATTTCTAGTTTCTCACTGTAAAGTATAATTTTAGTTGGTTTCTTTGTTGTTGCTCTTTCTCAGGTTGAGAAAATTTTCTCTTCCTAGTCTGCTGATAGTTTTATTATGAATGGGCATTGGTTTTTGCAAGTATTTTTCTGCATTTATTGATATGATCGCATCATTTTTCTTTAGCCTGTTGATGTGCTAGATTACATTAATTGATTTCCAAATGTTCAAACAGCTTGGAATAAATCCCACTTGGTACTGGTGTAGAATTATTTTCATACATCATTGAATCTGATTTGCTAATCTTTTGTTGAGAGTTTTTGCATCTATATCCATGAAAAATGTTGGTGTATAGTTTCTTTTCTTGTATTAGGATATTGTTGTGCTCACAGAATGAGTTAGAAAGTAACGCCCTCAGCTTCTATCCTCTGAAAAAAGATAACAGAGAACTAGTATATGTCTTGCTCCAGTAGTTGGTAGAATTCACTAGTGAACCCACTGGGTTGGATGCTTTCTGCTTTGGAAGGTTATTAAGTATTGATTCCATTTTGAAAGTAAATGTATGCCTATTCAGAGTTTCTATTTCTCTTTGACTTTTAGCAGACTGTGTATTTCAGGGAATCAGTTCATTCTATCTAGTCTTGCAAGTTCTTGGACATAGAGTTGTTCATACCATTTTTATATTATTCTTTTAATGTCCAGTATATCTATAGTGACATCTCCTATTTTATTTCTGATTTTGTTGATGTGTGTCCTCCCTTCCTCATTAACCTGACTAGAAGCTTACAGTTTTTATTGATCTTTTCAGAAGATCAGCTATTAGTTTTCTTTATCTCTATTAGTTGTCTTTTTCAAATTTTATTGATTTCTGCTCTTATTTTTATTTTTCTCTTTTGTCTACTTTGCATTCAATTGGCTCTTTTTCTTTTTTTTTTTTTGGAGAGATTTTTGCTATAGGGCGCGTGCACTCGCCAGACAGACAGAGAGAGACATAGAGACAGAAAACGAGAAATCACCCCCCAAGGGGGATGGTCATGCCGCAATCCCTTCTCCTCCATTCTCCTCTCGGGATCTTAGGCACGCACGCACACGTGCCCGGCGTGAGTTTTAAGCCACCGGGTCCGAGACACGAACCACAGTTGACTACGTGGGAGTCCAACGACATAGCCATTACGCTAACTGCTGGTTCCCCAATTGGCTCTTTTTCTCTAGTTCCCTAAAGAGAAGTCTTAAATTGCTGTTTCTTCTTTTCTACTGTATGCGTTCAGTGTTCTTTTCCCTGTAAGCACAACTTTTGCTACATTTCACACATTATGATCGTGCTTACTCATTTTCACTTAGTTCAAGATATTTTTAAGTTTCTCTTCAGAGTTCTTCTTTGTGCCATATGTTTTTTTTTTTAAAAGAGTGTTATTTATTCTCTAAGTGTTTTGGGATTTTCCAGATATGTTTCTGTTCTTGATTTCTACTTTAATTCCATTGTGGTTTGAGAGCAGACATTGTATATCCTGTTTGTTCTAATTTTTAAGGTGTGTTTTATGGTCCCTGGGTGGATTATATTGGTCATTCTTCCAGGAAACTTGAGAAGAATGTGGAATCCACTGTTCTCTGATGACCTAGTCTAAAATGTTTATTATATCCAGTTTAATGATAGTGTTGTTGAGTCCAACTACATATTTTCTGATTTTACGCCTACTTGATCTATTCATATTTTTGCTATTATTATTTTTAATAAGCTGTTTTCCTAAATTAAAGATAAAAATAATAAAAGTTTTCATTTTACCTTTACTCATTCATTCTTAGATGCTCTTTCCTTCCTTTAAGTAGATTCAAGTATGAACAATATCATTTTTTATTCTCTGAAGAAATTTCAAGTTTCCCTACAAAGCATGTCTCTTGGAAATAAATCCCTCAATTTTTTTTTTTTTTTGTAATTAAGACTTTTCTTTCTCACTTTGAACGATTATTTTGTAAAGGACAGGATTCTAGGTTGTGGTTTTGTTTTGTTTGTTTTTCTTTTCATGCTTAAGATTTTAAATATTTCAATCTACTCTCCTCTTGCTTACATGGTTTCTCAGTAAATATCAGATATAATTTTTATCTTTTCCCCATATAGGTAAAGTACATTTGTTTCCTCTGTTTTTTTTAAACTTTTTTTTTTTTTAACTTGTCATAGGGTATGTGTGCTCATCACAGAGAGAAAGAGAGGGAAAGGGGAAAACAATTAAATAAAAAACAAAAAAAATGCGAAAACATACCTTAGGGGAGACAACCATGCCAAAATCTTTTCTCTTCCATTCTCCTCTCAGGATTACGAATGCACATACACATACTCTGCATGTTTTTCAACCTGCTAGGTCTGGTACTCAAAACGTGTAGTTGGTCATGTGGGATCCAGCCACATTAACCACCATACCACCTGGCTAACTCTAAAAAAATAAATAAATAAATAAGTTTATTTGTTTCTTTCTTCCATGAACAAGACTGACAGAGAAAGACAGAGAGCTAGAGAGACCCCAGACAGTTTCACATACTGTGATCCAAACCTCATCTTCAGGGGCCCCAGATCATAGCACACGAGTACCCAGTGTATTCACAGAGGTTTCTGGACACAAACCCAGACTCCTCCCAACCATGTGGGTCAGCCTCTCCAAGTTCATGTCACATACTGCAATTTCATCAGTATTTTATTTTTTATCTTTTCTTACCTTATTTTGAATATAGTAAGTATAGATGTGGTTGTTTTTCCTTTTCCTTTTTATCTATCTTGTTTATTGTTCTCTGAGCTTCTTTCTTCTGTTTGTTTTGTTTGTTTGTTTGTTTCTTTTTGTCATAGGGCATGTATGTTCACTGGAGAGAGACAGAGAGAGGGAAAATAAGAAACCACTACCTGGGGAGATGGCCACACTACATTCCTTTCTCCTCTCAGGGTTCTGGGCATGTATGCACACATACCTGGCGTGTTTTCAGGGTGCTGGGTCAGTGACTTACACCCCACTTGGCATGTGGGAATCCTGTGCCTTAAGCACCAGCCACCTGCTGGACCCTGTGCTACGCTTTTCTTCTCAACGTCCAGATACCTCATAACATCATATGTGGAGAATTCAAAATTCACTTCAGATCGATTTTCAGCTTTTAACACCGAGAATTGGGAATTTAAATTTCTCAAGGCTGAAGAATCACATCTACTGATTTACTGAACACGATTCCGTTAGTATTCAAGCTCCCAAAATATTTCATTTTTATCACCCTTCCAGATCTCTTTATCCTTGGAGTTTTATGCCTTTTAAATAATTTCCCAAACCATTTCAGAAGAATTTTGCTATACAGTAAAATTAGATGACACCATTTAATCACATTGTTTTATTAATATAGAACAGTATATTGGATAAATGCATTCCATTCATGAAAAAAATGCACCACAAATTTAATTTCACTTGAGACTTATTCTAGGAATAATTCATGAAATTTTTTTTAAAAAGCAGTTTTAAAGTAACATAAATAACTTATTTTTACAATGGCAGTCAACCTCTTAAAAATAAAGTGGAAAAGAAGTTAAAGGAAACAACAAGCCAAAGAAAAACTCAAAATACCAAAAGCAGATCAGCATTTCCTTCTATGTTCCTTAATATTCCTGCTCCCTCAGAACAGAAGTGTAGTTATTGAGAATTATCATATTTGCCAATGAATCTCAATGGCATGTGTAAAATCTGTCCCTCATTCTTTTTTTTTTTTTTTTGTTACTTATGAAATCACATGGCACAATTGATTAGCATGTGATGGGATAAAATTAACCTATGATTGTTTTTATAATCAGAATAATTATATCCCAATTAGTCAGATAATTTGAAGCTTTAGGATATCTCGGTAATTGGTACTAGAGAGACCAATGATTGTACATTAGCTATATTGCCATAGTTGTGAAAGTACGTATTTAACAAATATAACATGAAATAGAACGGGCCTGTGATAATATTAGCAAGTAAGCCTCTTATTGCATGTGCTAAGTCAACTTAATAATTTCATGAAAACAGTGCATATTAATTATTTTAGTGTAATTTTAACATTTAATAGTATTAAATATTTATAGCAATTTAGTTCACTTTAATAAACAGGTTAAGCCTGAAATGGATTTTTTATCAAAGAAATGTCATACAACATGGTCTGGGCAGCTACTATTATTAATATTATAGTAATAAATAACATGCATAGTACTTTACAACTTATAAGAGCTTTCAAAATACATTCTTTAATCAGTCTCCCTATTATGTGAAGAAAAAGCATTATGATCATCCTCAATTTGTGACTAGGGAAATTGATATTTAAGGAAGATAAAATTATAAAATTCTTGCTCATTGTTACATAAAATAAATAAATAACTAAAAAGATGTCTCATCTCCTCATAGCTTTTCATTCCCCTATTCTTCAATATATGCAAAGGGACTTGCAAATTTCATGACAATGCATATGACGATAAAACTGCACAGGTGCCAAGAGGAGTGAAAACTACTACAAGCAATCTTTGTGCTTTCACAGCATGCATCAGAATTTCATTTTCTCATGATTTAAACAAACTCAAATCAGTAGTCACAGTCAGTGGATGAGGTGCAGGTTCTGGCATGAAAGTCACAACTAACGTCAAATTAGAAAACCAGATGTCCGGGACCAGCAGTTAGCGTAATGGCTATGTCGCTGGACTCCCACGTAGTCAACCGCGGTTTGAATCCCAGACCCGGTGACTTGAAACTCACGCCGGGCGTGTGTGCGTGCGTGCCCAAGATCCTGAGAGGAGAATGGAGGAAAAGGGATTGCGGTGTGGCCAACCCCCCCGGGAGGTGATTTCTCGCTTTCTATCTCTCTGTCTCTCTCTGTCTGTCTGGTGAGTTCACATGCCCTATAGCAAAAAAAAAAAAAAAAAAAAAAAAAAAAAAGGTAAACCAAACATCCACACACATATACAGTTGCTAGGATTTAGCTCGTATCCAGCTAGGAACCAAATTTTAATGACCATGGATATACTATGTATGTAACCACATATTTACATATTAGAAAATATAATTAACATCAAGTATACTATACACAATAGAGTTAACTGGAACGGATTGAGAAAAAAAGGAGTGTAATGATCTAAGGCCCAAGCCCCAGCTCTCTGGAAGAGTTCAGAGTCCTGAGATAAAGTCTTGCCCTGGCACTCTCCCTGTCTCATAAGGGAGTCTCAACAAAACAGCATCTTTTTCAGGATGATGCTGCAACCTGAGGGCTTCAGTATGGGAAACACTCTGAGAGCAGATGTACCATATTCATGGTGTAGGCAAGTGTTGGTTTATGTTTTGCCTATTTTATATTTAAGAATTAATTATTTCATTTGATTTATTATTATTATTTTAAATTAATTATAGGGCTCATGATCTCACAGAGGGGGAGAAAATAAAAAAGCAAGCACAGGTCCAGGACTCAAAATGCAGCCATCCATGCAGGAATCCAGCACCTTAACCACCATGCCACCTGCAAGCCCCCGGTGCTGTGCCTTTTTACATGCCCAAAAGAACAAGTCTATTGCTCATCCAGGTGCCATAGGTGATGATTTTCATGTTGACTAAAAAAAGGCTTTCATGAGAATGGGGTTCAAGTCACACTTACAAGTTATACTTCAAAACAAATTCCAAATATGGAGTCAGTCTTGCTCTACATAGCGGGTTTAAAATTTGTTGGACCCAAATAAACTTGTATTTTGATTTGACTTTTCCAAGAACTTTTTGAAGTTCCCATGTATGCTAAAGACTCCTTGAGATTTTGTTATAAACTTTAAGTATTTGTATGCTTTCTCTAATGCTTATTCAAGAAAATCATCTCAAATAATAAAGTAATAATATATTCTAGCTGCTATTTCAATGGGATAATAGAAAAAATTTAGACACTGAGAATTTAAGCAAGTTTTCCAAAGTCACACAATAAACACAGGGCTATTCTAACACAGGCAAGCAAGATCCAGTGATCTCACTGTTAAGGGCTATAATAATCTTATCAGCTAAATAAGTCCTTTAACTAGTTTAATGATTTTAAAACATTATAAGAATGAAACAAAAAACATTATTTATTATTCCTTCCATCGAACACAAGTATATGCAGGAATAATAGAGATGAAAAGTAGGAGTTAACTAAATTATAGAGGATAACTATTGAACACAAATTTAACAATACGTGTGTCTAAGTAAGAGACTTTATGCTTAACGTATAATTTTAATCAATAGTTATCTCTTTGAGTATTGTATTAAAAATGAATGTGACTTTAAATATATTTCATACACATGACAATAAAATGCAACTAAAGTAAAACAAACCCATGTAATATTAACAAAGTTATTTTGGGTAGCTTAAATTTACATTTGTTTTCAAATACGATCAAAATTATTAATAACTTTTAACTTACTTTAAAGTGATAAATACTTTTGACACACGTTTGAAGAGAACAAAAAGAACTGCTTTAAATTGAAAGAAAAAATAAATAGACACACTTGTGAACATGTAATTGATCACATTTCACTATTTCTAATACAATCTAAAATCAATACGCTTTTCCTTTCTAGGTTATTGACTTTCAATTAAATAAAAAAGAGTAGAATGCAGCAGAAATTAATCAGTTGCAGGTGAATGACTAGAGCTTAATTTCTCCATCTGATTTTTAAGCACATGTATTTAAGATTATTTAATTAAATTTGCACTGGTGTCACAAATTGGCAAACACATACTCTGAGAGCTTAATGGAAGTGGAATTATCCTCAATAACAGTAGTAAAGCCAGAAACAAACTGCTTCAACAGAAATCCCATGCACAGCTAACATTAAAGACCTCTTACAGCACTGTTATATTTTGGATAATGGTTTATTCTCCAAAGTTCCATGTTTTAGAATTTGTTGTTGTGGGGTGGTAAGACCTGAAGGAAGTGATAGGTTCATGGCAATTGTACCGTGGAGATAATACTTTCGTGAATAGATTAATGATGTCTCTCAAGATCCAGTGAGCAATCGATCTTGAGAAAAGGGCTTACTTCCTTGCCGAGCTGTTTGATGTAAAAGAGAACAAACTGTACATACCTACATCCTTTATGCTTCCATAGTCCTCTGCCTGTGAACTTTCCGGACACTAGAATCATGACATTTGCAAATACATCTCTAGTCTCTTAAATTCACCTAGTTTTAGGTATTCTTTCTGTTAGAAATGCAGAAGTAGACTAAGAGATCTTAGTGTTTGGAAGTGCAAAGCCAGGATAATATACATATTATTTTGAATCATTCTGTATATATTTTTTGAATGTGTTTGAATAATTATTCTGAATTTCAAAACAGCAAAGCAGTAGAGAAGTCCATTTTTTCCTGTGCCTGAAAGAGCCATTGTGTTTGACTTGACTATTTTCCCAACCTATATGAATTTCCACTGAATATATGAAATAAGCAACAGAGCCTTGTGGAACAATGGCTTGTGTTGCATATCCACAAGTGGTTTCTAAGGAACAGTAAGACTGTAAGAAACTAATTTGTGTGAATACCTTTTCTCCCTTGAGTGCGAGATCATTTCCATGTACAATCAGGTGCCTTAGCATTCGTTTGACTTATGGAATTATCAGACCTTCTATATCCGTTATGAAACAGTCACTTAAGCCTGGGATTGAGTTTGTCATATTGTTTCTGGAAATTTCAACATTTTGTTTCTTTCTACTAATCAGACTCTTGCATACATAACATCCATAAGAACTTTCAATTACTGTCTTTTTCTATTTCACCTCTGCTCTTTCACACATACATATACAAACATACCCAAAGACTCATGCAAACATACGAGCTGTTTAGGAAAAACCAGATCACACTTAGACAGATTTTTTCAAGCCATCATTTGTGGATTACCATAATATAAATCATGGCACATTCAGAGTTTTGACATGCCAGAATGTAAGCACAGTACACAATGAAAAACACATAGAATGTTTTTGTTGGGGAGTGGGGAAAATAGTTTTGTGAAGTTGAATTACAAATAAGGTGTGGCCATAACAAAGAAAATCTGAGAAGTTGAAGAGACTTAAGATTGCTTTAAAATAAGTCTTTAGATTTTATAAATTAAAAATAAATTGAGTTATATTAACTTCCACTATAAATTATGTCTCTTTTAAAAGTAATAATTATACTATGAAGACAAATTAGATTTCACCATAGTTATTTTTTTGTAACTATATTAACAGAATAGTTCAACTAAGGATATATTTTATTTTTGTTAGAAAACTTCTTTCTATTAAAAAACATGTTTTAATGTTATAATTAAGAAATACATTTTCCACACTACTTTTAGATTTATAATTCAAGTCAAAGTTCAATTTTAAAAACAATTACAGTCAATTAATTTACTAATTTGAATTAGTTTTCTGCTTAATTAGCCCTAGTTGTCAGTATCTTACATTTAATTCAAAACTCTTGATGAGAACCTTTAATCTTAAAACAGACTGATAGACGGGGGCTGGCAAGTGGCACAGTGGTGAAAGACGCTGGACTCACATGGCCCACCATGGTTCAAGTCTCAGACCTGGTGGCTTGTTTGCTCACTTTCTCTCTCTCTCAGATGAAACTGGAAAGTAATAATGCTAATAATAAATAAACTTAAATAAAAGTAATTCTTTAAAGAAAAAATTTTAAAAAAACAGACTGATAGATAAGTTTGCACATGCTTATTTATTAGCTATAATCATTAAGACATAGATAAAATATATGTTTTATTTAAATATACAAAACGTATCAAATTTCAGATTGCCCCTAGAGTTAGGATGGAAACAGCCTCTACCCAGATGCTTAGTGTATCTCTTTTCCAGTCTTTAGTAGAAGATTCGGAATAGAGTCTGGTGAAATCTTTTTTTTTTTTTTTTTTCCTGTGAGTTTAGATGGGTATCTGGAAATATTTTGGTATAATGATGAATACAAAAGTTTATTCTGTCTGTTTATATTTTTAAATCATTAGAATCACCTTGTCTTCTTATAGCAATAAATATGCATTTTGTACTACAGAAATGGCAACTTTTGGCCTTCGCTTTGATTTGTTTTCTTTTCCTGCAATAATTAGCTTGAAATGTGACTGTCACTTTCCTGAGTGCCCATAGTTTACTCTGGATTTTTGGTTGGTTGGCTAAGCATGGATTGGCTCACAGAAAAAGAAATTCAATGCAAATAAAAGCCAGAAACTAGAACACTGTGGAGGGTGCTCATCCTTCTTTCGGAGGCTCTTCTTTCTAATTTTTAGAAAGCTAATTTGCTAATATTTTGTAGTATATTGGGTTGTTGGAAAAGTCATAACATATTCTTTTATGCAAAAATATGTCATGGCTTTTGCAACTACCAGATAATATAATACAATCAATTAAATGATTAGAGTAAATGTTTTATGCATTGATTTTAGCAGATTTTACTGTATATATGTGAGGTCTACAACATGATGCTATGAGTTAGAGATACAAACAGTAACACATTGACTGTGCAATGGCTGCTGTAGTGAGGTGCACAAACCTATCTATCATCTCAGTTCTCCCCTTTATTGTGTGAAAGCAGCTGCCAAAATCTATTTACTTACCCATAATGCCTTACTTATTTTTTAATGTATGTTCTTTTATAAATAAATAAAACACCAACTATTTTTTTTCTCATTGATCTTGGTCTTATTTTTTGGCCTTAATTTCATTTATTTCTTCTCTGATATTCATTATTACTTTTTTCTACTAATTTTAATTTTGGTTTGTTCTTGCTTTTCTAGATCCCTGAAGTGCATGGTTAGATTTTTTAAAATTTTTTATCTTTCTATATTTTTTTATGTAAGCATTTATTTCTATAAACTTCCTTCTTAGAACATCTTTTACTATATCATAAAGATTATTATGTGCTGTGTTCTTATTTTCACATATTTCAATAAACTTTTAAACTTCCTTCCCAATTTCTTCATTAACCCATGAGCATGTTGTTTAATTTTCATGTATTAGTACAGTTTCTAAAGTCCCTTTATATCGATTTCCCTTTTAATTCCACTGTGGTCAGAAAAGATACATAATTTAAAAAAAAAAAAAAAAGGGAACCAGCAGTTAGCGTTATGGCTATGTCGCTGGACTCCCACGTGGTCGACCGCGGTTCACGTCCCGGATCCGGTGGCTTAAAACTCACGCCGGGCGCGTGTGCATACGTGCCCAAGATCCCAAGAGGAGAATGGAGAAGAAGGGATTGCGGCGTGACCATTCCCCCTGGGGGGTGATTTCTCGCTTTCTGTCTCTCTGTCTCTCTCTGTCTGTCTGGCGAGCGCACATGCCCTATAGCGAAGAAACCTCTCCAAAAAAAAAAAAGATACATAATTTAATTTCTAATTTTTAATTGTTGAGACTTGTTTTGCAGCCTATAATATGGTCTATCATGGAGAACGCTTCAATGGCTATTGAGAAGAATGTGTATTCTACAACTTTTGGATGCGATATTCTTAATTAACTGTTAGGTCTGTTTGGCCGGTAGTGTATTAATAGTTTAAATTTGAAGTTTCTTTGTTGACTTTTTGTTTAGAGTATCTGTTCAGTGCTAAAAGTGAAGTGCTAAAGTATTGGAGGTCCTTGCTCCCTTAGAGCTAACAAGAAGGCCTTATATATATTTATATCTTTGAAAGTTCTGGTGTTGAAGATAAAACTGTTGGAATATCTTCTAAATAAATCGATCTCTTTATCATTATGTAATGACTTTCTTTATGTCTTTTTACACTTTTGGATGTAAAGTCTATCTTTTTTCCTTGAGGAAAGACTGTGCATGACAGAGAAGGAGAGAAGAGATGAGCACCCTCCACAGTGTGCTAGTTTGGGGTTTCTAATTGTATAGAATTTCTTTTTCCACTCCTTCACTTTTCATCTATGTGTGTCTTTTCCAAGAAAGTAGGCTCCTTGTAGGTACTATATATTTGATTCTTTTTTCTTTATTTATTTAGTCAACCTATATCTTTTAAATTACAAATTTAATCCATTTACATTTACAAAGTTATTATTGATAGATACATAATGTTTGCTATTTTGTCCATTGTTTTCTGATTTTTTTCTTTTGCTCCTTTCTTTCTCTCTTCTTTGTTTATCTCTGGTGATCTTTCTTTCTTTTTTCTCTTGTTTGGTTTGATTCCTTTCTGTGTCTCATTTGGTTATTCCTCCTTTCACTAATGAGTTTTATACTTCTACATATTTTCACAGTGCTAGTTATTACCCTTTTTCTTCTAGTTGTACGTTGTCCTTGAGTATTTCTTTTAAAGCCAGACTAGTAGAGATAAATCTCCTCACTTTTTGCAATACTGGAAAAGATCATTTCTGTCTAAATACGAAATACTTGGATGACTTTTTACTTTTTTTTTTTCTTTTTATCACTTTGAATATACTATCCCATTCTCTTCTGGCTTGTAAGTTTTCTGCAGAAAAATCTGTTGCTAGTCCAAATGAAATTCCCTCATATGTTACTATGCTTTTCTCTTGCTACTTTTTATAATTCTATTTACGTCTTTGGTTTGGGCAGATTAACTAGAATGTGTCTCAAAGAGGCACATTCAAGGACCTTTGAGCTTCCTGAATCTGGATGTCTATTTCTTCCAAGATGTGCGGAGTTTTAAGCTCTTATTTCATGAAATAGTAGGTCGTCAGGAAAATCATGACGTATTTTTCTGTTTTTCTATTTCAAAGTGCATCATGACTTTCTTGATGACCCAATAGTTAGCTTATCCCTTGTCCTATCTCTTCTCCTTCTGGAATTCCTATAATGCAAGAATTTGATAGCTTAATCATGTTTTGTATGTTCCGTAGGTTTTATTTATTCTTTTTTTTTTTTTCTTAACGGAATGTGATATTTTGGAAGACTTATCTTCAAGTTCAGAAACTATTCTGCTTAATTAATTCTGTTCTTGAAGTTCTTGATTGTTTTATTTATTTATTTCATTAACTTTTGCAGCTCTGAGATTTGTTTGGTTCATTTTTACAGCTTTTTTGTTGAATTTCTCATTCAGATAATGTACTTTTTTTTTCCTGGGTTTGTTGAATTATATATCTTCATTCTCTTGTATTTTGCTGAGCTTCTTCATGATCATTGCTTTGAATTTCTTCTCAGGCATTTTTAGATTGCCTTCTTTGTAGGTTCTGCTGCTAGAGAATTATTATGATTATTTGAAGTGTCATTTTATTAGCTCTTTTTGCATTTTTTGATATTTGCCCATCTGGTGGATAGTTGCTTCTATCAATTTTATATAATGGTTTTTGTGTTAAAAAATTCTTTCTTCTGTTGAAGGGTTTTAAGATGTAAGTTTGGTAGGGTATGTTGACTTTGGTTCCTGGATGCAGGGCAGTGTAGTCTCTGTGTAGCTTCTTCAGCTATAACCAGTGTCACTGAGACCTGTGTGTCTCTTGGTAACCTATGATTCAGGGATTTGTGTGGTTGGCCTGCTGGTTGGAACCAGGCTTTCCTGAAGACAAGGTATGTTCATGAGTGAATGGGGTCACTCCAAAGTTTCAGGGTATAGTGTATGGCAGGGAGCAGGCTGCAGTGGGGAGAGCTCTCTGGGCACCCTCAGAGTGGCTGTGTCATGTACCTGGCTGTTCTCATGGGTGCTCAATGGGCTGTGTGGCTATGAGCAGGGCTGCTCACCGAGCTGCTCTTGTGGGATATGGGAGGGGCATGAGACTGCTCAGTGCAGCACATGGGTAGGGCCACTTCTGTAAAACACAGGGAGGTGGGGATCCTTTCTGCAGGCACTGCTGAGGCCAGGATCATTCTCCTAATTTTTTACAAGAGATGGGGAGGTGAAGCCTCATTGGAGGCTCAGTTGGGGGTGGTTTTTTTGTTTTGTTTTGTTTTGTTTGTTTTGCCTGGCTACTCTTCTGAGACATGGGGCACAGGAGAGTGGTATATGGTATGATTCCACTGGTTGCCATTGAAGGTAGCAGTTGGCATAGTTGCTCGTCAGGCTGCTCCCACCGGGCATGGGCGGGGGTGGTCACACTACGGCTGTGGGTAGCCACAGTCTGGCTGGGAGATGGGACGAGTGCACGATGGCTTCTCTGAGACCGTTCAGCAGCATGGACCTCCAAGCCACTCCACAAACTACTGGGATCAGTGTCTGTAATGATTCTAGGATTCTCCAGCAGTAACGACTTGAAGTGTCCACAGGTGCTGCTGGAATCTCCTCCTTACCCTTTCCTGGGAAAAAGAAGTCTCTTTTTTCTTGTATTTTCTTTGTTTGTTTGTTTGTTTTGTTTTGTTTTGTTTTTGCCATAGGGCACGTGCATTCACCAGAGAGAGATAGGAAGTGGGAAAGTGATAAATCACCCCCCCAGAGGGGATGACTGTGCCACAGTCCCTTCTCCTTCATTCTCCTCTCAGGATTCTGTGAAAACACACACACACACACACACACACACACACACACACACACACCTGGAGTGATTTTCAAGCCATTAGATCCAGAACTCAAGTCACATTTTGCCATGTGTGAGGCTAGCTCCTTAACCACGATACCACCTGCTAGCCACAAGAAGTCTCTTTCAATTCCACAACAATCTCAGCTGGGGCGAGCACTGATTCAGTCTGCTTTGCTGCTCTTGTGGCATCCTCTCTCCAAGGCCATCCCGAGTCTCTCTGCTCTCCAGCATCTCTGCCACATCTATATCCCATTTACAAGCACATGTCAAAACGTTAAGGGTGGTATAACTCAGCATTCTAATAAGACAAATGCTAACTTCACCCTGTTCAACACACTCAATTTTATGGTCTTTTGTAGTCTCATAAATATGTGTAAAATGAATTTCATAAACACATATTATAAAAAGCTACAATATGAAGCATAACAAACTATAATACTAAGATAAAGTCACCTATTTCTACCTTTGAAATTAGACTTAGTTACAAAGTAAACTTGGTTGTCAAATAAGAATGAAATCATTTTTAGTGTCTTGAATATCAGGTCTGTGAAAATAGGTTGGATATAAAAATGATATTCTTATTTAAACTGAGAAAAAGAAGGTCATCAACATGTGTCTTTTACTTATTGAATTTAAACGTTGTAATGAGCAAGATTAACTGATTTAAAGAAACAAACAAAAGTGACAAGGATAAGTTCATGAAATAAAATTAGTATTGCTGATAGAAATTGTAAATTAAGAAGATTAATCTTTCATTTTTATACAAGTTCAATAAGTAATCCTACTTAATGTTTATAATCTAGTTAAGAAAGAGTAAAACACATGCATAATAGATAAATACTTTACACACCAAAAAACACACACAAACTGGTTGACTTTTCAGATACATACCCGATGATTATCTAGATTGATAAAGGACTTCAGATCCTACCCATGCTTCTGCCCAATCATTCTGAGAAGAGATTCCGTGATTAGGCATCTCAGTATTTAGTGTTGTTAGCTATAGATGCCATCTGAGTGCATATATAATAATTAACTCCCTGAATGTCTCCTCCAATGAAAGGAAAATGAAAAATAACTTACGGGGAGTGAAGCTACTGCATTAGATCCTAAGCCACATGAAGTAAAATAAGAAAGGTAAAAGTGTTAAAAGTCAAAATCTGGGTGAGATGTCTAAGAAATCATGGTCACAGAGCATCTATTTTTCCCAACTATGCAGCAAATATTAATCGAGCTCCTGTCATGTTCTTGGGGCCATGGGTGCACAGGCAATAGGGCAGCATCTCACCTTCACGAATCTTATATTCTCGTGTTTACGTGCTAATTCTATAAAAGATCATTACACAACGGTCAAAGAACATGCTACAAAGAGGATGCAAGCTTTCCTTTTTATGCCAGAGTGTACATGCACATGTATGAGAGAAATAGACACAGAGGGACAGAGGGGCAGAAAGAAAGAGAGAGAGAGGAGAGAAAGAGAGAAAGAGAGAGAGAGAGAGAGAGAGAGAGAGAGAGAGAAAAGCATGCCACAACGGAGCCTGGTCACCATCCACTCCTCTTTCTGTCAGGATCCTGGGCATACACAAGTGTTTTGGATTCTTGGTTGGCACTTTGGGATCCCACAACCTTGGTACCCCCATTTAACTGCTGCACAACAGGGCCAGCCTGTGTATGAGCACATTTTGTTCATCCTAAGTGACTTTTCCCCAGTCAGGGTCCCTTCAGTCTATTCTGTTTTTCTATTTTCCTTTATTCAACAAATACTACTTCCATGACTCTCCTCCTTCTAACAGAAAACCCCACAGAAATTCATATGGACAACTGTTAATGCTTCTCTTCCTCAACCAAAGTTGAAGTTAAAGAAATGAGTCTGATCATCTTCCTCCAAACCTTTTCACTTTTATCTCATTCAGATCCATGTTAGCACAAAAACTACTCCTCATATTTTTCAAAGAGTTAGTAAACTGCACCCAATATTTGCTTTACTGTTACTTATAGGAATAACACTACTCAAGAAAGAGTCTGCCAAGAACTTTCAAAGAGCCATGATTTAAACTTGTTCCATCAAAATAAATATCACATTGATATAAAGGGGTATTCTCAACTTTACTTAGATTCCTGTTGAAGAAGCTGGCGATGATTTTGCTACACGACTTTCCGAGGCTGAAGTGTATGAAAATGCTTTTTCGTTAGCAAGTCTATGGCATTTCTGGTGCAGCAGGTTCTGCTAGCGCTTACCCATCTCTCTTCGGTGTTGATGGGAAAAAACAAACACTGTTGTTGAGTGGTCCTTGAGTATCGTGTCTTTAAAAAGTTTTAGGCCAATAGGACTTTACAAGAAAAGTTATTATTTGTTGTGACAGAGCAAAAGGCCCCCAAAACTGCTGGGTGTAATGTGTGGGGTACAAAAGCTTTGGGTTCAGCAACTACGCTTCCTTTTCTGTTGATGACACAACATACCCATTTTTCAAACCTATGACTTCCACCTTGCTAGTCTACTGATAAGAGCGAGTCATGAATCATGACTTTGGTAGGTTCCAATAAGCCTTGTATTCCATCTAAACCACTGAGTCTAGCAAAGCAACTGGATCAACGTAACATTCATATATTGTAGCATTTGAAAAGGCTGCTCCTGTGTTTAAATACCGGAGTAATAACAAACACATTGTTATACCCTTCTCCACCTATCTTAAACTGCAGCATAATCTGATTTTATTTCAAATAATTCCTTTGACCTGCTCCACACTCACCCTTACTGCTAGAGAGACGATGTTAACATTGATTCAATAGACTTGAATTATCAATTAAGGAAAATTAATTCATCCTCCTACCTGTTCTACATATCCCATGTATAATTATATTGAATAATGCTTATTTTCTTTCCTGCTGTATTCTTTTTTTTTTTTTTTTTTTTTTTGGAGAGATTTTCGCTATAGGGCACGTGTGCTCGCCAGACAGACAGAGAGAGACACAGAGACAGAAAGCAAGAAATCACACCCCAGGGGGGGATGGCCATGCCGCAATCCCTTCTCCTCCATTCTCCTCTCGGGATATTGGGCACGCACGCACACACGCCTGGCATGAGTTTTAAGCCACCAGGTCCGGGACGCGAACTGCAGTCAACTACGTGGGAGTCCAGCGACATAGGCATTACGCTAACTGCTGGTTCCCCCTGTTGTATTCTTGAAATAAATAGTTTGGCAATGTTTTGACCATATCACAAAGCAAACACATAACTAATGTAATAAACTTGATATAATTTAGAAAAGATAAAATGATATATTTATGTTTTAAATGTTTTTAACCTTTGATTAATCATAAAAAGATATTGCCCAATTTTTACTGTGCATTTTCCTGTGGCTTGCAGTTTCCTAAAGTGGACATCAAAACCACAAGTTTGATTTAATTTAAATTTTATACTCTGCTCCTCTACCAGTGCAACCACCCACTACAGTTTTGAAACTCAGTATTATTTGGGACACACGTTTTTCCTTTTCTGCCTAGTCTGTTTCATTACCCATAGTCTGGAGCAAAAACTATCAAGTATAAGTAAGGTAAGAGCATGCAAACGGTCATGGGCCTTAGAATACACTGATCACTGTGTTATATTTAAGTAAAAAAGAAAAAAAAGGACGTAAGATAAAGAACTTTACTCTTTTGTTGTTATAATTACAATGTGCATTGTCAAGAGCACTGTATATTAGAAAGGTACACATTTTTATTTTAAGTCTAAAATCTCTGCAAGAATTAAACCCTCATTATTCTTATAGAAATATCTTAGGGGACCAGCAGGTGGCGTGGTGGTTAAGGTACTGGACGCTCCCACATGGCTGACCACAGTTAAGAGTCCCAGACCTGACAGCTTGCTTTCTCACTCTTTCTCTCTCTTGGTCTCTCTCTGGTCAAATTAAAATAAATGAATGAATAAATAAAATTAAATAAATAATTATAAAAAAAGAAATATCTTAAATGCTACTTTTAATTTATTAGTGGTGATGGTGTTTAAGACAGACAAAGCCAAAAATGTGCCTACTAGTCATTGGGCAGAACAGGAGGACGAGGGAGGCCAGTCTCGCCTTCCATTACCCCTTCTCCCATACGCAGGTCATGAGGCTCTGATTCTGGAGCTATTCCCCTTATACACATACACAGAGGGATAGAAACTGCATCTCTATAGAGAAAGGAACACAGACAAGAACCAGAGCAGGTCTTGCTAAGAGTCCTTCAGTCTGTTCCCATCAGCTCATACCCCTTGTCCAATCAAACTTCCCCATCTACCCACTTGTCATCAAATACAAAAATGCATAGAGCGTCCTGTTTCTTCATGGAGACACTTATTAAATAAACGTGTATGTGTTTCCCTTGTGAATCTATTCTTTGTCACAAGGACATGGTGAGGAAAGGGGTCGGTTGCTACAGCGCATACATGTGGATTTGACAACTGAGCAGCAGCTGCAGAGTAAGCATGAAGGAAGCCTTTGCCTTTAGCAGATGGACTGAGCTGAAGGAGAAACATCACCATATTCACTTTCACTGGAATATTTTATTTGAAATATGGGATAATGGGGTTCGGGCAAGAGTTCTTCTGACAAGAAAATTAGTGAGATATTCCTTTTTTTTTTTTCTTTTTTTTTTTAAGAGGTTTTGGCCTCAGGGCAAAACCAGGGAGAGAAAGATAGTGAGAAGGAAAGTGAGAAATCAACCCCTTACCCCCCTAAGGAAGATGGCCACTCCATAATCCCTTCTCATCCATCCTCTCCATCCTCCTCCCAGGAATTTGAGCATGCACACACACATGTCAGTCATGACTTTCAAGCCACCAGGTCTGGGACTCAAACTGGGTTGGTGATGTGAGAGTCCAGCGATGTAACAGTTATGCTATCTGCTGGCCTAAGACCTCATGTTTTCAATTGTGAGTTAAAAATATTTGAGATCTCTGATGTCTGAAGTAACCTTGAGGGAGAATGTTTCAGAGAAGAGAATCCCAAAGAAAGCAAGAAGAAAATCTCTAATGAGGGAGAGGGCTTCTAAATTAGTGAAATGAGCTCAACAGGCAGAACTCAATACGGCATTCCAGACTGCTGACTCAGCACCACAGTGAAAATAATTTTGTGCACTTTTCAATCCAAACTGAAAAAGCATTGTAAAACAGACAAAAAATAAACAAACAAACAAAAAACCCACAACTTATCAGGCCATCCAGTGGCATGATGGTTAAGGTGCCTAATTCCCATATGGGCAACTGCATGGTTCGAGTTCTGGACCCTTGTGGCTTGAAATCACACTAGGCACATGAGCATGCATGCCCCAAATCCCAAAAAGAGAATAGAGAAGGGATTGTTGTGATGTGACCATCCCCCATAAGGGGAGGGGGGCTTTCTCGTTTTCTCTCACTCTCTCTCTCGCACTCTCTCTTTCCTTGGTGAGTGCATGCATACTCTAGCAATTTTTAAAAATAAATATGGTTTTATAAAAATACAAGGTTGAAAGATCTGCAATGTCATTCGGTTTCAGTATGGAACAAGTATAGAATCAGGGACACTGGAACACGTGCACGTGTGATTCTCCCTGCTACCATCACGGTCCAGAGAGATTCTTCCTGCATTGTGCGGCACCTCCTGGAGGTAACAGACAAATCATGAGATATTGACAACAGCGAAGGTGGAGACATTTCAATCCCCTCTGAATCAGTAGTTACTGTGACAAGTTCAATGATGCAGTCACATCTGAAGCTCTCAACCTCATCATCAGAAAGAAACTCCACAGAAGAGAGACATCATTATGATGAAGACAGTAAATAAGTGACCCTGCTTTGATGCTCGGAAGTTCATAAGCTCATATGAAGTGAAATGTATTGTGTGCTTAAGTCTTTGTGCATGCATCCGCGTCCACGTGTGTCCATGTGCATATGAGTGTCTGATCAAAGTTAGTATATTTTTTGAGTAATACATTGAGTACATTTAATCAAAATAAATGATAAATGTATTAGTAAAATTTGTATTGCTGAATCTCATATTTTATGCATGATTCTGAGTATAAATTTTAAGTTTTTAGCTATTTAGAAAAACTATACTCACATATCATGTTTTTTCATATCTAAGGCATTCCTATTTAATTAGCTTTGTATTTTTTGAAAACCTCATTAGAAATACTATGTTTTTTTTTATAATTGTGCATGATCTAAATTTGTATAAAGTACATTTGTATGAAGTTTGACTCTTTTTTTTTTTTTTTTTTTAGTTTGCAATAGGATGCGTGTGCTAACCAGAGAAAGATGGGGGCAGGGTAAGAAATCCTCCCCCCGAAGAAATGGCCATACCCTGCTCCTTCTCCTCTGCTTCCCTCTTGGTATTTTAGGCATGCACACACAATAGCATGTTTCTCAAGCACATGGGTCTTGACTCTAGCTGCACAGTCATCCATGTGGGACTCGGCTGACTTCACTCAACACTCTTGTTTGCTCCTAGTTTTGTTATTTATTTATTTTATTTACATTTAATCACTGTATATCTTTACGAGGTACGGCATTAGTTTTTCTCAACATAAATACAATGCATGTAAGTCAAATAAAAGACAATACCATATACATTATCATCAACAGATAACTTTTCATTTTTGTGTCTATTAAATGTTCTGTTCATTTTTTCCCGGATCCTTCCATCTCCTATTACCCACCCCTCCTACACTGTCTAGTACCTACAGTTGCCCTCCTTGCCATCATACCTTCCAATATTTCAGTTCCTGCTATAGAGAGCAGTCATTCAGTGCACAGTGAGCAGAGGCATACAATGCCTGTCTTTCATAGTCTGGCTTGCTTCCCTTAGCACTAAATCTTCCATATTTGTCCACTCTGTATCAAATGTCAGGGTCTCATGTTTTATGACTGAGTATTCATCCATAGAGTAAATGTGTCATATTGTTTTACAATCCACTTATCTGTTCTTGGACATTTGGACTGATTCCATGTTCTAACAATTGTGAATAATGCTGAAATAAACATCAAGAGTTTTTCTGAATAATGCTGAAATAAACATCAAGTGTTTTTCTGAGTGAGGGTTTACCAACCCTTTGGGTAGATACCTAAAAGTGGAATAATGGGTTGTATGGTAGTTCTATTTGAGGGTTTCTGAGAAATATCCATATTGTTCTACATAGTAGTTGTACTAATTTACATTCCACCAACAATGTAGGAGACTTCTCTTTTCACTGTAGCCTTGCCAACAGTTATCTTTATTTTTTTAAACTTAGCCATTCTGACTGGGATTAAGTGGTATCTCATGGTTGTTTTGATTTGCACTTCCCTTATAGTAAGACATGTTGAGCATGTTTTGTTGTGCTTTTTGGCCATTCATATGTCTTTCTTAAAAGAGTTTTCTGTTTGGGACCAGCAGTTAGCGTAATGGCTATGTCGTTGAACTCCCATGTAGTCGACCGCTGTTCGAGTCCCAGATCGGTAGCTTAAATTTATGCCAGGCGCATGTGCGTGGGTGCCCAAGATCCTGAGAGGAGAATGGAGGAGAAGGGACGGCAGCATGGCCATCCCCCATGGGGGTCATTCCTCGCTTTCTGTCTCTCTGTTTAGCTCTGCTTGAGTTCTCTGTATATTCTGTTTATCACTCCATCTGAGGCATAGTTTGAAAATACATTCTACAGTTCTTAGGGTTGACTTCTCACTCCAATTATTATTTCTTTTGCTCTGCAGAAATTTTTGTTTATTTTTTGTGTTTTTTGTTTTTTTGTTTTTGTTTCATTTTGTTTTTGCTTGATGTAGTCCCCCTTGTCTATTTTGGGGATCATTGTCTCTGCTTTGGGGATCTCATTTGAGAAGTCTTTGCCTACTCCAATGTCTTCAAGAGTCTTTCCTGTGTTTTACACCAGCAGTTTCATTGTTTGAGTTTTTATGTTAAGATCCTTGATCCATTTTGAGTTGTTTTTTGAATGATGAGAGATAGAGATCTAGTTTCATTTTTCTGCAGATGGATATCCAGTTTTTTTTTTTTTTGGAGTTTTTTTTCTATAGGGCCCATGAGTTCACCAGAAAGACAGGGAGAGGCAGAGAGACAGAAAGCAAGAAATCACACCCCCCAGGGGGATGGCCACAACACAATCCCTTCTCCTCCACCTCCTCTTGGGATCTTGGGCACACACACACACGTCTGGCATAAGTATAAGCCACCGGGTCCACAGTTGACTACATGGGAGTCCTGAATATCCAGTTTTTCCAGCACCATTTATTGAAAAACTTTCTTTTCCCCACTGGTTTTCCTGTGCCTTTATCAAAAATCAGTTGGCTTAATGTTTGGGGGCTTATTTCTGGGTTCTCAATTCTGTTCCATTCATCTGCCTGCCTGTGTGCCAATATCACGCCGTTTTGGTTATCGCAGCTTTATAATGTATTCTGAGGTCAGGCGGTGAGATGCCTCCTACTTTATTTTTGTTCAATATTGCTTTGGCTACACAGGACCTTTCATGATCAAAGACAAATTTTATATATATATTTTTCTATTTCTGTGAAAAATATCTCTGGTAATTTGATCGGGATTGCACTGAATTTGTAGATTTGGGTAGGACTGGCATTTTTATTATATTAATTCTTCTAATCCTGGAACATGGAATGTTTTATCTCTTTTTTGGTGTCAATGTCTTTTCAACAATTTTTCATAGTATTTTAGTTTTTTTTTAAGAAGTTTTTTGCTATATGGTGCGTGTGCTCACCAGAAAGACAGAGACAGAGAGACAGAAAGCAAGAAATCATCCCCCGGGGGGATGGCCATGCTGCAATCGCTTTCCCTCCATTCTCTTCTCAGGATCTTGAACTCGTGCACACACACTCCCGGCTTGAGTTTAAGCCAACAGAACTTCAATTGCTGTCGACCACTTGGGAGTCCAGCAACACAGCCATTTTGCCAACTGCTGGTCCTGTATTTTAATTTTTTTAAATTGTCAGACAAATGTATGTTTCAGAAATTATCCCAAAACACAGTCTCTCATTTCTGACTTGAAGCCACTTCATGCTGCTAAGTAAATATCCATATGTGCAATAAAAGAAATTTATGATTAAATGTATAAATCACAATATATGCATTACCAAGCTTGTTATAAACCAGAATTAGAAATAATACTAGAAGTAATTATATCCTAATACTAAATTAATAATTATTGGAATTTAAATTACTCTTATACATTATTTCATAAGGGCATTAACTGTTAAATAAAAAAATAGAAACAAATTCAAAATTAAAATACTGGTTTATAAGTAAAAATTCTGCTTCCTTAATACATTTTCAAAATTTTTTTTATGTTTTGACCATATGCTGTGTGTTCACCAGAGAGAGACAAATAGTAGGAAAAGTGAGAAAGCATCCCCTTGGAGGACAATTATTCCGTGATTCCTTCTCCTCTTTTCTTCTCAGAACTTTTGGCATGCATGCAGGTGCACTTAGCATGATTTTCAAACCGCTGGGTCCAGGACTTGAAATGCGGTAGACCATGTGGGAGTCCAGTACCTTAACATCCAGGTTGACTTCTGGCCCCCTTAATACAATTTTTTATTACAGATTTGAAAGAAAAAAATTATTCAATAAAGTGAGAGTTCAATTTGTTTAAGCGCTAGTATCATAGAATTATTTTTCTAAATCAGTAAGTTTATTTTAAATGAAAGTGTAGAACAAGCAACAATTTATTAAGTCAATTTCATTAGTTGTAAATTTTTAAATAACTTGTTAAAATATTAACATGAAATTTTATCTGAAAATATAAATATCACAAATATTATGTACCCCATATAACAAGTATAAGTAACAGAAAAATATTTAACATTTTTAATATCGTTTATATTGCCTAACCTTTTTAAGAAATTCCTGAAACTATTATAAAACTAATTCTCTATTAGACTCAGCACAGCAATGTAATATATTTTTTATATGTAGTTTTGACTCTCCTGGGGAAAAAAAAGAATAACAATATGTACACTTGGGTGATTTTAAAACTGGATTTATAATAGTGATTATTCCATTTGATTTCATTGAAGTTTCAGAGTGGTAGTCCAGCTAGAGTTTTAGGTTCAGTGAAATACTAAAATGAGGTAGAAGCCAATGGTTTCCTTGGAAAATATCTAAGAGTCAAACACATGATCATTTTTCTAACAAGAAGAAATACACTGTCCCTCATTTACCACTGAAGATTTATGCTCACTATGATATGCTGGTTTATTCAATATTATAACTATGATTCACTATACTATAGAGAAGTTTACCATAAAGTAAAGGCTGTTAGTGATCGTCCATATTGATATTAATGATGGCAGTCCTTTACATTAATTTCTTATATCAAATCCCAGTACCTAGGGTAGTTTTCTTCTAAAGTCCTTGGAACACAATTAGCTTATTTATTAACATTGATCTCCTGTTAGCTTTTCTAATAATATTTTATCCTATTAGTTCTTGTATTCTTAAGATAAATCTGAAGCATTTCAAATGATTTTAATTGTATTACAAATTTTATACTAAGAATAAAACAGATTTCCTTTTGACTTGTTCACATTATTTGTAAATCCTTCAGTACCTATATTTAATCTGAACCTAAATAACTGTTGGTTTGTTTGTTATTAAAAAAAAAAAAACTTGGGACCAGCAGTTAGCGTAATGGCTATGTCGCTGGACTCCCACGTAGTGGACCGCGGTTCGAGTCCCGGACCCGGCGGCTTAAACTCACGCCGGGCGTGTGTGCGTGCGTGCCCAAGATCCAGAGAGGAGAATGGAGGAGAAGGGATTGCGGCGTGGCCATCCCCCCTGGGGGGTGATTTCCTGCTTTCTATCTATCTGTCTCTCTCTGTCTGTCTGGCGAGCGCACGAGCCCTATAGCAAAAACCTCTCCAAAAAAAGAAAAAAAAAAAAAAACTGCAGTTTTGTACAATTCCCAAATTATTTCAAACTCTATTTAGATTGCTTTATCTAATAGCTAGTACTAGGAACATTGAGGAGAAGTTAGAAATAGGGAAGAATATTTTAACTGCTTTTACCAAATGGGAAAAAAATGAGTATTTTTATAATGAAGTATTACAAGCTCAGATTAAAATATTTTAATAACTTAAGTGATGAATCATTATGTCAGTTCATTTATTTAACAATGAATAATTTTGCTTTTTCATGTGTCTCATGCTATCTGTAAATTATAGAGAAACATAGGTGTTAAATATAGTTTTCGACTTTTAAGACATTTTTATCCTGTTGCTTAAAAGGGTAATCAGATGTATGAACAAATGTAATACTGAGGGACATATGCTATGATAATGTAATATGGAAACACAAGGAGGAGAACGAAGGTTAAGAAAGATCCTTTGAAAGAAGAAATGCTTCCTAAGAATATTAAGTGAACACCAGGCATTATCCAGACTTGAAAAGAGTCATGAGGAATTCTAAACAAAGGAATTAGCATAAGCAAAAAGAGCAGCAAAAAAGCCTGGCATATTTTGGAAAAAAAAGATATATTAACCCAATTCAGTATGTGTGTGAAACAGAGAAAGAACGAGAGACCGACAGAGGGAAAGAACATCAGCCCTAAGGAAAGTCTGAAGGTAAAACACAACCTATAGTACGGCAGTTTCTTGATAACTATGTCAAAGAAGGTGATTGTAATCTAGAAAATATGTTAAACAGAAAAACGAAATAATGATAGTTACAAAAGAAATAATACATAATATATTTATTTAATCATGCTTTATACATTTTGAACAATGCATTAGTAATTTTTATATATTCTTTCTTTCCAATAGTATATTCTACTCATTTCTGTCTGAAATTGGCCATTGTGATTTTAAAGAGGATGGACTCTGGAGTCAAAATGCCTAATTAATATTCACTTTATTGGGACCAGCAGTTAGTGTAATGGCTATGTCGCTGGATTCCCATGTAGTCAACTGTGGTTCGAGTCCCGGACCCGGTGGCTTAAACTCATACCAGGCGCGTGTGCATACGTGCCCAAGATCCCGAGAGGAGAATGGAGGAGAAGCGATTGCAGTGTGGCCATACCCTCTGGGGGGTGATTTCTTACTTTCTGTCTCTCTGTCTCTCTCTGTGTTTCTGGTAAGTGCACACGCCCTATAGCAAAAACCTCTCCAAAAAAAAAAAAAATTCACTTTATCAATTGGTAGCTGTGTGAACTTGAACAATTAATTGTTCTTCTGTGCCTTAGTTTCCATATCTACAATAATACCCACATCATGCATATATTGTGATATACATAGCAAACACTTACTTAGTGAAAAAATATTGACACGAGTTGCTTTCTGTAATATTTGCAATGACCTTGGTCAGTATTTCCATACAAGAAAGGTGTTGCTCAGAGAAGTTCTAACATTTGCTCAATATCATGAGTGGCTGCATAGTGCAGTGATTCAATGTTGTGCCGTGGAAGCTGGACTCCACATGGCTGACAAGAATTTCAATTTTGGCCCTTGTGGCTTGAGATATATGTCGGGCACACCCACATTCCCAGGACCTTGACATGGTGGAGAAGTGGAGGGAAAGGTTGTATCACGTCCCAGCCCAATGGGGGTTGCTTTCTCTTTCTCTTTCTTTGTCTCTTATGAACACACACACACCCTCTGGCTTAACAAAAAATACAAACAAACAAACAAACAACATTGTTCAAGGTCACAGAACAAAGAGGTAGTAGAAGATGAATCAAAACCCAACTCAGTATTGTTCCAGTGTCTGTAATTTTTCATAGTGATCAACTGTCTCTGTCAGCAAATGTGCCTTTGAAATACATCTCATAGAGAATGAATTTAAAGCAAGTAGCAATTCCAGGTTTTGGTTCTCCCATAATTCAGGTAAAAAGTAATGAAAGGAATAGAACCATGGTGATAAGAGTAGAGAGGAGTACATAGGGATAAACAAGCTTAGAAAATGAATGGGCAAAGTTGGCATAAAGAACACCTTGGATACCATCTTGTGCATCATGTAAAAAATCTATTTTTTTTTAATCCCAGTTTTTTACTCCAGCCACTATTTCAGGGAATAATTACATGCAGGACTTGAAGGACTTCCTGTCATTTCTTTCTTTCTTTTTTTTTTTTTTTGGAGAGGTTTTTCGCTATAGGGCGCATGTGCTCGCCAGACAGACAGAGAGAGACATAGAGACAGAAAGCGAGAAATCACCCCCCAGGGGGGATGGTCACGCCGCAATCCCTTCTCCTCCATTCTCCTCTCGGGATCTTGGGCACGCCCGCACACGCGCCCGGCGTGAGTTGTAAGCCACCGGGTCCGAGACGCGAACCGCGGTCGACTACGTGGGAGTCCAGCAACATAGCCATTACGCTAACTGCTGGTTCCCCCTGTCATTTCTTGTACAAAGTCTCACCTCAGACCTGTTGTGTGTAACACTAAATTTCTTATCTGTGCTATAGGACTTGTCTGGAACCTGATCAGGACTGATACATGTGCAATGCAGAAGTGTGGGCAAATTAACTGCTAGGCTACACTATGGAGCAAGCAGAGCAAGAATGAAGATGATATACTTCTCTATTCTTGAGTCAGGATGCCAGGCTCTAAGATACATATCATTAGGATCCTAAACATCTCCTGAAGGCAGACTACACATTGCCTATAAGAGAAGCCAATCACACACTTGTTTTATACTCAGTCCTCTCTCCCTACTTCACACCACTGGTCCCACTCCCTTGGTTTCTGGAATCATGCTCCCAAAACATGCTCCCACAGATGTATAACCCATGACTCAGGCTCTGCCTCAGGGCTAACCCAGGCTAACACAGAGGAAGTCAAGATTGACTTCCAGATTTTTAGGTTGGTGATTGTCTGGAATCATGGAGCTAGTTGCCAAGTGAGAGAGTAGGGACCATAAAATATTTTTCTGCATAGCAGTTGGTGAACAGAGTTTTAGGTAAGTCAATTTTAAGGTGCTCGTAGGAACTAGCATTGTGATTTCTCTGGATTTTTAATAACTCTAGTGTATAGGAACATCCAGTGTAAATAATTATGGAAGTATCTCTCTCTTCTGATTCATCTTTATAAGGCTTTAACCTATGAGCTTCTTAAATCCACAAACCACTCTTCTGTAGAAGTGTAGCCTTTTTTTAAGAATTATTTTTATTTATTATTATCATTTTTTTAATGAGAGAGAGAGAGAATGTAATAAAGCAAGTCACCAGGTCCAGGACTTGAACCATAGTCAGCCATGTGGAAGTCCAGTGCCCTCAAACACCACGCCACTTGCCAGCCTTTAGTGTAAATTTGTAATATAAAAGTCACTTTCTAAAGTCAATAAATACAATTGCCATCATTTTCTCTATTAGTGAAATAGTCTAATCCTTTTAAAACACAAAGGTAATAGCAGTGCTGACTTTCCTGTTCAAGCAAACATAAACCTGCCAAATGACTTTGCAAATGAACTTATTATACTTATTAAGTTATTAACTTACTAAGATTCAGAACACGTGGCTAATGCAAGTGTTGTTCAAAAAGTTCATGAAAAATATGTACTATGAAAGAAACTGCATGCATCTCAAAATTTTTGAAACTCTAATAAACTTGTACTTTAATTTTTTATAAGCTTTTTTGAAGTACTCTCATAAAAGATATAAATTAAATTAAATATATAAGATTCATTAAGATAGACATAATCTCTACTCCATGACAACTAAAATTTAATAAAACATCAAAAGCTGTTTGTTTTTAATGATCAATAAAATCAATAAACTTCTTATAAGATTTACCAAAAGAAAAATTAAAAAACAATTACTATATCAAGAATAAAAGAAAATCTACAGAGCTCAAAAACATTAGAAGGAGAGTGGGAAATACCATGAACAGCTACAGACATAGATTTGGCAACCAAGATGAAAAGAGCTAATTCCTCAAAACCCACAGTCCACAATGTATCCAAGATAAAATGAATAATATAAATACTTCTACTTACAACTATTAAATCGATTTTTAAATAAAAATTTTACTGAAAGAGAAACATTGACAAATCCTACCAAATAGGTAACATAAATGGTACAGTCGTTATAATATTTCTTCCAATAATGAAATTCTATAATCATTTAAAATCATTTGATGAGACCAGAATTACCAGCAAACATAACCAGACTAAGATGTTACAAAAAGGAAAAGAGTGGCATATCAATACTCCTCACGAATATAGAGCCCAAAATTCATCAATGAAATATTAGCAAATTGAATCTAAAAGCCTCTAAAGTCAATAATATAGCACAGACATGGGAGATTCATCACAGAAAATCTAGTCTAATTCAGTTAAAATGTCAATCAATGTGGTCCACCATGCTGACAGTTAAAACAATGATAACAATTGATGCAGAGAAAGCATTTGTCAAAATTTAGTATGAATTCATGATTAAAAACTAAGAATAGATGGAGATTTTTCAAACTGATAAAAAAACATCCAGATAGGGGCCTCCAATGAACATACTTAATGGTGAAAGATGCAATATTTTTCTCCTAATATTGGAAACCTGCCAAAAGATCCACTCTAGCCATTCCTGTTCAGTGCTGGAAGTCTCAGCCAGTGTAATGAGGTAAGAAAATGGGATAAAAGACATTGTTTGGAAAGGAAGAACAGAACACTAGTCATATTGGCAGACAGCTTAATTTTCTATATAGAAATTCCAATTCTAAAATATACACAAAAGATAAGACTCTTAGGACTAATAAACAAGATTAATAAGGTAGTAGAATACTAGGTTCACTTCAAATAAACAAATTTCTAACTATATACTAGCAACATACAATTGGAAATTGAAATTAAAAGCCAACATCATTTATTATAGAGTCAAAAAAATCAAATGGTTAGTCTATAAATATGAAAATGTGTATTTATTCTCAAAACTACAAAATACAAATGATGTAAATCATAAAAAGCATAAACAAATTTTTATACATACATTTTATACATTAAAAAAGACTGGGAACCAGCAGTTCGCGTAATGGCTATGTCGCTGGATTCCCACGTAGTGGACTGCGGTTCGAGTCCCAGACCCAGTGGCTTAAAACTCATGCTGGGCACGTGTGCATGTGTGCCCAAGATCCAGAGAGGAGAATGGAGGAGAAAGGATTGCCGTGTGACCATCCCCCCCGGGGGGTGATTTCTTGCTTTCTCCTGTCTCTCTGTCTGGTGAGCGCCCGCGCCCTATAGCGAAAACCTCTCCAAAAAAAAAAAAGAAAAAGTTTACAAAAGACTAAAAAATCGCGAAGATCTCATACTTAAAAATTGATCTACAGATTAAATGCACTTTCTTTCAAAATCTCAAAAGAATGTTTTGTATATATAGACAGGCTGATTACATTGTAAAAAGTTACAATCACTAAACAATCTCAAAAAAGAACTATAAAGCTTAAGAGATCCTACTGTCCAATATTGAACTCTGCTGTAACTGACATAATGGCTTTGGGATTGGCAAAGGAAAAGGTATATGTATCAGTAGAACAGAGAAAGATTCCAGAAAAGACCCAGAACAGATATGCATAAATATTACCATTAGATTTTTAACAAAAGTATAAAAACAATTTGATGGAGAAAGAATATTTAAAAAAAAAAAAAAGTACTAGTGGGGCCAGCAGGTGAGCAGGTGCCATGGTGGTTGGGGCACTGGGTTCCCACATGGCCTACTGTGGTTTGAGTCCTGGACCTGATGACTTGCTTTTCCACTTTCCCTCTCTTTGTCTCTTCCCGGCGAGCACATGTGCCCTATACAAAATTAAAATAATAATGATAATAAATAAATAAAATAAGGTAAATAATGAAAAAAAAGATTACTGGGAAAATCCATATGCAAAATAATAATAATGACGATAATAGTAAAGACCTTACTTAAAGCATCACATTAACTAACAATGGATTAGAGTTGGGATGGAAAAACGACGACTAATGGATCAGATCCAACCTGAGCATATTGTCTGGCTATCGGGCTAAGAATATTTTTCTTTAGAAATTCTTTAGATTTTTTAAATGACCATAAGAAGAAGAAAAACACTAAAATATCCAGCAGAAATCATGCTGTTTATGGGACCAGCAGTTAGCGTAATAGCTTTGTTGCTGAACACCCATGTAGTCAACTATGGCTCGAGTCCCAGATCCGGTGGCTTAAACTCATGCTGGCGCATGTGCGTGCGTGCACAAGATCCCGAGAGGAGAACATAAATTTTTTTGTGACTGTGCTACTCAAAGTACTCTTAGATATGTCAGCAAAAGTGCTTTATTTAAAGAAACAAAATAGATGGAAAAAACTGATGTATAGAGCTCTAAAAAAGAAAAGCTACCTCATCCAACAAGATATAAAGATAAGAGTGTATTTAAAATGTTTAAATGCTTAATATGATCCGTCTATGTACGTGTTAGAATATTAAAAATATGAAAAGAAATTCTGATAATCCCAAATACTGGGAGAGTTATGAAACAACAGGCACTCTCACTCATTGCTGGTGGAAATGCAAAACTATAGACCCGCTTAAGCCAGTCTGGCAGTTTCTCATAGAGCTCTTCAGAGCCTTACATACTTACGCAGTTCATAATAGTTTGCTCCTAGGCATTACTCAGGTAATACATAACCTTATTTCAATACAAAAAAGACCATTTAGATATTTATAGAAGTTTTACTCATAATGGCCAAATACTTGAAGCAACCAGCATGCCCTTCAAGAGCTTCATGGATAAAAAGTGTATTTTATTCATACAAAACAATAATATTTGGCAATAAAAGGAATAAGCTATCAAACCACACAGACTTAGGTAAATCTTAAATGCATAGTGTTAAATAAAAGAAGCCAATCTGAATGCTATACACTGTATTATTTCATTAATATGATATTCTGCAAAAGGAAAACTATAGAGAACTAAGGAGAGCAAAGGTTTAGAGATTGAGGGAAATAAGGGGTATTTTTAGGACTATGAAACGAATTTGCATGATAATGTAATGAAAGATATGTGACAACATGTTTGTCACCTATAGCACTTTACAGGACAAAAAGTGACCCTTGGGACCAGCAGGTGGTATAATGGTGTTATGTTGCAGGACTCCCACATGGCTGACTGGGGTTTCAGTCCCAATCCCAGTAGCTGGAATCACACCAAGCATATGTGCATGAATGCCCAAAATCCCAAGAGGAGAATGGAGGAGAAAGGATTGAGGAGTGGCCATCCCCCTTAGATGGCGATTTCTCACTTTTTTTGCTCTCTCTTTCTGTCTCTCTGGCAAACATATACACTCTATAGCAAAAATCTCTCTCTCTTAAAAAAAACGTAACCCTTAATGCATACAAATGAAAGACAACAGTTCATTTAGGTCATTGAGGGAAACAGGAAGGAATACAAAAGGTATTATAACAAAAAGGGGATGACTAAAGTAACTTAGGGATTGAAGTCTGTAACACTACAAACTAAAGCAACGTGCAGGTAAACCACATCCTCCAGATAATAACGGTGTGTCCCCTGGATTGCATTGTAACAGTTCTGAAACTCTTCACAGATGAATGAGAATTGAACAATTGAGTAAATACACGGTCAGAACCAGGTTTCTCCCTGTTGTGAGAAGGTTAGAGTGAGCCATGTGGTTATGGGTTAGTTGGATGCGTCAGGATGAATGCACACGGGTTGGTATGCACACCCATATTTAATTGCTCATGCATACACACCTTCAGTGGCTAAGTGGGCCTGGGATCAATGACAGCACAGTAGCAATGAGCACAGCTGGCACCCAGCACTTTGGTTCCTAATGTCACTTTTCATCAAAAGAAGATCCTTAGAGAAATGACAGATATGCAGACTGAAGCAGAATATATACAAGATGATCCTGGAGTATCTTATAGCATCAGAAAGTGAAGAAATGCTCCCAAATCCCACAGTGATGGGGATACGTCAAGAGGGCACAGGTGACAACTGAAAGATCACCTACTGGGCGAAGCAGGAACAAGTTAAGTTAAAAAGTAAATTTAAAAGGGTTGACTTATAGCCCAAGGTATAAAATAAATACTCGTGGGTCTACCTGGGTATAAATACCTAATTGCATGAGTAAATAAATAAATAAGCATACAGGAATATTCCATCCAAAAGAACTCTAAATAATTTATGTTGATTGTTTCCTCCAAGGAGGTAAGGCAAAATCATCTACTCCTTAACTGTTGTTTTACATAGTGACATTTTCTCAAAAGATACAGTACAAGAAGAGCTGGGAAAGTAACTGTACGTGGCAGAAAACAAGGCAAATACTACCTTGACCAGATGGTGCAGATCAGCACGAATGGGAGAAATCATGCTGCTTATATGTGCCTGTATAAAGGAGAGTTTGCTCTAACTCTGAAGTCTTCCTCACCAAAAGCCTGACTCATACCAATATAATCATGGGGAAAATGCCAGGCAAATCCCAAATGAAGAGCATTTACTGACCAGTAATCGTCACAACTATCAGTCATCAAAATTAAGGAGAGTCTTAGATACTGTCATAGCCAAACAGAGCCTAAGGAGACATGGTGGCTAAAGGTTCTGTGGTATCCTTGACAGGATCCTGGAAGAGAAAACGTATTAGGCAATAGTCGGTAAAATCTGAATAAAATATGAACTTTGATTACCATATCAATATGGGTTCATTAATTTCTAAAAATGTACCATGAGACTTTCATAACAGGTAAAACTATCTTGTGTACGTACAGAAATGCTGTACTATCCTTATAGTATTGATATAAATTTAAAACTAGTCCAAAGTAAAAAGTTTGCTAGGAATACTCAAAAGCTTTGCTCCATCAAAAGCATGGCTAGAGAGTAATAATAATTTTTTTAAATAATTATTTACTTATTATTGTTAATATTATTTTTCACATGAGTTTTGCCAGAGAAAGACAGAGAGAGGGGGAGAGTGAGAAAGCAAGCTGCCAGGTCCAGGATTCAAACTATGGCCAGCCATCTGGGAATTCCAGCACCTTCACCACCATGCCACCTGCTGGCCCAGTAATTTTTTATAAAGATACAGAGTATGAGAATTATTTAAGCACATATGAGGTAAAGCGTTTGTATTCAAAATTATTAAATAACCCGCCAAAACTCAGCAATATGAATACACACACAAAACAATTTAAAATGGGCAAAAATTTTAATAGATATTTTATTAAAGAGGATATACAGATATCAAATAAGTAAATAAGAAGATGTTTGACATCATGAATGATCAGTAAAATGCAAAATTAAGTTTCAATAACAAATTAGGACATAGTAATTAAAATGACTAAAGCTAAAAATGCTAACACCGAGGAGTTGAGAGGCTTTAAAGCAACAGGAACACTCCTATTTACTGATAGAAATGCCACATCACATGGCCATTCTGGGAAACTGATGGTTTCTTATGAAGTTCAATGTCCATTTGGGTCATGCTGGTGCTAGTAGGAGGGTGCCCCATACACCATCAGGTACAGAGAGGCCAGGGCCGTTTGCTTGAGCAAGCAGGGGTGGCACATGCCTGAGATCCTAGCAACTGGGAGGTCCAAGTAGGAAGATCACGACATGGCAAGACCCTGTCAAAATCACCCCTTTTTCTCTCCCTCTTCTTCTTGAACACAATTCTCTTTTTCATTAAAAATAAGAGAGACGCCAGCAAGTGGAGTGGAGGTTAAGGTGCTGGCATCCCACATCGCCAATGGTACTTTGCGTCTCACATTCAGTGGCTTGAAAAATATTCTGGGCACACATGAGTGTGAGCCCAGAATCCCAGGAGAATGGAGGAGAAGGGATTGTGGTGGCATGGCTGTCCCTTCTGGGGATGATTTCTCAATTTCCCTCTACTGTCTCACTCTGTTTCTCTCCAGTGAGGACATGCACCCTATGGAAAAACCTTGAAAAACAAAAACAAAAACAAAAACAAAAAACAAAGAAAGAAAGAAAGAAGGGAAAGAAGAAAGAAAGAAAGAAAGAAAGAAAGAAAGAAAGAAGGGGAAAATTTAAATGTATACTTACGGTGAAAACCAGTAATCCCCATTTCTGGGTATTTGTGCTGGAGGGGGACAGGGTATATATTGTTGGAATAAAAAAAAGCTTATGCCCACTCAAAAGCCTGTACATGACTGTTTATAGCAGCTCTATTAATAATTAGCAGAAAATACAGGACCAACAGATGGTGTATGGTTACATCATAAGACTCTCATGTAGTCAACCACAGTTTGAGTCCTGGAACTGGAAGCTTAAAATTCACTCTGGGTATTGTGTAT
Organism: Tupaia tana; assembly: GCA_026018925.1. NCBI lineage: Eukaryota > Metazoa > Chordata > Mammalia > Scandentia > Tupaiidae > Tupaia > Tupaia tana. Next base: position 93,778,178 of record JAKSZU010000006.1, read on the forward strand.
ATGCCCAAATCTTGAGAGGAGAATGAAGAAGAAGGGATTGTGGGGTGGCCATTTCCCCTGTGGGGTGATTTCTCTTTTTCTATCTGTCTGCCTTCCTCTGTTTCTCTTGTGAGCTCACATGCCCTCTAGCAAAAATCTCTCTCTAAATAATAATAATAATAACCAGAAACTGAAATAAAACATATCCTTCAATAGGTGACAGAATAAACACATTTTAGTGCAACCTCACTGCAAAATATTATTGATAGAATATGCCATGTGATGCATTGACGTTCATCCATGTTATTGCATGTATCACTCACTATCATCAATATGTATCATCAATATTGATATACACGATAATATGAATGACCGTCAAGACATTATTCTGTGTGAGTTAAACCAGCCTCAAAAGTTTAGGTCCGTTTGTCATACTAGTGGCCTGCTCCACAGATTGGGACCTTTTAGGAAGCTAGGTTTCTCTCCCAGTCTCATATAAAGGCTGTGGGTTGTGGCATACCCTTGAAATCTCAGCACCTTGGGGGTGGAAGTGGGCAAAAGCAGGAGGAATGAGAACTTGAGATGGATCTGGGCATGACAGTGCCATGTCGGAAAGAGCTGGGTATGGTGGTATAGACCTGTAGTCTCAGTTACTTAGGAGGCTAAGGCAGAAGGACAGGGCTCAGTAAGATCCTGCCACAACATAAACAATTATATACCATATGACTATGTTTTGATAGCTCTCAAATCGACAAGTTCTGGTGACGACGAAGAGAGCAGTGGGTACTAGGACCTAGGAGTCAGGGACCTGAGAGCTTGGTGATTACGAAGTAAGAACAGGAAGGTGTTCTTCGAACAGAAGGAATGATTCAGTTGCTTAATTGTGATGATGGTATGCAAATCTATACATGCTTTATGTTTATATGCCAAAGTAAAGTCAGTGAAGACGTTCATTGACAGTCAGACACTGAATAAGTAATGACAAGTGTGGTCTCTGTTACAAAAAGCAAAGTCTACAGAGATTTGAGAATATCTGGTGAGGTAACTGATCTAGTTAGAGCTTTAGAAGAGAGCCTGAGACGTGCCCTTAGAGGAAATAACTGGAACGAGTGGAAATTGTGCATGAAAAGAAGGAGGAAGATATTGTCTGACAAATGGAAAGTTATATAGCAATATGGAGGGTGTGGAGCTTTAGAAAACCTAGAAAACCAGCATCTATAACATGAAGTGGACAGAAGAGAGAGGATTGGAGGGCCAAACAAGAGGAGAGGCAGCCAGATCTAAGAAGACACCATAAACCATGGGAAAGAATGTGAAATTATTGGTAGATAAATTTATTTTCTTAAAGGTTAACAAACTTGGACTACAATATATCTTACTGCATGAAGACATTGCTTAAAGCAGAAATGCCCATTGGGCTTAATTTATAAAGCAGTGAAGTGCTGCCAAGCAGTTTTATACCAGTTTATGAGAGGAAATAGATATATTTTTATTACCAAACCCTGTTACAGTGGCAGCCATGCTTAGACCTAAAAATTAATCACCAATACCACATATGCCATACATAATTGTGCTCATAAATACAAAAGTAGGAATACATAAAATGTACAAATAAAAATGCATATATAATAGAAAATCTAGGGAACCATGAAGTCCTGTGTCTGAATAGAAGCAAAGTAGTCATGTCTTCCAAACTGGAATATTGCACATGAGATTATTTAAGAAGTACACAGATGGGTATTTAAAATTTTAATGGCTGTCAGTTTACTTTAACATGTAATGGGAAAATAAGGTATTACTAGCATACTGATCCTGAATTTCATGGAAATCATCTCTTATGTTAAAACCAAGTATTTTTTAAAGTAAATAACATTAAAGTGGATTTCTTTTTAAATGTTAATTGAATAATAGCAGAAATATCATGTCTAAGTTAAGATGTCTAACTTTTCAATAAAAACACCTCAAGTGTTTGTCAAGTCCCTTGTAGAACACATGTACTAAATAGGAATGTATTTGTGCCAAGACAACTCTTTCTACTTGGAAGCTTTTCTAGTTAGATAGTTTAAATATTCTTTTACTTTAATTGTCAGGAGAACCTGTGCTCTGCAGAGGGAGAGAGAGAGAGAAAAAGAGGGAGAAAGTGCCCCTGTGGGACGTCATCACAGTACAATCCCTCTTTTCCTCTTGCTTATTAACAAATGTCATAGGAAAGAAAAGCAAGGCTTTGAACATTCACCGAACCCCATGCTTCTTTGGCTGCTTAGGAAAAAATCTTTCTGTCCCTTTCCAGAATTTTTCCCTTCTGTAAGATTTTGGAAGGGTCCGAAGCACCTTCTAGTGAAGGGTGTGAGGGATAGATCAAAGTCATAAATGCTGCTCACACCCCACTGTTGCCTTAAAGTAGCCTGAAAGACAAGTTGAAGGAGGGAGAAAAACTATAAATAAAATTTAGACTTTTCAGTCACAATGGATGAGACAGTCTAATAAATTTGATGATTTCGTGAGCAATACTGATCAGTTAAATTAGAATTATATAGGCACTAAAGTAAACATGCTCACCCTATGGTCTTCTTATTAAAAAGGGATAATACAACCTCAAATTACAAAATAGTGAAAACATAGACTGTGCTAAACTCCTGCCATTTCACAGGTCTACCATTCCAAATGTAAACAAAGATTTAGATTTATCACCATGGTTACTGATTATTGAACGGATTCTGCCAATGACCATTCAAATGAGACAATAAAACTCAATGCTCAGTGGCCAGAAATCTGGTTTTCCACGCATCTGGTTAGAATGGAAAATGAAACATGCACCAACTAGACAAGAGGAAGCCAGTAATATGTCAAATGTTGCAGAACAAACATAGTTTTATCTGCCAGATCCATCCACCTTATGACAGGCTCAATTGTAGGTTAGGATTCTGATATTAAAAGAAGTAGCATGTGAAGGCCAGCAATTGGTGTGGTGGTTAAGGTGCTGGATTCCCACAAGGTCGACAGCTGTTCAAGTCTCAGGCTCAGCAGCTCGAAACTTACACTGGGCACACGTACGAGCATGCCCAAGATCCTGAGAGGAGGATGGAGGAGAAGGGATTGCAGCTTGATCATCTCCCCTGAGGGAGTACAATGTCTCACTCTCCGGCTCTCTGTCTCTCTCTGTGTCTCCAATGAGTGTACATGCCCCATAGCAAAAATCTTTAAAAAAATAAAAAGTAACATATTCCAATTGAATAATATTTATTGTTGTTATTTTTTACATCAAGGTTTCCATTGATTCCACTCATACTTTTAGAAAGCCAACTCCTCATTGTTATCTCTCTATATGTATCATAATCTCTACTTCCAAATCTGAAGGTGCAGAGACACCTACCTAAAAAGTACTTCATCCACAGATTAAACCAAATTTAGATATTTACAGGTCAAGATTTCCATGTCGTGGTTATCAATGCCTTACTGAAAGTGTTTGAAGTATGGTAATATCCTTGATTTAACTATCACACGCTGTTCTCATGCTTGGAAAAGCCATACTGTACACCACAAAGATGTAAACAGTCAAGTGTAAATAATGTTATAAAGTTTAAAGAAATTTTTTCTCACGTGAGAAAAAGAGATACTTACAATTACTACATTTTCTGGAAAGAAATAATAATGTATCCAACATCAGAATAGTTCCTCCATGATTTACTAAGTAAGCCCTGTGTAGGAGCAGAGAGGAGGCCCCTCCATTGAATGTTCCCGCGGCTCTGGAAAAGTCCTATCTTTTCTCTGAACCTCAGCTTCCTTCTGATTAGAGTGAGGAACTTTAACTAGATCATCTTATTACCATGAAAAATATCCATAATGGAGTCATCAGGTGGCGTGATGGTTAAGGTGGCTGGATCCCATATGGCCAACTGTGCAATTCAGTTCCCAGACCCAGTGACTTAAAAAACACACCAGGTGTGTGTGCCCAAAATCTTGAGAGGGGAATAGAGGAGAAGAGACTGTCATAACCACCCCTGCAGGGGGATCCTCTTTCACTTTCTCTCTGTCTCTCTCTGTCTCTTTCTGTCTTTGGTGAGCACACATGCCCTGTAGAAAAAATATATCCATTATTATACTTTCTCATTTAGAGACAATTTGTTGGGCTTCCTAGATCAAGAAATTGTCGATGTCTGTGTGTACAATATGCAGTTTAACTTCTAATTCTTTTTTAAAACATTATTTCTTTTTAAATTTTTCTTTCTTATTATCATTTTTTTTTTTAAATTTGACCAAAGAGACATACAGAGAGGGAAAGTGAGAAAGCCAGCTGCCCAGTCTGGGACTCAAACAGTGGTCAGCCATGTGGAAGCCCAACACCTTAACCACCACAGCACCTGCTGGTCCCTAACTTCTCCTCCTTTTAAACTGGACTGGTGAGAACAAAAAGTAATAAAGCCACACTACTGAGCTAAACCATAATATGCAGGAAAAAGGCTTAACGTGCTTGGGACGTGCTGTATAGGAGACTCAGTCCTTTCTCGTCTCATTTTTCCCTAATGACACTGCCTTGTTAAACATCAACATAGCATTAATCACAGTGTGGAATACAGATTCTAAGGAAAGTCGGCTAGCCTTCTCCTGTGAATTCACATAAAGGATGTTCCTCTCATCCAAGTAATTCCAAAGGTGACAAATATTACAGATGCTGAATTTATGGGAGTGCTTGCTCCCTGTTTATTAACTCATCCATCTTGTGAGAAATAAAAGGACCAAACAGTGAGACAAGTGGGCTTTTCTTATCCTGTCAGCTCAATGATGTTTTAAAGTAATCAATATCTATAATTACTAAATCCTGCCAAGGCAATTTAACCCTTCACTGCCTCCTTGTTGCATACACAGTTCCTAACAGGACAGCAGGAGTAAGCCCAACATCAATTACAAAGAATACAGCTTGGAGGATGACACACTCTTTCATCAAATTCATGTTCATTTACATATAGGGCAGTCTTCAAAAAATTCACGGAAAATGCACATTATATAAAGCTTTTTGCACTAAAGGGAACTTCTGCTTTAATTCCTTTTTCCCACAGATTTCTTACAGTCCTCTTATACATCACAGTCTGTCTTCATTCCTGTATATTTGTGTAACAGTATTCTTTATCTGAGGCTCATGGCCAAAGGAGGTCCTCGGGGTCTGTTAAGTGTCCCGTCTTGATCTATTGTGTGCTGTAAGTCTAGTCATTAGCGGGTAAGACAATTTCTAGGTTTAGCAGGCTCATATTTCTGAGGTCTAACAAACTTGAAGTATTTAGACTTAAGAAGGAGAGGATCAAAAATCATCTTCAAAAAGTTCAAAAGCAGAAGTTACCCAGTTTAAATAAATCTTGAACTAAATCCAAATCCTCACAGAATAGCATATTAAACCTATGCTAAGGGATAACTCAATAATAAATATGAGAGAGCAAACCAAAGAAAAATAAACCAGAAAATAACAGAAATAAAAATAGTTTGACAAATCTTCCAAAACCCGATAACTTAGGAAGACCAAAATAAGAAAAAGGAAGATAAACTAATTTTCAATATCAGAAATGAAAAGGGGATAGAAATAAAGATTCTATAGATATTTAAAAATGATAAAAAAAAAGAGGGCCTAGCAGGTACATGGTGATTACGGTTCTGGACTCCCACAAAGTCAACTGTGATTCAAGCTCGTGGCTTGAAATCACACTGGGCATGTGTGCCTGCATGCCCAAAATCCCAGGAGGAGAACGGAAATGAAGGGCCGTGGTGTGACCATGCCCTCAGAGAATAGTTTCTCACTTTCCCTCTCACTGATTCTTTCTGCCTCTCCTCAGCAAGCTCACACACTCCATGGCAAAAACAAGCAAGCAAACAAACAAACAAACAAAAAAACAAAGAGATAAGGAAGAGATATCAGAAATAATTTTCCCAGCAAATGAGACTAGAAAGGTGGACAAAAGTATTGAATATCTGAACTTGAAAAGCAAAACTAAAATGTGAAGATATACAAAATCAAAATAACCCCAATAGTTAAAGAAAATAAAAAGATAATGTAAAAGATCTCCAAGTTTAAGATCCAGCAGGTGGTATAGTAGTTAAGGTGCTGGACTCTCACATGACCAATCATGGTTCAAGTCCCAGAACCAGTGACTTGAAAATCATGCTGGGTGTTTGTGCATGCATGCCCAAAATCCTGAGAAGAGAATGGAGAAGAGGGGATTGCAGTGTAGCCATCCTCTTTAGGATGGCTTTCCCTCACATCCCCCCTCTCTCTCCAGTGAGCGTACATGCAAAAACAAAACAAAACAAAATCTCCAAGTTTAAATATCTTCACTACTGCATTCTAACAAATGAAGAAGGAAGAAATAACAGTAAGCCTACAGAAACTCATTCAAAAAGTATTTGTGAAAGATTCATTATATGAAGTATGAATTAAAATCTGAAACAGTTAATCTGAGAACATAACAATTATAGACCAATATCACTCATAAAGATAGATATGGAGATACCTAATATCTTATAAAGGAATCCAACAATATATGAAAAGAATAGCATGTCATGCTCAAGTAGCGTTTATGCCCAGATTGCAAGGTTAACATTTACAAAACAGGCTACGTATCATAATAAGCCACAGTGAAAGAATGAAAGACATCCATATTATCATTTCAGTAGATGCAGAAAAATCATCCTACTAAAGAAAAATCCCTTCAATTTAAAGAAAGAAATAGTCTTGTCAATATAAGGATAAAAGAGAATGTTTCTAAATCTGATTCTTTAGAAGTCCATGAAAGTGTGCTGGCTTCATAGAGCACAGGTTAAGTCCTGGGCCTAGGGAACTGGATTCCATGTGACCAACCATGGTTCAAATCTCTTCTCTAGTGGGTTGAAAAACGTATTGAATGCATGTGCTTACATACCCAAACCTGACAGTTTGGAGAAATGGAGGAAACAGGATTATAGCATGACCACCCTCTATTGGGGGAAGTGTTTTCTTTCTTTCTCTCTCTCTGGCAAGCACATGTACTCTCTGGTAACTAAAATTAAAATATCCTTGAAAAGTAAGCTGTAATGAAACATTAAATTTTATTTTCCTGACACTGGGAAGATGAAACAAGGTTCTATTCTACATTGTATTGGGTTTTTTTAGCCAGTCAAATAAGACAGGAAAAAGATAGATGAAAAGTAAGAGTACACTTATTATTCACAATTGATATGATTGTGTATGTAGAAAACCAGAATGAACTTGCACTCACATTAACAGAATCTCTTTATTAGTAAGACTGACATGTATATTTAGCCAGGGTTGCACAACACAAGGTTGAGATAGGAGAGGACTTGTAAAAGATTGTGAGAAAATGGAATTAACATGTCAGTTTACCTTGGTGTCTCAAAGTTAAAATCCTTGCATAGTTCTTTTTATGACATGCATTTCCATTACTTCTTTGTACTGAATAGTATTTCTATATACTAGCAACAAAAAAAAACCTGGAAAATAGAATGAAACAATCCCTTTATTATTAAGAAACACATCAATAGTACCAAAAATGTGTGATCAAAACTGAGACATTTCTGCTTTTACAATATTTGCATGCTAATAAGTTATCTTGCCACTATTTGATGAATGCTGGCACATCATATGAAACTATTATGCTAAAGACAGGATTTTATTACTCACAGTAATAGCAGCAGTTGCTTGAGTGTCTTTACTTAAAGAAGTCCCCAAGCCCAGTTCATATGGGATAAACTAAAGAGGGCTAAAAAAGACTGGTACTAGCAGTGGGTTAGATGATGGGAAGAGAATTTTATGTTGAGGAATCTACAGCTTTTATAATAGATACAAACCCTTCACAAACTCTACCCCTATGAAAACTATTTTGTTTATTTATGTTTTAGAGTAAACACATTTGTCTAGAGATAAAGACATTATTTCAAATTTTCCAAGATTTTTACTATGCCAATGCTCACCAGAAAGACAGAGAGAGACAGAGAGACAGAAAGCGAGAAATCACCCCCCAGGGGGGATGGCCACACCGCATTCCCTTCTCCTCATTCTCCTCTTGGGATCTTGGGCATGCATGTGCATGTGCCCGACGTGAGTTTTAGCCACTGGGTTTGGGACTCGAACTGCGGTCGACTACATGGGAGTCCAGTGACATAGCCATTACGCTAACTGCTGGTCCCATTGATCTCTAAACCTTTGAACCTTAAGAAATAAAATACATTTTCCCAAAAGACATAATGATGCAGTGATAGAATAACAGTTATAAATAATCCTATTCAAAAAGTGGCAACAAAGAAAGAAAGTCATTGATTTCAAGCAACATAAAAATCCAGCAAGGCAAACTCCACTAGTTTTGAAGGGCAAGAGTTGATACTTTCAGTATGGGGCTCTGCTCACTGGGTTTATGTCTCTGCTTTCCAGACTGAGGATACATTTTTGGTATTATCCTGTTTTGGATAAACATGTACCATGTGCTTTCAGCTGAATAGTTTTATTGCTTATTTTCTGTTTGTAAAATTTGGGGGTCTGGTAATTTCCTTTATTTTGAACTTTCTCTATTTCTTTCATTTCAGACTGGCAGTGTTTGTGCTTTTATCTCTTAAGAATGCTGTAAATGGGGCCACAGGTGGCAAGGTAGTTAAGGAGCTATACTCCCACATGGTCAACCACAGTTTGAATCCTAAACCCGGCAGCTTGCTTTTTCACTTTCTCTCTCTCTCTCTCTCTCTCTCTCTCTCTCTCTCTCTCTCTCTCTCTCTCTCGTCAAATTAAAAAATAATAAAAACAAATAAAATTAGTTAATCACTCTTTTTTAGAAAAGAACTGTCTCAATAACTTTGAAAGACAATGAAAAACAGAACATCGTGTAGCTCCCATGCATATCACATAGATCCTATCAATTTATGAGAAAACAGGACCTTCTACGTTTCTTTGCTAGATAATCCCATTTCTATATTTGCTTCTACTAAAATGCATGAGGATATCTGTGAATTACACACTTAATTTCTTTTTTTTTTTCTTTTGAGATATTTTTTTCTATAGGGTGTGTGCACTCACCAGAGAGACAGAAAGAAAGAAAGCAAAACATTACTCCTAGAGGGACTGGCCATGCTGCAATCTCTTCTCTTCCATTCTCCTCTAGGAATTTTGTGAACACATTCACATACATCTGGCGAGTATTTTTTGTTGTTTATTTGTTTGTTTTGTTTTGTTTTGTTTTATGCTGGCAGGTCTGGGATTCTAACTGCAGTCAAATATGTGGAAGTCCAGAGACATAGCCATTACACCATCTGCTGGTCTACACTCTTAATATCTTAAAAGTGCATTTTGTGTGACTGAACATTCTGGCCTTTAATTTTTCTGAAGTAATAAGGTACCAGTAACTCCACATAAACCCAGAGAAACAAAATGACAGTACCTGGCTCTCCAACTTTAACCCACTAATGGAACTGCTGACCACAAATTATGCTAAAAACCATGTGCCAACTCTAACAGGGTTCCTGCCTGCATGTAAGACCCAGAATCTCTTAACACATAGACCAAATGTTCAAGATATAATAAAGCAAATTAACCTTCAAATTTATAAGCACGAAAATCACAACTTGAAAAAGAAAAACCAACCGGTTGAGTCCAACTTAAAGACAGATAAATTACATGCTGAAATTACCTAATAAGGATTTTATAATGACCATTGGGAAAAGAAATAGCATAAAACAAGTTAAAACTCTCTTGAAAGAAATGAGAAACTAGAAAATTTTCAGTAAAAACAGAAAGTATATGATTTTAAAATTGCACAGCTGAAAAATTCAATGATAATACTGGATTGGACTCAACAGTAGTGTGAAATCTGTGGAGACTAGAATTAGTGATCATAAAATTAAGACAGTAAAATTCCATGAATCTAAAATACAAAAAAAAAACAAAAACAAAAACAAAACAAAACAAAACAAAAAACCAAAAAACTGAAAATAAGGCTCCTCAGAGATTTGTGGGGTGATAACAGCAACAACAATAATAAAAGGCATTTTAGTTCCAGAAGAAGAGGGAAAGAGAATGAAAATGAGGGAATATCTGAAGAAGTAACAGCTAAAACATTCTCAAATTTTTTGAAAAGATCAAAGGAGCAGAATAAATCTCAACTAGGATAAACCCAAAGAAATCCATATCAAGATGACTCATAATTAAGCTGTTCAAACTAAAGACAAAAAGAGAATCTTACAAGTACTCAAAAAAAATCAATTATCTATATGAGAACACCAATTTAAATGAGTATAAACTTTTTTCTGCTAACCATGAAGGTCAGAGGAGTAGTACAATATTTTTTATTTAGTGAAAAAAAAAAAAAAAAAAAAAAAAAAACCTGTCAACAGAAAAATTTTATATCCAGCAAAACTATACTTTAAAGATGAAGTTAAAATGTTCTATTTTATATACCATTTGGGTTACAGAAATTAAAAAGGCAAAAAAACTATGATGATATATTTCTTAGAATAGGCTAATTCCAGAACACTGTTAATACCAAAAGCTAGTGGTATGGGGCAATATGAACTCTCTTTGCTGTGAGAATGCAAAATAGTATGAACACTTTGGATACAGATTGGCATTTTCTTTGCGAAACTAGACAAACATTTACGGTACTATCCAGCAATCTCATTTCTTGGTATTTATGCAAATGAAGTAAAAATTCATGTCCACCAAAATTCCTGCACTTGGATGTTTATAACAACTTTATTAATAATTGCCTAAAGTTGGAAGCAGTCAAGATGTCCTTCAGTGGGTGAATTCATACATTCATATAATGTTTCATGGACTCTTAAGTAAAATGTGTATTCTGCTGTTATTTGATGAAATGTCCTACAGATGACAATTAGATCTTGATGGTTGATTGTGTTCTTCATATATTTTATATCTTGTTGATCTTCAAGACAGATTTTAGTTACTGAGAAAGAAATTATGAAATTTCCAATTATCGTGTATTTTCTCATATTTTCTCTTAATTTTGTTTTTGTTTCATGTAGGTGCATTTAAGCAATAGGATATTATTGAGTCCTTTAAAAAAGGAAAAGCTATACAGCTATTAAAGACATGAAAGTTGAAAGGGAAACACTCCTACACTGTTGGTGGGAATGTAAATTGGTCCAGACACTTTAATTCTTATTATTAAGTCAAATGAGCCACTTTGAAAAGGCTTGATACTATATTATTCCAAATGTATGACATTCTTAAAAAAAAGCAAAATTATGAAGACAGTAAAAACATATGTAGTTGGAGCAAAACTTCTAGTCTGGAACCAGAAGATCTAGTGTTTGAACGCAGGAGAAAAATAGAGGCTCCAGCTTGGTAATAGAGAATTTACCCTTCGTCTACTATTTTGTTCTGTTTCAGCTTCAATGTATTGAATGATGTCTGTCAACATTGGTGAGATTAGATCTTCTTTGCTTGGTCTACTGATTTAAATGCTAATCTTTTCCAGAAATACCATTTAAGATAAACCCAGAAATAGTTTTACTCACTAGCTGGATATCCTTAATCTCAGTCAAGCTGACATAAAATTAACCACCACTGGCAGTAAATCTCTTCTGTGTAATACTGTAATAATGTTATTGGACATTTGTTAAAACTCATAGAAAGCACAACACCAAAGAATGAATCCTAATTTAAAATATTGATGTTAGGTAATAATGATGTGTCAACATAGTAGATTCATTGACTGGGATAAATATACCAGTTTGGTGCTGGATTCTGGTAGTCAGGAAGGCTTTGCATATATGGGAGAAAGAGTTGATGGGAAATCTTTGTATCATCTACTCAATTTGGCTATAAATCTAAAAATTGTTCCAAAATAATAGCTTACTTGTAAAATAAAGGTAAATATAATTATTTTCATACCTAGAAGCATTCCATCCTCCTCTTGGAATTTTGGGTGCACACACACAAATACGCACATGCCTAGTGTAAGTTTTAAGTTGCCAGGTCCAGGATTTGAACCACAGTTGAATACATAGGAGCCCAGAGTCATAACCAGTATATCATCTGCTGGTTCTACACTTAAAAGTACTAAGAATTTTTGTTGCTAACATACCTATCCTCAAATATTGACTAAAATAAGTTATTTAAAAACAAAATAACAAAACAACAAATCTCAAACCATTAAGAGGAAAAGGCAGAAATATAAGTACATAACAATAGCTTATATTTTTCCTCACATATTTTATGTCATAGTTGATGATTAAAAAAAAAAAAAAACTATAATGGCAGTGGTATGGTGGTTAAGGAGGATTGATTCCATGTGGCCCTCTCTGTAGTTCAAGTTCTGAATCTGGTGGCTTGAGGATATTCTGGGCAATTGTATGTGCATGCCCAAAATCCTGAGAGGAGGGAGAAATAGAGAAGTGACTGCAGCATGATCATTCTCTATGGAGGTTGCTTTCTTACTTTCTGTCTCTCATGAGCACATGCACCCTCTGGTAATACTAAAAAAAAAAAAAAAAAATAACAATGTCTAATATAAGACAGTGATATTTACAATTGGAGAAAATGAAAATACTTTTATGGAAGTGAGAATCCAAAAGTCATTCAAAGTGGTAAAATGTATATTATTAGACTTTGATAAGTCACATATATTTATTGCAATAACAGAAGGAAAACACTATGTAGATTATACGAAAAAATACATTTGAAAAATCAGAACATCTTAAGAAATGTTCAAGTAACTTGCAACAATATAAGAAATGAGAAATGTAAGTAGTCTATGGAATATTACTCAGCCATAAAAAATCAATGAGACCCTAACTTTTGATACAAACTGGATGAATATGGAAGATTTAACACTAAGTGAAGCAAGCCAGCCTATAAAAGACAGACTTTGTATGCCTCCACTCAATACATACTGATTGTCTGTACTCTATAGGAGAAACTGAAAGTTTCGAAGGTATAGAAGCAGGGAGAACAACTGTAGATACTAGAGGAAGCAAGGATGGGGGTAATATGGGTGTCGGTAATAGAGGAAGGGAGTAGAACAGGGGAAGAAAAAAAAAAAAGCACGTTTAATTAACAAAAAATAAAAAGCTATTTGCTAATGATAATGTATATAGTAATGTCTTTATCTTGACTAATGTACATGATATTCATGCTGGAAAAAGTGTTGTTTCATGCTGAAAAGATGAATATGATTAAATAAAAATTTAAAAAAGGAAATGAGAAACATAAAATTTAAAAGTAGCCAAAACGCAAAGGAAATAAATAATAAAATGAGAAACTTACATATTAAAAATTACCTTAAATATAAATAATCCATATGCAAAAATCAACAGAGATTAGAAAAGTAGATTAAAAATATGTGAACGAATTATATGCTGCTTATAAATTTAGCAATATAGATAAAGTAAAAGGATAGAAACACAATCTATGGATATATTAATAAAAAACAACAGAAGTGACTATATTCCTATCTAATAAAGTAGACTTCAAAGCAAAAGTTCCTTGCTAAAGAAAAGGAACTATATACTACATAATGATAAAAGGATTAATCCATTAGGAAGATGTCTGATCACAAATACATACACAAAAGGAAAACAGTGCTTCATAGTACAGGAAACAAGAGTAGAATTAAAAGAAAATTGGGGGAAATATACAACTATAGTAGAAAGTCATCATTTCTTTTTTATCTACTGATAGAACTACTACACAGATCAACAAGGATATGAAAGATCCAATCAGCACTAGTAGGACATTTCACCCAATAACAGTAAAATACACATTTTATTTAAGGGCCTGTGAAGCACTAACCAAATACAATTTGTGTTAGTTTATAGAACTTTAACGTATTTAAAATTGAAATAATACAGTGTTCTCTCTGACCATAATAGCATCAATTTAAAAATTAATTGGAAAAAAATCTCTAAATCCATGGAAAATTATCAACAAATTTCAACGAAATCCCTGGATTAAAGAAGATGTCACAGAGGAAATGAAACAATACATAAAATGGGAAAAAAATGAAAATACAACAACAAAATATCTGAGATGCAGCTAAAGCAATGTGCTATGGAAAAATTTCTAGTACAAAATAATTAGAAATGAGGAAATGTTTCAAAGCAATAATGTGAAGTTCCTAACTCAATAAACCAAAAGAAGCAGAGCAAATTAAACCCAAAGAAAGCACCGGAAAAAAATAATAAAGAACAAAAATGAATGAAAACAATAGAGAAGACTAAAATCAAAGCTAATTGTTCGAAAAAAATCTATAAAATTGATAATAAACTTCTACCCAAAACAAAAAATAAAAACATAAAATATTAAACACCAATATTAGAAATAAAACAGTATATTATTGCAGATTTTGTAGATGTTAAAGGATAGGTGTATTTTGAAAACAATTTTATGTTCATAATTTCAACAACTAGAAGACTTAGATCAATTTCTCAGAAACTAAAATCTACTGAACCATAAATAAAATGAAAGAGATTTTACCTAATTACAGTATTTTAATTTTGGACTTAAAAGCTCTCCAAAAACAGGGACCAGCAGTTAGCGTAATGGCTATGTCGCTGGACTCCCATGTAGTCGACCGCGGTTCAAGTCCCGGACCTGGTGGCTAAAACTCATGCCAGGCGCGTGTGTGTGCATGCCCAGGATCCCAAGAGGAGAATGGAGGAGAAGGGATTGCGGTGTGGCCATCTCCCCGGGAAGTGATTTCTCGCTTTCTGTCTCTCTTGTCTCTCTCTGTCTGTCTGGCAAGCACACGTGCCCTATAGCAAAAACCTCTCAAAAAAAAGGAAAAAAAAAAGGTCTCCAAATACAAACTTCTAGGCCAAGATCATTATACCAGAGAATTCTGTGAAACATTTGAAGGATGAACACAATTTCACACAATTTCTTCAGAAAATAAAATGAGAAAATTTCAAGCACATATTTGAAGTCCAGTAACAGCTCGCTACCAAAAGCAAAGATGGTACCTGAAAACAAGCAAACAAACAAAAAACCCAAAAGCCTTCTATAGGTAGATATTTCTCATAAACCTAATTATAAAAAGCCTAAAAAAATTAGCAATCAAATTTAGCAATGTCTAAAAAACTTTATCCCATGATCAAGTTTATTTCAGGTACACAGGTTGGTTCAACATTCGCTTCTACAATCAATCCTTGTAACCCATCAAATACACTTACTACACAAAAAATTTATATGGTTATATAAAACATATATTTGACAAAGTTACTCATCCCTTTTTTGGGGGTTACAAAAAAGAAAAGAAAAACTAGTACAACTAGTTGTCAACGTTCAAGAGTGAAATTGGAGTTCTACCTCATATATGTGATAAGAAATAAATAATTAACTCCAAAAAATGTTTGAGAGTTTTTTTTTTTTTTTTTTTTTTTTTTTTCCCCTTCAGGACCATGTGCTCACCAAAGAGAGCGACAGAGACAGTGAGAGGGAAAGTGAAAAATCACCCCTATGGGAGAAATCCACGCCACAATCCCTTCTCTTATATTTTTTTCTCCCGGGATCTTGGGCATACATACACATAAGCCTGGTGTGATTTTTCGAGTCATGAGATCTGGGATTCAAACCACTGTTGGCCATGTGGGAGTCCAGTGACATAACTGTTATGCCAGCTGCAGGTCTGTAGACTTAAATTTTAAGAGCCAAACCTAGGCCAGCCCCATAGTGTGATGGTTAAAGCATCCAGATCCATGTGCCCAACTGCACAGTTTATGTCCTGGACCTGGCAGCTTTAGAAACACACTGGGTGCATATACATGCATGTTCAAAATCCCAGAAGGAGGGAGACATGAAGGAAAAGGGACTGCAGTATAACCATTCCCCCATAAAATGTACGCTCTCCTCTCTTTCTCTCTCTGTGTCTTCATCTAGTGAGTACATACATCTAACAAGAACAAAAAATATAAAGCCATAAAACAGCTAAAAAAATAGTTGTGAATCCTTCTGACTCAAGATTAGATTTATTTTCTTAAGTATGACAATGTAAACAGTAGTGACAGGAAAAAATATATAGAAATCGAGTTCTATCAAAATTAAAACTTTAGTGCTTCAATGTATACAATCAACAAAGTAAAACAAAATGGAAGAAAACATTTTCAATTTAAAGGCAGAATATAAATTTTAAAAATATTGACAAAAAGTTTTTCAAAAAGATGTACAAATGGTCAAAAAGTACAGAAAAAGTGTTCCATCTTATTAGTCATTAGGGACTCATGAGCTACGAAAATAATAGCCACTCAATAGAATGACTGTCGTTAAAAAGATCATCATACATCCTATCAAGTATGTGGAAAAACTGGAACCTTTAAACGTTTAAATATTGCTGTTAGGGTGGTAAAATGGTACAGAAATTTTGGAAAACATGATGGTAGTTGTTTGAAAAGCTAAACATAAAGTTTCCATATGACCCAACAATTTCACTCCAAGGTATACATGTACCCACAAAAATTGGAAACATATTTTATGTGAAAACATGTACAGGGATGTCGCTGGTAGCATTACTCCTAGTAACCAAAAAAGAGAAGCATATGTCTGTCACCCTTGCAAGGTTAAACTCTATGTGGCATACCAAATGAAATACTATTCTAGCATAAAAGGAAATAAAACAGAAATACATGCTAGAATATGGAAGAATTTTTACAGCAGTGAAAGCAGCAGCCACATATTGTATGAGTTAGTTTATAAAAATTTTCCAGAATAGGTAAATCTTGAGGGACTAAAAGGATCTTATGCTTGGTAATATTGGTTTGGGGTTGAGGAGTGAGGAGGGACTGTTTCTTTGACATGGGATTTCTTTTGAGATTAAAAGAAGGTTCTAAAATTATACAGTGGTAATATTTGCACAACTCTGTGAATGCAATAATAACCACTTTGAGTTGTGAATTTTACACTGTGTGAATAACATTTTAAGAAAATTGGTATAGGGGACAGCAAATGGTGTAGTGGTTATGTTGCTGGACTCCCACATGGCTGACTGTAGTTCAAGTCCCGTGGCTTGAAAATCACACCAGGCACTTGTGCATGTGTGCCCACAATCCCAGGAGGAGAATGGGGGAGAAGGGATTGTGGCATGGCCATTTCCCCTGGGCAATGATTTGTCGCTTTCCCTCATATTGTCTTACTGTCTCTGTTTCTCTCTCTTGCTCTCTCTCTCTCTGTCTCTCTCTCACAAGCATACATGCTCTATTGTAAAACCTCTTAAAAAAAGGAAGAAAAAACTGATATTAAAAACAAACAAATGAACAAACAAATAACCCTAATCCTGCATTTCTATGTACTGACACTGAACATGTGAAAACCAAACATGAGACCATTCAAAATTGCTCCAAATGAATTGAAACACATAGGTATATACATAACAAACTATGTATAGTATTTCCTACAAAATGCTTAAGAAAAAAATTCAGAAATACTCAAATAAATAGGTCAGATTCAGGATTGAAAGGTTTAACAGAATCTTGCTATTTGTTCAGTCCTAGGTAAGTGATCCAACCTCTGCATAGGAGTAAGGTCTTCTGGTACAGCAATTGATTCTAAATTGTATTATAGTTTCTCATACCCATGTTTAATTCTATCATAAATTAACGATTAACAGTGTGTTAGTTTCTGAAGGCTATCACAACAAAGAACCACAAACTGGTTTCTTAAAACAACAGAACATTATTGCCTCATGATTTTGTAAGCTGGAAGTCTGAAAACAGTATGTTGGGTGGGTTGTTTCCATCCAAGGGAGTATCTGTTCATACCTCTCTCCTAGCTTCTAGTAATGGCTGGAAATCCTTGGCATTTCTTGGTTTGTAATTGCTCCAGTCTCTGCATTCATCTTTACGTGGTGTTCTTCCTGGGTCTCTACAACAGAATTGCTCACTTTTCTTAAGGACGTCAGCCATATTGGATTAGAATACACACTAATGACCGTAAGTAATTAGATTGACAACAATCTTATTTACAAATATGGTTCAATTTTGAAGTCCTGAAGGTAAGAACTTCAATATATATTTTCTGGGGTGTAATTTAACCTATTACAGAATGTTTTACAATGTCTTGAGTCAAGCAGTTCCTAATGAATATTTCCTAAATTCATAAATTTAATATTAAGAGGAAATTCTACTATCTGTACCAGAAAAGGTTTAACATATACTTTCAGTTTGCACTTTGTGGTGGGAAATCAGTGAATAAGAGACTGAATGGAAAAGTGGGAAAATTCTCCATTTAGAGAGAGATTGAAATTGATGTAAGGAAGGGTAGAGCTATATATAATATTTGCACCTCTACTGATATGTTTGAGTCTTTGGGAATTTAAATAAGTAAACAAATGAATAATATAAAAATATAATTAAAAACACTTTAGAATTCATATCTAAACAATATAATACTAGGGGATTCTGATCATTCTCACTGACAAAATCATTAGCTGTATTTCTAATCATTGCTTATACTATGATTTATGAGTAAATCCTTTAACATCATTCCAAAATTTGTGAGAAATATTTTTTTTAATATCACGCATTCTGTGTAAGAGGTAGATAAAACATTTAAAAATATTCCAGCACTTTCTCTGTAAAGACTTTAGGTTTCATTTTGCTTGGCTTTTCCTGATCACTGTATGAAATACAGTGTCACTCAGAGTCATCATTGACATTTGAGTCGTGTTATTTAAACCAAGAATATCAATTAATTAGACCTTTCTGTCCATGTAGGCACAATGTAAGCAAACTTTTTAAAAGCAGTCTTTAATTCATGTATTTGTTGAGGAGTGTTTCATTCCAAAGTGCTGCTCTTGTGAATGTTTGCCAGTAACACAGTCACTAAGGGACAGTGATAAAGTTTTCTATCTCTATTTAATCTAAGTCTATACCTATATCTAAAATAATCTTGCCAAATGTCTAAATTATTTATCCAAAGGTCTTTTTTTTTCTATTTAGTGTAGATTAAAGATTAAGAATTTCACCTTTCAGAAACTATGGGACAGGCTCTGTTGTGTAGTGATAATACACTGGTCGAGAAAAGCTGAATCTCACATGGTGAGCACAGTTAGAATCCCTGAGCCCATCTGCCTGAAACACACCAGGTGCATGTGTGAGTTCCCAAGATTTGATGGGCAAGAAGACTAGAAGAAGGTGATGGAGGCAAGACCAGACCCTGTGTCCTGACATTCCCTCCTGCACATGTATGCACACTATTATGAATAAAGGAAAAAATGTCAAGTGAACGAGAATTTTCCTTTTAGAGGATAAATGTACATTTGATAACAGTACCTGGACTACACAATAGATATGTCATATTCTTTTTGACCCCTAGGCTTGGGACAACGCCTTATATCAGGTATGGGTTAGAAAATGCTTGTTGAGGGATGGAAGAAGTTCAGTCATTTTAATGGCAGTTCACCCCAAAGTCTGTGATAAAGAAAGTACTGTGATTATCTTTGAAATTTAAGGAACCCATGAAAAGTAGGAGCACACGTTTAGTAATTTCCTATCTATCATATAAATTGCAAGATACATAAACTGAAAGTAATCATTCTTGTTTCACAGATAACTAATCAAATTCTCAAAAGAACGAACCTCCACTGATTCACAGAAATTTATACAAAGCAGAACCAAATTTTAATTCAGGTCTCACTCAACTTATGTACCGTGATTTTTTGCAGAGCTTGTTTCCTGGCCTATGGGTTATTATCTGCTGATGACAGCATGTATAGTATCCCCAACTGGACTGGTGAGAAATGTATTCATGTTTGCTGTACAAGCTAAGTGATATATGAGATTGAATATGTAATAGAAATTAATATAAAATAAAATATTAACAAATTGACTCTTCACCCTACTAGACACAATGATGCTTTACTAAGATAATTTTAAAGTCCTTTTTTTTACTTTCCTGACATGAAGCTCATAAACAAAATAAAGAACGTTGGGGTCAGTAGATGGAGTAGTGGTTGAGGCACTGAACTCTCACGTGACTGACCATGGTTAGAGTCCCACATCTGGCAGCTTGAAACTCACACTGAGCATGTGCATGTGTGCCCAAAATCCTGAGAGGAGAATGGAACAGAAAGGATTGTGGTGTGTCCTTCTCCTCTGGGGAGTGGTTTCTCCCTTTCTGTCTCTTCTCTGTCAGCAACAACAACAACAAAAATCTCTTAAAAACCAAATAAAGCAAAATCAGGAACCTATGTAGATAACACTGAAATAAACGATATGGTCATCGCTAAGTAGAAGAAAATAAAAACGTAGCTTTGAAATAATGTGCAATTTACTATGTAAATATTTGAACATGACGACACTAGGCCATACACTGAAAGAATCAGATATTTGCATTAATATGTAACATAACCAAGAATGCAAATATTATACATACAGACTGAAAAGCACTTATTAACCTGAAGATCCCACTTTTTCCCCATGGTAAATATTTATCAGTAAAATTCCAAACATAACCATGTGCAATTTTTAAGATGTATATTCTAGTTGCATTTAAAGAAAATTTACTGTATATTAATATCCAGCTAGCATTATTTTGCTATCATAAACAGACTTTGTGTCTTGCATGTCATAGGCATGACTATTCCTCATGATAACGTAGCATCCCTAGCTAGCGCTCCCTCTATGGTAGCATAGTGCTCAGATGTTATGGCAAAGAACACTGACCTCTGAGATTCCACATTGATCCAAGGAACCTTGATATCACCTCTGTTTGGGGCTCTATTTTGCACTGCTGAACAGAGCATGGGACAATCGATGCAGGACCTGGAACTACCATGCTTCGCATTTCTGCCAATCAAATGGTAGTCTCCTTAGGGCTCCCCATATTTTCCACCCCAGAATAACTCAGAAATAGCTTCTGACATTCTGCACTGTGTAAATTCATGCAGCTTGTTTCTTCAAAGCAAGAAAATAATAGAGGTATATTTTTCTTTCTTAGATTACACATACCTTCTTTAAGTTATTCTCAGGAATTAAGTAATTTCACTACCATTCAATAGGCTTTTCTTAACTCAAATATCAATTCTATGAATGCCTAAAATGATTAAATAGTTAAAAACTTTACTATGAAGACAAGCAATAGGGTTCATCTATTAATCAGTATCTCCTCAAAGGTCAAAGAGAATAACTTTTATTACTAGACTTTGTAGAAGGTAATTCATGTCCTATGGCAGAGTGATGGTGATGGGCCAAGATATCACTTGTAGAGTCTGCCAACCGCAGCTTTTGTTATTACACTTGTCAAAATGGCCCAGTGGGATAGAAGATTTATTAGAATTTTCTTTCCAGAAAATTCCCTGTTGTGAATCAAATTATTCATTTTGTATTGAATATTTTCAGCAACAATTCTGCAGTTGCTTAAAAGTTATTATTAAAGCATAAGCCATATATTTTGATAATGAAATCAAAATGTCCAAACAATCGAATGGATGAAAAATGCATCTTAGAAGTTGAATTTTCAATGTTTTATATTATTTGACTTTGACTATCTTATGCCTTGTTTGCCTCAAGAGGTAGAAATCTTAATTATGTTCTTATATATCTTTCTTTTGGATCTACTGAAAATTGTTGAATTTTATAAAAGATTGGCTTCAATGGTAATAAATGGTCCTAAACATGTTGAGATTTACTTCATTATTTGGTATGTGTATCTAAAGTCTACAATCCACCAAGAAAGCTTAAGCACTGTTAGTAACCCCTATTTGTCACTGGGCCCCTGAGTGTTTTTCCAAATGTGATGAATTAGGGGGATAGGAAGGAGAAGCCTCAGGGTCCCCAAGGAAGGATCAGCTCAGTAGATAAGTGATAGTCCAGATCGCCCTGTGGATCTTCTCCGGAAGAAGGTTTGGGGCCACTGTAACTTTTCATTACAAACTAAGCAGGTATCCTCAGACAATTGATCTTCTAATGAAGCACAACGTTGGTACACTTTGAATTTTTCTGTTTTGATTTAAGTGAATCACAACAATTTAAATGTGAACATACAAATACATTAACTATATTTGGAGGTTTGTGAAACTGAAAGATTCATGTTTAGAATTGATAAGCTGCTGACAATTTATTCAGAAGGCTTAAAATGTTTATTTACGCATACAACGAAAAGATCACATTCGTAACATAGCAATCTGTATTTGTGTTCTAGTAAAGAATCTATTAAAAATCAAAGCCCATGGCTACCTATACAACCCTCCCAATGAAAAGAGACTTAAAGAATCAATTTGGAAGTTCTACTGGCCTAGCACATATTCAAAAGTGACCCTAAAACAAACACATGTTTCCCACCTCCTAACATAATCTTTCTGACACTCCATTTACTTCACTAATCTTAAAAACACACCTTACAAAGTTTCAATTCATTAGATCTGTGATTGCTTAATATGGAGGACATCTGGGAATGGGTTCACTTAACATCTGGGACGCATCACATCATTAGTCAAAAGAAAATGTTGATGAGTCCCTGAGTGTTCAACCTGGCTGGACTTCACAGGCCCACGGATCATTGCAAGGCTGATTTTATGTATGAGTACACACGAGCATGTGAGCTGACGTGTATGCCCACATACACAAGTTAATCAAGGACTGAAAAGGATGAAGAAATAAATCTAGAATTTTTTATCCCATTATATACCTCAACCTAGAATATAGTAAACACTCAATAAATATTTTTACAAATGAGTAACAGATATCTATGAATTAGTTCCATATCTTTCTTGGTAATGGTGGTTACGTTTTGTTGAAGACCCTTCTTTGGTCCATTGTATGGTACCCCAAATGCAACTAGTTTGGACTCAGTCATGTTCAATCAGACCTTAGGGAATTTACTCTTAAAGACAGACTGAGTGAGGAGTTGACCAGGTCTGTAACACAATGCTGCAAAAGATTAATATCTCATCAAAGTTTCCTTCAAACTCACTACACTTTGGTGCATCCCTACATTAAGTGATAGTGTTAGTGAACTACTGATTTTACAGCCCTACCATTGATTAAAATGATTGTCTCATTGCAGTAGAAGAGGGCCAAATCATAGGAGGAAAGGCTCTCAGGGCTTTCTACCTTCCATCAGTATTTTACTATACAAGAAGAAAATAAAACAAGAGTCTTTGGAATTAGCCATAGTATTTCAGGAATAGCATTTTCTTCTTTAACAATAGATAAAAAATACGTCTTTTTTTTTTGGAGAGGTTTTTGCTACAGGGTGAGTACGCTTGCCAGAAAAACAGAGAGAGACAGAGAGACAGAAAGTGCGAAATCACCCCCCAGGGTGGATGGACACACTGCAATCCCTTCTCCTCCATGCTCCTCTCAGAATCTTGGACACGCATGCACATGTGCCCAGTGTGAGTTTAAGCCTCCGGGTCTGGGACTCGAACCGCGGTTGACTACATGGGAGTACAGCAACATAGAAATTATGCTAACTGCTGGTCCCTAAAATGTGGCTTTAAACCACTTTAAACAAAAGGTCCCAACAGTATTACCTAGGGATACTCTGCTTCCCAAGTGTGAGGCCTCCAAATGGCTCGGAAATAGGAAAGAAAGTAAATGTTTTCCAGAATCAAGATGAAACAAAGCAGCACAACAGTAGCAGAACAGTGTACCTTTTAGCAAGTCAACATGAACACCTTGACCCACTCTGCTTTTCATTCTCTTTTGCCCCACCAGGAAAATCTGGTGGGAATTCTGCAGAACAGCTGAGGTCTACTGCCTTCCCCTTCTTGTTATTTTAGCATGGCATAGTTAAGGCTCAGAAAACAAATCACCAGGAGACATCTTAAAACTGACCTATTTCTGAGGAGGCCACATGAGTGTTTCAAGTGCATATTTACCCTACAAGATTAATCTCATTTTGAGCAGTTATTCAGATGTGAAGATGTCAGTACATTAAATCAAACAAACTCAATAAGTGTAATTGCACATATAGTTCTAGACACAGACTGACTTTCAAGTGTAAATTTATGTATTATGTTCTTGGTAACTTGATCTCCTTGTAACATCTAAAAATAAATAAACCTTTATATTTGAAAATGTACTTATTACCTACAGGAAAATAGAATTATGCTTGTCCTTCCTCCCTCCTTGCCTCCCTCCTTTCTCCCTGTTTCTCTCTCCTTTCTTACTTTCTTCCTTTCTCTTCTTTTTTTAAGTTCTTCTTTATTTTCTCTACTTCCTTTCTTTAGCCTTGTCAGGGAGCTAAGTATATTGGACTATAACAGTCTAGAATTATTTACGCTGAGTCTGGCTTTAATAAGAAAGTTCAAAAGCAGTAGTTTTCCTAAGTCGATTTTATTATCATGGAAGGAATGTGCATTTATAAATTCTTAGTAGTTATACCTTCATCTCAAATAAGTAAGTCATTACGCAGGGAATGATAGGTCCATGCATCAGTTCATTCTCCAGAGCTTAGTCACCCCAAAGAACATAGAAAGTTGTTACTCAGAAGCATGTAAAACTGAAAAGGGAACCACACGGACTTTTGGTAACTCTAATAAGTGACTATTGTGAGTTTGTTATCTGAAAAAATGGTTAGTCATCTTCTCTCTATACTACTTTATCTATAACAAAATTGATAGAATAATTTCATAAAATGGTCATAAACTAAATTTTCAAGATGTACCAAAAATATTGTTCTGTGGTATGAATGTGTTTACCTAAAACGAATGTGTTGAGATTTGATATCGGTTATGATGAGATTAAGAGTGTGAAAACTTGATCTGACTGTGCTGTTGAAAAGCAGAGCCCGCGGAGGTGATAAGGATGGAGGCCATCAGTGTGGTACCGCCATGATTGACTCTTAGGGGATGTATAGGACAGGAAATGACACAGAGAGACACAGGGCTATAAGAAGAGCTACACACTCTCTTCTGTGTCTTACCATATGATACCCTCTGCCTTATTATCCACTGGGAAGAAGATCAGACAAGACCCCTTAACTTTAGACTTCCAAGCCATAAGTGAATCAAATTTGTATTCTTCATTAATTATGTAGACCTAGGAATTTCTGTTATTAGCTACTTAACAGACTTAAACATGTTGGGAAAACATTCTTTGCATGGGCTTAATTTGTAATATCTAAGAACAGAAATATTAGGCTGTATAGAAAGTCATGATATTTTTCTATGCAAAAATGTGTCATGACTTTCCTGACCACCCAATATATCCAAGGCACTATTGATATTAAACATAAGGTATAAATTTGAATAGTATTAGAAGAAACTAGATTGATTCAGAAGGTTATATTATTAATAATTAGTGATTTCCATAGTGTCTTAAATACTCTTATTTATTTTTATATTCATCTAATGTCTATCTTAAACCTATAACTTTCCTTCTTCTCTTGAGTGTATCACTTAAAATGCCCTGTGTGGTACTTTTCCACTGTGGAAAATATCTCTTTAACTTTTTTTCTAAATTTTAGCTTCCTCTTCTTTATTCTTAACTGAATATGCCCTTGAATTTTGTAATGATTCGCTGACCAAATTAACAAGTTCTTGCCAGCTCTTTACCATCTCCTTCCTCTTCTCCGTATGCCCATTGTGTTCACCATTTACTGGGCATACAACATTGAAAAGAGATGGCGTGTCTGCATGCATGAAGCTTAGCCTATTCTGGAGAAAGACTAAAAAAAGAAAAAGGAAAAAGAGGTTAAATTAATATAAACAAATAAATAAAAGTAAATAAGGCAAAGAGAGAGAGAAAGAAGAAAGGGAGAAGAAAAGAAGAAAGAAAGGAGTAACTAGAAAGACCAGATGCAATATAAACATTACCTGTCAGTGTAAGTACTAGGCACAGATATAAAATAATCTGAATAAAATCATAGTAACTGTGTGACTACTTTTGACTGAATGATGTGCTTAAACCTTGTTAAATAATTAGTCTTAAATTAGTTAAAATGTCAAGGAAGACTTTATTCAAGGATATTGCAATAAGAACATTAAAATATTGTAGAGAGGCTAAGTTCAACTCCAAGTAAAACAAAAGCAGTCTGGGATTTATAGCCACTGGATGGAATGAAGGGAGTCAGTAGATGGAAAATCATTTAGAGCAGACATCAAGGAGAGGGAGATTCTTCCCCTACTGACTTAACATATTCCTCATTGAAGGCAGGGTGGGGTGATCAAGTTATAAACGTGGGGGATGAGGAATTTATAAAATATCACAGATAATCAAATATCAAGAGAAAAGATTCTCTCTAAACTGCGTATTTAGGAATTTTGTGAAAACTGAACTAGGCAGGCCCAGCAAAGACAGGGTCCAAAGTGAAGGCCTATTTGATAAAGAGGCCTGAGGAATAGCTTGTCTAAATTTTGATCAAGGAGAGAGTATTTGTCAAATTCTTTCTGATTTAATTTAAATTAAATTAATTTGACTTAGGGTAGAACTTAATTTAAGATTTGAATATCAGTTAATGGCCAATTATGCAAAGAACAAGGATAAGAACCATATACACAGAAGGAATGGCTAAAATAAATGATCCTTAATAATTAGTTTGGTTAATTGGAGAAACAGAAATAAACTGTGTAAGTAGAATAAAGTGAATAAGGTAGGTAATGTCTGTAAACTAGGACAAATAGTTTAGACAGATTTATTACTAGTTTTGGACAAATAGTCAATAGGAATTGTATCAAATATATGGAATTAGGGAAAGTCAAAGATTAAGAATTCTTAATTTGCATTGAACAATACTTGGTGGATGGTCATCACCATTGACTGAGTTTGGGAAACTGAGTGAGTTAAAGACGTGTAAAGAAATACTGGATTTCACTAGATTTTAGATGCTATTTCTAATCCCAACAGGCAAGTGAGTTAGACAACTAGAGATATCAGTAGAGAAGTGTCTTCAAGTTTCAAGGTGAATGTGGGAGTGGGTTGAAATAGTTATTAATATTTTAGAGTCAAACGTTGTCACCAAGATACAGAAAATAGGAAGGGGATCCAGAACAAACACTGAGGATTTTAACATTTAGAGATCAAGCCCAAGAGAGGAGCAGCCACAGAACTTAAAAAGACTTGTCCTGTGAGGTAGAAGTAAATCCAAAAGGGAGTGGCATCATAGAAACTAAGAAGAGAAGACAAAGCTTTAAGGGCAGAGAAGTCAATTCAATCCATTTCTCTTGGGAGTTTGAACATGAGAGGTATACTTGCTAGAAAAATTGCCCTGAATTTATTGGAATCGAAACCTAATATCAGGAAAGGCAGAAATTTATTCAGTTCTTTCATGATCTTTGCTATGAAGTAGAGTAGAGTTGGGGATATCAGCTGGTGGAGGATGTGAACTCAATGAATGGAGAGTATTGCTTTCTAAGGAAAAAGATGCCATGTTGGATGGATAATAGGAATAATCCAGCAGAGATGAGAAGCTGATGGGAGAAGTACTTGAGATCAGAGAAGCTGAAGTTCAGAATAGCCAGTCTTACATACGCGTATAATATTCTAGACAAGAAATATGAAAAGAACACATAGAAGGGTAAATGCTATTAGTGATCTTCATTGTCAATTATTTCTTCTTTTATATGTAACAAATATAACGACTTTTATCTCAGTCATCTTTTGATTATTCCATTATTGTTCTTTAATCCTTTCTCTTCAATCACACACTCAGAGAATGCAGTCTTTCATTTGACTTAAATTTAATGACAAGAAATATATTTAATGTCATAAATGTATTTAATGTCATAAAGTGGTACCTGCCAAGAGTAAGCCTTATCAAGGACCTACAATAAACATCAGAGAGTGGAAATCGTGTATTGTTATTGCTTTAAGCATAGACAATAAAGCCATTACTTCATTCATGAGACAGAAAAACTGAACTGGAATAGATAATCACAAAAGTCACTGATAGGGCTCTAATTGGTCTAATTGAAGACATTTATAGCAGGTATTAAAAATTTAGAATTTAGCCTAATTAGGATATTGCAACAAGGTCAGACTGACTGCCTTTGATCCTTTATTTATGACTTAATTACCTTTTTCACCTCAAAGATCCAGTCTTTATCTTTTCTCCCTCAAGCTCTGTGGTCTAGTTGAACTATCTGCACTTCATCAAGTGGCCATTAAATTCTGGGACTACAGATTGGGGAAGACTAAGACTAAAGAGAAGCACCAGTAGAACTGAAGGCAAGAGGTGAGGGAAGCCCTCAGTTACTTCTCATCTGGCCATGTGGACTGGCAGTAGCTGAGTTCTTCTTCTTTTTGGAGAGGTTTTTGCTATAGGGCGTGTGCACTTGCCAGACAGACAGAGAGAGACAGAGAGACAGAAAGCAAGAAATCACCCCCCAGGGGGGATGGCCACGCCGCAATCCCTTCTCCTTCATTCTCCTCTCGGGAACTTGGGCACACATGCACACGTGCCCGGCATGAGTTTTAAGCCACTGGGTCCAGGACTCGAACCGCTGTCGACTACATGGGAGTCCAGCGACATAGCCATTACGCTAACTGCTGGTCCCCTAGTGGCTGAGTTCTTCTATGGAAGGCCCTGGCTTCTGTGTACTTGAACTTTTCCAAACACAGTTAGTGCTTTTCTAGCATTCTGGCAACCCCTGCTACTCTTTAGTTCTTCAAGAGTAGGTGTGGCCATTAGTTTCTCTCTACTGTTACCCCTAGTCTAGTCCATGGTTTTTTCTGGGCTTTGACTAAACTGTCCCACACCCTGGTATTAAGTAATTTTATTAAAATGTTATCATTTATCCCATTTTTATTGTACTAACACATTATCATCTGGGATCCTGACTAATAAAAACACCTGACACTAATTTGGTGTACAAAATAAATCTTCTGTGGCAATATAGAATGAAGATGTAATGAAGACTATATCATGATAAACTACTCATTTACATTAAACATACAAATATCTCTATTTTCACATTTTATCCTTTTTTATTTTTTAAGAATTATTTATTTAATTCCATTTGTTATTACTATTTTTTATTTAAATTTATTTATTTACATTCATTCACTATACATTACAGCATACAAAATGTGTTATCTTCAACAAATAATTTTCCATTTCTTGTTTCCTATATATTTTGCTTTTTTCCCCATCCTTAATTCCCTATCTCTCACCCTCTGCTATCTCCCACCCTCCTTCCACACTGTCTCCAGTATCCATGGTTGCTTTCTATGCCTTTTCCCCCCCCCACATTTTATTTATTCACTAAAGATCTTATTTAATCTAAGTATTTTCAATAGCAAGCACAGCTGATATATACATATCCATGAACACAAATCTGACTTTAGGCATAAACCTCAGTGAGTAGAATGAACATACTAAAAAGTAGCACCTAGCTGGGGCTATATAGCTTACTGCAGTCATCAAATATGCATTTTTTTAATTTCAAGAAAGTCAGTTTTCATGTTTTCTCCTGAAACGTTTTTTTAAATTAATTAATTTACATTCATCCCTTAAGCATCATCCCTTTTTATTATTTGGTTAAATTAATATAAAACATTCAAAAAGACCAAATCAGGGATTGGGAGTATAAAAATATAGTGTGATTTATAGATTTCTTACTTTCATGGATTATAATCTGTTGGAAATATTACAAATCTCTGATGAAGTGATTTTACTATGAGACCTAAAATAAGAATAGGAGCTGGACAGTCTAAAAGTTTAGGTAGAAAGCAGATCATATTAAATGATCATAGAAAAATGAATAAACTTCAAAAGATCCAAAAAAGGGTCCACATTGGGGTAGAAAAGAGTGTTAGACAAGACTGGGAGACTTAATAGCAGCCAAATTGTGAGGAACTTTGGCTATCGGGTTAAGAACTTTGCGTTTTTGCTAAGTTCAATGGAAATCCATCAGAGTGCTTTCCACAGAGGACTGCAGTGATCAGATTTGCATTTTAGAAAGATATCTCTGACAGCTGTGTTGGAAGTAGATTAGAAAAAAGCCATGAATGAATTCTGAGGAGATAGAGAAAGCAAAGAAAATTAGTGCTTTTGTACATGGAACTATCCTAACATAATGACAGCTAGCTTAAGACCATCATGAAAGTAATCACCCACATCAACAGGACTATAGCTTGACCATTTTACTCAGCATTTTCTCCTTTTTGATTTTGGTTTCTAATTTAGTTGGCTTTCTATTCCTTTTTATATTTTTCCTATTCTTCAATTAAAAGATTCTTAGTATTTTGTGTGTAATAGATGTCTGTGAGAATCTGACAAAAACAGTGCTCTGTTCAGAAAATAATTCATTAATGCACCTGCACAGAAAGTTCTTCATGAAGATTTAGAGGATTCTTTAAACAATCAAAATCTATACATGAACTCTAAAGTAAAGTATATCTGAACCATACGATTTATAGATTGGTAACTATGCTCATTGGATAAGTAAAATCAAAACCGTATCTCCTTAGGAAAATCAGTCCTGTAGCAGTAGAAAAAGAAGAAATGCCATCAGAAGTGATTCAGTATAGCAGTTATGATTTCTCTTGTAAAGAAAAAAAAAAAGTCACTTTTTTTGAAAAAAGTTGTCAGTATATAGAGAGAGATCTTGTTGTCTGTCTCTTTTTTCTTTCTAGTTATATTCTATTTGTTATTATTATTATTATTATTATTTATGCATTCAATTGCTATACATCATTTAGATTGCAAAGAGATTTTACCCAGCGTGATACACATCTCAGTCCAGTTAAGAATACTATACACATCCTCATTAACAGATAAAAAACTATGTCCATGTCCCACAAATATCTTATCTCTCCATTTTTCTCCTAATTTCCATTCCTGCTCTCTTCCCCTCTCACACTCTCCTTCGACTTTGTTTCTAGTAGTCTAGAATCCCTAACAATTTTTAATGCTTTTATGGACTCTAGTCTTTCAGGCTCTACCATAGAGTGTGGACAGTCTGTATATGTTAAGGAGAGACAAACAATTTCTTTCTTTAATAACCTGATTTGCTTCACTCAGCAACAAATATTCCATATTCATCCACTTTCTGTCAAATTCCAGGGCCTTGTTGTTTTTTATGGCTGTATAATATTCCATGAAATATATGTGCCATAGTTTTTCAATCCATTAATCCATTTATGGACATTTGGGTTGGTTTCATGTCTTAGCAACTGTGAATAGTGCTGCAATAAATAGAGTTGTGTAGGCACTTTTTTGACTGAGCGTTCTCCTATCCTTTGGGTAGATACCTAGGAGTGGAATTGCTGGATCATATGGTAGTTCTATTTGAAGGTTTTGGAGGAACCTCAACATTGTTCTCCACAGTGGCTGGACCCATTTATATTCTCAGCAACAATGTAGGGGTGTTCCCCTTTCACCGCATCCCCACCATCACTTACCATTTTTTTTTTTTAATCTTCACCATTCTGACTGGTGTTAGGTCGTGTCTCATTGTGGTTTTGATCTGCATCTCCCTTATGATGAGAGATATTGAGCATTTTTTCATATGCATTTTGATATGCATTTTAGCTGTTCATATTTCTTCCTTAGAGAGTTGTTTATTCAGCTCATTTTCCCATCTTTTAATTGGGTTAATCATTTTCTTCCAGGTAAGCCGCTTGAGTTCTCTGTGTATTCTGGATATGAGTTATTTTTATGAGGCACAGTTAACAAAAATTCTCTCCCATTCCATAGGTTGTTGATCCACACTAATTATGGTGTCCTTCTTTGTGCAGAAACTTCTCAATCTGATGTAATCCCACCTGTCTATTTGGGGCATTATTGCCTGTGCTTTGGGGGTCATGCTAAAGAAGTCTTTGCCTACCTAATGTCTCCCAGAATTTCTCCAGGGTTTTCCACAAGTGGTTTTATAGTTTGTGGTCTTAGGTTTAGATCTTTGATCCACTTTGAGTTGGTTTTTGTTAATGGTGACCGATAGGGGTTCAGATTCATCTTTCTCCAAGTGGAAATTAGTTTATTCAGCACCATTTACTAAAGAGTTTTTCCTTTTCCCACTGGGTTGACTGGTACCCTTTGTCAAAGATCAGTTGGCTGTGTTTTGGGGTTTATTTCTGGAATCTCTACTCTGTTCATTGGTCTTCCTATCTGTTTTTATGCCAATACCATGCTGTTTTGATTATCACAGCTTTGTAATGTATTTTGAGGTCAGGAAATGAGATGCCACCCTCTCCACTCTTCTTGTGCAGGATGGCTTTGGCAATACAGAATCTTTTATGATTCCAGACAATTGTCATCCTATGTCTCTTGTTATTTTATAGGGATTGCATTAAAAATGTGGATTAAGGGGCCAGCAGTTAGCGTAATGGTTATGTCGCTGGACTCCCACGTAGTCGACCGCGGTTCGAGTCCCAGACCCGGTGGCTTAAACTCACGCCAGGCGCGTGTGCGTGCGTGCCAAAGATCCCGAGAGGAGATTGGAGGAGAAGGGATTGCGGCGTGGCCATCCCCCCTGGGGGGGTGATTTCTCGCTTTCTGTCTCTCTGTCTCTCTCTGTCTGGCTGGCGAGCGCACGCGCCCTATGGCAAAAACCTCTCCAAAAAAAAAAAAAAAAATGTGGATTAATTTGGGTAGTATTGCCATTTCAATTATATTAATTCTACCAATTCAGGAACATGGGATGTTCTTCCACTTTTTTGTGTTCTTTTTGATTTCCTTTTTAAGGTTTTCATAGTTTTCCTTATAGAGGTCTTTGACATTCTTGGTTAGTTTTATTCCTAGGTATCTTATACTTCTTGTGGCTATGGTAAACTGGATTACTTTCCTCAGTTGTGTCTCTGTCTGCTTGTTGTTTGTATACAGATATGCCATAGATTTTAGTAAGTTAATTTTGTATTTTGCCACTTTACTGTATAAATTTATTACTTTGAGAAGTTTTCTCATGGATACTATTGGGTCTTCTAATTGTACAATTATGTCATCTGCAAACAGAGATAATTTCAGCTCTTCTTTCTCTATTGGAATGCCTTTTATTTCATTCTCATGTCTGATTGCATTAGCTAGGACTTCCAGTACTATGTTGAATAGGAGCAATGAAAGTGAGCAGCCTTGTCTTGTACCAGTTTTTAGTGAAAAAGCTTTCAGCTTTTCCCCCATTCAGGATAATGTTAGCTATAGGTTTTTCATAGATAACTTTTTTTTTTTTTATGCTGAGAAATGATTCTTTGATGCCAATTATCCTGAGAGTCTTAATCATAAAGGAATGCTGTATTTTGTTAAATACTTTTTCCACATCAATTGAGATGATCATATGGTTTTTATCTTTCTCTCTGTTAATATGGTGTATTACATTTATAGTTTTGCATATGTCAAACCACCTTTGCATCCCTGGAATAAAGCCTAACTAGTCATGATGAATAACCTTTTTTATATGCTGTTGAATACAGTTAGCAAGTATCATGTTGAGAATTTTTGCAACTATATTCATCAGAAATATAGGTCTGTGGTTTTCCTTTTTTGTCGTATCCTTATCCATTTTGGGGACGAGGGTAATGGAGGCTTCATAGAATGAATTTGGAAGTGTTCATTTCTTTTGGTTTTCTAGAAACAGTGTTAGTAAAATGGGGGTTACCTCTTCTTTAAAAGTTGTGTAAAATTCAGCAGTGAAGCCATCGGGACCTGAATTTTTCTTTGTTAGGAGGTTGTTTATTACTGATTCAATCTCATCGCTTTTTATAGGTCTATTCAGGCTTTCTATGTCCTCCTGTGTCAATCTTGGAGATTATATATGTCCAGGAATTTGTCCATCTCGTCAAGGTTTTCTTTTTTGTTGGCATAGTCACTCATAGTATCTTCTAATGATGTTTTGTATTTCTATTACGTCTGTTGTAATGTTGCCTGATTCACTGTGAATTTAAAATAACTGGTTCTTTTCTCTCTTCTTAATTAGTCTAGCTAATGGTGTGTCAATCTTATTTATCTTTTCAAAGAACCAGCTTTTGCTTTCATTTATTTTCTGTATAATTCGCTTATTTTCTATTTCATTTATTTCTACTCAAATCTTTATTATTTATTTTCTCCTGGTGTTTTTTCTTTATTTTTATATTTTTTCTGTTGTTGTTTTTCCAATTCCCTGAGGCATGATGTAAGGTTGTCCTTTTGCCACCTTTCCATCTTTTTCTTGTGTGCACCAATTGTTGTGAATTTCCCTTTTATGACTGCTTTTGCAGTGTCCCAGAAATTATGGAAGCTTGTGTACTCATTATAATTTATTTCCATGAATCTTTTCATTTTAGTCTTTGTCTTTTCAGCAATCATGAAGTCATTCAGAAGTAGGTTATTTATTTTCCATATATTTGTGTGTTTTCTAGGTTTTTTCCTGAGATTAATATCAAGTTTAATTCCGTCACGGATGGAGAAGATGCTGGATATAGTTTCTATGCCTTTGAATCTGTAAAGGCTGGTTTTGTGCCCTATCATATGGTCAATCTTTGATAAAGTACCATGTGGGGTTAAGAAAAATCTATATTTTGTGTATTTTGTGTGGAAACTTCTATAAGTTTCTATCAAGTCCATCTTATTTATGGTATCATTTAGGTCCAGAATCTCTTTGCATATTTATTGTCTCATTGACCTGTCTAAAAGAGATAATGGGGTGTTGAGATCTCCAACTATTATTATTATGTTACAGTCTATCTCTCCTTTTAGATCTAGCAGTCTTTTCTTCACATATTTGGGTGTTCCTTAGTTGGGTGCATAGAAATTTATGAGTGTTATATCTTCTTGGTGAATTAGTTCTTTTACTACTATATAATGCCATTCTTTATGTCTTCTTACCATTTTTGTTTAAAGCCTATTTTGTCCGAAATCAGTATAGCGACTCCTGCTTTTTTTGGTTTCCATTTGCATGAAATACCTTTATCCAGCTTTTCAGTTTTAGTCTATGTATGTCTTTATCCATGAGATGGGTTTCTTGTACACAAAATATGGAGGGTTTCTGGTTTTTAACCCATTCTGCCAATCTGTGTCTCTTGATTGGAGAATTTAATCCATTAACATTCACTGTTATTTAATATTTCCAGAACTGTCCCTACCATTAAGTTGGCCATATACTCGTTTTGTTTGTTTGTTTGTTTGTTTGTTTTTCTCTAATTGTTTTCTGTCTGTCTTTAGTTTTCTTGGTATAGCACTCCTTTCAAATTTCTTGAAGAGCTGGTCTGGAGTTATAAATTCTTTTGGGCTTTGTTTATCCGAGAACATTTTTATCTTCATTTCCCATATGAAGTATAATCTTGCCAGGTAAAATATTCTTGGTTGAAACTGTTTTTCATTTAACACTTTGAATATATTTCCCCATTCCTTCCTTGCTTGCATTGTATCTGATGAAAGGTCAGATGTTAGCCAGATCGGATAACCTTTGTAAGTGATTTATCATTTCTCTCTTGCCAGTCTTAGTATCTTGTCTTTGTCTGTGGTTTTGGACAATCTAGCTGTGATGTGCCATGGAGAGGATCTTCTTGGATTGATTCTACTTGGGGTTCTTTTGTATTTCTTGAGTCTGGATGTTTGAATGCCTCTCTAGACGTGGGAAGCTTTCTCACAGAATTTCACGGAATAGATTATCAATGTCCTTATTAGTTTCTTCACCTTCTGGTATACCAATTATTCAGATGTTTGAGTGTTTCATGATATCTAGTATTTTTCGTATGGTATCCTCAGTTTTCCTGGCTGTTTTATCAGTATTTTATATAATTTTTTTAGGTTATTGGTTTTGTCTTCTACTTTCAAGATTCAGTCTTCTTTATGATCTAACCTATTTTTAATACTTTTGAGGTAGGTTTTGATTTCTAGTATTACAGTCTTCATAGCTAACATTTCCGTTTGATTCTTTTTTATCATGTCCAATTCTTCTTCCATATCATGGAAGGACTTTCTCTTCTCTTTGAGCTCAATATCTCTTTTTTCTTACATCTCACAAAATTTCATTATCATGCGGGACCAGCAGTTAGCGTAATGGCTATGTCACTGGACTCCCATGTAGTCGACCGTGGTTCGAGTCTCGGACCTGGTGGCTTAAACTCACGCTGGGCGCGTGTGCGTGCGTGCCCAAAGATCCCAAGAGGAGAATGGAGGAGAAGGGATTGCTGCGTGGCCATCCTCCCTGGGGAGATGATTTCTCACTTTCTGTCTCTCTGTCTCTCTCTGTCTGTCTTGTGAGCGCATGTGCCCTATAGCAAAAACCTCTCCAAAAAAAGAAAAAATTTCATTACCATGAATGCTCTAAATTCTTTTTCTGACCTTTAGATAATATCCTCTAATGTTTCCCTGCATGGAGATGAATTAGAGTAGTCTCTTGCAAGTGATGTATTACTTGATTCTTTCATCCTTGAGGCTCTTCTCTGACTTTTAGTCATTGGTAATGTATTCACTTTTGGCTATTCTATTGGAGAAGGATTTTTTAAGCGTGAGCTGGTGTATTTCCCTAACTGCGAAAGAATTCGGTGCTATTTTCTCCCTTCTACTGTGTCCTCCAGTGTGGGGATCACAGGAGGAGTGTTGAAATCAAATTTATGAAGGAGTTTCCCTCTTTTTTCAGCCAATACAGTGAGGGGCAAAGACTTCTCTAAAACTCTCAATATTCAGATGTTTAGTTACTATGCACCTAGTCTTCTCCAGGCAGTGGGTAAGGGTTTAGTAATTAAATAGGAAAGTAAGGAAATAGAAAAAAGAGAGTAGGAAACAACAATAGGGAGAAAAAGAAACAGGAAGAAAAAGAAAGCAGAGATGGAAATAAAAAGTGAAGAAATAGGAAAAAAAAAGGAAAGAACTAGAATGAAAGGAGGAGAAAGAAATATGTCACAGAAAATTAAAAAGGGGTAAAAGATGAAAACTGTATGTCATCCAAACACCGTGCAAAGGTACAGACAGCAGAGATGGATCTGACTGGATAGATTGTCACCTGGCTGAGAGGAAGAGAGAGAAATTAGCCACTTAAAAGTACAAGGAAGGGGGCAGGAAAAAAACTGTTTTTTGTTTGTTTGTTTTTCTTAAAAAAGAGAAAAAAAAGTTAGAAAGGACAGAAAAGAGCAAGAGGGAGATGTGCAGATTTTTTTCCTACCAGGCCAGCACTGGGCTGTGTGTATGTGTGGGGGTGGCCTAGCTGAGAGAGCTTCACAGCTGTGAAGCTGGAGCCAGAAGGTATAGGACAGCAGAGATGGACCTGCCTAGATGGATTCTCACCTGGGTGAGAGGAAGAGAGAGATCAGCAACTTAAAAGTACAAGGAAGAGGACATAAAAATCTGTTTTCTGTTTTGTTTTGTTGTTGTTGCTGTTGTTAAAAAAGAAAAAAAAAATTTGGAAGGGACAGAAAATAGCAAGAGGGAGATGCAGATTTTTTCCTACCTTGCTAGCACTGGGCTCTGTGTTGGGGTGGGTGGGTGGACTTAGCTGAGAGAGCTTCACTCACAACTGTGAAACTGGACCTAGCAGGTATAGGACAGCAGAGATGAACCTGCCTGGATGGATCTTCTATCTGTTTCACAAGAAGACTCATTTGTGTTCTGGGAAAGCAATGCCTTACTTATAGAATTTGTTTATATTGTAATTATTCAGGACTAGGGAATAAACAATTTATATATCATATTTATATATGGCTTTGTTTAACATTTCCAGACATAAAATGTTTTCATTCTCCCCTTGGTAATATTTGAAAATATTATATCTTTGTTTTTTTACTTTTTGTCTAGATAGTCTGAGGTATCCAATTGCCTGAAATTATTTTTATTTTTATTTTTATTTTATTTCATTTCATTTTATTATTTTGAGGAGAGAAGTTAATCAGGGAGAAAGACTAGAGTGTTTTTAAATTGTTCTTGTTAAGAATGAAAAAATAATATTCAAATTTTTATGTAAAATAAGATTCTCATACTCTTACATAGTCAACATTTATAATATACCAATTATGACACATAAAATCCTGTTTTACAGACTATCGTGCACTTGAAAGACATGCTTTTTTAAAAGAAATGATTTCTTCACTGTATCATCAACACTGAATGACTCAGAGTAATTTTAACCTGTGTAGAAAAGATTGCATCTGTGCCCATGGAACAAACCATGAGGAGCTCTGTCCTAGAGGAACAGAGAATAAAACCAGTGGGTCCCAGTTAAGAATGAAAGAGAGAACAAAATGAAATTATTTCTCTTTTAAAAGGGGTGATTATTAAGATAGAAAGGAAAAAAAGGAGAGGAAAGACATGTGAGGCAGAGATCTC
This sequence comes from Tupaia tana, assembly GCA_026018925.1. Classification (NCBI taxonomy): domain Eukaryota; kingdom Metazoa; phylum Chordata; class Mammalia; order Scandentia; family Tupaiidae; genus Tupaia; species Tupaia tana. Next base: position 93,816,252 of record JAKSZU010000006.1, read on the forward strand.
AGATCTTCTGTCTTTGCTGCAATTTAGTGAAGATGAGTTAGGTTAATTTAAGAAAAGAGCCATGCATGGGATCTTTGCCAGCGTTAATGTTGTGTTTGTAACTCTTGAAAATGGTCAATTCACAATCTTCCCCAAGCCATTCTCCTTGGGGAAGGGTGGGTATCAATGTAGTATAGACAGCATGCCATGCAGAGGTCTTGGCCTTTTGAGGATTTCTTCCCCATTAGTTCCAGGTGTCAGAAAGGGACGATCCAGAGTACCTGCTTGTTCTTCAGGGGAGTGTGGTATTTAGCTGAGTATACACCCAGACTATTTGCTAAAAACGAATTTCCATGTAATATGCAAGGTGATGGCACAGTGCTGAACTATGAAGCAGACAACCTGGGCTGAGTATATATGTGAATCCAAGTCAGTACTTTAAGAAGTTCACACAGCCATAGCAGAAGCAAGAACAAAGTTGAACCAAACCCTTCCCAGAGGAATACTGAACTGGATGAAGCAGAGGGTTTAGACCATGACTCTTATCTGCTTCAAGCTTCAGAAGCTAATTTTAATCTAATTTTCAGGAAAGAGACTAGTCACAGTGGATACTAGAACTAAGGGCAGCTTAAGAGTATCAGGCCCAAATCAGAGGTATTTTCTTTGTGTTGAGTAATAAGGCCCAAGGGAGTGCCTGTAATAGGGGAAGAGGAGAAAACAAGAGGAGTGCTTAAATACTAAACAATAACCTGAAAAAGAAAAAGTAACTTTAACAGACTGTTCAACTTGAAAACTCAAGCTAAAATTATTGGAGTGAATCAAAATGTAGTGTCACTTCTACCAGAGAAAATTAGAATAGTTTCAGAAAAATGAAGTAACTGTTTCTGATACATATTTGGGAGCCATATGAATACAACTGTAAAATGATCCATTAAAATAATTTTTCTCTTTTTTTTTTCTGTAAAATGGACAGTAATGATCATGGAAGAAGTCCAAGAAGAAAATCTATCCTGAAGAAACAGAATTTGACCAAATGTCACAGAATGTGTATTTGAGCCTGAGACATATTCATACCAAGTCTGTTCCCTGAGAATAGGGCCTCTATTTTATGATGATGGCTTTATGAATGAAAAAAATCTTAAAAATATAATATTAATTAGATGTAGAACAATGCATGGTTTCATTAGGTCTAGCTTGGTAAAAGAACTGAGAAGAAATTTGAGTGGAGTTTTTGTCACATACACAAAATGAGATAATTAGGGATAAAATTTGAATTATGTAGGAAAAGGTTAACAATCATCTTCATGAGTAAGGTTGTCTAATTGGGTCGCATGTCTGTTGTGTATTACTGCTTCCATTGTTTTTGCTTTGCTTGTTCTTTTCCCACTGATATGGTTGAAGTTAACCAAGAAGAAGGTACATGTATATTGTGTATCCACTATGTCTCAGTTGAAGTGACACTCACCATTGCCAGAAAACGTTCATGGACTGGGGCCGGCAAGTGGCGTGGTGGATAGGGGCTCTGGATTCCCACATGGCTGCCCATGGTTCGAGTCTCAGACCTGGTGGCTTGCTTTCTCACTTTCTCTCTCTCTCTCTCTATCTCTCTGTGTGTGTCTTTCTGGTCAAATTCAAATAAATAAATAAAACGAAGGAATAAATAAAATTAAATAAATCTTTAAAAAAATAAAATGTTCATGGATTAAGAAAACATGGGAAATCTTTTTAGATTCTTCGCTAAACTAGTTAAAGTATTCTGTTACTTATGTGTTTTTTCTGTCGCCTTACTCTCTGAAAGGGTTGGATTTACTAGGAATAAATTTATTGGAATACTTTCTAATTTTCTTATGAAGCTTAATTTGGTATCTGACAATAAAAGGTAAACCTCTTGGAGCCAGCAGGTGGCATGGTAGTTAAGGTGCTGGACTCCCACATGGCTGACCATGGTTTGAGTCCTGGACCTGATGGCTCACTTTCTAACTTTCTCTCTCTCTCTCTCTCTCACACACACTCATGAGCACACATGCTCTGTAGCAAATTTAAAAATAATAATAATAATAAATAAAATTTTTAAAAGTGAAGCTCTTATAAATATATTAGATAGACATTCCATGACATATTATTTGTTTATGTGATATACTTATGCTCAAATCCATCTTAAACATAAGGCTTACCACAGTAAAACAGAAGTGATTACATGAAAAGAGAATATGAAGTAAGAAGAGGAAAAAAAAGGTATTTTTGTTTTTTGAGGGATTTTTGCTACAAGGCACATAATCTCATGGGAGATACAGAAAGAGACAGGGAGAAATCATTCCCTGGGGTGATTTCCATGGTGCAATCCCTCTTCCTCCATTCTCCTCCTGGGATTTTGAGCAAGCACTCACACACCCCTGGCGTGAGTTTCAGGTTGCGCAGTCCAGGACTCAAAACACAGCCAATCAGGTGAGAGTCCACCACCCTAACCATATACTACCTGCTGGCCCCCAAAAAGGGGTTTTGGGGGCCAGTAGGTTGCATGGTGGTTGGAACACTGGACTCCCACATGGCTGACCATGGGTCAAGTCCCACACCTGGCGGCTTGCTTTCCTACTTTACCTCTCTCTCTCTCTCTCTGGTCAAAAGAATAAATAAAAATAAAATAACTTTAAAAAGGGCGTGTTTTGAAAAAGGATATGTTGGGATCAGTAGGTGGCATGGTAGTTAAGTCTCTGACCTCTCACATGACCAACTCTGGTTCAAGTCTCAGACCTAGTGGCTTTCTCTCACTCTGGTGAGTGCATGTGCCCTATAGCAAATTAAATAATAATAATAATAATAATAATAATAATAATAATAATAAATAAAAGTTAAAAAAGAAAAAGAATATATTGTCATGTTCTATTTCCATACATCCACTCGACCTATATTACTTACATTATATCTTTCATTGTTCTGCTTGCTTTTACTCCTGAATCCAGAAAAGTCAGAAACTTAGGGTTAGCCCTATCCTCCCTAAGTCTTGGTTATAATGGTCACTCTTTCTTGGAGAAATTGCATTCATTTCACATGTTTGAAGTTGTTATTATGTAGAACAAAACTTGGTTACGTATGTAATGTGGCTTAACCTGTACTTAATCAACAGCTACTAAACAGTTTTTGTAGTTAAGTCTTTCTATGCCACACAAAAGATAAGGGGGAAAAATAAAAGCCATTCTCAAGACAAAGGTGCTTCAGCTTAAGTGATTTCCAGCTGGGGAACTACAAGAAAGAGAGAGAGCCATGTTCATCCCACTCTCTATTCTACCACCTCTACGTTGTTGTGCTATGTGAGCATGAAATAGGAACAAATATTGACCAAATATGAACAAATAGGAAAATTAACAAATAGGAACTCTCTTTTGCTATATGCCCAAGTTCCAGCAGGGCAGGGAGATAACATCCACACCAGAATGTGAATACAAAGGACCGATACTTTGGCAATAATGTGGGATAACTGGGACTTTATGCACTGACATGAAACACATTCATCCAGCCAACCAATCACTGAACCTGCAAAGGGAAGATATTTTCTGGATTTCGTTCTCAAACCTGAATGTCCAATTGTCCCAATTTATTTCAAAAAATACAGAGTATTTCTTTGTTCTTCACTGGTACTGCTTTCCTTAGTTCATAATCTCGCCTTTTCACCTCTGTTTTCGGTCATTTCCCCCTAGGGGACGCTGAGTATTTGGTATCAGACTCCCTCACAGCATCCAACTTTTCAATGACTCCTCAGTCTCCTATGCATAGGAGGCCATTATTATGTAGCCTAAATTTCTGCCAATTTTTCCTTTGCGTAATCATAACCCATTATATTTCCACCAATAAGTTGCTACTGAGCGTGCCCTGGACCATGGCACATACTCTTTGCTTTGGTGTGCTCTTCCTTAATCTCTTCCTAGTCCAGTCTACCTGTGACCCTGGATAAGCTTTCAAGGGTCCCATTAGCACTGACTTTCAGCAGACCTCTCCGTGCTTGTGGCAGCAGAAGGAGCAGCTGTATACATCTGTTAAAGCACAGCCATGACAGGTTATGTTGGCTGAGTTGCGGTCATGTGCTCTTCTCCACCAAACTGCAAAAGGGTCACTTTTCTTGGTTTTGTTTTTATGAGGGATTTTTGCTATAGGGCACGTGCCAGAGAGACAAAGACAGAGAGAGACAGAAGGCGAAAAATTTCCTCGCAGGGGGCTGGCCATGCCACAATGCCTTCTCCTCCAGTCTCCCCTTGAGATTCTGGGCATGCACGCACACACGCCCGGCTTGAGATTGTAGTTGCCGGGTCCAGGATTCTAATCATGGTGAGTTTCATGGGAGTCCAGCAACGTAACCATTATGCCATCAGCTGGTCCCCAAAAGGGCAGTTTTGAAAGCAAAGATGATCTTTTCAATTGTATATTAACAGTATTTAACAAAACTACTAAGTATGCACAGAATAAATAGCTGTTGAAATGAATAAATAAATCCAATTTTTGTCACTTTAATGAGACATATAAATCTTGCATTGTAAGTCACTAGTCCATAAAATTTTTAGGGATCCAAACCCTTTGTGAGTTGCCTCTTTTTGTTCTTTGACCTTTTTCAATTATTAATAACCGGACATAAAATACACTAATGAAAAACTCTGCATAGCACATAACTCATGGGGCACAATCTATTTACATGACACAAAATGGGCCTTACACATGCAAAAACACCAGGACAACAAGTTAATTCCTATTAATATTTCTTTCTTTTCCTAATTGCCAGAGGTTATATGTGCTAACCAGAGAGGGAGACGAAGAAAGAAAGCACTCTGACCATGGGGCTTCTCGTACTGCAGTCTTCCTTCTTCCACGTCTCCACCCCAACAGAATCCTGGGCATCCTCACACACACTCCACCTCCGCCCCCACAGAAGTTTTACTCAATTCACAAGGGCTGGGATTCAAACCATGGTTGGCTATGTGGGATTCTGCTTCCTATGTACAGAGCTTAAACCCTGTACTATAGGGCTGGCCCCCTACTACCACTCTTTACATTCTCCATGATGCAGCTAATAATTAATATTTCTGTGTTTTCTTTTTTGACATGTATGAAGATCTATGCCAGTCACCTAGCACCAGTTTTTGGTAATTCTATTTGACTCTGTGATCTCTGTGAGGTATGAAATGAGCAAAGGCATAAACATATATATATATATATATATATATATATATATATATATATATACGTACACATGTGGGTATGTACACTCTAAATGTCAAGGCTATTTAGTTTTGTTATTGCAACTATGACCTTAACGACCTCAAAATTATCCTGAACTAGGGGAGGAAAAGCCTACTGATCGCACATATGTTTCTTGGTACCAGTCTAAGAAGCAGGAGAAATACATGCAGAGAGCACATATGTACACTCTTTCTTCTTTATTTCCTTGGAGGAAGAGGTGGGATTAGCCCGTCAGAGACATCTGTTATGTGTTTGTGATGCAAAGAAAAAAACTGTGTACAATGTGCCTGGGAGAGCAGCAATTTTTTACAAAAGCAATTATAAAATTAAATTTTTATTATTTTTTAGGTGCAAAGGACAGAGCTTGCACCTGACAAATGCAACTGAGTTCCTGTGCTTTTTTTGGATACATGTGCTCACACACACACACACACACACACACACAGACAGACACACACACACACCTGTATGCTTGTTTTCTTGTCACTCTAGACTCTCTTCTTTATTTCTTGATGCCTTGGTTGCCCTGCAACCTCTGGCAGGTCTTCATCTTATCCTTGATAATATGGAAGAGTTACTTCTTTTTAACAGTTCTTTGTTGTCCAGTTTATTTTCACAACCCCTGATTTTTTTTCAAGAGATATTTTTGCTATAATGCATGCATGCTCTCCAGAAAGACAGAAAAATACAGAGACAGAAAGTGGGAAATCACCACCTCGGGGAGATGGCCATGCTGCAATCCCTTCTCCATCATTCTCCTCTCAGGATTGTGGGCATGCAAGCACACACACCCAGCATGAGTTTGAAGCTACCGGGTCTGGAACTCAAACTGTGGTTGACTGCATGGGAGTCAAACAATGTGACCATTATGCCATCAGCTGGTCCCGATAACACCTGATTTTGAGAAATTATAAAAGACAGATAAGGCACAGTGGTAGGCTAGACAGAATCTATATATGGAGACAGAACAGACACATGATATACTTCATAATGCTATTCTCATTTAAATGTTCAAATTTGCTTTAGATATATTAATTTGCATGCTCTTCACAATTAGTTTTGTGTTAGTAACTATTATTGGGAAAGTCATAATTTTTTATGTTTTTCTATGTAACTTTTTTTATAACATGCTTTACACTATATATATATGTGTATATATGTATATATACGTATATACGTTAATCATTATATTGGAAATTCACTTTAACCTAAGAACTATGTGATAAGCTTTGCATTTGTCACTGTGTCATACATGTTCAGTGTAAGATAAAGGCTCAGGGAACACGGTTCTCCCTTAAGTTTACATCTAAGTACTTGGTTTACTAATGCAAATAAATGACTCAGTTAATAATGTAGAAAGAATACAAAATAGAAATGGAATAATGCAGTCTGATTCAAATTAATTTAAACCCAAAAATGTGTTTAAAATTGAACTTTTAGAAAATATTATGTGTAAATTTTCTAGACAATTTTGCCTTTAAATTAAATAGGACTGTTTGGCAAAAACAAAATTACATAGTCTTATTACTTAGTCATATTTTTTCCATTGAATTCTTTTCATTATGCTCAACAAATGCATATTTCCCATTCCTTAATAAATGTCGCAGTTAAGATTCAGGATTAAGCCTCTGTTATTGTAAAAACTATTCTTCCACTATCTCATTTTCTTTATACACTTGCATCATTTTAACTTCATATTTTAAAGCTCTCCTATGCCTCTCTGTTTTTCTGAGTTCTACAATTCTTTGAACAACTATTGTCAATCCACACCTCCTCCATGAAGCCTTTAGTAACCACCCTTAACTTAGAGCTACTGCTTGTTCCTGTGCAAGCATTCGGCAGGGCAGTTATTATTTTCTTGCTTCAATTAGCATGAGTTCAAATGCATTTATTTGGTTTTGAATTAGTTTGCATATTGCCTTACACATGCTAAAAATGCCCCCCAACACACCCACAGTTGCCCACTCAGATAGTAAATCAACAATATCAGAGCCTTGAGAGCAAGGAGAGATGAGGGCTGCTTTCCAAGGTTTACGTATATCCTCCAAAATAAAGACACTTTAAAGCTAGAGTATCAGCTATAAACTCAGCAGGGGTTGTACTTTGTTCTAAAATCCTCTGTAGAAATTTTTTTTTCAGATATTTCAGTGAGTTAAACATGGTCCCACATATTAATGTATAAAACAAAAGAAAAACTTTTAGAATACAATCAGCCATTGTACATAAAATATTTCATCAACTTCAATAATGTTATAATGTATTTATTTTTGCGTGTTAGTTTTAACTCTGCTAATTTGTACTTCTTTTCTACTATTTCAGAAAAATTTTAATGTAATGGGAGAGCTATACCAATGCGTTTGGTAGTTTAGTCTTTTCTACATTGTAAGAAAATTCTGGTATCTTAGACAGACATGGTGAAGTTTTAGTTCACCTTTGAGTAACAAACTTTGTCTTGAATCATTTGGGGGTACAAAAATCATAGAAAGATATAACCTGACACTATATCATGTTTTAAATTTTATTAAAAGGAAAAATATACATGTAAAATATTATAGTTTAAAAACTAACGTCTGTCATGTATAAATACTTGAACATATGTGGTAATTCATTTAGAAAATTTGGATAAAGCTAAGAAGTAAAAGGACATTTGAGGGAACAGTCGGCGGCATAGTAGTTAAGGCAGTGAACTCCCACATGGCTAGCCACAGTTCAAGTCCCAGATTTCACAGCTTGAAACCTACACAAGGTGCATGTGTGTGTACGCCCAGAATCCCAAGAGAAGAATGGAAGAGAAGGGATTGTGGTATGGCTGTCCCGCCTCCCCGCCCCAGGGGGTGAATTCTCACTTTCCCTCTCACTGTTTTTTTCTGTCTCTCCGATGAGACAAGAAAAAAAAAAGATAGATTACATACATGAGACTGAACTGATGAAATAGCATTTTGTGACTTTTGACTAAAATATTGCTGCTTTTCTTCTAGGCTTTGTTGTCTGGTTTTAAGAGTTTTTGTCCTGTCTTGAGCTGTCGATAGGTTCATGTACCTACTACTTGAACAGAATACTAACCTGTTTCCTGGCTTTAAGTTTTAAGCAAATTTCCTTACCAATTCAAAACTGCTTTTCTTAAATTTACCAGCTGAACTCGCTATTGAAAATAATTAGATTATTTAAGAAATTGTATGATCAATAAAAAGTGTGGAGGGGAAAGTAATGGAAGACAACTGTAGACACCAGAGTGTTAGAAGAGGGTCGGAAAGGGCAGAGGGTCAGACATAGGGGTAAATATATATACATATATACATATATATATATACATATGTATACATGTATACGCACACTCATATATGTGAAACTAGAAATGGAAAATTATTGATGATAACATACATGATTAAGCCACTATGCAGTATATATTCTGGGTGGAAAACCACTTTTAATATGCTATGACAATGATTAGGGGATGAATGTACATTAATGAATTAAAAAAAGTTTCAGAAAAAAATGCATATTTGATGACTACAGTAAGCTATATAGCCCCAGCTAGGTGCTACTTTATAGTATGTTCATTCTACTCACTGAGGTTTATGCCTAAAGTCAGACTTGTGTTCATGGATATGTATATATCAGCTGCACATGCTATTGAAAATATTTAGATTAATTAAGTTCATTAGCAGATCAATAAAACGGGGGGAGGGGAAGCATAGAAAGCAACCATGGATACTAGAGACAGTGTGGAAAGAGGACAGGACATGGCAGAGGGTGAGAGATAAGGAATCGAGGATGGGGGAAAAAAAGAGCAAAATATACAGGAAACAAGAATTGGGAAATTATTTGTTGACGATAACACGTATGTTGTTGCGCTTGATTGAGCCAATATACAGTGTATTCTGGATGGGAAATCTCATTATGTATGCTCTAATGATGTATAGTGAATTAATGTAAATAAATAAATTTAAATAATAAAAAAATAGAGTAACTAAAGGAGAATTACTATTCAAGTAATAAATACCCAGATACTCTTTATCAGCACCTCTGTCTGTTGGTAACAAAATTATCACCCCTACCCTGGCCCTTTCCAGTGAATTTCTCTCTGGCAAATGAAAGCTGGACCTCTAATGCCACATGACATTCTCTTCCTGTGAGGAAGTCTCACTGCACAACTCACCATACAAGGGTATGAAAGGTCCTCCCCTGCCGCCATGGCCATCAGACCTCTGGGTGCAACTTAGGCTTTGCAGCTGCCTGTGTGATAAAACTGAAGCTAGTCCCCTTCCCCGCTGAAATGGGCTATTTCCTTCCTCTACATAGTCTCCCTAGCTCCCCTTCAATCTTCAACTGGTAACACTTTCCCAGTAAATCACTTGGCTAATTATCCCCATTTCAGAAGGTTTTGCTTCTGGAGAACCTTCCCTCAAACACATTTCCTGCACAAACTTAAAAGAAAAGCACCATCTTTAGTTGAGAGTGAGGCAGTCGAGCGTCCCAAGCTAAAGCCCTGAGGTATGACTTACATCTCTTTCGCACCCACGATGGCCTCAGGTTATAGGAAGTACCTGGAACTGACAGACATTTCAGAAAAAGTCTCCTCTGAGGTTTTATACATCATCTGAATCCAAAAGAAAAAGGTGGCCTTTTAAAAACCCAGAGTTTTGATCAAATTTTTTCACTTTTAGGACTTGAGAAAGAAAACCATGACCTTCAAGAAGCATTTAAGGGGAGGTAGGTGGTGTGGTGGTTAAGGTGCTAGACTCCTACACGTTTGACCGTGTTTCAAGTCCTGGACCTGACGGCTTACTTTCTCCCTTTCCCTCTCTCTCACTCTCTGTCTCTCTCTGTCAAATTTTTAACAATATTTAAATAAATTAAATTAAATTAATAATTCTTAAAAAATAAAAGGCATTTAAAAATCAGTTCCTTTGAGGGCCAGCATGTGTTGTGGTGGTTAAGGCACTGCATCCCACACCACAAACTCTGCATATTTGAGTCCCAGACCTGACAAACACATGTGTGAGCATGCCCATTAGAAGATGAAGTGGAGATTATGGTGTAGCCTTTACCTCTGGGGGCTGATTTCTCACTTTCTCTCTCTCTCTCAGTGTGTCTCTGTCTCTCTCCGGCAAGCACATGCACTCTTTGACAAAAACAAACAAACAAAACACACACACACACAAACAAGAAAGCTAAAAAACAAATCAATTCCCTTGAAGGATGCATTTTCCAAATATCAGTTTTTGACTTTTAGTTGTAGAAATGTGTCAAGTCTTTTGTTATGGGCTATTTGTAGGTGGATATTCTCATTAATGTTATTACTAATGATAAAATATTATTCATCAAAATAGTTCTTAAATGGAAAAGTAGAATATGTTAAAAACAGAGAAATATAGGATTAAAATTAAGAGGAAACAATACAACAGCTGCAACTGAAACAGAAAGGATTATGGTTGTATCAATGAATAAGAAACAAAGTTTTTTATCCCAACAAAACTTTTGCTTTGTTCTTTCTTCTTTGTTCTAATATAACATGATATCAAGAGTCCTTGAAAACTAAGCAAATTTTTATTATTAATTTGAACTTCAAGTTCTAAAGGAAACAAAATAATGAGAATTTTAGAAACTAGTATAAAGATTTTATTAAGTTCTCTCTAGAATTTTATTTTAAACATCACATTTCCACACCCCCTGTAGAAGCTGTTTTACTGACATATGAAGAAATCAATCATTAAATAATTTAAAGTGTCTCTGCTTTATATTTCACTAAAATAAAGCATTTTAAACTATAAAAGTCTATCTCCTACATTAAGTTATCCTGAATTAAACTGTATAATATGCCTTTCCTTTACCAAATAATTAAGGCATTTGTTAAACTTGTAAAATTTTAAGGTAACAAGGAGAACCTAATGGAGTTGTATTGAATTTTTTCCCATTAAGTTAACATTATAGACTTTTAATGAATGTCTTAATTAGATACTATTATTAACAGGGTTGATGCACAAATGAAAATCAGTCTCAATATACACAACAAGTATTATTAGCATTCACTACAGGACACTGACCAAAAGCCTTAATTAAAAATATATCTGATCCTCCTATGTATAATTGTCCATTCCAAAAAGTTTGTGCATTCTGAAATGCAATATTAAATCAACAAAGAAATAGCATTTGAGCTTCAATTTTATAAATTTGCACTGCTTTGATGCCTTTTTAAAATGTTTCTTTCTATCTGCCACGTTTATCATTTTATTGCTCATCCCCTTTGGTTTATAAAAGCCGACTTTATACCTTGCTTTGTTGTAGCTCATGGTTCTCCTTTATTTTACTGTCATAACCTCAGATTTGTCATTTACTTCTTCCTCTTTCTCTCCTCCATACACTTTGATCTTTCTTCTAGCCGTTCAGCAGCTGCTGTCAATATGGTCACCTCGGCTCTTGCTCTTATTACCAAGGTCAGCAGCCGTGCTTGCTTTCTTTTTCTTACATGATCTCTGTGACATCATACCGATGCCCTTTAGGACATTACTTCTGCCTAAGTTCTGGGTTACTTTATCTAAAGGTTTTCATATACCTTGATGTCTATTCTGCCTCACATTTCAATTGCATGTCATATAATTTACATTACATAAAAGTTATCTTTCCTCTTGGGTCTGTGCTTTGTTCTCATCTCATTCTTCATAATCTGCTTACATGATTTATTTCATCAACACCTGTAGCAAGATGTCAAATATGTGCTGATATATTCACCCAACAAAGTTTACTGAGATCCTAATTGGGAAAGACACTCCTAGATGCAGGAAATACAGCAGTAAACATGTAGACACTCTTTTCCCCTCATGAAGCTTACGCTCTAAGTCTCCAAAAGCACAAATTAACCAACTGTATCTACTACATGCCTCCCTAATGAGTTGCAAATGCGTGTACACTCACCAACCTACTTTAACTATAAATAGAGTTAAAATGTTCACACCACAGAGATTTGATAAATGAAAGGTATGGCAGATATGTTTTTTACCCTGACTTAGTCAATACACAATTTATACATATTTGAAAAACCCCTCTAAGCCTTATGAATGTGTACAGTTATTATATGTAAATTAAAAATTACAATAAAAGTTTATATTAAAATAATTCTTACAATATTCTATTCCTACTCAAAACCAGCATGTTTATTTGGGCAGGCAGATGGCATAGCAGTTATGTTGCTGGACTCCACATGGCCAACCACAGTTCAAGTCCTGGACTCAGTGGCTTCAAAGTCACACTGACTGTGTGTGTTTGTGTGTATGTGTGTGTGCATGTGTATGTGTGTGTGTCCAAGATCCCAGGAGGAGAATGAAGAAGGAATTTTGGCATGGCCATCCCCCCTGGGGGATGATGTCTCACTTCCCCTCTCACTGTCTCTACCTCAATCTCTCTCTCTCCAAGCACATGTGCCTTAAGGCAAAAACCTCTTTAAAAAAGTTTGAATCTATAATTACGTGTTTATATATGCCATTCTGTTCCTCTTTCCAAGTAAATTTCACCAAGATATTTTAATATTTCAAAGAAATAAAGTTAGAAAACATCCTTGTCTCCTTTATATTTTCATTCCTACACATCTAATCAACCATTAATCCCTAAAAGTATATTTTCCTTCTCTACATTTTCCCTGCCATGACTTTGTTTAAAATCATTTCTTGCATGGATTTAAGGAATTGATTTTACAACATCTTGGAACAACTACCCACTTGCTCATAGTAGAAGCTGAGAAAGATGGAAGATCTTATAAAACCCATCTTATCTAGTCACTGAACTATGTAAAATATGAGGTTTTCCCTTCCCCATGGCTTTTAAAAATAAGATGGACCTCTTTCACAGGCATATATGTTCCTCAAATTCTAGGTAGTCTACAACTTGTTAATATAATCTCATGTGCGCTCAAAAGAATGTTCTCTCTTCAGCTATAGTAAACCACTTGTATTTCAAGAAGGTATGTCATATCTCATTTGCAATTACCTCTGATGCATTTTCCAATCCATTTATGTTTTTTCCTGCAATTTACCTTCAAAATTCAAGTGTCACTTTTTTCTGGGAAGCTCTTTACAAACAACCAGCCTAATATTTATACTCCCTATTTCCTATGCCACCCAGAGCATTGGTACGCCAGAAGATTATCAAGTGTAATTGCTGACTTATCTTATTTTTGCCTCACTAAAACTTAGACCTTATAGTGCTAGCATATGAAATTTTAAGTCATTCATCTTCCCAGAGATTTTTAATTTCCCAATGCTATCCACCTCCTAGTCCCTGGAAATTCTTAATATGTTCCCTTATATGACAAAAGGAATGAACTCTATAGAGATATTAAGGTTTCTAATAATCTGACTTTATAAGAGGAAGATTATCTTGGATTATCAGGATGAATCCAATTTAAACACATGCAATTTAAAAGCAGAAAAGGAAGAGGGGAAAGTCAGGCTATAGGATATGAAAAGCACTTCTCTCCTCTGCTGGCTTTGACGATGGAGGAATAGGACTGAGGAACATAGAGACCTTTAGAAGCTGGGTGTGGACACATGGATGTACCCAGCAGGAGAAGTTAAACTCTAAGAAAAGCCCATCATCTGGACAGGTGAACCATAGAAATGGCTGCGGAAAGTGTGGGGTAAATCCCAAAGGGAAAGCCAATGCCTAATTTTGCATATAATCCTGGATCGACTACCAAGATGTGTGTAGGTGTAACAGATATTTTTAAAGCATAATGAAGTTAGTAGAAACTGAGATACCTTAAATCCTAACGACTAAATCCCAGATTTTTTTTTTTTTTGGGGGGGGCGATATGTTTGCTATAGGATGTACCAGAGAAACAGAGAGAGGCAGAGAGAGCGAAAGAGAGAAATCACTGCTGGGGTATGGCCATGCCACAACCCCTTCTCCGCCATTCTCCTCTCAGGATACCAGCCAGCATACACATGCCCTCAGTATGAATGCTAAACTGCTGGGTCTGGGACTCAAACCGTGGTTGGCCATGTGGGGGTCCAGAGCCTTTGCCACTATGCATTCTGCTGAAACCCCTAAGATTGATTTTTTACTGATGTGTGCTGTTAAATCTGAACAACACAGCCAAAGTATCAAAAAACAGGCTGAAGTAGGATTTTTCTACTCACTGAAAGCAAAATACAAATTTCAGTGTGATCCTAAACTGCTTACGTATTGTATTCTACTTCACTCTTGTAACAATTTACCACAGACTAAATGAATTAAGGAATAGCAAGAATTTATTTTCTCACAGTTCTGGAGGCCAGAAGTCTAAGGTTAAGGCATCAGTGTCTAGTGAGGGCTCTCTTCTTGTTTTGTAGATGGCTGCCTCCTCACTGTGTCCTCATGTGGCCTTTCCTCTGTGCATGAGTAAAGAGAAAGAGAGCGTGGTGTCCTGTAATAAGGACACCAGTCCTCTCAGGATAGGCCCTGCCATTCACCTAATTTAACCTTACCTATCCCCTGAAAGGTCCCATCTCCAAGCACAGTCACGTGTTGGATAGGACATTAACATATGAATTTTGGTGGGGGAATACAATTTAGTTTATAATACTTACTAAAACAAAGTAAGACAAAAATGACTTGTTATTTTTGCAGGACTATAAAAGGATTCTGACTATCAAAGAATAATGTTCAGAATTTTTGGCTGAGCCACGGTGATACAGTCAGTAGGACCGTATCATGCTACAACCGAATGGGAAAGCCCAGGGTTCAAATCCCACCTGGACGTAAATACTCTGGGAACACCCCCAGGCATACTTAGGATCCTGATGAGCTGGAATACTTGAGATGAGAAGAATGGGGTGAAAAATAAGAATCCAAAGTTTCTGACAAATAATTGGAAAAATCTGAACTTGAAGAGGAAAAGGCAATAAAGAACCTAACATCTAATTACATTACTTCTCTTTAATTTGAAGATTTTTTTTCAACATTTATGTTGTATCAGTTAGGCGAAATCATGTGAAATGACCCAGGTGTTAGTATTATCAGAAGAATTTAGCTGTCATAACCATCGCTCTAGCATAATGCTGAATACTTAAATGAGTGGGACATGGCCAGTTACACTGACATGACAATGCAAGATTCCAAGACACCGAGGATGTAGAGGAAGGCCCTGGATTCAAGTCTTGAGGTCTCCCTGTGCATGTTGGGTCCGTGCATGTGTCCAGATCCTGGTGGCTGAGGCTGGGGGTGAGATGATGTGTGAGGACTCTCTTGGGGATGGCATTCACAATTTTTCTCTTTCTGTCTCACTCTCTCATGGAAGAAATAAAAAATTATAAACTTTAAAAAAAAAAGAGAGTGAAAATTCCCAGAAGAGAAATTAGAAAATAAACATTTATGTTTTTGAGAGAAGACTTGTTACATTGCCCAGGCTAGCCTCAAATTCCTGGTCCTCGCATCTCAGCCTAAGGAGTAGCTGGGATTGTAGATGTGTATCGTGGTGCCTGGCTAAAATTCTTAAACTGAAAATTACTATATCTAAAATGTAGAATTCACTACAGTGTTCACTGTCAGAGAGGAGATGACAGCAGATTCCGTGAAACAATGAAATTGAAATTCTATACATTGTATAATATATAAATTATATAATATCAACCTGTTTGATAGTGTCTCCCCAAAATTCATGTCCTTCTCAGAACCTCAGAATGTGATCTTCTTTGTAAAATAGGTGTTTGAGAGATAGCAGATATAATTAGTTAACAGGAGTCATACTGTAGTAGGCCAGCTCTTAATCCAATGACTCGTATCCTGAAAAGCAGGGGAAACAGAATTGCAGGGAGATCACCATACGGAGACAGAAGGGCAATTGGAATGATTCAGCTGCAAGTCCCGAAGCGTCAGAACTGGTGGCTTTGTGAGAAACCGAGGAGAAACAAGCAAGGATTCTGTCCAGAATGAGAGGGAGCATCACCCTGCTGACACCTTGGATTTAGACTCCTCACCTCCAAGGACGTTTCTGTTATAGTAAGCCATCAGTTTGTGGTTTTCTTTTATGGAAGCCTCAGGAAACTAAAATAACTATTAATAGCGAATTGAAAAAGAAAAAAGACTAAAAAGAATAGATCCTCAGAGATCTGTGGGACAGAATAAAAAGGTCTAATGTTCTTGTTATTGCAGTCCCAGAGAGAGAAGTGAAGATGATCGACACATCAAAAATATCTGAAAAACTAAATCTGAACATCTTGCAAGTTGGGTAAAAAGCACAAATTAAATGATTTAAAAGCTCAACAAATCCCAAATGTTACATATTAAAATAAAGCAAAACAAAGCACACTCAGATAAATTATCATCAAATACAGAAAATAAAATATGAAAAGAAAAATCCTGAAATAAAAGGAAAATGGCATACTGTATATGCAAGGGGACTCCAAACAAATGAAATTAAAGTATGAGTTTATTTTGATACCCAAAACATTTTTGAAATTCATGCATTTTTTTCCATGTTATGCATTTTCCAAGAACTTTTTGAAAACCCTCACAAAGGATTGGCAATTCAGATGGTAGCAGAGTTTTTAATAGGAACCAAGAAGGCATAAGACAGAGGAACAACATCTATAACGTGCTGGATGAAATGTCAGTTTACAATTCTATGTCCAACATGAACATTATTTAGAAATAATGTTAAATGGATAAAAATAGAGGAACGCTAAGAAGATAGATGAACAATTAGGAGCTTGAGGGTGGAAGTTAATAAGGAGCTTAGGGAAGAAAAAAACACAAACAGAAAAAAAAGGAAGAAAGTTGGAGTGGCTATATTAGCATTGGGATGCATTTTAGAACAAAGAACATTACTTAGGGTAAACCAAATTATTTTACAATTAGAAAGTACTCAATTAATCGAGAAGATATAACAATCATAAATGTCCACGTGCAACCATTAAAATACATGAAGAGAAAACTGATATGAGGACACCGTTAGACAAGACTATGGCAAAAGCTGCAAGTACAAAATTAAGTCTTTCAAACCTACTCCAGCTTATTTGAAAACATATATATATTAATAATACACTTTATTAAAAAATTTGAAATCTGAGAGAAATGCTACAGTGGCTAAGATGTGAGACTTTTCCTAGGCAAATTAAGTCTACATACATTACCTTCTAACCTGTCCATTCTACTTTGAAATCTTCCCTCTTACACTTTTTTTTTTTTTTTTTTTTAGCAATTAGGTAATAATTTTTCACTAGACACCTTGAAATGAATAACTCACATTTTATACTAAAATAAATTTAGCCTTACCTTAAGCATAGATTGTGAATTCACTTATTGATCAGTAGCTTTTGTTTTTTGTTTCTGGCACCAGAAAGACAGAAAGAGACAGAAAGCAAGAAATCACCCCTCAGGGGGATGGCCACACCGCAATTCCTTCTCCTCCATTCTCCTCTTGGGATCTTGGGCACACATGCACATGCACCCAGCGTGAGTTTAAGCCACCAGGTCCAGGACTTGAACCACAGTCAACTACATGGGAGTCCAGTGACATAGCCATTATGCCAACTGCTGGTCCTGAAATCTTCCCTCTTAATAAATGCCACAAAATTGAACTAGTGGCACATACTGAAAACCAATTGTTCACCTTTGACTTATTTTCTTCTCACACCCTACAGTTAACCTCTCAGGAAATTCTACTTGTTTTAATAGAATATAATAAAGATACCCAAGTGCTTCTCACCACCTGAACAACTCCTCTTAATTTAAGTTCCTATCATTTCTCACCATCATTACTAAGATAGCCATCTAACTACTCTAAAAACATCCACTATTTTAATTTGCCTACATTGTATTTCTCTCACAGTCAGATTTGTGCAAAACTTAGGTTGGATTTTGTTACCTCTGTGCTTAATACCTTCCTCATGACAATACAGAATGAAATAAAACTCTGTGATATCATCTATCAGATTTCGCATGATATTTTGACTGTATAGTATTTTACTTTATTTCAGTCTTTTGCTCTGTTAGAAATGCTTCTCATTACTGCTTTGTGTAAAATAACATTACTGCTACCATCTAATCACTTTTATTATCCTGAATAAGTTTTCTTCTTTTCTTCATGATATGATAATATGAAGTATCACAATAGATAATACATATTGTTTATTACTTTATTATCTGTCTCTTCATGAAGAAATGGAATGTGTCTGTATTCTGCATTTGTATGTCCATAACACCTTAAAGAATGCCTCAACATGGATAGGGCTAAACATGTTTTGAATAAATGGTTGAGCTCCAACTGAGTGACAACTAACTATGTTCTAGGAATTATAATAAGAATGTAATATTAATAATCCTACTGGCCATCAAGGAATATTCTAATGTATATACTATATTCATGGTTTTATTAATTACAAAACTGAAAATCCGAAAGTTTTACCAGTATTCCTAGGATCAAACAGCTAATCAGTCAAAGAAATAGAATTTAGATTAGATCCCTTTATAATGTTTTTACATTTTTCTTAAGGTATATTATAAAATATCTACTAGAGGGATCAGTAGATAGCATAATGGTTACGTCACAGGACTCCCACATAGTCAACCACAATTCGAGTCCTGGACCTGGTGGCTTAAAACTTAAAACTTAAAACTGGGCACATGTGTGTGCATGCCCAAACTCCAAAAAAAAAATAAGGTAAGAGAAGGGATTGCAGCATGGCCATCCCCACCCCGTGGGGTGATTTCTTACTTTCTTACTTTCCATCACTCTGTCTTTATTTGTGTCTCTGGTAAGTGCACATGCCCTATAGCAAAAATCTCTTTTTCTAAAAAAAAGACAAACTGCTGACCAACCAGTGAATTCTCAGAACTTATGCTTAAGGTAAAGGTAAATGTATTTTTGTATAAAATGTGAGTTATTCATTTCAAGGTGTCTAGAGAAAAATTATTACCCAAAGCTTAAAGTGATTTGATAAGATATTTAAAATACATTTAAAAAATACTCAGATGAACTAATTGAACAGGAAGGGGGCTATTTGGATTTCAGAGTAATGATAAACGTGAACATAGAAAAGTGAATGGAGATACCAAACAGGCATTGTGCGGGGCATCCAATGATCCCTAGTAACCATGAGCCTGGGCTTCCTTGAGGAATAAGAATCCAGTTAGAGATCCTAGAAAGGCAGTAAGTATGTTTAGAAACCACTCACTATGTCTTGAATTGCCTACAGTGGCAGTGATCAACTAGTAGTAAATATACTCCATGGATGAGTCTATTACAAAATTCGCCTATCTTGGCATTAGCTTTAAATTACAATAAAATGAAAGAGTGTCCCCCACAGAGCTCCTAACAAAAATTGACTTTATCTGTGAGGTCTGAAAAATAAAACTAAAAATTTAATTTAAAATTATCTTGGAGGGGGCAGTAGATGAAGTAGTGGTTACATCACTGGACTCCCACATAATTGATGGTGGTTTGAGTCCCAGACCCAGTGGATTGAAAATCAGGTCAGGCGTGTGTGCATGCATGCTCAAGATCCTGGGAGGAGAATGAGAGGGGATTGCACCATGGCCATCCCACCCATGGGGGAGAATTTCTCATTTTCCCTCTCACTGCCTCTGTCTCTCTGTATTTCTCTCTCTCTCCCTCCAGCTAGTACACATGGCCTAAAGCAAAAAAAAAAAAAAAAAAAAAAAAAAAAAGCAAGAATAAATAAATAAATAAATAAATAAAATCTTGGATTTCTAATGTCACTATGTTCCCAATAGAAGCAAAAACAAATTCTAACAAGAAACATAAGATCTGTAGTTTAAATATTACTCACAGAGAAAAATCAAGAGATCTTGATGTCTGAGAAGAAAGAGGAAAAGAGAAAAAAGAGGGGCTAGCAGGTAACATGGTGGTTACAGAACTGGACTCCCACATGGCTGACCATGGTTCAAGTCCTCGACCTGGCAACTTGCTTTCTTACTTTCCTGTTCTCTCTCCCTCTGTCTCCACTGGTCAAGTTAAAAATAATATTAATAATAATAACAGCAAATAAAATTAAATAGATAAAATAATTCTTACCAAAAAAAGAAAGAGATGGGACCAGAAGATGGTATAATGACTATGTTGCTGGACTCCCATGTAGTCAGTTATAGCCCAAGTCCTAAACCGAGTGGCTTAAAATTGACACTGGGCAAGCCCGAAATCCCAAGAGGAGAATGGAGGAGAAGGGATTATAGTGTGGCCATTCTCCACAGGGTTTGATTTCTTGCTTTCTGTCTCTGTGTTTCTCTGTCTCTAGGATATGCACATGTGCCCTATGGCAAAAAAATGTTTCTAAAATAAAGAAAGAGAGAAAAAGAAAGAAAAAAGGAAAAGAAAAGAAATAAGAGATGGAAAGATAGGGAGGAGGAAACACAAAAACAATAAATACATCATAAAACACACAGGGCACAAGAAAATGTAAAAAGTGTTATGCGAGCCCACTGAAAAAAAATGGATTTGTAAAATTAGACTTGCAAAAAATTCATGTATTAGAATTTTTAAATATAAAAATATGAACTAAACATTGAAAGGAACATAAAAATATGAACTAAGCTTTGCATAAGAATAAGAAACAATGGAATATGATCAAGCATACTTGAAAATTAAAAATATTTCTGCAAATAAATAATTAATTTTCAAATATTAAGTGATAGGCAACATAAAATTAATATTTTATGAATAGGCTCAGTTGAATAGTTTAGACACAATCAATGATAAAATAGATCTATAAAGAAATGACATGGAGAGAATTATAGCATCTCCAGAAAACACCAATAATGGAGAAAAGATTTGGTCTGAGGAAGAACAGAGTGAGACCAAAAACTGATTTCAGAACTAGTTAGTTCAGAAAGAGTGAAGAGAGAAGATGAAGACAATACTCAATGAGTAGGGCTGACAGTTTCTCATAAATGGAAGTAACTATCCTTACACTGAGAAAGACAAACAGATTCCAGCAGTTAGTGTAATGGCTGTCGCTGAACTCCCATGTGGCTGACCACGGTTTGAGTCTTGGACCCAGTGACTTAGACTCATTCCGGGCGCCTGTGCGTGCATGCCCAAGATCCCGAGAGGAGAATGGAGGAGAAGGGATTGCGGCATGGCCATCCCTGCAGGAGGTGATCTCTCGCTTTCTGTCTCTCTGTCTCTCTCTGTTTTTCTGATTAACGCATGTACCCTTATAGCAAAAACCTCTCAAAAAAAAAAAAAAAACAATTCACTCAAACTAAAAGTATTAACATAAGATTTCAAGTCATATTAAGTCTACTAAAGGTCATAGTTATAAAATCAAATGCTAAAACCAATGTTATAAAGCATTTCCTCTGTGTTTTTCTTCAGGAGCTTTACAGTTTCTGCTCTTATATTTAAACCTGTAATCAATTATAAGTTAATTTTCATGAAGCATGTAAAATAAGGATCCAATTTTATCTTTTGTGTGTGTATATCCCATTTGATCCTCTTCTCATTGTGTATGCTTGGTACTCTTGCTGAAGAGCAGTAGATTGGATATGCATGGATTTATTTCTAGACTCTCTAATCCATCCCACTGGTCTATATGTCTGTCATTATGTCAGTATCATACTCATTTAATAACGATTGATTTGTAGTATGTGTGGAAGCCCAGAGGTGTAATGAGTCCAGTATTGTCCTACCTTCTTAAAGATAATTTTGACTATTAAGTCTTTTGTGATTCCATATGAATTTTAGATTGTTTTTTATTTCTGTAAAAAGTTTCATTGGGATTTTGATAGGGGTGTGTTCAGTGGTAGCAAGCAGACAGAAGGAGTCTTTGCAGGGAGTAGTGTTTGTGACCTGGATTAGGCATTAGCAAGCAAAAGGAGGCCAAGATTTAGAGAAAAATTTGAAAACTGACTTTTAGACTGAAGTACACAATGCCATGCCATTGCTATTACTGTGGTTTCATAAAGTTCTCATGCCTTGAAGGATGAGGCTGTTGCAAATTTAGATTTGGAGAGGGAATATACAAATGACTAATAAGCACATGAAAAGGTACTTCACATTAGGGAAATCAAATCAAAACCACAATGAGATACTATTCTATACTCACTGGGATGGCTATAATAAAAAATCAGTAAATATCAAGTATTGATTGAGAATGTGGAGAAGTTGGAACTCTCATATTGCTGGTAGAAATGTAAGCCGGTGCAGAAACTGTGGACAAAGTTGACAGCTCTTCAAAAAATTAAACATAGAACTTTATATGACCCCATAATTCCACTCCTAGGTAGGTGTTAAAATAGCTAAAAACAGATATTCAAACAAAAACTTGCATATGAACATTCATAGCATCATAATTTATAGTATCCAAAAGGTAAAAATGACCCAATGTTTATGAACAGATGAGTGGATAAACAAAATATGGTATATCCATACAGTGGAATATTACATATGCTATTAATACAATACAGGTGAATTTTGAGAATATGTTAAGTGAAAACGGTCAGATGTAAAAGGTCATATTTTGAATAATTCTACTTCTTTGAAATACTTACATTAGGCAAATCTGTACAGAGAGAAAGCAGATGTGTTGCTTCCAGGAGTTGTGGGAAGAAGGTAGGTTAGGGAGGGGGATGGAGATTCACTGTTGAATGGGTCCATGGTCTCCTATTGGGTTTATGAAAATGATCTGGTGCTAGATAATGATGATTCAAACCCTTTTTCAGTACTAAATGCCACTCGAATGTACACTTTTTAATGGTTAAAGTGATACTTTTTATTATATATTTTACCATAATAATAAAAAATTGAAGTTAAGAAAAGAAATCAGAAAACAGTGAAAGATTTCTTATAAGAGAACGAAAAGCAGGATGGAGAAGATACTTCTCAAAATCAGCACAAAAGACAGTACTGGGCAAACGCTTCAACAGAATAAACACAATTAAGTGTCAGTTAGAGGTGACTGTGGTGTCCAAACGGCATTGGAAAAAAAACATGAACAATCTGAGGCTTTGGTACCAAGAGAACCCCAATAGTGCCTTACACTGCATTTCAGAAAGAAGAAAAATTATTCCACATGGCAGTCCTTAGCTGCAAGTAGAAATACCAAACAGATAAAATGATATATATGTAGATTTTTTAAAAAAATTGTCTTATATAAGAATCAGAGGACAGTTAATAAATAATACCTCAGATGATGTGTGCACATGATACATTGTATGACAGAAGTGCACACATGGCTGACATGTGACACTCAAGTTTATCTCATGCAACAGCATCAAGGAATTGAACTATCTGGTGGTTACAACCTGCCTACATGCCAAGTGATCTCTGATGCAAATATACTAATTAGTGTGGTACCATAATTATAGTTCAGCACCATAAACCTCTACCCAGCACACTGCAGCATATAATGAAACCTCAAAAGTATTTGATGAATCATTGAAAGCATCAATAAAATGTAAGAAATATTTCCATTTTAAGGATATTTGTCTTTCCTTTTGATTATCAAGTTTGTTTTAATAGTAGTAATTCCTGACATGCTATTATGTGTACAAAACATTACGTAAGTTGTTAAGTAGTACTTACTGCAGTACATTCACATGTACAATTTCCTTGCATGATAAACAACACTTTCCTTTGATTTTTAAAGCTAGAAGTGCTGAGGACACATAATTGAATGTGTTGTCCCAGTTTACATGGTATGACAGAGAATGAGTTATAATTGTAAAATCACAATAAAGAAGAAAATCCAAGCAAAAAGATCATTCATCTCTACTTAATTTAAGATTTGCAACAATAATTCCATTATTATACCTTAGTAATTCCCACAGGGGAACTAGGTGGAATAATAAATTAACTTTATTTACATGACAAGTTTGTAAGTGAAGGCAACCTAATTAGATCAACTTTAATTATCTCAAGAGAGAAGGAGTTGGTATTGATTGGTTTGTAAAAGGACAGTAAGATAATTCATTAAAGTTGTTTTCTTATTTGCTACATTTAACTAGAAAAGCCTTAACAAACAAGTTAAAACTAAATTCTATTTTTATAAAGATGTCAAAAAGAAGTATTTCCTCCTTCCCTATATTTTTCAAGTTCAGATATGGTTTCCATACAATGTATTTTCTCGTACTTGGAGGAGATTTATATCTTGTCTTACTCGGCCCTTATTTTCACCTCAGTGCAGAATTCAGATGTTGGTGTACCACACATAAATTTCCAATCTTAAAGTGAAGCTGGTGTTCAATATGCTGACCAGTTCAAGAGCTCATCAGAAGGCAGGATGCAAGGTGATCAATTCTGGCCATGGCTGTCTGCTTTTAACGGACAGTATGAAGACCTATAGTTCAGTATGTAAGCATAACTTTTTATTTTTTTTTACTAATTAATTTATTTTACATACTTTCACTGAACACCACCACAGCACACAAAATGCAATTTTCCAACTAGAGTACACTGTAAAGTGGCTTAATCATACATGTTATTGTCAACAAATAATTTTCCATTTCTTGTTTCTTGTATCTATATTTTCCCCCTGTTCCTCACCCTCTGCCATTTCCCATCCTCCTCCCACCCTGTCTCTGGTATCTGCAGTTGCTTTCCATTCCATTATTCTTTCCCACATTGTATTGATTCACGAAATATCTTAATTAATCTAAATACTTTCAATAGTAAGTTCAGCTGATATATACTTATCTGTGAACAAAAGTTGCATGAAATTCTGTGGGTAGAATGAATATGCCATAAAATAGCACATAGCTGAGGCTATATAGCTTACTGTAGCCACTAAATAGGTATTTCTTAAATACACTTTTTAATTTGAAGAAAGACAGTTTAAGCTTTAATAAATCAAAATTTAAAAATGTTAAAAGAACTTTGGTTGATACTTAAAGCCAGGAAACAGGTTAGGATTCTGTTCAAATAGTAGGTACATGGACCTGTTCACAAGTCGAGAGAAGACAAAACTCCTTTACACTGGAAAACGAAGCATAGAAGGTCAGTCATGTTTTAGTCAAAAGTCATACAATCCTATTTCACCAGTTCAAGCTCAGGTACTTGATCTCCTGCTGTGGTCTGATCTTTCTGTTTAAATTTGGAAGAGAATGTTCAACTCTGGACTTGTTGCTACGGCTAAGCTGGCCATTTTCTTAGTTGTTTTGGAAATCTTATTTCTGTGTGTCTGACTTTAGTTTTCCTGGCATAGCATTCCCTTCAGAACTTCGTTTAAAAATGTTTTAAGATGTGACAGAGACTCTGGACATCTTCAGTGTTTACTCTTTGTTACTCCAGTTAATAAAATTGGTACCATTTGTGAGATCACCAGCTGAGATCCAGTAAGGTTTCCTTTTCCTTTGGGTGACACCAATCTACTTTCTTTGTCAATCACACACTCAGATTCTATCTGGGTCTTACGGTGCTGATTATTCAACATGTAATTTATTTACTTGATTTTTCCAGTTTTTGAATGTAGAGGAAATGCATAGCAAAAGAGAAATTATAACTGGAGGTATGATTTTAAAGTTTAAGGGGAAAAGAATGAGTAAGAAAAAGAGTCATCAGAGAACCATCACTGTTTATTCAACCATTGTGCTATATGTGCTGATGCTTTATTTGCTTGTTCAAAATAATATTTCTAATATTATTTCCAATACATATTAATTTGCAAAGGAAATGTATGCATCAACTAGTAAACCAGACAAGTTGATATTTATTATCAATTGCAATATAAAAATTCATTTTATTTTATGCTAATAACACTTCAGTGTCAAAGTAAATGTTTATTTACTGACACAGCCTAAGAAAAATATTGAGTGAATCTGCCAGTCTAATTATTGAATCATAAAATTTTCTGCTAAGATCATGAAATCCTGAAGATAGGTTTTATTTATTTACTCATTTATCTATTTACTTATTTATTTTAGAATTTCTTTTTCCTTAGAAAACAGAGACAGTGAGAGGAAAAGTGAGAAATTACTTCCTAGTGGGGATGGCCATGCCACAGTCCCTTCTCTTCATTCTCATCCCAGGATCTTGGGCATGCATGCATGTGTGCCCGGAGTGATTTTCAAGCCACTGGACCTGAGATTTGAACCGTTGTTGGCCATGTGGGAACCCAGCCATGTAACCACTACACCATCTGCTGGGACCTCTGAAGATAAGTTTTAAAGAAGTTAACCATATTGTTCAAAGGAGTAACTCAATACATAGCTATAGAATTACTCATCTAGAAAATGTTAGATTATAAAGTGATTTATATTTGAAATTTATATGAAAATTATATACTCTTTATGATAATTTCAAGAGCTAATTTTAGGACATGGACTTCAAGAAAACAAATTTAGGAAATATACTACCATACATGCATACTGATCTTTTATGACTTAATCAATTTTATTTCCCCATTCCAATGTGGTTGGTTGTTTCTTGCAGTTCATCTTGATAAAAGAAATTGTTTTGACTACATAGATAGTAAAATAAAACAATATTAATATCTACCCATATAATATCAAAAATTTGTTAAGTAGTTTTCTTTATGCTGAAAAGAAATTGAATTTGGTTATCTAATTATATCAGTGGATATCTGGCAGGGCTTAACAACAGAGCAGATGATTTATATGTACCATTTGAAGAAACTAAAAGTTCATTAAAATATGACCAGAAATAAAGTGTTTTCTTTTCTTATAATGAAAAAGCCATAAAATAAGTGTATGGAATATAAAAAAATACATTTTAATACATTAAAAATGATGATTTCAAAAATGGTCTCAGATTTATCAGTTTTATATGATTATGTGTGATTTCTAGACTGTCTGAAATCAGATTCAGTATGTTAATCTAAGTGTAGCCTTCTTTACATAGGTGTATAGAGACCTATCTCAATTGAGAGCACTTACTTCCACTCAAATGATCAGAAAGTTCAACCGTTCAGTGTAAACTGCATAAAATATAATATAGAAATAATATATTTTATATAATATACATATATTATATAATGTTAATGCATAATAATATTTATATATTATTTTCAAATTGTTATTTTGATTTTTTTAATAATATAAGAAATAGTAAGAGAGTGAGACCAGCAGATGGCATAATATTTATGTCCCCAGACCCCTATGTAGTCGACCGCAGTTTATGTCTCGGACCTGGTGGCTTAAAACTCTTACCAGGTGCGTGTACGTACATGCCCAAGATTCCAAGAGGAGGAACAAAGGAGAAGGGATTGCAGCATGGCATCCCCCATGTGGGGTGATTTTTCGCTTTCTGTCTCTCTTTCTCTGTCTCTGTCTCTCCAGCTAGTGCACATGCCCTATAGCAAAAATCTTCCACAAAAAAACATGTAAGAATGTAAAAAGCATTTTTAGCCTGTGGGCCATACGAAAACAGGTTGAGGAGGAGGATTTGGCAAATAAGATATGATTTACCAAAGCCCCATTTATATATTTGTCAAGATATATTTTGACAAATAACTTTGTTAGATTACATATAATATTATATATACATAAGACCATTAACTTTAAAAGCACACTAAATATATATATGTTATAGGACTGGTATTCAATGAGTAAAATAGAAATCTCTTTTGTAGCAATACCCTTAAAAATTGCTTCTCAGATCCCTATCCACTTGACTAGGCAGCAGTCTTCCTCATAAATTGTTCTACACAAATACTGCTCTGAATCCCCTTCCATGTTTAAATGTGCACTCTCGTGTCCTCTAAACAGCCCCGTGCTCTGACTTTTTCCTAAATCAACACCACACTGATAAAAGTGAGAAAACAAGCAAATACTCTCTTAGTAAAGAAAGAAAAATGCAGTTCCTTGAAATGTCAAAACATACCTACTAAGAACTATGAACATCCTACAAAAAGGTGACACCTTAGAAACATAAAACTGAAATCAGGAATGAGGCCAGCTGCTCTTCACCACTGCCAGTCCATGGTGCCCTGGAGAGCTCGGCTAATACTTGTGAATGTTTGGGAATGCACATGATTTGGGCTCAATGTAATTATTTCCTTGGGAAGTGAAAAAAATATATAATTGGGCACAGACAAGTGAAGTATAACATATATTAAGTTCTAATGTGAAGACAAAGTGTTAATACAACATTCAATTTGTGTCATAATTCCTGCTGTAATAGAAAAATAGATTAATAAACAGAATAGTAACCCAGAAACTGAAATATGCAGACATGAATACTTACTATATCATTATGTTAGCATCCCAGATCAATTAATTAAGGACAAATTCAGCAAGAGGTGAGAATATCAACTGCAGGTGAATTAGTAAGACAAATATAATTTGCATAAACTACTAATAATGGTGTCAATTGATCAGTTCACTATGAAAGATAAAGATAACTTAGAAGAGAAGAAATTACAAATTAATATTAAAAATTAAGATTTGCTTATGAATTCTGATGGGACTCACTTCATTTTAGGCAAACTTTATAAAGACTCATTTATAAAAGCTATACAAGGGCCCTGCTAGTTGAAATAACTTTTTCTGGGAAATTTTAGCTTACTTGTCTCACTCAATCCCTCAGTTGAAAGGTTTCTTTCACAAAGTTTGCTATCCTTTGTATCCCAAGTTTTATTTACCTATATAAATATAAATGGAGAAAAAAAACAAAATCCAACCCACCAACCCAATCAATAGGATAGTGGGAGGCTGACATTTTCTTCAATAAGATCACTCTGTATTGGATGGTGACGTGTCCCCGGGAAGTGCAACATCAACGCACCCACACATCTCTCCCTGGTGAAGGCCCAGCATTCTAGGCAGTCACTTTCTTGTCACCTCACCTGTGTGTGTGAGAGAGAGCCCAGATCCAAATACCATCACATCTGGAGTTAGGCGTCCACAGATGAATTTTGGGGAGACACGCTCAGCCTGTAGTAATAACAAAAACATTTTCATCAACATAAATCCAATAATCTCAATTTTCATTTTGAAAATATCTGAAATAAGAACAACGCTTCTTAGAAGACTATGTGGGACATCAGGAAAACCTTGGTGAATCAGGTAATCCTATAGAAAGCCCTATTTAGAGTAAAAAAAAATTTCACATTAAAGAATAAAGGGACCACAGATACAAATCTCAGTGAACAGCTCTCACTGAAGTTAGAAAAGAGCTTCTTCTTCTTCTCCTCCTCCTCCTCCTCCTCGTCCTCCTCCTCCTCCTCCTCCTTCTTCTTCTTCTTGCAAATCTCTGAAATGATTAAGGACATACATTGAAAATTCTGGGATGGTGAAAAATCAAATAATCTAATAGCATATTCTTTTGGGATTTTTGACGTAAAATATATCTTAACTCTTACAGATGGAGGTGAGGAAATACCTAGACTTGATTTTATTTTCTGAGCCAAACTATTTCCCCAATCACCATTCCTTCTTCCAATTTTCCTAGAAACATTATAACAAAATGTCAAATCTTTGCTGTCTTAGCACACAACTCAAAATGGTGGCATACACTCCAAGTGACCTTTTTGGATGCACAATTTTTCCTATATAAATTGTCTATTGCTATGTCTAAATTTATCTTTTCAGCCCTAATTCTCCTTTATTTGAATAAAATAGAGCTCTGTTTTTACATAACCTTGAACCTAATTTATCCAGGATTCAGTTTCCTCTGTCTAACCTTTCTCACCTGCAAAATGTAGAATAGAATAAAACATCCCTTCACAATTCTTTTCACAGTGATATTTAGTGATATTCATAAATCTTACTGGGTGACCAGATACAACTTAAACACTGTCATTTTCAGTCACCCAAAAATTTTGACAATTACTGTTTAGCAATTGCAATGTGAAATATTAAATGTGACTTTTTACGAAGTTGCTTAATATTACACATTTTAATAGTCATATTTTGCTTAAAATGGCCCTTCATATTTATATTAATATAGAGCAATATTTACTCACATAACAATTGAGACAAAATAGACTGCCTGACCCTGAAAATGCTGATGTTGGCTGAGGTACACCACCCCATGTTCCTTTCATACAAAGTTCAATTATGCTTTTTAGTGCCATGCAAGAGAATACGATTGTAAGTACATCAGCATATAGGAGTTAACTTTTTCAATAAAAATGTTTTAAAGCTGTCAGAAAATGTATGTGAAGGAAAAATAATTTATTGTGATTTTTCTTGCCCATAAGGACTGATTGATAAAAAAGATAATACCTAACCCAAACAGGTTCTTATACAAGAATGAGAAAGAACTGATGTAAGTTATAGGGTGACAATTGCCCTTTTAGGTCCAGTATAAGAAGTCACTTTCTAGAACTATGTTGACTAATAGTAGAAGTTTGCCAGGACCAGCAGTTAGAGTAATGGCTATGTCGCTGGATTCCCATGGAGTCGACCGCGGTTCAAGTTCCGGACCCAGTGGCTTAAACTCATGCCGGGCACATGCGTGCCCAAGATCCCGAGGGGAGAATGGAGGAGAAGGGATTGCGGCGTGGTCATCCCCCCTGGGGGGGGGGTGATTTCTCGCTTTCTGTCTCTCTGTCTCTCTCTGTCTGTCTGGCTAGCGCACGCACCCTATAGCAAAAACCTATTCAAAATTAAAAAAAAAAAAAAAGTAGAAGTTTGCCATTCTTTTTTTTTTTTTTTGGGGGGGGGGGGTTTCACTATAGGGCGCGTGCGCTCGCCAGGCAGACAGAGAGAAACATAGAGACAGAAAGCGAGAAATCACCGCCCAGGGGGGATGGCCACACCGCAATCCCTTCTCCTCCATTCTCCTCTCGGGATCTTGGGCATGCATGCACACGCACCGGCGTGAGTTTTAAGCCATCAGGTCCATGCCATTCCTTTTTGAGAAATATTTTTGGTATTAGAGTGTGTACACTCACTAGAGAGACAGAAAATAAGAAATCACACCCCGGTGGGGATGGCCACATCTCAGTCCTGTCTCCTGCATTCTCCCCTCCGGATTTTGGGCCCATGCACATGTGCTCAGCGTGCATGTCAAGCTGCTGGGTTTGGAACTCAGAGCCACAGGGGAGTCCGACACTTAACCACTTCTCAACCTGCTGGCCCAGAGTTTGCCATTTCAGTTACCATATTTTCTTTAGTTGGAGACTGGGTAAACATATTTTTTCATTAAATATATTTCATTAGTTGATTTATATGTTATTAAATGGGACATACAAAAGTCCAGCCACTTTTTCTTTCCTACTTGACTTTCATAACTCCTCAAGCATGTTGTCTCGTGGAGGTCTTCTCAGAGCCCTTTACCTGCTCCAGTATTTGGTGCTTTCTTTGTGATAAATTGCATTACCAAAACATCTGCATCATTGCATTTTAAAAATGTGTGTTAACTATTGAGTTATTGGTCTCCTACTGTTCTTTTGCTGTCACTTAACACAGTGCACCTTACATAATGTATAAATAAATAAAGTAATATGTGTTTAATCCTACATAAATACATCCTTCTTTAGCCATAAATATGTCTAAAGCAGAGAATCGATTGGTTACAGAGGAACTCTTCATTTTTTAACTTTGATGAATTAAAGTCCCAAAGAAATAAGGTTTTGAATAAATAAAACAAATGAAGTAGGACATGGACTATCAGATTTTTAATAAGTATTGTTACAACAATTTTATGGCAAATGTATAAAAATGCAGCTCAATGGAAGAGAATATAGAACACAAAATAGTCCCACGTAAGGGTACTAAATTTGACCAAGATGAAAGAGGAATTAAATGGAGGAAGGACTATTCATTTCATGAAATGGCCCTAAAATGGTCCTGAGCAATTATGTAACTTTAGGCAAAACAATAAATCTCGATCTAACCCTCACACCTTATTCTAAAATTAACTCAAGATGGAGCATTGATTTAAATGTATAGACACAAACTGTAACATTTTAGAAGATAGCATAAGAGGGGACCAGCAGTTAGCATAATGGCTATGTGGCTGGACTCCCACGTAGTCAATCACAGTTCGAGTCCTGGACCCAGTGGCTTAAAACTCATGCCGGGCGTGTGTGCGTGTGTGCCCAAGATCCCGAGAGGAGAATGGAGGAGAAGGGATTGCAGCGTGGCCATCCCCCTTGGGGGGGGTGATTTCTTGCTTTCTGTCTCTCTGTCTCTCTCTGTCTGTCTGGTGAGCGCACGCACCCTATAGCAAAAGCCTCTCCAAAAAAAAAAGAAGATAGCATAAGAGAAAATCTTTAGGATTTAGGGCTTGGTGGCGTATTCTTACCTGTGTAACGAAAGCATGATTTATAAAAATAAAAAAATTAGTAAATCGGATTTTGCCAGCCTTAAAATTTTTTGCTTTGCAGCCGACTCTTTTAAGAGTGAAATCACCAGGCTACGTTTTAGGAAAAAGTGTTAGGTCATCAAAAAAGTCATGATGTATTTTTCTATATTTTTCTATGCAGAAATGTGTCATTACTTTTCTGACAGCCCAATTTTTGCTAACCACATATCTTATAAATTAATGGTATCCTATAATTTTAGACTGTAAAAAGAATGCAAGACTCAATATTAAGAAAACATATATATTAAAAAAGGCATAAGACATGGAGGGAAATCTTATGAAAGGGGATATACAGATATGAAATAAACACATGAAAGATTTCTCAACATCACCCTTAGTCAAATCAAGTACACTCCAAACTAACCATCTTTGGCTAGCTCCATGGCACAGTGGTAATGAACTTCATGATAGAGGTCAATCCCACATGGAAACTATGGTTTGAACTCCAGGCCTGGTCAGCCTGAGCACCTGGGTATGTGCAGGAGTGCCAAGATCCAACTCCAGAAAGGGGATCGTAGCATGAGTAGACCCCAGACCCCGTGGTGGGTGCTCATCTCTCTCAGGTTTGCATGTACTTATTCTATCATGAGTAAAGAAATTGAACACATAAACACAAATGCAAAAACTAATCAGGGTGGTTTAAGCTTCTTCCTGTTTTGTATGAATGCAATTAATATTGCTTTAACTGTCTCAAGGTTTATCTTTTTTATCTTTTCCTTTTCCTCCTCTATGTTCCAGAGGGTGGGTGTACTCAACAGAGAGAGACACAGAGAAGGAGGAAGAGGGAAAAAACACTCCTTATTAGAGCACAGCCATGCTACAATCCCTTCCCGACCATTCTTCCATTCTGCTGATATTTTGAACACCCATACATAGATGCCCAGAGTATTTTCCAAGCAGCCTGGGCTGAGACTTGAACTATGTAGTTGAACATGTGGGATTTGGCTCTCTCAACCACTAGGGCACAGAGCTGAGCCTATTTGTAATACCTTAACTTTGTGAAAGAATGCATAGTTAAAGAAATATTGGGGTTTTCAGAAAAGTCATGACATATTTTTTTTTCTATTTTTCTATGCAATAGTTTCAGTTTCAATTCTTCACCCAGTCTGGACCATGGCATGCATGTACTCACCTGGTGTGTTACTCATGCCAATGGAGCTAGGATTCAAACCCTGGTCAGTCATGTGGGATCTGGCTTTCTCTTGAAGCATCTAAGCACTGTGAACTGTGATCAGTTTTCATGCTGGTTTTAAAAGAAAAATAATCAGCCGGCAACATCTGTCTCTATGCTCTTCAAAATAAAATTAAATTCCATTAAAAATGACTGTTTTGGGGACCAGTAGTTAGAGTAATGGCTATGTTGCTGAACTCCCATGTAGTCTACCATGATTCGAGTCCCAGACCGGTGGCTTAAACTCATGCCGGGCGTGTGTGTGTGCGTGCCCAATATCTGAGAGAAGAATGGAGGAGAAGGGATTGCGGTGTGGCCATCCCCCCTGAGGGGTGATTTCTCACTTTCTGTCTCTCTGTCTCTCTCTTTCTAGCAAATGCATGCACCTTATAGTAAAAACCTGTCAAAAAAAAAAAAAAAAAAAAAAAAACGACTGTTTTGTTCTACAGGGATATTTGTCTATTACAATTTTTGATTATAAGGAATAGGTAAGAGAGGTTTTAGTTCAATGATTTAATATTTTCCAAGCTTATAATTATACTGATGTTTGGTCATTTATATTTACTTGGAAATACATTATTCCATTAATTTTCCAACTCCTTCTTTTGCTTAATTTTTTTTTGTATAGATATTTCTTAACCATTGTTGTGAAAACAATTTAAAACTTTGGTAAATAACTGTAGCTGTAGTTATTGCATCATCCTAACCTTTGTTGCACTTTTCTACCTTTGTAATTTTGTTTATTCAATTGCTTTTAAACATGACACTTTGCTTTAACATTCACTAAATTTTTTTTGTTTGTTTTTCAAAGGACAATTTTGGAGTTTTTCTTTTACTAACTTCCGAAGTCAAATACATCATTAACTCTTTTTTTGGAAACTGTTTCAGGCATACCAAAACTTAACTCAGTAGTGTTCATATTTTATTATGGCTCAGGTATTTTATAATATGATTTTTTTGCCACAAAATTTGTTTAATCAATTTTTCTTAATTTTTAGAGATTAAGCTTATTTTACCTTTTTGAAATCTTATTGAAATTTAGTTTGCATTATCATTTGAGAATATGTATTAGCTCTTTCTATTGTTTGTAACTTATTCAGATTTCAGTTGTATAATATTTTATCTTATATTACCTAAGTGATTTATTTAATGTGTATTCTCTTGATATAGAGTTATAATGCATGTATATGAATGTAGTATTCAGATCATATATTTTTATCAAGCAAATCAGTTAATATAAGTAAATTTTTTATTTTATCTATATTAAATATAATAACTAAGAGAGGTAAATTACTATTTTTTGGTAAATTGGATTTTTGTATATTTTCCAACTCCTTCTAGTAGATTCCTAGCAATTTGTTTACAAAATATGAAGTTATGTGTTTTGCCGCATTTTTATAATTTCACGTGACATCCATGACCTTTGTGGATAGTACTCTCATTCATTTTAAAGTATCTTTTTCTTTGGAAGTTCATTTGTTTAATGTTACTTTTCATCTTAAAATATTCCTAGTTTTTTTTTCTTAAGTTCTTTTTTAGTTTCGAATCCCTGAGATGTTTTATTTTAGATGTGTTTCTTTTAAGAACATGCAGTTATGCTTTGGCTTTTGGATGACGGTTCTGATTATTTGTAATTTGTAAGTTTCTTTAACTGAAAGTTGCTAGGTGGAGGAAAATATTTACACTTAGTTGTGTTTTACTATTTTAGTTAAAAGAATATATCCTTATTATAACATGCTGTTAAATACATTGTCTAGGCTCCAGTATTGTTCTGCCACTATATCTACAAACATAGCTTTTATGGTTTGTAGGTTACAATAACATCTTAAATTGTCTTTAAATGTCAATTTCCTGGTGTCAATTTCCACTTTACAATGGCTTTCTTTTTTTTTTTTTTTTTTTCAGTCAATTCCTCACCATGAGATAACACAAATATGTATCCTTTTTTTATTTATTTATTTTTTTCAATTGGCAGAGAGTATGTTCACTCTCCAGAGAAAGACAGAGAGAGATAAGAAAGCAACTCCCACTCCCAGTGGGGTTGAGGTCATGCTCCAATCTTTTCTTCTCCATTTTTTTCATCCTGTTTGGATTTAGGGCATGTACGTGTACACATGTGTCAAGCATGTTTTCCAAGAAACCAGGCCAGGAGGAACCATGGTCAGCCATGTCAGTTCTGGGCTTCCTTAACCACTAAGCTCTGAGCTGGACCCTCCATCCTTTTTGCCTTACCCCACCACACCACTCTTTCAAGAAATTTGTAATATGTTCTGGATTTTTTGTCTCAATGCATTAGTTGTAGTTATACTGTTATAATCTTTACTGATTCTTTAAAGATTTACAGCATGTATACCCTTTCTAATTCTAAAAGTGGATCCAATATTGAAGAGTATTTTCCCAAACCACGGTTTTCTTATTTGTCTTGTAATTCATGCCCTGGTTGGTTGAATTTACAGAAGTTTTCTTTTGTTTTTGTTTTTTTTCCCCCAAGTTAGGCTCATCATAGTTTTCTACATTTTCTGAGTTCACATTTCTGGAACTTCATATTACTGTAATTCTGAATAACAACATGGTTTATATAAATTAAAGCTTTTAATTTATATGTATTTTTTCTTTCACCAGATGTTTTTAATAACTATTTCATAGTAATAAGATACTGAATTTTATTGAAATAGAATTTCAGACCAATAATCTATCTTTTTAATTTGCTGGGTGAATTTTCTGCTCCAAATCCTGGAAAGATTTTTTTCTTCTCAAATTTCAGTGCTTTTTCAGACTATGTCTTGGTGTTAAGAACATTAATTATCTATTTATCTTTGCTTTGAAGATTGAAAGACTATCCAACCTCCTCCCCAAATAGTCTTGAATATGAGATTATGTATTTTTTGTGTGTGTTCTCTACTTCATAGTCAATGGTTGACTTCTTTAACTAATTGCTTTGATCCCAACCAATTTCACTTCGTGAACATTGAGCATTTTATTTCTTCCTTCCAAATCCTAATTCCATTTATTTCTGTTACTCTTGTTATTATTGTGACTAGTATATATAATGCAATATTTAATAGAATGGTGATAAAATATATCTTTTCCTTGTTCTTATTCTCTGAGGAAAATATTTCAACATTTCAAAATTAGGTTAGATATTTGATATTTCTCTTACCTCATTTCGGATTAAGTTCCATCCTAATTACAGTTTTCTATGAACTTTTAATCATAAATACATGTTGAATTTAATCAAATGTTTTTATGTCCATTGAGTTGATTACGTGTTTTCTGCTTTATTATACTAGTGTGGTTGGCCATATTGATTAATTTTCAATTATTAAACCAAAGAGCATTTCTGGAATAAAACCAAGTTGTTGTCATATAATATTCTTTCTATGAGAATATTAATTTCTAGAATAAGTTTGATAATATGTTGTTATGATTTTTTATTTTTATGTAAGATCAATCATATTTCTCCTTTATTTTTAATAACAGGTTTGTTATTATAGTTGTATTTGTTTTATAAAAGATTTTGGGTATGCCTGTCTTTTTTTATAACTTCTAGATAATTTTCTGTTTATTAAGCATTATATTTTCATTAAGTAAATTATAGCTTGCACCAATAAAGCCACTTGGACTGATGGTTTTATTTGAAAAGATTGTAATTATGGATTAATTTACTGTAATGTTTGTAGGACTAGTTATTCTTTTGCTATTACTTCCCTTTTGATTTAAATATTTTTCTTCTTGAGCCAGCCCTGTAGCCTGGTGTTTGCGGACACAGGTTTCATATGGCCAACCACAGTCTGAATCTCAAGCCAGTGGCTTGAAAAACACTCTGGGCACATGTGTTTCTGTGTGTCCCAATCCTAACAGGGTGTAGAACTGAAGGAGAAGAGATCTTGGTGTGACTATACCCTGCTGGGGAATGCTTGTCCCTCCTCTCTCTCTGTTTCACTGTCTCTCTCTGGCAAGTGCACAATCACACTGGCAATTAAAGACAAATGTAAATAAATAAATAAATGATAAATGATATTTTTCTTCTTGAAAAGGATATTAAATTTTAATTAATGAATTGTAGGTCATGCCCTATGTAATCAATTCTCATGATAATAAAAATAACATGTGTTACCAATATTACTTTCTCTGTGCCCTTACTCTGTGACCATTACTACTTAAAATCTACCGATTATATTGCTATTGGCTTTTGATGTTGTTACCATAGTGAAACTCTTTTGAATGATGCAATTATGAAGACTTATGCATGTTTGTTTCTATAAATAGGCATAAAATTCTATTGGTTATATACCTAGAAATGAAATCACTAATTTTTTTTCTTTAAGGATTTTTACCTTAGGGCATGGCTCGAGACAGAGAAAACAGTGAAAGGGAAAGTGAGAAATCACCCCCCAGAGGGAATGGCCACATCACAATCCTTTCTTTCTTCAATTCTCCTCCTGGGATTTTGGGTATGCATGCACTTGTGCCTGGCATATTTTTTTTTCTTTTTTTTTGGAGAGGTTTTTGCTATAGGGCACGTGCGCTTGCCAGACAGAGAGAGACAGAGAGACAGAAAGCGATAAATCACCCCCCCCGGGGGGTAGGGATGGCCATGCTGCAATCCCTTCTCCTCCAGTCTCCTCTTGGGATCTTGAGCACACACGCACACGCGCCTGGCATGAGTTTAAGCCACTGGGGCCACGACTCGAACAGCGGTCAACCATGTGGGAGTCCAGCGACATAGCCATTATGCTAACTGCTGGTCCCATGCCTGGCATTTTTTTTTTTTCTTTTTTTTTGGAGAGGTTTTTGCTATAGGGCGCGTGCGCTCGCCAGACAGACAGAGAGAGACAGAGAGATAGAAAGCAAGAAATCACCCCCCAGGGGGGATGGCCACGCCGCAATCCCTTCTCCTCCATTCTCCTCTCGGGATCTTGGGCACGCACGCACACGCGCCCGGCGTGAGTTTAAGCTGCCGGGTCCAGGACTCGAACCGCGGTCGACTACGTGGGAGTCCAGTGACATAGCCATTATGCTAACTGCTGGTCCCACCTGGCATATTTTTAAAAGAATTATTTTTTGAATGTTATTTATGATAATAATAATTATTATTTTAAATTTGATCAGAGTGAGAGAGAAAGTGGGTGAGAAATTAAGCTGCCAAATCTGGAACCTGAATTGCAAATGGCCATGTGGGATTCCAGCCTCCCTAACCACCCCACAACCCACTGTCCCCTCAAAAAAAAAATGACTGTATTTTAGTATATAGATACTGTCAGTTTTAGGAAATAATGTCAAATGTTTTCAGGTAGTTTACATGTACTTTACATGTCTATAGCATTGTATAAAAGTGCTTAGAATTTCTAATGTTTGCCATCAGTTAATAGTCTATCTTTAGCAGTTGATCTTCTGATGGCCAAGAAGGGTGTAAGTTGTACCTTAAATTTGTATTTCCTGGAGGACTATTGAGCTAAGCAAATTTCACATGCATGTTGGCTCTGGATATTCTATGTTGGGGAACTCCAACTGTCTTGTCTCTATTTCTCTTCAGTTTTCTGTTTTGGTATTATTGATATGAGAAATTACACATTCTGGGTAAATATCTTTAAAGTTATAGATAGTAAAGATACATTGGCCAACATATATATGTATATGTGTATATGTACTTATGTGTGTGTGCATATATGTGTATGTATATGTGTATATATATATACATATACACATAAATATATATTTTATATAAATATATTTTATAGAAATATGTATATAATAAATATTTTTATATAAATAAATATATAAATAAAAAACAATTAACAAGGTGGACCATATGCCTTGCCATAAAAATCTTCTTTTGAAAGATTGTAATAATATAGACTATGGTGGCCTGCAGGTGGCATGGTGTTTAAGGGTGCTGGACTCCCATATGGCTGACCGTGGTTTGAGTCCTGGACCTGGTGGCTTGCTTTCTTTGTTTCTCTCTCTCTCTCTCACTCACTCACTATCACTCTCACTCTGTCACTCTCTGGTCAAATTTAAATAAATAAATGAAGTTAAATAAAGTAATTCTTTAAAAAACAATGTTCTCTGATTATAAGAATATTAAAGTAGGAATCAATAAAAATATAATATTAAGAAAATTTAAAATATTTAAATTTAAATAATGTACTTCAAAGTAATCCATAGGTAAAATCTAGTAAAAATCACAAAAATAATTAAAAACCATGTTTGTTGAAAAAAATGAATATACAGAATATAAAAGGTCATCAGAAACAGTTCTTAAAGGGAAATTTATGTTAAAAACCTATGTAACAGGGCTGGCAGGTGGCATAGTGTTTAAGGTGTTGAATAGCCACATGGCAAACATGGCTTGAGTCCAGAACCTGGGAGCTTGCTTTTTCACTTTCCCTTCACTCTCTCTCTGCTTCACTGTGGTAAAATTAAAAATAAATAATAATAACACATAAAAAATAAGTAAAATAAATAAATAAACTTTTTTTTTTTTTTTTTTGGAGAGGTTTTTGCTATAGGATGCGTGCACTCGCCAGAAAGAGACAGAGAGAGACAGAGAGACAGAAAGCAAGATATCACCCTCCAGGGGGGATGGCCATGCCACAGCGCCTTCTCCTCCTTTCTCCTCTCGGGATCTTGGGTATGAACGCACACATGTCTGGCATGAATTTAAGCCACTGGGTCCCGGACTTGAACCACAGTCAACAATATGGGAGTCCAGAGACATAGCCATTACACTAACTGCTGGTCCCATAAATAAACCTTAAAAGAAAAACACGCACACACACACACACATTACATGACATTAAAAGTATAAAAGAAATAATCTGAACTTTCACCTTAAGGAATTAATCCAAAAATGAAAATTAAAAAACAATACAAGTAGAAGAAAAAGTATAAACAAACATTTTAATAACAAAAGTAAATTAGAAATTCACAAATAATAGATAAAAATCAACAGTTAAAGCTTGGGCTTGCAACAAGATTAACATAATCAATAAAATTCCAACATTAGCAAATCTATGAAAAACTAGAGAAAAACATAATTTCTTGCTGTTCTCTGTGTGTGTGTGTTCATGTATAAATTAGATGTTTCTAAAATGTGCATAGAAGTACAAAGGTCAAGAATAGCCAAGGTTTAAGAACAAAGGTAGTAGATAATGTACTACTAATAAGCTTTCAAGGGAACCAGCAGTTAGCGTAATGGCTATGTCGCTGGACTCTCACATAGTTGAACGTGGTTCACGTCCCGGACCCGGTGGCTTAAAACTCACACCGGGCGCGTGTGCGTGCATGCCCAAGATCCCGAGAGGAGAATGGAGGAGAAGGGCTTATGGCGTGGCTATCCCCCCTGGGGGGTGATTTCTGTCTCTATGTATCTGTCTGTCTGGCGAGCGCATGCGCCTTATAGCGAAAAAACCTCTCCAAAAAAAAAAAAAAAATAATAAGCTTTCAATATGAGAAGCTTTAATAATTAATAACGTGGTATTGGCAAATTGAATGACTGAGAAAAAATGGGAAAAAGAAACAGAAGCAGAAAATGGATGCTCAAAGAGGCATACAGTGGTATCTGATTATTGTTGTAATTTTCATTTCTTCATATATATGTATATAGTCTTTATAAAATATTTACAATTATTTGGCACAGCAATTTAAAAATTTTGTGTAAGAAAGGTCTATTGCTGGTTCCTGCAGTCCCAGAGATAGAAAGAACCACAGGGAGTTTCTGCAGTCTCAGAGAGGGAGGGCCCAACAGACAGGCCCAATCCCAGCCTGCAATGGAGGAGGGGAGCTCTCTAGCCTTCAAGAGCCAATACCTGGTTCCTGCCTTCTCAGAGATATAAGGAGCAACAGGGAGACCTTACAACCCCAGATATAGAAGGTAGGAGCTGCTGCCCCACATGTGCTGATGATGTTCCACCCCACCCACCCAGGGACAATAGGTAGGTCCAAGCCAAACATCACGGCTTGAGCTCATCAGCAGGGACACCTGCCCAGCCTGCTGAGGGGGACGAGGGACTCTCCCACCATTACATTCTACAGTCAGTTCAACTTCCATCCACACTGGGAGTAGTTAAGTCTGGGTATACAAGAATAAAACACCTGGAAATAGGAGATTCGAGAGAAATTCTTTCCCTATATTCACTTAGCAATAAGGGGAAAAAAACTTCCCTCTGAAATTTTGAACTCCTACTGTGGATTCCACACTCCCATCCACAATAGAGGAGGGGAATTGGCAAAGAGCATACACATATCACAGAGAAGTGCAGGAGCACACAGCTACAGAAACATACCCCACGGAAGTTTTAAGAAATGAGTATATCACCAAATGAGTAAATATCAAAGCAGAGCCCCAAGAAATAGGAGAAAAACAGAAAATATCTCTTCCTCAAATAATCAATGGATAAAATGCAAGAGAATTCAGAAATATCAGAAAAATAATTCAGAATATTTATTATAATGAAACTCAACAAGATGTAAGAGAAAACAGACAATCAGGAGATGAGAACATCTTTCCATAACTCGAAGG
Source organism: Tupaia tana (assembly GCA_026018925.1). Lineage (NCBI taxonomy): Eukaryota > Metazoa > Chordata > Mammalia > Scandentia > Tupaiidae > Tupaia > Tupaia tana. The sequence continues at coordinate 93,858,354 of JAKSZU010000006.1, forward strand.
AGGAACTCTATAAAGAGATAGACACACTGGAAAAGAATCAAACAGAATTTCTTGAGATAAAGAATATTATCTAGAAAATCAAAAGCTCCCTCAAAAGTATCAGCAACTGATTAAACCACATAGAAGAAAGAATGTCTGACCTTGACGCCAAATTTCCAATTGAGTCCAAGAAATGAAAAGAAGACTAACCATTAAAAATGAGGATAATATACAGGAAATCTTAGATGCCAAATAGCCATATAATAGGTATTCCAGAAGCTGAAGAGACAGGTAAAGGCATAGAAAACATCTTTCATAATATATTAGCTGAAAACTTTCTGAATTTAGAGAGGACATCTAAATCTAGGATATACAAAGGACACCAAGTAGATATAAAGTAAGAAGATCTGTGGGAACCAGCAATTAGCGTAATGGCTATGTCGCTGGACTCCCACGTAGTCGACCATGGATCGCGTCCTGGACCCAGTGGCTTAAAACTCACGCCGGATGCGTGTGTGTACGTGCCCAAGATCCCTAGAGGAGAATGGAGGAGTAGGGATTGCAGCGTGACCATCCCCCCTGGGGGGTGATTTCTCGCTTTCTGTCTCTATGTCTCTCTCTGTCTGGCGAGCGCACGCACCTTATAGCAAAAAACCTCTCCAAAAAAAAGAAGAAGAAGAAGATCCTCTCCAAAGCATATCATAACTAAAATGATAAAAATCAAAAACAGAAACAACATTCTAAATATGTCATGAGAGAAATGAAAGCTACCTACATACATAGTTTACTCCAGTAGACTAACATCAGATCTCTTAACTGAACCAATGCAGGCAAGAAAAGAATGGGAAAACATATTTATTGGGTGGTCAGAAAAGTCATGAAATATTTTTTCTGTGCAAAAATGCATCATGACTTTTGTGCCAACCCAATAAACTTCTGAAAGAAAAGCAATTTCAGCTAAAAGTACTATACCCGGCATGGTTATCCTTCAAATGGGAAGGAGAAATAAAATCATTTCCACATAAACAATGCTGACAAAATTTACCAAAATGAAACTGGCTCTTCAGGAAAACTTACAGGACTACTACACCAGGAAAACACTAAAGGTAGACAAATCGAAGTAAGAGACCATGAAATAACTAGGAAAAAAAGGGTAAGTCCACAGATAGCAATAACAACATTGAATGTTGGGACTAAATTTCTCAACTAAAAGGCTAAATCTGCAGATTTAACTATTTCACCCACAATCAAGTTTAAATATAAATTCACCAATTATTTGATAAACAGGTGTGTCCATAGGTTTCAAGTGATATATTTATTATCACCATTACTCATTGTATAAAACTAGATAATAAAAGAAAATCCAAAATGCTACAGGTAACTTAGTCTTTCTTTGAAATGAATTTTAAAAGATCAAGAACTTTGAAAAGCCTATAAATCACCAAATTGCTGGCTTTAACAAGTATTCTCTTTTATACATCTTTTATCAATATTTCTTTATGCACGGTACAGTACTATGGTCTCATAAAACTCACAGTGTGTGAGTGAAAGCATTCTTTTCCTATGTCTTCCTAATGACCTATTGTTAAGTGCAATTTTACTTATCTCTAACTGGGCCAATGTGTTTTTTTTTTAGAGGTATTTGCTATAGGATGCGTGCACTCACCAGACAGACAGAGAGAGACAGGAGACAGAAAGCGAGAAATCACCCCCCCCAGAGGGGATGGCCACACCGCAATCCCTTCTTCTCCATTCTCCTCTCGGGATCTTGGGCATGCACGCACACACGCCTGGCGTTTGTTTAAGCCACCGGGTCCGGGACTCAAACCGCAGTCAACTACATGGGAGTCCAGCGACATAGCCATTACGCTAACTGCTGGTCCCTAACTGGGCCAATGTTTGATACCCACAGATATTTTCTGTTTATAAACTCTTATCTTCCACAGTCCTTAAAACAATAATTACAAATTCTTCTTTCATTGGCTATGTTAAGATTATCTTTATTAATTTATGAGATTTTTTTTTTTAAAAGAACTATTTATTGGGTCATTGGAAAAGTGATGATGCACTTTTCTATAGACAAACATAGAAAAATATAACTATTCCATGACCAATATTTAATTTTATTCATTATCATTATATATATACATATACATATATATATAAAATATACATACATATATATATATATATATATATATATATATATATATATATATATATATATTTAATTTGACCAGAGGTGGACAGAGAGAGAAAGAGGGTGAGAATGAGAGGGAAAGTGAGAAAGCATGCCACCAGGTCTGGGACTTGAACTGTTGCTAGCCATGTAGGAGTCCAGCACCTTAATCACCACGCCATCTGCCAGACCCTTGTTACCTGATTTTTTATTTATGTATTTTCTTTAGAACCATATTTCACGGTAAAGAGCATCTCAGTCAATCTAATATCTGAAGAATAACCATTGGAGCAGATTTTGAATATGTTAAATGTTGAAGGTGGAGAATATGTTTATATCTTCGATTTGTTTATTATACACCATATACAACATGCTTTTAAAGACCATTCTGTATCCTACAAAGATGTGTAATGATCATATGTAAATCATATATTATAATAAATCTTTACAAGGGAAAAAAAGGTCTGTTGTTAGCATTATTAATGCATTTAATATTTTGACTTTATTTTTATCCAGTTTTTCTATCAACTATAGAGAAAGGGCTATTAAAATGTCCAGTTATGCGAACCAGCTAGGTGGCATGGTGGTTAGTGCAGCTGCATCCCACATGGCCAACTCTGCAGTTTGAGTACCAGACCCAGTGACTTGAAAGACATATATGGGTATGCCCAAAATTCTCAAGAAGAGAATAGAGGAGAAGGGACTGCAGAGTAGCCATACCCCTGGTGGAGAGTGGATTGATCACTATAGCAAAAAACAAAAACAAAACAAAACAAAACAAAACAAAACAAAAGAATAAAAATTAAAAACAAAAGAATCCAGCCCATGGCACACAATGGCAATACAATGCTGTGCAGAGAAGAAGCCACATGGAAAGGTCTGAGGTTTCCATCCAGGGCCTCCCGTGTACCTCAGCCTGCTTGAGACTGAGTGGATCTCATCACAAAGACCCAGTTGGGAGTGACTGTCATTCTCCTCTCTCACGAAAGAAGGAAACACACCACTCTGAGAACCAATTACCTTTGCGTGTCCACGTCTCTCTTTGCATCACCTTTTGGTCTTTATATTTGAAAGTTCTATAATTATGTGAATACACATTTTATTATACATTACCATCTGTTTTCAATAAATTGACACTTTTCTCATTCAGAATTGTCCCTTTGGTCTAATAATATTACTTTTCTGCAAGTCTACTTTCCTTGTATTAATATAGCTACCCCTCTCCACTTGTTCGGTGTTTGAATGATATGTCTATTTCTGCCCTTCACATTAAATTAGCACTTATGTCTTCATATTTAAAATGATACACAGCGTGTTGTTTAGTTTTGTCAATTTACTTTATATGCTGATATAATTATTAACAAAGACAGTCTAATTCTACCACACAGCGGTTTCCTCTTACCACTGGTTTCACTTTCTGTGGTTTCAGTTACCTACAGCCAATCTCAGTGTGAAAACAGAGGTGTACACACAATGAAAAATACTTTAAGAGAGAGGGAGACCACATTCACAAAAATTTTCTTACACTGTATTGTTGTAATCATCGTATATATTTTTTTACTTATTGTTAATCTTGTTCTGTGCTTAACTTGTAAACTAAATTAAATCAGGGTATGCATAAGAAATAACATGGTATGTGTGGGGTTTGTTAATACCCGAAGTTTCAGATGTCAATGAGAAGGTCATGGAACATGCTCCCTAGAGATAAAGGGATAAAAATACTGCAGTTTTTTGGGACCAGCAGTTAGCTTAATGGCTATGTCGCTGGACTCCCACGTAGTCGACCGCGGTTCGAGTCCCAGACCCGGCGGCTTAAACTCACGCTGGGCGCGTGTGCGTGCGTGCCCAAGATCCCGAGAGGAGAATGGAGGAGAAGGGATTGCAGCGTGGCCATCCCCCCTGGGGGGTGATTTCCTGCTTTCTATCTCTCTGTCTCTCTCTGTCTGTCGGGCGAGCGCACGCGCCCTATAGCAAAAACCTCTCCAAAAAAAAAAAAAAAAAATACTGCAGTTTTTTATTTATTCTCTCTTTCACTTATTTTTTGTTTTGTTCTTGGTGGTTCTTTGTTTGTGTCATTTTTCCTTTGCTTAATTTTAGGTTAATAAGTATTTTATCAAATTCTTTTATTTATGAAATTTATAAAAGTCCCTTATTTTGTGACTTCTTTTCAGTGTTCCTCTGGAGATTACAGTATGCATCTCTAAATTATCATAGTATACTATCAAATAATTTATAATACTTTCTGATCAATGTAAGTACCTTATAACCACACACCTCAATCCTCACTGCTTTCTCATTTTTTTTAACAAGAATACATTCTCATTCTAACCCTAAGGTAGTAAAGCAAATAAATTTACCTGATCTATATTTTTTACATGTTTGAGTGAATGTTCTTTTGCCAGAGAAAGACAGAGAGACAGAGAGAGGGAGAGAGAGGGAGAGAGACAGAGAGAGAGAGAGAGAGAGAAATACACAGAGGGAGAAAGCACCCAGCGATGGGGTGCCACATGCCACAATCCCCTCTCCTCCATTTCTTCATTTTGTCAGGATTTGAGGAATGCATGCACAATTACCCAGCCTATTTTCAAGTCTCCAAGGGTGGGATTGAAACCTCAGTTGGCTATGTGAGTTCCAGTTCCCTTAACCATTAGACCACATGGTGGCCCTCCTCTCACTCTTTTTGGTATTTTTATATATGTTGTAAAGCCCACAATATTCTTTTATTTATTTAATATAGCATGCACCTTTTCCTCTAGTAGATATTTAAGCTTTTCCTTTCTTCATTTTCCTTCCCTGCAATGTAATTTATTGTGGCTTGGTATGACTTTGTATTTTTCCTGTGTATATTAGCTGAGATAAGTTTGTTTATCTTTGTGGAAGATGTTTCCACAATTCTGGGAAACTCCCTTTCATTAATTCGTCAAAAGATACTTTGCATTGGGACCAGCAGTTAGTGTAATGGCTATGTTGCTGGACTCCCATGCAGTCGACAGCAGTTCGAGTCCCAGACCTGGTAGCTTAAACTCACGCTGGGCGTGTGTGCATGCGTGCCCAAGATCCCAAGAGGAGAACGGAGGAGAAGGGATTGTGGCATGGCCATCCCCCCTGGGGGTCATTTCTCACTTTCTGTCTCTCTATCTCTGTCTTTCTGGTGAGCACACATGCCCTATAGCAAAAACCTCTCCAAAAAAAAAAAGAAAGATACTTTGTATTTGTATTCATTCTATCTCTTCTACTGCTGGTATTCAATTAGACATATTTCACTTACTATTGACCATGTATCACAAACACATGTTTTTATGTGTTTCACATTTTATTGATATTTTATTTCTATCATTTTTACTGACCCTAAATCTAAATACATGCATTTTTCCCTCCAATATGGAAATCTACTGCTAAATCAGTTATAATAACTTTTCATTATAAATAGACATATGTATGCGTGTGTGTATATATATATATATATATATATATATATGTATATATGTGTGTGTGTGTGTGTGTGTATATATATATATATATATATATATATATATATATATATATATATATAAATTTTATAAAGATTTTTGCCATAGGGTGTTTGAGCCCACTAAAGAGAGAGAGAGAGAGAGAGAGAGAGACAGAAAGTAAGAAATCACCCCCCTTGGGACCAGCAGTTAGCCTAATGGCTATGTCGCTAGACTCCCATGTAGTTGACCACGGTTCATGTCCCAGACCCAGTGGCTTACACTCATGCCGGGCACGTGTGGTGCGTGCCCAAGATCCCAAGAAGAGAATGGAGAAGAAGGGATTGCGGTGTGGCCATTCCTCCTGGGGGGTGATTTCTCGCTTTCTGTTTCTCTGTCTCTCTCTATATGTCTGGCAAGCGCATGCGCCCTATAGCAAAAACCTCTCAAAAAAAAAAAGGAAAAAGAAAAGAAGAAATTACCCTTCTTCCCTAGATGGATGGCCATCCTGCAATCCCTCCTGCTCCATTCTCCTCTCAGAATTTAGGGCACACATGCACATACCTGGTATGATTTTCAAGCCACCGGGTTCAGGACTCAAACTGCTGAGTTGACTGTATGGGATCCAGTGCCTTAACCATGTGCTATCTGCTGACCTTCAGCTCATATACCATAGTTTGTAAAATAATAATATTTTATATTTTATTTCATTTTTTCTTGTTCTTTGAGTATTTTATGTCGACTTCCCTCCCTTTGCTGCATTCTCTGTCTGCTCGTCAATATTGTCTACACTGTATACTGCAATCATTAATATATGAGCGATGCCATTTTAAAATAGTTTTTGGATATTTTCAACCTTCAGTCCATCTGAGTCCTGCTTACACTGACGCTCCCTTGACCACGTGACGTGAGTGACAGCATTTATCATATAGAAAAGCATGCCCCTTATTGTGGAGAGCAGGATTTTGCAGGGCTACCTATTATTTAATTCACCTGTGTCGGAACTTCATTGCACTCCTAGTTTGACTGCGCTCACTAGTGCTGGCAGACACTTGACATGAAATCAGAACTCTTCCTCAGAAGAGTGTGGACTACGATCAACGTTTCGACTGCACCCCCAGACCAGCATGTGTCTCAGTCTTTCTGCAAGAGTTTCTTGTAACATTCTACATCCCAAACAGAAGACAACTCACCTGCCTCTCCTAATTGTTAAGCAAATAGGTCAGTGTAATCATGATCATTTTCTGATCTTTCTCCTCTATTGTCTCATTAAAAAAACAATAGTAATGTCCTGGCTGTTTTTTATCTCTTCCTTGTGAATCAGTTTTCAGAGTTCCTCTCCTTCATGCTTCAGATTTTATTGATAAAACCAATGAAATATATCAGTAAGATATTTTAGTTTTGCCATGTACCTTCTTTGCCTTTCCCAGCCCTGTTTTAAGAGATGTATACTGAGTTTTTAAATTTTTCTTTTTTTTTTTTTTTTGAGAGGTTTTTGCTATAGGGCGCGTGCGCTTGCCAGACAGACAGAGAGAGACATAGAGACAGAAAGCGAGAAATCACCCCCCAGGGGGGATGACCACACCACACAATCCCTTCTCCTCCATTCTCCTCTCGGGATCTTGGGCACGCACGCACACGCGCCCAGCGTGAGTTTAAGCCACCGAGTCCGGGACGCGAACTGCGGTCGACTACGTGGGAGTCCAGCGACATAGCCATTACGCTAACTGCTGGTTCCCAATTTTTCTTTCTTTAATACAGAACATGTCTAAATTTATTATGTGGTAATAACTCTTTTTCTTAGTTTCAGGGTGTCCGATATTTTCTTAGGTCAATTTTTACTTTCTATGTCTATATTTTAATGTCGTCAGGCTTTGTCTGAAGGTGGCTTTATAAGCTGGTTCATTTCTCTATTTGAATCTAGAGATTGTTAGTCTATTTTAGAAACCGCAGTTTATTACGTAATCCGCGTCAGTGTGTGTGTGTGTGTGTGTGTGTGTGTGTGTGTTTATGTATCTGGGGTAAAAATCAAACATCCATTACAAAAATTAGTGATGAAGTGTAATTATTCTGGAGTGGGACTCATTTTGCTCCCATAACACTAACCTGATGCTACTGGCAAAGGGAAGTATAATTTCCCAAAGGACAAGCAACAATAATAAATCATTTACACAACTAGCAATGCCTTCTATGTCACTTAAAATTCTTTATCTAAAATAATAAGATAGATGACTTTTAATCAATTGAAGATTTGTCAGATGAAATAACTTAAATTTTCATATTCTCTGCTCTGGAACATTAAAACTTATTAGCAATAAGAGTAAAGGATTTTTACTAAGGCATAGTTACAAATTAACATAAAATTTAAAACCTGTGTTAAAACATAGAGATTAGTATCTGTAGTGAAAATTAAAAAACTGTAAAGCTGGAAAAGAAATGAAAGATTTCAGATTTATAACTCACAGAAACTGCCTTCAGCCATGCTATGTCCAATCCTTACCCCCACCCACCAATTTGCATTTTATCATAGTCTGATTTCATAATTTTGGAGGACAAAAAACCCTAACATTTTAAAAGCCCTTATGAGGTACCAGTAATAATTCTAAACATGGATTGAAACATTTAATTAACCAAAAGAATCCTAGAAAGTTGTTTTCCATGTAGGATGCTTAAAAAATACGTTTCTAATTTTACAAATAAAGAAATAGAAACACTGAATATTAAGATGGGAGTTCCAGTTGAGATTTTAGCAAATACCAGGGGAGAAAATGGAAGAAAATGTCAAAATAAGGCCATGACCCAGTTAAATGATTAAACGCAATTTTTGCCAATGGGCTGCGGGTACCTCTTTCCCCTATTCTTGTTTTTCAACTAGGGAACTCCAAACTCCCTTGAAGTCTAATGGAAAGGACTTTAAGAAGACTGGAGATTAAGCCGTGGGATCCCACATGGTTGGCTGTGTGATTTGAGCCCAGATCCAGCAGCTTAAAATACACATTGGGTGGGACCAGCAGAACAGATGGTGATTATGTCACTGGACTCCCATGTGATTTGAGTCCCAGATCCAGAGGGTTCAAAAATCACACCGGGTGCTCGTGTGCCCAAGATCACAGGAGGATAGAAGGAGGGGACTGCAGCCTAGCATCCTCCCTGGCAGAACTTCTTACTTTCCCTCTCACTGTGTCTCTCCAGAGACATGCACATGCACCCTAAGGCCAAAAACTTTAAAAGACAAAACAAAATACACAGCACACATGTGTGTGCCTGCCCAACATCCCAAGAGAAGAATGGAGAATGGAGGAAAAGTGACTGTAGTATTTCCATCCTTCTTGGGAGATGGTTTTCTCACTTTCTCTATCTCTCTCTCCCTCCGTCTCTCTGTGATTAGCACATGCACCCTATGGTAAAACTGAAAAACAAAAACAAAAACCAACACAAACCAAAAGGCTACCATGCTGAGAACATGATGTACATTGCTTGTAGTAGGTTAGAAAATTAGAGTATGGCATAACTTCTGCCTGGAAGAGGTAGATTCTGAGAGTGAGCAAGAGGGTCACTTCAGTGCCAAAGCAAAACAGAATAGTCGATCTGGGAATTAGCCCAGATGTACAGGTCAAGGTCCAGGACCACTTGGACAGTGGTCAATAGGGACAAGGTTCAAAAAAATAATTTTACTCTTTGATATTTTGGACTCAGTACCTCCAGAATTTCCATCTAGTCTCATCAAATAGAACACCTACAAGATTTATGAGATTCAATTTTCCAGCTACTTTCATAGGCATGCCAAACTGTGTTTTATTTTATTAAAAAATAAAAGATCAAATTTAACACTAATTAGTTAATTGAAATAGTCATTCAACAAAAAACTCGTAATTAAAAAATAGTAAAGGAAACAAAATAAAGTTATCATTTCAACACTTTCAATCCTATATTTTTCATTAATTTGTGATTAAAATATACCAGCTAAACAAAAAATATTCAAAAGTAAATGTATAGGGAACCAGCAGTTAGTGTAATGGCTATGTCGCTGGACTCCCACGCAGTCGACCGCGGTTCGCGTCTCGGACCCGGTGGCTTACAACTCACGCCGGGCGCGTGTGCGTGCGTGCCCAAGATCCCGAGAGGAGAATGGAGGAGAAGGGATTGCGGCGTGACCATCCCCCCTGGGGGGTGATTTCTCGCTTTCTGTCTCTATGTCTCTCTCTGTCTCTGTCTCTCTGGTGAGCGCACGCGCCCTATAGCAAAAAACCTCTCCAAAAAAAAAAAAAAAAAAAGTAAATGTATAACTTCCAAATATTGGTAGAATTTCATTGATAACAAAGAAGTTTCATAGGATGAAAAATAGAAGCAAAGGTAACTCTAAGTTATCTAGAAAGCCTCATTAAAAAAAAGACATTGTAAAATGCATACTCAAAAATTCCCTGTGGTAGCCATTTAAGTATGTGATAGGGCTAGTAGGTGGCATGGTGGTTAAGGTGTTGGACTCCCACATGGCCAACCGTAGTTTGAGTCCTAGACCTGGTAGCTTGCTTTCTCACTTTCTCTCTTCTCTCTCTCTGGTGAGCACACATGCCCTATAGCAAAAATGTTTAAGAAACAATAAACAAAATTTGATAAATAATTCTTAAAAAAACACATAAATATGTGATAAAATAACACTGTACGAAAAAGTCTAGATAAATATATGCATAATCTGAAACATCCATATAATGTCTAAAGATGAAGCTTCAAAGAAGAAAACAAGTTCTGCTAAACAAGTAAGTTGGTTCTCATTGGTTAGGTATACATTTCTAGGATGATCATCTGTATATTATCATTTAATGGAATTCATCTGTTATTTGTCTGAATGATTATTCTAATTCATTAACTCGTCAATTTTGTTTTGAAATGACAATGATTGAAAGTATATCCAAAATAGGATACTAGATTTGTGAGGCTATGTTTTGTTCAAAAGGCTAAAGATAAATATGGTAATAAAGTGCTTTGTTTCCTCATGTTTATCCATCAAACCATTCGGTATATCAAACATGTTATTGCTCTGTCCGCTCAGCACAGCATGAAGTGGGTATTTGGCAACTGTTCAATTAACTTGGCCAGGGCAGTAAACCAAACCAGATAATACAGTTTAAAATAAAACACACCTTTGAATGATCAGATCTGGCTGTCTACATTAGGGAGTAATTGAAACCAGAAAAGGACCACTTGTCAAACACAGTCACTTAAAATTATTACAACTGATTAAACAGATCCCTCATTGCCTGAATTACAAGACAAGTTAAATTTTAATAGCTATAAGGGAAACCTAAGGCAGGGTTTTTGTAACAAAATGAATTGGCTATTTAATGTCAAACTTAAGTGTTCAGTCTTACTATAATCAGCTGATTCAAGTGAGTAGTCCTAGTATTTAAATGACACAGGAACCTTACCATTATTGTGGGCAGTAAGAAGACAAAGTCAGATCAAATGATACTCTTATAAACTTGAGTATTGAACTACTTTCGTGGTATAGAAATGCCTTGTGATTTTTACTACAAAGATTCGTATATGGTTATTGATTGATGTGTTTAACAGATTTTTCGGTCTCAAAGTAATTTTTACAATATAATATTCTAGAATAACTTATTAAATTCATTCTAAATGTGTTAAAATTAAATGACTTTATGAAGGATAAAGGCAGCCTTGTTGCCGTTATAACCTTTCTTAAATTATGGTTTTAATAAGAATTCTGTTTAATCAGCTATCATAATTGCATTCAGATTGATGCAGGATTCACCTATATTCTTATTAGTTTTGTGAAAAAAGCAAATTTGAAAAGTTTTAAAGTTTCACTCTTACGTAATGCTACGAATAAATGAAAAACAAAAATCTAGATATTCTAGGTAATCTCCCTTTTAGAAATTCTAAACTCTGTGATTTACCAGTGTTCTAGAATCAGGATGATTGCAAACTGTTGCTTCACAGCTCTAGAGGACTGGGATGTTTATGTACCTAATGATACTGAGTTCTGATCCATTTCATGGTATTCGTAATCTGATACCTTTATAGTTTACTTATTTTCTTTTGTAAAAATAGAACAAGTTATTCCTTATTTACAGGTCAAGATACTGATTTTAATTAATAGTGGACTAAATTAGCGACAGATCTAAAACTAAATATCTTCATTTCTTCTTAAATTTATTTGCTTTTGCTATGCTACTCCTTATAAAAATAGTTTTGTCAGGGCCAGCAGATTGCAGAGCAGTTACATCGCTGGACTCCCACATGGCTGGCTGAGTTCAATTCCCAAACCTGATGGCTTAAAACTCGTGTGTGTGTGTGTGTGTGTGTGTGTGTGCGCGCCCAAGATCCTGGGAAGAGAATGGAGGAAAGGGATCATGAAGTGGCCAAGTGGCCATCCCCTGGTTGGGGGAGGATTCTCACTTTTCTTCTCATTGTCTCTGTATCTCTCTAGTGATCACAGATTCCCTAAGGCAAAACATTCAAAGAAAAAAAATGGTTTTGTCAGTTAAGCAGTTAAGTAAAATCTTGCTTTTGATTTGTCAGCGTGAATGAAAGCGACTCAGCAAGGAAGTGAGACCCATCATTTGCAGAGCTACAAGTGGCTTCTGGTTTGTGCTATAATGGAAGAGTTAGCATTACAAACTTTCATATGTGACAATAGAATGTTAAGTGCCTTATGCTCCTAATTCAATAAAGAAAATCCTTTCTTCTGTGACTATAAGATTCTCTAATGCAAATCTTTTTTGTTTTTTACATAGTTGATTATTTATTTTTCCCATAAAAGAGAAAAGGGAGACAGGAAGTGCCAATAAAGTGTTCATGTTATAATCTATCCTCAGCTCACCAGCTAGGATCCTGGGCACACACATGTGATTGCGCAGTATGTACTGGGAGACTGAGGATGCGAACCCAGGGCCCTTCCATAAGGCTTCTGCATCATAGATCGTTATGTAACCTTTGTGCCAATGCCACTGTGGCTGACGCTTACCTAAATGTTTCAACAATGAACGTCATGGCGGCATCTTGGTCACCTATAGATTTCTAAAATGGCTGGCTTATGCATCTAGCATAGTAAACTATTTTGAGAAATATCATTGAGTCTTCTTGAATTTATTAAAATTGTTTGAAACCATGCAGTTTCTTTTTCTAGCTGACATGGTAACAAATTCAAACAGGAAAATAAGGCCCTTTTTATCAAGTCCACATTATTTAAAGTAAGATGTTTTGTTTTGATAATAGAAGATTATGAAATATGGAAAAGCATTTAGTAAATAATAATACATTTAATGTTATCTAACAGAAAAAGTCAAAAATTCATCATTAAAAATAAAAATAGGCCTGATCTCTGAGGAAAGGGTAAATATAGTGAGCCAATGAAAACTCATCAAATAAAGTTACTAAAATTATATATAGTGGTACACTGAACAAAATGCAATAGACCAAGCTATCTGTATAAAATGTAAGTAAAAAATATATGCATATTGGGACCAGCAGTTGTCATAATGGTTACATTATTGGACTCCCACATATTGACTGCAATTCAGTTCCCAGACCTGGCAACTTAAAACTCACACCAGACACATGAGTGTGAATGCCTAAAATCCCAAGAGGAGACTAGAAGAGAAGAGATTGTGGTGCAGCCATATCCCTGGGGAAGTGATTTCTTGCTTTATGTCTCTGTCTCTCTGTGAGTCTCTGCTGAGTATATCTGTCCTATAGCAAAAATCTCTCTCTCAAAAAAAATAAACAGGGACCAGCAGTTAGCGTAATGGCTATGTCGCTGAACTCCCATGTAGCTGACCACAGTTCAAGTCCTGGACCTGGTGGCTTAAACTCACGCTGGGCACATGTGCATGCGTGCCCAAGATCCTGAAAGGAGAATGGAGGAGAAGGGATTGTGGCGTGGCCATCCCTCCTGGGGGGTGATTTCTCACTTTCTCTCTCTCTGTCTCTCTCGGTCTTTTTGGCGAGCACATGAGCCCTATAGCAAAAACCTCTCCAAAAAAATACACACACACACACACACAAACACACACACACACACACATATATATAATATATATACACATATTATTTATATTTCTTTCTTTTTGTAATTTTCCCAAGTATATAAATAAATTATTATAAAAGCCAATGATGTTCAATATGACACTATATTACCATGTAGTTTTCAAAAATTGAATTTAGGGGACCAGCAGTTGGTGTAATGGCTATGTCGCTGGACTCCCACCTAGTCAACCGCAGTTCGAGTCCCGGACCCAGTGGCTTGAACTCACTCTGGGCGCGTGTGTGTGCGTGTCCAAGATCCCGAGAGGAGAATGGAGGAGAAGGGATTGTGGCGTGGCCATCCCCCCTGGGGGGTGATTTCTCGCTTTCTGTCTCTCTGTCTCTCTCTGTCTGTCTGACGAGCACATGCGCCCTATAGCAAAAACCTCTCCCAAAAAAGAAGAAAAAATTGAATTTAGTACAAAGATCAGTTTTTTTTTACATTATGCACTTAGATCATAATTGTTTTAGAGAAAACAGATACAAGCTTAGCTTCCTCAAATCTGAGACATTTTCAAGCTCATTATTGAAGGTACAGGACTAAATAGTCTATTTTAATGCTTTCAAATTTATCAGACTATATATTTTTCATATTGCATACCTGTAAAGAAAGTGTTAGAAGCTGGTTCTGCGCTTTTTGGTGTGATCTCAGAGACATCTGTGAATGTAACCTGTGGTCACTTCTTTCTGTAACATTAACACTGGATGTTTTAGGAATTCTCCACACTCAGGATGAATGAACGCCCCAATGAGGATTTTGTAGAGGACCGAGCTCCTGCTCCAGCTGCAGATAAAATTGTAATGTAATGAGTGACCGGGATGCAGTAGGTGCAGGTCCACCAAAGAGTGGAAGCTAACGCATCTTCCCAAATGTCACGTGGCCAGTGAGGGATGACTGGGAAAGAACCCTATGCTAAGAGCTCTGCTGGTATGGACTGGTGTGGATCTAACCCGTCTCCTCTCCTATGACCTGTCCTGAGTTCAGAACGACAGGACACTCAAAACTGTACCTGAAGTCCCAGGTATTTACTCTGTTTTTGGTGCACATGTTCTGTTTCTTCCTCACCTCTAAACATTCTTTCATTTTTAGTTTTTATTTAATTAATTAATTTCTTACCATTTTTTAATTTGCTACAGGGCACATGCACTTACCAGAGAGAGAGAAGAGAGAAAGTGAGAAAGCAAGCCACCAGGTTTGGGACTCGAACTGCAGTTGGCCATGTGGGAGTCCAGCTCCTTCATGTGAAGTTGTGTGGAGTGAATGCTATTGTGTGATGAGCATAACCATCCACCTGAAACTAAGACAACTGCATCCAGTCGAGCAGAGGGGTCATTACAACAACTAACTCTATCTGAAAATAATTTTGTCCATAATATAAGAAATTTCTATCTAACAACATAAACAAAACGTACAAGTTTAAAAAGACAATACAGGTTTAAATATCCAATTGCACTTAAAACCTGCCCTGAGACCCTCAAACGTGTATTTTCAGAATTAGATCATTTATAAGACAAAATAGATGACCTTTTTTGATTCTATATTATTCTTAAATTTGTGTTCTTTAATTTTATGGAGTTAGTGGGATTTTTAAAAAATGCTTCTGTTAATTTCTAAAAAGTATTTGAATAAATTTTGAAATCCATTCACATACTTTGAGAGGGGTACAGGCTCTGTGCTTATTACAAGGACATATAGTCCATGTTTTCCAAGAGCTTAGCTTCAGTGTCATAGCAATATTTGAATGTGTGTGTGTGTGTTTGTGTTTCTCTGTGTGTTTCTGTGTTTGTGTGTGTGTGTGTGTGTGTGTGTATGTGTATGTGTATTTTCTGCTAGTATAGCTCACAAGAAAACTTTAGTATCAAATTTATGAGACCATGGGAAAATAAGTTAGATGACTAAATGTAGTGCTATGATTCAGATAAATCTTAACTGATTTGAAAGAAAATAGATTAAATTTATTCAATTTTCTTTAGAATATTCATTCTTTCAGTTCATTTCCCTATACAGATTATTATATGTATCTATTCCCCCAACCCAACAACAAATAAAGAACCAAACTTACTCAAAAAAAATCAATATTCAATTAATCCTGGCAGAGATGTATGAGGCTAAGCATTAAGAATTAATCTCACCAGTTTTGTATGGTTCGACCTGACAATTTCTTGATATTTGCAGAACTCAACAATTGGGGTTTATATATCAGAGCGAGCCCATTGCAGTGCAGCTGCGTATTTGGGTCACAATGCAAAGATCTGACTAAATAAAAATTGATGAATACAACTTTATTTCTAATACATAAATATAAATTCTTAAAACATCTCTCAGCTCCTAAAAACAAAATGACTTCTCAACTCTGTGTCACCATTCTCTATGAAGAAGGTCACACTCACCAAGTTTAGTTTAGAAAGATGAAGGAAGTCCCATGCTTTATCCTTAGAGCATGTATCATAGTCTATGTAGTAGTCTTTTAAATGCCGCTGTCATAACTCACTGAGTACAAGGCATGATCCACATGGGTCAGTTACTTAGAAACTCATATTATTGGGACCATTACACAGTTAGCGTAATGGCTATGTCGCTGGACTCCCATGTAGTCGACGGCAGTTTGAGTCCCGGACCCCGTGGCTTAAACTCACACTGGGCGTGTGTGTGTGCATGCCCAAGATCCCAAGAGGATAATGGAGGAGAAGGGGTTGAGGCGTGGCCATCCCCCCTGGAAGGTGATTTCTCACTTTCTATCTCTCTGTCTCTCTCTGTCTTTCTGGCGAGCACACGCGCCCTGTAGCAAAAACCTCTCAAAAAAAAAAAAAAAAAAAGAAAGAAAGAAACTCATATTATCTTGTAGTTTAAACCATAGGAAACTATTACTAGAGTACACAAATCATTATTAAATTCACCCTTGACCTCTATAAATAT
Organism: Tupaia tana; assembly: GCA_026018925.1. Lineage (NCBI taxonomy): Eukaryota > Metazoa > Chordata > Mammalia > Scandentia > Tupaiidae > Tupaia > Tupaia tana. The sequence continues at coordinate 93,874,924 of JAKSZU010000006.1, forward strand.
CTCTTTGGATTATCCTCAGAACACATTGTCGTGTTAGGTATTTGACATTTTACTGCAAACAGAATAATGCAAGACATGAAAATTTATAATCTAACATTACAATTTTTTTTGATTCTTCTATGCATCAGCTTTAGAATGTAACTTACTTATCAGAGTGTATCAGTCTCAGAGTCTGTCTGATACTTTCCAGAAAGAGTGAATTATATTGTGCAGCTATAATTTTGACAGTGGAGAAAGGATTATCTCTAAATAATTAATGACAATATTTTTCCCCTTTCTTCCTTTATCTGAAAAAAAAAATTGCTCAAGTCATGCTCCCTGAAGGTTTCACTGCCCCATGGAGACAAAGTTGACAGGTGATGGCTAGATATTTTTAATTAGGAGAAGCCCCAAAGAAAAGAGCTTTCCAGAAGGAGTAGCAGTTAGCCCTAGTAAACAATGTTTGACACCTGCTTTGTTAAATTAGAACGAACACCTGCCATTCGCTTCTCAGAACGCTCACTGCTCATGGATTTCAAGTCAAAAGTAAAAAGTTAAACTAAAGGCTTTCTACTTGTTGAGGACTTAAAATTAAACTCTAATCTTAACTTTTATTTGTTTTAATTAAGTTTTACTACACAAGTGACATAAGTATTCCTTCCCTTGCCAAATAATTAAAATGTTATATTAAGACTAAGATTCCATTCAGGCGCTAAGTTCAATCTCATTCTGAATATTAACTCAAAGGCAAGAGGCCTAAAATGTGTCATTTGGTTAAAATGATATTTTCTATAGAGAAAAGTCATGAATAATTTACCCTGCATCTCCCAGGACCTTTGTTTCTAGATAGTAATTCAATTTTTCTCTCAACTATTTGTAGGGCAGACACACAATAAGCAAATTAATTAAGTAAAATATATAAAAAGTTAGAAAGCAATATGTACCATAAAGTTTCTAAGAATAAAAAATGAAATGAAGAATATATTTGCTAAAGGAGATGACACCTTTAACAAAATGAACAGGGAATGTTTTAATGGAATGCTACTTTTGGAGAACGATGTAAGGGAAATGAGAAAGCCTGCCAGACGGACATCAGGAAGACAGCATGCCGAGGACAGGCAAGAGCAATAGAGTGGACTGCACACGGGAGAAAGTCTGAGTGGGCTATTTAGAAAAGCAACCAGAGCAAGTGTAGCTGGATAAGCTGAGATGGCTGGAAAGGAATAGTCAGAGCTGGTGATATAAGTTGCGTGGCCCAACAAAAATGGAAAAAGTGATGTCCTTTGTTCAAAAAGAAGGGAAAAATTGGTGTCAAGAATACGGCAATACAAAGCACATTCTCTTCTTTAATGGCTTCTCTCAACTTGCCATGGTGGCTTATTTTAATTTACTTTTTATTGTCCTAAATAAGGGAAAATTAAACTTCTAAGTTACAAGCATTAATGTTTACTGTTTATACTTATAATGGTAGTTTTAAATGTAAATGTAAGGGCATTTAACTCAGCAGAATCACTGAAATTACACAGCTTACCCACCGTAACTCATGTATGCATATGTATTTGTTATTATCAATAAAACCGTGCAACAGTAAACTCCACTGCTCTTATTTCACTTCCTGGTATGTGTGCATTCTCCCTACCATCTCAGCTTATAGATAAGTAAAAATAGAATTAAAAAAAAATAGTACTATGGATGGCCCTAGTACTATGGATGGCCCATTTTATTTATTTTTTTTTTATTGTCTTCTTTTTCAGCATAAGTAGTTGGCTAACAGAAGAACACTATGAGGAAGAAAGATTATGATAGAATTCCTGGATCACCTCTGGTTCTTAGAATGCCATTGCCTCCTTTCTCCTTTCAAAGCGAGTTTCTGTCCACATAGCACAGTAGTTTCTTTGGGCTGTCAGTCCACTGCTGATTATTCAGCTGAAGAACACCATACCTTATTCTCACTCTGAATCTTGCTGAAGATCCATGCAACGACCAGGCTTCTCTATCCTTGAGTCATTGCAAATGCTGTGTGAGAACCGCTGAGTGAATCTACTTGCTTGCTCCATGATCCACTGAACTTCATGTACAAATCACACATAGAAGTATAAAACAATTAAAAACTCAAAGGCAGCAGAGCATCACACAAAGCCAACTATTCACATACATAGCTGCACAGGTCCCATGCCCATGTAGCTAGCCAGCCATGAGACAAGAAGATGAAAAGACAAAGTCAGTTGGGAGACCCCAATAACAAAGAGCCTCACAGGCCAGAATAAGAATTTTGAATTTACCACAGATAAAATTAAAAGCCACTGCAGAGTTTTGTGGGCAGAGTGGTCATACTGACATTTTACGCCCATGTTTAGCAACTTAGTGTTTTCATTTGCTGAAATCGACAGGTCAGTCCAGTGCAAAATAGTCCAATTATTTTGGAGTCCACAGTATGTTTCCCATCGTATTTTGTGCCTATAAATTTGTAGCACCTCACAAGGCCATTTTGGTGCTTCTAAGTTTTTACAGGCCAAGAAATTCTTAAATGCCATCTCAGGAAACTCAAGCTGTGCCTGTTATTAAGAGTTTTCAATACAACACCAACTAGGCCCCAGTGTACTTCAAAGTTTAATATAGTCACTTTCACATTTTTAAAAATGTATGTTCCGTTTCTCCATGGGACCAACGTCTACATCCAGGAAGCCGTGGAAGGGACACGTTGGAATAACCACTATTACACTGTACTCAGAATCCTGCTCCTCTCACATAATGTATTCCCTCTGAAGAGATTCTGCATGCAAACTCAGGTACAATTTTTATCATCCTCACAGGGATGAGTACTTCTGCTAACACAAGCTCAATTAATTATTACTTGCATTTTTTTTTCAGATACGCTTTGCTGAAAATATGTTGCGCATTCTAGTATCAAAATCTAGGTTTCTCATGTCTCCTGTAGTAAATGTTATTGAGCTCAGTCTTAAAATGACTAGAATTGATCGAATCCCAAGTTTTCTTCTCACCATCCTTGCAGATAGCTTTAAGAGCAGGATGTCCTTAAACTGGGATTTTGCAAACACAGTTGGAAAGATCATTAGGAGCTTCCTGTGTGTGGCTTCTAGGCAATTTAATCTCTAAAATTGCTGTTTCTTCAAGTTACACATAATCTTTGTAACCCTCATATCGTAGTATCAAAGAGTTCTAAACAGAATTCTCTACAGTTATCTCTCAAGAAATGTTCACAGCTAATGACCATAGTAAGAAAAGACAAAAGAAGGACAAGCAGTTAGGGTAATGGCTATGTCGCTGAACTCCCACGTAGTCGACTGCGGTTCGAGTCCCGGACCCGGTGGCTTAAACTCATGCCAGGCGCGTGTGCATGCGTGCCCAAGATCCTGAGAGGAGAATGGAGGAGAAGCGATTGAGGCGTGGCCATCTCCCCTGGGGGGTGATTTCTCGCTTTCTGTCTCTCTGTCTCTCTCTGTCTGGCGAGCACACGTGCCCTATAGCAAAAACCTCTCGAAAAAAAAAAAAGACAAAAGAGTTTAAAGTTGGGGTTCTAGGGACTGCATAGTTTGTAAATAATTGCCCCAAAGAAAACTACCGAGGAGGCTTTACTCCTGACGGAAGGCCAGGGACAGTATCACCACTGAGCAAGTTTTTCCAACCCTCTTTATTATAACCCTTTTTTCTCCAAATATACCCAGTTCCCTTACCAGTGAACTTTTCCTTGATTTCCAGTCTCTTTGAAGAGAATAGGCGTTTTGTCCTAGTGCCTTTGATGGCTAATAGCACCTGTAGAATATAAAGCATCCTTCTGATGATGGTTTTCAGGTACTCTAGGAAGACTCCAGTTCTGCCTTCTCAATGTATCTCTCCTTATGGTTTTCAGAAATACTCAGTGGATCCACATTCTCCAAGTCTCCACATGTTCCCCCTATGTCTTCTATAGGGAATAGCTTATCCGTTGAGACTGAGGATTGAAATAATCATTTCATAGGGACCAGCAGGTGGCGTGGTGGCTAAGGCTCTGGACACTCCCACATGGTCGACCACGGTTCGAGTCCCAGATGTGGTGGCTTGCTTTCCCACTTTCTCACTCTCTCTCTCTCTCTTTCTCTCTCTGGTCAAATGAAAATAAATGAATGAATAAATAAAATTAACTTAAAAAATTTTAAAAAAGAAATGATCATTTCACATAGGCACTCAGTCCAGATTAGAATTGTTGAGAAAGCCTTTCTCAAATTCCCCATTTTTCAATTAAGTAACAATCACTTTTTAAATGTTTACTATATGTGAGGACCAGCAGATGGCATAATAATTACATCACTGAACTCCCACGTAGTCACCCTCTGCTCAAAACCTGGACCTGTTGGCTTAGAACTTATGCTGGGTGTGTGTGTGTACGTGTGTCTGCGATCGGGAGAGTAAAGTGGAGGAGGAGGGATTGCAGCATGACCATGTTTCCTGGCGGATGATTTTTCACTTTCTGTCTCTCTTTCTCTCTGCATGCATTTATAGCAACACTCTAAAAAAATATAGTTTACTATATACTAATCATTGTTCTAACCACTTAATCCTTTTATCAATCTCATATCTTAGATACATTCATATCCTTCTTTTTGCAGAAGAAAATTGAGGCACAGAAAGTTTTAGCTACTGGGTGGAAGTCATGGACCTTTCTGGTTTCAGTTCTAGGCTCTTACCCTATGTTGTTCCTCAAAATAAAACATCCCTTAATTTATACCCATTTATTATTTTACTCCTCATGAATATTTAGTCTTTATTGAGTTATAGGAAATGATAAAATCTCAATCAGATTTTAGCACCATGAAGTCAGAAAATGTATTTTATGCTCAGTAGTGTTTTCCAACGCATTTGATATATTTTTGCTGACTCAAAACAAGAAAACAAGGGCCAGTGACTGGCATGGTGGCCAAGGTGGCTTAATCTTATTGGTTGTTGGAAAGTCAGAAAGTCATGACATATTTTTCTACACAAAAATGTTTCCTGACTTTTCCAACAACCCAATACATAATCTATTCTACGAAGTCCCCCACCCAGTGGCTTGAAAACACACTGGGTGTATGTGCATGCTTGCCCAAAATCTCAAGAGGAGAATGGAGGAAATGGATGACCACCCCTATCATGTTCACCTCCCCAGGGTGGGGGGGGGGTGCTTTCTCACTTTCCTCTCACTGTTTCTCTCTCTCTCTCTATCAAGAGCATGCACACCCCTTCTAATAAAAAAATAAACAAACATATAAGCAAATCAAAAATATATTTCAAGTCTTATGCATATATTATTTCACATGGCACACAAAAAAATCTTTGTAGTTTAATGATGTTTGAGGTTTTTTTTATTTTGTTATATGTTGTTTATTTTCTTTTCACTTGGTCAATAGGGAAAGGATTTTTCTACAATTTTAGACATTGTGCTAAGATGCTTTTGATTTATTATTATACTACAATCATATCATTCTTATTGTTTTCTGCATAAGGAGACAAATGTTAGAGAAATTAAGTAATTTGTTCATGGTATATGCATGTATTATATGCCACAATATATGATAACATATTAATACAGTTATAATAGATAAGTATTTCAAAAGAAGATACCAATGTAATATATATATATATGAAGATATCAATGTAATATTATATATACATAATATTATATACATAAAGAAGACACCAGTGTAATATTATATACATATATATAAAATATATATAAAGAAGCACAGAAATCCACATGAATAAAAGATACATTCTACTCTACTGCAAGAGAATATACTGCAAGACATAATGGTTTTACTCATTCATAAATAATCAAAATTTAAAATGACAAATTTATTATGATTATTATTAAAGGACAATTAGCATATCATTTCACACCTGCATAGGTTTTCATACTTTAGAAAACACTTTTACCTCCACTGTCTTGTTTGAAGCTAGGGACTATATTAAGCTTGTTTTCAAAACTTCTATCCTGACAGCCATAGAGATTCTGAATTACTTGCAATGCTAACACTGTAACAAATGAAGACTCTGTTTTCCAGTTCCTAAAGCTTTCTGAATAATTCTCTAGCCACAAAAATAATTTACACAAATTTCTAGGGAAATCATTTATTTCCCCTTTATTCTGAAGAAAGCAACTTTCCTGCTGGGTGGTTGACAGCAGGTGTTAATTCTGCAACTACTGATGTAACATAGCAGGTGTCACATACACTGGGTTTTAGCCGCATGGTTGCTACAAAGTGATGACAATCACTAAATGAGCTCTGATCAGGTGGCCACTGGCACTCATGGGCCTTCTGCTCAGTTTTATTACTCACCTGAGCTTCATCCACTGAGGCGACATCCCACGGAAACCTGCCGTTCAGGAGTGATAGAGCAGTGCACGTCTACTCCAGGGAGCGGACATTCTCGCCATCTCCACCTCCATCATTGTTTCCTCTTTTCAGTCTCATATGATGTGACATATCCGTGTAATTATAATCATTTTAATTTTTAAAAATGATGAATAATACTGTAGGAAAATTGTCAGCAGCTGCTTCAAAATGAACTCCTTTCCTAAAATATTGCCAACCACCTGCTCCCACCCCAGTCCTCTCCCCTCCACTTGTAAGTAATCTATAAAAACATGTACACAGGTACACACTTGACGCTTGCCAACATTTATTAAGAATGTATTTTTAGAAAAGAGAAATTTAAATGTACGACTTGCCTTTTAATCAACATTTTGAGTAATGGTACACATTTTTTTTTGTTTGTTTGTTTCTCACTTGTCTGGTTTTAAATATATATCTTCTTGGTGTTTTCCAAAATGCATGGTATTTTTATGCATCCATCACACTGTCAATATTTCCAGTATTTCATTTAAGGTCTTAGGTGTGTTTTCAAGGGTATTTAACTTCAAACTTAATTTTTTTCCCAACAATATCTTGCTGCTAATAGGTTCACTGTGTTCTTTATATAAACCACACCCTCAAATCTCTGTGCTTGTCCAGTACCTGAATTTTGGTTTGCTTCTGTCTTTTTCTTTACACATAGCTAGATCTGAAGAGACATGGACTGCTGCTCTTTGGAAAAGGATGCATCTGATACTACTGAGTTCTGGAGAAAGTCGACAGATGACTGAGATAGAACTTCTTCTATAGTTTTTTTCTTTGAATACAAAGAAATTTTGTTCAGGTTCATTTGACCTAGTTCTAAATCTACTTGTTCTATAAGTATTAAGCTGCAACTAATGATTCCAGTATAGAAAGTAAATTAATGGAATTTTCATAAAGTGTCGCTCAAATTCTTTGAAATGATCTTCCACTTATAGATGAAATCTTTGCATAGCCTGTCAACTGTCAGCTTTTTAAAATTTTTTTCTAGCTGTCAGCTTTTTACTATTCTTGTTTGGCTGATTATCACTGAGTTTAGAGACAGTAAAAACAGAATTTGTCAGGCTTTGGGGAAACAAAGGACACAAATTCACAAGAACTACCATGAGAATAAAGCCACCGTCAGGGGTGTTTTATAACAAATGGATCTAAAAGAAATGAGGTGAGCCCTGGGAGAGCTGCCCCATCCAGGTAAGGGTAGAAATTGATGGTGAGAATACCAACTTACAGGGGAGTGAACCCCAGGGTTGCCTTTAATTTTGCTCTAATCAGCCAAATGCGGTTTATGGCCAGGTGCAGGACAGCCCATTTGTGATCTTCTGCAGAGAGGTCTGACTTCATGAGAGGAAAGCAGGCATGCTGTCTTTGAAATGGAGATCTAAAAACGTAATGAGGATGTACTCTTCAGATCATAAATGTATTTTATGTAAGATCCTCTTTCATCACGAAGAGGGAATTGTATGGACAAAAAACTGCTCTGGAACCCTTACTTTAAAGGACTTTTAAACATAGCCACCCCTCCCATCCCAAACTGTGTGAAGAGATGAATAAACTGGCTAAGGCTCCTCTAACAGTGGCTATGACATTTATGGAATAATGACATTCTAACAGGCTTTCAATATCATAGAAAGGGAAGATGAGCCTTGATCAGTGTTGGCAGATGGAAAATGTAGGCTAAGAAAAGCCTCCACTGCACTAGCCCATGTTGAAACTGTTATCAAGTTTGTTGAAGTTTCTATTTTCCTGTGACATAGAATCTTTTTTTTTTTTTTTTTGGAGAGGTTTTCGCTATAGGGCGCATGCGCTCGCCAGAAAGACAGAGACAGACAGAGAGAAATCACCCCCCAGGGGGGATGGCCACGCCGCAATCCCTTCTCCTCCATTCTCCTCTCGGGATCTTGGGCACACACGCGCACGCGCCCGGCGTGAGTTTTAAGCTACCGGGTCCGGGACGCAAACCGCAGTCGACTACGTGGGAGTCCAGTGACATAGCCATTACGCTAACTGCTGGTTCCCGACATAGAATCTTAAATACAGTTTGGTCTGTGGGTTTCAGATTAGCTTGCCCTGAGATAGAGATGAAGGTGTAATGCTGATGGTCCACTACGGCAGGCTTTGCATAGCAGTCATGACTCATCACCATCTAGCTATCAGCTGCAAAATGAAGAGAGAGTTTCATGTAAATGATAGGGTGCTCAGAAAACTATGTTTTAAACAAGTTATTTTAAGGACCAGCAGATGGCAGAATGGTTATATCACTGGACTCCCACACAGCCAAGTGAGGTTTGAGTCTCAGACCCAGCGACTTTAAAATTCATGCCAGTAGCTTGTACATGTATGCCCAAAATCCTGGGAGGAGAATGGAGAAGGGATTGTGGTATGGTCATTCCTCCTGGGAAATGATTTCTTGCTTTCTGTCTCTCTTTCGTTCTGGTGAGCATACATGCCCTATAGAAAAAATTTTTAAAAAGTTATTTTGACAATAAATGAGATATTGAACAAAGGATACGCTTGTTAACAATGCATACTTCCTTTAAATACGCAAAAAAATTGAATCTTAGATGTGAAAATCAACAAAATTCTTTCTTGTACTACAGATTTCAAAAATTACATGGAAAGTGGAATTATAGCAAGAATTTATTCGAGTGCAAATTTTTTGAATAATTTAAAGTTTTTTCATAATGCACATTTTCTATGTATTTTTTGAGTCTCTTATACATATTATGACAATTACTTTGTAAGAAGACACTAATTTCATCTACCTCCTCTAAATTAGGTAATTATGGCCCAGTATCTTTATCTCCAATGTACACTTTTATATTATCTTTGTTTTATTTTCATTTTTACTTACTTCACACTGATAACTCAAATTTCACTCATATTCCAATATATCTTAAGTACTATTCCAGATTCTACTCATAGTACATATTACTTCTACATAGACATAGACATGAGATTCACAGAAATGCACAAGAAATCCACAAAACTACCAGAGAAACACACCACCACACTACATCTGACCTTGTCAATAAATTCAGAAGTAGACAATGTTATTCTCACCCCAACATGAAAAATCAGAATTAATAGCATCAAAGAAATCTATGAAAATAACTGACCCATAATGTATATGCAGGAAGGTGGGCAATTATATAATCCAGAACAGATTGTTATTTTGCATTTTCCAGAAAATCTTCATAACTTCCTTCAATGTTTGATATTTTAGAAAGAATTATCACTCATGGAGCCACTAGGTGGTGTGATGGTTGAGGTGCTGGACTCTCACAAGGCTGACTGTGATTTGAGTCTTAGACTTGGTGGCTTGCTTTTTAACTTTCCATCTCTCTTTCTGGTCAAATTAAAATAATAATAATAATTTTAGGGCACCAGCAGTTAGCGTAATGGCTATGTCGCTGGACTCCCACGTAGTCGACCGCGGTTCGCGTCTCGGACCCGGTGGCTTACAACTCACGCCGGGCGCGTGTGCGTGCGTGCCCAAGATCCTGAGAGGAGAATGGAGGAGAAGGGATTGCGGCGTGACCATCCCCCCTGGGGGGTGATTTCTCGCTTTCTGTCTCTATGTCTCTCTCTGTCTGTCTGGCGAGCGCACGCGCCCTATAGCGAAAAAACCTCTCCAAAAAAAATTTTAAAAAATAATAATTTTAAAAGATAGTGAGTAAAATTAAATAGATATTTAAAAAATATCACTTTTTGCAAAGTTTATCTTTGTTTGCTTTCAGTTTAGAAAAAATTTCTATATTTACACAGGGTATTGTTAGGATGTGTGAAGTTAAATATGGTAGGGTTTCTAATTGTGATAAGGAATGATATATTCCTTTCCTATCTCTGAAAAAGTTATTACTTAGCTTTTACATGCAGAATAAAATAAGTAAAGGGAAGAATGTTTTTAAAAGATGACAGATACATACTATACAAGTTTATTGCTATGATTCTTGACGGTTAAAAGTAATCTCTTTCCTGAACATCATTGAAGTCATTAACACCTCACTTTTTGTGCCACTGTGTTTACCATTAAGTTTAGGGCTCCCCTGCAAGCTTTGTGGAAACAGAACCTGTGTTCAATCAATTTTTGTACCCATCACAGTATCTTCTGTATCACAGGCTTTTAATAAATTTTCAATACAGCCTTGAGCTCACAGAGGTCAGGGAGGGAAGAAAAGGGCTGGGCTCAGGTTATTGCCAAAATAAAACAATAAATAGCAACAAAAGTAAGAATGTTAATGTGTAAAGCAAATGCTTTCCTTGTACTGTGTTCTAGAAGAAATATGGCAAGTGAATCCTCATGACAGAGGGGAATGGATTTTTTTCCCCATAAGATGTGTATACTCACTGTAAAAAGAGACAGTGAGAGGCAAAGCAAGAAATCACCCCCCAAAGGGGATGGCCATTCTTCTGGAATTTTGGGCACACACACATATGTACCTGGTGTTATTTTCAAGCTGCTGGCTCAGGGACTAGCACCACGGTTGGCCATGTGGAATTCAGTGTCTAACCGCCATGCCACCTGCTGAACCCAGGAATGGATATCTTAACAGACAATGTATTTGACTGTATTTACAAGGAAAAATGTAGTTTATATAGATACCTCTTACAAATATCATAAAAATCAAGGGCAAAACTGAAAACTGAACTCAGGAATCACATTTCGGTGAATTAATTCTTGTCAAGGATAGAACTTTGAGAACAGCTTGCCTTTCTTAAATATCAGTCACAAAAAAACTTCTGACAAGTGCTCAATCAAAGGCAATGTATGGTTCAATTCTCTAATGGTTTTGCATAACATGATATTCTATGATGTTGCTAAATACACAAGTTTCAGATATTTGATTAATCAGTCTTTCTATACATTTGATTTTTTTCCCATGGACATTTGCCAACCACTTAGCTTGAAAAATATGAGCTCATAACACAAATAAGTTACAAATTCCAAAGACTATGAGGCAATCCAAGAGCATACACTTTTTTTTCCTATGATTTCTTATTCACAGTTCATTGTTAGACATCTCTAAAGCACACAATATATACCAAATTCATGCACTCTTCGGACAGAAAAGAGTAAAGAATTTGAAGGAGTAAATGCTACACAGTGAATGAAATGAAACAGCTCATGTGAGTAAGATGATTATCAGCCTAAGATAGTTACATTTTTTTGTCAACTTGACTGTGTCACAGGGTGCCCATATTTAATATTATTTCTGGTGTGTCTATGTAGTGTATCTAAGTGAGATTAGCCTTTCAATCAGTGGCCTCAATAAAGTAGATTGCTCTCTCCAATCTGTTCAAGGCATGAATAGAGTTGAAGGCAGAGAGGAATTAGTCCCTCCTCCCTTATTTTGCCTCACTACTTGAGCTAAGACATTTCATTTTATCTTCTCCTGCTCTCAGACTATAATTTACACCATTGGCTCCACTGGTTCTTAGGCCTTCCAAATTAGATAAACTTCCCGTCTCCAGGTTGCACATGGCAAATTATGAGACTTCTCAGGCTCCATAATTACATAAATCAAATCCTTATAATCTCTCTCTCTCTCTTTCTCTCTTATTTGTTAGATTCTCTGAAGAACCCAAGCAGAAACATCAATCATCTTCCAACACTCTTTTCAGCAATGAAATAGAACCTTTTTAAACAGATATAACAGACTTTTTGGGAGGATTTAATAAATGGTGGGATATTAGAAAAATAAACACATAAAACATTTTATAAATTACTGTCTCTTACTCTTCTCTTACGTACTCTGTTGTAGCTGCAATAGCCTCTTTGCTGTTTCTTAAAGACCCAGAACCACTTAGTGCCTTTGGACTGGCTACTCCATTTGCTAGCAAAGCTCTTCCTAGAGTTATCTGTCTGGCTCATTCCTCACTTCCAAGTCACTGCTCAAATCTTACTTTCCCACACAGATTACTACAACCTATCCACCTCTGACTCTAGATCATTGCTTATTTTGTAGCACCTTGTAAATTCTGTGTCTTTTAATTGTTTGCTATTTTGTTACTTTTATTCTTTAATCTATATTCTCCCACTTGAAAATCAGATCCACAAAGGAAAGAAGTTTCAAATGGTTTTTGTTCATTTCCGTATTCCAAGTACCAACATCCCTGGTAGACATAAATAACCCTAGTAATTGCTAAGTGAATGAATAGCGTTTCAAGGAGGCAATAAAGTACAGTGCTCAAGAACATGGTTTTCAGAGTTGTTGGGGTGGAAACACACCTTTCATAAGAATCACTGCTGAAATGCCTGTAACAAAAGCCAGGTTAACAAAAGAAAGCCATGATAAACATACTCAATCAAAGTTCTACACGACATAGACGACTTTAGAATAAAGATCCAAACACCCAAGAAGTTCATTTCTATACACAGATTAGGTGAAGAGAGTGAACGGTCATGTAGAAATATGACTGCACAAAAAAGAAATGATCTAATAGTAACTGAGTGGAGAGACCAAGCAAGGTCTATTGGTGTGGTGTCTTTCTGGCCTCCATGTTGTGCTTCTTTCTCTTTTGTATACAGCAGAACTTTTCTGGAATGACATCTGATGCCTACTATTAGTAAGGATAAGGAAAGGATTCCTTCATGGCTAGTGCTTACACAGAATGGCAAGGGAAAGTTGCTAGGTTTTTTGGGCTGACTTTGTGGATAAGGGCTTCTAATTACTATGATCTGCCTTAGAGAAGAGGAATTTTGGTTGCTGTGACCAACTTCAGGAGAGAGGCAAGAGAGTAGGAAAGGGTCATAGACTTCCCAAATGCCCTTTGCTTCAAACTATTCGGTCTTCCAAAAAGCCACACTTGGGGTGTTGTTCTGTGAGGCCCAACAGAATCAAATGGATCTGGATGAGTGTTGGTTTGCTCCTTCCTGAGTTTGTAGGCACTTTGCTTTGTATCTTTGATCTTTTTTCTGGTTAGTTACAGAGGAATGGTAAGAAAGCCTATAGTTATTTGGGATTCAGAAGCAGAATGCTCTCTCTCTTCCTCCTCCCCTTCTCCTCTCTCAGATAAATCCTGTGTTTTTGCACAAGGGGTAATGTGACAGGCACAAAAAAGCAAGGTCATTAGGTCTTGAGGAGAAAGAAAATTACTTAGATAAAGAGACTAAACCACTCTAAATTATTACATGCTGAGGGGAGAAAAAGATGAAAGGAAAAGAATAAGCAGAGGACAGTTTTATGAGAGAGAAATTAGGATGAGAATTGGTGAATAAAAGTTTCCGAGAAGTTTGGACTGTGCAAATTAAGGTACTGAGAAGTGTTGATGGAGGTTACGAATTGCATTCTTTTTATCTGTCTTGAGGAACAGAATGTAAAGACTGCAATGATTGTCTTTCTCCTTGCAGTTATTTGAATTAAGTGTTTGAATGCTGCACGGGGTAATAACAGATGGATTTTAAATCTAGAATTCATGGGAATTATATATTTAAAATCAATAGCCTAGTGCATTGTAGGATCCACAGTAAGTATTCAAACAACTCTGGCTATTAACACAGTATTAAAATAATCATCAGATTCCAAATCAGAGCATCGATTTACTATTTAACACTTGTTTATTAAATCTCTACTAGTTTTCAGACACTATGCTTGTTGCTAAGGATGTAATAGGGAAAAAGACACTTACAGTTCCTGGATTCAAGGAGTTGAATTTCAGGAGTGTCTTGGTCTACAAATGTGTTGCTAACAGAAATACTTAAGACTGGGTGATTTATAAAGAATAGTGATTAGGAGCCAGCAGGTGGTGTGGTAGTTAAGGTGCTGAACTCCCACATGGCAGATTGTGGTTCGAATTCTGGACCTCGTTATTGCTTTCTCACTTTCCCTCTCTCTCTTTCTCTCTTTCGGTCTCTCTCTGGTGAGCATGTATGCCCTATAACAAATTAAATAATAAAAATAATAAGACAATTTTAAAAATAAAAAAATGAATAGTGGATTATTCAGCTTTTGACTCTGGTGCTGGAAAAGCCACAGTCATGCCATTTGGCCCGACATCTGTCCAGCTCCCGGTGCTGTATCACAACACATGTGAAAGAAGCAGAGATGGCAGGCACTGCAGAGAGAGACCTGGGCGCAGCCATCTTTGACTAACAGCTTCCTCTCGTGGAATTAACCCTCTTCATGAGAGCTAGGACTCGCTCTATCTCACAAAACCACATCCATCCATCCACAAGGACCATGCCTCCAAGATGCAATCATTGCCTTACAGCCCTCACCTCTCCAAGGTCTCACCACGTCCCAGTGCCATACACTGGAGATGATATTCTGAAACATGAACCTTTAGGGCACAAAGAATAACTAAACTGTAACAGGAGAGAATGTATTTAATTCAGGGGTAATTAATGTAGCACAGATAGCCCTCTTACAGACTTTATTTGTGACTTTACAGAGCCTATATAAATTTTTTTCTAAAGTTTTGAGTGATTCTCAGAGCAATTTTTCACCTTAAAACCATAAACTGCTCTTCCTTAGTCAGAGTTATTTGTTTTGTTTTTAAAGGAATATTTGGAGTCAGAAACAAATTATAATAAACTGAAAAGTGAGATGAATGGGCAGTAAGGAGATGTAACTCTATTCTTCATTTCTGTGGAAACTTCATACAGTTTTCGAGAATGGCTCTACTAATTTATAATACCATCATCAATGTAAAGGGTTCCATTTCCCCCACATCCTCTCCATTATCTCTTACCTTTCATTTTCTTGGTAATAGCTAATCTAACAGATATGAGGGGATATCTTAGTGAGGTTTTATTTTGATTATAGTTGTGCGTTTCAAAATACCAAAAAGAGGGGACCAGCAGTTAGCGTAATGGCTATGTCGCTGGACTCCCACGTAGTCGACCGCGGTTAGCATCCCAGACCTGGTGGCTTAAAACTCACACCAGGCGCCTGTGCATGCGTGCCCAAGATCCCGAGAGGAGAATGGAGGAGAAGGGATTGTGGCATGGCCATCCCCCCTGGGAGGTGATTTCTCTCTTTCTGTCTTTCTGTCTCTCTCTGTCTGTCTGGCGAGCGCACGCGCCCTATAGCGAAAACCCCTCAAAAAAAAAAAAAAAAAAAAAAACCTAAAAGAGTAGATTGTAAGTGTGCTCACCATAATGAATGATAAGTATTTGAGGTGACGACTATGTTCACTAGCTTAACTTGATCGTTCCAAAATGTATACTAATACAAAATCATATCTTATGAATTATAATTATTATATTAATCATAAAATAAATCATAGTAAAGAAAATAAGATAAAAGACATAACTCCCTGAAGAGGGATGGGATCCACATACAGAGAAATATAAGAGACAATTTCTGATAATAAAGATCCCAGAGAAAGTGAGAGAAGGTACATTCATGAATTTAAGTGATTTTTAACTAAACAAGAGACAGATTGGACCTTTTGTAGAGAAAATTCAGGATACTTCATTGAACTGTTTGCACAAGGCTTCGAAGAGGAATTCAACTTTGTGACTTCGGGTACTTTCATCAGAGAAAGTTAGATGATCCTCCAGGGCCACTCAAAGAGCGAAACGAAAGAAACAACTAAACACAGAGCACTAAACTTTGATCAAACAGAACTGGTCTTTAAATTTGTCTCCTGATCAGAGATGGCCCCTTCCCGTGCATGACCTTATTCCTCTCATATTCTTAGAAGCTCAGTCAAGACAGGTGAGTAGCCAAGTTGCTGAATGACACAAAAGCTATCTGGAAATTAGTTTCTTCTCAGGAGTAAGGAAGAGGGAAGGCCAGAGAACACTGATCAAGAGGACTTTATCTATTTTTACTTCCCCCCTTGAAGGAAAAAAGAAAAAAGAAAGAAAAGAAAGAAAGAAAATAAAGCCCTTGGTAAGTGAGGATAATTCTGCAGGGAAAAAAATAAAGTTCTCTTGATCAGTATCCCTCATCAGTACCTCTTCCTCACTCCTGAGAAGAAACTGCATTTCTGAACTTGATTTGTATTTTTTTCTTGCCTTTTTTTCCCCCATCTTTATTTATTTATTTATTTATTTATTTATTTATTTATTTATTTTAATTAGACTGGAAAGGGACAGAGAGAGAGGGAGAAAGTGAGAAAACAAGCTGCCACGTCAGGGACGCAAACTGTGGTTGGCCATGTGGGAGTCCAGCGCCCTTAGCCACCATACCACCTGCCAGTTCCTATTTTTTCTCGTTTTTACGCTATAAATACATGTGATTCATTAAATACTCAAACCATAAATGTTGTATGTTATGCAAGGTGTTACTGTTTATTTTTTTAGTATTGTTTTATTCGCTATAGAGTATGTGCTCACTAGAGTGAGAGATAGAGAGAGGGAGAGAGCAGGAAAGAGAGAGAGAAAGTGGGGAAGCACCTCCTTTCTGGGGAGGGGAAATGACCATGATGCAATCCCTTTGCCTCTATTCTCCTCCCAGGATTTTGGAGCATCCATGAACTCATTCCTGGCATGTTTTATAAGCCGCTGGACTTGAACTGAGCAGTTGGCCGTGTAGGATCTAGCTACCTTAATCACCATGCCACCAGGCTATCCCTGTTATTGTTATTTTTAATGTGAAAGTATCATTCTTTGACCATACACTTATTTGGTGTAGTCTCTTGCAGATGTTCCCCTAGGTCCACCTCCTTATTTAAGTACCTGTCATAGTATAGCCATTATCTTGTTTTATTAGCCATCTCCTTCTATGGCTTTTTTGGTTGGTTTAATTTTTATTTATTTTAGAGATGAAATAAACATTTTATAGAACTCTTGGGGCATGTTGGAGGTCATTTTCTTTGTCTTTTTACAAAACACAAGAAATATTTGTCACTCTAATGATTAGAATATTTGAGTGAACTAAAGAATGCCAAACTACAGTTCTGGAGATTGAATGATGGGCAAAGCCAGTGGTAAGAATTCATGCGATCAGATATTAACAAGAAGGTATTGGGGCCAGCAGGTGGTGTGGTGATTAAGGCACTGAACTCTCACATGGCTGACTGCAGTTCGAGTTCCCAGACTCAGTGGCTTAAAACTCAGACTGGGTGTGTGTGCATACCCAGGATGTGGAGAGGAGAATAGAGAAGGGATTGCAGTATGGTCATCCCCCCTGGGGGCTGATTTATCACTTTCCTTCTCACTTTCTCTGTCTCTCTCTGTCTCCTGCAAATGCACACACCCTATGGGGAAAAAATACAAATAAAAAACAAAAACAAAAAAACACACAAGAGAATGTCAAAGTAGTAAAAAACAGGGGGCACATGCCACCACCAGGTGACATCATTGGACAGAATGATTTGTGGGCATGAGGAAGGAGCCCTTGGTAACTAGGGACGTGTCAACAGAGGCAGGTTCAGCCCAGTGAAGCTAGTGGGGGCTTGGTCCACCGTGGAGTCGATATTACAAAGAAGTGCAAATATTAGGGACAAAAGCAATTGACCAATAGCTAGTCATGGAACATGTGTTTTAATTTGTTATATGAAAAAATTTATTAAATATTAAAAATACAGTTTAGAGGTAAAAGCACTACTTCAGGAAAAGTCAAAACTCATCACTAAATCCCATAAGCTTTCTTTAATATTTTCTTTTTCCACATACAAAATGATAGGTTCCATTAAAGTTACAGTAAACTAATTCTATGCTTTCTAAATGGGTGTTATGCAGTTCATATTTAATTTAAATTGGATATTCTGTTTTAAAATATTTGCTTTAGGGCACATATGTTTGCCAGAGAGAGACAGACAGAAAAAGAGAGAGAAGTAGTAAGAAAGCACTCCCAAGGTAGATGGTCACACTGTAATCCCTTCTCCTCCATTTTCTGTTCTCATGTGTTTTTTCAAGCCTCCAGGTCCATGACTCAAACCATGCAGTCCACTAGGTAGGATCCAGCCTTCTTAACGACATATCACCAGCTGGCCCTAAATTTAATATTCGATCATTTTATAACCCTTTGTTGAGAAAAGCAGTTAAGAAAATCAGATGAGGAAGTTCAGAGATCTACTACAGATTGGCTGGCATTGACCCTGTGGGCCCCCAGAACCTACTCTTTCCTCAGGAAAGAGATCTGCCCACATTCAACCTGACCACAGGAGCTAAGACCCCCTAATCCCTGCGAGTAGCAGATGAGATTTCCTTGTGGTCTCCTCAAAATTGGCAACTGAACTCAGCTTAATTCACACTTGTAGGAAGCCACATGCACCAAAATGGCTGACATGACCTTCATACAAGGACCTTCAAGTATCCTTGTTCTGGGAGTAGACAATTCACCCTGAGACTTCCTTATTCAGGCAGGTCCTCAGTCAGGTCCGAGACAATTCCCGCCCCCTTTTCCTACCCTGTATATAAGAATGTTCTCTGGCCCTCAATAAACAAGCGACTGCATACCATCTTGAGCTGTGACACTGTGTTGCTCCCGTGCTGTGACGCTGCGCCAGTTCCAGACCTCCACTCTCTCACTCAGGCACCCTGCTTGATTGTCCTGCGGGCTGGGACACACACTTGATCCCCAAATATTTATTCTCTGAGGAAAAACTGCTTTCATAGGAAATGTGAGCGCTGGCTGAAAAAGGGTCCCCTTGCTGGGATAGTACCATTAGTATGTCTATCTCTACAGTGGATCATGGATGTCCTTCCAGTTTGCCACCAGTTGAAACTTCTGCAGAGCAGTGCCACCTCTACCAAGTAATAAGGACCCATGTTTGTGGCAATGCATTAAAGTTACTCTCAGAAATGATCATTGAAGCTAGCCTCTCATTTGCTATCTATTTCTAGGAAATATGAATCACCTTTTGTTTTCTTATGAATTTCTAAATTCTAATTCACATTGGAATGTTAATGCATATTTATGCTGCTTTTTTGTAAGTAGTTTTTCTTTTGTGTTCAATATTCATCAATCCATCCATAAACTTCTGTGCTCAATGAGTCATCTAAAGAGACTTGGGACTTACATTTATGGGAATATACTTTAAAGCACTTATCAAATAAGCCAAGAGAGTAAGGAAATTGCCACATACTTTAGGTATGTGTGTGTATACATGTGGGCTGAGTGATTTGGTGGTCTATTTGGGGAGGCCAGGGAGCGATGATATGCATGAAAAACTGCAAGGAAAAGTTGAGACTAGAGTTAAAACTTCCCTGTATCTCCCCACTCTTCATGGATTGCTGCAGTATGTGGAAGCATTGTCTTCTTGGCCATGAACAGCCTTTGAGGCAGTTTATGAATTGCATCCATCCAAGCCAACACCAATTACAGAGAAAACAGACTACCCTGTCTTCCTCCCCTGTGCTGCTTTTACTTAAACAGTCGTTCAGGTGGAAAGATGCCAGCCTTCCTGCCCTGGGGCTTGTTGGGCGCACTCACAGATGTCTGACTCAGATTACAAACATATACCCTGGCACCGATGCCAGGCTTAGCCTGGGGATTTCACTGACATCATCGCGAAGCACAAAGGCTTGAGAGATCAACTGGAGGAAGTCTAAGATGGCCTGTGTTGACGTTAAGATAGATCTCCTCACTATCAATTTTCCTCAAAGAACCTTCCTTAAAGGATCTAGTCATTAATGTAGCATATTTGGGTAGGAGAGAAATACCAGAGGGTGGCAAAAAAATGGCTGGCAGTGATGACAGGCAGAGCACTCATCTGACATAGATGGGGAATGAGCTGTACACACCTGTTAATTTTGCGGAGAGCTGAAACTTAACTTTTCAAGTACTAAGGCTAGCCATTTTAATAGAAATATTTCTAAAACATATTACACACATCTATGCATTCTAAAGCAGAATGATTTAATATAATTTTACCTTTCTATTAAAGCTCAAAATATGCATCTATAAGAATGCCAATCTGTTCTATAATTTGAGGATACCAAATAGAATCTGTGGGCCTGGAGAGTTCTAGAAAAGGCCACACTCTAACATGTCTTGATTTTTCTATATTTTCAACTAGTCATTTGTAACTTTTACTATTGTCTATGTGCCCAAGTGCTCTCCAAGTCCTATTCTAATTTACTAATTTACCTTTTTCCATTTTTGCTAAATCCTGAGAAACTAGTAACTAGTATTATTAGAAAAAATTCAGTAAGAGTTAAGAAATCTTAACAAAAGTACCATATCTCTCTGGAGGAGTACTATGGTTACATATTCACCCATGTAGTCACATAACACGTTTATTATATTCTTTTTTTTTTTTTTTTTTTGAGAGGTTTTTGCTATAGGGCACATGTGCTTCCCAGCAAGACAGAGAGAGACAGAGACAGAAAGTGAGAAATCACTCCCAGAGGGTATGGTCATGCCTCAATCCCTTCTCCTCCATTCTCCTCTCAGGATCTTGGGCATGCACACACACACACACACACACACACACCTGGGCTTGAGTCTAAGACACCAGGTTTGGGACTCAAACCACAGTTGACTACATGGGAGTCCAGCAACATAGCCATTATGCCAATTGCTAATCCCTTTTTTATTCTTTATACCTTTTTATTTTTTTAAGGGATTTTTGCTAGAAGGCACATGTGCCTCCCAGAGAGACAGAAAGTGAGAAATCACCCCCCCAGGGAGGACAGCCACACTGCAATCCCTTCTTCTTCATTCTCCTCTTGAGATCTTGGGCATGCATCCACACGTGCCCAGCATGAGTTTGAAGTCATTGGTTCTGGAACACAATCCACAGTCGGCCATATGCGAGTCCAGTGACAAAACCGCTACGCCATCCGCTGGCCCCTATTCTTTATACTCTCTGTGTGTTGAAAATATGGTGAGTAATACAACATGTATCCCCACAAAAGTGAACCCCAGAAGTGACCCAGTGGTATAATGAGAAGGAGATGTGCTGTGAGACATGGGAAGGATCTGGCTTCGTGTCTCAGAACTCCCGGAATATGTTGGGTAGGCATGTACCCATGTCCCGGGGCGATCTGGGGGTGGATCGTGGCATCAAGACGCTGTTGAGGGTGCTGTTTCTGTCTCTCTCTTTCCCACTCTCATTGACAGAAGAAAAAACTAAATTTTATCAAAATAGATGAATAAATAAAAGATGGGGGCCAAGCCATAGCTAGTGGTTAAGGGAGCCATGTGCTACATGGTCAACTGTAGTTAAAATCCCCCCTCCCCAGCAGCTTGAAAATATGCCAGAAGCATGTGTGTGTGTGCCCCAAATCCTGACAGGATGGGGAAATGGCAGAGAAGGGATTTGGGCATAACTATGCCCCATTGGAGGGTTTTCTTTCTTCTCCCTCTCTCTCTCTCTGTCTGTCACTTTCTGGCAAGCACATGCATTCTCTGATAATAGAAAAGGACCCTGTTGGGATGCTATCTTTCTGTCTTTCTCTCTGTCTCTCTAATGTACAGAGTACATAAATACATTATTATTAAAAAAAAAAAAAAAAGAAAAGAAAAGAAAAGGGAATCTGGGCTCAGAACAAGTTTTTAAAGGACATATAAAACTTCGGAGACCAGCAGATGGCGTAGCAGTTACGTTACTGGATGCCCACTTGGCTGACTGCTGTTTGAGTCCCAGACTTGGTGGCGTGAGACTCATGTAGGGCAGGTGTGCATGCATAACCAAAAATCACAAGAGGAGAGTGGAAGAGAGGGGATTGTTGCATGCTCATTCCCCGCACCCGGGGAGGGAGGGAAATTTCTTGCTTTTCCTCTCACTGTCTCTGTCTCACTCTCTCTTCCATTGACTGCATATGCCTTAAGGAAAAATTCTCCAAAAAAGTATCAAATTTCAATTATTGAGGTCCTACTATGGATTACAACCTCATATGAAATAAAAAAAAAATCCTTTAAACAAATATAAAGCAAGTAATATTTTTCCCTCAGTGAATACACGAAATAAACCAAGTTTAAATAACTTGCCCAAAGTAATAAGTGGCAGAGACAAGACCTGAAGCTTTGTTTCTGGGCATTTAGAACCTACCAATGTTCTATGGTAACGCATTCTTTCCCTTAAGTGCCCTTTTCATTTGTATTTCTTCCACCTCCATCCTAATGCACACAGAGGAGTGTGAGAGGTGGTGCCAGAGAGATGAAGTCAACTGTGCAAAGCTCACACTTTGGAGCGCCCAGCTCTGCCTCTTTCTCTTAAACTACTGCACTGACTTGCTCTTGCTTGTAAATCTGAGCCTTCATTCTATAGCTTTTTCTTTGCACATCTGGGGTTCATAGATAAACTTTATAAAATGAAGACAGCTGGCAACCTGAAAGCAAGATATAGAAGAAGGCATGGACTTCTGCCCAACTGGTGGGTTATTTATTAACTTTGGGAAGGCTGAAAAGAACAAGCATACAAGGTGATGAAGTAGACAGAGGAGACAGTGGCGTAGTGAATACCAGGTGCTTCACACACATAGGCTGGGTGCAGCCATATTCACTCAGGAGTAACTATTGTCTTGAGAAACTTTCTTTGTGAGCCACTGGGTGCAGGAAATGCACTGCAGGGCAACTGAGGGGAAGGAAGAGAAGACCCCACTACTAGAGACAGCTACCTGGATACCAAAAAAAAAAAAAAAAAAAAAATAGAAAAGAAAAAAAGAAAGAAAAGAAAAAGATACCTGTTTGTTGATTCCAGGGCCTACAATCTAAAAATGATAATCGGGGACAGAGAGTAGATATTTTATAGGGAATTTACTTCTAGGCACAGTTTTCATTTCTCTTTAACTTTAATTTACTTACTCCTTCTTAGTAAATGCTTTCTTTTGACAACATTAGCTAACAGTTTAAAATGCAGAAGGTGAGAAGTCAGGGATCAAGGGGGGAAAAGAGCAAACTTTATGAGAAACATGGAATGGAAAATTATTTGTTGTTAATGACATGTATGATGATGTCCTTGATTGAGCCAATATACAGTGTATTCTGGATGGGAAATTACATTGTGTATGCTATAATGATGTTCAGTGAATGAATGTAAATAACTAAATTTAAAATAAAATAATAACAATAAATAAATAATTGGTTTTAAGACATTTGTGCATGGAACACATCTAAATCTCTTTTTTCCCCTAAATCAATTCAAAACATGCTTCAGAATAATTTATGCTTCAAAAACCAAAACAAATTACCTAGCATGTAAACCATTAAGATTTGCCTAATGGCTTTGCCTTCAAGATTAGAGAAAGGAATATTTGTAATACTGAGCTCAATATTTGATGCACTGGGACCAGCAGATGGCATAATGATTATGTCACTGAACTCTAACAGAGTCGACCACGGTTTGAATCCTGGACCTGGTAGCTTGAGACTCATGCCAGGTGCATGTGCATGCATGCCCAAAATTCCAAGAGGAGAATGGAGGAGAAGGGATTGCCAGACACATGGCCCTCTCCCCTGAGGGGTGATCTCTCACGTTTCCCCTCTCTCTATCTCTTCAGCAAGTATATGCATCCTAAGGCAAAAATATCTCTAAAAGAATAAATAAATAAATATATTTGGTGCATGAAGTCTTCTAAAATTTTTCTCACCTCAGTGGCTGAAGGAATGAGGGGAAAAAAACGGTTCTTGTTGACCTGACATTCAGACCAAATCAGTAGGATCACAATAAAAAGCTCACCAAATGAGAGAACAGCGAAGTAGCCAAGGAGTATTCAAAGGCTGCTAAGATTCCTCGAGTCAAGTGATCTTTGGAGACACTTCATCTCATGACAACTTAAAACGAGACACTTCCAATCAACACCATGCCTCCTAGCCACAGACGGGACCAGGTGTACTGGCCGTGATTATTAGCAGACACTGAAATCACAGCAAACGGCATCGAGATTTGATAATTATCTATTGTTCTGCTCACATTTACTCAAAAGGGAGCAAAGTTCTCTAAGCAGAGCCAATGAACATGGCTCACAACAACAATAGAAATAAGATATTAATCAAACATATTCTAATGCCTCTAGTGAAAGAACGATATGAATAATAAAGTGATTAATAAGAGACAACAAACCTTTGAATTCCTGTCAGCATTTGTATGCAGCATGCTTGAATAATTTAATGAATTAATATATCGTCCACGAAAGCCTGGAAGCCAGAATTATCTTCAGCAGGGTCACACTTTATTTTCCAGAGTTTCCAGACTCCGTAATTCCCTGAATTGGTATGCGAGCTGGAGTTGTGGACTTCATGTTCACTGCAGAACTGAAGTCGGAACATTACAACATATCACAACCTAGTGGGCTTTCCGTGAAACACCAGACAGACAATGTCAGTTTTGATTGAGTTCTTCTTCTATCAGAGGCAATTTAGCACATGCCAACTTCCTTAAACAACAACAACAGAATCCTTGTCACCCTGGCTGTAATGAAATCTTGGAAGAAAAGCACTACAAAGAAAACAAGAGATAATACAAAACAAGTTTATCAGAGAAACGTCAAGGAGGCAACCATGATTGTGAAAGGACATTCTTCTTCTTCTACATAATCTTCGAGCCAGGCAGAGTTTACTGCCAAAAAAGATAACTTAATAATAATGAATCAGGTTGCTTCCTTGCAAGAGATACGCCAGTATTAAAATAGTGTCTGGCAGCCAAGTACCGAAAACATGGCAGCACATTAAAACCGGCCATAAAAACAGTAAATGGTCTTAGAGAGACATTTAAGGAGACAAGCAGCCACATCTAAATAGCCATATATTAAAACAAGTATTTGAATGAGTAAAGCGAGGGAGTCTAATTGTCTCCAGTGAAGGCAGCAGACTTGGAATGGGGCCTATGGGAAGAAAACAGATATAAAGAAAGGCAAGATTTTGATAATCCAGGTTCTCTTTCCTTCTTTAACAGTTCTTATTTTTAAAAGTTGTATTAATGCCCTCTATTCTGGTATTAAGTTTCTATAATTTCAGTGGTTCAGAAAAGTATAGGAGATTAGGTCTGAGTTCTGGTCCAACGCTGTTCCACTGCACTCTGGTCTAAGAATGTATTTTGCTCCTATCACAGTTTACAGGACAGGACTGTATAGTGACTAAGAAAGATGCATCTATAGATGAGTGCTAGAAAGGGACATGACAAGAACAAAGGAAAAACAAATAAACCAAAAGCTTTTCACCATCCACTCCACATCCTTTTCCCAGGACCTTAGATACATTCCATCTACTTTAGCAATTAAAGAACAGGGACCAGCAGGTGCCGTGATGAATAAGGCACTGGATTCCCACATGGCTGCCTGTGGTTCTACTCCTGGACCCAGTGGCTTTAAAATCATGCCAGGAGTGTATGTGTGTGCCCCCGATACCAAGAAGAAAATGGAGAAGAGGTTGCAGTGGGACCATCTGTCCTGGGGTCATTTCTCTCCTTCCCTCTCTCTCTGTACTTGCCTCTCTCCAGTGAGTGCATATGCCCCATGACCAAAACCTAGAAATAAATAAATATATTTAAAAAAAGAAAAGAAGAAATAGAAAAACAGGTTTGGCCAGACTCTGAAAATTTCTGTCATTTGGAAACATGTTTTTGGAGGACAATTTGAGAACCTTTAGGGTACTTGGTGCCCTCTGCATGAACAGAAAGCTTCATCTTCCACCTTCTCCTTTTTTCTTTCCCCACAAAACTATCTCTTTCAGCTGTCTTCTTGAGAGTCCCTTCTCTAATGCAGTCACATCTCTCAACCAGATAAATGAACATTTCTGGAAAGCTTGGACATGCCGTTGAGCCAGAATGGAGAAACCATACCTAATAACTGAAGTGCTCTGTTAATGCAATAGAAAGATGCACTTTAGAAAGGTAAGCTTAGAGTAAGAAATCATCTAGACCCACCCATCAGAGCATAAAATGGAATCTCAAAGATTATTTTTATTCACCAATAAATTAATTGCCAAACATCAGAAAACACTCTAAAAGAACATAACAAATTTCAGGCTCTAAAGACTAGAGGCTCACCAACCATCAGTCTCTGGTTAAAAACACAAATCTTTAGAATAAGTAAATTTTTACAACCAAGAGGAGGAAAAAGGCAGACACAATTTTTGTAAGTTTATTTATTCATTTCTTCAATGAAAGAGGGAGAGAGATACCCCACCAGGGTCTTCAAACCACATCCACCCCAGACTTGGCCAGCCAAGATCACAAGCACACACATGTGCCTAGCATGTACAAGGAGGACTCAGGAAGCCAGCACTGGACCTTCCACGCGGGTTCTGTGGCACAGAGCAGAATGTTCCCACTGCAGGCCCGGGGCTGCCAAATCGTCAGACATTGCCAGGCAGCGTCAGGATGACCAGGATGTTGGAATCAGGAGGAAAGGATTTTAAAGAAGCTCCTTATAAAAGTGGATAAGAACTACACTGAAAATACAGCTATCATGGAAACACAAATGGATCATTTCAACAGAGAACTTAAAGCCATAAAGAAGAAACAGCATAAAATTACAAGATAATAAATAATGTGTAAGAGGAAAATTTTGCCAGACATGTGGGCAGATTGGAAATAGGAGAAGGTAGGGTCGATGAACTCCAAAGAGATCACCGGAAATTATAGAAACAGATAAACAGAGATTAACAAAAGCAGATTAAAAAGAAAAAAAAATGATCTGAGGTATTCGATCGAGTTAACTAACCTGTTTTTAATTACTTAGAAAGAAACAGAATAAAGAATGCACAGAGAGAAAAAGAGAGAATGAAAATCATAAAAATTCCCAAATTTAGTGAAAAAGCATAATATTACACACCCAAGGGGTTCAACAATATCAAGCAAAATAAATACAGCAAAACACACTTATACATAGCATAGTCAAACTGCTAAAAACAACAGGAAAAGAGACCAAAAACACTTAAAAATTTATACTCTCCTTAGAGGACAAAGAATAAAAAATGATGACTTTCCCTATATCAGAGGCAAAAGAGAAAATAGACTTCCAGTTAGCCAAGGACAACGGTCCCCTGCCTAATTCATTTCCTCCTTCTCCAGACCTGCAGGTCTCTGTAAATACAATACAGAACAATAAATAAAAAGTTGCTGTCCTCACTCTAAATTGAAAAAAGAATGCTCAATCTTCAAATCACCTTTAATTTAAAAGGATGAGGGCAATACCCCAACAGGCATTCTCTCATGCTCCTTGAGCAACACCTGCTACAAGTGAGAGAAGTTCAAGAAACAATGCAGGGAACAAAGCGAGAGGCAGTAGCAACACAGCGAAATTGTTCCATCCACGCACTGAGAGTGAGGAAGTCCACCCAGAGTATATGAAATATTCAGACATGTCTCAGTAGGTCATAGTTCTGACTCCAAGGAAAAGACTTAAAGGTTATACAGGGCATGAAGAGACAGACTTACAAAGCCATCGCTTCTGAGTAAGAAAAAGGCAGGAACAAAAGGAAAAGGAACCAATTGATCATTAGATGGTAAAGCATAAGGAGAGGCATTTGGGGTCCTCCAGAGAAAAATAAAAAAATTGGAGGACAACGCCTTCCTCACTAACAAAGAAAACCTTCACTAAATAAACTGGACTTTGCTATACTGATGGAAAAAGATGTAATTAAGATTGAAATACTATAGACTATCAACATTTTAAAAATAATACTTCTATAACCAATAATCACAAGGAAATATAACATGAGGATGACTCCACAGCTACTCAAAAGTAATCAACACACACACACACACACACACACACACACACACACAAATCTATGAAATAGAAGAAAATTACAATGTAATACAACAAACAAAACAAATATACGGCTCTGGATTCCCACTCCATTTTCCCAGACCGGGTGGCTTGAAACTCATGGACATGTGTGTGTTTGCATGCCCAAAATCTCAGGAGGAGAGTGGAAGAGTAGGGATTGTGGCATGGCCATCCCCCCTGGTGGCTGATTTCTCACTTTCTCTCTCTCTCTGTCTGTTTCTCATGCACCCTATGGCAAAAAACTCTTTAAAAAATTTATTAAAAAAAAAAAAAAGAAGGAAAGAAAAACAAAAGAAATAGATAAAATAGCTCTACGCTCTACCCTACAGGTGGGTATGGGAAGGCCAGGCCCATGAATCTTGCATGCCATGGCTTTTGTCTCCAGCATTACACCAACTGGCAGGAGTGGTCAGAATGGGCCACAAGCTGGTCCCTGGATCAGCCTGCCCGCTCCTCTACCCCACAGGTGGACAAGAAAACCCACTTTCAAGTCTGCAGTGCTGTGCATGTGACTTCTCTTTTCTCCTTGCTTTAAGCCTACACTGCTCAGCCTGACTGCTTTGAAAACAGAAAGTTTAAGAGAGGATACACCCATCTCACGATAGTGATCCCTGGAGCAACTATTTCCCATCTCCCCTTCTAGAGGAGTTAAAGGAAAGAATATCTTCTCCTTAAAGACTGAACCACAGAACTCCTCCTGTGCATTTTAGCACACAGGTCCCCACCCCACCTCCACGAGAGAATAGAGAAACTGACAGGGAGCAAGCATTCATCGTAGCAGACAGCTCTAGAAGCCCCGTTAAACAGAAAGAATAAAAAAACAAGTACATACTTCACCAGATGCATAAAAATCAAAGCAGAATCCCAAGAAATATAAGAAAACTCTCTGGGGACCAGCAGTTAGCGTAATGGCTATGTCGCTGGATTCCCATGTAGTCGACCACATTTTGAGTCCCGGACCTGGTGGCTCACCCCAGGCGCATGTGCGTGCGTGCCCAAGATCCCAAGAAGAGAATGGAGGAGTAGGGATTGCGGCGTAGCCTAACTGCCCCCCCCCCCCCCCCCCCCCCCCCCCCCCCCCCCCCCCCCCCGGGGTAATTTCTCGCTTTCTGTCTCTCTCTGTCTGTCTGGCGAGCGCATGCGCCCTGTAGCAAAAACCTCTCCAAAGAAAAAAAAAAAAAAGAAAGAAAGAAATGGTCATGATAGAATCCCTTCTCCTCTGTTTCTTCCTCCTTTAGGAATTTTGGGCACACACGCACACACACACATATGCGTCTGGCACATGGGTCTGAGACTCAAACCATGCAACCAGTCTTGTGGGATTCACTCACTTTAACCACCACACCACCAGCTGGCCCTGAAAATACATTTAATTTACTGAATCTAACAAAGACTGTAACTCAGCCTAATCCACCTTAAATGTGCTCAGAGCACTTATGTTCACCTCCAGATGGGCAAACTTACCAGTACAAACTCCATTTCAAAATAAAATGTTGGATATCTAACTTATTGTATTCTATACTAAAAGTGAAAAGCAGAATAGTTGTATAAGTACTCAAAGCACGGTTTCTACTGAACACAAATTATATTTTTATCATCATGAACTCAAAAAGTCGAACTATTTTAAGTTGGTCGCCATTTGTGTTGTACTAGAGATACTGCGTTTATGTGAATACTTGAGAAGTACAACTGAGGAACTTAGCAATAAGAGGCCCAGTGTCGCGGGCCGGCAAGTGGCGTGGTGGATAGGGGGGCTGGATTCCCACATGGCCGACCATGGTTCGAGTCTCAGACCTGGTGGCTTGCGTTCTCACTTTCTCTCTCTTTCTCTCTGTGTGTCTTTCTGGTCAAATTAAAATAAATAAATAAGACGAATGAATAAATAAAATTAAATAAATAATTCTTTAAAAAACAAAAAATAAGAGGCCCAGTGTCTCAAGTCTAATGAATGATTCAGATAAAAATAATAAGATACTCAGTTGCAAGAATTCTTTATTAAGGTCACTAGCAAAGAGATTTTTCCTTATGTTGTCCCCTAGGGGTATTACACTTTGGATATTCAGCTAATGTTTTCGATCCTTTTTGAGCTGATTGTGTTTATGGTGTGAGGTAAGAGCCCATTTTATTCTTTCTCATGTGGTAATCCAGTTTTCTCAGCTTATTTATTGAAGAGATTATCTTTCCTTTATGTGTCTTCTTGGTGGTCTTATGAAAACTTAGTTGATCATATATGTTTGAGTTTATTTCTAGGCTTTCTCTATGTTACATAAGTCCAAGCATCCATTTTTATATAAATCACACAATGTTTTGATTACTATAGCTTTTTATAATATATTGAAATTAGGAAGTATGATCTCAGGGTTTTTTGTAGGTGCACACAAATTTGGAATTGTTTTCCTATTTCTTGGCAAAACTCTATTGTTTTGATAGGAATTCCATTGAATCTGATTATCACTGTGGGTTGTGTGGACATTTTAACAATAGCCTTTCTTCCCATTCACCAACTCTTTTAACTCATTAGTAATTTCTTCAACTTCTTTTATCAATGCTTTATATTGTTCAGAGTATAAATTGTCACTCACTGGTTAACTTTATTTCTAAATATTTTATTCCTTTTTTAATAGTATCATATGTGGGATTATTTTTTATTTCTTTTTTGATTACATAATTATCGGTATAAAGACGCACAACTAATTTCTTTTTTTTTTTTTTTTTTTTTTGGAGAGGATTTTGCCGTAGTGCGCATGCACACTCCAGACAGACAGAGACAGAGAGACAAAAAGCAAGAAATCACTCCCCAGGGGAGATGGCCACGCCACAATCCCTTCTCCTCCATTCTCCTCTCGGGATCTTGGGCACGCATGCACACGTGCCCGGCATTAGTTTTAAGCCACCAGGTCCAGGACTCGAACTGCAGTCGACTACATGGGAGTCGAGCGACATAGCCACTATTCAAACTGCTGGTCCCTGATTTTTATATGTTGAACTCAAATTCTGCTATTTTACTGTCTGTTCCAATAGATCATATTTTTGTGAGATCATTAGAATTTTCTACATAAAAGATCATGACATCTGCAAACAAATAATTTTACTCCTTCCTTTCCAATTATGATATCTTTCATTTCTTTTCTTGCTAGACTGCTCTTGGTAGTACTTCCAGTACTATGTTGAATAGAAGTGGCAAGATTAGGTGTCTTTGTATCAGATCTTAGAGAAAAAGCTTTTAGTTTTCTCCATTAATTATGGTTAATTAATTAATTATAACAAACTAATTAGCTGTGGGCTCTCAAAAATGGATTTTATTATGCTGAGAAAATTTTTGTCAATATTTTATTGAGAATTTTTTCATTTTAATTTATTTTATACATTTAATTACAATATATTATTTAGCTTCTAAAGTGAACTTACCTAACATGAATATACTTCACATCAGTCCAGTTGAATGTAATACACACATTATCATCAACAGAAAACAATCCATTTCTGTGTCCCATAAGTATCTTGCCTCTCTTTTTTTCTCCTTAATTTCTTTCCTCACACTCTTCCCTTTCTCCTTCCCTCTTCCCACACTGTCTCCAGTATCCATATCCAATTCAGATAATCATCTTTCAGTTTCCACCATAGAGTGTGTTCAGTTGTTATATAAGTGGAGACATACAATGTCTTTCTTTCATAGCTTCCCTTGCTTCACTCAACAGTAAATCTTTCTTATTCATCCACTTTCTATCAAATACCAGAATCTTGTTTTTTTTTTTTTTTTTTTTTTTTTTTTTTTTATTATTCTTTTGTATGGTTGAATAATATTCCATGGAGTATATGTGCCAGACTTTTTCATGGACATTTGGGTTGATTACATGTCTTAACAATTGTGAAATAATGTCACAATAAACTTACATATGCAAGCAATTTTCCAACTGAGCATTCTCCTCTCCTTTGAGTAGATACCCAGGAGTGGAATTTGCTAGAGCATATGGTAGTTATTCTACTTGTAGGTTTTTGAGGAACCTTGATATTTTTCTCCACAGTGACTAGACCAACTTACATTCCCATCAACAGTGTATGAGAGTTCCCCTTTCATCACAGCCCCATCAATACTCCCCATTTTTTTTTTAATCTTCGGCATTCTGACTGGGACTAGGTGGTATCTTCTTGTGGTTTTGATCTACATCTCCCTTATGATGAGTGATGTTGAGCATTTTTTCATATGCTTTTTAGCTGTTCATATGTCTTCCTTAAAGAGTTGTTCAGCTCATTCCCCCATCTTTTAATTGAATGCTTTTTCTTTATTGATTAATATGATCTTATTGTTTTTATCTTTCTTTCCTTTAATATGTTGTATTATATTTGTGATTTTGCACATGCTGAACCACTCTTGCATCCCTGGAATAAAGCCTATCTGGTCATGATGTATAATCTTTTTTAAATGTTGTTGGATATGATTTGGTAGTATCTTGTTGAGAATTTTTGTGCCTATATTCATCAGAGATATTGGTCTATAGTTTTCCTTTTCCTTCTTTTTATTAGGAGGTTATTTATTATTGATTCAGTCTCATTGCTTGTTATAGTACTATTCAGGCTTTCTATGACCTCCTGATTCATTCTTGGTACATTATATGTGTCCAGGAATTTGGCCATGTCCTCCAGGTTTTCTTGTTTGTTGGTGTATTGTCACTCACAGTATCCTATAATGATTTTTGAAATTTCTATTGTGTCCTTTATAATACTGCCTATTTCATTGTGAATTTGACTTATCTGGTTCATTTTTCTCTTCTTAAATAGTCTAGTTAATGGGTTTCAATCTTGTTTATCTTTTCAAATTATCAACTTTTGCTTTCGTTTATTTTCTATTTCATTTATTTCTGCTCAAATCTTTATTATTTCTTTTGTTCTGACATATTTTGAAATTTTTTATTGTTTTTCAAGTTCTATGAGGCAAGATGTTAGGTTGGTTGTTTGCCTTCTTTCTGTCTTTTTCTTGTGTGCACTTATTGCTACGAACTCCCCTCTTATTACTGCTTTTGCTGTGTCCCATAGATTATGGAAACTCATGCACTCATTATCATTGGTTTCCATAAATCTTTTTATTTCAGTCTTAATTTCTTCAGTACTTGTAAAGTCATTCAGGAGGTTACTTAGTTTCTGTTTGATTGTTTATTTTTCTGGGTTATTTTTAAACTTAATATCAAATTTAATTTCATAATGGTCAGAGAAGATCTTGGATATAGTTTCTATGCCTTTGAATATGTAAAGGCTTATTTTATTTATTTATTTATTTATATTTATTCATTCATTTATTTTTAATTTGACTAGAGAGAGACAGAGATAGAGAGAGAGAAAGGGAAAGTGAGAAAGTAAGCCACCAGGTTCGGGGACTTGAACGCTGGTCAGACATGTAGGAGTGTTAGCGCTTTAACCACCACGCCACCTGCTGGTCCCTTTAAAGGCTTATTTTGTGTCCTAACATTTGATCAGTCTTTGAAAAGGTTCCATTTGGGAGTGAGAAGAATGTATATTTTGTGGATTTTGGGTAGAAGGTTCTATAGATTTATGTCAAGTCCATTTGATTCATGGTATAATTTTAGATCCTGTATCTCTTTACTTATTTTTTTGTCTAGATGATCAGTCCAAATGAGATAGTGGGGTGTTGAGGTACCTAACAATTAGGGTATTGTCGTCTATCACTCCTTTTAGATCAAGCAGTCTTTCCTTCACATATTTGGGTGCTTCTGAGTTAGGCTCATAGATGTTTATAAGCATTATATCTTCTTCTTAATTAGTCCTTTTACTCCTATATAATGCCCTTCTTTTTCTCTTTTTAGTTTTTGTCTCACAGCCTATTTTGTCTGAAATCAGTTTCACAACTCCAGCTCTTTTTTGGTTTCCATTTGCATGGAATACCTTTTTCCAGTCCGTCATTTTTAGTCTATGTATGTCTTTATCCATGACATATGTCTTTTTTGTGGAAACAGATAGAGGATTTCTATTTTTTAAATCTGTTCTGTCAATTTGTGTCTCTTGATTGTAGAATTTAATCCCTTAACATTCAACATTATTATTGATATTCCTGGATTTGTTCTTACCATTAAGTTGGCCATTTTCTTGGTTGTTTTTTGTTCTCTTATTGCTGTTTGTCTCTTTAGTTTTCCTGATATAGCACTCCCTTCATAATTTCTTGAGGAGTTAGTTTAGTGTTGGTATATTCTTTCAGTTTTTTAAAAAAATATTTTATTTAACTTTATTATTATTATATAACTTGATCAGGGAAAGACAGAGAGAGAAAGTGAGAAAGCAAGCCTCCAGGTCTTGGACTTGAACCATGGTTGGCCATGTGGATGTCCAGTGCATTTAACCACCACACAACCTGCTGGCCTCTCAGGATTTGCTTATCTGAGAAGGATTTTTATCTTTTCTTCCCATTTGAAGGATAATCTTGCTGGGTATAGTAATTTTGGTTGTAATTGTTTCTCTCTTAACACTTTAAATATATCTTCCCATTCTTTCTTTGCTTGCATTGTTTCAGTGAGAGATCCAATGTTAATCTGATGAGATAACATTTGTAAATAACTTGACATTTTTCTGTTTGCCAGTTTTAGTATCTTGCCTTTATCTTGTGGTTTTGGTCAGTCATGCTAGGATATGCCATGGAGAAGATCTTGAGTTGATTCTGTTTGGAATTCTTCGTATTTCTTGGGTGTGGATATTTGAGAGTTTCTCTAAACTTGAAAAGTTTTCTTCCAGGATTTTTTGGAATAGATTAACAATGTCCTCATTAGTTTCTTCACCTTCTGGGATACCAATTATTCTGATGTTTGGGTGTCTGATAGTGCCTAGTATTTATCATATATAGTCCTCAATTTTGGGGGGGAGTTTATATTTTCAATCGTTTTAGTGATCTTTTTTCTAAGTCAGAGCTTTTCCTGCTACAATTCAGTCCTCTGCATTTTCTAATCTACTTTTAATACTTTCAGGGGAGGTTTTGATTTCCTGTATTGTAGCCTTTATCTCTAATAGTCCTGTTTGATTCTTTTTTACATTGTCTAATTCTTTCAAATCACGGTAGGACTTACTCATCTCCTGGAACTTGTTGTTTCTTTTCTATTGCATCTTCTGGAGTTTATTGTCTTATTTCTCTTGCATTTCATTTCATTTTATCACTATGAATATTCTGAATTTTTTTAAAGAGGTTTTTGCTATAGGGTGTTTATGCTCTCCAGAAAGACACAGAGAGACAGATAGAAAGTATGAAGTCACCCCCCAGGGCAGATGGGCATACCACAATCCCTTCTCTTCTATTCTCATCTCGGGATCTTGAGCATGTTGGCACATGTGCCCAGTGTGAGTTTAAGTCACCTGATTCGACTGGAACCATGGTGGACTACATGAGAGTCCAGTGACATAAACATTACATCATCTACTGGTCCCAATATTCTGAATTCTTTATCTAACATCTTCACAAGATCCACTGTCCTGTCTGCAGATGATGAATTGTTCTTTTCCCTCAGGAGAGGTATTTTCTTGGCTTCTCATATTTCTTATGCCTCAGCACTGGTTTTTGGTCATCTGATGGATTATACATTTCTTCCTAATTTCTGTACTATTGTCACTGGAACTGGGTATTCCAGTGACCTCCCAGTTTCTTGAGAACAGGGTCACTTACAGCTGAGCTACAGGGTTTTAGTGGAGAGTAAAAGTAGGGGTAATGTGGACAGGCAACACACGCTTCAAGAGCTATGAAGTCGAAAGTATTCTTGAGTGGCAAAAGGCAACTAGAGGTCTAAGGCAGTCTCCTGGAAAGGGTGAGGAGATGAAAGAAGTCCCAAGGTGACTTCTGGTCTTAGTCCTCACTGACTACAGCTGCCACCATCCGACAGGAGGAGGGAAAGTGAGAATTATTATTATTATTATTTCAATCATGAAAAAATGTTAAACTATGTAACATGCTTTTGTTTTATCTATTAAGGTGATCCTGGGTTTTTTATCTTTCATTCTATTAATGTGGCGCATCACATTGATTTGTATATGTCTAAACAAACTTCCAGTCTGGGATACATTTGGTCATGGTGTTTAATCTTAATGAAATGTTGTTGAATTAGGTTTGCTCATATTTTACTGAGCATTTCTGTATCTATGTTCACTAGAGATAATGGCATATAGTTTTCTTTTCTTGTTTCTTAGTCTGACATTGCTATCAGGGTCATGTTGACCTCAGAAAGTTAGTTTGGGAGTAGTCCCTCTATTTCTATTTTTTGGAGAAATTTAAAACAATTTTGCATTTATTTTTTGAATAGTGGATAGAATTTCATTGTGAAGCCATCTGGTTCTGGGCTTTGTGTGTGTGTGTGGTGGGAGAGATTTTTGGTTGCTACTTCAGACTCTATTTTTCTATTGGTTTGTTTAGGCTTCCTATTTCTTCCTGATTCAGTCTTTGCAGGTTGTATGTTTCTAGCAATTTATCTCTTACCTCTAGATTATCCATGCTGTTGGGACATAATTGTTCATGACAATCTCTTCTGATCCTTCTTATTTGTTAGTCATCCATTGTGGTGTCTTCTCTAGTAACATTTTATGTATTCAACATTATATAGAAATTTTTAATTAAAAATATTAGGTCATATTTTATCTTCTTGGTAATGATGATTTAATGAAAGACATCATAAAATCCTATTAAATACCCACCAATGCAAGGAATTACAAGAAAAAAATACTGAAAAGAGCAATAGAGTTTGTATGTGTACTAGAATAAAACATATTTTTTAAAAAGAAGATAGCAGAAGATGTTCCAAACTCAAATCACTGACCAAACATTGCATGATTTTAAAACCATTTTTTTATAAGAAAAGTGTTGTTCTCAAAAAGTGTTTATAAATTACAGTATATAAAGGGAGATGGAGGAACATACTTCAGGAAGTAACAGCCTTTGTAGTTCAACTCTGAAACTGGTAATCCTGGACCCACATTCCAGGTCTGAGTTAGTTATATATTCTTAACAGTAAAAAGACAGGGATAAAAGGAAGAAAGGAATTTGGTGTAGAAGATGATTTGGCAGCAGGTGGTGACTGGCTATAAATGAGATAAAAAAGGAAAAAACTAAAATGAACAGATAAGTATCTGTTACATTTAAATTTCTGCAACTTGGGGTGTTAGATTTATAGAAGAGCATTGATTATTTTTTAAACAATTATTTATTTAGTTTATTTATTATTATTATTTTAGTTTGCTAAAAGGCAAATGCATTTACTAGACAGAGATAGAGAGTGGGAAGGTGAGAAAGAAAATTACTAGGTCTGGGACTTGAACTGCAGTCAACCATGTGGGACTCCAGTGTTTTAACCATTTGGCCCAGTATTAATAATTTTAATTATAATAAATATAGTATATAACAATTAGTTCATTTTTAGTAAAAAAAAAAGCTTTAGATTTTTGTTGTATTTCATATTATATCATTTTGATACCTCTTCAAAATTATATAAGTACAGTGAAAAGATAATGCATGAATATGAGTTATAAAAATATTTACAAGTTGGGGCTGGCAGGTGGCATGGCAGTTAAAGGCACTGGATTCCCACATGGCTGACCACAGTTTGAGTCCCAGACCTGGCAGCTTCTTTTCTCACTTTCTCTTTCTCTCTTTGTCTGTTTTTCTCTGATCAAATTAAAAAGACAATAATAATAACAAATGCAATTATATAAATAAATAAGTCTTTAAAAATATTTATAAGCAAAAAAAATTATAAGTAAACTATTCTTTGTGGGTTGAACTTGGTAGTTCACAGATAATTAGTGTTTTCTATCTCTTCTAGTGTGGATTTTAGAATATTTTCCCTTATTATTTAATGCCAACAACACCTGCTAATCTCAAAGAGAATATCTAAGAAATATAAGATAGTTTTTGGAAAAAGTTTTTAGAACCCTAGAAGAAGTTTAGTACTATATTTTAAAAAACCCTGTAATTCAGAATCTTTCATTATAATTCAATCTCTTCACAATTTACAGTAAACATCAACTTATTCCAGATTCAGCTACAAAACCTTCTTTAGTATTTATTTTCTAACTTTTTTGAAATTTCTATTAGTCTAATTTTTTAAGATTTTCTAAATTTCCTCTTGCTGTTGTGCAAACCACCAAAAAATATAAAATCATTGTTCAGAGAACTTTCATTCAGGTAGATGCACATGTGCGCCCACATGCACACACACACGCTTACACTGAACACATATGAAATTCTGTGAAAAGCACCCGTGCTGGGACCTCAGACCATGTCTCTCTCCCCCATCCATTATTTCCCTCTTATAAACCATGGTATATGAGGAAAAGACCAGGTACAAATATTTTTACTCTATTACATTCAATATCATTCTGTAAAAACAATTCTCTAAGCAGTGTATATTTATAAATGCTGTGCAGAAATTAATCCTAATGATTTGAATTATTCAAAACAATCGATATAAGGTCCACCATGAGCAATTCTTCTGTTTTATCTTTGTTAATGTCTTTATAAAATAAATATTTCAACATTTCAATTATATGATATCTAATTTCATAAAAGCCAGATAAGAAGGAATTCTGTAAACTTAATTCTCCTATTTGCCAGAAGAATTAGAAATCATCAAGAACTATTCTTAAAATAATAAGGGAAAAATTACAAAATGAACTTCATTTGCATGACTAAAAGTTAATTCTTATAATAATGTTATATTTCATTCATTGTAAACATATTTTTTCTTAATTTGATTCTCAGGAAAAAAAAAAAACACTCTTTACGCTCTGCATTTAGCATTAACTTTTGCAGTTGAAACCATTAGAATGAGCAGTGAATGAACTCAAAGTCCAATGAGGTGTTACAGTGGTTAATATTAAAGGCTAACTGTAACTGTGACAATTTATTACAAGAAAGATTTACTTTATATGTCTCTTTCTATCAGTACACAGAAGAACCTGAGACCCTTTATTCAAGCCTCATAATTAAATTTCCTTGATATTAACAGGTTTTATGTATATAGTTAAAATGATCAGGAAACAATAATTCCTGGCAATCATGAATTGTCTAAAATAATGCTTTTATAATATCCCCCTTGTATACCATAAATTAATTTCCTTTCATTGCCAATGGGTGATTACACTCACCAGAGTGTGAGAAAGAGAGAGGAAGACGGAACCAGCAGTTAGTGTAATGGCTATGTTGCTGAACTCCCATATAGAAGACCACGGTTCGAGTCCTGGACCCGGTGGGCACGTGTGTGTGCGTGCATGCGTGCCCCAGATCCTGAGAGGAGAATGGAGGAGAAGGGATTGAGGTGTGGCCATCCCCCCTGGGGTGTGATTTCTCGCTTTCTGTCTGTCTGTCTTTCTGGTGAGCACACGCTCCCTATAGCAAAAACCTCTCCAAAAAAACAAACAAACAAAAAGCACCCAAGTCCTGAACGGGACTTAAACAAATCCCAATCTTTTTCCCTCCATTTCTCTATCCACCCAGGATTTGGGGCACACACACACACACACACACACGCACACATCTAGCATGTTTTTCAAGGATCAGAAGCCAGAATCCAAACCTCGGTCCACCACATGGGATCCAGTTTTCACACACAACACTTACCACTGTGGTGTAAGACTGACCCGTAAGCTCGTATTAAGAGCTCCAGATTTCATAGGCGTTAATTTATACATTTTCTCCTTCATGCAATGGTGCAAGAGAACTGTAAGAAAAAACACGACTTGTACTAAAGATATTATGATTAGAACTCATTAAGAAATAGGCTGAGTGATCATTGAGAAACATAGTGTTTTAAGCATAATTTGAATTGCTTGGGAAAGATATGAAATAGTTGTCATAGATACTGAATCAATACATTTTTGTTGTTCTTGCTTTTATTTTTGCTGTAGGGTATGTGTGCTCACCAGAGAGATAGAAAGTGAGAAATCACTCTATGGGGAGATGGCTACACCACAATCCCTTCTCTTCCATTCTCCTCTCAGGATTTTGGGCACACATGCACATGCTCCTGGAATAAGTTTCAAGCTCCAGGGTTGGGACTTGAATCTCAGTCAGTCATATGGGAGTCCAGCACCACAACTGCTATGCCATCTGTTGGCCCCTCAAAAGCCATTTTAATATGGCTAAATATCTTTCTTTCCTTTTTCTTAACGCTTTTTAGATTTTTTTTTTTTTTTTGGTTAATTGATATCTGCATTGACATAATATTATATTCATATACAGTTATAACAAACAAAACTTGGGCCAGTCAGTGACAGCGTGCTTAAGGCAACTGTATCTATCATGGCCAAGTCTGTGGTTCTAGTCCCAGCTTCGGCAACTTGAGAAATACTTCAGGCATGTGAATGTATGTGCCCCAAATCCTAAGAGGAGAATGGAGAAGGGATTGTAGCAGAGTCAATCCCCTGAGAGGTACTTTCTCGCCTCTCTTTCTCTCTTCAATTACAAATGCCCTATGGCAAATTATAAGAAAATAATTGTATGAAAACTTCACTAGTTTCTCTTAAATGTTTCTCCAATTTTTCAAAATTATTGT
The DNA here is from genome assembly GCA_026018925.1 of Tupaia tana. Lineage (NCBI taxonomy): Eukaryota > Metazoa > Chordata > Mammalia > Scandentia > Tupaiidae > Tupaia > Tupaia tana. The sequence continues at coordinate 93,915,378 of JAKSZU010000006.1, forward strand.
ATAGTATCAAAAACTGAATCTTGGGACCAGCTGTTAGCGTAATGGCTATGTCACTGGACTCCCACGTAGTCGACCGCGGTTCGAGTCCCGGACCCGGCGGCTTAAACTCACGCCGGGCGCGTGTGCGTGCGTGCCCAAGATCCCGAGAGGAGAATGGAGGAGAAGGGATTGCGGCGTGGCCATCCCCCCGGGGGGGTGATTTCTCGCTTTCTATCTCTCTCTGTCTGTCTGGCGAGCGCACGCGCCCTATAGCAAAAACCTCTCCAAAAAAAAAAAAAAAAAAAACTGAATCTTTACGTTGATAAAAGTCCACTGATCTTAATTAGTTTTTCGTGTATTCATCTGTGTATGGATATTTAGTTCTAAAGCTATGCAGCTACACACTGAACAACCGCAACACAGAGATTCCTCAGTGCGGTCCTTTAATCACATCCCTGCTCTCCTGTATGTATCCAGTTCCAACTACTAGGCTTTCCTCTACTTCTAAAAGTTTTTTTTTTTTTCCCTCTTTTTAAACGTTATAGAAGTAGAATCATTGAGTATGCATTCTTTCTGAGACTGATATTTCTCATGTAGCATAATTCCCTGGTGTGTCATATAAGTTATTGCAAGTATCTAGTTCATTGCTTTTCATTGCTGAGTTGCTTTGCCTGGTGCATGTACCAGATTTTTTTTAATGATTCACCTACTGAAAAACATCTGGGAAGATTCAAGTTATTGGTTATTACAAATGAGGTTGCTATAAATGTTTGCATATTGATTTTGTGTGAACCTAAACTTTATGTTTTGAAGATGAAGTCCCGAAAGTGTGACTGCTGTATTGTTGTGTTGTATGGTACTTGTATGAGTAGCTCTTGTTTCCCAGCCCCCACCTTGGTTTTTGCCATAGGACATGTGTGCTTACCAGCAAAAACAGAGAGAGATAGAGAGAGAGGGAAAGTGAGATATCACTCCCCAAGGAGGAGGGTTATGTTGTACACACATGCTCCTTGAGTGATTTTCAAGCTGCTGAGTCAGGGACTCAAACTGTGGTTGGCCATGTGGAAATCCAGTGCCTTCATCACCACACAAGTTGTTGGCCATACATGATTAGTTTTTTTGGTTTCTTTGTTTGTTCACTTAATGTAATTTATTATTATTGCTTTTTAATTTGCTATAGGCATATGCGCTCACCAGAGAAAGAAAGTGAGAAAGCAAGCTACCAGTTCTGGGATTTGAACCACAGTCAAACAAGTGGGAGTCCAGCACCTTACCCACCACACTACCTACTGACACCCTCATGTTTAGTTTTATGAGATAGTGTCAAACTGTTTTACAGATTGGCTGTATCGTTTACCTGGACACAAGCAATGTTGGGTGACCCAGTTTCTCCACTCTCTCTAGCGTTTGTTGTTGTCGTCATCACTGTTTATTTTACATAGTTTTCATGGTATGTCTTGATATCTTATTGTAGTTTTAATTTTCCTTTTTTGATTGCAAATAATACTAAATATCTTCTATAAAATACATGTTCATGTTTTTAGTTCATATCCAAATTGTGTTTTCCTTTAATTTACTGCATTTTTTAGTTCTTTATGTATTCTATGAAATTAGTACCATGACATATACAGAGTTCAGAAATATCTTCCTCCATAATGAAGCGTTTCTTTTCTTCTTCTACATATGAGCCTTTGCAGAAGAAAAATTTTTAATTTGGAGGAGGTTCAATTTATATATTTGTCTTTGATGGACTGAGCTTTAATGTTGAGACTAAAACTTCTATATAGCTCTAGGTCCTACATATTTCCTCCTTTGTCTAATTTTGTATAGTTTTGTGTGTTATGTTTATGTCTATGATTCTGTTTGAGATCATTTTCTTATAAGCTGTAGAGATTTGCTTGAGGGTCATTTTTTTTTTGCCTACAGATAACCAATTGCTCTGCACCATTTATTGAATAGGCCATTCTTCCTCCATTAAATTGCTTTTGTATCTTGTCAAAAATCATTTGAGACTCTGCTTCCATTGACTTACGTGTCTACCACTTCACTAGTATCAATTGTCTTGATTACTGTAGCTGTACATTAAGCCTTAATATCCAATAAAGTGATTCTTTCCACTCTATTCTTTATCAAGGTTGTTTAGCTTGTCTAGTTTCTATACCTTTCCGTATACATTTTAGACTAATTTTGTCTATGTTTACAAAAACTATGACCTTTCCATACTAATTGCATTAAACCTATTGATCTATTTGGGAAAAATCAACATAGCTGCTGCAGCAGTTTTAAATTCACAACAAAATTTTAACCAACACTTTTTTAAATAGTTATACATACACATACTGAGAATTAAGTGAGTGACAACTTACCTAGTCTTTCACTAGTTATCAGTTTTTCTTCCTCTTTATGTACAATCACCTCTTCATGAACATAAATTTAACTTCCCTTGACATCTTCTTCTCAAACAATTTATTCCATTTAAGTCTAAGTTATTCCAGGATTTTTTTTTTTAATGTTTAAAAAGTGTTGAGTCTTCTGTTGATTAAAAAAGAAAATCTCCATTTGCTCCAAGTATTTTTTTTTTTTTTTTTTTTTTTGATGTGGGCAGAAAAAAGTAACTCCTATTTGGCGCCAGTCAGGCGATATGGTGGTCTAGATCTACAAGACCAACTTCACAATTCAAGTCCCAGACTTCATGGGTTGAAAAGTGTACTGGGTGGGCATTTGTGTGTGTCTAAAATCCCGAGAGGAGAATAGAATAGAAGAGATTCTGTTTGGAAAGTCATGATGCATTTCTGCATAGAAAAACAGAAAAATATGTCATGATTTTCCTGACAATCCGATAATATAGCATCCTCTTTGGGACATGCTTTCTCACTCTCTCCCCCTGGTGAGCACATGTGTCTTATAGCAAAAATAAAACCAAAAAAAGTCACTGCTAGTTAGAACAAGCACCTGGATTCCATTAATGACAGGGCTGAAGCTTTGGTGAACACCGTGTAGATGGCTGTGTTGGTAGGTAGCAGCAGTGATCCCTGTGTGGCAAAGGCAGGGAAAGTAACTACTCCGTTTTTTTTAACAGCAGCTATAAAGCATTGTTATATGTCTTTACCCTCCTCTTTCATTGTTTCATATATATTTTCAGATGGGCAGATATTGCAAACATTTTCATAGAAGTGGCATGTATAGGGGCCAGCATGTGGCATGGTGGTTAGGGTGCTGGACACTCCCACATGATCAACAACGGTTTGAGTCCCAGATCCAGTGGCTTGCTTTCTCACTTTCCTCTCTCTCTGTCTCTCTCTGGTCAAATTAAAATAAATGAACAAATAAATTAAATTAAATAAATAATTCTTAAAAAAAAAAAAAAAAAACAAAAACAACATGTATAATGCCACTAGATGGCAAATAGTCTTCCAAGTATGAACTGAAATTCTTGGAACACTTCCATGGTAAACAATACTTTGTGTCAGTATCAGCTGTTCAAATGTACTTAAATCTTTCCAGAAAGCAAAAATATGATAATGTAAAATCATGTAAGTGCTCAGGGATCTCCCACAGTTATAAATCATAACTTAAAAATAAAGCAAGCCCTGGGCAAAATTACAAAACAGAGAAAAAGAGTTTCTTCGGTGCTCCCCCTGCTTCTCAGCATTTGTCTCTGTTTCCACATTGCGATATAAAGACTAATCATCTCATTGCTCTTTTATTTTGTGAATGTGGCCCAATTCAAGAATCCTGGGAGAACAGTGCTACTGACCAGCGTGGTTCTTCTCTTGTTCTTTAGAACAATGGTAATTTTCCTATTTTTAGTTATTTTTATTCAGAGAACATGCAGCTGAAATGAAAGACACATGCCTACGCAGACACATAGTCATGCACACAAACAAAATAAACTCTAAATAATTGAGTATTTAAAATGTGGTCATGCTCAGTATCTAATTATTGCTGATGGACAACTCGTTAATACATAAAAATACAAAACAAACATCCACTAGCTGCCAAGAACTGAACTAGTGCTGGACTCCCATGTGATTGACAGGGGTTCAAGTCCTGGACCCGGCGACTTGAAACTTGGGTGTATATGCATGCATGCCCAATATCCTGAGAGGAGAACAGAGGAGAAGGGATTGAGGCATGGCCATCCCTGGGAGATGATTTCTCACTTTCTGTTTCTCTGTCTTTCTTGTGAGCACACACACCCTATAGCAAAAATCTCTCTCAAAAAAAAAAGGATGATAAATTCTATCTATCTGGTTATGTATGTATTTAAGAGTATTTTTTTCCATAGAAATCTTTTTTCTATATAAATCATGTGGGATTTTTTTTTTTTTTTTTTTTTTTGAGAGAGATTTTTTGCTACAGGGCATGTGCGCTAGATGGAGAGACAAAGACAGAAACCAAGAAATCACCCTCCAGGAGGACAGCCATGCTGCAATCCCTTCTTCTCCATTCTCCTCTTAGGATTTTGGACATGAACACACACGCCCAGTGTGACTTTTAAGCCGCTGATACTGGGACTCAAACCGCTGTCGACTGTGGGAGTCCAACAACATAATCATTACGCCATATGCTGGTCCCAGGAATGCCTTCTTAAGTTTCAACAGAATATGATTTCTCTTGACTCCATATAATATTATAGAAACCACGTTAGATCATGTGAAAATCACCATTACTGAAAAAGAAAAATAAAAGTTGATTCTGACAAAAAAAAGCTTTAGTGAATCTTGTAAAAGTGTAAAAAATAAAATTGTTTCCCTTTTTTGCTTCTAATTCCATAAAATTTAAATTTATAAAGATTAAATTACTGAGTTCTGTGTAAGAGTTCTAAAATAACATGTGCAAGTTCTAAATTTGTATACTTAATAATGCATTCACTGGGAACCAACAGTTAGCGTAATGGCTATGTCGCTGGAGACCCACGTAGTCGACCGAGGTTCGCGTCCCGGACCCGGTAGCTTAAAACTCACGCCGGGCGCGTGTGCATGCGTGCCCAAGATCCCGAGAGGAGAATGGAGGAGAAGGGATTGCGGCGTGACCATCCCCCCTGGGGGGTGATTTCTTGCTTTCTGTCTCTATGTCTCTCTCTCTCTGTCTGTCTGGCGAGCACACGCGCCCTATAGCGAAAATCTCTCAAAAAAAAAAAATAATGCATTCACTACTCAGATGTACAGAAATGCAACTTTATGGTTTTTTTTTTAACATAATTCTACTTAGCTAAGAAACACATAATTTTGTTGGCATGAGATAACACTTCATTCCAGCAGTCCTCCACTCTCTCTCAAAGTAAATTCCATGAAAGCAGGAGCATTATTTAATTCTTGTGTCCACAAAGAAAGGTCACTTAATAGCTATATAATAAAATATTCAAATTTGCTATTTTTATTATAGTCTTTACAAATCAAATATAAACTTATTTCTATTTTAAAATTTAGATTCTTTTGAATCTATTTTCATTTAAATAAAAAATTTGGCTTATGTATTCCCCATTTTAATGTAAGAAATTATCTTTCCAGGTCTCCAAATAGGAAGGAAAGAACAATTCCTGCACTATGAGATTTCTATTGAACAAACCTAGAGTTGATATCCTGGGATCAGCAGATGTTGTCATGGTTATGTCGCTGGACTCCCATGGAGTCGACTGCAGTCTAAATCCTAGTCCTGGTGCAGTAAAACTCATGCCAGGTGCATGTGCATGTGTGCCCACGTTCCTAAGAGGAAAATGAAGAAGGGATTGTGGCATGGCCATCCCTTCAGGAGGTGATTTCTTGTTTTCTGTCTCTATATCTTTCTCTGTCTCTCCAGTGAGTGTACGCAACCTATAGCAAAAATCTCTCCTGCCCAGGCTGATCCTGTACCATTCCTTACTCCACAGTATATTTTCATTAAATCTGTTGACCAATAATCTAAACTCCAGCAATATAGATCTTGGCTAAACATTCTAATTTCAGCCTCTGGAAACTCAATAAATCTTTATCTATATGAAGTGTTTCACACTTGCAAGTTTAAAGTGTTTGATTTCAAATTAAAGTCCATACTATGACCTAACCATCTCTTTATCACTTGAATTATTATTTTCTTATTCTAGGTTTTTCATTCTCTCCCTAAGAATGGGAACTATCATTTCTTGGTTAGCAAAAAAAAAAAAAAAAAAAAAAAAAAAAAAAACATTTAGAAAAATAAATTTATCTCAGGAGCAGCAGTTGGCATAATAGCTATGTCGCTGGACTCCCATGTAGTCGACCACGGTTCGAGTCCTGGACCTAGTGGCTTAAACGCACGCCGGGACTGTGTGCATACATGCCCAAAATCCCGAGAGGAGAATGGAGGAGAAGGGATTGCAGCATGGCCATCCCCCCTGGGGGGTGATTTCTCGCTTTCTGTCTCTCTGTCTCTCTCTGTCTGGCAAACGCACACGTCCTATAGCAAAAACCTCTCCAAAAAATGAAAAATAAATAAATAAATAATAAATAAATATATCTCAATCAAGACTCTTCAAAAAATTACCCATGACAAATTTTAATGGACTATTACAAGAGGGATCAAAAATTCTGTGACATAAATTAAACTTTAAGATAACAAAAAGAGATATTGTTGAAAAGAGAGAAAATTTTAAAAATTTAAACAAATGAACAAAAAAGAACTATTTAATTTTTAATAACTTTTCCAATAACCATCTTTAAGCCACTACGATTTTCAGAGAATTTGATTAAACATCTTAAGATAGCCTTTTAATATGGATAGCTGCAGAGATCCTCCTCTCCCCATTAAAATGAAAACTTTAAACAAAATACATTTCATAGAGTTTAGTTGAGCAAAGAATGATTCATGAACCAGGCAGCAGTAAGAACCAGAGAGAGTAAAAGAAGCTCTTCTGTGCAATAGGGGCAGTGAACGTTTACCCAGGACACGAAACTAAGCACACAGCTCAAACTATTACTGGAAGCCATTGCCTTCTCAGGAGGTTGCTTGTCATTGGCTGAGACTTGACTACTGGTGAGATCTGGACACTTGCTACAAAAATGATATACTCCTAATTTAGATTTTGATGTTTATATAGTGAGAGATTGCTTAGTAAGAGGTTGCTGTTTGTTACTTAGGAATGCCAAGTACAAAGACAGCCACATGCCCAATTATTTAACAATCCCCTCCTGGGGACCAGCAATTAGCATAATGGCTATGTCCCTGGATTCCCACGTAGTTGGTTCGAGTCTTTGACCTGGTGGCTTAAACTCACACCGGGCGTGTGTGTGTGTGTGCGTGCCCAAGATCCGGAGAGGAGAATGGAGGAGAATGGATTGTGGCGTGGCCATCACCCCTGGGGGGTGATTTCTTGCTTTTTGTCTCTCTGTCTCTCTGTTTTTCTGGCGAGTGCACGCTCCCTACAGCAAAAATACTCTCCAAAAAAAGAAAGCAAAAATCAAAAAAACAAACAAACAAAAAAAACAATCCCCTCCTTGTGGTCAACCTTTTAATTTTGAAATTGACCAAAACCTTGTATATTGATGCCAGTCTAACTCACCATTAGAATGAATTTGTTGGGTCTTTGTATGGAATTCATAAGTCACAATATCAGGTCAGTTAAATGATTCTCTACATCTTTATGTTCTTTTTAAAATGAGACTATTCAATGCATGGTGACTGACTGCACACAAAAACATTTCAGACTCTCGAGAGGATACAGTGGACCAAGGAGACAATTGTGATGACATTCGGGAGGCTAATACCAAGAACCTGAAGTGTACTTTTGAACCAATCAAATTTAAAAAATCAAATTTCAGACGGCATAGACAGTTCAACAGTATTTCGATAGTATTTTGGGGTGTGATAGTAATTGAAGATCACAGTTCACTGTAGAAAGTTCATGTCAATATGTGTGTGTGTAGTCATTTTTGTATTTAGCTTGGTAACATTGTCATAGTAACCTTGAGACTCACTAGAAGAATCATAAAGATGAGAAAATCTTGGAAAATCCAAACTTGCCACCCATCACTTAGGATGCCTATAAACGAATTGTTTTCTGTTTCTGTAAATATAGCATGTGTTTCTTTCCCTTAAAAAATTCTTAATGTTTTCATACCAATGGTATCATTTACATTTTTTCCCCAAATTTTATTTTATTTTATAATTTATCATTTACATTTAATTGTTATACATCTGTGTGACATACAGAATGGCTTTTCAAAGAATGTACGCAGTATGTGATAAATCAAGGATGTTATCATATACTTCTTTCTCAACAAACACTTTTACATTCTTGGATCTGTTACATGCTTTTTGCCTGAGTCCCTCCCACCCTTCTCCCAACCCCCTCCCCAATACAGAGTTTGGTTTGTACACTCAGCCTCTCTATTATGTCTTCAAATATATCAATTTCTGCTATAGGATATAAACATTCAGTGTATATTGGGTGGAAATATATAAAGTTTGTCTTTTATAGTCTGGCTTATTTCACTTAACCTTAAATCTATATTGATCTCCTTTGAATAACTGCTCTTTATGGCTGAATAGTATTCCACAGTGTATATGTGCCACATTTTTTCAAACTAGATATCAGATTTTGAACATTTAGGTTTATTCTATGTCTTAGTCAAATGGTACAGTAAACATTAATGTACAACTATCTTTCCAACTGAGTTATTTCCTATCTTTTGAGTAAATACAAGGAGTGAGATTAGTATCATATGGTAACTTCAACTGCAAATTTTGGAGGAATCTCCATTACACTTTTTTTTTTTTAAAGAATTATTTATTTGGGACTGGCAAGTGGCATGGTGGTTAAGGGCGCTAGACCCCCACATGACTGACTGCAGTTCAAGTCCCAGACCTGATGTCTTCCTTTCTCACTTTTCCTCTCACTCTCTCTCACTTTGTCCCTCTCTGATCAAATTAAAATAGATGAATGAATGAATGAATAAGGTTAAATATAATAATTCTTAAAAATTTATTTATTTAATTATATTTGTTATCATTATTATTTTATAAATTTGCTGTAGGGTATGTGCACTTATGAGAGAGAGAGAAAAAAAAATGAGAAAACCAGCTGCCAGGTCCAGAGCTCAAACTGTGATTAGCCATGTGGGAGTCCAGTGCCTCAACCATCATGCCATCTGCTGGCCCCACTTTATTATCTTTTAAATTAAGCTTCCTACAATAGCAAAACCAGTGGAAAATAAGGTTCAATATTTTGTTTACTTCTACACTATATATAAACCACCAACCGAGACAAAAAAGAGATTTAAAGCTGTGAGATGTTCCATGGAATGCTGTTGAACATGTATGGGAATATAGGAAAAGGAGCTGTCTTTTAACTTCAGGCATTGTCCTGCCTTGGGTTTTGACTCCAGTTGTCTTTTTTTGTGTCTTAGGGAAACAATGCTAATTTTGGCAGAAGGGACAACGGGCAGGAAAAAATGTGACTTCCATTATGATAAATTGTGTTGAATGGTTTCACAGTCCTTTTTTTCCCCTCTCTGTTTTTCATCATGGCTCCCCTTCTGCTACCTATTCTACCTTATTACTTAGCCAGAGTCTGCCTCAGTTGAACTTTAATTCAGTTTTTCCATGATTTTTTTTTTTTTTGGTAATTTTTTCAATTAAATCCTCCAAAAGCAAAAAAAGAGAAATGGAGAAAGAAAGATAGACCATACCTAATAGGGTCCTTACAGCATGGTCCACCTCCAGTCTTCAGTCAGCCCAAGATTATGGGCATGTGTGTACCTGGGGCACTCAGGCGGGGCTCTAGACTTGAACCAGAAACTTTCCTGAGGTAGCATACAAGCATCCTAAGAATATAGTTGGGTATAGGCCCAAAATAAAATAAGTTTTGAGAGACCAGCAGCTGGTGTAATGGCTATGTCACTGGATCCTTATGTAGTCAACTGCGGTTCGAGTATCAGACCCGGTGTCTTAAACTCATGCCGGGCATGTGTGCATGTGTGCCCAAGAGGAGAATGGAGGAGAAGGGATTGCAGCATGGCCATCCCCCCTTGGGAGGTTGATTTCTCGCTTTCTGTCTCTCTGTCTCTCTCTCTGTCTTTCTGGCAGCCCTAAAGCAAAAACCTCTCCCCTCAAAAAAAGAATAAAAAAATAAGTTTTGACATGGAGACCATCTAAAACAAAGGCTTTTTTTTCCAGCCATACTACATTTTAGGGAGAAGATAAGATAATGGATTTTATGGCCCAAAGCTTTTAGAAGAAGAATTTTCTGACCTTGTATCCACTCCAAAATTAAGAGAACAATAACCAGACCCATTCAGCATGTGTACCCCACCACAAGGGAAATGCATTCATGAGCTCCTCCTGAAAACAAGTCTGGGCCAAACACTCCAGCTCCTCCTCAGCAACCCATTTTCTGGAACTGGTCCCTGCTTGAGAGTTCTGTTCTTCTTTCCCTCTCTTAATGAACTCCACTTGCTATCCCCTCTCCATGTCCACGTCTCTAATTCTTCATGAGCATGAGACAAAAACCTGTGTCCCACTGCAGGTGCTGGGCTTAATTACCCCTGCACCATCCCATCCCTGCATCATTGCCATGTGGGATGCCTTATAGAGGGTCCCATTTTACTGCTGCCCCACATGGTGACCCCTTTCATGGGCTTTCTAAATTCCTCTCACAATATACAACTCATTTGTTTAAAAAGAATAACTGGATTCAAATTATGTTTTTAACAAATTGAACAAGTTTATCTACACAGGCGGCCAAAATTTTCTACTAATCTATGTATAAAAGACTTCATCTTTTTCACTTATCTGTTTCCAAATAGTTTCATTTTCTGTTTCTTTTTCCTTTTTCTCCTAATGAATCATATCTCCTAAATTTGCATTTAGGAAAGAATGGCTCTTAGGTAAGACAAGGTAAAAAAGTTGCAACCCAAAGGCACATAGCTCTGACTTAAAGCTTAAATACCATTATTCACTGAAACAAAGAAATAAGTGTATGTAAAAAAAAAAAAAAAAAAAGTCTAATTAAATCAAGATAGCCAGAAAGACACTTCAAATAAAGTAAGACTGATTGTGCAGTTTTAAGCTAGCACTTTTCTATTGTAAAGAGTTTCTACTGATTTCGGTCATCCTTCCCTCTGATGCAGAGAGGAACATGCTTACGAATGGAGATTTCCTTTATGACTATAAATTTCTTTTATAAAAAGATCTCAAAATATCTAGCTGAATTATAGGAAGGTACATTTTGGAGACCAATGCTACTTGGATAGCATCTTAAACCAGCTGCTGTTTTTAACTAGATTACAGAGTTCAGGGCAGAATCCATTAACCAAAAAGATACACAGAGCAATTCCTATGTTCAGAGTTAACATAAATATCAATAGTGCATCTAATCTTGCCTGATACTCAGAAACTGGTTCATCCCTTTTCCATTGATATTTACAAGATTAAGTGACAGACCAATCGTGACAGACCAATCAGATTTTTATTTTTATTTATTTGGTTTTTTTTTAATACTTAGAGGGAGGACTCTAATAACATCATTTGCTTTTTTTCTAAGGACACCCACTTCCTTTTTTAAAAAAATTTTTTTCAGTCCATCCTAAAATATTAAGGAAGGGCTTAGATGTTTGATGCCTTTCTCAATTGTCTCTCGTCTGACTTCTCCAAAACCCAATATCATCTGAATAATTGATTAGGTCAAGGCATTCTGCATTATATATTCCTGCCACGCTTCCAAATTTCTCAGCAAATCTCTGGCATTTCATACGGGACAGGAAAATGTTTTACTATTTCTCTGAGCTCAAGTGTTTGACCAAGGTAAGTGATGGTTAAAGGAGCAGACCTGATTGCCCAGAGCATCTATGTTTCTAAGGCACATGCATATTGGCATGCTCAATCAGGAGGCCCACATCAGATCTGTGCAGCTCACCACACTAAAAGACGAAAACCAGTGAAGAAGAAAAGAAATTTATTCAGTGAGACCAACCTGGGGAGAGCACGAGTCTGAGTCCATAATGTCTCTAGTGTGCTAAGCAAGATATGACGTTTATATAGGGAAAGAAACAAGGGTGAGTAACTGAGGGGGCTTGTCTTCCACAGGACCACAGGAGATATGATAGTGTGGGGGAGCATGGAGGGGGGGCGGTTTTCTTTCCAGGCAGGGAGAGTGGAATGACCGATTTCCTACTCAGCAAGGGATCTAATGAAGTCAGCCAAGACAATTCTTAGATCCTATTGTGAAGCTAGGTATGGCTTGGGCTGATGTAATCTTCTCAGAAGGTCAGATTTGACAGCCTCTTTCCTTCCCTATCTCCACAGCCAGGCATCTATAAAGACTCAGGTTATTGTTAATTTCCATTAGTTAGGCATTCAGTTCCGTTGTGAAGATGGTTTCTATAAGACTTGTGAAGTTGATGCTAGAATATAGGGTGACTGTCACAGGGGAGGTAATGGTGAAGGGGTGATCAGGCCCAGCGTCTGCAGCGGGACGTTGGTTCTTGTTTGATGTTCATGAAGAATTAAGAGACACAGACACTAAGTGGGGGTAGCAAACAGAGAGTTTATTAAAGGAAAGGGATGGAAGAACAGAGCACCCAAGCAGGGAGCGGGTCCCAGAAAGTGGGTTGCCCAGGAGACACTGGGGAAGGGAGTTTTTATCTGGGTCACGGAGGCTTTGTCTTAGCTTATTCTCTCGTGGGTATATTCCCCTCATGGGGTAGGGATGGGATCACATGCTAGATGGGTCTCCTTAGTTCTCTTTATTTTCCAGTGAGTACAAAGGTCAGGATATTCTTAGTCTAAAAAGTTTTAGGCCGTAAAAACCATTATCTTATCTTTCCAGAAATTTGGTAGGGCCGGCCAGGAAAAAGGTCTGTTTTAGGTCATCCTGCCTATGTTACTCACTTAAGTACTGTCTAAGCCATCTCTCCCAAGCAAGGAGCTGAACTGCTCTGTCTCCATCTTAAAACTTCGCCATTTTGTGACTCCATTTTGTGTCTACACCTTAACTATATTTTTAGATTCCCTGTCTCCTACCTCAACTGGAACCCCAGTACCTACACAGGATTGATCAGTGAAGTAACTTGATTTGTGTCTCCCAATCACAAAGAATTGGAGGTGTGGACAAAAGGAGGGGGCAGCAAAGCAAAGTTTATTGAAAGACTCAAGCTCTTGCAATGGAAGGAGTCCTGAAAGCACGTTGCTACTTAGGGCTCTTGTCATGAGTTTTTATTCCAGCTATGAGGAACATGTTCATGCTTTTTCTTCATGAGATTCACATGCTAGTCAGGTTAGTCCTTTAGAAAACCAGTGGTGAATGGTCGTTCATGTCTTTTTCTGAGAGCTTTAGGTCTGGTAGTCAATGCTTGCTCGAGTATGAGAACTTTGGGCCCTAATGCCCATTATCTGTGTTCTGGAATGTGGTGGGAACATGGAAGAAGCCATAATTGCTGTGATTGCTTTAAGTCATGCTGCTCACTATTTGGAACTGAGCTGCAAGCACTTCTTTGTATGAACAAACTTGTGAAAATGATCTCTTGATATGGTTTATAATGCAATTTAAATAGGTATGACGTGATCTTGTGGCCCAAACCCTACTCTGTGTGTTGCCCATCTCCTATCTCAAAGGAAAAGACAAAAGCAAAAGGGAAATTATTTCTGGAGTTTAATCTATTAAGGCAGGTTCTCAAGATTAAGTATAATATAGTCACTTTTGTTCTTTTATGGTTTGGTTGCAATATGCTTTCTTGTCTTCAGTGTGGGAAAGTAACTAAGCGAATAGGTTCATAGATTCAGGGGAGGAAGAAGAAAGGGAGAAAGAAGAGAGAAGATGCGATCAGAGGTAAATCAGGTCACCATAATTTTTTCCCAAGAAATTAATATTACTTTCATTTGCTTTTTTAAAGGAGCCTTTTAGAGAGGAACTTTTTCATTTAGTTAGTCTTTCAGAAGCCTCTGGATGCCAATCCAGAGTCCATCTCTAAAACTAGATCAACAAACCTGGCAAGTAAAAGACATTAGTATTTTTTTTTTAGTTTTTTTTTTTCTTCCTTCATTGAGTGAAACAGATAGGGAAAAGGAGAGACAGAGGCAGCTATCCCCAAGGGGCTTTACACTGTGATCTATTGCACTTAAGCCACCCAAGGTTGTAGACAAACATGCAAGTAGCACATACAGGGAGGTCTTCAGAAGCGAACCTAGAACCTGTGATGTGTGTGAGCCCTGCATACCCTCACGTTGGCACCAAACCTAGAATCCTCTATGTGTGTGAGCCCTGCATACCATCATGTTGGCACCAAACCCAGAACCCTCTATGTGTGTGAGCCTTGCATACCATTGTGTTGAGACTGTGCCACTATCTGGCCCCTAGCTGAAAAACTATACAGAAACATAACAGGGTTTATCTGAATAAAGAACAATTTTTGAATCTGGCAGTACTCTGAACCAGAAGAGGGTTGGAGAGCTCTGCAAGTATTTAAGACAGAATAAGGAATAAAGTACAGAGATAGCTTCACTGAGTAGATGCCCTATCTGGACATGGTCAGGGCCATTGGCTGCAGGTGATTAGCTGAAACTCAGCTGCTCGTGACTGACTAAAATCTAGCTCTTTCCAAAACAATATTCTTGTAAATTGAGTTTGATTTGTTTACACATTAGGTTAAGTTTCAATTTGTTAGTCAGAAAATAACATTTGGAAATAACTTTGGGCAAAATTTAACTTATAATTTATTAATAATATTATATTTACGAACAGGAGTGTTTTTATTTGTTTTAAAGATATATAAAATAACATATAATTAATAATATAATATTGGATATTAACTGATATTACATAATAATTATAATGATATAGTGTAATAAATACATAAATATTAGCATTACATAAAATGAAATTACAGAACTTATCATTTATTCACAACTGTTAACAGAAAACTACTTAGCTTTTGACTATGTCTGAACCTTTACATGTTCATTAAAAAAGTGACTGACACTTTGGTCTTTAGTACACAGAAGTAGAGAAAATATCCTTGAACAGGGAAGATACTATTTCTAAATCCCATCACATTGTTGACTACGATCAGGCTCCTGAAATAACCAGTAATCACTGTTCTTATTTCTTACAGAAAATGATGTTTATGGTCTGTTTCTAATTTTAGAAGATGGAATGTTTATAAGCCGCTCCTAAAAGAAGACCTATTAACAAAGATCGTTAACTAATACAGCACATTAGTATTTTGCTCCAACTTCTTCCTGGTCATGAACTCCTTCCTGACAGGAGAAAATTAAATTAAAATCTCTTTCAACAAAAACGCACTTCAACTTGCAAATGAGCAACTAATTGACCATTGCAGTGATTAAAGTAAAGATATATGGAAGAGATCAACAGCAATATAATAAGTAATAGCAAATTATGAAAAAGGCATTTACTTGCCTTATGTTTGCTGCCAAAAGCAGCCTGGCTGAGAAAATGCCAAAACCTAACATTCTACTACTGACTTGAAAGTATCAAAGCTTTCATGAGGCAAATGATCCATGGAAAGTGACTCCTTAAATTCTGTACTAGCACTAGGCAACGGGCTTGACAAGCATATGTGTTAGGTTCTCTTTTATCTGTTTCATAATTTTTGTGATTGCTGGATGTGACCAGAAATTTTGAAAACATTTAGTCACAGACAATAAAGAAAGAAATCAATGGAAAAGTGCTAAATATATATATATATATGAAAATGTGCCACTTGCCTCTATGTGACAAATCCACTAACTTTGAAAGCTCCCTAAGATTTTCAGGACCAGAAGAGTCAATTTTTTGATTTTTCAGGACTTATTTAACAACACTGATTTGCTATCTCTTATATGGTGTACCTCATTATCTCTCAAATTTGCATAATCACAGAATGCTTGATTAAGGAATGGAAGCTTCGAGTGCAATGGATGTGCATGCATGATTAGCTGTAGGAGGGAATCTGTAATTATGTGGTGTATAAATATACATCTATATACTTTAAACTTTCACAATAAACACAATAAAAGTCTTGACATGTATTTCAAAATTCTTCCAGTCATAACTTCAAAAACCAATACAAAATAAAATAATACATTTAAAAGAAACATAAAGGTCTTGATCACACAATTTTTCAAAGGGTCAATTCATGATATAAATAATATATATTAATAGTCACCATAAAAATTCGGTGATTAATAATAAGACAGTTGAAAACTTTGGTTCAAAGATATTTTTGTGCTGAATTTGCCAATTTATTAGGGATGCAGAAAGAATACTGATGGGATGTCTTAAATCTTCAGGTAATATCAATTTAACTTCATTCAAACTATGTACATTGTTTTACATGATTTTCCTTTCTATACTCCCCCATACTCTTGTACAAATTCCTATAAACACATACCATCCATGACTGCTTCCAGATATCAGTGTGAACTTCACACTGGCTAACTGTATAAAGCAAGAATAATAAACTAGTTTAAATCTATTTTCATACTAGATTTATCCAATTAGCTAAATTTGAATTTCAACCTAAGTATCCTAAAAATAATATGATAGTAGAATTAAAATTTATTTTTATGAGTCAAACTTTCTTTCATGTCCTGGATGATGAGTATTTAAATACTGACCTGGATTTATTTTCAAAGGCATATACTCATCTTTCTTCCACAAATCATGTGATGCAGTGTTCATCTTTACAGTTTTTTCATCGTGTATACTGAGTAATAAGACTGGCAGCCACAGATATTAGACGTTATTTTTCCATGGGATACTGTGTAATGTCACCTGCAATTATTTATTTCTTCATTGCTAGAGAGTGTGTACAGTCACTCAAGAGAGTCAGAAAGAGAGAGAGAGAGGAGAAAGCAACATCACTCCCCTAGTATCGCCTTGGTGAATGGTCATACTGCAATCCCTTCTCCATCTCTGTCCCCTTTTGTGATTCTGGGCACTGCATGCACATATGCCCAGCATGTTTCTAATGCTGTTGGATCCAGCACTCAACCATGTGAATAGCTATGTGGGATCCAGAAGCCTTAATCACCAGGCCATGGAGCTAGCTCACCTGTGATAATTTCAAAAAAAATGCATTTATTTATTTGTTCATAGGGTGTGTACACTTGCTGGAGACAGTGGCAGAGAGAGAGGAAAAGTGAGAAATCATCCCCTGGGGGTGATGACCACACTGTAATCCCTTCTCCTTCATTCTCTTCTTGGAATTTTGAGCATGCATACACCTGTATCTGGCATGATTTTCAAGCCACTGGGTCTGAGACTCGAACTATAGTCAGCTATGTGGGAGTTCAGCATCTTAACCACCAAGCCATCTGCTGACTCCAAAAAATTTAATCTTTTAAAGGTATTGTAAAAATACGTTTTAAAAGTTATTTCATATAGATAGTAGTTCAGCCAGGGACTTGCCATATCACAATCCTCCTGTTTTAGGCTCCAGAGTAGCTGGGCCACAGCTGCGTCTACCACGTCTGGCTTTTAGGTTGAACCAGGTATTGAACTTAGGACTCTCATGTGGCCTCAACCTGTCAAGTAGCAGCATCTACCAGCATATACTACATAACTTAGCCTATTTTGTCTATTAGTATATATTGGGTTGTCAGAAAAGTCATGACACATTTTTGCATAGAAAAAATACATCATGACTTTTCCAAGAACCCAATACATTTATTTTTGAGAGGAAAAATGTTACTCTATACATTTAATTACCTTACCTATTTCCTTGTCTATTGTCATGAACCAGGTATTACTTAATTCTTAACAGTGTAATATTTTACTGATATGAACCTAACAAAACCTCAAATGTTATTTAATTTCCCACCTCACATAGGATTATTGTAATCTGCAAATATTGATAATAAATTTCTTGCCAGGTCATTAATGTTACTCTCTGGAGGAAGTTGATGGTTATGGTTTATGAAAAGTCTTATGTACAAGATCAAAAACAAATATGAAGAAAGGCAAGAATGAAATTCTTCAAGTTGCCAAATGCAATGCTAATTAGATATATAGTCCTATATTACTATAATGCTTACCTCATTGAAGGGAAAATATTACAAAATTATAAGCAGTGAATTAACATAGCTTTATTACATTTGTAGTAATATGTTTATGATGCTAATATTAGTATTAATACTTAGAAAAAGAAATAGATGAAGGTGAAGAAAAAAGTGAATAAGAAGGTTATTCTCATTAATGGCAAAAACAAATACAGAATACAATATTTCAGTTTTTTCTTAAAGATTATATATAGTTGGTGGTTTGGTGGTTGATTTTTCTTTAGGCATTATGTAAAATACTTTTTATGTATGAAATTATTTAATCCTGATGTCATTTACATTTACAGTCATTGTTACACCTGTGTTTATTAAGGTAGGAAAACTATGGCTTTGGGGAGAAGCCTTATAGTTACTGATTTCATTTCATTACAGAGTTTGAATTAATACTTGCTTCTGTTACATTCTAAACTGTCCTCTTGAATTGTATATTTTATACATTCTTGGATGGTGTTAACTTGCTCAATTTATTTTAGCAAAATAAAGCATGAATTGCTTATCCAGGAAATTTGTGTACACTTTATCTTAAGATAAAACTTGAGAAAAGTAGTTATGAACTCAACAAGGTTTTTCTTACTCAAATGTCAAACATGTATAAATATAAAATCAAAGGATATTAAAAGTTATTCATTTCAATTACAGGAAATTGTTTTTACTACTATAATTAACATAAACATTTTGCCAAATGTTACTTTTGTACCCTATTATTAAAGTATGTATCAGCATTAGGTAGCATTAGGAAACAGTCTTTTCTTTTTTTTTTTTTTTTCGTGAGGTTTTTGCTATAGGGTGCATGTGCTCACCAGAAAGAGAGAGACAGAAAGCAAGAAATCACCTCCCAGGGGAGATGGTCAGGCCTCAATCCCTTCTCCTCCATTCTCCTCTCGGAATCTTGGGCACGCACGCACACATGCCCAGTGTGAGTTTAAGCCATCAGGTCCGGGACTCGAGCCATGGTCGACTACATGGGAGTCCACAAACATACCATTACGCCAACTGCTGGTCCCAGAAACAGTCTTCTGTCTAAATCAATGGGGCTTTCAGAATTTCATACAATGATTTTGCTAATAAACTTTCATACTCCTTAAAAGAATGATAACTGTTGGGGGGCCAGCAAGTGGCATGGTGGTTAAGGTGCTGGACTCCCACATTGCTGACCACAATTTGAGTCCTGAACCTAGTGTCTTGCTTTTTCACTTTTTCTCTCCTCTCTCTTTGTCTCTCTGGTCAAATTAAAAAATAATAATAATAAATAAAATAATTCTTAAAAATAAAGAATGATAACTGTAGGAAAATGGCAAAAATAAAATTAAAAGTCTTCTCCATTGCTTGGAAGTTAAAATAATTATACAAAATAAAAATTGTTACCTATTAAGACCATATGCTGCACAAGATATTCTTGTTGATGTCAACAGGCGTTCCAGTGAGGATGTAGGCAACATATGGGCCTGGCATTTTGTTAATTAAAAACAATGTTTTGCTACATTGATGTGTGTTCCGAAGAGAGATTCCTAGAGCATAACTCCAAGTTGCTGAGTTCAGGCTTTTAAGAGGTCAACAATTGTTCAGTTCAGTGTTAGATTTGAAACTGTAATGTAGCACAAAAATATCCTATTAAGAATGATAAAACTTTATTTAAAAGATTTCATTGTGGTAGCTGGAATTCATTCTAAGTAAGTCCCTAGTCTACTGAAAGTTTACTGCTAAACTGTTTCTAAGGTTAGAACTGAGGACTGAAGAGTTCTAGTACCTATTCTGATATATTTTTAAGTTCGTGTGATGTTTTTTTGTGTTACACTGACTACAAAAATTGTGCTAATTCTCCATGTCTTTCACTGTCCTCCTTCCCCTAGAGGATACTATTTCTTCTCCTAGTGAATCTGAGATGGACCTTTGACTGACTATGCTTAATCGAGTACAGTGAAAGCGATGAAGTTCCAATATCAAATTTGGGTCTAAAAGCCTTTATTGCTTTAGTACTTCTATTTCTTCTCTTAGACTTCTGTCTGGTTGAAACTCCTGGAAAGAGCATGTGCAGCAGATTCAAGTTAATTTTAAACGTGCCTTAAAATCTAATCTGCCGATGAATGGGTGAGTACCAATGTGAAGCACAGTGCAGCAGGCCGGTAAACTTAAGGGCAATAAAAAATGCTTGTTGTTTAAGCCTTTGAATGTTGGAGTATTTTTTTATGCAGCAACGTGCTTCTACAATATTATTTTCTCTTCTCCAAATAAATGACACATCAATTTTTTTAAGGTTTTCTGCCATAGGGTACAAGGGCTCACCAAAGGGAGACAGAGACAGAAAGAGAGAAAGTGAGAAATCACCATCTAGGGGCATGGCCACACTGCAATCCTTTCTCCTCCTTTCTTCTCTCGGGATTGTGGGCATGCACATACATGTGCTGGGTATGATTTTCAAGCTGTCAGGTCCAGACTCAAACTGTGGTCTGGCATGTGGGAATCCAGTGCCTTAACCGCTACTCCATCTGCTGGCCCCAGCACAACAGTTTTTGAGTTACATTAGTTTGCAGCAATACACAAAGGCTATAGAAGCTCAAACTTGGGAGTATGACCATAGTGTTCACATGTACCGCCAGGAGAAGGGCTGAGAGGTGGCAGAGTGTACGCGGTTACAGTATCGGTTATGGACTCAGCTAGAGCTAGGTTCCACTTAGCCTCGCCATTGAAGGATTGCCTTTACCAGTCTAGGTCAAACAGACCTTTTGCTTCTTCCTGAGCTAAACCTAATTATTCTATTGCAATTTTGACTAAATAAAAGTGTTGTTTTATGCACATTTTTCAAAGCAAAGCTTTGAAATGTGTTTAAATAACTTCCTAGGTTTTGACTTAGGTCTATATAGAAAATTGACCTTAAAGCCTAAACACATCTTAACTATTTCTGTTATAGGTGACTGGTAGACAGCTACCATTGTAGAGAAAAACAATATGGGTGAAAGATACAGACTCGTGTTGCATTTGATAAATTAAATCTGGAACCCCAGTACTGAACACAAGTTCAACTTATTCTGGAAAACCAGTACCCCATAGACAGGTGTTAGTGGAGAAGAAAGGCAGCTTTATTCAGGAAGCCAGCAACATAGGGAAAAATCATGCACTAGCATTTTTAAAGGGGACTAGTGAGGGTCTACATGTGGCGTTGCAGGACTTACGATGATAAAATCTGCTCAGCCAGCCATGTGGGAGAGGGCTGGTAGCAACTTTTCCTTCCCTGTCTTCTTTGCCCAGTGTCTGCAAAAACTCAGCTAGGTTAGTACTAACTTTCATTAGTTAGCCATTAGGTTAATCCATTGTGGGGGAGGCAAAAGGTTAAACCCTGGAAGCTTCATTGTGAAGGGAGTGAAGGACAAGTTTAAGACAGATTTCCCTAAAGGTTAATCTGTTAAGATGAACTTCAAGACTAAGTACAGTATAGAGTCAATTTGGGTCTCTTATGGCTCAGTTACAATAGCAATTGCAGAATATATATATATATATATATATATATATATATATATATATATATATATGTATATATATGTATATACACACACATGCCTTGCAATTTACATGAATATTGAGCATCATGAAAATTAGCCTGAGAAAAAAATATCTGTGTCTCACAAGAGAAAAAAAGGTTACAACATACATACCAAAAGAAGTTGCTTTTGCTTTTACAGTAAGCCAAGCCAGTCATCAATGACAATACTTTCTGTGTAGATATGTCAGTATCATTTATTTGTCTTGAGGCAGCAAGAAATGGCTTAGAAGACTACATGAGTTAGGTACACTACATATGTGGGTACTATGATTGGAAAATGTATATGAATTGCTCTACTTTCCATTGTAGAAATTCAATGAGATGTGTAGCTTTACTGAAATCCACTCACACCTAAAACAGTGATCTAATAGTGTGAACATGTGCATCCACCCAGCACAGCACAGAGAAGACCTGATGCCATTCTTGTATTTTCAAACTTCCAGTTGTTCAGAATCTCTACATATCAAAACTTTCCTGCCCCCTTTCTTCTTTCCTTGTTTTCTTTTTTCTTCCCTTATTCCTTTCTTTTTCTTCTATCTTTTCCTTCTTTCTTTTCCTTCCCTTCTTTCATTTTCTTCCTTCCTGCCTGCCTTCCTTCCTCCAGTAAGTAGCATTGATAAACTGTCTCACATGCCTGTTATTGAGTGTTTGTTTAGGAGGGAACCTCTTTAATCCATATCACATGGTTTGTTTCCCCACATGCTGTTTGCATCAGAAACACCAAAGAACTAAAAAAGAAACAAAGAGGAAAAAAGGTAAATCTTCCATAACATTTGCCAAGATTTATAATCTCTAATTGACCCTTAATCGTCAGTGGACTACAGCAGTTACCATGTATGAAGAGTTCCTGGCCCTGTTCCCTTTACAGTAATTCAGCAGACGGGAAGGAACAGCACACACGTGTGGCCAACAGCCAACGTGAGAAAGCAGGTCTTCTGAGGGCACCAAATACAGCTTGGGAAGAGACTACTACTTTGTCTTAGGAAATGTCAAACTTAAAATAGCTCTTTTTTCTTTTTGTTTAATTTTTTTTTTTTTGGGGGAACTCTGTTAAAGAACTAGATAGCATCGTACTCTGGCTATTGTAGTTACATTATTTTAGGTGAAGTACATTTATTCAGGAGAGTATGTAGCATTCATTATGTGGGGATCCAAAGCAGGCCATGGCAAATAAGCTTTCTTCGAGATATTTCTGAGATAACTTTTCAGAAGACCTATAGACACAAGAGTAAACTTGATAATCTTTGTGAAAGAAACTTAAATTTATTTACATTAAAAAAAATCAGATTCAAGCAGGCTTTATTGATGCTATCTCCTTAAATTTCTTGGAGTAGAAAGATCAGAGGCTTGACACCTGGTCAAGGAAGACGAAATTCTTGAATTTCCTCCCCCTCCCAGGTAGCTTACCGCAGAACTTTCTCTTTTCTATAAGGTATACACTCTTCAGTCATTTGACTTTTGACTTTTTTGAACCAAAAATTGTATGGTTTCTATGTGGGGCCTTTTTGTTTGTTTGTTTGGTTTTAGTTTGTTTGTTTGTTTTCTCTAAGGCATGTGTGTTGAGAAAAAAAGAGAGGGAAAGTGAGAAATCTCACTCTAGGGGGATGACCATACCAAAATCCCTTCCATTCTCCTCTTGAGATTTGGGGCACACACTCATACATGCCCAACATGATTTTCAAGCTGCTGGATCCAGGACTTGAACCGCAGTCAGCCATGTTAAAGTCTAGAGCGTAACTACTATACCATCTGCTGCCTGCCCCCCACTAAAGCCCTGCCTGAATTTTAAGCCGCACATCTAGTATTGAACCATGGAATTGGCCATGGACGATCCAGCACCTTAACCACCATACTACCTGCTTGCCAATTTGTCTGGAAATTTTTATTTTAAATAAATTTGTCTTTCTTTTATCTTATTAATCTGCCTATTTTTCAGTGATTTCTCAAGAAACTCAAAGGAAAAATTCTATCACTCCTCCAATTATGATTTGTTAACATAGAAAATCAGATATACTTCACATATTATAATTGCATGTCTAGCCAAGTTTTACTTTGTCTTATAATAATTCTGACGATATTTTATTTCAAAAAGCTAAATTAAAACTGAAATGTGTGATATATATTAACGCCAAAGCCTTTTTTCTAGGTGAATATTACTATATAGATTGAGCATTTTGACTCTCAGATAATAGAGGATAATGCCTACTGAAAGGCAAAATAATTAAGATAAATTATTTTATATTTTGGACCTATTCCTCTGCTTTACAAAATAAAAGTAAATGATTATCCTCAAGCATCTAGAAAAAAGAATCTGCTAGAACAATTTGCCAGAAAATCACAAATTCTTTCATTTATTTTCATAAAATGCACAAGGCAGTCATCTCTTCTTGGCACATCCCCCTTTATTTCACTTTAACAAATGCTCATTTACTTGGCCAAAATACAAGGACTTTAGGACATAAGAATCAGTCCTAGGAGCTGTCCCATATCCTAGTGGCTAAGGGGAACCAGATCCCACATGGCTGACCATGGTTCAAATCTCAGCTCTGCCAGTTTGAAAAGGTATTAGGAACATGTGTGCATGCGTACGTGCCCCAGTAATGTGGGCAGTTAGGTCTCAGGCCCAACTCCGGGGCCGATCTCGGGGCTTCAAGCTGACCAGGTTCTTGTCTCATGTTCAAGAAGAATTAGAGACGGGACACAGAGAAGGAATAGGAAGTGACATTTATTGAGAGAGAAGAAGAAAAGAAAGAGCTCCCAAGCAGGAGGGGTCTCAGAACGAGTTGCCAAGACTCTGGTGGTCTGGATCTCAGGTTTATCGTCTAGCCAAGAGACGCCTTGCATGTGTGTTTCTTGGTGATAGAGCTTCCGCGTAGGTTGTTAATTTAGGATGAATGTTTTTTTCAGTTAACTTTGAAGGCTCAGAGACTGTTGAATTTAGGATTTATTGCCCTGGAGCCATGAAGTCTTAAATCCTCTAGTTTTCTGGGGGTAAAAAAAGATAGTAAACCTCCCATATGATCTGTGTGCTCCAGGCTATGACAATTGGTGTCTGTTTTTTGCCTGATTAAGTCTCATATCAAAGAGTCCTAAATTCTTTAGTAGCAAGATCTATGTCTCTATAGGTCAAAGGAACATAACAACTCTATGGGGAAAAAAAGGGAAAAGAAAAACATGCCATGGCTGCTCAACATGGCAGACAGCGGCTCTCCTCTCAGGATTCCTGCCCTATATACCTACTCACTGGATCTAATTCCTGTCTCAGCAGATCCCAAGAAGATAGAGAAAAGGAGAAGGGATGATAGTGTGACCGCACATCATTGGATGGTGCTTTCTTCTCCCTGTCTTTCTCTGTCTCTCTGCTGCTCTCTGCAAGTGCATGGGCCCTCCAGCAATTAAAAATCAAAAAGTCATTCCTACACTAGCAAGCAAAAGTTTGTCCCAAACCGTTCATTCAGTGATGGGAAATTTAGTTCCATGTATTTAGCACATCAGGGTTTACTTGAAACAGGTGACAGATGGATGAGAAAGAGCGCTAGCCCTGTGATTGGAATTCGGGCTTCAATTCTCAAAGCTCTGAGATCCTCGGCAAGTTTTTCAATTGCTTTGAGCCTAAGTTACTATAGGGGAAAAATATCTCAATTTCAAGATTTAAATGTATGAGTATGTCTTATATGGCTGGCATAATTGGATAGTCTAAACAAGTTGACTGATACTCTATAAATAATCAATAAATTTCAGTCTCCCTCCTCTCATAGGTAAATAGTGCTAATATGAGAAACTTATCTAACAGTACCTTTCTCCATAAAAACATGGAAATACTAGAAATCCAAGAGTGATTTTGATGGCAAAATAATTAAGAAAATAAGATATAGTGACCAGCAGATGACATGGTGGTTAAAGTGTTGAACTCCTACACGGCCAACTGTGATTCTAGTTTTGGGCCTGACGGCTTGAAAATCTCACACGAGGTGTGTGTGCATGCCTAAAATCCCAAGAAGAGAAAGGATTATAGCGTGGCCATCCTCCCTGGGGGGGCATTTCTCACTGTCTCTCTCTGGTGAACATACATGCCCTATAGCAAAACCTAAAAAAAAAAAAAAAAAAAAAAGATACACATAAATTTTGCTATTTACATGCCTAATTTACTAAACCAAGTGACTGTAATTTGGAGAAAGAACAATAAAAATGTGTGAAAGCAGGAGAGGGTTTTGGAATCAGTACCTAATAAAATGTTTAGTCTGTTAAAATTATAATTTATTTTACTTATTTTATTGTAATATATTTATGTATTAAATTTTAAATCTATCACTATCTTTTTAAAAAAAATTGTGATAGGGCACATGTGCTCTCTACAGAGAGACAGAAAGAGAAGGAACATGAGAAATGACCCCTTCCCCAATCTCCTCTCCAGAGTTTTGGATGCACACCACATGCATCCGGGGTGTTTTTCAAGCTGCTGAGTCGGGGACTGGAACTGAAGAGCCACCCTGTGGGACTCATACCCTTAACCACCACACCATCTGCTAACCCTGGACGCATAACTGTCTTAATAAGAAAAAACTGTATGTGAATTTCCTCAACATGTCACTCACATATCTACAATAATATAAGACTCAAGACAAATGTATTTTATTCTAGAAATTGTAGTTAAATGTAAAGTGTCTTTTTGAGTGCTTTTCATTTTTAATATTCTTACTTTTTCAATTTTGAATGTTAACTTTCTGAGTTTTCACTAGCATGAGATATGTTCTTTTTTTCATTCTAACTCTAACAGTGTTCTTTTTCAGATATTTTTTGAGCATTGGCAAGTATGTTAATTTATGAAGATATGAAGCATCATATATAATATGAATTGGTTCTTCTATTATTATGAATCAGAATAATAAAAAAACACCTAACAATGTAAGAATATATATGTATAATATATACATATATGATATCTCTAGCATATATACTCTTAAATATAATTTATGATGAATATCTGAAACTATAACCTCATAAACTATTTTAATTATTTTTTAAAATTATGATTTTAAATTAAAATGAATAAGGAATGTTGGTGGACCCATAATTATCAAAGTATCAATAAAACACACACAAAAATCCTTTATGAAAAGTATATGGTTTAAAATTTTAATTTTTATTAATGTTTTAAGCTCAAAACACATTTGGCCATAAAACTGTATGGCATAGAACATGATTTGTTGCCCTACTTTATAAAAAATTTAATGTAACTGTCCATTGCTTACATAAGAAACTAGAAGACAATATTATATTAATTCAGTGATTGTAAATGAAAAAAACTAGAATTGTATTGAGTTGGATTATTACAAAAGAGGAATCCATTTAATACTATCTCTTACACTCTCACCCGGGGTAAAGCCTAGCCTTCAGACTAAATTAGAAGCAGAACTAAAATAGCATTAGGATTTTCTCTGCAAACCTTTCCCTGAAGCTCTCTGGACATTTTATTTTTCTTCCTTTGTGACAGAGAACAAAGGTTTATTATTCCCGTTCTACACAGGAAGACACCATCAGTCCCAGCTCTGAGTTTACATTTCCTCCTTTCCCTATGTCTTTGTTCTTCTATCCCCGGAGTATTGGCTCTGGGTCTGCCCTGGGGCAGTGAGAGGCATCCGTTTGAGCAGTATCTTATTTAAGGACTAGGCTCTTCTGCATTGGCCTTGTACTTGGAAACTCCAGAGCAGCTGGTCGTGCTGTGGGAGGGGTACATTGGGAAGCCTCTCTCAATACTTAGCCAAGTAAATGAGAAAGAGCTCAAGCAGACAGCAATGAGGAGAATGGTAACTAGAGATGGTACTTTGGAGAAGTGGCCTCTTCAAGAATAGCACAAGTTAGGACAGTAGAACCAGTGGCAGAAGGAAAGAAATGAAATGAAAACAAAACAAAATAAAAAAGGCAAAAGCAAACAAAGAATGCTTATATATAGGATGGCGGTCTCTCACTTGTCTTACCAGCTGAAGTGTTCTCAGTGTACGGTTCACACCAGCTTTACAAGTACCGTACTTCATTAAGCACTTGCCTAGAATACATCACCCTCATTCAAAAAACAAACAATTTTCTTACATAAATTTTCATAATAACATAGCTGTTTTCCCATTGTAAACCTGATAAAAATAGTTGAAAGTAAATTGATATCTCATTTATTACTCTCCCAAATTATAAATAGAAGAGACTTGATAACAATTGGCCACATTAAATTTATCTCATAAGTTTTTTAAAGGCAGATCTCAAATAGTGGTAAAACAGAATTCTCAGTATGCCGTTAGCCTAACTTTCATTCCCCTATAGGCTCCCAGCTGAAAATAAAGTCCAGTTTGCTTTCTTATCTGCTTCCAGTAGAACAGAAAAGAAAGATTGCTAATCTTTTGTACAACAAGGTTAAGAGAACATATCACACCTTTTTCTAAAAGAACCAGATACCTCCTGCCAGAAAATGTATCCTTTTTTTTTTTTTTAGAAAGATTTTTGCTATACGGTGCACGTACTCACCAGAGAGACAGAGACAGAGAGAAAGAAAACAAGAAATCACTCCCCAGAGGGTTGGCCATGCTACAGTCTCTTCTCCTCCATTCTCCTCTCAAGATTTTGGGCATGCACGCATACACACATAGCACATAGTATGAGTTTTATGCCACTGGATCCAGGACTTGAACCAGGTCGACTATGTGGGAGTCCAGCAACTTAACCAGTCCACCATCAGCTGGTTCCAGAAAATGTATCTTTGAAGTTATCAGGAATTGTCTTAAATTCCATCCCCAAATTTGAGAATTAGAGGACTCTGGGCTGCCTTTGAGGATATATAAATGGAAGACCCATATGGAAAGGTTGTTGGTTTATGTCCAGAAACCTCCCTGAATATGTGGGGCACATGTGTGCCTATGATCCAAGTCTCCGTGGGCTGGGGGTGGATTGTGGCGTTGAGATCCTGTCAGGGAGCTGTGTCTCTGTCTCTCTCACTCATGGAATAAATAAAAATGAACCTTAGGGAAAAAATGAAATTCTGGGTATATGCCTCTAGGTGTTAATTATATGAGTTGTATCTGGGTCCCAGATTTATGTATTTAATATGAAGCCAAGCAACTCCTATACAGGGAGTTAGAAGAACATATTCCTGGGTTTATTGCCACAAATAGGATTAACAGCATGTGAGTTAGACACGGTATCCTTCCATTTTAATGATGGGAAACTATGGAAAGATAATGGCCTGTCCGATGTCCCAACATGGGTATGGGTTAGTTTCAGAATTCAAGTAGAAATATTCTGACTTCGAATTCTTTGCTACCACCCACTATATATTGAAGATATGAGTGAAAGGAGCCTTCATAGAGTCATGGGTATAATCGATTCAACGACAATTCAAGATTATGTGTGGGTACCTCTGTCAAAACTGTTCACTATTTTGGAATCTAAGATACAAATAGTCTTCTTAGTGTCTCAAATTTCTTGTAATCAAAGAATAAAAGAGAATATTAAGTTCATAGGGAATGTAACTGATCATGTCAGTGCAGACTGAATTCCTCTCGTCCATCCACCCTTCACAGGGAAGGCGTGGCTAAAAAACTCTTAAGAATAAAGAAAGAATCTAGTAAAATGACACAGAATCATGGGAACAAGAGAATAATGAGACTGAAAGTGAGAACAAGACCACTCCAATAAAGCACCGAAGCGGGGCTTACCACAGGGTTTCCCCATGTGCTGTCACAGCTCGGGTAGTCGGTGATCCCCAGGCACTCCCAGCTTCAACGCCATGCTTGCTCAGCTTCATCTTGTACTCCGTGTTCTGGGGCTGGGGCATTCAAAAGGATCAGCAAGTGGTGTAGCAGGGATGTCTCTGGACTCCCACATGGATGACCCTAGTTCAAGTCCTGGACCCAATGACGTAAAACTCACACTAGGCACATTTTCGTGTGTGCCCAAGACCCCAGGAGGAGAATGAATGAGAAAGGATTGTGGCATGGCCATCCCCCTGGGGGGTGAATTCTCATTTTCTGTCTCTCTGTCAAACAAACATGGCCTAATGCAAAAATCTCTCTCAAAAGAAGAAAAAGAAAGACATTCACAGGGGCTATCCCTGGAGTACGAACAGCTTAGTACGAACAGCTTTGCCCGAACTCTCAGAAACAATCTATCTTAACAAGCCAGCTAGGTTGGAGAGGCAAAATAGCTTTTTATACAACATAGATAGGAGAAATGAGTGCTGACAAGGTGTCATTGGTATTTAAGAAATAGGGCTAGTCCGTCAGTCACACTCTTACAAAATGTGAACTGTTTTCTATCTGCTCTGCAGAGACGGTAGTATTTTTTATTTTTTATTTTTTTTTTTTAGTTATATGAAATAGATCTGGTAAAATGCCAGTAGGAAGTACTGAATTTACTTGGCAAATTTATATCACTTCCATCAAGCTATTAAAAAAGAAAAAGCTTGCAAAATTTCCAGAGTTTTCATCAGTTCTGTATTTATAATTTGAAATGTATTTCATCATATAAAAGTGTTTGGAAAATATCAACATTCGCATATGGCATATTAAGTTTCAAATGGAATTTAAAAATTTTAGTCCCCTTGATCTCTGAACTCCTGGGAAAGATGTCCATCTACAGTTAATATCACCCAGAAATAAACTTTCTATTTTCTTTTCAGCAGCTCAGAGTTCAACTTCCTGGATCTTCGCTGATACATCAGGACCTTCGCTAACAGTGGAAACTGCAGCAGTAACACTTTCCAGCCCTCACCAAGTATATGCATGTCTCAAAAAGAGCTGTTACATGATGATTAAACTCTTATAACCCTGTAAGCTCTCTCTGAGTGGGTAATGAAAAAAAGCTGAGGAGAAACATATTTCCCTATTGTCAAGCCAGCATTATTTATTGGGAACAGTTTGAACTCGATTTCCTAGCACTTTAATAAAAGAAGGCCGTTATTAATTTTTCTATATGTCTTTGTTTATGTGCTGATTAATTGCAATGGAAAATAAAGAGTTTCCTTCCAGCATGCTCAGTGATCTCCTTCTTCTTGAATTTCTATTTCCCATATGTAGGTAAAAATCAAAAGCCATATTTACCACATGCCAAAAAAATAATAATGAAGTGTGCTGTCCAATCAAGATCCATGGCTTACACACTGTGTGAGGATTTTGTTTCCCAACTCTAAATAGACAAACTGGATATGCTTTAATCAGTTTTGTTTTCATAGGCTTCAGAGTCCTTTTTTAATTAGCATAATGAACAAATAATTTCTTCCATCTCTTCCTTGTCTTCTAGAAGAGTTCATTAAACTGATTGCATTTATCTTGTTAAAGAAGAACTTTCATTTCACCCTAACTTTGATTTAGTGTCATAAAATTTAGCACTTAGGACAATAGAAACACAGAAGATGCCCAATTTTTCAAATTTTTTAGTCTAAATCCTTTTGTGAGCTGAAGGAATTTTCCTTACTATGCATTGCAATGAGTCTATATAAAAACCTCTATGGAATACAACACCAGTTTATAAATCTTCTGGCTTTCTAGTTACGTGAATATCCTAGTCTTTCTGTTTTCACACAGTCAGATTCTACCTCTTGAGGTTGGTTGAATGGAATAAATTATTAGGAAACGTTTGCTAGAGTAAAGCCACGATTTTGTTACTGACATTGTTGTTAATCACAGGGTGATTGAGGCTGTTCGTTTCGATTCTTTAGTAGAGTTGCTTGAAATTCTCTTTTGCTTTTGCTGTTAACATTGATCTCCTATGAGACCTAATGAATGTACCTTCTTGTTTATGTCATATTATATATGTACATGAAATACATGGACATATATTTACATTATGTGCTACAGTCATATGACGCCTAGATCCTCTTTTTTTTTATTTCCCTGGGGACATTTCTGCTACAGGGCATATGCACTTGCCAGAAAGACAGAGAGACAGAAAGTGAGAAATCACCCCCCAGGGGGGATAGCCATGCCACAATCCCTTCTCCTCCATTCTCTTCTCAGAATCTTGGGCACACACATGCACTAGTCTTGAATTTAAGCCACCAGGTCCAGAACTAGAACCGTGGTCAACTACCTGGGAGTCCAGTGACATAGCCATTATGCCAATTGATGGTCCCTGACTCCTAGATCTTAACACTGGCATTGCTACTGGTTAATATTTCTTCCTTAGCAAACAGCTTAAAACTCTCTCTGACAACAACTTGCCTTGTAAATGTAATTAGGCATAACTGACTTTTCAGCTATTCTGGTAGGGTGATCCCATTCAGCTTTTTACTTTGATATAATGCTAGATGTCGTACATAGCGAAACCACTCATAACATCGTGAAATTTTCTCAGCTTGGCTGGTGAGTGTAAAGAGTTAATACGTATAAAAAACAAACATGATCTCTATATGAAAAAAATTCAGAATTTTAAGGGCTATCCAATTGCCCTGTTCTGAAATTTAATCCACGAGATACTTCTGAAAAGGTGGCCAAGTACAGATAGCTTAACCATATACAAAATGTGTCAACCGAGAGAGAAGTTAAGAGGTAATTGCTGAGTGTCCACAAAAAACGTGTGCATTGTGAGGGCTCTCTCTGTGTCCTAGTCAGGACACGTTTTTGAAAAATAATGTTTGCAAGCTTCTAGAGTCTCGCGTGAGCCCATTACAACATGAGAGATAGCTTGTCTTTTAGGTAAATAAGTATTTTCTTAAGGCTCGAAAATACAATCATATTATCCATGCCAGTAGATCCTCAGCTCATGCACTTATTATTTCGTAAGTTATGAGTTTATTAAATTCCGTTTAATAAACATTCATGTTTCGAATGTGACAGTTAGTGGTGTAGACAACCTCAGGTGTAAAAAGCGGGATCCCTAATCTCAGAAATAATTAGAAATGCCTCAGTCTACTGAGAGTGGTCATGAGCAGCAGTCAGAGACTGTTAATTTGAACAGCCCCCCATCACCTGATACTTAACCACAGATGTCATGGCCAATATTCAGGAAATTAGGCCGAAAATGGTCTCTACTGAGTTAAATGTGAGTAGTAGAGACTTACAGATTTTATTTACTTTTTAATCAGAAATAGACACAGGAAGTTGTTTTCTTTTTTCCTTTCTGTGTGTTTCCACTTATCTTGTTCCATTTCCTCATTTAACATCCCTTGTAACGATTCCTTTTAAACCTCTGTATCTTTTGAAGACTTGATATTTTTTCATCATACTGAATAGAAATAATTTCAAAAGTGAGTATGTTTTCTTTTCTCTTTTATTTTTTAAAAGAAATTTTTGCCTTAGGGCACGTGCCCTCACCGGAGAGAGAGAGAGAGGGAGAGAGAGAGAGGGAGAGAGAAAGAGAGAGACAGTGAGATGGAAAGTGAGAAATCACGCCCCAAGGGGGATGGCCACACCGCAATCCCTTCTCCTGCATTCTCTTCCAGGAGGTCTTTGAAGTTAAAACTATGTTCCTAAAATTGCTGAGATGTTTGTCTTTTCCACTGTTTTGTGCTTCTTACTGACTGTATCAAAGCAATGGCTGTGACCATTTCCTGGCATGGTAGTTAAGGTGGTTGGATCCCATATGGCCAGTCCATAGGCCTGCTGGTGTAGAAAGCACTCCAGGAGTGTGTGAGTGTATGCCCAAAACCCCAAAAGGAGAAATTAAAGAGAAGGGATTATGGGGTGACTGTCCCTATAAGCAGAAAGCTTTCTGACTTTCCCTCTGTCTCTCTCCAGTGAACAAAATTTTGAAAAGCAAATTAAAAAATAAATAAATACAAAGCAAAGCCTATTTAATAGGGTGGGGATTAGGGTGAAGAGGCTAAATCATATGTCAAGTAAAACATTCAAGGGAGACCAAAAAACTCAGTAATAAAAATAAATACTTGAGTCATAATTTTAAAAATCAAAGTTAACTCCAATGATCATATAAAGCAAAACAACCAAATTTAAAATTAAGGCCAATGCTATGCTGAGCCAGACTGAAGACTAAGAAAATAAATAGTACTTTAGTATTTTAGAACTATGAGAACATTCTGAAAATAAATTAAGCATTGATAATACATAAAACAGATATTAACCATCGAAAAATATACATTAAATATACATAAAACACATATACACACATATAATTCACTCAAGATTTTTAGTCATTAGTGATTAAAATAACTGGGGGAGGTAGAGTCACTTGGTGTCATGCTGGTTAAGTTCGCTTATCTCCCACTGCCAACTTTGTGATTTGAGTCCCAGACCTGGCATCTTGAAAAACATGCCAGGAGTATGTGTGTGCATGCCCCAAATCACAAGAGGAGAATGGAGGGAGGGACTGTGATGTGGCCACTCCCCAGGGAGTGATCTCTCTCTCTCTCTCTCTCTCTGGGGAGTGCATGTGCCTTAAAATAAATTTTTAAAATGATAATAATAAAAGTTTATTGGGTGACAACATTTATGATGGTAATGACACAAAATTGTATTAATCTTTGTATTCATCACCACAAGGCAACCTTCCAAAAACAAAACAAAACAAAACAAAACAAAAACAGAAACAATCTTTTATTTAAAAATGGCGACATGGTGGTTCAGGCGTTGGACTCCCACATGGCTGACCATGGTTTGAATCCAGGCTTGCTTTTTCACTTTCCCTCTCTCTCTCTCTCTGTCTCTCTCTGGTCAACTTGTGTGCCCTATAACAAATTGAAAAATGATGATAATTTTTTTTTTAAAAATATAAAAATCAGTGTAGTTGAGGTCGGCAGGTTGCACAGTGGCTAGAGTGTTGGACTCCCACATGGTCAACCACTGTTCCAGTCCCAAGCCTGGTGACTTACTCTCTCACTTTCCCTCACTCTCTCTGGTGAGCTCACGTGTCCTCGAAAGTTACAAATAATGATAAATAAATTTGAATAAATAATTATTTTTAAAAATCAGTGTAGTCAATGAAGTAGATTAAACTACAGTCCTTCAATACATGTTTCTAATGCTGTGTGTGACAGACAAATGGGAACACTGTATAAACAATGCATACCTGTCCCGGCCCGCGGGACAATCGAGCAGGGTGCCTGAGTGAGAGAGCGGAGGTTTGGAACCGGCGCATCGTCACAGCACGGGAGCGACACAGTGTCACAGCTCAAGATGGTACGCAGTCGCTCGTTTATTGAGGGCCAGAGAACATTCTTATATACACAGGGTAGGAAGCTGGTCGTACAATGACGGATGCAATTCTACAACCACCGATTGGTTGCTGCATTAAAGGGTAAAGCCAGGAGGTGAGGTAAAAAGGGGTCAGGAATTGTCGCGGACCTGACTGAGGACCTGCCTGAATGAGGAAGTCTCAGGGTGAATTGTCTACTCCCGGGACAAGGATACTTGAAGGTCCTTGTATGAAGATCATGTCAGCCATTTTGGTGCATGTGGCTTCCTACACATACCAAAGTTTGATTGTTTTTTCTAAAGAAAAACAAACACAGTGTCCCTTTTGGGGTTGTCTGAGTTACAGGCACAGGTAGTCACTTTGCACATGGAGTACATCTTCACTAAAAAGCGTGGCTAATGGAAAACCTAGTATTTGCAGAGTTAACTATGTGACAGAACATTTCCTGGAGATGAATGAGCTGAATAATAAAGGTTGTGAGGGGAATAAGGACACGAGTAATATTCCCAATGATAACATTTGAGCCTCCAAACAAATAATGGATTTTTCTAAAAAATTTTATCTGTGAAAATTTTATAATGAATTATGTTAACATTAAAAAAGTCTGCAATGGGACCAGCAGTTAGTGTAATGGCTATGTCGCTGGATTCCCACGTAGTTGACAGCGGTTCGCGTCCCGGACCCGGTGGCTTAAAACTCACGCCAGGCGCGTGTGCGTGCGTGCCTAAGATCCCAAGAGGAGAATGGAGGAGAAGGGATTGCAGCGTGGCCATCCCCCCCTGGGGGGTGATTTCTCACTTTCTGTCTCTCTGTCTTTCTCTGTCTGTCTGGCGAGCACATGTGCCCTATAGCAAAAACCTCTCCAAAAAAAAAAAAAAAAAAAAAAAGTCTGCAACTAAATGAACCAAATTCTCTATATAACTTTTTTTATAAAAGATCTATTCAAAGTATAAGATGGGTCAATAGATTTCAGTAGATGAAAAGTTTATTGATATAATTTCTTATTCCATGTTGTAATTAGCCCTTTAGAAACCACTTGTACAATATTGGTGGAATTTCAAGGAAGAATATCCATGATTATCTGAAAAGTTTATAAAACTCTCTCCCCTTTTTCTTCTTTTTTGAAGAATTATTTTATTTAAATTTATTTATTTATTTTTTTATTTGACCAGAAAGGGGGGGGGGGAGAGAGAGAGAGAGAGAGAGAGAGAGAGAGAGAGAGAGAGAGAGAAAGTGAAAAAGCAAGTCATCAGGCCCAGGATTTAAACGGGTCAGCCGCGTGGGAGTACAATGCCCTTAACCTCCATGCCACCTGCCAGACCCATCTCCCCTTTGTCGATTACACGCCAATGTGAGCACACAGTTTTGTCATACACTTGAACCAAAATAAAAATATCTCAATAGGTTTAGAGTAGAAGTAAATATGGGACCAGCAGATGGTATAATGACTATGTCACTGCAGTTCGAGTCCCAGACCCAGTGGCTTAAACTCACCCCGGAGCATGTGCATGTGTACCCAAGATCCCAAGAGGAGAATGGAGGACAAGGGATAGTGATGTGGCCATCCCCATGGGGGGTGATTTCTTGCTTTCTGTCTCTCTGTCTCTCTCTGTCTTTTACACGCACCCTGTATCAAAAACCTCTCCAAACAAACAAACAAACAAAGTAGAAGGAAATAGAAGAATCCTGTTGCCCACTCTTAAGTCAGACATGGAATTTATAAAATTCACATCAGTAATTTTTAATCACTAGAGATTTGACAATATTTTTTTTTTTTTTTTTTTTTTTTTTTTTTGCTATAAGGCACATGTACTCACTGAGAGGAAGAGGAGAGTGAGAAATAACCCCCAGGGGGATGACCAGATTGCAATCCCTTCTCCTCCATTCTCCTTTCAGGATTTTGGGCATTCATGTACATGCACCTGACATATTTTTCAAACTGCCAGGTCTGGGACGTGAACAGTGCAGTTGGTCATGTGGGATCCAGCCACCTCAAGCTCCATGCTGCCTGCTGGCCAGACAGTTTCTTTTTCTTCTTCTTTTTTTTTTTTTTTTTTAATTTCTTTAATGAGTGTGAGAGACAGAGATAAAGATGAGTACCCTCAATAGGGTCTCATGATGAAATCCCCTCTACCCTTCCCAGTCAGTCAGGATGTGGCAACCATGATTGGCATGTCCAGGCTGACTGGGGAACTGAACCTGTGACCCTCTACATAGATTCAGCACATGACTACTGTGCCACTGAGCTGGCTCCATATTTCTTAGTAAATTATTTATTTGAAAATATAGTTACTCTTCATATAATATGTAATGCAATTATATTAACCATTGCTGGTTAATATTAAACTTAAAGCAATTGATGAAAGTATTGGTTTAAGTTCTATGGTCTATTTTTACTTTAAATTAAATGGTCTATCTACCGACAGCAGTTGGAGAAAAAGAACTGTTTAGCCAAGGCATTGGAGTTGTGAGGAACTGACGTAAGGTATTGACACGAAAGGTGGTGAGATAATGGTTATGAAGAGACCGCTGGATATGCGAAGGAAATGCATTTCCTGAAGAAACAAGCGGCGTATTTAGAAGTTTCGGCAATGTAGCCGTCTTGGCCACTCGGAACACTATCAAGAGGAAAATGGTTGTAGGGAAACAGGAGATGGCTGCGAGCTCGAGGAGCAGTAGCACAGGAGAGACACAGGGGCCAGGGTGAGGGTTTTTATGAGATAACGATGTCAGGGAGATCCAGCCCACTCTGGAGAGTTGCTTAGGAAGAAGCTTTTCTGTTTCAGAACTTAGTCAACTGGGTAAATGGAAACAAGAATTTTTTTTTTTTTTTTTTTTTTTTTTTTTTTTTTTTTTTTTTTTGGAGAGGCTTTTGCTATAAGGCGCGTGTGCTCACGAGAAAGACAGAGAGAGACAGAGAGACAGAAAGAGAGAAATCACCCTCCAGGGGGAAAGGCCATCCCTTCTCCTCCATTCACCTCTTGGGATCTTGGGCACACACGCACATGCACCCGGCATGAGTTTTAAGGCACCGGATCCAGGACTCGAACAGCGGTAGAGTACATGGGAGTTCAGTGACATAGCCATTAAACTAACTGCTGGTCCCTAGAAATAAGAATATTTAAAATATATATTGTCGGGTGGGGTCGTGTTTGGGTGACTGAATAAAGCTTTTAAGTATGCTGAACTTGAGCAGACTATGAGACACTCAGAGAAGTAGAGCATGTAAATATTTATGTACAGCTCTTATTCCAAGGAGAAATTTAGATCGGAAGCAAGACGTTATAAGCCACTAGGATGAAGTCACAGCCACAGCTATGGACATGATTATATGACCTGTAATAAATTTGTAGATTAAGAAAAGCACTGAGGTCAAGCACACTATCAACATATATTCTCTTCACAAGGAAAAAAAGAATAACTGTTCCACTTTAAAAGGCTAGAAGTGGAGGCCAACAGACAGCGTAGTGTTTGAGGCACTAGTTCTGACATGACTGACTCTACAAGTTCAAGTCTTGGACCCGACGACTTGAAAAATATGCCAGGTGCGTGTATGTGCATGCCCCAAATCATAGCCATCCCTGGGGGTGAGGCATGATTTTACAATATCTCTCTGTCTCTGGTGAGTGCATGCATCCTATGGCAAAAATGTCTTAAAAAAAGGCAACAGTGACTTTCACCTAATCCAAAGAGCAAATACTCTAAAAAATTTGCACTATGAGATAAATTTTTACAAGTCAATCTGATTTAGTTCATATTTAGTTTTGCTCCAATGTTCATGTGCTCCCTGGAGAAAGACAGACAGACAGAGAGAGAGGTATACTGAGAAAGCACCCCCCCTGGAGAGTTGGCCATACCACAATCCCTTCTCCTCCATTCTCTCAGGATTTGGGCACACACATATATGTGCCCACTGTGTTTTTCAAGCCACCAGATCTGGAACATGACCACAAAGTCAACCATGTGGGATCCAGCTTTCTCTTTTTTTTTTTTTTTTTTGTAAAGAATTATTTTATTTAACTTAATTAATTAATTTTAATTTGAACAGAGAGGGATAGAGCAAGAGAGAGAGAAAGAGAGAGGGAAAGTGAGAAAGCAAGACACCAGGCTCCAAACTCGAACCGTAGTCAGCCACGACCAGCGCCCTTAACAACCACGCCACCTGCCGGCCCCATGGTATCCAGCTTTTGTAACCACCGTGCCACCAGCTGGCCAAAAAGTGCTATTTAAGAACTGAACCAATATAAACAATACTGTGAAAAAGTTTATATGCTATTTTGAAAAAGTAATAAAAAATATGCTTTCCCTCATTTGACTTTTCTTGCTTGCTTCTTAAGCCTGTTTCCTCTTTTGCTTCAGCATTTAGTACTTACACATAGACTTTGCTTTCAGTCGATACAAGCAGTTAGTTCCTCTCTCAAGCCCGTTAATACATAGTCTTAGCTCAACATCTTCTGAGTTCGTTGGTAAAACACAAGTTCCTCAGCCCTGGCCCAAACCAACTGGATTTGCCACAAGTTCTCCACAGGATGGTTTTGTTTAATGAAGTGCTAGATCCATAGCACCAGTCTGTTTTGTTTTTATCTAGAGAGATCCTGTATTTTAATGTTTTATGAGCAGACTGGTTAATTAACTTCTCTTCATGGCTTCTGTTTTTAAACTTATTTCAGTCTATGTGTTCTTTGGTTTCCATAAGACATGATTCCTACGAAACACGTTTTATTCATTATCTTCAGTCAGATAACAGAAATCTGAGATGTCTATATACATTTAGGTGGGTTTATTGGGGAGTGCTCCTAATAACCACACTTGAATGGAAGGAGAAAACAGGCTTAGGCAGACAGGGACCTTGCAATGCAGGGAAGTCTTAATAGGACATTAGCCTGCTTCCCCGAGGTGGGAAGGGGCTGGAAGGGACTTGCAGAGTTGTGCTCAACTGAAGCAGCTGGACTGGTCGTTCACGCTCACATCACCAGTTATTGGACTTCAGAAATTTTGCAAAGAGGGTGTACTCTTGTGTGGGGCAGCACCATCAACAAAGGTCAATTTCTAGGTAAGAAATAAGCCGTTCATGATCACTGGCAAAGTCCCCGCCAGTGGCTAAAAATGAGTGCATCCTTCCCAACAGTGTAGTGTAAACAAAGAAACAATCCACTACAGACATGAACCAAAACATCTGATTTATAAACAATTAATCTACACAGGTACATTCACTCTTTTTTTGTTTTGTTTTTGCTTTTGTTTTGTTTTGTTTTTTTTTGTTTTTGTTCTTTTGCTGTAGAGCATATGTGCATACCAGAGAGAGAGAGAGAAACTGAGAAAGCATCCGGCGGGGGAGGTGCACGCTGTAACCCCTGCTCCATTTCCTCAGGATTGTGGACACTCATGCACACACACCGGCATGTTTTGCAAGCCGCCGGGTCTGCGACACCAATCATGCTTTCTGCAATGTGTGGCCCAGCAGCTTTAACAACCGTGGCATTAGCTGGCTCCCACTCAAAAAAAAAAAAAAAAAAAAATGATGGGGGGGAGATAAGTAAAAGATGAGGAAGGGGAAAAGTTTAGCGAAGAAAGATCTTACTGGAAAAAAAAAAAAAAATGACTGTAGAGAAGAGAGACTCATGGAAGTTGTAGAACTTTTATTTCAATTCTTACTGACCCTGAAACCCAAGTACACAACGTAGTTTTGCCAGTAAATGTTCTTAATGTCCCTAAGACTGTAATGATTTCTAATATAAGACTGGTGAATCAAAAATATTGCAATGATACTTTTCAGAAACGAGAGCTGTTTCAAAATCCGATATTACTCTAAGTGAAGCTTGTGAAAGTAAGCAACTGAGAGACTTAAATATCCCTAATTATAGAGAATGCCTTTTCCTAAGTGTGTGTTCATATTTCTTGCTTTGGAAGATCTGAGATGTCTGCTTTACAGAGTGTTGGTTACCCAGTCTAAGCGAAGACTGTGGGAACACAATCTATTCATGAATATTTTGCTTATTCATTAAATCAGCATACATATGGCAAAGAAGGTGAGTAAAGTCCTGTGTTGGGCTCCTGTGATGTAATAGTACCTTGGCCACAACGTCCGTGCCTCGGCGACAGTGATTCCCAACTGCTGCTGACACAGACAACGATAACAGTGAATCACCAGACAGAGGCAGTGGGGACACACAGCCAGACCGGGCATAGCCGGCAGCACGAACACGATGCTCCACCGTGCCGAAAACACTCCTGAGGTCTCCTTGAACATGCCAGGCGCACGTGTGCTCATGTCTGTCATCCTGGCTGGCTGAGCCTGCAAGTGGTTTGTGGCATCAGGACCCTATTCAGGAGTGCCTGTCTCTCTCTGTCTCTGTCATAAAAAAAAAAATTGGAAAAAAAAATCTCAGCCAAATACTTTATGCTTAGATTGATCAAACAGGAAATTCTGCTAAGTTGCTGGAATAGTTTCCACATAGTGACTTTCCATGTTTTTGCTTACTTCTCAGATTAGTAGCAATTCATGGACTAGCAGTGTCTATGGATTACATTCAGAGACTGTTCTATGAAAATGCTTTATTTGAGCAGAAATGAGAATCCTGACCAATGCACTGGCAAGTAACTTAAAAAGTGCTCAGTGCACTGAACAGACACCTAACCAGGAGAATATGCCTGGAGAAAGTGATAGTTAACCTAAGTGCTAAAGGTGAAAGTGAATTACGGAGAAGAAAGGAGTTGTCAGAAATAGTGGGAAGTGAAGTTTTTTAAGAAAAGGAAAAACTTGTGCACATTTACAATAGAAAAGATTAAAGGAGTTATCAGGATCAAATTCATAACAGTTCTTTCTATCTGTGCCCTGGAGTTCAAATTTGCCTTTTAGTCTAAAGAGAATTTTAAAGATGAGGGGAGGCCAGCAGGCTGTGTGTGGTTAGGGCCCTGGACTCCCACATGTCCAACTGAAGTTTGAATCCCTGACCTGGTGGCTTGCTTTCTCATTTTCCCTCCCTCTCTTTCTTTGTCTCTCTCTGGTCAAATTAATAATAATAATAATATGGGAACCAGCAGTTAGCGTAATGGCTTTGTCGCTTGACTCCCACGTAGTCTACCGCGTTTCACCACCCGGACCCGGTGGCTTAAAACTCACGCTGGGTGCATGTGCGTGCGTGCCCAAGATCCCGAGAGGAGAATGGAGGAGAAGGGATTGTGACGTGACCATCCCCCCTAGGGGGGTGATTTCTCGCTTTCTGTCTCTATGTCTCTGTCTGTCTGGCAAGCGCACATGCCCTATAGCGAAAACCCCTCCAAAAAATAATAATAATAATAATAATAATAAATAAAATTAAATAAATAATTCTTAAGAAAAAAAGATAGGGTGATAGGACCTATGGGTAATTTATTGGAACTATTTGGGGTAGTAAGTGGCATTTCTGGCAAAGATGTATGTTTCTGTCTTGAACAATAAAATGGTTGTTAATCCCAGAGACTAGATTACAAAAGTTAAAAGTAAACAGCTCATAAAAGAAAAAAGATGAATTTAGTGTTAGACAGGTTGATTAGAATTACCTCTGAAATGTTCAAGTTGAGCTGTTTAAAATTCTATTTAAAATGTATATCTAAAACTTGGGAGATATTTTGTTGCAAGATTTCTGAATTGGTCAAGTATCTATCTGGCAATCACAAAGAATTAGAAGCATGGACAAAAGGAGGGGGTTGCAAAGCAGAATTTATCAAAAGAGGAAAGCTTCCACAGTGGGAGGGCTCTCAAAATAGGGTTACCATTTAAGATTCTCTACTGGGGCTTTTAATTCTAGCTAGGAGAAACTTGTCCATGCTTTTTCCTAGTGTGTGTGTGGTGGGTGGGGGGAGCTTACACGCTACTCAGCTTGTTCCATTTAGAAAACTAGTGGTAAATGATTGCTCAGGTCTCTGTCTGAGAGCTTTGGGTCCTAAAGACCATTATCTAGGTTCTGGAATGTACTGGGGGTGTGGAAAAGCCATAATGCTGTACTTGTTTTAAGTAATGCTGCCTACTATTTTAAGTTGAGTGGCAAGCAGTTTCTAGTGAAAGCTTAACTATTGTGCTCTATCTTTGGGCCTTCTGTCTTGACTACCAGATTTTTTGAGTTCTGTCTCCTATCTCAATCTGACCTAGAGTTCCAGCTATACACTTTATCAGTGAGGCCTACCACACAGTCTAATGGTTAAGAGAACCAGATCCGACATGGTCTAGCATGGTTCAAATCCTGGCCCTGTTGGCTTGAAAAACATGCTGGGCATGTATATGTAGATGCCCCCAATCCCAATAGGATGTAGAAAAGAAGGAGAAAGAACTGCAGAATGACCATGCCCCCTGGAAGGTGCTTTTTCCCTTCGTTTCTCTCTGTCTCTCTCTCTTCAGTGAGCACATGCACCCTCTGGCACTTAAAAACAAATAAATTTAAAAAACTTCTATTAACTAATGGAGTAGTTGAAATCACCCAAAAGGTATATATACAGTGAAAAGAGTGAGAATTCTGAGAAGACAAGGAGTGGGACAAAGACCACTCAAACTATTAGTACGTTCTATTTGGTAAGAGTGCAGTCAGCAGTTAGACCCATAGTCCCAGCACACAGAGAAGAAAGAGTTAAACACATCCTACAAACATGCAGTTGAGCATCTTGTGATGGGATTTATAAACTGGAGGTGCACTTAGTTTATGGAATAAATAGCAAAATTAAAGTATCCTTAACCTTGTTTAAATCAAGAAAAGAATCTAGGAAATTCTATTTCTAATGCCTCTTCTGATATGTTTCAAGGATAAAGCATCTGTATTTAAACCAATGATATTTAAGATGAGAAAAAAAGCTTAGTTCAGTGTGGACTTATCAAAATTACTTGAGGACTTTTAAACATAAAATGCCAGGAGCAGCAAATGGTGTAATGGCTACATCGCTAAAGTCCCATATAGTCAATCATGGTTCAAGTCCCGGAACTGATGCCTTTGGGCACCTGCCCAAAATCCCAAGAGGAGAATGGAGGATAAGGGATTGTCACATGGTCATCCCTCCTGGGGGGTGATTTCTTGCTTTCTGTCTCTGTCTCTCTGGTGAGTGCTTATGCCCTATAGCAAAAATCTCTCTTTAAAAAAAAGACAAAAACAAATACAAAACATAACATACCTACTGAAACTAATTTTACCCTTCACCCAGTTCCTAAACTGCTAAGGTTCTGACATGCTCATTCTGAATGTATGCGTCCCCAAACCCCCTCCTCCCAGTCCCACCTAAA
This sequence comes from Tupaia tana, assembly GCA_026018925.1. Taxonomy (NCBI): domain Eukaryota; kingdom Metazoa; phylum Chordata; class Mammalia; order Scandentia; family Tupaiidae; genus Tupaia; species Tupaia tana. The sequence goes on from JAKSZU010000006.1 coordinate 93,959,291, forward strand.
TTAGTCTGACCCTATTTAATAATTACTGATAGAAGGGGGTATCAGCCACCCTCCAGCTCAAGGCTGAATACCTGCCTGCCTTGACCCTGCCTCAGGGCCATGCTCCTGGCTGCCTCTCAGACAAATATGGGCACTAGAGTGATGGCGATGGCACGTCCTTAAGCTACCTTGCTCAATTACCATACATTATTGTTTATGAACTCTGTCTCCCCACCCCCCGCTTTCATGATGCACTCTAGAAAAATGCTTGCACAAAGTGTGTAGGTTATGTAAACCACTGTCTATCAATGGAAGATGACCCAGTGATGAAAGAAGAGGGTCATCCAGGGGAGGGCCCAGGAGAGGGAACCAGAGCTACAGCAGAAGAAACTCATCCGGATAAACCCAGTGATGGCTGGCTAGTCTGATTACACCCAACCCCCTCTCCCTTCTTGAGAATGTACTTTGCTTGGCTTTGCCAAATAAACTTTCTATATTATCTGTTTATCTACTGGCATCTGTCTTCAATTCTTTGTCTCCAGACTCCAGGAACCAGGGATCCTGTTCGCACAGTAACAAATGCATGTTGCAGTATGACTTGGCTCTTTCTGTGGTAGAATCTCTGAAATAGCAGTTTTCTTTGACGTTTTATTTATTTTTATTCATAATAGACAGTATGTGCATGAGAGAGAGAGAGAGAGAGAGCGCTATTATGAGAATAAAAACAAAATATAAATAAATACAATACTTTATATTCTAATAATCAAGCAATATTTTTGGAAAATATCTTTAATTACTAACATTAATAATGTATAGTGTGCGAATCAAGAAAATTTTGTCTTTTTCCAAGTAAAGGTAATCTTTTCTTATGGATATTCTCATAAGTTTTTAATGCTTACTCTTCCAGACAACAAAATCATTCAATCCTTCATTGATTTGTTGAATGTCTATTATATATGAAGCAGCATGTGCTAATGGTTTTATCATCACTGATTATTTCAATTTAAGGGGGAAAAAACACTATAAACACATAGCTTTGCCCAAACTAAATGCTAATAATGAATTTGAAAAGTTACTGCTTAGGAACACACAGGGAAATACGCACCAGTGCATACACTGTTTAGAAGGACACTTTTATGAGCAAAACATTCTAAGCATTTAATTTGCAATGGAAGCATTGATTCACTTATTCAACAAGAAATTATCTCATTTGAGAAAAAGATTGTTTGAATTTCCTTTTATTTCTTTGGCTTTATAGAGGATGTTTATCCAAAAATTTAAGAACATGTATGAATGAATGAGAAGTACCACCATGAATTTATATATGGTTGGCAGTCGTGTGCTCTAAAATGTGCCCACAGTCATCTAAAACTACTAGAAATACTTTGAAGATACCCAGCGATTTTATGAATGATTGCATCTCTTTCCTACAAAGAAACATATGTTTTTTGTGAACTCTGATTCCAAACAAGAGCAGAGTCAGATCAATTTATAAAATGTGTCTACTTTGTAAAGTGGTATGATAGACAAATAAATTTGGAGTGAGCAGGAAGAGGCACTCAATATTTTAATATGGAACCCATAGACAGTGTTTTGTTGTTGATGATTTTCTTTCATTTATTTGATTTTTAATTTGCCAGAGGTGCATACGTTTGTGAAGATGGGTTGGGGATTGAAAGACATTTCTTGGGGAATGGTTATGCAACAATCCTTTCTCCTCCTTTTCTCCCTCCTTCCTGAACTTTGGACGCATACACATGCTCAGGGTGTTTTTCAAGCCACTGGGTCCAGGACTTGAAGTGTAGTGTCAGCCATTTGGGATCCAGCCATCTTAACCACCAGGCCATTGGCTGACCTTAGACAGTTTTTCTGTGACTTTTTTCACACAATGTTAGAAAATCATTAGTGCCAGGCCAGCAGGTGGTGTGGTGGTTAAGGCGCTGGAATTCACACATGGCCAACTGTGGTTCAAGTCCTGGACCTGGTGGCTTTCTCTCTCTCTCTCTCTCTCTCCCCCTCTCTCTCTCTCTCTCCCTCTAAAAAAAAAAAAAAAAAAAAAAAAAAAAAAAAAAAAAAAAAAAAAAAAAAACTCATGTGAAATAATAATAATGATAAATATATAAAATAAATAATTCTTTAAAAAAAAGAAAATCATTAGTGCCATATACACTTAAAATAGTGAAAAATTGCTTGAGCTGCTTGAGTTCTTACTTGCATGGCCATAAACCAATGTATTTTCCCCAACTGTCACAGCAACTTTAGTATTAATATCCCCATAAGGTAAGGAAATGGTGACTTAGATAAGGTTTCACTCAGTCATCTGAGAAAATGTCATTTATACCTAAGGGATGCGACTTCTTTAATCAATATGCTAATTAACTCCCACCTAACCAGATGTATATTTATTGCAAATGATCTCCTAGAACCCTTTAATATCTACATTTTGTCAATGAAAATTATATGTCAGTGCCATCTCATAAACATAGGTATCTATGTAATCATATATCTATCTCTGGAAGAGAAATAATCAGTAACATCAATATAAAGGGATTTAATTAAAAATGCCAGCATATACTATCAGGTATATGGAAACATTTTTTTTATTCTGGTATTTTTTTTTTCACCTGGTTTGTTAGTTTACTTTGTCTGTTAGTGGGATTTTCTGTTAAGATTTGTAGTGTAAAATAAGTGTTTTATCAGAGGGGGTTATCAAGCTTAACATTTCAGATTTTTTTTTTCAAGCTTATTACTGTGAAAAACATGACAGAAACCCCACATGATTTTGTTTTATGTACAATCAGGAAGGTATTAAATAAGTGATTAAGGCCTACCAACATTTAGAAAGCATATTTTTATAGGATACTTGGATTCAACTAAGATATCTCTCATGGCTCTTGCATTCCATTAAAAAAATTTTGTCTTGAGTTGGCTATGGTTTTCAGTTGCTGCTATTCTTGATTATAATTATAGATTAGTGTTATTTTACCTTCACAATCAGCACTTTAATTTGTTGTAGGTTTGGTTAATTATAAAGTGAGGCATACTTCCATTAACAACCTTTTGAGAAGCATAATTTTTTTTTTTAAAAACAGGCTTTTAAGAAATGTGCATTGTGGTTCAGATATGAATGATTTGCACCTCTATTGCTAAAAGGAATGCAATTAAAATCTTGAAACAGCGTATTTGTGCAGTGATACTTCACTGGAGAGTGGCAGCAGATATGGCAGAGGATACACTGAAGAAGCCTTCCTTAAAATTGCTTGAGAATCACCCAAAAGGAAAAATGGCGTTGACCACCTGTTTAAAAAAAAAAAATGTTAAAAACAAAAATCTTTCAGACTCCATCTTAGTTTAATTTATACACAGGACCTGCAAAAAGTTTGTGGAAAATATGTATTATGAAAAAACTATGCGTGGGTTTCAAAATTTTGGCACCAAAATGAAAACATGTACTTTAATTGTATTTTCCACGAACTTTTTGAAGTAACTCTCTTATGTCTAAATGTTATCACAATTTTTTCTACAATGTGGGGTTGATATTACATTTAAATACAAGGAAAGAATATAGCCTAATCATAGTTAACATAGTTGTTGTAAATAATATCAAATTTGGCTTAAGGATATACTTTTTTCTAATTATTTATTTTACTTATTATTATTATTTAATTTGTTATAGGCACATGCACTCACCAAGAGAGACAGAGAGACAGAGGGAGAGAGACAGAGAAAGAGAGGGAGAAGGAAAGGGAGAAAGCAAAACTTCAGGTTCAGTACTCAAACCACGTTCATTCATGTGAGTCCAACACTTCAACCATCATGCCACCTGCTGACCCTATATGCCTTGATTTTAAAAAGGATAGTAGAGGGACCAACAGTTAGTGTAATGGCTATGTCACTGAACTTCCATGTAGTTGACCGCAGTTAGAGTCCCAGACCCGGTGGCTTAAACTCACACCAGGCACGTGTGCGTGCGTGCCCAAGATCCTGAGAGGAGAATGGAGGAGAAGGGATTGCAGTGTGGCCATCCCCCCCTGGGGTCTGATTTCTCCCTTTCTGTCTCTGCCTCTCTCTGTCTTTCTGGAAAGCACACACGCCCTGTGGCAAAAACCTCTCCACAGGAAAAAAAATAAGTATAGTAGAAACAATATTTTGTACAGGATAAAGATCTTCCACATGAGTAATGTGTTTATTTGCACAACCTATAAATTTTATAGGCAGTAAAATTGTAAGTAATAATTTATATGATTAGAGCACCAACTAGCATAACTACGCCAAGACAATTATGAAAGCATAAAACCTCCTTAAAAACCGTAAAGGAGCTGTTCCTACAACACAGAAGTAAGTTATGTTGAGGGAGTCAGATCCCGTAGTTAACTGGTTTGAATCCCAGCCCTGGCAGCTCGAGAAAGATGCTGAGCCATAAGTGTATCTTAGTGTCACTGCCAGGAGATATTATATTAGCAGATTGAATATATTATTGTCATTTTAAAAGAAATTGCGAGTTTTTTCAACTGGAGAATTTCACTATTTAAAAGATCAACTATGCAAAATTCTTAAACAATACACTGCTGTAGTATTTTTATTTACTTGATTATTTGCAAAATTATAATGAAAGATAGTTTATTGTTTACTTGAATTTTTCAGTGAACTGTTTGTATACTTACCCAGTTTTCTTTTACTTTTGGGATGGTATATTATGCTTATATTTTAGACATAACTTTTGTATATTTGTACTTTTCCTATTACATTTGTTTTACATACATTCCAATTAAATTTAATTTTGTATGTAAAACTTTATTGAAAGGTTGTCAAAACTATTGACCTTTCTCCTTTAAATTTCTGTTTTCGTTGTTTTTGTGTTTAGACAGCTTCATTTTATCCAATGATCAGTTAAATATTTCTAATACTTGTGATTTAACTACTCATTTCTCCTGAAATAATTCAATCTGTACTGATAGTCACAGTGCCTTTCAAATCACATAACCTCCAGAGTGCCCAGGCATAGTCCAATTGGAGTAGACGTGGCCAGAGCCTGGAACAAGGTCCCAGGAATCCTGCTCCTGCCAGGTGCTCCCTAGACCTTCAGATTCTAGTTAGGAACAGGCCAGGCAGAACTGGCTCGCAACTGAGGGAAGAGCTAGATGACGTGAGTGGAGTGAGACACCTTCACTGTCTGGAGGGACAGCCAGTTATCAGATTGATTGTGAGAGGCAGTTCTAAGTTGATTTGTGCTTTCCATCTAGTATAGACTCCTCACATTGTAAATCAAATAGCCCATTGTTAATTTGTTTGTTGTATGTCTGTGTTTTTGTATGTTGAGTGTTTGCTTGTTGATTTGCTTTCTTTATGTCCACATATATTGAAACATATTTTCAGATAGAAACATTACAGAAAAAATTTTGTCCAAGCAAAATGATAGATTAAGTTTCCCAATGTTGTAGGCTGTCTAATGTTACTTTCATTCCTTTGAATAAATACGAAAATAAAAAGATACTAAGTAAGGTTTCTTTGTTCTAAGATTTAGCCCAATCAACGTTTGGACTAAGTCACGCACAGTAGGGTTTCGTTGATGTGCATCTGTCCCCTAGAGGGCGGGCTGTGTTCACCGCACCGCATCCATTTCAATACCCTTCCTTAGTCCAGTTTCTGCCCAGAAGTTTTGATAATTTTTGTATTTTTTTTTTTTTTGGAGAGGTTTTCGCTAAAGGGTGCGTGCACTCGCCAGACAGAGACATAGAGACAGCAAGCGAGAGATCACCCCCCCAGGGGGGATGGTCACGCCACAATCCCTTCTCCTCCGTTCTCCTCTCGGGATCTTGGGCTCGCATGCACATGCGCCCGGCGTGAGTTTTAAGCCACCAGGTCCGGGACGCGAACCATGGTCGACTACGTGGGAGTCCAGCGACATAGCCATTACACTAACTGCTGGTTCCCGATAATTTTTGTATTTTTGCTCATGCTCTGAAATTCCAGATGAAGGAGAATTATTTACGGTTTTATCAGATTTCAAAGAAAAATTATTTTGACACTTGATTAACTACTTGCTTATTTTGAGAATTCTGATGACGTATTACAGAGATTATATAAGACCTGGTGTATGCTTTAATACCATACTTAATAGGAGGAGAAAGTGAGGGGAAATATTTGCTGTTAATTATCGAGTTTAATGATGGATGATGTATATGGTGAGGCTCGTTATATTCTTTTATTTTTGTAGGTCTGAACACCTTCATTAGAAAAATAGAGCAAAGCAAAAAATAAACCTAATAATTACGGCAAAATACCACGAAATAAAGAAAATGAACAAGAGAAATACCAAGATAAATGAAAAAAATTGTAAAGATTGAAAATGCTATAGAATACTGTATGCTAAATCTACAGTTATGTTCTTATCTGAAGTAAACCTCTTTCAGATGGTGTCAAACATTATGGAGATTGTTATACCAACAACAACAAAAATGCTTCAAAATTTAACTGTTTTGGGACCAGCAGTTGGCGTAATGGCAATATCACTGGAATCTCAGGTAGTCGATTGCGGTTCGGTCCTGGACCCAGTGGCTTAAACTCACGCTGAGCACGTGTGTGTGCATACCAGAGATCCTAAGAGGAGAATGGAGAAGGGATTGCCATATGACCATCCCCCCTGGAGAGTGATTTCTCGCTTTCTGTCTATCTCTGTTTTTCTGGCGAGTGCACACACCTTATAGCGAAAACCTTTCAAAAAAAGAAAAACTTAATTGTTTTGCTTAAATTTCTCTGTGCCATACAATTTACATTTTTCTTAACTCATAATCACATGATTCATTTATTGCATAATTTATTTGGCAAATACAAATATTGTAAAATACTGTACAACTCTTTTTTCTTTCTTTTGAATTTCCAGAGGGCACATGCACTTGCTAGAGAGAGACAAAGAGGGAGAGGGAGAAAGCAGTCTGTCTAACAGGCTGTGGTCACGCTACGACCCCTTCTCCATTTCTCCATCCTGTTCGGATCTGGGGCAGGCAGACACGTGCACCTTTTCAAGCCAGCAGGCCTGGAATTCAAATCATGTGGCTGGCCATGGGGGCTCTGGTGCCTTTAGCCTGTCCGAGTAACTATAATTTTTTGTTTTGCAGTAAAAAGAGTAAAAGATGGGAGAAGTGTAATAGATAAGGAATCAAAATAACAACAATAATGGCAAAACAGAAAAATAAAGCAAAATAAACAGTTATGAATCATTGACATTTAAGTTAGTAAATAAGACAAACATATGTGACATGAATATAATCTTAGCTATTGGTCTCAAACTAATTCATTATTCATTAAAACTCATAAAAATATATGATCCTTAAATATGCTCACAACTCTATAAGCTTTTATAAGTAGCAATTGTAAATTTTTTGTGATTGTTTTAAACATTTTACCTGGTTTGCTAAACTGGTCTTCTTTCCCCCATAGGGCATTTGCATTTGCCAGAGAGAGACAGAGTGAGGGAAAATGAGACATCACCCCTGGAGAGATGGCCATGCCAAAATCTCTTTTCTGAGACTCAGACCATAGTCAACCATGTGGGAGTCTAACACCTTAATCACCATGCCACCTGCTGACCCCAAATAGCCTTTTTTCTATGATTTAATCTACAAAGAAAATGACTTTATTTTAATTAATTTATCTTTTCCAAATTTCGTCATAGGGTGTGTGCATTCACTGGAAGGAGAGAGAGACAGAGAGAGTAGGAAAGTGAGAAATCATTCACCCAAAGAGGGGTTGGCCACACCACAATCCTTTCTCCATTCTCTTCTCAGGATTTTGAGTCCAGACACACATATACCTGGTGTGTTTTTCAAGCCACCAGATCTGGGACTTGAAACGTGCAGTCAGCCACGTGAGATCTAGCATCTTAACCACCATGCTACCTTCTGGCACCCCAAAAACCTTTACTGATTTAAATAATGATATACTTATTTCCTTTCAAAGACCTCCTCAAGCTAAAGAGCAACAAAATTATACTCGTTACTTTTTTTTTTTTTTTTTTTTTTTTTAGATATGGGTTTCTTTTACCAAATGAATAAAACGTTGAGTGGTAATACTGTTGGGTAGTTTTTATTTAAGTATGCCAATAATTTGGAGTTTGGCTTTATATTACTATTATTACTTTTAAAATCTGTGTATAGCTCTTCTGGTTAAAGTAATTTCTAGACTTCTGATCAAAAATTCCCTTAAAAGAGGATGATTTGTTTCAGAAGCCCATTGTGTGGTTTGCCTAAGGAAATCTTAGCCGTAAGACTTGAGAATACCATATTATGTCAACCATTTCAAACAGCCACAAGGAAAAAAATAATGCCACGTTATAAAGGAGGCTGAGAACACTCTTCTCTGGGGTTCTTAAGAAACATTATTGATTTTCATTGCTTCAGTGATGAACTTCTGCTTCAAGATAGAGGGCTAGGTCAGGACTTGGCAAGGTTCACTTCAGTCTATGGTTGCGAAAATATAGAAAATAACCGTCTTCTGACAGTTTCTTTCTCTCCTCTCTCTGTCTCTGCTCTCCTCCACATTTTTCTCTCTCTGAGGAAAAATACTAAATTCCTACCAGAAAAACAAGGTCCTTTGGTTTTGCATGTTTTCACTTCCTGTGGTATAACTCACAGATCTCTGTGCTTTGTTGAGCACAAGGACCTGAATGTCTTCTATCAAGCAATTATTGAACTGTTTCCTGAATAAAATGCATATATTTGATGACACAACACTGTTCCAAACTCGATTCAGGTTTAAAACACAGGGTTCCAATAGTTTATGAATTTCTGGGCAAATCTATGTTTGGTTGATTCTCCTCTCACTTTGTTTGAATGGAGAATAAGATAATTTGTAATTCTTATGAATTCCACATTAATCTCAAAATTCATTCAACCAACACTTTATTCTTTCAAGCTAGTCAACAATTGTTTTACCTCATTTTCTTTCTTTTTTACTTTATTGGGAAAGAAAATTAGTTTGCCCACTGAATTATCTTCACAAACAGGCATTATTAAGGCTTTTATTGCTAAATTCTCTTTGAGCTTCTCCTTCAATTCATGCAAACTTTCACTCCAAATGTTTGCAGGTTAGCTGGTACACATTTTTTTATTTATGATGGTAAGAAAAGTACTTTGTCTAGACATATTTTGTGGAAGATTAAAATATGGTGTAGACTAAGTTGAGAAAGACAGTTAATAACAGAGAGTTCTGAGTGTTTTCCACTAAGAACAATGATAATGGCGAAGTAAGTAGGTGACCTGCTCAATTGTGAAGTGAAAATCAAGACAAATCATAAATCTATGAAGGTATTGCTTGCTTTCCATCTCACGACTACTGTCACTTGTCTATGTAGTTTGAATAAGAATATGTGATTTAAGGCAGAGGTTTTAACTAATTAGGTTATTGCCTATTTATAGGTTTGGGCAACACATTTGAGTCAAGAGCTCAGAACTTCCAGTTGGATGACCAGAATAATTTATATTTTCAAAGTGTATTTATTTATTCCTCCTGTGAATGAGAGACAGAGACAGGGAGAGAGAGAGAGGAAGACAAAGAGAAAGTGAGAGCATCTCAAACTCTGTCTTGATGCTGTTGTCTCCTAGTTTCAGCCAGTCCCAGATCATAGGTGTGTGCACATGTATGCCTTGAGACTTCAGGGAGGTCTCCAGATGTGAAGCTGGGACCTTCCTGTGTGTGTCAATCTCACAGAGCATCATTTTTTGACACTATGCTACCATCCTTCCCTGGATGACCAAATTTAACCAATACCTCTGTCACTTCACTTACTACATGGTGCCTTTAACCAAGTCTGTTTATTATATTTAGAGCTCATTTGCAAACACATGTTATGTGTCATATCCTAGACTAACCCCCATAGACACAGCCCTTAAGCAGCTTCCCACATGGGATAGCGATTGTACATTCTTTTAGTATATAACTGCCTGGTAAAAATACTGACACGCACTGGGTGCAAAGTTGGATCAAAGAGGGACCAGCAGTTAGCGTAATGGCTATGTCGCTGGACTCCCATGTAGTCGACCGAGGTTCGCGTCCCGGACCCAGTGGCTTAAACTCACGCCGGGCGCGTGTGCGTGTGTGCCCAAGATCCCCCCGAGAGGAGAATGGAGGAGAAGAGATTGTGGCGTGACCATCCCCCCTGGGGGGTGATTTCTCGCTTTCTGTCTCTTGTCTCTCTCTGTCTGTCTGGCGAGCGCACGCGCCCTATAGCATAAACCTCTCAAAAAATAAATAAATAAATAAAAGTCAGATCAAAGAGCCCAACAATGATCTTCTGTTTCTTTCATTAAAAATATAATCACAGCTATACTGGAAGAAAAGTCCCAGAATTACTGTGGAAATAAAGTTGAACGTGAGATTATGTGTCGCCGTGGTCTTTTCTGTTCCTGGGATGTGTGCGAGTGTGTGAGTGAACCCAACTGATGCCACCCCAGGGCTCCTCCACTCTACCATGGCATTTGGAGTAATCCAGTATTAGCCCTGAGTTGGAATTCTTTTTGAGTTAAAATTTTACTTGGGTAGTCAACCAGACACTCTAACTAAAATCACTTGCTTCTCTTACTTTTTACTTTCCATTTTTTAAAGAATTATTTTTTCATGTTCTTGTTTTTTAACATGCAATCACTGTATATCTTTATGATATATAAAATGGATTTTCCCAGCACAAGTGCATTGTATATTAGAATATCCAGTCAAATATATTATAATATACATTATCATCACCAGATCATTTTCAATTTTTGTGTTGTAAATGCTTTTGGTTATTCCCCCACGCTTACTTTTAACAATAGAGAAGCAAGAGACTCTCTGGATTAAATTTTTTGTCCTTCTAGGGACCAGCAGGTAGCGTGGTGTTTAAGGCACTGGACTCTCATGTGGCTTACTGCAGTTTGAGTCCCTGAAGATTTCCTTCAGGTAACTTGTGTCCCTTGCCTTCAACAACTGAAAGACTAAGAGCTTTTGATCTTTTAGACCAGAGGCATTCACGCCTTCTTGAGGTTTGTCCCTATTGTATAACTAGCTCTTCTAAAGGTTATAGCTTGGTGGTGGGGAGGGTGCCACAGAGGCTGGAGTGGTCACAGGTTGGGCAGAGGCCAGGCCATGCTGCAAAATGACACTGCTGGACAGTGGTGTGGCCATGGCACAGCAAAGTGGAACATGGGGGAAATGAAGTCTACCTACAGGTGGGAATCAGCCTCCTAAGTCCCTTCCTGTTTTGTAAGTTACCCCCCGATAGTCAACTTTTATCAAATCCTCTATGAAATTGATTGTCACTGCTTGGTCTCTGAGCACAGTGGGAATACTGGAGGCTGGGTAATTTATAAAGGTTTTTAGCCCATGGTCCTGGAGATCTAAGGCTGAGGAGTCATACCTAAGGGGGACTTGCTGCAAGGACTCTTCAGAACCTGGAGGCAGTGCTGGAGATGACATGGCCAGAAGATAGGAGTGTGTGTTAGCTCTGGTCTCTCTTCCTCGTCTCATAAAGCCATCAGTACTCAATAAGGGGAGCCCTACTTGTTGCATTAATCCAGTCATAATTACTTTCTAAATGTTCTAGCTCTAAATGCCAGAATTGGGTTACATTTTTGCCCTTCTAGGGACCAGCAGAGGTGGTGTGGTAGTGAGGGCACTGGACTCTCATGTGGCCTACTGCAGTTTGAGTCTCTGACCTGGCAGCTTGAGACTAATAGGTCACATGTGTTTGCATACCCAAAAATTCTGAGAGGAGAATAGTGGAGAAGGGATTGAGGCATGGCCATCCCCCTTAGGAGGTGATTTCTTGCTTTCTGTCTCTTTCTTCTCTCTGGTGAGTACACGCACTATAGCAAAAATATCTTAAAATAAAACAAAACTGCCCTTCTTATACCACACAATTGAGATTAAACTTCGTGGGGACATTCTAACCATTGACTATAAAAGCCAATATCAACTAGAAAGTACTGCTAATGTGTCATAATTTATTAGTGGTTCTTTCAGAGTGAGGTCTATTTTAAGATGAAAATTTGAAATCACTTGGTTTGAGTCTTTGCATGTGCTTTCATATCACAAAAGGCTAAATAGAGAGGGAGTGAACCTAGCAAATGTTAATGCTTCTGACCAACATCCTGATATTAAAAGCAAATAAAGACTTGAAGAAGAACATGACAAAAAATATACTACATCAAGATGCCCACAGTTCAAAGGGAAAAGAGAGATTAAAGAATGATAGAAATTTGTGAAGAATTTCTTTATTCTAGGCCTGAGTCTCCTAACACAAATTCAGGAAGTACCACTTCCGGCAGCCAGGAGCAAGACCAGCTATTATATTTTCTTAGATGATGCTGTATTCAGCTGTAGAACTGAGTGTGTCAGGCTTCAGAATCACACTGCTGAATGCACCTGGGCGATGAGAACTTCTTCAGATCAAGAGAGTAAATGAAAATCAAAGTAATGTCCCTCACATTAAGTCCACTGTGGACTTGGGCCAAGCTGTCACCAGAGCTTTATTGAGGCAGGACAAGAGGGCAAAACTCTTCTGACAGAGGGGCCAATAAATGTTAACTTGTTTCTACTGACATAGAAAGGGAGACATTTTAAAGCAGAAAGAAAAGAAAAGAAGTTGGAAGGAAAATAATGTACACTTCCAGTGAAATTCTACAGAATAGTAAAACAGCAAAAGTTAGGAGCTAATTGGTAGCACAGTGGTGCTGGCATTATATCCACATGGGAAGGTCCCCAGTTCATACCGCAGGCCTCTCTGTTCATGCTGGCCACATACACACAAAGCCATAATCACCTTGGCTAGCTGATACTGGTGGTGAATTGCAGTGTGAGGATGCTGTTGGTGGTAGCTGTCCTTCTCTCGCTCCACTGGAAAAAATAAATAACCTTTGGAAAAATGTGGCTAAATGTTCACAGTATACACATACTTTCAGGGTAGAGCTTAAGCACTCATAGGAAGTCCTTTTTCAAAAAATTGCTGTCCTTTCTTAACAAGCGGTATTATTCCAGGGGAACGATCAATACTCAGGTGGCGGTGGGAACAGTGGTAAAAAGTGTTATGGATGTTCTCATCTTACTCTTCAAAAGTGCCAGTAGGTACTTACATAGTCATGTTAGCCTCTCAGGCCACCTGTCTGTCATCAGGAATTAATCAAGGCCAATGAGTGTTTCATGGATGCTGAAGTCTAAAGATGGAGCCACGATGTTCCTGTGACATCTGGAAGAAGAGCAGTTCACCAACACCCAGTAGACACGCTGGGAGAATGGAGGCAGTGTCATGTTGGTCTGTTTGGAAATAGAATGGAGGCAAGGCAAAAAGCATTTGAGTTATAAAAGAAAGACACACATGGGTCCTCTCAGGTATCTAATGTAATTGCTTCCATTATGCATTGATAGAGATGAGAATTTTTCATCATGTAACAATTTGAAACTTTGTAGAACATAAAAAGGGAAAATGAACAAATGAAGACATAATAGGATGCTCATGACCTTCTGTATGCCCTACCTGAATAATTACATTCTTTTCTAAAAATTTAAATATTAAGCAATTCAAAGCATATTTAGATATTTTCAGAATAATTGGACCAGAAAACAGTGTCAAAAATCATTTGCAAGAAGTTAAACAACACTCTTGAAGGCGTTTCCTGAGCTCAGCATTTGTTTCACTACAATACACTTTTCCCACTGTGAAGGAAAAAAGAGAAAGGATGCATATTAAAACTGATGATCTAATCGAGAAACTGCCTATAAGTTATTTCAAGTCTCACATTCTCAAGTGGTGGTTTTTAATTTACTCTACAAGTAGTAGGGTCTCACTATTTGTTGATTTAGAGTAAAAAATACCCTTAACTTCAATATAGGATGAATCTTCTAGGAAGAGTCATTTGTTAAGAAGTTCTCTTTCTTCAGTTTTGGGACCCTATTTCTGGATTGATTTTTTTCCTTTGTATCATTCTGATGATTGAAAAATTTGAACACATAGAAGATAGCCAAATTCATAGACTAAAGAGAAAATACAGCAGGTGGCAATTAAAAAAGAGAGCTTTTATATTTTAAGAAATTTTAGTGACTAACACTTTATGGACATAGAAATTAACTTAGTGTATATAAATACATTTTTTAAACTTTTTATTGGAGTAGGAATACATATAGTACAGTGCATAGAAGTATGAATTCTGATGAATTTTTGCAAATCAAATTTACAGGTTGTAAGCTGCTCATAGATTATGAACTAATTTTGGGACCAGTAGGTGGTAGTTAAAGTGGCTGGATCCCCACATGACTAACCATGGTTCAAGTCCCAAACCTAGTGGCTTGACAATCACACTAGCACATGTGCTTACATACCCAAAGTCCCAAAAGGAGAATGGAGGAGAAGGGATTGTGACATGGCCATCCCCCTGGGGGGTAGTTTCTCACTTTCCCTTTCTGTATCTCTCTTCTCTGGCAAGTGCAAGTGCTCTATGACAAATATTTAGGGGGAAAAAAATAACAAGACCTATCTTAGATATCCTTCTCCCTTTTGTTACCAATAACCTGATTTTTAATGCCATAAACAGTTTTTTTTTTTCTTTTTTTATTGTTAGAGGGTTTATATGATCACCAGAGAGAAAGAAAGAGAGAGAGAAAGAGTATGTCTGCCAATAGGTCATGGCCATCCACAAATCATTTTCTCTCTATCACCATCCCACCAGAATGGTGCCCTTGTACTCCTCTGCATTTTACAAGTCTCCAGGGCTGGGATTTGAACTGCAGTTGGCCAAGTGGGGTCTGACTGCCGAAGCAACACTGCTTGGTGTTCTTGCTTTTATTTTTTATATCAATGGAATAATGCTCATTTGGGTCTGGCTTCTTTCATAAACTATTAAATTTGTGAAATTCATTCAGGTTGGTTATTTTGGAGGGTTTATTCTCAATGCTGAGTAGTGTTTCATTCTACTCTAGATTAGATATTCTGTAGTTTCCAGATTATTACTACTGTGATTAATGTCACCATGAAGGTGGTGGTCAATGAATTTTGGTAAATATCTGAGTAATTTCTGTTAGGACTGTACTTAGAGGCTGATTGCTGTGTACTATGGTGGTGTAGGTTTCAATTTATAAGACACTTTTGAAACAGTCATTCTTTTAAATTGCACTTCCATGGCCTAATTTGTCTCATAGTCTTACTTTCCGTCTTTTAAAATTCGAGCTATTCTGATTGTGTAGTGACGGTACTGCCGTGCATTTTTAATTTGCACTTAGTAATACATAATGAAGTTGAGCACCTTTTGCTAAGTCTGTTACCTATTAATTTTTTCTTATTTTTTTTTAAGAGAGAGTTTTGCTATAGAGTGCATATGCTTGTCAGAGAGACAGAAAGTGAGAAGTCACTCCCTAGAAGTGATGACCATGCCGCAATCCCTTCTCCCTCCTCTTCTCAGGATTCTGAGTACACATGCACACACACCTGATCTGTTACCAATTTTGATGGGTATTTATTTTGTAAAGTGTTTGGACAAAATTTTTTACCATTTTCTATTCAGTTTTCTTTTTCACATGACATGTATAGCAAACGATTTGGATTTACGTCTTTTGTCAGTTACATGCATTGTGAAATGCTTTTACTATGACTTGCCTTTTCATGATTGATGGAGTATTTTGAAGAACAGAAATTCTTATGCTTAATAGAGTCTAATTTGTCTTTCTTCTTCTTCTTCTTTTTTTTTTTTTTTTTTTTTTTTTTTTTGGAGAGGTCTTTGCTATAGGGCGCGTCCGCTTGCCAGACAGAGAGAGACAGAGACAGAAAGGGAGAAATCACCCCCTGGGGGGGATGGACACACTGCAATCCCTTCTCCTCTATTCTCCTCTCGGGAACTTGGGCATGCACGCACACACTCCCGGCATGAGTTTTAAGCCACCGGGTCCGGGACACAAACCGCGGTTGACTACATGGGAATCCAGCGACATAGCCATTGCGCTAACTGCTGGTCCCTCTAACTCTTTCTTCTATGCTTAAAGCTTTGTGACCTATTTTAAAAATATCTGCTTTCTCCAAGTTCATGAAGTTGATGTCCTCTAAGCATTCGATTTCTTTAATCTTCATATTCCTTCTGAAATTCCATTAAAATACTCTTTTAAAAAAAGAAAAATTCTCTGCAAAAGAAGAGTACTCCATAATAGCAGAGAATTAGAGCTTTCAGGGAATAAGAGAAATGAAGATTTTTCTTCTGAGAATTCTCCCTCCAGTGGTAATGGAATTCTCATTCTCGAGTGGTAGGGCCACCTATATCCTTCTCTCTGTCTCTGTCTGTTTCTGTTCCTCTTTCTCTCTTCTCCTTTTCATGTTTTTAAAAATTTTTCTATTTTTTTCAAAATTTTTTAAGGTAAAGTATTTGCTTGGTTCTCAAGATCCCCCTTTATCTTGTTAATAATTCCCTTTCCTTTTCCCATTTAGGAGAGGCAGAAAAGCAAAAGAAGACTGACTGCTCTATGATAGCTAAGAACTAGCATTTTCAACAAAGTTTAGGCCAAAGTATGGTTCTCAACTTCGTAGAAAGAAACCTGAACTTTATCACTTCCCACAATCAATGTTAACTTGTATGAATAAAAAGAAGAAAAAAGAGCTAGTGCTCTCACATGGCGTGCTTGCATACCACATGGTTTTCATTTTTTGTTCTTTTTAAAAAATAATAATACATTTTTGTTATTGTTTTTCTTCTTTTTACTTTTTTGCTCTCTCTCTGTCTCTCTCTTTCTTCTCTTTCTCTGTTTTTCTTATCTTTTTTTTTTTTTTTTTTTTTTTTTAACCTCATCACTTTGCTGCTCAGCCTTCATGCACTGAGTGTCTACACAGGTCTAAGTGAACCATAGCCAAACATCCAAATATTATTAGGGTCAACATATTCCTCAATTTCCACTGAATCTGCTGCACAAAGGGAGAAAATCAGAAAGGCAAAGAGATCGCAGGTCACCTCCTCCTGCATATCTCTGAATGCACAGATTGGACTTCTAGAAATTAGGGAGAAAGATATAACCCATCAGATGACTAGAAATCACCACAGAGGCACAAGAAATAAGAGAAACCAAGAAAATACCTTTCCCCCAAGGGAAAAAAAAATTACTCCTCTTCATCCACAGACAGTACAATGGAACTGACAAAAATATCTGATAAAGAATTTAGAAAATTCTTAATGACAAAGCTAACAGAGATGCAAAAGAAGAGAGACAATGAATTTCAGAAGAGTCAAAAGAGCTGATGAGTTCCAGATGGTGAGGAAGTTCTTGCATGATCTGAAAGAGGAAATACACACCATAAAAAAAAAAAAAAAAAAAAAAAAAAAATGGAACTGTTAGAGATGAAGGCTGTAATACAGTAAGTCAAAACCTCCCTTGAAAGTATTAAAAGCAGACTAGATCACAGAGAAAAGCGAATCTCAGATGCAGAAGACAGAATCGCTAGAGTAGAAAAATCCACCACAAAGACTGAGAGAATCCCCCCCCCCAAAATGAGAATAATATATGAGAAATACTAGATACCATTAAATATCCAAACATCTGGATAATTGGTATCCCAGAAGGTGAAGAGACTAATAAGGACATTGTAATTTCATGAAATCCCAAAAGAAAAATTTCCAAACCTAGAGGCATTCAAAGATCCAGGCATAAGAAATACAAGAGACTCCAAATAGAATCAACCCAAGAAGATCTTCTCCAGGGAACCAGCAGTTAGCATAATGACTATGTCACTGGACTCTGACGTAGTCGACCGCGGTTCACGTCTGGACCCAGTGGCTTAAAACTCACGCCGGGCGCGTGTGCATGCGTGCCCAAGATCCCGAGAGGAGAATGGAGGAGAAGGGATTGCAGCGTGACCATCCCCCCTGGGGGGTGATTTCTCGCTTTCTGTCTCTATGTCTCTCTCTGTCTGGCGAGTGTACACACCCTATATCAAAAAAAAAAACAAAAAACAAAAAAACAAAAAAACAAAACAAAACAAAAAAAACACCTCTCCAAAAAAAAAAAAAATATCTTCTCCAAGACACATTGTTGCCAGATTGGCCAAACCACATACAAAGACAAGATACTAAGATTGACAAGAGAGAAATGTCAAGTTACCTACAAAGGATATCCCATCAGGCTAACAACAGACCTCTCATCAGAAACTATCTGAACAAGAATAGAATAAGAAAATATAAGTGTTGAGTGAAAAACAATTTTAACCAAGAATACTATACCTAGCAAGATTATCCTTCATATGGGAAGAGAAGACAAGCACATTCTCAAATGAAGAAAACCTGAAAGAATTTACTGATGTCAGACCAATTCTTCAAGAAGTTCTGAAGGGAGGGACCAGCAGTTAGCGTAATGGCTATGTCGCTGGACTTCCATGTAGTCGACTGCGGTTCGCATCCCGGACCCAGTGGCTTAAAACTCACACCGGGCGTGTGTGCGTGCGTGCCCAAGATCACGAGAGGAGAATGGAGGAGAAGGGATTGCAGTGTGGCCATCCCCCCTGGGGGGTGATTTCTTGCTTTCTGTCTCTCTGTCTCTCTCTGTCTGTCTGGCGAGTGCACGTGCCCTATAGCAAAAACCTCTCAAAAAAAAAAAAAAAAAAGGAGTTCTAAAGGGAGTACTATATCATGCAAACTAAAGTCAGATACACAGAAATAAAAGTTTAAAAACAACTAAGATAATGGCCAGCTAAATAATAGGGACAAGTCTGGAGTTGAATGTTATCTTACAGAATTTAAACGCAAAGATTGGACCATAACAGAAGATAAAGTACAGGAGACTGAACCGGTGAAATAGAATTGTATGACTTTTTTTTTTTTTTTTTTTTTTTTTTGTAGTTTTCACTACAGGGCGCATGCGCTCTCCAGACAGACAGAGAGAGACAGAGAGACAGAAAGTGAGAAATCACCCCCCAGGGGGGATGGTCACACCTCAATCCCTTCTCCTCCATTCTCCTCTCGGGATCTTGGGCACGCACACACACGCGCCCGGCATGAGTCTTAAGCCACCAGGTCCGGGACACGAATCGCGGTCGACTACATGGGAGTCCAGCGACATAGCCATTACGCTAACTGCTGGTTCCCTAGAATTGTATGACTTTTGACTAAAACTTTACTGATG
This sequence comes from Tupaia tana, assembly GCA_026018925.1. Classification (NCBI taxonomy): domain Eukaryota; kingdom Metazoa; phylum Chordata; class Mammalia; order Scandentia; family Tupaiidae; genus Tupaia; species Tupaia tana. The sequence continues at coordinate 93,978,383 of JAKSZU010000006.1, forward strand.
TATGCTTTGTTTTCCAGAGTTAAGGATTTCTTTTTCTTCTCTTGAGTTGTTGAGAGGTCCATGTACCTACTATCTGAACAGAATCCTAACCCGTTTCCTGGTTTTAAGTCTTAAGCAAAGTTCTCTTAATGTTAAACAAAAAAGAAAAGGAAAATAAAAAAGAAAAATTCCCCTTCCATTGTTAAATACCTTAAAATATTACATACCCCCCAATTGACATGTATTCCCTCAACGAAACTTTTTTTTAAGAATTATTTATTTAACTTTATTTATTTTAATTTTACCAGAGAGGGACAGAGAGACAGAGAGAAGAAAAGTGAGAAAGCAAGCCACCAGGTTCAGGACTTGAACCATGGTCGACCATGCGGGAGTCTAGCACCTTTAACCACCACGCCACCTGCCAGCCCCTTAGCAAAACTTTTCACAGCAAATCTTTAATTTGTTCTTTAATAATGATCAGCTTAACAACTGAATACCTGATACTGGGAGATTTATAAGAATAGAGGTTTATTTAGCTCATGGCTTTGGAGGCTAAGAAGACCAAGAGCACAGTACTGGCAACTGGTGATGGTCTTGCTGCATCACAACATGGCAGAGGGCAGGAGCATGTGTGTCTGTGTCCAAGCACCATGGATGCCTTCACCCTGATGCCTAATCACTTTCCAAATGTCACACCTTTTGACACCATAATTGGGCTAAAAACATCTACCCTTGCAACACCCATTACATGTTTTAAGCCAAGAATTTTTGGAAGAAACATTCAAGCCCTAGTAGTAATACATTGGCTTCTTTTCTTTGGTATTAGTATGCTTTTAATAACGGTACAATTTTCACAGTTGTGGTATAGAAAAGAAAAATAAGCATACCTCACCTCAGGTCTGTTTTAAAAAGCGTCAGTGAAAACTACTTCTCAATAAGCATTCCTATTCAATATCACTTAACATTAAAAAAGCAACATATATTGCCATAATCTCTTAAAGTTTTCAATTTAATTTAACTTAAATTAAGCTAAATTATTTTTTCACTAAGCTAGCATGTGACATATTTAAATGTTCATAAAATACATAACAAAAGATAATATTGCATGTCTTTAAATCAGCAGATAACTTTCTATTACAAAGCAAGAACATGTTGAACATACCCTTAACATCATAACAAAATTTTAAAAATTAACAATATTTTTATATCTATTCAGACATTGTTATAAAGATTTGAAATAAAGAGGTGAATTTTGGTAAATACAGAAACAGCTCTTCAGAGAGAGCTCTATATTAATTGCATACTTGTATATATGTGTGTGTGTGTGTCTAGTAATACATTTTCTGAAGAAAAATTTTAAAATATGGACAAATCATACTTTTGCTCCTCTTGCGAAGGGATACATCAGATGAAGCAATCATATTGGAAGTTACTCAAACTTTCTTATTAGTGCACTTCCGAGACAAGAGAAATTAAAAACTAATTTGAGAAACATCATTCTTCTTTAGTGTCATTAGCTTTAATTTATTTCCTTTCTTTTTTATGTGAAGCAAATGTCAAGTGGTCCTAATTACATGATAAAATAGAAATTCTAGACAGTGACCACTAGAAACCGTGCTATTTTGCATAACCTTATGAGGGGCCCTACTTCCGTATTCCCATTAGAACAGCAGGGAAAGACAGACAGAGAGGGACACATATTGAAAGCAAGAGAGTTAGATAGCCTATGGTATATTTTTCCATAAAAAGAAGTAGACCCATCCAGCTCTCTATCCATCCATTACGTGTCTATTTATTTTATATTTCAGAGGATGTAAGCACATACCAGAGAGAGAAAGAGACGGAGAGAGAAAGCAGCCCCCAGTGGGGCCTGGTCATGCTGCAGTCCCTTCCTCCACTCTCCTATCTTTTCAGGATCATGACATTGCATACACAGGTGCCCAGCGTGTTTTTAGCCATTGGAGCCAGGACTTAAACCACTGTCAGCTCCCTCCACATAGGGCTTACCACTGTGCTACCATAACAGTCCAGGCCTATCTTTTAAAAAATGGGATATCTTATTGTTATACAATTAATATATAGGAATCAAATCTGGGGGTGTGCAGCTGTTGGTGTGGTGGCTAAGGCAGCTGGATCCCACATGGCCAAATGTGTGGTTCAAGACCTAGCAGCTTGGAAACATGCCATACATGTTTACATGTGTGCATGTGTACCCCAAATCCCAAGAGAATGGAAGAGAAGGATTTTTTTTCATGGCTATACCCCTTGGATGGGTGCTTTCTCATCTCTCCCTACCCTCTTTCACTCTGTGTCTCTCTCCCCACAAAGAGCAAATGTGCCCTACAACAACAGCAATAAAAAACTTTTTAAGAATTATTTATTTAATTTTATTCATTTATTTTTTTGAGAGGTTTTTGCTATAGGGTGCGTGTGCTCACCAGACAGACAGCGAGAGACAGAGAGAACTAAAGCGAGAAATAACCCCCCAGGGGGGATGGCCACGCTGCAATCCCTTCTCCTCCATTCTCCTCTCGGGATCTTGGGCACGCATGCACACACACCCGGTGTGAGTTTTAGGCCACCGGGTTCGGGACGTGAACCACGGTCAACTACATGAAAGTCCAGCAAAATAGCCATTACGCTAACTGCTGTCCCCATTTATTATTACTTTTTAACTGGACCAGAGAGAGAGGGAAAGTGAGAAGGCAAGCTTCCAGGTCTCAGATTCAAACTGAGGTTGGCTATGCAGGAGTCCACCATCTTAACCACTATGCCACCTGCTGGCGCACAACAAAAATATTAAAACAAAAACTTTTAATTAGAAGTAAGTGCATAGTAGGAAAGCCAAAAATAAATATATTGTTTTCTTCTTAGAATTACTTTTAAAATATATTAACCCATCCGTACTATTTTAATTTTGAATTTTACATTTTTGAGAATTATATATAACATTATATATTTATATATTCTTTCATTTCTTTGCTATACAATAAGAAAAAAAATGATATTTCATTGCAATGGTGATATGACCCCAAAAGTTCATGCCTTGTAATTTGGTTGTAATGTGAAGTCATTAAGAGGAAACTTAGCTCTGGCCCTGCTTCTTAGTGGTTAAAGCAATTGGATCCCACATGGCTGACTGTGGTTCAAATCCCAGATCTGCAGTTTGAAAAACGCATCAGTCATATGTCCACACACTCCTCAAATACCAAGAGGTTGGAGAGATGGAGGAGAAGGGACTACAATATGACCATGTCCTATTGGGTTGCTTTCTCCCTCACTCTCTCTATATATATTTCTCTGTCTCTCTTTCTGGTAAGCACATGTACCCTATGGCAATAAAAATAAATTAATTAATTAAATAAAGGAAGTTACTATGGAAATAAGAGGAGGTACCTTTGGCAGGTGAATATGGTTGTACTCCCATGATTGATTCCCGCTAGATTTCAAGAAGAGGGAATAAGACAAAGACATGCTGTTCTGTCAACATGTGCTGCCCTCTGCTATGCCATTTGTCAGCAAGAAAATCCTCCCATATGTGACTCCTTGAGCTTTGATCTCCAAAACCATGAACTAAATAAGCTTTTCTTTAAAAAAAAGTCCAGAGGACACATGTGCTTATTGAAGAAAGACAGAGAGAGGGAGCAAGAGAGTGAGAAAAAGAGAGAGGGAAAGTGAGAAAACAATCCCTGTGTGGAACAGTCATGCCATAATCCCTTCTCCTTCATTTCTTATTTCCATAGAGATTGAGGGCACTCATGCACACATGCTCCATGTGCCATGTGTTTTTTTTTTTTTTTTTTTTTTTTTTTTGGAGAGGTTTTTTTCGCTATAGGGCGCGTGCGCTCGCCAGACAGACAGAGAGAGACACAGAGACAGAAAGCGAGAAATCACCTCCCAGGGGGGATGGTCACGCCGCAATCCCTTCTCCTCCATTCTCCTCTCGGGATCTTGGGCACACATGCACACGCGCCCGGCGTGAGTTTAAGCCACCGGGTCCGAGACGTGAACCGCGGTCGACTACGTGGGAGTCCAGCGACATAGCCATTACGCTAACTGCTGGTTCCCCCATGTGTTTTTCAAGCCACCAGGTGGAGGACATGAACTGTGAGTAGGGCCATGTGGGGTCCAGCTGCCTCAATCACCAAACCATTGGTTGTCCCAAAACTCTATTGCGTAAACTATTCAGGCTTGGCTATTTCCATCATTAGCAATAGAATGACTAAAACAATCATGTGTATAAAAATTTACTTTAAACAACTATTAATATTACATTATATTTCTTTCCCAACTCTTTTCAGGAGTCTGTAAGTAAGAAAGAAACATTTAGTGGCAACAGAAGGTAGAATAATAATTCTTTTAAATCTAATTTCTTCACTTTTGTTATGAAGTCAGTCTTAAGGTAATCAAGTAGCTGGCCTAATGTAGTGTAGGGACACCAAATATCACATGAACTCACTTATCTGGTAAATTTGTGGCCGTAATGTGCTTTTCAAGGCCTAATTCAGCAGACACTCAGTCACGAGTTACATCTGTATCACTCCCAACCATGACTAGCACAGTGCCAGGCATTGGAAAGGCACGCTGTGTTTATTTATATTAACAACTTTATTAGCAACATCGATACGTATGGATGGATGGTCTCAATGTACCTTCAGGCGGCTTTCGTGAAATCAGAAACACAAACAATTCATCAAGCCATTCTTAGGAAAAAGAGCATACGAAATTGGTAACATAAACTTAGAAATGATATAATTGTTTATTTTGAAGAAAAAAATTAAACCTCAAGGCATTAATTTTATAAGGTTAAGGAAGGTATTAGTTTACTATTGTGGCTATGGCAAATTGCCATGAACTTGGTGGTTTGAAACAATGTGAAATTATTTTCTCACAGTTCTGGAGGCCAGTAGTCCTAAATCAATTTCACGCTGAAGTCAAGGTATTTGCAGGGTCATGATCCCTCTGGAAGCTCTAGGAAAAAGTCTGTTTCTTTTTTCCAGTTTCTAAAACTGCATTACTTACATTTCTTGGCTCATGGCCACTGCCTTCACTCTCATGGCCAGCAACACAGTACATCGTTTGAATAACCCTTATCAAAGGTTACCCATTACCTTTTAGTCAACTCTCACTCTGCCTCTCTCTTATGGACAGTCATAATTACAATTAGGGCTCACCTGAAAAATCCAGGAAACTCTCCCAGCTGAATACTTTAATTGCATCTGCAAGATCTCTTCAGATATAACATTATCAGTTCCCAGGGAGCCGGGCATATATCTTTGGGGACCATTATTCAGTCCTTTACAAGGAAACAAATTAAAATCATCACAAAAATCTTGAAAAATACTATAATATTTGCATGAACTCCCTTTCACAGCACTATAGTATGTTGCTCTGTAATTTTTGGCTGCATGCTGTTTGATTGATTCTTCTTATGGCAGCAATTTTATGATATTTTTGTCAATTTAGAGCATCTGCAGATAAATCAATCTTTCCTCCAGCACAGTTAATCAAAACATTTTTCTTTTTTATTATTATTAATATCAATAGTTGAGATGCCTAAAATATGAGATGCCACATGTGGAAGTACACACTTATTTTTAGAGCAGACTCAGTTTGTGTCTCGTGAAGACAGTAATGCCAGTAGATTGATTATATTTTGAACAACTTCTATCCCAAAACCTATGGGGCTATTACAATTACATGCTCTGCAGGAAAGAAGTTCTGTTTTGGCTAGGTGTTGATAAGGACCAAATTGTGTACATTTGATGTTGGGAAGCTTTTGCACAGACCAGTTTCAGGCTCCACATAGTCCTCGATTTCTCCTACACAGCCTTGTGCAGGCACCATTGGGCAGGTTCACACCACATACCACCTGGCCCTCTGAGACATGCTGCAATGCTGTGTACTCAACGCTACAAGCAGAAGTCTTTTCTAAAACCCATTCCTCTGTTGGGCAGCTAAGAATAACTTATGCATATATGAAAGAAATTTAAACCACATAATTATATCCTTCAAACTAAATATATTGCCAAACTGACTTTCCCTTAGCCGGATCCAAGAATCTCATGGCGCCATCACCACCACCACCACGACACAAGGGAAAGTGAGAATGAAGAGAAATGTCTGTGAAAAGAGAAAGAAGCAGTGGTTTTAAATGATTATGTTTAAAATACCTTGCTTTACTGAAATATACAAAAACATATGGCCGTTTGAACCCATTGCCAGGTTCTTTCCACGGCCTTGAAAGGGCGATAAAGTAACAAGCCCTGGAGTTCAAGCTGCTTGACTTCCTAGGAATTCTGTCTCCGATACTTATAGAAACTTCTTTGTACAAACTATTAACAAATCAGCTGAAAATAAATACAAGGAACAAAAAAAACATACTTTGTTTTAAAGTCATGAGAATTTTCCATCAAACTTTGTAAACATCTGCATTTTTCTTTTTTTTCCTATAGGGTGCACGCACTCACCAGAAAGACAGAGAGATAGCGAGAAATCACCCCCTGCGGGGAGGGTCACGGCCGCAGTCCCTTCTCCTCCATTGTCCTCCTCTCGGGATTTTGGTCAAAAACACACACGCACCCAGCATGAGTTTAAGCCACCGGGTCCAGGACTCGAACCGCGGTCAGCTACATGGGAGTTCAGCGACATAGTCATTCTGCTACCTGCTGGTCCCTGCACTTTTCTTGTTCAATTTGCCAGAGGTTGCATGTGCTCACTAGAGAGAGAGACAGAGAGTAAGGAGAGGGAGAAGTAGAAAGCACCTCTCAATGGGGCATGGTCACATTACAACTCCTCCATTTTTCCTTTCGCTGGGATTTTGGGCTTGCATACACGTACACCAATGTGTTTTTCAAGTCTCTGGGGCTGGAATTTGAGCTGCACAGTCTGCCACATGGGATCTAGCCCCCTTTCCCACCAGGCCATGGGACTAGTCAATGAACACCTGAATTCTTATACATTAATCCCACCATTGGTGTGAGCTCCACCAATCTCAACTGATGTCCACTTTTTGATTATTACACGATCCTTTCAACTGTTTTTAGTTAGCCTCACTATTTTGGAATAACTGAAAAAAATCTCGAATTAATGAGTTATATGAGCTACAGAGTTTTCCTAAGGAAACACAAATTTAGGAATTTAAAAAGCTACAATAACAGAAAAAACTTAACGTGATACTACTGCATTGAGCTACTGCTGGGGCATGTTTTACCAAAGACTAAGAAGTATTTAATTTTTGTTTTTGTTCTTTATAACTTTTAGGTACCTACAAATAGATTAAATAACAGATCATCCTTTTATGGTGATTAGACATATCTGCTGCAATATTTCACATCACTAACTAGCTTTCATCAGTCTAGATAAAATATCCATTACCTTGACTTAAACATTAGTCAGGCTGCTGTCCTCCCCAAAGAACCTGATTTTGGCCCACCTTTGTGCCCAAGTGTTAGAAACACAATCTAGGAACTCAATACCACTTTATGCTTACCCATATCCATGCACAATCACTTCTTTCTAGCCTTATTTATTTCTTTCTATAAGAAAAATGCCCCCTTTTTTGGCTTTTTGAGATGTTTTTAGTGTTTCTAGTCCAGTCAGTGAGTTTTGTTAGTGTAATTAGTTTTTTAAAAGTCTCTTCTTGTTGCCTGTATTGTTCTTCATTTGACATCTTATTAAGTTGTTCGTGAACTTTTTCTATTAAGTTTAAAATCCAGTGTAACTCTTGTCTACATGTTCACAATTTCAATTGTATAGTTCAATGGCTTTTAGAACACTCACAGCACTGCTTAAGCATCAACACTATCAAATTCCATAATATTTATAATCCTAAAATAGTTCTATGGCAATGAATCAGTCCCTCATATTTTCTGTTCTTTCCAGTTCCTGTCACCAATAATTTTGTTTCTGTGGCTATGAATTTACCTCTTTTGAATATTTTTTATAAATGGAATCATATATCGTGTGGCCTTTTGTGTCCATCTTCTTTCACTTGGCATAGTGTGTCCAAGGTCCATCCCAGGAGCATGAGTCAGTCCTTCCTTCCTTTGTATGGCTGAGCAGTACTCCATTGTACAGCTATGCCATACATTGTTTATTATGTCTGGGTGGATTTCTTTTGTCCTGTCTTTTGACTGTTATGAATAGTGTTTTTATGAGCACACATGTACAAGTTTTTTATGAACATTCATGATCAATTCTCATGGGCTTAAACATAGAACTGGAGTTGGTTCACATGGTGACCCAATATTTCATTTTACAGAAGAACAGCCAAACTGTTTTCCACAGTGACTAGCCTACCAAAAATGTGTGAGAATTAAAATTTCCTTACGTGTTTTGCTAACACTTATTTTTTGTGTTTTGATATTTATTTTATTATTGTAACCATCCAAATAAATGTGAATTGCTACTTAGATGTAGTTTTCCATGTTTATTTCCCTCATGACTAATGATTTTGAGAGTGTTTTCTTTAGCTTATTAGCCATTTACTGTCTTCTTTATATTAAATATCTATTTAAACTTTGCCCATTTTTAAATTAAGCTGTTTTTTCCATTTATTTTTTAGTTAAAAAATGTTTTGTTGGTTTTTTAATTTTTTTAAATTCTAGACATTAGACATTTATCATGCTTATATTTAATCCCATTATATGGGATGATAATTTACTTTTACTTTCTTTTTTTTTTTTTTTTTTTTTTTTTTTTTTTTTTTAGAGGTTTCTGCTATAAGGCGCATTGGCTTGCCAGAAAGACAGAGAGAGACAGAAAGCGAGAAATCACCCCCCAGGGGGGATGGCCATGCTGCAATCCCTTCTCCTCCATTCTCCTCTTGGGATTTTGGGCACACACGCATATGTGTCTGGCGTGAGTTTTAAGCCACTGGGTTCGGAACTTGAACCGCAGTCGACTCTGTGGGATTCCAGTGATATAGCCATTACACTAACTGCTGGTCCCGATAATTTACTTTCTTGACAGTATACTTTAAGGTACAAAGGTTATAGTTTAATGTAGTTCAATTAATCTTTTATTTATTTATTTATTTATTTATTTATTTATTTGTTTGTTTGTTTTCTGTGAGCTTGTGTTTTTGGTGACATTATCTAAAATCCCACTACAAAAATTCAAGGTCATAAAGATTTATACCCACATGTTATGTATGCATCTTTGGCATATGTAACCTCATTGTTTTGCAGTTTCCAAAATCCTATGAATTGTTTTAGTATCACTGTCAAATATAAATTCATCAAATATGTGTGTACTTATTTCTGAATTCTTAATCCTGTTCCATTGGTCTATATGTCTACCCTTTTGCAAGAGTCACATTATTTTGGAAGCAATAGATTTGAAGTAACCTTGAAATTAGAAAGAGTGAGTCCTTTAACTTTGCTCCTCTTTTTTTTTTTGGAGAGGTTTTTGCTACAGGGTGCGTGCGCTCGCCAGACAGACAGGGAAAGACAGAGAGACAGAAAGTGAAAAATCACCCCCTAGGGGGGATGGCCACCGCAATCCCCTCTCCGCCATTCTCCTCTTGGGATCTTGGGCACGCATGCACATGCGCCCGGCGTGAGTTTAAGCCAGCGGGTCCAGGACGCGGTCAAATACATGGGTTTCCAGGGACATAGCCACTGCACTAACTGCTGGTCCCCCAACTCTGCTCCTCTTTTTCAAGACTGTTTTAGCTATCTAGGACCTTTGACAAGACCATTAATATTTCTTTCATTTTTTAAAGAGGTTTTTGCCTTAGGGACGTGTGCTTTACAGAGAGAGAGAGAAGCAGAGATAGTGAGAGAAAAAGTGAGATGTCATCCCTCTCCTGTCCACAGGGATGGCCATGCCACAGTCCCTTTTCCTCTGTTCTCCTCCAGGGACCTTGGACACACCTACACACGTGCCCTGTGTGAGTTTCAGGCCATCAGATCCAGGATTCAAACTGCAGTTGACTGTGGGAGTCCAACGCCTTAATCAACATGCCACCTGTTTGTCCAAAAGCAATTAAAATTTTAAGAAAAGTTACTCTATTTAATAAGAAAAATAATTTTTAATTTTTATAGGAATTGCATTAAATTGTCCATCAATTTGAGAAGTATTGCCTTCTTAATAATATTATATGTTCAAATACATAAACATGAATAGCATTTTCATTGAAGTTGCCTTTAATTTCCTTCCACAATATTTTGTAGTTTTCAGTGTATAAGTCTTGTACCTTATTAGTTAAATTTTTTTTAAGTTTGGTCTTTTTTATACTGTTGTCATTACAATTGAATTATTTTATTAACTTTATTTTAAAATTATTCATTGCTAGTGTACAGAAATACAACTGATTTTCGTATATTGATTCAAATCTGGCAACTTTGCTGAAGTCATTTATTTGCTGAAACAATTTTTGATGTGTGTGTGTGTGTGTGTGTGTGTGTGTGTGTTTTGTTTTATTTTGTTGTTGTATGGAATTGGTAAGGTTTCCGACATATAAAATTATGCCATCTGTAACTTTAAGTAGTTTTATTTTTCCTTTCCAATTTTTTTTTTCTTTTTTTTCTTTTTTTTTTTGGAGAGGTTTTTTTTTGCTATAGCGCGCATGCGCTCGCCAGAAAGAGAGAGACAGAGAGATAGAAAGCGAGAAATCACCCCCCAGAGGGGATGGCCACGTCGCAATCCCTTCTTCTCCATTCTCTTCTCGGGATCTTGGGCACTCACGCACACGCGCCTGGCGTGAGTTTAAGCCACTGGGTCCGGGACGCGAACCACGGTCGACTACGTGGGAGTCCAGCGACATAGCCATTACGCTAACTGCTGGTCCCCCTCCTTTCCAATTTTAATCACTTTCTTTCTTTCTTTTCTTTTTTTTTTTTCGGTCTGCCTAAATGTTTTGACTAAAACTCACAGATCAATGTGAAATAATGTAGCAACATAGAATATCTTGGTATTGAATTAATCTTACAGGTAAGTCATTCAGTCTTTTACCACTAGACACAATGTTATCAGTGGAATATTCATGTATGTTGTTTATCAGGTTTGTAAAATTTCCTTGTATTCCTGATGTGTTGAGTGCTTTTGTCATAAAATGATGTTAAATGTTTTTAAAATGCTCTTTATTTATCAATTGTTGTGATTTCCCTCCCTTACTGTGCTAATATTGTTTATTTTATTAATTTATTTTGCACATAGCAAATTTAAATCCTGAGATAAATCCAAGTTAGTCATATATTCCTTTTAACATATTACTAAATTTTATTTGTTAGCATTTTGTTGAGGATTTTTGTATTTTAAATCATTCTCTATTTTTGTCTTTAGCTTTTTACCCTTGTGACTCAAAAAATAATTTTTGGGCCAGCAGATGGGGTGATGGTTAAGGTGTTAGAATCTCACACAGCTAACTGTGGTCCAGGTCCCAGACTGGGTAGCTTATTTTTCATTCTCCCCCTCTCTCTTGTCAAATGGAAGAATAACAATAAGTAAAATTAAATAAGTAATTCTTAAAAATAAAATATCTTTTATTTTATGCAAAAGAGAGTGAGAGAGAAAATATCTTTTTCCCAGTAGGACCTGTTATGGCCACAGTCCTTTTTCCTCCAATTCTCTATCCTGTCAGGATCTTGGGTGTATGAACACACACTATGAATTAAGCAATCAGCTGTCTTGTGATGTTTTCTATGGCTTTGCAACCAGGGTAATACTAACCTTACAGAATGAATCAGGAAGTCTTTCTTCCATTTCTCTTTTTTGGAAGAATTTTATAATAACTGGAACTATTCTTTTAATGTTTGATTGAATGTAACAGTAAAACCACCTATTAATAGATCTGTGCTTTTTTTGGTTAGAAGTTTTTATTGCTGATTCATTTGGTTTACTTGTAGGTCTATTCAGGTTTTCTATTTCTTCTTGAGTCAATTTTTCTAATTCATGTGTTTATACCTTTTATTTTCATTTCACCCATGTTATCCTATTTGCTACCATAAAGTTATTCATTATATTCTCTAAAAATCCTTTTTACAAATTTTTTTAAAATTTTTTGCAGAGTGTTTTTTTTTTTTTTTTTTTTTTTTTTTTTTTTTTTTCTATAGGTCATGTATGCTCACCAGAAAGACAGAGAGAGACAGAGAGACAGGAAGTGAGAAATCACCCTCCAGGGAAGATGGCCATGCCACAATCCCCTCTCCCCCTGCTCCTCTCAGAATATTGAGCACACACGCACATGTGCCTGGCATGAGTTTAAGCCACTGGGTCCAGGACTTGATACATGATCGACTACATGGGCGTCCAGCAACTTAGCCATTATGCCAAATGCTGGTCCTACTTTTTTAAAATTTTTGTAAGGTCGGTAATAAAGTTCTAATGTTTCCCCCTGATTTTGAGTCTTTTTCTTCATATTCACGATCCCCGCAATTCCCTCTAATAAAACCATCCCTTTGGTCAGTCCATCTAAATCTTATCAATTTTGTTGAAATTTTATAAGAATTCACTTTTGGTATTGTTTATTAACTTTATTGCTTTTCTACTATATATTTCATTTATTGCTGCTGTACTCATTATTTCTGTTTTCTTTGAGTACAATGTCTTTTCTTAGACTAATTTCTTAAGGAATAAAATGAGGTTATATATTTGAGGTTTTTTTAGAATTATTAATGTAAATTTCTACAGCTATAAGTTTCTCTTTGAGTACTCTTATAGCCTCCCATAAGTTTTGTTATGTTGTGGATTTGTTTTCATTTAACTCACAATACTTTTTAAAATTTTTTAGCTCATTTTTTATTTTTGCTCATTAATTGTTTAAGAGTGTTAATTTCTGGAACCAGCAGATGTCATAACAGTTATGTCACTGGAGTCCCACAGAGTTGAATGCAGTTTGAGAACCAAATGTGGCAATGTGAAACTCATGCCAGGTGCATGTGTGTGCATGTCCAAGATCCCAAGAGGAAAGTGGAGGAGAAGGGATTGCAACACGACCATCCCTCCAAGAGGTAATTTCTGGCTTTCTGTTTGTCTTTGTCTTTCTGACCAGCATACATACCCTATATAAAAAATTCTCTCTAAAAAAAGAAGAGTGTTCATTTCTATATACTTGTGAACTGCCCAGATTTTCTTCATTACTGATTTATACTTTCATTATATTGTGATCTAAAAAGCTATTTTGCATAATTTCAACCTTTTAAAGATATTGGAGAATTTACGTGTGGCCAAACATATTATCTATGCTGGACAATATTTCATGTGTACTTTATTAGTGTGTATTCTGCAATTAAATAGGAGCATTTTATAAGTCTTTTGGCCTAAATAAAGATGTTTCATAGCACTATTTAAGTGTTCTGTTTAAGTTTTCTGTTTTTATGTGTAACTTTTGACTATTATTCCACCCACTATTGAAACTGAGCATTAGAGCCTCTATTATTTTTGTACTCTGCATTTCTCCCTTCAGTTTTATTGCTTTTGTTTCATGCACTTTGGAGTACTTTTATCAGGTACATATGTATTTGTAGTCTTGATGAATTGACACTTTTTATCCTTACATAATGCCCTTCTTGTAAAAACATCATAAAGATATACAGTAACTAAATACTTAAAAAAAATTAAAATTAAAATAAAAAAAATAATTTGCCTTAAAGTCAGTTTTGTGTGATATTTATAAAGCCATTCAATTGCCCTTTGATTACTGTTTGCACAGAATAATTTTTTTCTACTTCCAACCTCTTTGTATCTTTGAACCTAAAGTGACTCTTTTGTAAATAACATAGAGCTTAATTGAGTTTTACTGTGTTGCTTCTGCAAATTTCTGTCTCTGAATTGAAGAACTTTATGCATTTATACTTTGTATAAGAAGTCACTTCTTCATTTTGCTATTTGCTTTCAATATGTGTCATATATTTTTGTTCTATAATTGGTTTTAATGGCTTTTCTTTTTGTGTTAAATAGGTATATCCTATATGACATTTTGATTTTGATTCCCTTCTTGTTTCTTATACACATATATTTCATTCTTTTCTAGATGATTTCTTTGGAAATTGCAAGTAAAACATTTGTTTACAAAAATATAGTTCAAATTATTACCAACTTCATTTTAGTATTATATATAAACTCAGCCCCTATCAGTTATGTCTTCCCTTTATGTTGTTACTGTCATAACAGCATCTTGAAAAATATGCAGTCATCGCTGTATTTATATATTTTAAAATTTTGGATAGAAGACACATGTTCTTTTTAGAGAGAAACAGAGAGAAGTAGAACACTTCCCCCTTCACCCAGAAAATGATCGTACTGAAACTCCTCCTCCATTTCTTCAACCTGTTGGGATCTTGGATCTCACATGTATACATGTATGCCCATACATGTATTTTTCTCAGCCACTGAGTCCAGGACTTGTACTGTGGGATTACCTATGTGGACTCTGGCTGCCTTTACTACCAGGCAATAGATCTGGCCACTACCAAATAATTTTATAATTTTAAGTAGTTGTCCTTTAATTTACATGGGAAAAAAAGAAGAGTACCAAACAAAAATGCAATCATACTTATTTTTACACTTACTTATATGACTACTTTTAAAAATAATCTTTATTGTTCATGAGGATATGAACTACTCTCTAAGGTCATTTAAGTTAGAGAGAGTCACTTATTGTGTAGTTCTACTAGCAATTAATTCTCTCAGTTTTTGTTGGAAATGTATTTATTTATCCATTGTTTCAGAGACATTTATACTAGATATAGACTTTTCTGTTGTTTTCAGAGATATTTATGACAAATATAGAATTCTGTTCCTTAAACACTGTGAATATATCATTCCATTGTCTTCTGGCATCCATGATAAAGATGATAAATCAGATGTTAATCTTATTGAGTATTCTTTCTATATGAAGAATCACGTTTTTCTTAATGTTATAAACACTCTTTCCATGTTCTTTGGGACAATTTATAATGTGTCCTGCTGTAGATCTCTTTGAATTAATTCTATTTTTCAGTTCATTGAGTTCTTGGATTTATAGATTTATGCCTTTCATTAAATTTGGGATATTTCTGACCATGATTCTTACAACTGCTATTTGTGCTGCTTTCTCTTTCTCAAATCATTCTGAAACACATTTTTGGTATTTGTTGATATGCTTGATAGTTTTCACAGCTATTTTACATTCTGTTATTATTTATGTATTAGTTATTTACTTTTCAGACTGGATAATCTCAATTAACCTCTCTTTATAATTGGGTTTGTTTTGTTTTGTTTTGCTTTGCTTTCCTTCTGCTTGCTGAAATCTGTAGTTGTAAGTTCCTAGTAAAATTTTTACTTCTTTTTTTGTACTTTCCTACTTCAACATTCTATTTGATTCTGCACACATTATTCTTGTGAGTTTCCTTAGTTATTTTCATAGGTTTCTTTGAGCTCTTTGAACATAGATTGTGCATCTCTAATTTGAAAACTAAAAATCCAAAATGCTTCAAATCTGAAATTTTTTGAACACTAACATCATGCCATGAATGAAGAATTTCACACCTGACTATACGTTATGGTTCACAATCAAAACACTACAATTTGAAAATATTGTATGAAATTATCTTTAGGCTACATGTATAATGTGTATACAAAACATAAATACATCTTATTTAAATAATTATTTTATTTAACTTTAATTATTTATTTATTTTAATTTGACCAGGGAGGGTCACAGAGAGAGAGAGAGCAAGACAGAGACAGAGAGAGAAAGAGAGAGAGGGAAAAAGTGAGAAAGCAAGCTGCCAGGTCCAGAACTCAAACCCTAGTTGGCCATGTGGTAGTCCAGGACCCTTAATCACCATGCCACCTGCTGGTCCCACAAAACATTAGCAAATCTTCTATTTAGATTTGGGTATAATCCCCAAGATATCTTATTATATATATATTTAAGTAGTCCAACTTCAAAAGTATCCGAAATCTGAAACACTTATGATTCTAAGCATTTGGAATAGGGATAAGCAACTCCATTTAAAATAGTTGAAAGTCTTATAAATCTAGTTTATGGATTTCATAATTTATTTTTTCCATAAACTCACCAAGGACTGAGATGGCTAATCAAGATATGTTTTGTTGTTTTTAAAAACATATGCAGGCAAATTCATACAGTGCTTCTGAATTGAGGCCAGCAATTAGTGTGGTGGTTAAAATGCTAGACTTCCATGTGGCCAACTGCACTTTGAGTCCCAGACCTGGTAGATTGAGAATCACACCACATGCTTGCATGCCCAAAATCCTGAGACGAGAATGGAGGAGAATGGATTGTGGTGAGGCCATTCAGCCCAGGGAGTGATTTCTTGCTTTACTTCTCACTTTCTCTCTGTCTCCACTCCTTCTGGATTTTGTGTTTATTGATCTTACTTTATTGTGTTATTAAATCCTTACGAGACTTTAGTTGAAAATAAAGTATTTAAAATATTATTATTTGGAACCTCTATAAATCAGAATCTCCCCTTTCTTTAAGACTGTTATTTGCTTGTTCTAGCTGTTTCTCTTTATTTAATGTACCTTCTAATCTAAATTTGTAGTTTATGTTATTTTTTTGTATGTGATGAGTAAAGTTAAAGTCACTGTTCCATTAACTTAGTGATCATAAAGTGATTTGATGTAAGTTTCCTGTTTTTAGAGATTTTTTGCTATAGGGCATGTGCACTTGCTGGAGAGACAGAGAGACAGATAGAGAGAAATCACTCACTAGACAGGTGAAGGCCATGCCACAGTCCCTGCTCCATTCTCCTCTCAGGATTTCAGATATGTATGGACATTCACCTGGCATGAGGTTCAAGCCACTGGACCTGGGACTCAAACAGCAATTGACCATATGTGAGTCCAGTGCCTTAACCACCATACCACTTGCTGGACTTGATGTAAGTTTCTTTAAATGTCTGGATCAAAAGAAGAAATGTCTGTGTCCCGATGGGCTGGATATGTATCAAAGCACAACTTTAATACATAACTAGAGTGTACAACTCCACTTTAGCCTTCAAATCTACTTACACATAGCCTGAAGGTCTCCCAGAGGTAAGAACTGAGGGTCTGTTCAGTTATGAGTGTGCTCTGAACCCTGAGATATACATGGTCTCTAAATTGCCAGGATTTCTGGAGCACATAAAAGTCTTTATTCATAAAAATATTTCCTTCCCCAGATATCTTTCAAGCTCTTATCTTGTCAGTTATTTGCTCCAGATTTTATTTATGTCCTAGGCAGAAGCATATTATGAATCTGCCTGTAGATTTTTGTTTGTTTGTTTGTTTTTAGAGAATTTTGCTTTAGGGAATGTGTGCTTGCTGAGAGAGAGAGGAACAGACACAGTGAGAGGGAAAGTGAGAAACCCCCTATGGGATATGGCAACAATACAATCACTTCTCCATTCTTCTCCTGAGTTCTTGGCCATGTACACTCACATGCCCAGTGTGATTTTGAAGCCACCAGGACCAGGTCTTGAACTGCAGTTGGCCCTGAGGGAGTCCAGCAACATAATTGCCATGCAATCTGCAGGTCCCAACCTGTAGATGTTTTTAATAAAAATCCCTTGATTAGCCATTTTAACCCTTGGCAAGCTCCATCAGGAAGACGCTAGACAGGTTAAAATAAATAGCAATGTTGAGAAGATGATCTATCCTGCTCCTGTCAGTACTAGGCAAGAGTACCAGTAACATGGGCTGCTGTCCAAGATTTTCATGAATCTGGGAAGTAAGAAATGGGAGCAGAGATCAGCAGTTGACGTAATGGCTATGTCGCTGGATTCCCATGTAGTCGACTGAAGTTAGAGTCCCGGACCCAGTGGCTTAAACTCACACCTGGCATCTGTGCGTGCATGCCCAAGATCCCGAGAGGAGAATGGAGGAGAAGAGAGCAGCATGGCCATCCTCCCTGGGGATGATTTCTCTCTTTCTGTCTCTCTGTTTCTCTGTCTTTGTGGCGAGCACGCACACCCTATAGCAAAAACCTCTCCCAAAAAAAAGAAGAAAAGAGAGAAAGAGAGAAAGAAAGAAAGAAAGAAAGAAAGAAAGAAAGAAAGAAAGAAAGAAAGAAAGAAAGAAAGGAGCAGAGTAAGCTGAAACACCACATAATTCTTCTTCCAGGGTTTATCTTTTTTAATTTTCTAAATATTCATCTTGTTACTAAAACTTTTGTGAGTTTTTAGAATTCTGATAAAGTTGATGCTGGGAGTTTTAGCAGAATAGACTGGTTTTTGTGGTAAAAGTAAGCTAGTATCAACCTGTGGTCAACTTTACTTATTTTTCATACCACAATAATTTGAGTTCCTTGCAAAGTTTTCTTCTAGATAATCAAGGAGGAAAGAGGTGCCAAATAATTTGCCTTGGGCCACACAGAGAGTATGTGGATGTGTGAGCTGGGATTGAAATCCACGTAGCAGAATATTAATTAGGTAAAGGTCATGATAGGCAAGAGACTAATAGAAAACTCTAAAACCATACAATAAAAATATTTTCAATTTACAATCGGAATATTATGCTGGATAAAAACAAGCTACTTAATCCCAAATCTAACATTTAATATTTAAAATAGGATTAAATATTCTAATACGTTTTAGAAGATTTACCTTCTCTACCACTAGTTTTGCAAAGTTGTATGAAAATATTACACTTACATATTATGGGAGAAAACTGCCATGAATGATTGCATTGAGAAACAAAATTTTCTAGCCAATGACTGAGATACGAACAGTAAAGATTTGCAAGGAAATCAGGACCTCTGTTTTTTCTTCCTTCTTTTTCTTTTTGAGTTTGTAGTGTGTTGTGCAAAAGTGATAGCAGTATATTTGTGTGTCCATGATTTCTTTCTTTCTCTCTGGAAATATTCCAGACTTATTTCCTTAGTTCTAACAGTACAAAAATTGTTTACCATTAATTTGCATTTTAACCTTTAAATATTTTAAAGTGGAAAACAGTTTAATAATACCATTTTATTAACTGAGCTAAGTATGATTTAGTCATTATATGAAACATTTTTCAGTTCACTTTATTTCCTGATAGTATAGCTGAGTAATATATTAACATAATGGATTTGTAAAGTGTTGAACACTATTTACCAAATATATATTCTATTACCCATGAAATTTGACTGTTATGATATTAGTACTAGAAATTGACAGTTACTTATTTAAAATATGATGACTTAAATATGTGTAATGTATTTTAAAATACATATTTAATCAATTTGACTTATTTTGCACAATTTCTTATCAGAGGTCCATGTGTTAATGTTATATGTATTCAAATAGAGCCAAGAAATATAGTCTAAATGGTATAATAAATAAATGTCCATTATGAGCACATATTAAGGCTGAAACTTACACTGTTATTTTTAGACATGATTATAACACAGAATAAATGAATGAATTACAAAATTTTATTTAAATTTTCTTCAAAATAAATATTTTATTACTTGAGTGGTTTATAGCTGTTATTCAGTATTGACAGTAGGATATTTTAATTAAAAGGAAGTCTTCATCAAGACATTATAAAAAACTGGTTACTAAATTATGTGTTTTCTGTATTTTAGGTGTTACAGGAGATTATTGACTATTTGGGGAGTACTAATAATTTATGAAAAGTTTAGCTCTAGTAATCCAGTTTAGAGTTTAGGTCTGTTATTCTAATCTGGGTTAATAAAGATCTGATCAGTTTCTGATTCCACTCTGGATTCTAAGGCGTCAATTTCTTCTTGCAAATTTTGCTTCTTCTAGAATTTCTTGTGTTTCTTCTTGGGAATGGCCGATGAAAACATCACTGGTGTGATAAGGTATCATTACGCAGTTGTCATCTGCAAGCATGATGTCATCAAAAGCATCTTCTAAATGTGGGATTTGTTTCTTTTTTACTTCTATTTCTTCTTTTAACTCTGTGATTCTACTCGTATTCCGTGCAAATTTGTTTATCTTTTGTTGACCTTCGAAAGTGACATTGACATCTTCTGCAGTTCCCTTCTTCATGGTGGCCGCCATCTTGGGACTGGACTCTATAACATATAATTTTCTAACTTCATCAGTTGAATCATATTCCATGATTTATGCAATAGATAAGGAAATCTTATATAATATGTTTAAGGGGACAAATAATTGTACAATACTTTTATATTTTAAAGTAGATACTGCTGCATGTATAGCAATATATGTATATATAGGTATGTGTGTATTTGTGTGTGTGTGTGTGTGTGTGAATTTACTACAATTTCAATGTAGACAACAAGATGAAAACCAGTATTTTTCTCATACATATAATATATATATTGAAAATATATGACCTATGTGTGTGCTCACTGGAGAGAGACAGAGAGAAAAAAAAAAAAATGAGAAATCATCCTTCCTGGGAAATGGCCAAGCTATAATTCAGGACTCAAACTGTGCAGTCAGCCATGTGGGATCTAGCACCTTAACCACCTGCTGGCACATCATACTCGTAAAACATCTTGCTCAGTGTCTTATTTGGTGGACTCCCACCCACCTCAGAGGGCATGTGTGCTCAATGGAGAGAGATGGAGTGGGATAGCGAGAAAGTACCCACAAGGAGCATCATCATGCCACGATCCCTTCTTCTCTGTGTCTTCCTCCTTGTGAGATTTTGGGCATGCATGCCCATATTCCTAGCATATTTCTCAAGCTGCTGGGCATGGAACTCAACCACACAGCTGGCCATGTGGGATCTAGTCATCTTAACTACAGGCTACAGGCTGGCCCAACTTAGCTTCTCAGGTAAAGTCATGTCAGTACAGGGCCAACTGAAACAAGTGAAAGATATTGTTTGACAAGATTAAATTAATTATGGGACCAGCAGTTAGTGTAATGGCTATGTCTCTGGACTCCCATGTAGTCAACCATGGGTTGAGTCTTGGACCCGGTGGCTTAAACTCATGCCGGGTGTATGTGTGGGTGTGCCCAAGATCCTGAGAGGAGAATTGAGGAGAAGGGATTGCGGTGTGGCCATCCCCCCCGGGGGATGATTTCTCACTTTCTATCTCTCTGTATCTCTCTATCTTTCTGGCGAGCGCACGTGCCCTATAGCAAAAAAAAAAAAAAAAAAAAAAACTCCCCCCCCAAAAAGGATTAAATTAATTATGATGATAAACTGTGAATTAATTTCTCAATCTAAATCTCTTTTAATATTTGGGTTTAATAACCTACAAGTATAATTTAATTTTCAAAAATTTTGTATCATAAAGAAAATGTAGATTATAGATTTTATAGATTTTAAATACACTACCCTAGGAACATGTTTTCTAAATTTACCTTAGAATATAGAATATATGGGCCTGTCTCACAAAAAGGTATTGTGAATAATCCAAAATTTAAGGCTATATGTTTATTACTTAAAAAAAAAAAAAAACAACAACTAAATGGTGTGTGTGCTCATTGAATAGAGAGAGAGAGATAGAGAGCCAAAGAAAGAAAATGAGAAACACCTGTTTCCCCCACAGGGGTTGACCATATCACAATCTCTCTCCTCTGTTTTTCTCTGGGATTCTGGGCGTGACGCACATGCCCAGTGTGTTTTTCAAGCTGCCGACTTGAACCATGCAGTTGGCAATGTGGATCTGGCTGCCTTAACCACACACCACCTGGCTAGCCCCCTTTATTAAATTTATTTCCCCCCATAAATATAAGAATATTAAGTGTTCTTTGGTTTCTTTCATTTAATTTCCAAAATTAGATTAATTCCTATTTTTTTAAATTTAGTATTTGAAAAACATCAAAACTTCATATATGACCATGACTTAAGCCTGATTGCACTAAATATTCTGTAATCACTTAATGTAGTTTTCTAATGAAACCATGGCATACTGAATGGACAGTTTATAAAAGAATTAATTTTAGTCTTTAGCAAAAGCCATTTAAACACAGAAAAATGTACAAAAATACAAAGCATGTACAAAAAAATGGTTAAGAGGCCCACATATACTTCACAGTCACATGCAAATTTTAAAGCTTCCAAATATTTTGAAGTTTAGAAACTCTTCTTTAGGGAATTAACTTAATTTCAAATTTAAGGTATGAAAGTAATATTCAAGTATAAGATTTATGAAAACTTCACCAAAAATTCAGCTTATTCCTGAAATGCTTACTTTTTGTTGAAAAGTTTTTATCATTTTTGTTGTTAAAATGCATTTCACTCATTATATTTAAAGCTCTTTTTAAAAAAAATATTCCATAGGAAGCATGTGTTCACCATGTTTTGTTGTCTACATTGAAACTGTAATAAATTCACACACAGACCTACATATACATATATTGCTGTACATACAGCAGCATTTACTTTAAAATACAGAAGTACTGCACAATTGTCTCCTTGAATATATTATATAAGGTTTCTTTATACAGCATATATAGCACAGAGTATGATTCAACTGATGAAGACAGAAAGGTGAACAGAAAGGAGACAGAAAGCAAGCAAAAAGTACCCCGTAATGTGACATCGTCACACCACAATCCCTTCTCCTCCATTTCTCCATCCTGTCAACATTTTGGCACACATGTATATATATTTAAGCCACTGAGAGTACCCCAGTGGTAGGCCATGTGGGATATGGTGGCCTTAACTACTGGGCCAGAAGGCTGGCCCAGAGTTAAAGCTCATATTAAAAAAAAAATAATACATAACAAATAAAATTTATTTCCAGTATTTTGTCTTATTACTATTTCAAATAATACTTTTCTACAGTCTATTATATTTGTAAGATAATTGAATCTAATTCTCATTTTCTTTATATGATTTTTATTAGTCTTATTTTAATTAATCTTTTTTTTATTGACTAAAATGATGTATCCAATATGTCAAAAAGGCACCAAGGTAATGAAAGTATAAACAATACCACAGCAAATATTTAATAGAAGAAAGAAAAAAAAGCAAACCCTTGCTAATAACATGAATTAAAATGGAAAGTAATATTTTAACAATCATCTGACAACCTTTATATTTGAAAAGTTTAATAAAATACCAAGTTTCAGCAATCCTATGAACAGACAGTTAATTAGCCAAAGCAAGAAAGAAACTCAAGGTATTTAGAGCCTATTATTGACTAATAGCCTGCCTATCACTACCCAGAGAAAATTGCTATTTTTCATCTTGTCTACATTGAAATTACGATAAATTCACACACATACCTACATATACATATATTGCTGTACATATAGCAGCATTTACTTTAAAATATAGAAGTATTGCACAATTAATTGTCTCCTTGAATTTATTATATAAGGTTTCTTTATATAGTATATATAGCACAGAGTATGATTCATCTGATGAAGTTAGAAAATCCTGCCACTGCCAGTGTTCAAAGCACCATTTCTGAGAAAATGGAATAGGCTCTCCCTTTAATCATGAATTTCAAAGATCTCAGCAACTCTATCAGGACTTTTCTTCAGGGGCAAAATAATTATAATAATTCTTTCTGACTAAATCTGTTTATCGACATTTGTTAAATGTATCTAGTGTGAATCATATGTGAAGTCACTTTGGTGAGTGCTTTTATTGTAGAATACTAATTTTTTTAGTTGCTATTCTTGACTTTCCAATGAAACTGAACTCAGTGTTTATTCTCATGAAAATACCATTATGGATTCTTGTTGCTGCAAATAATGCTTCGTGTTATTTTACAAACCATTCTTCAAAAGAATATATCCTCTCCATTTATCTACAGTGATTTTTAAAAGACAGTCAATCTAAATTTTTTGATATAATTTGAAAGATGGAATAATTAGATTGATTCAAACCTAACCTTCAATTCTAAGCAAGTCAAATGTAATCCACTCTTCAAATGAAAACATAAATTGAATTAGGTGGGATATTTGTCTTTAAGTTGATATTTTAGTACACATTGCAATGACCTTAAAACCATTCTTCGAAATTGCTAGGCTGGATCACCAACCAATATGTTACACACACACAAATGCTGACAAACACACTGTTGGACCTTTATTTTTTACTACTATATATACATACAGCTTGAAACAACTTATTTGGTTAGACAAAAAGATATTATTAATTATGACTTCGTCACACGGGGGGTTGGGGATCTGCCAGTTTGCTCTTCAAGCTATTTATAGTATCAATTCACAGGAGGGGTCTTTGCCTAGAACAAACTCTCCTAGGAGAAAGACATTCAAGTCTGAATGATCTGCAAATTATCCTGAATTGCTAAGTGTATCCCAAGACCTTGACTATGTCTGCTCTAGGCAAAGAAGCCCTTTACAGACTTTGGAAGTTTTACTCAAAAAATCTGGGTAGGACACTTCAGATTAGATAATAGTATTACTTTAATTTTTAAAATATTGGTATGACATCAATATTCTATGAATTGCCCCAAAGGACATCTACAAAAATGTAGAGATAATTTATGATAGAGTTTTTTCTCTTTTCAACATTTAAGTATCCTTAAGAATGGCTGTAACCAGATATTAATATCAAAATTCTATTCTTTCTGGTACCAGCAATTAGCATAATGGCTATGTCGCTGAACTCCTATGTAGCCGACCGCGGTTTGAGTCCTGGACCTGGTGGTTTAAACTCACACTGGGCCCATGTGCATGTGTGCCCAAGATCCTGAGAGGAGAATGGAGGAGAAGGGATTGTGGCGTGGCCATCCCCCCGGGAGGTGATTTCTCGCTTTCTGTCTCTCCGTTTCTCTCTGTTTTTCTGGCAAACGCACATGCCCCACAGCAAAAATCTCTCCCAAAACATAAAGAAATAAAATAAAATTCTACTTTTTCTGTTGCTCTGCATGTTGTTTTATCATTCAATGTCCAGAGGCAATTTTTAGTATTAACATACCCATTCCTGTATTCCCAGAAACTTACCTCAAAAACACTAAAATAATTACTAAGTATCCCATGCCAAATGAAAAATAAAACCGTCTCTCAAATAAAAGCAGAACTTTAGGAAAGATTGCAAATACTTTGAAATGTTAAGTTGAAACAACAATAATTTATCTGAAAAATACTCTCAGTTAATTTATTGGAAAAATACTCTCATCAAGCTTATGTATCACATCATATTGATGAGAGGGAGTTTTACTTAAAACAAATCACCTGATGAGATGGAAAGCCTGTAAACTTGATATTTTAAATGTAATGGTTTATTCTTACTGCATGAAGCTAAGTAAGTAAAATAAAGGAACTTGTGGTACACATCAATGGTGTTCACTAGAATAATAGTTTAAATGTCAAATGTAAACTACTGAAAGCAAATTTCTGGCAGGGAAGTTTACTGAACAATTGTCAATTATTGAAGCAACGTAAAATGTACAACTCTAATAATAAGTAGCAAAATAAAAGAGTATGTAATACTGTTGAAGATTGTAAGATGATTGTATAATCTTATTAAATGTTCTTTCTCTCCTACCTTTTTACAATTGTCAGCTTTCCAATCAAATTTTCTAACCAAAAATGTTTGGGTATCAAACTTTGATGGCACTTAATATTTTTGTTCACAGGAATATGGTAATTTTGCTAACCCCTAAGAAAAGTCTCCATTTTTATAATCCATAGGGTATTTAAAGAAGATGATAGTAAATTTATTCTACTCTTACCATGTTTCTTATTTATGGCATACTTGGATATGTACATTGAGAAGATCAAGAAGATAGGTATTGCCAAATTTGGGGTCTCAGTTCTAATCAATAACCAACTTTTTCTTTTTTAATAGGGAAGAATAACTGACTTTTAAGATGACCATGTGGAAAGATGATTCTTCTATTTTTATTGTGTGTCCAAGAAAAAAACAACATTGAATTCAAATAAGTTTATTTTTTCTTCTTTATATATATACATATTTTTAATGCTAGAGAGTGCACACATGAGAAAGAAAGGGAGGAACCAACAGTTAATGGGGCCTCATCAGATCCTTTCTCATCTAGTTCTGCCGGGTACATCTGCATGCATGTGGCCTGAAGCCCACTTGTAGCCTATGGGGCTGGAACTCCAACACGGTTTGGCCATGTGGGATCCAGCTTCCCCTGAACAATGCCTAATCATTGCAGCATAGGACTGGCCCAAATAAGTTTCAAATGCAACTCTTCTTTGACTTAGTCTCTGTATAACAACCAACAGAAATAGGTAACTACTCTGGTCTTGTTGTTAATAATTATTACTATTGTTTTAACCCCGAGATAATCTATTACTTACTGACATTACCACTGAAAGCCTCAAGAAAAAAAAATGAAAACACACCAGTAGACAAATTTATGATTGGCTCCATAATTCATTATGATTGAATACCTTTCCAATATTTATGATTCATATAATATTTGTTAGAGAGATTAACTACATAATTATCCTGTGTCAATTAGGTATTTATGATTTATATATAAATTTGTTAGAAGGATTAGCTATGTAATTATCTTGTATTAACTGGATGACTACATTTTTGATACTATTCTCATTGAATTTCAAAGTAGCTTACAAACATGGATTGTATTCAAATACTAGTTATGCCATATTTGGCAAGTAATCAATCATTGTTATTCTCAGGTTTTCATCTGTAGAATGGAAATAATCATAGTACCTTCTTATGAGGCTTAAGTAGATCAATATACACACCCTAGTCGGTTCCTTTTTCATTATACGAATAAGAAATTCATTTTCTCTGCTAATTAATAAGGAAGATGATAACAAATCACTTATCTAGAAATTATAGAAGGTACCAGGTTGGTTGATGGCACGGACTCCATAATCCTGACTGCACAGTTGGAGACTGAGACTCCAATTTGAAAAATATACTGGGTGTGTTTGAATGCTTGTCTAAAAATGCCGACAGCAAGGAGAAATGGAGGAGAAAGAATTACGGTGTGACCATACCCCCAGGGAGTGTGCTTTCTCACTTTCCCTCTCTTTCTCTGTTTCTCTCTGTAGACTGCATGTGCCTCCTATCAAGTTTTTTTTTTTTTTTTTTTTTTAAAGAAATTATCTGGGTTGATATAATAAAGAAATATGTTCAAATTTCATTGCAAATGTGTTAGCTTCAGTTTGGTTAACCAACTTTGGTTAACAAACTTTATTTGTATGTTTGTATCTTTTTATTTAATTTAAACCTGGGAAATCAGTATGTTTATTGTATTAACAAATCTGAAACTTCTCTAGGAATAATAAGACACAAATTATTTCAAATTGTCTATTGTTTGTGAAAAGATAATTTTCTCATTACTTTTCACAGAATGAAGGCAAGATTTATCTTCAGCCTCAACATGAAATAGAAATACTATATAGGGCTTCAAAAATAATGTATAATAATATCAAATTGATTTTGTTGCTGGGCAACTCTTGTCTGGAATCTTGCTTTGCTGGTTACATTTTATTCTTAATTCTTCAGGTTATTTTAGGGCTGTCTTCCTAGGATAAGTGGCTTTTAGAGTTAGTGACAGATTGCTGCAGATGGAGAGGCAAATTACTGCCACACTGTTGTTATCTCTTAATTGACCAGTAATAGGGGCTGTAGCATCGTGTTCCGAGACACATGGCTCCTCCTGTGACCAGAATCCAGTTAGCAGTTGCGGCAGTGCCTGTCCATAGAAAATATCCAATTAACTTTTTCCATTCGATATCAGTCGTAAATCCCCTCTTCTGCTGGAACACTTTTGTTTTAGTCAGTCTTGGCAATGTTGGAGAAAAGGGGGTTGATGCAGAAAGAATAGGAAAAAAAAATCTGAGAAGCCTCCATCCCTGCTGAGCCTGAGCCCAGCACTTCAAGGCCCCCAAGCTGTGTGGCGTTATTTGCTTTCCATCCTGTACAATGGCTCAGGTTTCTTTCCACACTTACAAAGCAAATAA
Organism: Tupaia tana; assembly: GCA_026018925.1. NCBI lineage: Eukaryota > Metazoa > Chordata > Mammalia > Scandentia > Tupaiidae > Tupaia > Tupaia tana. Next base: position 94,006,117 of record JAKSZU010000006.1, read on the forward strand.
AATTACTATTGGTTCTCCCATGCAGTTGTGAGGCTAAACTCGTGGAAATGATAATCTTGCTAAGGCTCAGTCGCTTTCTCTGCCTTTAGGCAGAATCTCTTATCAATTTCTGAGACTTTATTCCTCAGGCCCATAAAAAGGAGAATTTTTATTAAATTAGGTAAAAGGTTCTTCTCTGAGAGCTATAGGAATATGGTTTTAAATTTCACATTCATGAAACTTTAATCTATTTTTCCAAAGCAGGACTGTAGTGATGGCTTACACACATCCAGACCTGAACACCTGCACGCTCGGTGGACCTCTTCTGAACTTTGTCAGTGGCCTACAATCAATGCAACGGGTAATATTTAAATGGACAATTAAAAGCTAACAATGAATTTTCTGTATGTACAATATATGTCAAAGAGGGACAGAAGTGGATTTACACAATGATGCAGCTCAAAGCTATTTCTCTTCTAGAAGAACAGCCACAGTTTGCCCTAAGTCTCTAACATCCACTCATGGGGTAATAGTCACAGCTGTAAAGGGGTCTCATCTGGAACACGAAAAGCTATTTGTAGTATGGCAGTGCACTTATTAGAAGCTAGACACAATTTTCTTGAAACGACGAGCAAAGTTGATTTGTTTTACATGTTTTGTGACTGAGCTCCCATGAAAAAATAATTATTTATATTGTATTCTTTACTTTTATTTAGTCACTAGTTCAGTATCAAGAATATTCTGTTACTTTGAAAAAACATACTATTACATATCATTTTGAAGAACACCACCATTCCCAAAATCATCTAATGTAGTGTCCTCTATACTTTTTGTAATGATACTAAATACCACATAGATACAATTAACATTTTAGTGACTATGTTAAAGTAATATGCTAATATTGAAAAATAGTAAAGTGGTCTCTGACAGCCAGGAGCTGTCCTGATAAAATCAGCTGCATTTTGATGTGACCATGATCTGACCTAGCACTCACGGCAAGTTCTAGATGTTTCCCTCTTGCACGGAAGCAATTTCCAAAACTAAAACAACCCACGAGGTCATGATGACCACTATGATGGAACAAAGCATTAGCAAGACCACTGCGTAATCATAGCTGAACACGGAGAAATAAAATGAGCATTGTCAAGCCACAAAGTAACAGATAAGTCCCTCCCTACCTAATATAAATGACTGTTCCTTCTTTATAAATTACCTTTACCTTTGGTCAAGTCTTTCCTGCCAAAGGATAAGATCGTAAAAACTCCCAATCATAGATTCACCACAATTCTTGATTATATACAGTGTAGAGAGCAAAGCCTGACTTTCTTGAACTTTCCTTCAAATAGCATAATATTCCATTTCCAAAAGTCTTTGTTGTTTACACTGGCCTATGTTCTCCCTCGCGGCAACAAATAATTAACCTAAATGATTAAACTGAGTGTGCTTTAGCTGGTCTCTGTCTGAAAGTCACCGATACATTAGTATTAGAACATGATTTGTCTGTGACATTGTAACCTTCACCTGGTCACATATACAAACCTAGTATTAAAACTACAAAAGAATAAATTTGGTCAGACATTAGTTTTTGGAAAAAAACCATGATCTTTGTCAATAAATTATGGGATTAATTCAAATGGCTTCATGAGTATTTTAAATTGATTCTATATTTTCTTTTCTTTCTTTCTTTTTTTGTTTTTTCTTGGACAGGTTTTTGCTATAGGGCGCATGTGCTCACCAGAAACACAAAGAGACAGAAAGCAAGAAATCACCCTCCTGGGGGGGATGGTCACACCAGAATCTCTTCTCCTCCATTCTCTTCTCAGGATCTTGGGCACGCATGCACACGCGCCCGGCTTGAGTTTAAGCCACCGGGTCCTGGGACTCGAACCATGGTCAACTACATGGGAGTCCAGTGACATAGCCATTATGCCAACTGCTGGTCCCTTGATTCTATATTTTGTAAACAAGGTTAGGTTGTGAACTAAGTGGATAGTTTAGAGAGAACTTTCCCACAAATAGCATCATTTTTCTCAGGTAAGAAAAACAAATCTCTGAAGCCTTACACTTAAAGGTGCATGTTGTTCACATAGGAAGAAAGACTAAACAAACAGAGCAGGCCACAGCAGAATCAATGTGTAAGTCCTGGATTCAAAGTTTGTTGTAACACAAATATGAGTTTTCTGCACTGCTCTTATCCTCTTAATCAAATATAAACTGTAAAATGCTTAAAAATAATGGAAAACTGTAATGTTCTACTACACTATTTATGATAGATGTTTTTAATTTGCCATAGGGTAGTTATGCTTACCAGAGAGAGATGGAGAGATGGAGAAGGAAAATGAAAAAGCACTTCTCCTTGCAGGATGCTCTTGCCACAATCCATTCTTCCCACATGTGCCTGGGGAGTATTTTTAAGCTTCTGGGTCCAGGACTTGAACTGTGCAGTTGGCCATGTGGGATCCAGCCGCTTTAGTCACCATGACTCTGGCTGACCCTAATACAGTTTTTTGTTTGTTTGTTTGTGTTTTTAGTTTAAATATACATAGTAAAGGGGCCAGCAGGTGGCATAGTGATTATGGCATAACCACTGGTAATTGGTTATGGACTCCCACCTGGCTGACTGCAATTTGAGTCCCACACCTGGTAGCTTGAAAATCATGCTGGACACATGTGTATGCATGTCCAAAATCCCAGGAGGAGAATGGGGGAGAAAGGATTGTGGAGTGCCTATTACCCTTGGGGGGATGATTTCTCACTTTCCATCTCCTTGTCTCTCTCTCTAGGAAATGCACACACCCTATGGCAAAAACCTTTATATATGTGTGTGTGTGTGTGTGTGTGTGTGTGTGTATATATACACACACACACACACACACACATAAACACACACTTATATATATATACATGCACACATGTATATATATAGTACAGATATACACAAATGACAAATAAATATATTTAAGAATTGATTTTAAAGAAGATTAGAAATCAGTTTGATGATTTGTACTTAGTGAGGAACAAATATGAAATAACTAAGGGATTAAAGAAAAATTTTCAGCTTTGGTTATTTCATTTAAATCAATTCCCATTTTATGATTGAATACAGAAATAAAATATGAGAGCATAAATAATTTCCATAATTTTTTTAAAATTGTGGAATCAAATGCTCAACACATCCATATTTTACCTTCAAAACACACATTTATTTGTCCATGAACTGTACAAGAGAAATGTTTGGACAAATATCACTGTCTAAGTAGCCCAACGTAGCTCTTTACAAGAAAGTATAAAACTCCTCAATGAGTTAAACTAATTTTAAAAATTTATTTTTGTCTGGACCAGCAGTTAGCGTAATAGCTATGTCGCTGGACTTTCACGTAGTCGACCGTGGTTCGCGTCCTGGACCTGGTGGCTTAAACTCACGCCTGGCGCGCATGTGTGCGTGCCCAAGATCCTGAGAGGAGAATGGAGGAGAAATGATTGCGACGTGGCCATCCCCTCTAGGGGGTGATTTCTCGCTTTCTATCTCTCTGTCTGGAGAGCGCACGCGCCCTATAGCAAAAACCTCTCCGAAAAATGAAAGAAAGAATTATTTTTCTCCAAATAACACAGAGTGAGTTGTTAAGGAAAGTCAACCTATTGGATTTGTATGTATTTTTGAAATTTGTTTTTGTAGTTAGTTTTTAGGCCTTTCAGTTGTAAACAGCTTTCATGAATTAGCTTTAGTAAAAATTAGTAAGTGCTAAAGAATAAGGATTATTTTCTCTCTCTAGGAAAGTAAACCTCATAATTATTATTATTATTTTCCTTTACATAGACAATATTGTATTTACAGAAAATAAAAGTAACTCATCAAATCCATAGCAGTTCTGTCTCACAACTGAACATTTCCGTGTAGATAAATCCTAAAACAATGGAAAGTATTTAGAAACACAGCTGAAAACATTAATAGGTCAGTGCATTCCCTAAACTCTTTGTTTTGCTGGCGTTTTTATAAACCTGGCAGGAACACTCACTATGTTATGGGTACTTCATTAACATTTTTTTCCTGTAAATAATATGACTGGCAGTTTTTAGAATCTACTCTTGCAAGACGACCAGCTGAAGACTAGATGTTGTTTCAGAGGAAGTTGGGATGTTGCCGTTTTTTTCAATGAGCAGGCGCCATTAAAAGAGAAATGTCTGAAAATAAAATATGAGAAGCTCCAAACAGATGAGCTGAATAAACTGCATTATTGATTTCTTAAGCTTTTTTTATTATCATTTTGGTCAGTTCATATGGTATTCTGAAACTCTGTTTTTGCTAATACTATAAAAATTCACTTCAAGAGTATGATAGAAAGTCAGTAATACTTTAAGACTTTTATCACATTAGTAACTTTCTTATGATATTAGAAATTCAATAAAGGACAGAAAAGTCACTGATCCTATAGCTAAATTGCTAATATAATGCAGCACTTACCACTATGACATGAAATATGCATTTCACTCTGATGCTTTAAAGCTTTCAATTTTTCTTTTCTAGTCCTTTGAGGGACCTTTCTTTGGTGTATTTTTTTTTTTAACAATAAATATACAATCATGTGTAAAAGTTCACAAATTGTAAAACAGCAGGACATTGATTCTTCTAAAGAGAAGAAAAAGGTCATCTAGGAACTAATCGTACTTCTGGGCTCACCTAGCAGAGAACTAATGTTGCCCCGGAATATTTAAAAGATGGGAAAAGGAAACTAGCAATATGTTGTCAACTAAAGATGTGACAAGATCCTATTTCAAAGACAGAAAGTATCTACTAATCAAACTCAAACAGAGTGTCTGCAAAATAAGGCAAAGGCTTACTATCACAGAGTTAATGCTGTGAACATACACTACACGTCTCTGGGCTATGTTTATTAGAAAACTGGGCTTCTAATTCAGAAATTCTACATGGAGTTATCATTGAGATTCTTCCCATTACTATCAAAGCAGCATGTTATTTAGTGACTCACCAATGCCAAGCTACACACAGGTAAGTGACCTGTGAAAATAAGCTGTCCTTTCACTACATATTTTCAGTAACCAGAACTATCAATGTGCAGAATGTCATGTTTATTCATTTACCCTTCAGTCGTCAAATGTCTTTGGAGAGCTGACTGTGCACCTATGACTATGCAAACTATGCACATCTCAATGAACTCAGGATATGGTGTTAAACAAGAACATTTTAAAAAATGAGATATGTAAAATATAATAAATTATTTTAGAGAAGAACTAGGAAATCAATGTAAAAACATAGATTGATAGCAAGTGGTAAGTTTGGTAGTAAGGTTCAGGGAAGAGGTCTCTCAAAAGTGACATCTGGAGGTAATTTGAAAAATGAGGAAGAACCACTTATGAAACTTTGAAATTATGTGTTTGTGTGTGTGTGTGAGTGTGTCTACAGGGATGCAAAACATATAATGATGCATAATGATATTTAGATATATTTCTAGTTTTAAAATGAGTTAAATCCAGGGCTAGCAGGTGATGTGGTGGGTATGGTGCTGGGCTCCCACCTGATCTACTGAGGTTCAAGTCCCATACTCAGCAATTTGAAACTCACACCAGATGAATGTATGTGCATGCCCCAAATTCCAAGAAGAGAATCGAGGAGAGAATATTGTTACATGTCCATCTCCCACAGTGGGTGATCTCTCACTTTCTCTCTCTGTTCCTCTGGCGAGCACGTGAATCTTAGAGCAAAAATCTCTCTCTCTCTCTCTCAAAAAAAGAATTTAATCCACGTGTTTATCTGAGCCCTTTTTATATGGAGCTTTTCTTTTTCTTTATTATTATTTTTTGTTGTCAAAGAGCACACACCCTCACCCGAGACAGAAAGGAAAAATAAATCACCTGCCAGTGGTATGTAATCAACCCACAATAATTCACTTTCTTCTGCTTCTCCAACCCATCAGAAATTTGGCCTGATGTTTCTAAAGTCACTGAGGCTGGGATTTGAACCACAGTCCATGTGGGATACAGTTCCCAACACATAGTACTTAAGTACCGTGCTATGGGAACAGCCTTGGATCTCTTCTAATATAACAGAAGATATAAAAACACAGAACAAAAAGAAAAATTACTCCCTACAACATAAATACTTTAGAAAAAAATACTAGTGAGAAGTAACCTGATTAATACACAAAGCCAGACACAGAAAAGAGTAGATGTTGTATTTATTTTTATTTATTTATTATTTATTTATGCATTTATTATTTATTTATTTACTTTAGAAAGATTTTTTTTTTTTTCTATAGGGAGCATGTGCTCACTGGAGAGTCAGAGAACAGAAAGCAAGAAATCACCCCCCTCCCCGGGGGAATAGCCATGCCACAATCTCATCTCTTCCATTCTCTTCTCAGGACTTTGAGCACACATGCACAACACGTGGCTTGAGTTTTTCTAAGCTACCAGGTCCACTATTCAGATTGAGGTAAACTACCTGGAAGTCCAGTGACGTGACCATTATGCCATCTGCTGGGCCCTAGATGTTGCTTTTATGCACAGGGTGTTACTGAGAGAATTGGTTGAAGGTGATTTCATAAAGTTCTTAGGCTTCAATATTCTTTCTCTGTTCATGAAAACCTTTCCCACATCAGAACATCGGTGTTTGCTCTCTGGAGCAGATAAGGCAAAAATAATTTGGCCTTGATGACGACAAGCACCACTGAAGGGGAAATGGGCAGTATTGAATATCACAGCACCAAAAGAAATATCTCCACAAAGAACAAGGAGAAAACAGTGTTCAGAAAAGGAGCAAAACTCGGGGCTGCTAGGTGGCGTGGTGGTGGAGGATGCTGGACTCCCACATGGCTGACTGTGATGCGAGTCCCTGGCCTGGGGAATTGCTTTCTCTCTCTCTCTGTCTTGTTCTTGCTCACTCTGTCCCTTTCTGATCAAAATTTTTTAAATAAATAATTTAAGTTAAATTTTAAAAAATATATTTCAAAAAAAAAGAAAACAAAACTTTGAAAATATTTAGGGAAAAAAGATTATTCTGAATAATATTCATATTGATAAAAAACCATTCATCAAGAGAAAAGTAAAACAAAACTTTTGTCAAAGTTTGAACATTAAAAAAAAAAAAAAACAATTACTCTCCGGGACCAGCAAGTAGAATAGTGGTTAAGGTACTGGACTACCACGTGGCTGACTGTGGTTCACATCCAACATCAGGCAGCTTTCTCTCTCTCTCTCTCTCTCTCTCTCTCTCTCGAACACATGCACCCTATAACAAAATTTTAAAATATACTAATAAATGAAGTTAAATAATTCTTTAAAAAATTACTCTCTTACACCTTTTTCAATAACTAATTAATGCTGTGCTATATAAAATGTGGCACTCAGCAAGCAATCAACTAGCAAAAAAAGAAAAACAATGATAATATCAAGAACAACAAATTAAAAACATGAGAAATTTACCAAAATTGAAAAGTAGATGGGGAAATTTATACATCCAGTTCTAACAACCACTAGTCAAGAATGCAAATTTCTAGTTGAATGCTTCTGAATAAAAACATGAATAAATGAACACATGGGAACTACAAAATTATGTTTAATATTTGAGGTCTACATTCCTTATTTTTATTTATTTATTTTTTCGGAGAGTTTTTTTTTTTTTTTTTTTTTTTTTTTTTTTTTTTTTTTTTTTTTTGCTGTTGGGCGCATGTGCTCGCCAGAAAGACAGAGAGAAAGAAAGCGAGAAATCACCTCCCAGGGGGAATGGCCACACCGCAATCCTCTCTCCTCCATTCTCCTCTTGGGATCTTGGGCAAGCACGCACAAGCGCCCAACACGAGTTTAAGCCACCGGGTCCAGGAATGGAACCGTGGTCGACTACGTGGGAGTTCAGGGACATAGCCATTTCAATAACTGCTGGTCCCATACATACTTTATTGAAAAGGTTTCTTTGTTTTAATTATGTAACATTTATTTATTTATGTATTTATTTGCTGTGATTTTTCAAGCTACCAGGTCCAGGACTTGAATAGTGGTCAGCCAGGTAGAAATCCAGTACCTTAATCACCACACCACCTGCTGACTCTGACTATATTCTTTTATTAACAAATAAAAACTAAAGTTAAATATTACAAAATATGGCAAAATTTATTTTTTTCTTTGAGAATACCAACAAGGTGGGACCAGCAGGTGGCAGGGTAGTTAAAGGCACTGGGTTCCCACATAGCTGACCAGTTTGAGTCCCAGACCTGAGGTTTGCTTTCTCACATTCCCTTTTCTCTTTCTCTCTCTGTCTGGATAAATTAACAAATAATAAAAAGAAATGAAATTAAATAAATAAACAACTCTTTAATAATAATAATAAAAAGAATACAACAGGTTTCCAAGTAGGAAAACAATTAGAAAATTCACAGGATAAGTAGATTATGTAAGAATAACCTGGAAAACAGTTAAAGAAATACTATAATAAGAACTAAACTTACACATTTTAAGTTATTATGGTAAGGTATTAAACAAGCTAAAACCAATGTATGAATTCATAGCAAGTCAATGAAAGAGTAAAGAAAATCTAGAAAAGAATCTACATGTACAAAGAAGTCTATGTGTGCTATAAAAGATGATATGATTGGGACCAGCACTTAGCGTAATGGCTATGTCGCTGGACTCCCACGTAGTCGACCGTGGTTTGAGTCCCGGACCCGGTGGCTTAAAACTCACACCGGGCACGTGTGCGTGCGTGCCCAAGATCCCGAGAGGAGAATGGAGGAGAAGGGATTGCGGCATAGCCATCCCCCCTGGGGGGTGATTTCTCGCTTTCTGTCTCTCTGTCTCTCTCTGTCTGTCTCTCTGTCTGTCTGGCAAGCACACGCGCCCTATAGCAAAAACTTTTCCAAAAAAAAAAAAAAAAAATGATATGATTAAGAAGTCTTGTCAAGGCAATAGATAAGGATAAATAAATCAATCTTAAGAAAAAATCTTTAAAAGAATTTGGGAACTCATATACATTAAAATAAATGATTGCAGGCAAATAGTTTGAATGTTTTTCTTTTTAATTTGGAGAGGTTTTTGCCATAGTGCGCGTGCATTCACCAGACAGACAGAGAGACAGAAAGCGAGAAATTACCCCCCAGGGGGGATGGCCATGCCACAATCCCTTCTCCTCCATTCTCCTCTTGGGATCTTGGGCACTCACGCACACGTGCCCGGTGTGAGTTTTAAGCCACCAGGTCTGGGACTCAAACTGCGATCGACTACTTGGGAGTCCAGCAACACAGCCATTACGCTAACTGCTGGTCCCAATAGTTTGAATATTTTAATCACTGAAACTCAAAAAGCAACTGAATTATATCTTGCATGTGATCGATACTATAAATAGATGAAGATAAGTTATGAAAAAGACTAAAAAGATATTTTAGGCAAACAAAAATACAAATGTGTTCACTGTTATAAATAGACAAAGATTAATTTCTCTCTTTCTCTGTCTCTCTTTCTGGCTATCACACACATAGTATAGAAAAAAAATGAGGGGCCAACAAGTGGTGTGGTGGTTTAGGTGCTGGATTCTCACATAGCTGTCCACAATTCAAGTCCTGGACCTGGCTACTTTTTTTCTCACTTCCTCCCTCTCTCTCTAGTGAGTGCATGTGCCCTATAACAAACTAATAATAATAATAATAAATAAGTGCAATTAAGTAATTCTATTAAAAAATAAAACACAATATAATTCCTAGCCTGAGAAAGAACAGTCCTCTCACAATACAGATATTTACCTCATGTCTAATTACCCAACACATTTAAATTTGCTTTTGACAGAAAAATTACAAGACATGCTGGAAGGCAACATATAAACAAAGTCTGAAGAGACAAAACAAGCTTCCAGAAATAGATAGGGCAGATCAGAGAGGGAATTTAAATAAGTGGATTAACATGCTAAGATCTCTAATGGAAAAAGTCAACAACATGCAAGAACAGATGGCTAATGTAAGCAAAGAGACAGGAACTCTAAGAAACAATCAATACAGAGTGCTAACACTAAAACAAAAACAAAAACAAAAACACGGTAACAGAAATGAAGGATACCTTTGTTTGGATTAGTGTGCACACAGTACATCCAAAGAATGCTGTTTCAGCTACATTAATTTTAGATAAAACAGATTTCAAAGAACAGGTTTTTTAAGAAATGGTGCTTAAATAACTGGGCACCAGGACCACAGGTGGTGTAATGGGTATGTCATTGGACTTCCACGTAGTCAACAATGATTTGAGTCCCGGACCCAGTAGCTTAAAACTCGTTCCATCCAAGTGTGCATGCGTGCCCAAGATTCCGAGAGGAGAATAGAGGGGAAGGAATTGCGGCATGGCCATATTGCTAGGGAGTGATTTCTTGCTTTCCGTTTCTTAGTCTCTCTCTGATTCTCTGGTGAGCACACTCTCTGTCTGCCCAAATTAACAAATAATAAAAATAAATGGAATTAAATAAATAAACAACTCTTTAATAATAAAAAAATACAACAATAGCAATAGCAATAACAAAAATCTGTCTCAAAAACAAAACAAAACAAACAAAAACCACCACCACCACCAACAACAACAACAAAAAACTGGGGACCTACAGATCTTATATACCTTTCATAAAAATTAACTAAAAGTGAATTATAGCACTAATATAAAACATGAACTTCTAAAATTCCCAGAAGATAATGTAAATCTATCATCTACAAATCTGAAAACGCTACATCCTGTATGATTCCAATTTACATTCTAAAAAATACAAAACGATGTAAGTAACAAAAAGACTGGTGATTACCTACAATGGGAAGGGATGGGAGATAAATAGATAAAGCATGGGGGGCTCCAGGGTGGAGGAAGAGTTCTGTATGACATCATGGTGGTGGGTATGCAGCGTTACGTATTCATCAGAACACTTAAAACTTTACAACTTAGAAAATGGACCTTAAAACAAAATACAGAATTTAGTGAAATTTTACAAAATAGAAATAAGCCACCTAAAGTGGCACACAGAGAACACCATCACTTAGCAGCTGGAAGCCACAGAGGAAACCCAGGTTCGTCTCCTAGGCCAACCTGACCATGCCAGGCATGGTTGCATATCCTAGCTGATTAGGGGGGTAGGGCAGAAGGATCACACATGGTGAGACACTGTCAAAAATGCCTATATGTTTCTCTGACTTTTATAAAAGAAAAGCTGAACAAAACAAAACAAAAAAAATGAAGTGAAAAAAAGCCTTTGTATTTGAGAATTAAGGGGAAAAAAACAACCTTAGTCATGGTGGCACAAATGGTAGGGCATTGCTATGTAGTAACACTGAAGTCCTTGGGTTTGGATCCTGGGTCAACATAAATACATCAGGTGTGCCTGTGAACATGGCTGTGCCATGGTGAGACTCCATCAAGGGTCCCTGTCTCTCTCTCATGAGAGAAACAGATAAATACATTAGTGACAAAAATGTAAACTAAATAATCCATTGTCAAAGAAAAAAATAGCAATAAAAATTAAGAACTAATAAATAATAAACATAAAGAGAAAAAAAATCACATCCCAAAATATATACAAGAAAACTAAAGATATATATAAAGTAATTTATTTTACTGCAGTTTATGGCCCATAAGCTAAAAAAATGAACAGCACATTAAATTCCAAAGATATTATATAATATTATATAAAAGAGCTGGGACCAGCAGATTACGTAATAGTTACATCGCTGAATACCCACGTAGTCTACCATGGTTCTAGTCTTAGACCTGGTGGCTTAAACCTCACACCCTGCACATGTGCGTGCATGCCCAAAATCCTGAGAGGAAAAAGGAGGAGAATGGACTGCGGTGTGCCCATCTCACTGAGATGATTTCTCGATTTCTGTCTCTCTGTCTCCCTCCGTCTGTCTGGCAAGCACATGAGCCATATAGCAAAAATCTCTCTCTCCAAAAAAAAAAAGAGTAAAGAAAATAGGAAAATCTAATGAAATGAAAAACATGTATACAGAACATTACCAAGTCCAAAGTTGATCATTTTAAAAAAGATAGATATTCTTTCAGATTCCACTTGCACTAAAATTTGGTAATAAGATGATTTATTATTTATTGGCGTCATGCTATGTGAAGAGGTCTCACGTGGAAATGACCCCAGATCAAATGTGGAGACCTCCTTGAATGCATAGGTGCTCAGCTGCCATCATCCAGGGTTGGCTGAGGGCAGGGGTAGGTCTTGGCATATAGACCTTTGGCATACAGAATTCTTGCATGAATCTGTCTTTCTTGCTCATGGAGAAAATGGGCAAGTGAACTTAAAAAACTTAAAAAAAAAAAATAAGGGGTCAGCAGGTGGCATGATGTTTAAGGTGTGGTACTCCCACATAGTCACCATGGTTCCAGTACCAACTCAATGTCTTGAAAATCACACCATGCCTAAAATTCCAAGAGGAGAGTGAAGGAGAGATTGCAGCATCACCATCCCCCCATGGGGTGATTTCTCACTTTCTTCCTCTCTCTCTCTTTCTGTCTTTCCGACAAGCACGTGCATCCTATGGTCAAAACCTAAAATAGGGAAAAAGAAGATATTATGATAATATTTATAACTATAAATTTGAAAACTTAATTTAGATCAATAAATTCTTGAACAAGCACAAATTACCAGAATCTTAAAACAAATTAAACGTGTCGATTCATTTTATATCGGTTGAATCTAATTATTACTTTTTAAAAGTTATCTTTAATTTTCTTACATTCAATCACTGTATATCATTAGAGCATACAAAAAGAATTTTCCCAGCACAAATACACTGTGTATTAGTCCAGTCAAAGATTTTATGAAACACACCGTCATCAACAAATAATCATTCGTTTGTTTGTTCCTTAAATGTTTTCTTCTTTCTTTTCCTCTTGATTCTGCACCACCACCCCCAAAGAAAAATAAAAACTCAGATCATTTCATCTGGAAATTTCAAAAGGGGGAAGCCCACCCAACTGACCCCGTGATTTTGCACTTCTGGTTTCTGAACTAAGATGTTTTTATTTTCCTGGAAAAAGAAAAGTAGTTTATTAAGTAAAAGCAAAAGTCAACTCCTTGAGAGGTAAGAGTTGGCCTAAGCAGACCAAGAGTGGCTCAAAAAACCCTGGCAGTTACATTCTATGAGTTTATAATTTTTAAGTCTAGGTGCTGTTGGTCGATCATTGGCTGGGCCCACTGATGCTCTCATATCATTGGCTCTACCAGATGTGGCTGGGCCCACTGATGCTCTCATCTCATTGGCCCTATCAGATGTGGCTGGGCCCACTGATGCTCACAGCTCATTGGTTCTATCAGGTGTTGCTGGGCCCACTGATTCATCTCAATGGCAATTTGTTTAAAACATTACCACCTGCCCTAGGGAACTAATCCAGGACTCCCAAGGTTCTGGTAACATTCTGCATCTTTTTTTTTTTTTTTTTAATGATACAATTATATTTACTTTGTTGTGTTTGTGTCTGTGTGTGTGTGTGTGTGTGTGTGTGTATGTGTTGCCAAGTGTTACAATTCAGTGAAAAAGCAGGATGAGTATCTTAAAAATTGACACCATTGGACTGCCAGGTGGCGTGGTGGTTAAGGTGCTGGACTCCAACATGGCTGACCAGGGTTCAAGTCCTGGACCTGGCAGCTTGCTTTCTCATTCTCCCTCCCACACTCTCTGTCTCTCACTTATCAAACTGAAGAACAATAAAGGAAAATAAATAATTATTAAAAAAAGAAAAAAATTGACACCATAAAAAATTAGATAAAAGTGTGAGAAACTACTGTTTTCATCATCTCAGAATGAGATATACTTTTCAATTCTTAGCAGTACACAGAATGGGAAAAAAAAAAAGTAACTCAAGTGACTAAAACCTTTGACTACATAATACAAGGTTTTTAGTCAAATAACTATTCAAAAAAGCTTATTAATATTAAAATGTGCACAGCAAGACCCACACATTAGAACTACAAATACCTCTTATTTTAGAGAGAGGGGTTTTGCCTTAGGGTGTGTACACTTGCCAGAGAGAGAGAGAGACAGTGGGAAGGAAAGTGAGAAACCACTAACAGGGCGAATGGCCACACTGCAATTCTTTCTGCTTATGCATACTTATGCAGCATGAGTTTCAAGTTACTGGGTCCAGGACTCGAACCACAATCGGCCATGTGGGAGTCCAGCAACATAAACACTATGCTAACTGCTGGCTCCTAAATATCTCTTTTTAAAAATGTAAAGCCTTTATATACTTCGGCATGAAAAGAATAATCCATTACCAAAAAATGGATATGACATAATTAGTAAGTTTACAAAAAAATAATAATTCAGAAATACATTGAAACATGCCCATCACACTAATAACTAAAACATGCAAACTAAAATTGTTATATAGTATCATTAATGCCTGTCATATGAATATCTATGCTAACAAGAGGTGGGACTGAGGTATGATTTTTTTTTTCCTTTGGAGATGTGTTTGCTATAAGGCTTGTGCTCTCACCAGAAAGACAGAGCAAGGCAGAGAGACTGAAAGCCAGAAATCACTTCCCCCTCAGGAGGGATGGTCACAGTGCAATCCCTTCTCCTCCGTTCTCTTCTTGGAATTTTGGGCACTCATGCACACGTGCCTGGTGTGAATTTAAGTCACCAGGTCCAGGACTAGAACTGTGGTTGATTACATGGGAGTCCAGCGACATAGCCGTTATGCCAACTGCTGGTCCTATATGATATATTTTTTATTGAAATTTTAATTAGTTTTTAGTTTCAGTTTTGTGTGAGATAACTTGGTAATGTCCTTCAAAATTAAAATAATATATACTCTTTGAGTTAACATTTCTACTCCTATGAATTTAGTTAATATCCAGAATTAAGTACTCTGGAATAAGCAATATTTTTACTACCTTATGGACTTTTTATATGTGCATACATTTATTTAAACTCACTGTATATAACTTAAAAAAATGAAAAAAATTAAATATCCAAATGAAGAGCCCAGAAAATAATGTTATTTTATGATAACAATCATATTTGGTACTTGCTATAAATTTACTTCCTAATACTTCATTTGATAATGCCATTCTTTTATGGTGATATCTCTTTCTTTTTTTTTTTTTTTTGTCTTTTTTATTTTTTTTTTTTTTGGAGAGGTTTTTGCTATAGGGCGTGTGAGCTCGCCAGACAGAGAGAGACAGAGATACAGAAAGCGAGAAATCACCCCCCAGGGGGGATGGCCATGCCACAATCCCTTCTCCTCCATTCTCCTCTCAGGATCTTGGGCACACACGCACACGCGCCCGGCGTGAATTTAAGCCACTGGGTCTGGGACTCGAACCGCGGTCGACTACGTCGGAGTCCAGTGACATAGCCATTATGCTAACTGCTGGTCCCATGGTGATATCTCTTTAAAACACCTTACAGGAAATAAAAAATATTTTTTTCTTGGGGCCAGCAAGTGGCATGGTGATTAAGGTGCCAGACTCCCACATGGCTGACCATGGATCAAGCACCAGACCCTGCAGCTTGAAAATCATGCTGGGCACATATGTGTATGTGTACCCAAAATTCTGAGAGAAGAGTGGAGTGGAAGGGATTATGGCATGGCCATTCCTGCTGGGGGAGGATTTTTCATTTCCCCTCTCTGTCTCTCTCCAGGTAGTGCACACAGCCTATGGCAAAAACCCTATATATACGTAGATATGTGTGTGTGTGTGTGTGTGTGTGTGTGTGTGTGTGTGTCTATATTTTTCTCAAGGAATACAAGATATATTCAAAAGAGAATAAGTTGGTGTAGTAAACATATATCTGTAGATACCTTAAGTTTTCTATAAGCATGAGTAAAACAAACTCTCAAAATCTGAATGATTAAATCACATCTACCCACATTTCTGAGAATCACAGAATACATTTGAAATTTAGTTTACATCTTTATCTTAAAACAAACAAAAAAATCTAGCAAATATTTTTAAAAACTTCTGAATTCACCTCAACTTATATTAATTTTTTTCAATATAGGTAGTAGAAATTTACCTAAAAAATTGAAACACATTTTAAGCTGCATAATGCACTTAAAATAAGTTCCATTATGAGAACTTCTCTTACCATAACATTTGCCATACTAATTTGTGAATAGATAATGTACATGGAGTCCCACAACTCACAAGTTTTGCTTGCTTTCATTAATAAGTTATTTACATTTTTCTTATGTGAATATTATAAAATATTACTTAAGTTTCCATGAAAAGTATATGTAGCTCATGATACAGATGTTGACTTTAAAAGAGCACTCACGTTATTACAATTCAATCTCTAATTTGTGAGCATCACGTAACTACATCGGAGCCCACTATAGAAATGCTCCCCAAAGCTGTGGGGCCTGCCCATGGCCTATTCTCTCAAAAGAGCAGTTTTAAACCTTGAGTGTATTATTAGATACAACCCAAAGAGGTTTTTCTTTCTAAAACCAATGGTCAACCTTTATTCTAGACCAATAAATTCAGAATCTTGAAAGGGAGAAGAAGGTAACAGATTTTTAAGAAAAGCTTTGTTGTTGATTCCATGTACAATAACTTTTAAGAGGGACAGCTTCAGGGACTGGCAGGTAGCATGGCAGTTAAGGCTCTGAACTTCCACATGACTGTATATGGTTCATGTCCCAGATCTAGTGGCTTCCTTTTTCACTCTCCCTCTCATCCTTTCTCTATATGTCTCTGGACAAATTAAATAATAATAACAATAATAATAACAATAATAAAAAGTAAAGTTAAATAAATAGTTCTACATTTTTTTAAAGTGTCAGCTTCAAAAGGCATTCCTGTTTTACACAAACTATGCCCTCAGAACCCACTGATGTTCTGTAGATGAGTATGTTTTTCAGCACACGATTTTGTTAGGAACAGACTGTCTGGTGAGATGGTACAGTATGCATTTGTAGGCACAGGTCACCAGTTATTGGAGTATTCTGTGAGTGTCTGTGTGTGCATGTGTGTGGGTAACTCAATTGTTCCTGTAGGTCAATAGCTACATTTACACTATTGTACTTCAAAGGAACAAAATTACAACAGTAATCTCAGTCTTGGTAATAGTTGAGACTAAGTTGTCTTTCATCCTAGAGGTGAAAATTACAGGATCTAAACTTGAAAGAGAAGGTCAAATTTGAGAAGGAACATCTACTCTGTCTGGTGTTTTTCATGCTTAAGATCAGCTATTAAATAAACTAGGTCCAACTTTCAGTCTTTTTTCTAATAATCTTTAGGGACAGAATATAATTTTTCTTATCAAATTATGTACTTCCACTTTCACATTCAACAAGTTCTTTCTTTTTGCTTTTACTTTAATTGAAAAATAATTATATGCCATTAATCCCCACTGGTGTGCACAATGTTTAATTATCTTTTTTGATATCCTCCTTGACATGTTACCTCTCCACCAATTTCTGTCTTCATCAAATATCTTTATGTTATAATACATTTTTAAAAGTTAGCTATTTCATGTGAGAGGGAGAAGGAGGGGCACCATAGCAGGGGCTCTCCAGGCTGTGATCCTCCTGCAGTCTCAGTCAGCTCAGATCACAGGCGTGATGCACATGGCCCCTGTGCTCAGGGGAGCTGGGGAGGCAAACCCAGGATCTTCTCATTTTCCTATGTGGGCTCAGTAGCATTACTTCTGTGTCACTGCACCTTAAATTTACATTTTTGTATCCTATATTTTATTCCTCTACTTATCTCTTTTATTGATTTCTGATCCTTCTCTTTTTTCCACAAAGTCATACTGGTCATACTATTTTATTAAGGATCAGGAAAATAGTGAAGAGATTAATATGTGCTGTATGCATACTGGGAAAACCCATTTTGATGCTGTAAATAGGAACAATAATTAAATATGTTTGCAAAGAAAATAAAGAAAAGGGTTTTCCCAACCCAATATATACCTCTAAAGAGAAAAAGAAAGAAGAAAATAAAAATAGTAGAATGATTATCAAAGGTGAACAAAACAATGTAACATTTTGATGTTGATGATGATGAATATATTTATATCCTTGACTTGATGATCACACTTCACATGAATGCTTTGGGAAGCTATACTGTACCCCACAAATATGTGCAATGATCACACATATATCAGAAATTATAATAAAAAGTAATAAAAGAAAAATTCTTTTTGACTTTATGCAGTGAGTTGAAAGGTATTACTACTAATTCATTCATTTTATTGTGGCCGATAGCCTTCTGAAGCATAGAACTTTTTCATTGGTACATGTGCTCAGATAGACACTAAGCTTCTGGAGTCAATCTGTGCATGTCACAAAAAATGAAAACAAGAAAAATACGGTGCAAAAGAAGGAAGGAAGAAATCTTGAATTCTCCAGTTAATGGGAAACATCTTATAACAAATGGAATATCTCACTTAGAAATGTTGCGATTGTGAAAAGACAAGCCTTAGCTGCTGATAGTTATCAAACATCCTGGAAAATATTTTATC
Source organism: Tupaia tana (assembly GCA_026018925.1). Taxonomy (NCBI): domain Eukaryota; kingdom Metazoa; phylum Chordata; class Mammalia; order Scandentia; family Tupaiidae; genus Tupaia; species Tupaia tana. Next base: position 94,024,557 of record JAKSZU010000006.1, read on the forward strand.
CTATAATTTATAGTTTCCTTATCTAGTCAATCCCAATATAACAACCTTCATGTTTGTTTCCTCCTGGAGAAAATTAAGAATTCTTGTGGGACAACCATGTCACAACCCTATTCTTATGATCATCTTTTCAAAATTTGAACAGGACATGGAGAGAGGAACTCAAACTCCAGGTAATATACAGAATAAATGATTCTTTAAGTTGCAAGTGATAGAGAAAATAAACTGCATTTGATACCTCTCAGATTATTAAGTCTCACCAATAAGTGTAAAAGATAAACAAAGCTGGATATTAGTTAAAGTGGTAAGGTCAGATTTTAACCATAATATACTCTTGCAAGAAGGAAGGTCCCTCTGTGAACAGAACTCAACTTTGTACAATGATGACTGAAGATTTCAAAGAGAGAATGAAGGAAAAAAGAGGGAGGTGAGAACAGGGGCTTGGGAGAATAAGGGAAGTAGAAAAAGGGAATGATGGTCCTTGTAGAACCCTTCTAGTTTGGACAACAGGTTTTCATCCAAGTTGAGCTTCTGTCTTCTCTGAGAGGCTGGAGGCAGGTACCCTGCCTTCGGATGTTGATTGGAAAAGACAGTAATCCTTCTGGCATCCTTGAGTTATTTTAGGCAGGTACTTTAAAAGGGCTACAGTCATCCTAAAGATGAGATATTAAAAACTATGCTAGGGGAAGCAGCAGTTGGCGTAATGGCTATGTCGCTGGACTCCCACGTAGCCGACCGCGGTTCGCGTCCCGGACCGGTGGCTTAAAACTCATGCCGGGTGCGTGTGCGTGCGTGCCCAAGATCCCGAGAGGAGAATGGAGGAGAAGGGATTGCGGTGTGGCCAACCCCCTTGGGGGGTGATTTCTCACTTTCTGTCTCTCTGTTTCTCTCTGTCTGACTGGCGAGCACACGCACCCTATAGCGAAAACCTCTCAAAAAAAAAAAAAAAAAAGAAAGGAAAAAAAAACTATGCTAGTATTTTGCTTAAGTCTTTATAGAACAAGGTGGAGGCCTAGCTGAGAGATGGCTCAGAGGCTCCTGGCTATAGTTTGGTCAAAGAAACAACCTTTTCACAAATCAGGGAGACAATGATCACCCAGGACTGAATCTAGCAACTCAAATGACTTCATCATTGTAAAGTGACTCCTTTTGGTTACTCTGGATACTGTGCTTTTCTCATCATTTTGGTAACTCCACTGCAAGTATTTGTCTCTCTCTAATTGATGTAGGGGAGGTAAAATTTTAACCTCTGGCCTCTAAGGATCTTTTCCTTGTGCCCAAGAATTAAATAGACATGAAGAAAAGTATGCACATTTACTTAGTACATGTTGTATGTGACATGGGAGCTTCCACAAGGAAATGGAGTGTAAACATGCACTGGGAGTTGAACACTTATATACTGAATTCAACAAACAGTAGTGAATTATGAAAAAGGGGCACAACCAGGGGGCTTGGACTAGAGTAGTTAATTGGGTAGCAAAATGATTGGAAGATAAGGGTTAGTTTAACAAGATGTGTTTTCACCTATTTCCCTACTCTCAACTTCTTATTTTTAATGGTAAGAATGGTACGCTCTTTCTGGCACAGGTAGAATATACTTCACATGGAAATTTCACTTCCTGCTTCTAAGAAACAGAAGGAAGGTCAGAGTAACTTCCTTAAACCTGTTAGTTTTCAAATATCTTTGACTTCAACTAGTCAGCATGCCAGAATGACATCTTTTGGAGTGGCATAAGCTAAAACCTTCATTATTCAAGCAAAAATTCTAAAAATTAGCACTAATCCACAGTGGATCATTTTAACCATCCTTGAACCAAAATACTTTGAGTGAGGAATTTGATTTTGTTGGCATTATCTTTATCACGTGGCTATTTCTAGATTTAGAATTGTGATATGGGGCTGGCACATACCATAGGGGTTGAGATACTGGATTCCCACATGACCAACCACAGTTCGAGTCCTGGACCTGGCAGCTTGCTTTCTCACTTTCTCTCTCTCTCTTTCTCTCTCTCTGGTCAAATCAAAATAATAATAGTAATTGCAATGAAATAAAATGATTCTTTTTGTAAAAAAAGAAAGATTTATGGCTTGAAACTTACACCAGTGTATGTGTGTGCATGCCCAGATATCCAGAGAGGAGAATGGAGAAGAAGGAAGGAATTCTGGTGTAGCCATCCTCTGGGGGATGATTTCTCCCTTTCTGTCTCTTTGTCTCTCCCTGATTACAAGTGCCCTATGCAAAATCTCTCTAAAACAAAAAAGACTTATATTCACCCTACTGAAATTATGTGGGCTATGAAGGTTGAGTAGTTGTCACTAAGAAGAGTGTTCTACTGTCAAATAAAAAGGCAATGGATGCTTATTAGATAAAAGAAAATGCCCACTAAACAGAAAAGTACACCTTAGTTTTCTGACTGTTACATATATTTCTCAGTACACACAGATTGTCTATTGAATGCAAAAGGTGATAAGTGCATTGGTCATAGGCAGAGGAAGACAGTGGGTCATGTAGAAGGAAAAAAAAATCCTCCTCGAGCTCTGCATTAGAAATCTAAATTCAGAAAATTATCACTAGGCTACACATTTATGACAAAAATCATATTTTGTTATTCTTTAAAAACATGAATTTAATGAAATATTTTTAGCCGACATGGTGTTCTGCAATTTTGTGATTCATATTGCTTTTTATTCTTAAACCTAGATTTGGATGGCTATTAGTCTATAATCTTAACTAATTGCTTTTTTAGACTTGAAAAGAAATATTTATAAATGACTAAGAAATCAAAATCCACATGACATCTGTTGCTCACAGCCAGAACATTAGTCATTCACTTTTATTGTTCAAAATCATTTACATTTGACGTAAGGAAAATTAACTACACACATCATGAAAGATAATCACATAATTAAATATTCTTCACAGCACCAGTAAACTTTTAAAATATTACTGCAGGAAGTTAGTATCACATTGTGAGGGCAATTTTAACAAAGCAGTACCAAAGGTGAGTGTAATTTTTCAAGAAATTCCTTCTTCAGGTATGAAAATATGCTGAAGCTTAGAGAAAAATGACCACATTTCCTTGCTCCCAACTTCAGTATTGTTTTTAAAACCACATCCCATGTTTTTAAATAATGTGTTTGGAAGAAAATAGATTCTTACTGAAAGCCAAGGGTTCTGGAAAATGAGAAGAATGCATAAGTAATAGCCAAGGATTATAACAATGTAAAGTCTATACAGATGGGAACTTGGTGTTCTGCTGGGAGTTAGACAATTAAATCTAGTTTACTCCCTGACTGTGAAGAAAAAATATTGGGAGGAAAGTTTGAGACTCCTACTGAGGTGATTGTAGATAGGAGTGGGTTGGAAATAGTGGTGATGTTTGAGAAGCTAGTCATTAAGGAGGAGACAACACACTTTGAAAGCATCAATTTTGGAAGAATCAAGAGCACCTTGTTTAGTTTTCTGCACCCAGTCAGAATCTTTTTCAGTTTATGTAAAAAAAAATTCAGGTTTAGCAAAAATCCTTAAGAGATTCCTCTAGACTGTTGTGTTACTAATAACAGAAATACTTGAGTTTGTTCCATTTAAAATAATAGAAATTTATTTAGTTTATGGTTTGGAGATGCAAGGTTTGGGGGTTACATCTAGTAATCATCTTCTTCCTGGTGAGTAACATGGTAGAGGGGTACCACATGAGGAGAACACCGTGTTTATTGTCTGTGTATTTCTCCTGTCATTCCTTCTCTTTATAAACACCCAAGTATGCAGGTGGAGTCTCAATCTGACAAATTTATGTAATCTTAATCACCTCACAAATGGTGCACTTCTTTATCCCATAATTGAATTGAGTTCGTTCCCACCTTCTTAATACCTTCACAAAAATTCCCGAAATTTTAACACATTAATTTTAGGAAGATAACAGTTAAACTATACTAAAGATAGGGATACTATAATATATTCTAATGTCATAATACAACACTAATATAAACCATATTAAACTAGGCTTTGAAAATAACTGTTGGCATAACTCTGAAATCATTGTCAATTGCAAGCCATATTCACTTTGGTGGGAAAGAACAAAATTCAGTGAATTTTATTCAAAGTCTCTTAAGAAGTTTGGAGATTACTGTTAACTCATTACTTCTCTGTTCTCTGGGCATCAATTCTTTTTTACTAGGGATCAGTTATTAAACCTTTAGTTATATATCATATTATTTTCCTTTGTGCTTCCCTCAAGCTCTTTATATCATTTTTAGTTTAAAGGAGTGAACAAATACCACATTATAGAATAAGCCTAAGAAGTCTTAAATATACATGTTTTTCCCCAGCTTTTGTTGTAGTTACCTGCTCTCACCAGAGAGACACAGAGAAAAAGAGAGCGAGGGAAAGTGAGAAATCACCTCCTGGAGGGATGGCACGCCATGATCCCTTCTCCTTTGTTCTCTTCTCAGGATTTTGGGCACTCACACACATGCAGCATAATTCTCAAGCTGGGTCCAGGACTGGAATCACAGAGTTACACTGATGGGATCCAGCGCCTTAATTTCTATGCCACCTGTGGAAGCCTTAAACTTTTTTTTGTTTTTTAAGAGATTTTGCTATAGGATGTGTGTGCTCACCAGAGACAGAGAGACAGAAAGCAAGAAATCACCCCTCTCCTGGGGTGGACGGTGGACGGCCATGCCACAATTCCTTCTCCTCTCAGGATTTTGGGTAAGTACGCACATACACCTGGCATGAGTTTGAAGCCCCTGGGTCCAGTACTAGAACCATTGTCAAGCATGTGGGGGTACCATAACTTAACCACTACTTAGGTTGATTCTCTGTCTTAGCAATTGTAAATAATGCCACAATAAATATGAACACACAGTTGTCTGTCAGACTGAGTGCTTTTTGGGTAAATAGCAAGGATTGGAATTACTGGGTCATATGGTATTTCTGTCTGTAGGTTTTTGCGAAACCTCCATATTGCATTGCACAGTGACTACACTAATTTACATTTCTACTAGCAGCTTAGGAGGGTTTCCTTTGTCACTACCACCTAGCCAGAAGTTGGCATTCTTTGTTTGATCCTAGCCATTATGACTTGGGCTAAGTAGTACCTCATGGTGGTTTTAATTTGCATTTCTCTTATTACAAGAGGCATTGCACATTTTTTTTCATATACTTTTAGCCATTCATGAATCTTCTTTAGGGAGTTTTCTGTTCAGCTCATTTGTCCACTTTGTAATTGGGTTATTCTTTTTCGTTTGGTTTTTGGCAGGCAGGCTTTTTGAGTTTCCTTTATATTCTGGTTATCAATCTCTTATCTGGAGCATAATTTTTAAATATTTTCTACCTTTCTGTGGTTTGTTTCTTCACTCTATTAATTGTTTCCTGTGTAGAAGTCTTCTAGCTTAATGTAGTCCCTTTTGTCTATTTTTGGAAGTCTTGTCTGCTCTTTAAGGGGCTTGTTTAAGAAATATTTTCCAACATAAAAGTCATCAATTGCTTCCCCTCTACTTTTCATCAGCAGTTTTTGTAGTTTGAGGCTTTCTGTTAGATCTTTGATCCATTTTGAGTTGACTTGTGTTAATGGTGAGACATAGAGTTCAGTTTCAGTTTTGTAGAGGGAAATATCCAGCTTTTCAGTACCATTTGCTGGAAAATGGTACTTTTGTTTTGGGTTTGTCCAAAATCACTGGCTGAGTTTTGGGGTTTATTTCTGTATTCTATTCCATTGGTCTCTGGGTCTGGTTTTGTGTCAGTCCCATGCTGCTTTCATTATCACAGCTTTTTAATATATTATCAGGTCTAGAAATGAATGGCCTACTACTTTATTCTTTTTGCACAGTATTGCTTTGGTGATATAGAGTCTTTTATAATTCCAGACAAATTTTATGTCTATTTTTTCTACTTCTGTGAAGACTATCACTGGTAATTTGATTGGAATAGCATTGAATCTGTAAATTCATTTGGGAAGAATTTATGTTTTTATTATATCAATTTTTGCAATCTAAGAACATGAAATGGTGTCCTTTCACTTTTCAGTGTCATACTCAACTTCTTTTCCAGTATTTCATACTTCTTGTTGAGGTCTTCTACCTCTTTGGTAGGTTTATTACTAGGTTTTATTTGTGTGTCTGTTGTTATTATAAATGAGATTATTTTCTTTAATTCTGCCTCAATCACTTCATTGCTGATGTCTAAAAACACTATAGATATTCGTATATTGATTCTGTATTCTGCCAGTTTACTTAATTTATTTATCACTTCTAGGAGTTTCTTCATGGATTCTTTTAAATTTTCTATGTATATAATCATCTCATTGATAAATAGTGAGAACGTGACTTCATCCTTTCCTATTTAAATGCCTTTATAAAAATAATTTTTTTTTTGAGAGGTTTTTGCTATAGGGCGCGTGCGCTCGCTAGACAGACAGAGAGAGAGACAGAGAGATAGAAACGAGAAATCACCTCCCAGAGAGGATGGCCACGCTGCAATCCCTTCTCCTCCATTCTCCTCTCAGGATCTTAGGCACACGCGCCCGGCGTGAGTTTAAGCCACCGGGTCTGGGACTCGAACAACGACTACATGGGAGTTCAGCGACATAGCCATTACGCTAACTGCTGGTCCCCCAAAAGAATTATTTTATTCAACTTTGTTTGTTTTATTTTGACCAGAGAGGGGCAGAGTGAGAGAGAGACAGAGAGAGAGAGAGAGAGAGAGAGAGAAAGCCATCAGTTCTAGGTCTCAAACCACAGTCAAACGTGGGAGTCCAGTGCCCTTAACCACTATGCCACCTGCCCACCCTTAAATGCCTTTTTGTTTTTTACTCCTGTCTAATTATGTTGATAGGACTCCCAGTACTATGTTGAAAAGGAATGAGAACGTGGATAGCCTCTTCTCATTCCTAATTTTAGTGGGAAATATTTCAGCTTTTCTTCATGCAGTATAATGTTAGCTATATTTGTCATTTATGCCTTTTATTGTTCTGAGAAATGTGTTTCTATACTGATTTTGTTGAGAATCTAAATCATGAAGGGATGTTGCATTTTATCAAATATTTTCAACAACTGACATGATCTTACAGTTTTTATCTTTCTTTCTTTTAATGTGATCAGTTACCTTCATTGATTTGTGTAAATCGAATCATCCTTGTACCCTTCAGAGAAAGCATACTTGGTCACGGTGAGTAATATTTTTAGTGTGCTACTGAGTTTGGTTTGCTACTATTTTATAGAAGATTTTTGTATCTGTATTCATCAGGGATATTAGTTTGCCAATTCCTTTTTTGGTATGTCCTTGTTTTGTTTTGGATAATAAATGCTTCACAGAATGAATTTGCGAGGGTTCTTGTATTTTAGATCTTATAAATGATTTGAAGAGTACTGGGTTTAACTCTTCTTTAAAATTTTGTAGACTAAAGAAGTGAAGCCAATGGGACCAGGGCTTCTCCTTGTTGAGAGACTATTTATTACTGATTCAATGTCATTGCTTATTATTAGTCTATTCAGGTTTCCTATTTCTTCCCGATTCAATCTAGGTAGATTGTATGCATCTTTAAATTTTTCCATTTCAGCTAGGTTTTCTAGTTTATTGACATGGAGTTGCTCATTGTATGCTGTCTTGCTCTTTTGTATTTCTGTGATGTCTGTTATAATATTGCCAGTTTCATTATTGATTTAATTTATGTGGGTTATTTTTCTGTTTTTTTCTTGGTTTATATACATTGTGGTGTGTAAATTTTGCTTATTTTTTAAAAAACAGGTTTTTGTTTCATTTTTGGTGTTATTCTTTTATTCTAAATTTATTTCTGCTCTTATCTTTATTATTTTTATTCTAGTATTTTGTTGTCATAATTCCTTGAGCTGCTACATTAAATCATTTATTTGCTGCCTTTCCATTTTTCTTGTGAGCACAAATTGTTTAAATTTTCCTCTTATGACTGCTTACTCCTTGTCTCAAAGACAATGGAGGGTCATGTGTTGTTATCATTGGTTTTGATTTATCTTTTAATTTCAGCCTTAATATTTAGAGTAAGTTTGAAGTCATTCAGGACTAAATTGTTTAGTTTCCATTTTCCTTTTTTTAAAAATATTTTTGCAGGCTCTTTTTTTGTTTATTTCAAGTTTAATACTATCATGGTGGGAAAAGATATTAGAAGTGATTTCTATACTGTAAAATTTGTAAAGACTTATTTTGTGCCATATAATGTAGTCAATATTCAGAAATTTGTTATGTGGGGATGAGAAAAATGTGTATTTTCTTGGGTGAAATGTGTATTTTGTTGGGTTAAGTATCTATAAATATCTGTCAGGTCCATTTGGTTTATGGTATCATTTAGTTCCTGTGTCTCTTTGTCTATTTTTTATCTAGATGACCTGCCAAGTGGTGACAGTGGGGTGCTGAAATCCCCAACAATTAGTGTGTTGTATTTACCTCTCTCTTGAGATCTACAAGTCTTTCTTTTAGGTATTGGTTCCCCCAGTGTTGGGTGTGTAAATACTTTTTATTGTTATATATTTTCTTGGTGTATCAATGTCTTTTTTATACTTTTCTCTTTTTAGAATTTTTTATCTTGAAGTCATCTTTGTGTGTTATCAGTATCATGACTCCAGCCTTTTTGTTGGTTTCTGATTGCATGAAATATCTTTTTCTTGCCTTTTACTTCCAATATGTGTATGTCTTTATCATTGAGGTATACTTTTAAGCACCATATAGAAGGCTTCTATTTTTATACATCCAGTCAATCAGTGTCTTTTAATTAAGTAATTTAAAATTAACATTCAATATTATTTATAATATGTGTGGATGTTTCTCTGTCATTTTGCTATTTATTTTCTAGTTGTTTGTGTTCTCCTATTTCTATTTGTCTCCCCTTCATTTTCTTGATATCATAGTCCCTTAAATATTTCTCAAAGAACTGGTCAAGTGTTGGTAAATTCTTTCAGGTTTTGTTTATCTGGGAATGATTTTATTTCTCCTTTTTATTTGAAAGCTAATCTTGCTGGGTATAGTGTTTTGAGATTATTTTTTTTCTTTCAGAATTTTAAATATTCTTCCCATTTTTTTCCTTGCCTTCATTGCTTCTATTGAGCAGTCTGAGGTAACCTTTGTAAGTAACTTGATGCCTCTCTCTTACCATTTTTAGGATATTGTTTTTGCTTAGACTTTTGCAAATTTGATTATGATGTGCCTTGAAGAGGATCTTCTTATGTGGAATCTAAGCGGTGTTTTTCATACTTCCTGGCTTTTAATGTGTGTATATCTCTCTCTAAACTTGGGGGCTTTTTCAAATAATAATTTATGAAAGAAAATTTTCTATGCCTTTACATGTCTTGTTGCCTTCTGGAATATCAGTTATGCAGATATTTGGCTGCTCAATGGTATCTAGAATTTTCCATATGTTGTCTTCATCTTTCTTTTCCTTTTTTTAGATTTTTTCCATGGTCCTTATGCACTCACGAATGTAAGAGAGACACACATAGAGAAAGTGAGTAATCATACCCACAGAGCAGTTGGTCATGTTGCAAATCCCTTCTCTATTTCTCCTCTCAGAATTTTGGGTACACAGGACCAGCTGTATACCCAAAATTAGTGTAATGGCTATGTCGCTGGACTCCCATGTAGTCAACCACAGTTCGAGTCCCAGATCCAGTGGCTTAAACTCATGCCAGTCACGTGTGCATGCGTGCCTAAGATCCCAAGAGCAGAATGGAGGAGAAGGGATTGCAGCATGGCCATCTCCCCTGGGGGGTGATTTCTCTCATTCTGTCTCTCTGTCTCTTTCTGTCTTTCTGGTGCATCCATGTGCCCTACAGCAAAAACGTCTCTAAAAAAGAAAAAAATAAGAAAGAATTTGGGGTACACAAGCATACGTATCTGATGTGTTTACAAGCTGACAAACCTGGGACATATGTGTGCTTGTCAGAGAGAGACAGCGATAGAGTGAAAACTCATCCCCTAAAGGGAATGGCCTTGGCACAATCCCTTCTCCTCCATTTTTCTCTTGAGATTTGGGGAATGTGCATACATGTGACCAGAATGATTTTCAAGCTATCAGTCCCAGACTCAAACCACAGTTGGCCATGTGGGAGTCCAGCGCCTTAACCACCAAGGTACAAGGTACAAGTTACATCATAGTTTATGTTTAATACTCAAGAGTGGTGCCTTCTACTCAGAAACCATGAGAGGACATTTGATTTTAACACAGTACTCTTGATCGGTATGTCTCTTGACAAAATTTCTAATACCTCTTTCTAATTCTTATATAGCTTCCTATATAGTTCTTCATTCCCCACAAGGGTTTTATATGAGAACAAAGTTGAAACCAATGAATATTAACAAAATATTAATTTAATATGCTGTGAAATCATTGGATCTGCATAGTAATATGTACATGCTTTAAAAAGTGGGAATAATTATAGTTATGCATCTTTTGTTAGACTTATTTTCATTACAGTGCTGAACAAACATTGAGACTGATTTCTAATCCAAATAACTCTGATAATGATGTAACCCAAATTTCAGGGTCACTGTGTGGAACCCCAGTTTTTCTAACACGTTGGGAACTTCTGCTTTTAGATGAGTTTTAGATAAGGATCAATAAGCATGTAGACAATTTAATTCAAACTATTTGGCTATAAACTGCCTCAGCAGACATATGTTTCTTTAATGTGTTTGCTTTAATGTGGTAAAAGTGATTGTATTTGCATTCATATGTATTAGTTTCCGTTTTTATTTAGCAACAAATTTTAAGGATTGGGAATACTTTTATTTTGCCCTGCATTTTCTCCCTTCCCTGAACTTGTATCTCCTTATTCATAAACATGCAGAGAAGACAGCAGGCAAACAATGATCCATCCTCCATTGAACATTATACTTCTACATCAAGTATAAAGAGGGTCCAGGGAAATTAATCCTTTGCCCTAGGAAGTTTATTAAAAATGCTAAATCAGAAGCTGATGGCAGCTTAAATAGCTTGAAGTAACTCTCTAGGGGAAATCTTCTAAAATCCTATCTGTTAAGGTAGATTTGGTTTAAGAAGAGGCAAAGATCGAGTAATGAAAAATAGCATAGTCTTAAACATTCTGACCTTACATATCAAAGTTAAGAAACTAGATAAAATTTTTACAGAATAGACACTCTGTATCAGTTAGAGATCTGTTTAGGACTGAGAGCTCTAGTCATTTTTTTAAACTTAAGATGTCCAAAACTAAATCACTATTAGTTTCAGAAATCTTTTGAAAAGAGGGGAAAAAAAAAAAAACACCTGAAAATTGAAACATTGATGCTTAAACATTTATATTCATGCATGATTGGAGCTTGCTTCCTATAGATATCTGCAGTGAAAAGCATATAGATTTCACTGTTTCTATGAGTAAACTATAGTCTCAGCTTTAGGATTTATTCATAAAAAAACAGTGAGGAGGACACAATGCCCCGATCTGTATATATTGCAGTTCATTGAAGTACTTGGTAATTGGCACGAAGTGTGATATAGACAAGTATTATTATTCTCCATCTTATATATAATAAGTCTTTAAAGGCCAGTACTAAAATTTGGTATTCAAATCCCTAGATGATACTTTCTGTTTACATCTAATATGTAAAGTCCTTAGAAGTCTTGCTCTCATACTCACAATGATTAAAACAAAAAATTTAATGATTAAAAAAAACTTAAAAAGCTAAACAAATTGAGAGTGAGAAACTCTTGTTAGATTCAACAGAGAATTGAGATGGTAAAGCAAACTGAAACATTAAAAACTTGAGACATAGACAAACACAGAGAATGACATCTTAAGGGGAGCAGAAGTCACTGTAGTCAGAAGAAATGGAAACCTTTAACACTACTTGAAAAAATACTGTAAGGTGAGTGTGGATTGCTTTGAGAGCTAAATACTTCTGGAGCTCAGGCCTAGGAAAGTTCTCAGAATTTCCCACTTCTCTGAATTAAACCTCAAGTGTTCCACCTGGCTCTCTACTAGATTAGTAAAACAACTTCCTGATTTGAATGGACTGGATGGGGTGGATTATTGGGGTGGAGTGGGTGATACAGCCATTTTTAAATATGCACAGAGTCTTGAAACTCATGCTGGGTGCTTGTGGGCGCATGCCCAAAATCCTGAGAGAAGAATGGAGAAGAATGGATTTCAGCATGGCCATCGCCCTAGATGGTTTCTCACTTTCTCTTTCTCTCTGTGTCTCTGCCAAGGGCATGTGCCCTAGAGCAACAATCTCTCTTTAAAAAAAAAAAATAAGGAAAGAAGGGTAAAAAGCCATGGAGTCTTATATTCTCCATAAAAAATTGCCTTTAAGGAAAAATACTTTGCTAGAATTTTATCTGACATGTGGGAAAGGGAATTAGGTAACTCCAGTATCCTGTAGCCTTTGGTTGATATAAATATATAGATCATACTCCCTGCCTCCCTCCCCCTCAAAAGACTTAATTATAAGGCTATTGAATGCTTTCTCTCCCCAGCACCTTACAATCACACTGACAGGGATCCAGTATAGTGATCATATATTATAACCCAGAGAGCTATAAGACACAGACTCTATTTAATAAGGAGTTGCTGGGAAAAACCAAAGACGACATGGAAATAAAAACAAAATTATTAAAATATTTAGATGCCTCTGACACCTTGGCTGCAGTAGATATTAAATATAGCATAAACCATTGGCCAGAAAAACAGAATACCTCACACAAAAACCATTTACCTTAGTTTTTATTTCATGACACATCATGTTCAGTTTTCAACACAAAAATTACAAGGCATGCTCAGAAGGCAAGAACTCAATCTGAAGAAACAAAGCAAACATCCAGAGTCAGATATGGCAGAGATTTTGAAATTTCAGACAGGGAATTTAAAGACTGATTAATATTCTAAATACTCTAACGACAAAGTATGAAATTATGAGGACAGATGAGTAATGTAAGCAAAAACACAGAAACCTTAAGAAAAAAAATCAAAAGGAAATACAAGAAATAAAAAAAATCACAGTAAATCCTTTAACAGGTTCAACATTAGATTGAACACAGATGAGGAAGAAAATCAGTGATTTGAAGATCTGTGAATAGAAATTTCCCCAAATGAAAAACAAGGGGAAAAAATGAAAGACAAATGAAAAACTCCCCCAAATCTGAGGATATCTGAGGACAGAGGGCATTACAATGGGTATAACATACGCAAAATGGCATTATTTGAAGGAGAAAGAAAAGAAAAGGGAGGAAGAAAAATAATTGAACAAATAATGGCTGATAATTTTCCAAAATTAATGACAGACACCACAAAATAAATCCAGGAAGCACAGAAAACACCACGCAGGGTAAATGCCGAGAAATAAATAAATAAACAAATAATCACTTACACATCATAGTCAAACTGTGTAAAATCAAAGACACAAAGAAAATCTTCAAAAAATTCCTGAAGGGTTAAAATCACTTTACCTAAGAAGGGGTAGTGATAAGAATTATATTAGCCTACTCCTCAAAAATTGGGCAAACAAGAAAATTGTGGAATAAAAAAATGAAGAAATATAAAATAGAAATGACCTAGAATCCTGTCTCTAGTAAAATATCCTCATAAAGAAAGAGAGATTTTATTCAGATTTTTTTAAAAAAACAGGAATTTGCAAGTTATTGTCCTGTAATAAATGATAAAACAAAATCCTTTCTTTTTATTATTCTGAGTTGATTTAACAGAGCTATCTTCTTCTCCCCCCTTAAAGTAACAATACCTTGGGTAATTAGATAAGAAAAATGAGTGACGGCAATGTAAATAAAACAGGATGGAACCCCTTTACCGGCCATGGACTGAGTGGGTTCATGACTTTGCACAGGGAAGAATTCAAAAGTGAGCCATTGAGGTTAAATGAAAGCAAGTTGATGTAAAAATAATAGTGCAGAGCAGATTACTCCCTACGTGGAGGAGCCCGGGGAAGGGAGATAGGGACATAATGTCATTCTCTCCTCGGATGGCAAGATTGGGGAATAAGCCTGGGTCAAGTTGCCACTGCCCAGAGCTTCCATGGACGCAAGCCTCAACAGGAAAGGGAGAGCTGTGACCTGAAAGGTAAGACAGGAGGCCACGCCACATTCAGGGCAGTCCCAGACCTCGGTAGATGCCTGGCTTATGTGGTTTGGCTTCATGTCAAGTTAAGTAAAGGGCAGTTTATTCATGACTTTTCTGGAACGAGGGTGGAGTTGGCTGGAATCTGGGTCCTGCCCTTCTGCTGCCACGTAGGGTTATTTCTGGCAGTTGTCATTATACACGGTCATGGTCTAGGTGAGGGTACTATTGAATATGCTAATGCAACCCAGTGAAGGTAACAGGAGCTCAAAGTTTCGGCCATGATCTTTAGTCTCAATCCTCTCCTTTCTCATAAATATAGAAAATGTGAATTTCTAAACTCTAGATGAGAATATAAAAATTGATAGAACTGTAAACACATACCCAAAGTTCATTCTAGGGCCAGCCCATGTGTGGTGATTAAGACACTGGATCCCATATGGTCAACTGCACAGTTCAAGTCCCAGACCTGGCAAATTGAAAACCATGTCAAGTTGTGCACCTGCCCAAACATGCATACCCAAAGTCCAAAAAGGACAGAGGAATGGAGAAAGAGACTGCAGCCAACTGTCCCCCATGGCGGATGCCTTCTCAGTCTCTCTTTCTCTGTCCAGCAAGTGTGTCTGCCCTCTGGTAAAATAATCTTTTATAAAGGTGAGTTTTACTGCATGCTAATTTAAAATATAAAATTAAAAACTTTTATTTTTTGTATTGCTAGAGAGCACATACTTTTTTTCAGAGAGACAGAGAAAGCACACCACAATGAATTGAGGTCATGCTAGAGTTCTTTTTCTGCATTTCTCCATGCAGTCAGGATTGGGCGCACACAGGTGCAGGTGCCCAGTAAGTTTTCCAGGTCTCTAGAATAGGTATTTGAATGACAATCAGTCATGTGTGATTCTACTTGCCATGCTCATCACTTAACTTCTACACTATGGCAACAGTCCCAAATCAAAAATACTCTATAAATGCAAAAATACATAGTAGGAGATCAAGAAGAGAAAAATTTTATAATATTATCCATGCCAAGTGAGTTTTTTGTGGCTGAAGGAGCTCAAAGTTTGAACCTACGAGATGAAAGTATCAATACAAAAGCCAGAGAAGGCATTTTGGGTGAAAGAAACAACATCATCAAATCTTCCAGTATGGTAAAATCAAAGTTTACAAAGAGAAATATATGTTGTCCAATAAGAAACCACAGAACACTATTAGAAAAAAAATAATTAGAGATCCACTTAATGAAAAGATTGGCATTTTAGTTAGTAATTTAACAGAATTTTTCTACTATGTAATAACAGGACTTGGAATAAAACCAATTGTCATGCAAATGAAAAAAGAGATGCAGTCAGGGATAGTTTTAAATTGTACCTGAGAGGACTAAAATAGGCTTTTTATTTCTTGTTCAATGTTTGTTTCTTTATTTTTAAGTAGAAAAGTCCTCTAATCATGTCTTTGTGTGATTGGTTCATTCTCATTATTCCAGTGTCAACTCAAATGTTCTCTACCCAGATCACTCTTTTGCTTGACCACACTAACTGAAGACCTCTTGTGTATTTCTGGTCACTTTATCACAGTGTTTTTTGAGTCTCAATTGCCCTTATGTTTTCTGAAATTAACTAGTTGAATTACTTGTTTGTCATTCTAACTACACCCCAAGAGAAAAAAAAAAAAAAAAAAAAAGGTCAATAACTGAATGCAAAGTATATACTATCAAATAAATATTTTTATTAGAAACTCATGGAAAAAATGAGATAGGGGACCAGCAGTTGGAGTAATGGCTATGCCACTGGACTCCCATACAGTTGGCTGCAGTTCGAGTCCCGGACCCAGTGGCTTAAACTCATGCCAGGCACATGTGCGTGCATGCGTACATGCCAAAGATACCCTAGAGAAGAATGGAGGAGAAGGGATTGCGGTGTGGCCATCCCCCTTGGGGGATGATTTCTCACTTTCTGTCTCTCTGTCTTTCTGGCGAGCTCACGTACCCTATAGCAAAAACCTCTCCGGGGGAAAAAAATGAGAGAGAATAATAAAAAATAATCTGAAGTCTTATAAGTCAGATAATTGGTAAAATATAACAAAATCCACAAGGAAAAAAAAAAACTATTGGGTTGTTGGCAATTCATGATTTTATTTTGTTTTTCTAAGCAAAAATAAGTCATTAATTTTCCCACAACCAAATAATTCAATGAGGGGAAAACAATGGCCTGAGCTTTGGCTATCAATCCTGTTTGAGCACTTTGGTGGTAATACATAGTGAAGAGAAGAAAATGTGAAATTAGCAGTCAGGGGAGTTGAGGCGGTAAATACAGAGTCAGGAGACATTTTAGTTTAATATACATTGTTCAATGTTGAATAATTAGCAGGAATAAGCTCTTAGAGAAAGAGATGGACCATTAAGAACAGCAGAGAGAAGAAAAGAAAAGAAAAGGAATGATAGTGATAGAGTGAGGTGAATCTATGTCAAAACCTAGAACCAGAAAATGACAAAATTTTAAAATATTGCCAGAAGTAGTGAAAAAGAGTATATATTAGAAAGTCTGGGAGTAAAAGTAGTAAGAGAGGAGCAAGTCTTTTTTTAACTTTATTTTTATTTTTATAAAGCATTAATTACAGAACTTTTTTTTCAACAGAGAACTTTCCATTCGTTGTCTATTAAATGTTTCTCCCCTTCCCCTCCCACTCACTCTCTACCACCTACTCTGTACCACTCACTCCTCTCACTTGCAGTCTCTGGCACCTACATTTTATCCTCTTTGCTATTATATCTTTGGATCTTTTAATTTCTGTAATATAGTGAAGACATTTGGTACATATCGAGTGGAGATATACAGCATGTACTTTTCAAAGTCTGATTTTCTTCAGTTAACATTGAGTGTTCTATCAATATATTCACCCACTTTGAAGCAAATGGTAGGGTCTCATCAGTTCATGGGCACTGAGGTTAACTCCATGTCTTTGCCATTGTGAATAATGCAGCAATAAACATGGATGTGTAACTGTCTCTCTGAGTGTTTTCCTATCCTTTGGTAAATACCCAGGAGTGGGATTAATAGGTCATATGGTATTTCTATTTGTAGGATTTTGAGACACTCCTATTTTCCACAGAGATTCTACTAATTTAAATTTCCACCGATAGTGTAGGAGTGTTTTCTTTTCAAGACAGCCTCACCAGCACTTGTTTCTCTCTCTTTTTTTTTTTTTTTTTTTGAGATGAGCAGTTCTTACTCAAATATCTACAGAACTAACTAAATAAACTAAATAAATAACTGTGAAACAATCAGAATAGTGAAATATCCTGTAAGAAAATAGGCAGGAGAAGAGGCCAATATGAAGTAGAAGAGAAATAGACAAGAACAAGGAAGCAAAGATGAGCAATCACCCGTTTTGAAAGGTGGAAATGTGTCAAGCCATCTGGAGAAGATGGTTTGGGAAAGAAGGAATTTCTTTCTTTTTTTTTTTCCTTTTATTTTAGAATTTTTTTTTCATTTCATTTTCTTCCATACATTCAATCACATTAGTATTTGCCTTACAACATGGATATTTCAACAGGCGAACATTTCTCCCTAGTACAGTTGATAAAACTACAAAATATCTTCAACAGATAATACCACACCTCTTTGTGCCATTAATGCTTTGCCTCCCCCTGTCCCTCCCTCAAATGTCCTTCCTCAGACCCTCCTCTTTTGCACACGCTATATCTGGTATTCTTTTTTTTTTTTTTTTTTTTTTTGTTTTGGAGAGGTTTTTGCTATAGGGCGTGTGCACTCGCCAGACAGACAGAGAGAGACATAGAGACAGAAAGCAAGAAATCACCCCCCGGGGGGATGGTCACGCCGCAATCCCTTCTCCTCCATTCTCCTCTCGGGATCTTGGGCACGCACGCACACGCGCCCGGCGTGACTTTTAAGCCACCGGGTCCCGGACGCAAATCGCAGTCGACTACGTGGGAGTCCAGCGACATAGCCATTACGCTGACTGCTGGTTCCCTTTATCTGGTATTCTTATTCAGGCAGGAAAACAGGGAGCAATGAAAAGTGAGTGAAAACAGTGAAATTAGGGAAGTTTATGTCAGTTGAGACTCACTCTCAATAAATTGGGTGGGATATTTTTTTCTGAAAGAGAAGAATGATATAAAAAATGGCATCAAAATAAATGGGCGGGAAATTGTAGACAAGTTTAAAATACTTCTTCTTGGAAAGAGTCAGTAACGAAGTAAACAAAAGAATGGTGGCCAGATATTAGAGCTAGGAGAAATTCAATATACCATTGTATACGGGTGCCTGCCTTGTTTCCATGAGCATTTTCAGCCAGTATCAGGATGACTGGAAGCCTAAAGGAAGTGAAGATCTAGGCAGAGTATTGGCCTAAGGAGCACTGTGTTTCATTTTTCTATTTGCCTACGCTTTAATTCTCTATATTTGTGCTCTCTTTATTCGCACTTTCTTCTAACTACTTATTTTCAATGGCTATTATGAAATCCACAATCCTCTCTGTCAAGTCTTCTTGGATGATGGATAGGAAATAAAAGAAAAAAAGTAATGTGTGAGTGTGTCTAAATTTTAAGTTTTTAATGATCTTATTTCTCTTAGCAGATAGGAGCTGAAAGAGACTATTGCTTCTACCCTACCAGTGAGACATGGCCAAATAATCTGTGAAATCATAATTTGTTTTGAAGCCATCAGGTATAGAAGGTCACAGGCAAGCAAATAAATAACTCTAAATGACGACTAGGAAAAATGAGACAGAACGTTTTTGATTCTTTCTGTTTTGTTCTGTTTTTACTTTTACCTTCAGAAGAACATTTAAAAAAAAAAGAAAGAAAGAAAAAGAAAGAAAGGAAGGGAGAAAGAAAGAAAGAAAACAGAGAAAGAGAAAGAAAGAAGACTCGATTGTCATAAAAACGTTTAAGGAAAAATGAGCTAAAATGTTAACCAAGTCATAAAGACCGTGCTCTAGCCCCATACAGAAGAAGCTGCTTTCTTCCTTACCCACACAGAGTCATTTCTTAACACAGAAGACAGGAGGCTATCATTAAAACCTACATCATGCCATTGTATTGTCCATTAGAGTTTTCCAGTGACTTCCAACATCACTCAGAGGGAACGCCCAAGTCCTTGGGGCCTACGGTGCCTGAAAGGACTGGCACTTCTCTCAGTTCATTTCCACTCCACCTCCAGGCTTTCCTGTGCTTGTTAAAATTGCCAACCTTATTACCAGTTCAAGTTCACTTTGTTTGTTTGTCTGTCATGAAGGCCCTTTTCCGACCACGTGTGGCTCTCTCCTCTCTCCCTTTGGATCTTCTCTCACGTAGCAACCACTAACTGAGGCCGCCTGTAGCTGTGCGCACTGAAGTTGCATCTTGCTCTGCCCATCCATCGCCTTCTGTCTCCATCATGATGGTTGACCGTCTAAGACTGCATCTAGTTTAAGTTTTTATTTAGCTTGTTTTCCATCTCCCCTCACTGAAACAGAGATTAGGAATTCTCTGTTTATGTTGCTCACTGCTGTATCTGAGACTTAGAAGGATTTCTGAAAACATAATTGATGCTCAATGAATATATATTGAATACTGGGACCAGCAGTTAGCGTAATGGCTATGTCGCTGAACTCCCATGTAGTCAACGGCGGTTCGAGTCCTGGACCCAGCAGCTTAAACTCCCGCCGGGTGCGTGTGCGTGCTTGCCCAAGATCCCGAGAGGAGAATGGAAGAGAAGGGATTGCGGCATGACCATCCCTGCTGGGAGGTGATTTCTCACTTTCTGTCTCTCTGTCTTTCTGTCTTTCCAGTGAGCACACGTGCCCTATCGCAAAAACCTCTCAAAGGAAAAATTTAAAAAAAGATATATATATATATATATATATATATATATATATATATACACACACATATGTATATGTGTGTATGAATACATGAATACACAAATAAGTAAATGAATGGGCAAATTATAACATGAAACTAGCAAAATAAAAAACATTACAATATATATTATAATGCTATCTTAGAAATGTTGATAAAAATGATACAGTTATATATTGTTGCTTCTGAATATTCATACACTACAGTATGACTTTTCTTGATTCTTCAGGGCGCGACAATAACCCTCAATCTCAGACTGTTTCCACATTGATATAAAGTGCGGCCTCAGATGGGACACACTAGCCTTTTAATACCAACATTCATCATGCTAAAATGTATGCGTGGCCTATAACTTCCCTGGAATAGCCTACAATGTGGAATAGGAGTGATCCCGAGGCAGAGCTTAAAATAAGCAAATAGGTCAAATGTTCAACTTACCTGCAATATTTTTAATTACTTGGCATATCTTTTTAAATGAATGTTCAGGCCCTATCAAACCATCGTGACACTAAACTTAAATGAGAGAAATACCAGGAGCCCCATGTGCTTCATCGTTTTTAATGCTCCAAGTAAAATGAATCTTTTGATTTTTTTTTTTCCATCCTGAAAATGTCTCTAAAGAGCCAATGGTTTAAATGCAAAGTTCTTCCCTTAAGGAAAAGGTTCGAAGTTTTCATTTTTCCAAGAGTAAAATATTACTTTCTTACATGAAAGTTTTGTCTATTTTATTGCTAGAGTTGAAAAAAGAAAAAGTCTCAGAACTTCTTTAATATAGCCCAATTCATCAAACTGATTCTTTCTCGCTCTAGGTTATTTCTCATTGATATTCCCTTTGGTTGCTAGAAATTTCTAAATTAGTGTTTCATACAACTGTGTAGCACACATTATTTAGCTAACTATTACCTTTCATTTGTATTCATTATGTGTATATGTGACTTTGTCATTGCTCAGCATTATAATAACCATAAAGGAGTGATTTATATTGCCATAGATACAGAGATAAAAGTATTTCATTTACAAATCAGCATCTTCTCTTATTATAATCTGTTAAGAAGGGAACTTCATTAAACATAAAATGTCACTATTTATTTGAGTATTGTGTGAGTGTGTTCTTATTATAATAGCAGTGAACAGTAGCTTTTACCTTCTTTTTGCTTGGCTATTTGTTTAGATTTTTAATACATATGTGTGTTTTATACCACATACTCTCTCACTTCTTCTTGAAATAAAAATGGGGGCCAGCAGGTGGCATGGTGCTTCAGGTGCTGGATCCCACATGGCTGACTCAGTGGTTCAAGTCCCAGACTCAGCAGCTTGAAAAACATGCCAGATGCATGTGCATTTGTGCCCAAAATTCTGAGAGGAGAATGGAGGAGAAGGGATTGTAGCACGGCTATACCCACTGAGGGGTGATTTCTCACTTTTCCTCTCCCTCCTTATTCCTTCTGGTGCACCCTACAGGAAACATTTATAAATAAAAAGAAAAGAGAGAAATGACATATAATGACAATAGTACCTACATACACTGGATAAAGTTTATGCCCTGTATAAATTAAGTATGCAGTCATTATTAATTAAGGCAGGAATTCAGACTCCACATAGAAAAAAATTAATTGGGAGTGGGGAAAATGTATACGATTGCTTTGAATTTTATCCAGTTACAAAGTATAAACTGGTTCTACTTTCATATTCATTTCTTTGGTTAAATAATTGCACTATTCAATTTAAGGACAATCTTCAACCTCTGATTAATCATTATGTGACTATATCTTCCATATGTTTACATATATTTTGAGAGAAAATGACCACAATATCTATCAAATTCACAAATGGAATTTTGTAATCATTAATTAACATACATCATTAAAGGTACAAACAATATTTGTTATTTACTATTAAATATACACAATACTTGGCAAATTTCAAAAAGGTAAGGGGCTAATTTTCTGGCTCCTATATTTTACTTTATAAAATGTAACTATATAAACATTCCTGACCAGTTACAATATTTTTTACTTTAAGATAGGGTCAATTAGGGGCCAGAAGGTGGCATGGTGGTTAAGTTGCTGGACTCCCATATGAACAGCTGCAGTTCAAGTCCCAGACGTGGCAGCTTGAGAAATCACTCCAGGTACATGTGCATGCATGCCAAAAATCCCAGGAAAAGAATGCAGGAGAAGGGATTGCAGTGTGGCCTTCCTCCTTGGGGACAATTTCTTACTTTCCCTTCACTGTCTTGCTCTTCCTCTCAGGCAAGACATGGCAAAAAAACAAACGAACAAACACACAAAAAAGGAGTGATTATAGGGACCAGCAGTTAGTGTAATGGTTATGTCGCTGGATTCCCACGTAGTCGACCGCAGTTCGAGTCCTGGACCCAGTGGCTTAAACTCACGCCGGGCGCATGTGCGTGCGTGCCTAAGATCCCGAGAGGAGAATGGAGAAGAAGGGATTGTGGCATGGCCATCCCTCCTGGGGGGTGATTTCTCGCTTTCTATCTCTCTGTCTGTCTCTGTCTGGCGAGTGCACGTGCCCTATAGCAAAAACCTCTCAAAAAAAAAAAAAAAAGGAGTGATTATATTTATGTTTAAACATACTGATTTATTTTATGTTGTAATGATACTTAAACATTGCAAATCATTTTTATTGTTTGGAAGTCCCTGTTTGGAATGGTTTATGTTTTGTGTCAATTGGCAGGGCCACAGTATGCAGATACTTGGTCAAATATCAGTTTAGATGTTGTGGTGGAAGTATTTTTTAGATGAATCCAACATGTAAATCAGTATTTTTTGAGGAAGATTAAACTTTCACAGTGTGAATGGGCCTCATCCAATCAGTTGAAGGCTTTTTTTTACAAAATAAAGAATGATGATTCATTAGGAAAAGTTCATCTCTAGATTGCCTTCAGAACTCAACAATGCACAAACTAATACAGATAACAATCAGCCTTATTACTTCTAATTTTTTTTTCCTTAAGGCTGAAGAATAATTAGAAGTAAATTTCAAGAGAAAACTGTCTATTGAAATAATAGTTTTAAATTTTTTTAATGTATTATTTTAAATTACTGCAAGGCTTGAACACTCATGGGGGGCAGAAAAGTAAGAGGGAGAGGGAGAAAGCTCCCCTCAATGTGACTTGGTCATGCCAATTTCTTCTCCTCCAGGTCACCATCCAGTCTGGTGTTTGGATACTCACACACACACACACCCTACCCAGAATGTTTTTCAAGTGACTGGACACAGGAGTTGAAAAGTGATCAACCACATGATATTCACCTCCCTTAACCATTAGGCTATGAGGCAGGCCCCAAAAATATATATTATCTTTAAAAACATGCATTTCAAAAGACACCAAGCTCTAAGGATTTCAAGGGGCACCAGTCATTTATTGGTGTGAAAGAGTTAAATCATATTGCATTCCTCCCAAAGCAGCTAATTCAGCAGCCCTTGTATTTTGATCATGTGGACGGGCATTGTTTTTAGACTAGAAAATACTTTAGTGCAAGTAAATATGTGAAATGAATTAATGAGAGAATTTATGGTAGAGACGTTAGGGAAGAATAAGGTTCTAAATCCCTTAAAGAAAGGAAATCAGGTAAGAAAATGCTACTGATCAGAACAGCAGTAATGGCAATGCAGGTTGAGCATCTTAATCTAAAAATTCAAAATCAGAAATGCTCTGAAATTCAAAACTTTCTGAGCACTGACATAAGGCCACAAGTGGCAAATTCCACACCTGAACATGGACTAGGTCACAATCAAAGCTCCTCAATATGTGAATGGCCCTTAGCACAGTGGTTAAGAGCTGTAGAGAGGGAGCCAAATCCCAGAGCTGACCATGATCTAAACCGACTGTGGCTTGAAAAACACACTGGGAGTACATACTGGTGTGTCTGAATTCTTGACGGGATGGAGAAGAGGAGGATAAAGGACTGCGGTGTGACTGTACTCCATTGGGTATGCTTTCTCTTTCTCTTACTCTCTGACAATTAGAAATGAACAAACAGGGCAAAGCAGGTGGTGTAGTGGTTAAGGCACTGGACTCCCATATGGGCCACTGTGGTTCAAGTACCAGACTGGGTGGCTTGAAACTCAGGCCGGATGTGTATACTCATGTGCCCAGAATCCCTGAAAGAGAGTAGACGTAAAGGAATTGCTGTGTAGCCATCCCTTCTTGGGGGGGAGGGAAGATTTCCTGCTTTCTGTATCTCTGTCTCCCCAGGCAGCACACTTGCACTATAGCAAGCATTTTTCCTAGCCCCTCCCTCACAAAGGGAACAAATAAAAATGTTACAATACAAAGGGGTTGTGTGAATTGCCTTCAGGCTACGTGTGTAAGGTATATATAAAACATGAATACATTTTTGCTTAGCCTTAGGATCCACTCCCTTTCTGTCTCAATAAACATTGCAAATATTCTCAATTCTAACAGTTTTGAAATCTGAGCCATTTCTGCTCCTGAGCATTTCAGATAGAGGATATTGTACCTATAACAATGACAAGAAATAAGTTCAGACCTTTGATGTTTAACTTATCTTCAGGAAAATAAAAATATCCCTTCCTCTTGATTTTTTATTGTCTTTTTATCTTAGGAGTCAGAATTCAGGCCAGCAATATTATCATTTTGTTTTTACTACATTAGCGTTTGTAAGCATTTAAAGGCTAAGCCGAAAACAGAGCACATCTAATAATATTACTCTCCATTGAAATATATGTTCTTAGTTATAAATAATCAACTTAAAATTGAACTCTGAGAACACACTATATAATTTTGAGGCCTGCCAAAATTATTACACTTGCCATCAGTCATTTTTAAAACAATGCAAAGTTTAATATATTTCACCATCATTGTTGTTTATCTCTTAGAGATCTGGGTTCATAAAAAAAACTTTCCAATATGATTTAATTATTCCAAACCATAAAAATCTCTGCCAATATTTACCAATGGGGTTTTAAAACTGAACAGTATTGTTTCTGCTTTGTGACTTTGAAAGTTTAATTGATTGCTATGGGGACCATTTTCAGTTAGTGTATTGATATGAGAACTTTTGAAATATTATAACATTCCATTTAGACCGTAAATTATATAAAATTGTCCCTTTATAAAACCCATAACATTAGATATTTTCAAAACAAAAGCACATCTGGAAAAAATCTAAAACTTTTTGAATACACATAATCAAATGAAATAAACTACTATTTACTGAATATCTATTCTGGGGCAGGGAAGGAACACTGTTCAGTCCAAATTTGAGAAGAATGAAATAGAGGCCCTTTACTTACAAACCAAAATATATTATGGAAGGCATATTTAGCAGGTAGCAATGCTATAAGAAATTGTAGAATTGATCGTGTTCCTCAGGTTTACTTCTTATTGTCAATTACCCATTTTTTCAGATTACCAGGAAATACTGTTCTCATTCATTCAATATTCCCATTTAAATCTAGTAAGGTTTGTAATCACTATCTATTTGAACTTAATAGAGAATATCATCTTGAAACTAAATATGTTAACTTTAGTTAACAAATTAACCTAACTTTTTATGTACACCCGAAAACTATCATTGCGGTCCTTCTGTGGAACACATGGCACACAATGGGACTCAGTTTTATAGGACTATTGTCTGGAAATGCTCAGAGAGATCGTATTAAGTCTCTAGAATGTAAAACTTCATGGCTTAGCAGGAGAATATGTTTCAAATGAAATAAACTAATTTTTTTAAAAAATTATCTTTATGAAGCGAAGCATTACAGATTTTTTTTTTTCCAACAGAGAACTTTACATTGTTGTGTCTGTGAAATTATTCTTCCCTTTCATCTTCGACCACCCACTCTGCCACCCACTCCTCTCCCTTGGAGTCTCTGGTATCTACCCTTAGTCTCTCTACTATCATATCTTTGTATCTTTAAGTCTCTGCCATCGAGTTCAGACTTTCAGCACGTATGGATTGGGGAAATACAGTACGTGTCTTTCAAAGTCTGGCTCATACTGCTCAACATTAAATTTTCTATATTCATCTACTTTGAATCAAATTATAAGTCTCATAATTTCTTTCTTTTTTTAAGAGTTTTGTTCTAGAGCACATGCACTAGCCAGAGAGACAGTGAGAGACAGAGAGATGGAAAGCAAGAAAGCATCCCCCATGGGAGATGACCATGACACAATTCCTTCTCCTCCATTTTCCTCTGTGGATCTTGGGTATGCATACACCCCTGGAATTAGTTTAACTCACCGGATCTGGGTCACAAACTATGGCTGACTATGTGGGAGCCCAGAGACATAACCATTACACAATCTGCAGGTCCCAGGACTCATTGTTTCTATCAGCCAAGAAGTGTTTCATAATATAAATATGCCACAGTTTTTCAACCCAGTCATCAGTTTTTGGACACTTAGGTTGATTCTGTGTCTTAAAAATTGTGAATAATGCTGCAGTAAACATGGATGTGCAAGTGTCTTTCTCACTAAGTGTTTTCCTATTCTTTGGGTAAATTCCAAGGAATGGATTGCCGGGTCATCTGTAGTTCTATTTGTAAATTTTAGAAGAACCTCCATATGGTTTTCCACAGAGGTTGTGCTAATTTACATTCCCATTAAGAGTCTAAGAGGGTTCGTTTTTCACCACGGCCTGCCAGCATTTTCTTTTTCTTTTTTTTTTTTTTTTTTTTTCAGTTTTTTTGATTGCTGAAAACCCTTGGACAACCGTCGGTTTTCAAAAGCTGCTCCTTACGCTAAACTCAAATCTGTCTCTTAATAAACTACATTAACTCTACAGAAGCAGATTGACTTTTAAACATAATTAATGAAAGATTTTACTGGTATATTGATCACAAAATTTCTATGGTATAAAGTCACTTCTTTAAGAAAATATTTATCATTACTGTATGTATGTTAATTTTTAATAAATTTATACCAATCTATTATGATCATTGTTCTTCTTACTGTTCTCAAATCACATGGTTAATCATCCAGTCTAGACTTTTTTTCTAGTCAAGAAGTCAAGCTTACCAGTTCTTCTCTCTTTCTTAAAATGGGAAATAAAAAAGAATGTTTATCTGTAATTTTACTGGTTGTTATTTATTAAAATTCTTTGCTTCTTTTTTTTTTTTTTTAGAGAGGTTTTCACTATAGGGCGCGTGCGCTCGCCAGACAGACAGAGAGAGACATAGAGACAGAAAGCTAGAAATCACCCCCCAGGGGGGATGGTCACGCCGCAGTCCCTTCTCCTCCATTCTTCTCTCGAGATCTTGGGCACGCACGCACACGCGCCCGACGTGAGTTTTAAGACACCGGGTCCAGGACGCGAACCACAGTCGACTACATGGAAGTCCAGCGACATAGCCATTACGCTAACTGCTGGTTCCCTTATTAAAATTCTTTGGAATTTGTTAAAACTCTCCAGTTTTATCTTTTACTTTAACTGATTTTACAATTTCATTTTTTTAAAATTTATTTTATTTAATTTTATTTATCATCTTTATTCTTTTTTAATTTGACCAAGAGAGATAGAGAGAGAGAGGAAAAGTGAGAAAGCAACCTTTCATATATGGGACTTGAACCATAGTCAGCCATATGGGAGTCCAGTACCTTAATGCCACCTGCTGACCCTAATTTCATCTTTAAGTATGTGTGGTATTTTCATATATTGGGTGAGGAGGCTTAATTTTATTCATAGACTTATAAGTAGTTGTGTACATAGTAAATAGAAATTTTCATGGACACACAAATTGCATACATTTATATTTCTTTCCATCTATGGACCCGTATAACTTTTTCTGAGTATAATTTCCCAGATTAATTATTATTTACCCAATCAATTAGTTGACATGGAAAGCTGACTTAAGATGACACATATTAAGGAAAATGTTCCGATGAGAACTCCTTTTATAATGGACCTTGAGTAGAACAGAACTACAATCAAAATTATTTTTACATAGAAAAGTTGCATGAATTTATTTTAGGAATTCTGAATTGATCAAAGTTAATATATTGAATGACTTTAGTGGTTAAGATGACATTCATGATGATATTCAAAAACATTAGATAAACATAAGAATTATGGGCCAGCTTGCGGCCTGGCAGTTAAGGTGGCTGGATTCATTCCACATGGCTGATGGCAGTTTGGGTCCGGGGCCCAGGTCTCAAGGGGCCAGCATCTGAGGAGACCCTCGGTGCTGCATTTCCCCCACCCATGGCAGAAGGCACCAGGGCAAGCGTTCACATAGAGAAAAGAGTAAAGGCGTCTCTATAGCATGTTTTTCATCGGGAACCTACTCCAGTTACTAACCCACTGCCATGATAACGGCATTACTCCATCCACAAATGCAGAGCTCTTTTAATCGAGTCACTTCCTTAAGGTCCCGCCTCTCAACGCTTGCATTACAGACTCTGTTTCTAACACAGGAACTTCCGGGAACACATTCAAACCACAGCACCTGGTGTTAGATGCCAAGTGAACAGGCACATTCTTATTCTTCCTCAGGTAAGGTATTGAGGAATAAACCCTTCTACCAATGCCTCACTTAGAAAGCCCTGGTTAGCGGGTAGACCATCTGCATAGAGAAGAAAAAGAAGCGTCATCAGAGAGGCTCACGCTGGCTTTACTTCTTACTTTCCACAGAATGAGTAAAATGTAAGGTCTAACTTCTTTTGGGAGGGGAAGTGAATTATAATACTCATATTCCAATGTAGATGAGTCCTTAATCTCTGTTTCCCGTTTTTTTTTTTTTTTTTTTTTTCCCAAACTACCTCTCTGTGTACTTTCTCTTTTGCTTACAGAATTTAATCATTTTTCTCTTTATATATTGATCTATATTACAATACAAACAAAAAAGTTAAGAAAAATATCAAGAACACATTAGCTGTTAATATTTTTTAAGTGCACCACCACACTTTTATTCTTTTTGAGAGATTTTTGCTATAGGGTACTTGTGCTTGCCAGAGAGACAGAGAGAGAAAGTGAGAAATCACCCCCCGGGGGGGAATGATCACACCGCAATCCCTTCTCCTCCATTGTTGTCTTGGGATTTGGGGCATACATGACGTGCCTGTTGTGAGTGCCAAGCCTCTGGGTCTAGGAATTGAACTGCAGTCAACCATGTAGGAGTCTAGCGCCTTTACCACCATGCCACATGCTGGCCTGCATCCCTTACTTTTTTTTGAGAGGTTTTTGCTCTAGGGTGCGTGTACTTGCCAGAAAGACAGAGAGAGACAGAGAGACAGAAAGTGAGAAATCACCCCCCAGAGGGGATGGCCACGCCGCAGTCCCTTCTCCTCTATTCTGCTCTCCGGATCTTGGACATGCACGCACATGTGCCCAGTGTGAGTTTAAGCTGTAGGGTCCAACACTCGAACCCCAGCCGAGTAGATGGGAATCCAGCAACAAACCTGTTACGCCAACTGCTCATCCCTGCACCCCTTAATTTTTAAAAAGTTTCTTTCCTTCTTTTATCCATGACTGAGAGAGACAGAGAGAGACAGAGTCAAAGCCAGCAGCTGCAGCAGGGCCTTGGTATTGCCACCCCCACCCTCCTCCGCCAGCTGCCCATACTGGACACATGCCTGCCAGTGTTCACAGAGATCTCTGGATGTGAACCTGGAATATTCCTATTAGGTCATCCTCACCAAGTGGGTTTTTCTTTTATCTTTTTATTTTTTAGAGGTTTTTACCATAGGTTTTTACCACTTGCTAGAGAGAGAGAGAGAAAGTGAGAGAGAGAGAGAGAGACAGTGAGATGGAAAGTGGGAAATCACCTCCTAGAGGGGCTGGCCATGCCACAAACCCTTCTCCTCCATTCTCCTTCTGAGATCTTGGGCATGCACACACATTAACCCACTGTGATTTTCAAGCCACTAGGTCCAGGACTCAAACTGCAGTTGTTCATATGGAATGCAATGATGTAACCACTGTGCCATCTGCTGGCCCCCAGGTGTTATGTTTTACTGCTCTGCCACCATCTGGCCTACTCTTAATATTTTTTCCTTTCTTTCTTTTATGTTTGGAGAACTGAGGCTTTCTGAGGCCTAGAGGGTAACAGTTGATCAATAGTTGTGTGTCTAATAAACAAATAAGTGCGTTAACCTATGGTAATCTGTTTCTCTTAACAGTTTCTTACGTAAGAGTTTAGAACACTTACATGGCTTACTGCGAATCTCAACCCCTGCAAAAACATTATCTTTCCTAGCTGTACACTAAATAACTTTCATAAAATATTTAAAAAGGTATTATTAGAAATATTTACACAAATGCAATCAAATGCAAACAAAAATTCCTTAGGTATTCTGAAGACAATTCTTTTTAAGAATTATGTATATAATTTTAATTATCATTATTATTATTATTTAATTTGTTATAGGACATGTGCACTCACTAGAGAGAGAGAGAGAGAGAGAGAGAGAGTGACAGAGACAGACAGAGGGAAAGTGAGAAAGTAAGCTACCAGGTCTGGGACTGGAATTGTGGTCACCCATATGCGAGTCCAGTGCCTTAACCACCATGCCACCTGCTGGCCCTTAAGACAATAGTTTTTTAAGAATTATTTCTTTAATTTTATATACTTATTCATTTATCACAATTTTACCAAAGAGAGATGAGAGAGAGAGAGAAAGAGAAAAAGAAAGCCCCCAGGCCCGGGACTGGAGCCGTGGTTGCCCATGTGGGAGTCCAACACTTTAACCACCATGCTACCAGCTGCCACCCCCTCTAAGACAAATTTGATCATTTTACCCTGATGAGAATTCACCAGTGTGAATTCTGTTACTTGTGTCTCTCCTGTTTCTTGCCACATTTGAGAGTAGAAAAGAATCCGTGAATTGAAAACATTAGTATAATATAAACGAGACTTAGAGAAAAAAAAAAAATCTCTTTTTAGTTGAGAGACTAAATTGTTTATATGTGTAAAGGTCACGAAATGGAAGTTATTGTGTAAATTATATTCAAAGCCTTATATAATAAAGTAAGATACTATATTTCCTAATAGCATCTATATTTCTTTCTTTCTTTTTTCTTTTTTTAACTGATTTATCATTAACATAAAAAATAGTAACACAGAAATAAGATACTTACTTTGAAGGGCTTTAGCAATTAAATACAGCCATAGCTACCACCCAAATCAAGATACAGAAATTTCCATCACCCCAGGAAGTTTCCTCATGTGAATTTTTAATCAATTCCCTCTCCCTCCCCCAGATTGAAATCTTTCCTATTTCTAATGCTGCATATGTGCTTTGGCTGGTTTTGTATTCAATAGAAATAGAATTATGTATGTACCTTTCTATGTCTGGATACTTTCACTCAAGGGAAAGTACTTGAGATGCAACCATGTTGCTATTGCATGTATCATACTTGCTTTATTTTTTTTACCTTTTTATTGATCAGGATCATTTCATTCTATGATGCTACCACAATATTTTAATGTTTTCTTATTGATGGATATGTGAATTGTGTCCGTTTTTGTCTATTAAGAGTAAGTTTGCTGCTAAGATTCTAACGTGAATCTTTGGTGGACATACCTTTTTGCTAGTGTTGATGGTGATAAGTATCTAGAGATTGAATTCTTTAGTCGTAGGGCAGATACGGGGTGAAAACTGTCAAACACTATTCCCAAGAGGCTATGCTAGTTTACGTACCCACCGGAATGGTGTGAGAGTTTTGGTAGCCCCACATACTTATCAAGACGTGACCATTGTCTCTATATATATACTTTTAAAGTTTTAGCTACTCTGTGGAGCATGAGGTTGGTTTATTTTAATATTTTAACTTGGATTTTCCTGAAAAGTGATAATGTTATAACCTTTTCACATGAAGTGCCCACTAAAGTGTTGGTCACTTTTAAAGGGGTTGTTCGGCTCTTTGTTCATAGGAGTTACTTATATGTATTTAAGATATACATTCTTTGTCATGTGCATTTTTGTTCCTGACTTCTCTATTCATTGTCTTAATGATGCCTTTCAGGGAATAAATATATTTAATTTGCTGTTCAGGGAGTAGATACAGAATTTTGTCAAAGTCCCATTTATCTTTTTCTTTTTTTATATAGTTTATGCAGTTCGGGTCCTAGTCATAAATCCTTTGGCTATGCTAAATTCCCATTAATTTTTATAAAAATATTTATTTATTTTTATTTGTTATTATTATTATTTTAATTTGTTGTATGGCACATGTGCTAACCAGTGAGAGAGACAGAGAAAGAGAGAGAGTGAGTGTGAAAGCCAGATCTGGGACTCAAAACACAGTTGGCCATGTGGGAGTCCAGTGTCTTAACCACCGTGCCACCAGCTAGCCCCCTTTGATAGTTTTAAAAACATATTTTTTATAAATTTATGGTTCTTGAAATTATATTTTACTCTACACTGACCTCAAATTAGTTGTATTTATGAAATGAGGAAGTAGTAGAAGTTATATTTTTCCATATGGATATCTAACTTTTCCAGGAACTTTTTTATTACAATGATTTTCTTTTCTCTATTGGATTGACATGGCACTTTAACTGAAAGTCAGCTGGCCATGAAAGTTTGCATTTATTTTTAGACTTTATTTGGTTCAGCTGATTGATTTATCTATCCTTCTGCAAATAAAATGCTTTGATTTTTGTAGCTTTATAGTAAGTACTGAAAACAGGGAGTGTATTTCCTCCCTACATGATCTTTTGCAATACCATTTTGGCTTATCTAGATCTTTTGAATTTGGATGCAAATTTAGAGATCAGCTTGTCTATTTTTTCAGTGGGAATTTTGGCAAGGGATACATTAACATTATAGTCAACTTGAAACACCTGGCTAATAATACTGATTCTTAGGGCCAGCAAGTGGTGTGGTGGTTAAGGTGCTAGAATTCCCACATGGCTGACCACGGTTCCAGTCCTGGACCTGGCGGCTTCTCTCTCTCTCTCTCTCTCTCTCTTTCTATCTCTGTCTTTCTCTGGCAAAACTCATGTGAAAATAATAATAATAATAAATAAAGCTAAATAAATTTAAAAAGAAATAAATAATACTGACTCTTCCAATGCATGCATGTGGTAGAGCTCTGTGTCTATTAAGTTATTCTTTACTTATACTAGCAACCTTTTCAAGAGATTAAAGTTATTTATGTTACTGTGAATTGTTTTTGTCCTTAAAGTTTTGTTGGGGGGGAGTCCAGAGCACATGTGCACTCACCAGGACAGAGAGAGAGAGGCAGAAAGCGACCTGCTGTGGCCTTCTTCTCTATTTCTCCATCGCATGGAAACCTTGGGAACATGTACACATACACTTGGCGTGGCTCCCAAGCTGCCAGGGCCAGACTCAAACTGTGGCCTGCCATGTGGGATGTGGCTCTTTTAACGGCACAATGAGGTTAGTCCCATTTTTCTTTTCTTCATTGTCCAAGTTTTAAAACCATTTTGATATTGTAAGACTATTTTCAGTAAATTGATATTACCATTTCATTTTTCTTACTTTATTCTAATATTGTCAGCAATAATCATCTTTGTTTCCTGATATGTTTTACAGACTGTATGTAAGATCTGCTTTTTTTCTTTAATTTTTGTTATTGTGACAACTATGTATATTTTCCCTTTATTAACCCTGCTCAACATTCAATTAACTTACTGGATTTTTATTTTTACTGTCATTCATCAATTTAGCATGATTCTTTTATTTTTTAAAGAGTTATTTATTTAATTTTATTTATTTATTCATTTATTTTCATTTGACCAGAGAAAGTCAGACACACAGAGAGAAGGAAAGTGAGAGAGCCAGCCACCAGGTTCTGGGACTCGAACAGTGGTTGGTCATGTGGGTGTCTAGCGCCTCAACCACCATGCCACCTGCTGGCCCCAGTTTAGGAAGATTCTTAACCATTTCTTTTTCAGAATTCATTCTTTCTCATATTTTTCTTCTATCTGGGATTTAATCTTAGCATGTTAAGCTATTGAATAATATCTCATATTTTATTCAGACAGTTTCAGTCTGAATAAAAGCGTATCAAATTATTTTTTCCCTTCTGTTATCATATTTTTTATTTGTGGCATTCTATTCAGTTCATTTTTTTTTTTTTTTAAGGATTTTGGGTTTTTGCCATAGGGCATGTGTGTTTGCCAGAGAGAGAGAGAGAAAGAAAGGGAAAGTGAGAAATCATCTCCCACTGGAGATAGCCATGCTTCAATCTCTTCTTCTCCATTCTCCTCTGGGGATTTGGGGCATGCACGTATATGTGCCTGGAGAAATTTCCAAGCTGCCAGTCCCGAAGTCCAACCATGGTCAGCCATGTTGGAGTCAAGTGCCTTCACCACTCTGCCACCTGCCGGCTCCTATTTAGTTCATTTTTATACTGTCTGCATCTCTGCTGAAAGTCCCTTCATATGTTTTCCATCTTTTCAAATATGTATCATTATTTGTACAAAATTATCTTCAAGTTTTTCTGATAAAGGTAACATCTGGACCATTGAGACTGGTTCTATGAATCATTTCCTCTCTTGAACTTGGGTCACAGATTTTTTTTTTATTATTTTTGTGAGTGCATCCTGGAATATTTGACTTTCCATAGAAAGTTTTTCTGTAAGTAAGAGGAGAATTAAGTAAATTGTATTAAGTACAAGGTAGGGGAAGGTCTCTTTTGTGCTAAGCCAAAACAGTGACTGTAATCTGCATTTAAACTGGGTCTGAGATGTACTGCAGTCTTAACATGGTTCAGGTCACAATTCTTATCAAATGTGGAAGGTAGAACCAAGACTATCGTGTGAACACTGGGAACATTCCAAAGATCTTCCTTGCTTTACAGTTAAATCTCTAGCTTTGAAATATGTAGCAAATCTAATGCCTTTCCATAGCTTCATTACCAGTTTCTTTGGCTTTCTGTGGGAGTTCTTGGTCTCTAGTTCTATTTTCTGTTTCCTTTGCCTGAAATCTCTTGCAGTGAAGTTGACCCTTCCCCCCCATTTGGAGGACTAGAACCCTGTTCTGTGTAGAGGCTTGGAATTCCACAGGTGCATGTTTCTTAGTTGTCTGGCTGTTCCCCAGTATTTTTTAAGTGAAAATCTAGAATGTCCAAGGTTTTTCTCTTACCTCTTTTACCTTGACTAGAATCTTTTGATAGCTGAGGATTAAGAGTGAAATTACTGAATTTCTCTCAACATCCCTTCCTCCTACATCACCACCACACATGGTGAACAGCCAGTAATAATTTCAAGTGCAATTTTATCATTAATAGAATGCTCTGGACTTTATTCTGCCACAACAACCCCCATGCCTCTGTTAAATAAATGTTTGTTAAAATCTGACTAGTGTATTTCCAAATACTTTTTTGTAGATGGATTTTCCTGTGCAGTTCCACCAGAAATAGAAACAGTTCTATTTACTTTTACCTTTCTAAAGCTCGAGGGATTTTGGAATTTAGTTGTTTTTATTTTGTGTGTATATCATCAATTCTACTATAGTTTTTGTTTGCTTGTTTTTGCTGTAGGGCATGTGCACTTGCCGGAAAGATACAGAGAGACATGGTTAGGGGAAAAAGAAATCACCCCCTGGGGAGATTGATGCAATCCCTTCTCCTCCATTCTCTTCCTGGGTTTTGAGGCACTCATGTGCACATACCTGGTATGATTTTCAAGCTGCTGTTTTGGAGTTGAATTACAGTCAGCTATGTGGGAGTCCCCTGCCTTAACCACCACATCGCCTTGTGGCCTCCCTATAATAAAGTTTTTAAAGGAATTGCTTTGTGTCTTATCTAGATATTTTTTTTGCTTTCACTCGAGAGTGACCATGTCAGGTGAGAGCCTCATGTTTTTCAAAGCTTATTAATGGAAAAAAAAAAAAAGACCCAAAGATATATATTACTATTAAAACATAGATTAAAATAATTTATGTTGATGTGCTGGCCCTATGGTATAGTGGTTGAAGAAACTAAATCCCATATAGCTGATTGCAGAGATAATCCTAGCCCCAGTGGTTTAAAAAACATGCTAGGTGCATGTGCATGCATGCTCCCAAATCCTTACAGCATGAAAAACTAGAGAAGGGACTGTGGCATGACCACATCCTGTTGGTGGGTACTTTCTTCTCTTTCTCTCACACACACTCTGTCTCTGTGAGTATGTGTGCCCCCTGGCAATTAAAATTACATTTATAAATTATATATAGCTTTTTCTTTCTGCAGGTAAATATAAATATGAAGAGGTATATGTAGAAAGAATAAAAAAATCATGAATGATAGAATTTTCTTTAGCATATATTCTAATTATTCTTTTGTATACATATTTATATATACATATCTCTCTCTCTATCTATATATTGACCTACATATAATTAAATTCATAAAGTTTAGAGTGCTAAGATGATACTATAGTTCGAATATGTCTACTAAAAATTCATATGCTGAAATTTGATTGCAGTTATAATAGGTTTAAGGGAGTAGAAACTTAATCCAACTAGGTATTAAGAATGGGACCTTTGGGAGGTAATTAGAATTGGATAAGGTCCTCAGGGTGGACTTGCTTATGACTGAATTCAAGTGGCTTGTTAAGAAGAGAAAAAGAGATCAGATCTGACACATGCTTTTGCCCTTTCACCGTGTGGTGCTCTGCACCACATGTGGACTCTGAAGAGAGTTCCCACCAGCAAGAAAGCTTTCATCAGAAATGGCCCCTTAACCTTGGAACTCCAGAGCTGCGAGCTGAATAAACCTTTTTATTTTATAAACTACTCAGTGTGTAATATTAAGTTATAATAACAGAAAAAATGGCTAAAGCAGAAAATTAGTAACAAAGGGAGGTGTTGCTAATAACAAATATCTGAAAACATTGAAGTCGTAGAACTGGATAGTGCAGCAAAGGTTGGAAGTGTTTGGAGAAGCAGCATAGAAAAAGTTTAGGTAATGGTGGAGCCACAAAAGATAAGAAGACTTGAAAACCTTTTGAAATTCTTGGAAGTTAGGTAAGTGTTCATGACCAGAATGTTGATAGATAGACAGAAAATAAAGGTCATTAAAGGTCATTATGACAAGATCTCGGATAAAATTAAACAATTCTTTTTTTTTTTTTTTTTTTTTTTTTGGGGGGGGGAGGTTGGCTATAGGGCATGTGCACTCACCAGAAAGACAGAGAGAGACAGAGAGACAGAAAGTGAAAAATCACTCCCCAAAGGGATGGCCATGCTGCAATCTCTTCTCTTCCTTTCTTCTCCCAGGATGTTGGGCACACGTGCACAGCTGGCGTGAGTTTAAGCCACTGGGTCTGGGACTTGAACTGCTGTCAACTACCTGGGAGTCCAGCAACATAGCCATTATCCTAACTGCTGGTCCTGAAATTAGACAATTCTTATGAGAAATTAGAGAGAAGTCATCCTTGTAACACTGTTAGAAAATATTTGCCTGCATTTTGTCCATGACCTAGAGTTTTGTGGAATCCCAAATTTAAAAGCAACGACTATTTGTCAGAAGAAATTTTTAAGAAAAATATATTTTTTAAAACTCTGTATGTTAATTTCAACTGATTTCAGTAGAGTGAAAAAATAAACAAAATTATGGTTTGAATATAGAATTTATAATAAAAAGGAAAATAGAGTAGACCGATCTGTAAAATTTGCTAACTGATCCATGAAAATCACAAGATTGTTGAGTTGGGATAAAGTACCAACAATGAGGCCAAGTGATAGCTTGCTAAAGAGTTAAGCATGGCTAAAAGGATCCAGGTGATAATTGTCAAGACAATGGAAAAGAAAAGTCCCAAGGACATTTTGGAAATCTTCAAGGCTGTCCCACCCATCACCGGTCCAGAGTCCTATGAGAGAAGAATGGTTTCAGAGGACCGACCCAGGGAAGGCTCACTGCCTTTTGCTGCCTCAATACTCTATTCTTCACACCCTTGTGCAGTGCCCTTTGGCCCCAACTGTGGTACAAGTGGCCCCAGGTTTTGCTCAAGCTGACATTATGACTGTTACTCCTCTTGCTGCTTCACCCTCTGCTCCAGAATGTACAAGTGACAGACCTAGGTGGCATGCAATTGGTGATAGTTCTGTAGGTTCACAAAATGCAAGAGCTCTGGAGACATAGATGCCTCCACCTAGATTTCTAAGTATTTCTAGGACAATCTGGGGATTTTGTCATAGATAAATTTATCATAGTCCCAAACAATCAAAAAGAGACCTGACTAGGGTAATGTCAAG
The DNA here is from genome assembly GCA_026018925.1 of Tupaia tana. Taxonomy (NCBI): domain Eukaryota; kingdom Metazoa; phylum Chordata; class Mammalia; order Scandentia; family Tupaiidae; genus Tupaia; species Tupaia tana. The sequence continues at coordinate 94,062,608 of JAKSZU010000006.1, forward strand.
TGCAAATGTGGGGTATATGCTGTCTCAGTGACATCCCATCAGGAAAATGCCTAGTGGAGCCGTAGGCTCTTGACAACCCTTGAGACCTCAAAAGTATAGAGCTACTAGAGTACAAGGCAAGACTGGAGAACTGCAGACACAAGACTCTAACCTGTGAGAGCTGCTATGTGGGCTGGGTCTAGGAAAACCATAGAGATGGGCTTGCATAATTTCCCTTGTCCCAACTTCACTACCCACAGTGTGTCCAGGGGGAGGCAGCATATACAATGCAAGATTATCCCTGAGTTTTGACATATATCATCTGTCCTCTTGGTTTTCAGACTTGCTTGGAGCCTGTTACTCATTTTTTCTTCTGGAATGAGGAAGTCTATTCTACATCTGTCCTGCTGTTGTATTTGAAAGTATTTACTTTGTTTTGATTTCACAGACTCACAGCTGGACTTTGGACTTTTGAGTGGTATTGGAATGAGTTAAGAATTTGGGGATTGTTAGTATGAATGTACATGGTGTATGTTGTATTATTTATATTAGGAGGACATTATTTTTGTGAGACCTGAGTTGAAATGCTATAATATAAATGTGTTCTCCCAACAATCATGTATGGAAATTTGGTTATATTATAGTAATAGTAATTAATTATAGTAATAGTAACCAAATTTCTATACATGGTTATTGGGAGAACACATTTATGTTATAGCATTTCAACTCAGGTCTCACAAAAAGACTGTAGTAAGAGGGTAGAAACTTAATCCAACTATGGCATTAAGAGGAGCCTTTGGGAGGTAACTGGACTTACATAAAGTCATCAGGGTAGAGCCCCCATGATTGAATACTGCTGGCTTTCTAAGAAGAAGGAGTGAGACCACAGCTGTTCCACTCTTTTCCCTCTCACCAGGTGCCACCTTGGATGCTGCAGAGTTCCCATCAGGAAGAAAGTCCTCAGATGAATAAACTTTTATTTTTTGTAAATTATCTAGTCTGTGGTATGCAGTTATAGCAACAGAGAATGGTAAAATCTTACAAAATTATATGAAATATGTATAATTTTATGTTGATATTATAGCTGAGAAAACTATGGCAATTTTAAAGGCAAGATTTAAAAACATGTATTTTAGTGTTGAGCTTTTTCTTAAGTAAGATGCAATATTATCCTCAACTTTATGAAATAATTATATAAGGCATAACAAAGAAAATTTGAGACAAACACACACACACACATATATATTTAATAGACAAATAAAAAATTGACTTATTTAAATGTTACATATACGTAAACATAAACACAATTGCTTTTGTTAATTTTTTCTTTCTGCAAAATTATACATTAGGTTTAATTAATTAAGCATCCCATTTCATATGACATAACTTAAGAAACCTATAATATTAAATGATAATAAATTTATATCCACTCTGTTCCATTTTTCCAAAGGTTTATTTTCTACATCAAAAATAAACTATGAAAAGCATATTTCTCCAGACCACCGTTACATTACGCATAAATAAGATCAGTTTAAATCTTTTTGTTAGATAAACAAAGTTGTATTTTAAAGATACAAGACAAGAATATAATTTCTTTTTTTTTTAAGGGACATTTTTGCTATAGGGTGTGTGCACTCACCAGAGAGACAGAAAGAGAAAGAAAGACAGAAAGTGAGAAGTCACAATCTGGGGGAATGTCCATGCTGAAATTCCTTCTCCATTCTCCTCTCAGGATCTGGGGCACACATGCACATGCGCCCAGCATGAGTTTTAAGTCACTAGATCTGGGACTTGAACCACAATTGACTACATGGGAGTCCAGTAACATAATCATTACGCCATTTGATGGACCCCCAAGAATATAATTTCTATATTAATCCATTAGTAAAACTCTTTTGTTAGGAAAGTCAATTGCCTCTTGTAATGTGTGAAGGCATGTTACATACAAGTAACAGATTTGAAACAAAAAGCTAACATTAACATTAAAGCCTAAGAAAGTGGCTATGAGACAAAACATTATAACTGGAAAAGGTCCACTTTTAATAATATGCTATAGCATAACCACATTTTTATCTTTCTTGTTTATCAGAATACTCGTATCAGTGTTTTCTCAAATTTTTGCGACTGATGCTAGCATAATGTTCATCAACATGTAACTGGAACTCGACACCATTCCAAGTAAATTTTAGAGATAGGAGACTAAGACAGAAACAGACAGAGAGACAGAAAGCGAAATCACCCCCCCAGGGGGGATGGCCACACCGCAATCCCTTCTCCTCCGTTCTGCTCTCGGGATCTTGGGCATGCACGCATACCCGCCCAGCGTGAGTTTAAGCCACCAGGTCCAGGACTCAAACCACGATCGACTACATGGGAGTCCAGTGACATAGCCATAACGCTAACTGCTGGTCCCAGGAGACTAGTTTTTTAAGTAAAATGGATACAATTATTTGTGTTAATATGATAATAAATTTAAAGATGTTATCTCTTTGGGATGGATTAAACAATATAGTCAATGAGCACTAAGAGATATTTTTGGGTGTTGGATTGACAGATGAAATGTTAGTTCAGATTCCATATCCAATTAGTTCCTTTATTTACTCAATAATTATGTGAAATCCCCTACTTATAACAACAGGTTGGGGAATGACTGTAAGTGCTGTGACTTCATCATAAGAGACTGAATATTTAGCAAGAACTCACAAACTAGAGAAATATTCATCCCAGAAACTTTAACCACCACCTCACATGTTAATGTGATGTGCATATCAGATTCTAAAGTTTAGAAGATGAATATTTCAATTTGCAGGTCAGAACTTGGTAAAGCTCCAGTCAATCTTTATTTATACTTAAACATAGAAAGAGAGTCTTTATTCCTACGGCATATTTAGAATTTTTAAAACACACACAATAATTCATCACCAATTTATTTTCTAAAACATGAGAAGGGAACCAAGGTCATAGTTTCTAAAGTATTCATCTCAGAGCTTGTGCTTCAAAACATCTGAATATTTTATAGTCAATATTAAAAAGAATGTTCTTTATCTGGTAAATTATAGGTTTTAACTCTACAAAATACTAAATATATCCCAGACCGCCCAATGTACCAGGCTACAGTAAGTAACTGAAATGAGCTCTTTTTTTAGTATTTTCAGTACCAGAAATAAATGCTTTTATGTCATCCATCAGCACCAAAATGCATATGAGTACTTCTCTGTTGGTGCTATGGCATCTTGTGGTGTCGATATAATTGTTATTAAAGTAATAATCATTTCCACTAGTTCATTTTTCCCTTCTACCAGGATTATTAGATTGTAATAGGTTTCTTTACTAATATGCTTCTTTTGGGGCTTTTGCCTACCACAAATTATATAAATGTATCAATTTTATACTCAAATATAATTAATAATTATTTTATAAATATGCACAGAAAGCAATAAAAATTTTAACAATGCCCCCTGAACTTTGCTTTAAATTGACATGAAACCCTGGGACCAGCGGGTGGTGGTGAGGGCACTGGACTCCCACATAGCTGACCTCAGCTCCTGGACCTGATGGCTTGAAAATCACACCAGGCATGTGTGGGTGCATGCCCAGAGTCCTGAGTGGAGAATGGAGGAGTGGGGATGGCACTTAGTCTTCTATCCCTGCTGGAGAGGGGGGGCGTGGTTTCTCACTTTTCCTTTTACTGTTTCTCACCAGCAAGCACATGCACCCTATAACAAAAACCTAAAAAAAAAAAAAAAAAAAAAAAAAAAAAAAAAAAAAAAAAAAAAAATACAAAACCTTAATGAGTACCTGACAGTATTTAAAATATACAGATAAATAGGATAAATAGAAAAGAAACTGAATGATAAATAGAAAAGAAAAGAAACAGTTGATCTAATGTATACAGTTTTAAAGATTGTTTTCTTCTCTTGACAATTTTTGGGTTGTTTCTATAGAAATATTTGTTTTACACAATTCCTTACTCCAACACACACAGACACACACACACACACACACACACACACAAGCACACACACATAAGTTCATGTTCTACATTTCTTGAGTGTAGTTTACTCTTTACATCTTTATTTCCCCATGTAATATTTTTATACATATGATTATTTCATTAATATTATTTCATCATATTGTATGCATTAACCAACAACTTAAAGCTATCCATTCACCTGGTGGGTAGAATGGTAACATTTTTCAAATTATTATTTATTTAATTTTATTGTGATTGTGATGTTTAAAATTTGCTACAGGGCATGTGTGGTCAGTAGAGAGTGAGAGACGGAAAGAGATGGAAAGTTAAAAAGCAAGCCTCCAGGTCTGGGACTGGATCCGTGGGTGGCCATGTGGGAGTCCAGTGCCTTAACCACCACACCACTTGCTGGTCCTGAATGATAACATTTTTAAAAACTCACAAATTTATGAAATGTAAATTATGGCAATTGATAAATAGCATCAATTGAAATGATATTTAACTGAATGCTAATCAAGACAAAATGACCATTATATAGTTTACAATGCCACATAAAAACTTTCAATATAATTAAACATATAGGCGTTCTTTTTTAATAATTATTTATTTATTTTAGCCCACTTATTACTATTATTACTATTTTATTTTGCCCAGAGAGAGGAAGAAAGGGTAAGTGAGAAAGCAAGCTGTCAGGCCCGGGACTCAAAGCGTGGAGAGCCATGTGGGAGTCCAGCACCATAACCACCACAACACCTGATGGCCCTGTAGAAGACTTTCTATGAGGATGAATCTCTTATCAGCTTTTGAAGTATGTATCAAATATGGGTAAAAGCATTTTTTGCTACCTGAGGTACATGGAAATAAAGGTTCCATCAGGGATCCCAAGAAAACACATTATTATTGTTGTTATTTTACCGGTAAATCATAGCCGAGAACGACCTACACGTTTAATACTTTCTTCGAATCTCTGAATTCGCTCTAAAAATTGAGCACTCGGAGCAGGCAGAGAGCCAGACGTGAGCAGGGAGGGCAGGAGGGAGCTCTGCTGCCATCAGATAAGGTGAAGAAATCAGGGACATCCTAGAACACAAAGATGTGCAAAGCCTCCTGGCTGGTGCAGAACCTGCGCAGGCGCACAGATGCTGCAAATGGCCGATTTGTGACGTTATCGGGCTGGCCGTAAGGAGTCAGGGCTCCATGACACCTAGTGGGACATGTGCAGTGCTAGGACAAATGACGGTAACATCTAGCTACGCCGAGTCTGGGCATGGTTAGGCCAGCAACCTCACAGAGCAGGCGCAAATCCCCACTCACGAGGCTGGGCAGTTCAGGCCTCTCCATAAACCGTTTGGAGTGTACTTTTGCTGAATAAATCTTTTGCTCATTTGCCTCATGCTTATACCCTCTTGGCACAGTTCTTTCCTCCAAGAAGACAAGAACTCAGGAAGTCATCCCCACCTACCAACTCATGTACTGCAATGTATCTCCAGTTTTTATAACATTAATTTTTAGCAATCTGTTTAAAATTTTCTAAATTGGGTAATTTTACAACCTATTACCTTTATTTATGGTATATCTGTGCTAAATGCCAGGTCAGGAGGTTCAGTCTCTGGTAATGCCTGTGGGGGAAATACAGCATACACTAGTTGATGGCACCAGGTTAAAATGTGTATCTTTTTACATTAAACTAATTCTGACATAGGGCAAAAAAAACTCTCTCTAAAAAACAAATTCTGATATACAAAATATAATTTTTTTTTGGAAAGGTTTTTGCTATAGGGCGCGTGCGCTCGCCAGACAGACAAAGAGAGACAGAGAGATAGGAAGCGAGAAATCACCCCCCGGGGGGATGGCCACACCACAATCCCTTCTCCTCCATTCTCCTCTCGGGATCTTGGGCACACACGCACACGCGCCCGACGTGAGTTTTAAGCCACCGGGTCCGGGACACGAACCACGGTCGACTACATGGGAGTCCAGCTACATAGCCATTACGCTAATTGTTGGTTCCCCAAAATATAAAATATTAATAATTAACAGTTAAGAATGTTATTTATAATGTCAAATGCGCTAGATGGGCTGGAGAAGGGTGCCCTAAATCACATGAACTTGGTGAACAATAGAAAGTACTGTTTCTAAATTTAGTGAGATAACACTGCCTAAATCTCAGTACTATAAAATATAGGTGGAATGAGTTAAAGTGATGCACGTATATTTTTACTTCTTAAGGATTTTCGACATTGAAACAGGAAAAGTAGTCGATTACTAAATACTGACAGAAAGAAATTATCATTTTACCTTGTTAATTTCATCCTAATAAAATGTGGCCAGTCTTCAGGCTGCACTATTATCGTTGTTCTAATTCAATATTATTTATCTCAAATTGTGTTATAAATAAAAAGAGCATTCATTAAATATAGGATCTACAATGTCACTTGTAGGAAATTAATGATAAAAATGTTGACAAAACATGCCAAATACGGAATATTGTTTTTATTGAAATTACACTGACTTTTTAGGTGCACTCATGTTCATTTGCTTTCTTTGATTAAAACAATTCATTTGAAGTCTAATTCCTATACAACCCTACATTCAATTTTTTTTCCAAAGGAATACCCTGAATAAAATCTCCCTCACGTGCATTCACACAAAGTTTATGTTTTATTTATTTATTTTTATTTTTTAAGATCATTCTGTCGTGTGAAACTCTGAGCAAGGATATTTGTGTAATTGCAGGCATTAAGCAACAAACCTCTCAGGCGAACACTTTTTGTTCTCTTAAAATTCCATTGAGTCAATTGTATTGAGGAAAAAAAAAAAAACACATGAGTAAGCTGTAGTGTTAGAACATACTTTGTTCTCAGGGCTTTGACGGTACATGGTTTCTACGGTGGCTTTCCTCCTACCTGAACAAATAGCCAGTCCACACTGGATCGCTCTCAAAGAAAGCTACTTAATACGTAACATGAGCTTGATTTGCATGCAAGAATTTGGCATAAGAAAACCAAAGCAATTATTTCATAACCATGCTTCATGAATGAGATACTATAATGACAGTCAATAAAAGGTACAATAACTTAGAACTTTGAAAACTATGGGAGCAAAAAATATAGGCTGAAACATATTCTCCTCTAATTCTTTGGTAAAGTTAATAATGTAAATATATCCCTGAAGACACAAAATTCGATTAATTTTTATAATTAGTCACATTCATATGCAATCTGAGGTGTAATTGTGTTCAGTGAAGTCATTCTTTTGAATTAAGAATCTAGGTCATGATTTGTATGTTCAAAATGTTATACAGAAACATTATTACATTTTTTGAGTCTAAACATCACAAAAAATAAGATATTCTCACCCTCATTCTAGAAATAAGTAGAACAAAGTATGGATTGTTTCTTGAATTCCCTGTACACAAGATATCAAATACTAAGAAACAAGTAGTTGTTAGGCATATTGAGACATACCTGTTGGAGTGAAAATACCTCATGATTAACCTTGTGCCTGTGTGGGATTCATGATCTTAGACTATCTCTAACCATCCTCTCCTCTCCTTGGTTACAAAGTGAATTTGTAGCAAAACAAAGTGATAACCTTTAATTATGAAAGAGACCATATCATCAGGTAACCTCTCTCCACCAACCACCCACTCACCCAGCTTTTCTTTAGTATGATTTGGCATTCCCTGTTTTTAAATATATCTTATCATTTGGTTTAAAAATTCCAATGCTGCTTTGTTACTTACTATTTTAAATTGAGCTCTTATTTTCCTTGGTATATTTTAATGCCCTATTAGAAGTTTGCTTTGGTCTTTTTTTTTTCCCCCTTTGTTCAATGAGCTTCAAGTCATTCGTTTCCCAGTCATTCTGCTTCTGTAGGTGACACAGTGGATGTTACCTGTATTAGGAACACTGAACCCTTTTGTGATGACAATTTCTTCCCCCGTACAGTATCAGTGTGAATGTGTGAGTTCTGTTATCCATTTAAAGCTAACGGAATAGGTCTCTTTGAAAGATTGCTTTTTACTACAGTGGATGGTTCTCAGAAAGTATATTGAATGGAACTTTAAGGGAATTAGAACATTTGAGGTAGGACAGGCTTTTCTTATTATCAAAGTAGATGCTCCAGGATAGCCCATATAAAACTTTCCAGGATGAGTATTTTGTACAATTTCTACTAGTCATTTATTTTTTTTCCTAGTAAAAGAGACTTGTTATTTCTACCAAACAAGGGAAGAAAAATAACACAATTTGTGAAACTGATAAAACTATCTCAGTGCTCAGTTTGTGAGTCGGGTCGATTGTCAGAGGATGGTGGCAGGGGAGGCAGAAGGGCCAAATTGTAACCGAATTAAGAAACATGCTGTTGCTTGAAGCACTGTGATGTTCGTTTACTACTCAATAAATGCAACGAGCTTCCGCTGAGGCTTCAGGCCTACAGAGAGAAACAACATGGAAATACCAATGTGAATAGTTGCTTGGCTAATTATGAGCAGGGGCTGATTAGAGATGTGCAGGGTGATTCTTCTACCAAGTTTTATTCCCCACACCTGTACCTCTGAGCGCAAATGTTGTCAGTGGTATAAAAACCTAATGATTTACAAGATAACTTCTGAATGTATAATACCTTCAAAATATGATTAGTGCCCATTAAATTTATAAATATATTAGAATTTGACAGATGGGACTTTAATAAGCTAGACTCTCGTAGGATTTCTGGTACTCTGCAACTTCTAGCTGTGGATAGCATAAATCGCAGCACGCTACTCTTCCTACAGCTCTCCAGTGGCTTCCTGTTGCAAGCAGAATAAATACACCAACGTAACCACCTTCTGCAGGGTCCCACATCCTCACAGACGACTCTGATTCCTCTCTGTCTTCCTTCCCACACGGTCATGATACTTCATCCCCACCGGCCTGTATTGTTTTCCTTACACGCGTTCAGGTCTTCGCAAACCCAGCTTCCTTTCTTTTAAGACGTGAAGGAGGACATTTCTGACCAGCGTGTCTGGAGCAGCTCCTTCAGAGCCGTCTTTCCCTGTTATTCTGTGCCACCTCGTTCAGCTCTTCTGTTTCACAGCGCATATCCGTATCTAAAAGCTTTATGAATGGTATTGTGATTGTCTGTATTTCCCCACCAGAAAGTAAGTTCTGAAATCCCGGACTTGGTGTGTCTTGTTTACCTATAGTTACTCAAAAACAATTTTTTTTCATGCTTGGTAGAAAACAAAGCTGCTGCTAATCAGTATATCAATTTATATAATTATAAAAAAATCAAATATACATTTCCATCATTAAAATGATTATCAAAGGTGGAAAGTAGTAGAGTAGATAATGTTAACATAAATTCATTTAGGACTTTGTGGCTTATAAAAGGAACGCTTTTAATCCCTTATTTAGTTGACCAGATAATGTATTTTAAAACATTGGTATAATAATTTAAATTGTTCAGTACATTTTATTCACTTGATTCTTTATTTTTTGTGTCCTAAGTGGAAAAGAAGGAAATGTGTTTCTTCTGATGGTGAGAGCCAGAAATTTTATCACCCAGAAGAGTCTTTAAATTTGAAATACGTGTATCCGATGGAAGAGCGGGTGACATGGAGATTAAGGTGACTGTGTCCCACAAGACTGACAACACGTTCAAGTCCTGGACTCAGTGGCTTGAAATACACTCCTGGCATGTGTGTATGTGTGCGCCCCAAATTCTGAGAATAGAACAGAGAAGGGATAGGAGTGTGGCCATCCCCAGGGGTGATTTCTCCCTTCCCTTCTTTTCCTCTATCTCTGTCTCTCTCCAGCAAACACAAATGCACACACCCACAACACCCTAGAGCAAAAACTAAAGTAACAACCATATTTAAAAGTAAAGCAACAGCAACAACAAACATCCTCTGGAAAGGGGGTGGGGGGTATTACGAATACGTGCTGGACATTATGGCAGGCATGCACTTTTTTACTTTTTTTTTTTTTTGCCATAAGATGCATGTGCTGCCTGGAGTCACACACACACACACACACACACACACACACACACACTGAGAGAGAGACAGACAGAGAGAGAGAAGGAGAGGGAGAAAGTGGGAAATCACCACTAGGAGGATGGCCATGCCACAATCCCTTCTCGTCCATAGTCCTCCGGGGATCTTGGGCATGGCATGATTTTCATGACACTGGATCTGGGACTCAAACTGTGGTGGGCCCTTGGGAGTCCAGCACCATCCACTATGCCACCTGTTGGTGCTATTTGACACTGTTTACTGATATTTTAGTTCAGTTACTTATCACAGCAAATGTGCGGTTTCCTATTTTACAGTTCAGAAAACAGAGACAGGTACTATTCAGTAACATGCTCGTATTTAAAGAGGTCGTGTGTTAGAGGTAGTAAGTGGTATCTGAAACTGCATAATCTGTTCCGAGGGTAGAAATGTAATTCAAGCAAAAGATAATGAAAAGGACTATTTCTCATTTTTTTCAATGAATAAAATATCTTTTAAATCATGGTTTACAGGCACTTGAATCCTAAAAATTTCTTTTTTGCTCATTTGCTGCACTAAAGTACTTATTAGATAAAACCGTAAAACTGGAATTTTTCCTAATGAGCAAATAGCGTCATCATTGATGCAGCACGGCTTTTTCCACTTCTAAATAATTTCTCTAACTACAGTAATAAATTTGTTCTATAGCAGTATTATACTCAATTGAGTATTTCTTCTGTCTACTTTTTCCTGAATGGAAGTATGTTAAATTTAACAATATCATTACCATTTATGCAATCACAATTTATTTTATTTTACAACATATATTTCCTAATCCATAACTTACAAGGCTGCATCACCACATGAAATATGGTGGTGTGTGTCCTATTCCTTTAGAAGAGTTAAGAGCATGTACATTGGTGGAAAGGAATGTAACCACATCACACAAAATTCCTTCTTGCCTGTAATAGACTTTCATGTTTATTGAATTTATTTAATCAAAGTCTCACTGATCTTTCAAAGTAATTCCTTACACTTTTCTTAAGGAGTTGCCTTAAAACAAAAACCAGACAACCCCTCTCCCAGATGCTTATTTTTAAAAATTGAGCATAAACATTTGTCTGTTAAATACATGGCAATGACTTTGTGCCTGCCAAAAATTAAAAAAAAAAAAAGTTACAGAAAATATGTAAAGAATTGAAAAGCAAAAAAGGAAAAGTGTTGGCCAAACGCACATTCTAAGTAGTAATTGTAATGCAGAGACTAGTCTAATTTTCTTTTACATTTTTATTACTCTACAAATTTTTATGCCTGAAGCTACAGCTATAAGGTATATTCTATATCAAGTATACACAAATATATCCTATAGATCATATCTCCTTTAAGACAATGGAAATGTGAATTTTGGCTGGTCTTACCTGAAAAAACAATCAATAGAACTTCTCTTTCTGTTCATCCCTGATTGAGGAGTCAGAGGGAAGAGTATGGAGGGACTAACGTCCAAGAATAGAGAATTCTTTCTGCTCAGTTGCTAACCTGGTCTGAGCATCTGTGAATCTGATGGAGGCAGGGAAGAAGAAGAAGGAAGGAAGGAAGAACTCTTTTCTTACATGGTAAACATGATGTTCCTCACTACCTTATTAGTATTCTTGAATGCTACAACATAATTCATGATCAATGGAAAAAAAAATCAAAATTGGTTATTCTGAAAGATTTAGGCTGTGGCAACAAGTGTATGCTTTCTCTTTCCAAAAAGCCTTTGTACATGTCCTCTTCCTTGACTCAAGCAATTGTTCTTTTCTCAAGCCACTCTGACCTGTCAATTTGATGAGGATCTAATTCAGATCTGTCCTCGAGCTGTAATTCCACATGGAAGACATGCCTCACTCTTCAAAGACAGACTCTGTTTCAAAATTTATTTATTTCATACTGGGCACAGATGTGATTTCCCAAGATCTCGTGGACTGGAGGACCAGACGAAGGGGATTGGAGTGCCACCAGATCCTGTGGAGGGTGTCTTTCTCTCTCTCCACCCCACCTCCTGTGCACATGCATGGGCTCTATCATGAATAAATAAAATAATTTAAAAGTTTTTTTTTTATCTACTGAAAGAGATGTACCCTTAACAATGCCTCACAACACCCAGGCCCCATCTCCCCACAAGCCTTCTAGCCAGCCAGAATCATACATGTTGAGACTGACCTGGGATTTGAACCAGGGCACTCCTAGATGACTCCAATATTGTGTAGCAGTTCTCTACCACCTGGATCATGATGGCTAGGCAAGAGTTCAACACGAGTGGTCATTACGTGATGGACCATTCATCTGCTGCATTGATTTTGGCTAAAATTTTAAATCAATTTGTGTCAGGCTAACTAGTTACAGGGTAGTTAGGTGGATGGGTACTAGATAGATGAATCTGTGGTTCGTGTCCTGAACCAAATGGCTTGAAAAACCAGGCTGTGTGTATGTGTGTGTGTGCCCAAAATCTTGAAAAGAGAAATAAAGGAAAAGGGATTGGTTTGTGGCCATCCTCCTAGGGGGAGGAGGTGGGAATGTGCTTGCTCAATTTCTTCTCTCTTTCTCTCTATGTCTCTATACAGCAAGTGTACATGCCTCTAGCAAATTAAAAAAAAAAAAAAAAACAATTTGTGTGACTATTTTATTTGTTTCTTCTATTTTGTCTATTAGACTCTAAACTCTAGGGTAACAGAAGCATAACTCTTTTTTGACTCAATGTTGTATTCCCTAGCAGGGTCTGATCCAAGCTTATATATTACAAATATTGGGCCAACTCCATGGGGTAGCAATTAAGGCAGCTGGGGTTCATATATTGCTCAAGTCCCAGACTCCATGTCTTGAAAACTGTGCCAGAAACATGTATATGTATATTCAAAATTTTGGAAAAAAGTCATGACATTTCCCATAGGGGGTACATTCTCCTCTTCCTCTCTCTCTGGATGACAAGCACATGCACTTTCTTTTTTTTTTTTTTTTTTTTTTTTTTTTTTAGATGTTTTTGCTATAGGGCGTGTGCGCTCACCAGAAAGAGAGAGGCAAAGAGATAGAAAGCGAGAAATCACCCCCCCAGGGGGGGATGGCCACACCGCAATCCCTTCTCCTCCATTCTCCTGTTGGGATCTTGGGCACGCACGCACACGCGCCCGGCGTGAGTTTAAGCCACCGGGTCCAGGACTGTAGTAGACTACATGGGAGTCCAGCATCATAGCCATTACTCTAACTGCTGATCCTGAGCACATGCACTTTCTAGCTATACATATATATATATGTGTGTGTGTGTGTGTGTGTGTGTGTGTACATGCGTGTGTGCATGCATGCCTGCACACACGCACCTATAGCCAGCCCATGGTAGCTGGATCGTAGACTCATCACCAGAAGCATATGAGTGTACTCCTAAAATCCCAGAAGGAGGGAGAAATGAAGAAAAAGGGATTACAGCAGAATTATGCCTATTGGGGCGTGTTTTCTTGCCTTCTTACTCTCTTTCTCTATATATATCTCTGATGAGCACATGTACCCTCAGGCAAATTCAAATAACAAAACTCGTATGACCAAGCAAACTAGTGCCAGGCCACTTTTGGTTTCCTAGGTAGAGTCCTAGGCAAGTGGAGGATCCTAGGCAGTAAGGAGTTTTGGAATCTTAAGCTGCTTTGTTATCACACTACATTGGCCTCTCATCACCTGCATCTTACACAGTGTCCATTCTATAAGCAAATTCTCAATAAATATTTGCTAAATATATGTACAATAATATTAATGTCTTCCTGCCCCATTCCCTTTCTAATGTACTTGTTAATACACATAGTGGTTAAGCAGTGAAGCTGAATTCAGAACAATTGCGATTTTGTATGCTGTGTTGTTTACCAGTAGGGGATTCATATTTTCCAGTAGTCAGTTTTGCGGTTTAATGACTCATGCAAAGACAGAGGCAGGTTGACAATAATTTGCACTACTTGAATCACTGCTTCATTAGGAATTTTGTAAGAGAACACAAATAATGTGAAAACAATGTATTACAGCTTATTAATACAGCTTATTTCCCAATTGTGTATACTACTATATCATCAGTAACATTTGCAAACAGAAAGTAATAGTTTACATATATATATATATATATATATAAACAGGAAATAATATTTCATATATTTTAAAGAATTATGCCAAAGGTTTACCTAAAATAAAATTGGCCCAGTTTTGCTTTCTTCTAGAATGCAAAAGACCAAAATCCTCCCCGACCAACGCTAAATTCCGTGTCCTGAATGATGCAGTCAAAGGACCTCCATCCAGTCAAAGGCTGGAGCTAGGCTCACAAGCAGGTGTTAATTTTTAAGCCCAAAAGTTATCTTCACAGCAAGTCCTTGTAAAACACCGATGAAATCCATTGATGCTAATGACAAAGCCTGAATTTAATTTTATCTCTGTATTAGCTTTAAAAAACAATGGGTAAGACAATTTGGTAAATAAAAATAGAAGCTTGCATATCAATGTCTTAGGAAAATAAAAATACAATGCTGGCCAAGTTCTAACTCTGGGGAAAAAAACAATACATATTCCTTTGTTCTACGAGAGTATTCAGGAATCCCAAGAAGTTGCTGCTCTTTTTGAACAATAAAAACATGATGTAATTAATTTTACAAACAGGATCTTATGCCTCAGGAAGTTCTTCTAAGAAAGTCTTATTCTGATGCATTGCCTATTCTTAGACCTTCCGTATGTTAACCACCTGAAAATCACTCCGATATAGTTACCTTTTTTATTTATAAAAGAATGAAGTCAGCATCCCTACAAGACATTTTCAGCATTCATATTCAGGAACTTTTGACAGCTTCTATTTTAAGAGTTTCCAAAAAACAAACTCACTAACTCAAACTGTGTTTCTGAGGGGGAAAATAAAGAAAGCAAATGTTGAGAAATGATTCTCGAGGGTCTCGCATGTTTCCTGCATGTGTTGTGAAAGATGCATCAACTATGCTTTTCAGACTATCCTTTCTAGGATCTCTGCATGACAAGCCATCTTGGAAGACATAAATAGTGTCTCCCCCCAAACCAAAGGACAGTCATATTTACTGTGAACTATAAAAGGTTCAGCTTCTCTAAGAGCAGGGCTTCTTCCTCTCCTAAGACACAACCCATTGAGTGTGGAGGGGTCTAGCCCACTTCACTTAACACTGCAAAATCAAGATCTGAACTAGAATTCTCCTGTCCTCTACCAACATCGAGAAATGGTGGCAGGTAACTTGTTGGGACACTTCATAGTAATTGACAGCAAATCAAAACCAAATTTTGAACAAGGGGCTGTTGGGCAAATATGCTAAGCCTCGGCACACTATGACTTACAGAATATGACTACCATCAAATACAAAGATTAAGGGCCACATGGAGGGCAATCCTGGGGAGGAACATGATGAGAAACCGAGGGTCTGAATCCAGTGTTTCTACAACATTAAGGACTATCATAGACTGGATCCCAGCTCATGATGTTGCTAGGCCAACTAAGAGGGCAAACAATTCTAAAAATGTAAGATAAAAAAAAATAAATGTTCTTGGAAAAACCTTTCTTGATTCATTGAAGATTCACAGTAAGAAAAACTAGCTATTCCCCCTCCTATGTGTATCTTTCCCATTATTAGAGAAATTGCTGATATTTCATCATTTTCATATGTTGTCCCGAGCTCAGGAGAAAGGGGAAGACAGTAACAGAGACTTTCTAGTTACTGGATTTCACGAGGTCTGTGCCAACAACTCAGTACAGGCCAATGCACACAAATACGTACATAAACACGTGCATGGACATGTGGGCACATGCAGGCAAATACAGGCAGGGAAGGTAAAATTAGTCATCGGGATATACTCCTGGACACACGATTTATCTCCTTGGATAAGCAAGGGAGTGGTATCAAGTGCAGGCAGAAGGCAATGAGCATATATGAACTTGTCTGTAGATTTGTGGGGTTTGTTCTGGTTTTTGTTTTTGTTTTAACCTTATTTATTAATTTTTAGACTCCTCCTTTTGTGCTGACTCTAGCATGTCAGTGCCCACCTGCCCTGACCCTACCAGCTCGGCAGGACTGAACCTCAGCTGCCGTCCATGGGCCTGGTCATTCAGCCATGTCAGAGGAAGTGGTGGCAGGTCACTGACAGAGGCAGGTGTTATTGGTTTTAGTTTTAAATTGCATTTCTTCTTTGTTATGATAAACAATATGTAATTAAAGTAATACTATTTTATGCCCAAAAATACAGTTAGTAGCTAAATACTACCTGGTCGTTGTTTTTTATCTGCTGTGATAACATTATTAGATGTTCAATTTGACAAGTATTTGAGCCCATTTTCAAAAAAGTTTGAATTGCGATTTGTGATTTACATATAATCATTATACATCTTTGTGGGTACAATATGATTTTTCAAACCTTTCATACAATATCTAATAATCAAGTATATAGACATATTCATCTTAGTCTACATTGAACATTACATTATGTTGTTCACATTCAATAATAGTTGTAATAGTATTTTTTTTTAAGTTTCTATTGATGGGCACTTTTTTTATGATAGCCTTCCTGTTTAATAGAAAACATTACTCCATGTTAGAGAACTATCTTAGGCTAGAAGCTCTAAATAGGCTGGCTTGTCACCTGACCATCGAATACTCGGCCACTCTGCTCATTTCTTGGCTTCATTCTGGGGTAGGCCACCTCCCTGAGGATGAGCCCTGAGGAAGAGACACTGCAAAATGATATGCTGGGTATCTACTAGTCACCATGTGTTGGCTCCCATCTTTGAAACCAAGTGTCATGTTTTTGTTTCTAAAGTATTCTTTTGTTAAAAGCAATCAATATTCTTCTTTTTAAGTGGCAGCTGTTCGGGATCATTATGGTTGCATTTAGCCAGAATATAAAAGGGAAAAGGAGCCCAACTGGCTGAGAGAAAGAAGCATGTGAAATATTAAGGGCCAGGCCTATTCAATCAGTAACAACCTGAAGAACACAACTATCGTGTGAGAGAAGAGACTGTGCATATAAGCCAAACCTATCTCAGTAAGGTACTACATTGAGGAAAAAAAATACATGAATAAAAATAGAATCTTTACATGCCCTTGACTTCCATGCATAGATGTCTCCTAAAAACATACGGAAGTGGCAAATGCCTATTTCCTAATTCATGATCTGCATGAAGTCCATTCCATTTTTAATCTCCTACCTTCAGCTGTACTATAGAAAATCACCATAAAGGGAAAGGCAGGAGATCGTCAATGAGCACATGTAATAAAGTTACCGAGTGGGTTTCCTCACCATCATGATTTCTGATGGTTCCCTTCAGAGACCAAACAAATGTTCAAATGGATATTTAGAGTGACACCCCTGGTAATCTCCCCCAAGAAATGCCCGAGGCCTTTAGTGAATGTAGCTCGGTTTGTATATCCAATCCCAACAAAATACTAAGGCTCTTTCTCATGAATGGGCAGTATGCAACTTCAGGATGTTAGGAATTCAATCTTTCTACACTAAGACCTTCATATTGATAAGAATTCATTCCATTAAACATTGACACGTACAGTTTGCCAATTGAACTAAGAAAATCAAGGGCCTAAAGGCCCTTTCAAAGCCTTCAATTGAATGAATATATATATAAATATATATGTGTGTGTGTGTGTGTGTGTGTGTGTATACATATTTCACAATTTTATATGCAATTAGCTGTCAATTACCAATGACAACAAGGAAGGAAAGAGATAAGATACATTAAAGACATAAAATAATTGAAGAGCTTTTGTTGCAGAAGAGTAGTAGATATTTTATTTCTGTTACTATAGTTCTCAGCATATATTTATTTTCCCATTTAGGGTTTCCTTAGCCCAATATTAAAATCAATTTATATTTCCTGAGCACATTTCAATAAGTAACCAGAAATATTCTAAGTGGAATGATAAAACATCCTTTTATTTAAAATATGTGGGTAAAATTCAATAGTCAGTATTTCTCAAAGTAAATTCTATGAAACCCGTACATTTAAATTACCTCGGGTGCTCACTAAAAATGCAGGCTCTTAGGCAGTATCTCAAAATTTCCTTACTATGTTAAGGATCAGGAATTTTAATTTTACCTCTCTACTCAACTGACTATTTTTGTTTGTTTGTTTGGAGAGGTTTTTGCTATAAGGCGCGTGCGCTCACCAGACAGAGAGAGACAGAGAGACAGAAAGCAAGAAATCACCCCCCAGGGGGGATGGCCACGCAGCAATCCCTTATCGTCCATTCTCCTCTCAGGATCTTGGACACGCACGCACACGCGCCCGGCATGAGTTTAAGCCACCGGGTCCGGGACTCAAACCGTGGTCGACTATGTGGGAGTCCAGCGACATAGCCATTACGCTAACTGCTGGTCCCTCAACTGACTATTTTTAAACATGTTAAATTTTGGCAACCTACATATTCTCATGATGTTTAATCAACATCACTTGATTCTAAAACTAGATTGTGGTAATGATGGTCTAATAGATAATAAACTTCATAATTATGTTTTAAACATCTTTCAGCTATATTAATTTATTCAGCTATATTAATATATTCCTTTTTTCACTTATTCTTTCCACAGTTATTTACTGAGCATTTACTATGTTCCAGACCCTGTGTTAAACATTGGAAATAAAACAATGAGAAAATAAAGTCATTGAATTCCTGGAGCACACGTTCTAGTAAAGAAGAGAGATATCAGACAAATAAAGGTACTATCACAACCTGAATAGCTTCTACGAAGACAGGTACATTGTGCTAGAAGGTTGTATAACAAATGTGGTTGATAAAACTGAAGTATGAGGGAACCAGCAGTTAGCGTAATGGCTATGTTGCTGGACTCCCACGTAGTTGACCGCGGTTTGCGTACTGGACCCGGTGGCTTAGAACTCATGCTGGGCGCGTGTGTGTGCGTGCCCAAGATCCCGAGAGAAGAATGTAGGAGAAGGGATTGTGATGTGACCATCACCCCTGGGGGGTGATTTCTCACTTTCTGTCTCTATGTCTCTCTCTGTCTGTCTGGCGAGCGCACGCGCCCCATAGCGAACAAAACTTCCTTTAAAAGAAAAAAAAACTGAAGTATGAAAGACGCATAGTGACCATATAGACAAAGGTGCATGGGAGGATGTTACTGCAGGCAAAAACAAACAAACAACAACAATAACAAAACAGAACCAGATCATGCAAAGTGGACAATGTATAACGTTCATGGAAACATAGCCTACTGAGGTTGTGCAGAGAACATGGGAGAGCAGGGTCAGAGATTAAACTGGAGGTGTTTTTGGAAATCAGATATACTGACCATTTTTAATTTAAGTTAGGGAGTGGAGTTGTGATTTTACACGTGTTTGGTGGCTATTCGAAGATTAAGCAAAGAAATATGACCAGATTGTTTTATAAAGCTATTTCCGTATGCTTTGGGAAATAAAAGGAGGCCGGGTATGAGGAGGCATGGTGGTTGAGGGTGCTGGACTCCCCTATGACTGGTCATGGTTCGAGTCTCGAACCTGGTGGGTTGCTTTCTCACTTTCTCTTTCTCTCTCTCTGTCCCTCTCTGGTCAAATTAAAATAAGTAAATAAATAAAGTTAAATAAAATAATTTAAAAATATTTATACATGCAAAACAGAAAAGGCTTAGAAGGGATATTTCAGTGAGCTTTCACTAAACAATGAACCACCTAAAAATTTAGTGACTTAAAACAAGTATCATTTATTTTGCTCACCTTTCTGTGGGTCAGTAATTTAAACTGGACTCAGTAGGGCTTGCTCATGTATATGTAGTCGGCTTCTAGTCAGCTAGAGGTCTCCATATATGAAAGCTACTTGTCTGCTGGCTGGTACAACAGGGATGTCTAGGTAAAGCTTCTTCACATGGTGTCCATGGTAGGAGGGATCAGAAATAGAGAGGGAGACATTTCTTACTATACAAGTGTTTTTCAGCTCCTCTTTATGTGACATTTGGTAACACCCCGGAATCCAGAGTTATAATAAGAAAATACACAAAATTACATAGTAAGGGGCATGAATAATTATTTCTGGCCAAGTTTCTAATCAGCTAGAGTAGGTTATAGTGGGTATGGGCTATGAGGGGATTAATGATGACTAAGTTAGTGACATATATTGGGGAATATCCATGGGTTTTTCTTTTGGACTTAATAGATATTTAGAAGAACAAGTAGAATTTAATTTGGTATACGGAGTGAGAGTGAATGACTACTGAGAAAATAAATCTTACATTTACTTTTTGTACAACTAGAGACATTGTGCCATTGAATGAGATGAACAAAATCTAGAAGACCATGTACATGATTGTAGATACAAGTCAAGATGAACTTTGAAACTTGCAAGATGATATTCAATAGGCCTGTGGCATTCATTAAATGTGGGTCTGGAGCTCATATTAAAAGTCAGACTTTTGATAAAAATTTTGTAACCCAGGAGTAGATACACTATAAGTGAAGCTTTTTATATGCTTGGCATCACCTAAATTCATACAATAGACTGAGGAGATAAGAATGCCTAGGTTTCTAACTTAAATACATTTAATGACAAGTAGGAAAATGAATCCACAACAAAGACCAGGGAGCAGTCAGCAAGAAAAGAGGAAACTCAGGCGACTACTGTGTATTGAGAACCTCTGGGACAAAATATTTCAGGAAGAGGAGAGATGTAAAGAGCAAAAGCCGCCGTACAAATCCAATAAGATGAACAACGAGACTTTCCAACTGAATGTACTCTCCAATGAGCCTTGGAATTCTGTGATGATTTGAGTACCAGGTTCTCTGGGTGAATTTATGACACAGAAATTAAATTGAGAGGATTGAAGGGTGAGAAGAAGGCAAATAAATACACACAGTCACTAACATAAACGTCATAATTTTGTATATATCTGTACACACACACATACATGCACGCGCACACACACACACACACACACACACCACTCAGTGGGAGCCCTCCTGATTTTATAGGACTGCTATAATGAGGAGATGGATTAAGGAATATGAGGGAAATGAATTAAGAGTAGTGATAAAGAAAGACCTTTTAAATAATAATATATCATACTAATAAAGCATTTAAAATTTAAAATGAACTTTTCTAGATATAGTTTAATTTACTTTCCCTCATAAACCCATCAGGTAGTTGAGATGGTAATAATCCACCTTTGTTTACAAATAAATAGGCAAACTCATTGTTTCAGAAATGATTGCAGTCTCTATTATTAGCCATTATTCTGAGTAGTAATAATTCAGATCTTTTTTTTTCTCCTATATAAAGATGACAAACAGAAACAACAAATATTGCTGAAAGGTATTTCATTAAAAAAGAAAAGCAGGCAGGTCCGTCCCATAGCCCATAGGTGGGGGAAGCTGGATCCCATATGGTGGAATACAGCCCCGCCACAGGGAGTTGAATGGCGCACAGGGCACATGTGGGTGTGGGCTGCAAATCTCAGGAGCATAGAGAAATGGAGGGGAAAGGACTGCAGCATCGCTTGCCCCATTCAGGGCTGCTTCCTTCCTTTCCCTCTTTCTGTCTCTCTCTTTCTCTCTGGAGTCTCCTAGTGCACTCTTGCAATTTGAAAAATGAAAAACAAAAAGGAAAACCTAGCAGAGACAAAAAAAAAAAAATGTTAGCAGTACGATGACTGCTTGTCTCCTGGACATGGAAACATGGGTGAAGGACACAGACTGCCTGCATTCCTATCACGGTTCTGCCATGTGGTCTCGGGATAGAGAAGTGTTTCAATTGTACAATGGGAATAACAGTGTGCCCTCATGGGGATGGTCTGAGGAAGGACATTTAGAAGAAAAATAGAGAGGCGAAGCATTAATGGGACAAAGAAATGTGCTGTTATCTGCTGGAGATAATTTTATAGTTTTATCAACTGGACTAGGGAGAAATGTTCACATGTTGAAATACTCACTTTGTAGGCTAAATAATGTGACTGAATGCATAAAAGAAAATGAAATAAAAAATAAATAAATACATTAGTGTAATGAATTGATAAGCATAGGACATTAGTATTCAAAGCACAGCAGAAAAATAAAACATAGAAATAACCAATCATTTGAAGAAAGAAAAGAAAAATTCATTAGTGGTTTGCCATTCTTCATGAGTTCTAGGGGTGTGATTTTTCTTAATTTGTTAATTTTCTGGAAAGGTGAATTAGGGAATATAAAATCTCCTCTAAATGGAAAAAGGGATACTTCATCTGCAAAAGTTATAAAGAATAAATAAAAGGAAAGTTAGATAAATGCTTTTTCTTTCTTTATTTTTCTTTATCTTTAAATTTTTGCTATATGGCACTTGAACTCACTGGAAATAGGGAGAGAGAGAGAAAGAGGTAGTGAGAAGTTACCCCCGGGGAATGGCCACACCACAGTCACTTCTCTTCCATTCTCCTCTTGCAATTTGCGCACATATGCACATGCACACGGAGTGTTTTTCAAACAGCCAGATATAGGACTTGAACCATGCAGCTGGTCACAT
Organism: Tupaia tana; assembly: GCA_026018925.1. Taxonomy (NCBI): domain Eukaryota; kingdom Metazoa; phylum Chordata; class Mammalia; order Scandentia; family Tupaiidae; genus Tupaia; species Tupaia tana. Next base: position 94,085,061 of record JAKSZU010000006.1, read on the forward strand.
GGGATCCAGCCACCTTACCCAATCCAGTCACCTTACCCACCACACCACAGATTGGCCTGATGAATGTGATTTTAAAATAACTAAAAGAAAGAGAATAAGAAAAAACTCTTAAGTCATTTCCAAGGTACTAGAGAACCCACACAAATTGCAAAGACAAAACTATTTAGGTTCTTAGTGATAAAGCCTTCTTTCCACACTGCTCATGAGATCTAAGAAAGAAGACATCTTAAAAGGTTTAAGACAGAACGAGAACAAATACATTAACAAATACAGTAAGATAAAAGTTAAGCAGTGCTGAATTTTCACGTAAATATAGACCAATTTATCTCAGGTCTTAGGATGACTTGAACCGATCTCAGTCCTATTCAACATCAAGTATGTTTTGAAATGTCTTCTAATCTTAAATTGTTGTCATTTCTAACCTGGTGGTAGACCAAACAATTAAATTTAATACTGTTAAAATAAGTTAGCATGAACGTCTATTCAGAATGCTGGATTTAAAACAATTACAGAATAAAAATGGTAATTAAAGGACCCAAATACCTTGAAAGAGCATCATAAATCTATTTCTATTATATGTATTTTTCTCTCTTGTCTTAATTTAGGCGGCACTTAAACATTTTATAATATAACTTACCACGTTTGGGCCACATGCAACTTCTAAAAGGTTAGAAGTTGATTTGATTGTCATGTTCAGGTGGGGAATTCCATTTGATTATCATTTGATTGTCATGTTCAGGTGGGGAAATTCAATCTGCACTGGATAATTCCTTGCTTCTGTTTATCCAGATAAAAGAAGACTTGTAATTGCCATGGGACCTTCTGGACCTGCAAGTGAGTCCTTTCCATGTTTCTCCTCACACAACTGTATGGTTATATTTTTTTTTTTGTGAGTTTTGTTTTCTTTTCTCTTATAGCCCACGAGACAATCCTGTTATAGAGGCAGGGTTTTGCAAGGCAGACCTGACATTTCTGCTCCCTCTCCACCATGTGCCAACAGGGTAATGATGGGAGGAAGTCTCAGTTCTTTCTTTCTCAATCACAAAACAAAAAACATTGTATGATACGGCACTCATACATGGCTAGTTTGTGGATAATTTGTCAGTAAAAAAATCTGAAACACAACTGCCACAAAATAACCCTAAAAACGAAGCCAAACCCAATGACATAATCTTAGCTTTCACCAATTCTTTTTGTTCAGACAAAAATAATGTCTAATAGTTCATGCTGGGTATCTTATTTTAATTTATAAAGATGAAAATCCTGAATTCCCTTATAATAACTTGTTAGAGATATCACTGCTTTTATTATACTGATTACGAAAAGTGCATTTGTTCATAGACGATTTCAAAGGCCCAGGGAAACATTTCTAATCAGTGGCAACCACTGTGAATCCCTAGTTACATTATCAGTGAATAATCAGCTTTGGTCTCGGGGATTGGGAACCTCAGCCTCAACCTCTGCCTCTGACCTGTCACTCACAGCCTTTCTCTCAGTGCTCCCAGTAAGGCCAGGAAGAGGGCATCTCTAAGACACACCCAAGGCTGTGTCCCAGTCCTTATTTCATGGACTAGACCAAGGTGGGGCTCCTCCCAGCATCCACACTGATCTCTGACTAGCCAGATTCGACGCGTGGGAATCTTGGTCACTAGAATGTGACATGGAGAAACAAAGCAAAAGAAATTTTAAAATAAAATAACTAAATTAACCATTTACTAAGAAAAGAAGGGCAGAATGAACCTCGATGCTATAATTTATGGATCAGGAAAGCAGCAATTGTTCTTTGTGGGCATTCCCAAGAAACCAAATGAAGTAATTGTAGGAAAAATTTCCCCTCTCAGCTTGTTTTCCCAAAATAGAATGTTAAACAAATGGGTCTGTTTCTGAAAGAATTTGTTTCTCTACATTTCTCTGTTTTGTCCTTTTCCATCTCCATGCATACATGCTCCTCTCTCTCTCTGTCTCTTTCTTTCTCTCTTCCTGCACCCCAAATTATAGCTCAGTTTATTTAAAGATAGAAAAGTGCTTTGAATTTCACAGAAGAGATAAGCCACGTAAATGGCAACAAAAGCAAAAAATGTGTTTCTCCCTGGGAGCCTGAATTGTAACATAAGGCAGTGGGTTTTTATAATGAGCTACAAAAGTCGCTCTTAAATAACATTAAGTATTTAATGGAAAGCCACAAGAGCTTGGGAACATGCAAGGGAGTTCAGCTGAGTGTCGGTACTTAATGCACTACGCACATATAGAGAGGAAAGGAGGTGGGGAAAAAATCAGAAAAGCATACTTTAATTGTTGTTTAGTCCACATTTTCGATTCTCAGAAAGTACAGAAACATCACACATTAGCAGATCTTTTTTCTTTTCCTGTATTTTCTTTTTAAGAAGTGAATCCATTCATCTGAGTGGGAGTAGCACTTTGAGATACACCTAAACTAAGAAAGCTCTTGGATAAAGTCCTCCGAGTTCCCATGGATACATTCCCAAGTGTCATGGAGTCACCTTTGGCATCTCATGAGCTGATGACTAGAGTCCCTCTAGCTTAGTCCATATGGGGGCTACCAAGTAAAGAGGACCTTTGTTATGGGGTCAATTTTTAAGATTAAGCCAAAAGAATTTATTTTTATTCTTGATAAAATGCAGAAGCAATAAGAAGGCCAATATACAAAAATATTTAATTCGTATTGTTAGAACTGTATCTAGAGCAGTGATTTTCACCTGAGGTAAACTGAGAATGCCTGGAGACTTCTGACCACCACAGTAGGAGAGGGGTGCTGCTCGTATCTGTAGGGTAGCGAGCCGTGGTACTACAGTACAAAAATGCAACGCACAGCCCTCTGCAGGACATAACTGTCAAACAGAAAATGTCAATCAGTACCGCTGTGGCTGAGGAACCCTGGCCCTGGGAATTTGCAGACAGGTCCAGTGAGCTAAATGCCCCATACATTGTCAGACTTCTTTAGAGTTAAAAGATTACTGGAATGAGAGAAGGACATGAAAATGATTATAAAAGGTTCTCATCTGTTTGTCATACATTCCCTGGCACCTATGAAGAGAGAAGTTTGGGTATGAGCTTTGCAACACGAGTTGGGAAAGTAGTACATTATAGAGTGTCGAACTGAGTTAGAATTTCAGTTCCAATGGGAACTTAGAAGTCATCTCTTATAAACTCTACATTTTGCAGATAAAGAAAAATGAGAATTTCAAAATATAGTTCACTGACTTGAATAGTCACCACTGTAAATTACATGCCTCTTATTTACTCAGCTCTCTCTTAAGTAGTCCAAAAATGACAACCACAACATTTTCTAGAGATGTACTAACTGATTCTCATATTAAAGGACACTACATTAGGAGCAATATTAAAAAAGAAAAATATAGAACCTTGCCACTTGGAGAAATTTTATCTTTGAGACTTTGGATAAGTAACTTAATATCTCTGGCACTTAATGATTTCATCTAAAACTGAATATAAAAGTATCTTGTTGAGTGAATAAAAAATACACCTGTTCAGGAAGGTCTGGACTGTGGGGAATGGAACATAATTCACTTAGGTCCTTAACAGGTCTAGAACATGTATCTTTGACATTATCTCTATTGCACAACCACCACTGAGAACCTCAAAAGGTTCATCAGGGCACATGCACTACAGTTAACACCGGTCTGTCCACTTGTGACTCTAGGCATGTTGATTAACCCCTGACATATCAATAAAAAATAATCAAGTGCCCAATACTGACAGGAACACTGAATATTATGTAGACTGAATTAGAGCCATATACACGGCATAAGAATCAAAGAGACTTAGGAATTAGCAGTAATCTGCAAGAGACCATGGATGGAAATGTAGTAATAATTCTAAAAGCAATAAGATTACTCTCCGAAGAGGGAGTGGACAGAAGTCAGTAGATTAAGAATTGGTATAAAAATATATATAAAAAAATCACCAAAACCCCATGCATATCAAAGACTAGATCAATATCTTATAATCAGACGAATCCAGTTGTATAATCTGTCCTTTTCTAACCATAGAAAACGTTTAGCAAGGCAGGCGAGATTCCATTTCCACCTGTCAGTAACTGCAACACTATTACTTCACAGAACTGTCTGAGTCAGTCAGCCATCCGAGAGAAGGGAAGTTAGCAGAGTTCAAGACATCCGTGCAAAGACAAATAAAACAGTAACAGCCCTGAACCATTTTTACTAATGTTGGAAATAGATTTTATTTCAAAGGCAACAGGCCATGTGAGTTTCTATAACAAAAACATAATCATCATATGTATATCACCAGTCCACACGTCTGGACTATCAGGAAAATGTAGTAATCTTGTGTTGTGTTGTTTAACAGCTATACACATTCAAAATTTTCAAAGTACATACTTTTCAAAAAATTTAAAGGAAAAATAGAATGCTAGATTGTGGGTCAGCAGCTTTTCTACTTCCTTGTGATCTAGGGAAAAAAATGAAAATTCCATATAAATCACATTATTTTTCTCACTATAAGACAATTTTTTTAAGAGTGACTTTTGCTATAGGGTGCATGCATTCACTGGAGAGACAGAGAGAGTCTAAGAGACAGAAAGAAAGAAATCACCCCCCCAGAGAGGATGGACATGCCACACCCTCCTCCTCTTGGGATTTTGGGCATGCACACACATATGCCCAGAAGGAGTTGTAAGCTACCAGGTCCAGGACTTGAACTGTACTCTACTACTTAGGAGTCCAGCGACGTAACCATTCCACCATCTGCTGGTCCCTTCCAAAACAAATTTCTAAATGTACTATTAGCTTCTTCAGTTGTGCTTTAACTGATACATGAGGTGAAGGAGATGTAAATTTACATGGGGATGTGTGGTGTTATCTGTTGAAGATATATATATATATATATATATATATATATATATATATATTTTTTTTTTTTTTTTTTTTTTTTTTGGAGAGGTTTTTGCTATAGGGCGCGTGCGCTCGCCAGACAGACAGAGAGAGACAGAGAGACAGAAAGCAGGAAATCACCCCCCAGGGGGGATGGCCACGCCGCAATCCCTTCTCCTCCATTCTCCTCTCGGGATCTTGGGCACGCACGCACACGCGCCCGGTGTGAGTTTAAGCCACCGGGTCCGGGACTCAAACCGCAGTCGACTACGTGGGAGTCCAGCGACATAGCCATTACGCTAACTGCTGGTCCCAGTTGAAGATATATTGATCAACTAGACTGGGGAGAAATGTTCACATATTGAAATGTTCACTTTGTAAGCTAAACAATGTGATTGAATGTATATAAATAAATAATAAATAAAAAAATTAAAAACAAAACGAAACAAAATATCTACATAAGTTTTAATTGAATCTATGTCAATGTTTGATATCACATAAACTAATAGAGAATACTAAGAAAGGTAGTGATTTCAACACTATCTTTTCTTCATTCATTGTTGTGCACCTACCACTGCCTAAATTTTATGGCGTGATTCATGTTTCCTGTGGTTTAAACATGACTATATTAATTACTAATGCACAAAAAGTTGATGTGTGTCGCAATGAAACTTTCAAGTTTGGAAAACATAAATTCTAGTTAAGAAAAATAGAGCTTTCAGGCAATTCCTAATGTTAAGAAGATGAGTTCACACAAGGTCTAAAAGAAATCTCTTATTAAATGGTCTTCAAGGATAATAGGAATACCATTCTGTGCTTTCAGAAGTGAAAATTGAAGCACAGAGAGGTGAGTAAACTATGCAAGCTCACTTGGCTTGCAAAAGTGGTAATCAGATCCATATTTTGTCACTTTGAAGGCTAAGCTGACGTCCTTTTTACACATCCTATGAAGAATCCCTCCTGACATTTCTGTTGAACCTCTGACCAAGAGAAGATGGAAGTCAGACTAAAACTGATTTTGCTGTTATCATTCAATATTTTCATACTCTCTATTCACATAGAAATTACTATTCTAGAGAAATCATCATAATTTAGTGATTCCAGTGTGAAGTGGGAAAGACATCCTTTGTTAGACACACAAAAGTGAACCAGGAGGTTATCAGAATGTGAGTTCAAAAATATGAAATAAAACCACATTTATTATCGTACCTCAGAAAATTGTGATTTCAGAAAATAAAAGATTAATATATTTTCTTATCTTTCCAAGCTATTAAGCCACCTTTCAATTTCATTAGTCAATCTTGAAGGGGTTTTGTATTCCCCATCTTGAATGTTAATCTGTGGTATGCAATTTTGTCAAAGTAAGTGATAAAACTAAAAAAAAAAAAAAAAGATATAGAATAAGTATTTTCAAAAACCAATTCAATGAATTCCTATCTTAGCCAAATTTCAGCATTGCAGTACATTTATGCACTGTTATCATCAATTCCTGCAAAATAGTTGACAAAAGATGGAAACCTGTCAGACTCCAAAATTTATGACTTTTGATCTGAACACTCCTTCAATCAAATAGTAATAACTGGAATAGACATGCCTTTATTCCTAGAGGGTAATAACTGTCTGGAAAAAAATGGAATGAGACATCTTGAGTTTTATAAAGGCACAGTTGAACTTTCTGCCGTTCATCAGACCTTTCTGCCGTACCTTCATTATAGTAGCATTAATCACTGGCTGCATAGTGGACGGCTGTTGGCTTAGGGCTCAATGAATTCTGATTGTGAGACACACAACACCGTTGAGTAAGAGACCAGGTGCGTAGTCAGAAGTAGGAGCAAGACCTTTGTATCCAGCCGCTTGAATTTTATAGTATACATTCTAGAAAATGTAAGTGATCATTATGTGAACAATTCTCCAGTCTCTCTTTCTCTCTCTCTCTCTCTCTCTCTGTCTCTTGCGTGCGCGCGTGTGTGCTAACACATGAGTTAGTTTCTTTGGTTACATAACCAAACATGATTTTTAAAAAGTCATAAAGTGATAATCAGGTTCAGATTCAATCACTTCTATAGTTTAACTGTCTTTCTTTTTACACATGTTATGAAGTATCCCCTCTGACATTTCTGTTGACCTATGACCAAAGAAACTAACACAAAGTTTATATAAATCAAAGACACTAATACAAGTATTAGAACAAAGTGAAGTTTTAAACACTGGTGAATGAATCTTCATACAGAATGGACCAGGCCAATCAGAATCTCATGTGGGAAAATGTGCGGTCATGCCCAACTCATGTGAATGAGGGGCATTAGCACAAAGGAACACTAAATTCTACTGCAAACATACCCAGGGTTGACATATGTCACAAAATGCTTTTTCAATTCCAAGTGATCCACTTACAGTGAAACCTCTTTTCTCTACCTCTGTAGACTAAATGATTTCTTACATCCAAAATTACCCTAAATATATTCCAACAAGATATCCCAAGAATGTGAGAAAAAAAAAAAAAAAGTAGTGGCTTTTGAGCTCAGGAATGTAGCAAGTGGCACTCAAAAATAAAAATTTCCCATCTGTTAGTTTGCTTTTTATTTTAACACACAAACAGAGAAGGAATCCTGTCTTTGACAGGCAGTTCATTGTCGTTCCAACAATCTAAAGAAGTGAGACTAGGAAGACTCATTCATTGGCTTTTCATTTATTTAGGTTTTATCGCTATGTCCAAGTCGCACGATTCGCATTTCTCCCCTCTCTAATTGTTGCCTATATTCTTACAAACTGAGGATCTTTGCACTCATTTCCGTTTTTGTTTTTGTGTTTCGTGAACTCTCCTCATTGTCCGGCACACCGCTCTTGCTACTCCTGCCTGATTGCATGGCTGCATACTGTGTTCTGTGTCCCAAATGTAAAACACTAAATGACAAAACTAAGGAAAGAAAGCCTTTTGTGCTTGGTGGACGGCATTCACAGGGCCTCCGGATTAATGTTAGCCTTGGAGCTGCAGGATGAGCAGAGAGGTTTCCCACCATGATGCTCATTAGCATCCCTTTGTGACTTGCTAGAAATCCTTTGCACAGTCTCCAGTTTAGGAGCTGCCTTGTTGAGCCATAGCTTTCCAAGCACAATGAACTCATTTGCTTTTCTTCTGATTGACAGGCAGGGTGTATAAGGGAAGCCCATTTCCTTCCTTCCTTCTTCTGTGTCTTCTTGTGAGACAATTAGCTACAAACAGGACATAGTCACTTGATTGGTTTACCTAGAGCTCGCTCCACAGTATATTTTTTACATTAGTTTTATAAACTGATCTGAGTTGTTCTGCAATATAAGGACAAGAAGGTCTTGCAATGGAGATGCAGAACAGCAGCCTCTGTCAGACTGCCTCTCAAAATTGCAGGACATGGTTTACTATCACCCACATCTTTCCTCCTCCTCATCCTGCTCTGCTTTCTTTTTTTCTTCTCAGGCAAGACGACATGAACCTGTGTGTCTCCAATCTGCCTTTTCTTCTCTATGCTGCACTGATGAATGAATGCTCACTTGCATCTGCTGTGACTGCTTAGATGGAAAATCCAAAAGGAACAACAAAAATACTAGAGAAAAATGAGAAAAAATAGTGATCATTTTTATGGTTATTAACATTAACAAGCCCAAATTAGTAACTTTTAATATGTAGATCATACCTAATTAGAAAATGCACAAAAACACACAATAATTGCACAACAATTACAATAAACCTAACAAGGCAAGTGCAGGAACCAGCTTATATTTTGAGACCATACACTGGGCTTGTGATCATTCATGATGGTTTATGTAGAGCAATTTCATTTTAGCTTTTTAAGATAGAATTGAAATTTTTAAATTTAAAACGATGCATATGTATAATATCACCATTAAAATGGGGGTAGGGATAGACTTGGAAGACTATTTCTTTTATGCCTATAATTTGCCATGGTCTAGAAATAAGTGCAGCACGGGACCAGCATATGGCATAATGGCTACATCGCTGGACTTCCATGTAGTCTAATGCAGTTCGAGTCCCGGACCCAGTGGCTTAAACTCACACCAGGCACGTGTGCATGTGTGTCCAAGATCCCGAGAGGAGAATGGAGGAGAAGGGATTGTGGTGTTGCCATCCCCCTGGAGGGGGGGGCAGGTGATTTCTCACTTTCTGTCTCTCTGTCTCTCCTAGTCTTTCTGGAGAGCGCAGACGCTCTATAGCAAAAACACCTCCAAAAAATTTAAAAATAAATAAATAAATAAATGCAGCACTTGTGAGCTGGATTCTCACTTTAACCATGTCGAGGAATCTGAAAGAAACCCCAGGGAAGTCCATTCCACTCTTCTGACAGTCAGTACCTCCCAGTCCTGGGGTGGTGGGAGAGGCAGGGGAGATGACTACCCCTTCTAGACACTGGTGTCAGGGCCCGCTATGCTGTGGTATAGAACAACAAGAAGCTGAGAGCCAGTCACTGGTTAGGGATTCATTGGTAAATGTGAGGGTTTACAGGTTAGATGTTTGGGACCAGCAGTTAGTGTAATGGCTATGTCGCTGGACTCCCACGTAGTCAACAGCGGTTCAAGTCCCGGACGTGGTGACAAACTCATGCCGGACACATGTGAGTGTGTGCCCAAGATCCCGAGAGGAGAATGGAGGAGAAGGGATTGTAGTGTGGCCATCCCCCTTGGGGGGTGATTTCTCGCTTTCTGTCTCTTCATCTCTGTCATTCTGGCGAGCGCACGCGCCCTATGGCAAAAACCTCTCAAAAAAAAAAAAAAAAATCCAACAGGTTAGATGTTTGTGAAAACAGGTAGAAAAACAGAGACTAGAAATTTCTTTCAAGGAAATTATAAGAAAAGGGATCAAAATATTGATACAGGCTACAACACTGAAGAAACTCAAGATATTAGTGTTAACAAAATAAGTCAGGAAAACAGACCACACATTGTGTGATTGCATTTATAGGAACATTTGGGAAGGCAAATCTTAGAGAAAGAGTCGATTAGCTGTTTCTTGAGCCTTTGAATGGGAAGTTGGAATGACTGCTTTTGAAAGCGTTTATTTTATTTTTTTTTTGGAGAGGGTTTTGCTATAGGGCGCGTGCGCTCGCCAGACAGAGAGAGACAGAGAGACAGAAAGCGAGAAATCACCCCCCAGGGGGGATGATCCGCCGCAATCCCTTCTCCTCCATTCTCCTCTCGGGATCTTGGGCATGCACGCACACACGCCTGGCGTGAGTTTTAAGCCACCGGGTCCGGGACGTGAACCGCGGTCGACTACCTGGGAGTCCAGCGACATAGCCATTACGCTAACTGCTGGTTCCCAAAATTGTTTATTTTTGAAAAGATGGAAATGTTCCAAAATTGGATTCTGGTGATGATTCCACAAACCTATAGATTTAGTAAAATTCACTGAAACATTTCAAATGAGTGAATTTTACACGGTGTAAATAATACTTCAATATGCCTATTAAAATTAGTCTAAATATTCTTGTCATAATGGTTTTATCATTTATTGTACAATTATTTAGTGATATTGCTGTTCAGCAACTGAATTTTATCTTGTAGTGATTCCTTTCAGCAGCAATGAGCTAAACAAGGGGGGAGGTGACCCTGTAGAAGAGCAGTTATTATCTATGTATAGGGAACCAGATCCCCCGTGGCTCACCATGGTTTGAATCCCAGTCCTGGGGGCTTGAAAATCAAGTTGGACATGTATACATGCCTGCTCAGAGTCCTGACGGGATGTCGCAATGGAAAAAAGAAAAGGACTGCGGCATAACCAAACTCCGGTGTGGCAGGGGGGCTGTTTTCTTTCTCTTTATCTCTCTTTGTTAAGTGCACACTATCTCTGGTCATTAAAAACAAACAAACAAAAACAAACAAACAAAACAAAACAGAGGAAAGAAAGAAAGGGAGGGATGGGAGTAGATGCATATTTAATTAAAAGTGAATTAATTCCCATATCTCAAGAAAGTCGAAAGTGCATGTATAACTTTGATAACATTTTCTTCCATGTTCACTGGCTGCCATGGAGCCCACAAGTGCTATCAATGATTGTGAGCGCTATCAGTGATTGTGAGAGCTGAAGGACACAAATCTTCTAATGATACATTCACATTCACATCTATTTATACTTCAAAACATAGTCATTTTGAGAAGAATGTGTTTGAAGTGGGCATTTCACTGGGTACATCTATAGAGAGAATATTTGTCTATATATATTTACATATATATATATATATATATATATATATATATATCCTTAAAGCATCACTTTCAGTTATTCTAATCAACCTGATTTCTTCTTATACTTCACATATTCTTGTTCAGAATTAAAAAGTGAAACAATAGGTATTAAAATATGGATTCAAGGGACCAGCAGATGGCATAATGGTTACATTGCTGGACTCCCACGTAGGCGACCATGGTTCAAGTCCTAGACCTGGTGTCATATGTGTGCATGCCCAAAATCTCAAGAACAGAATGGAGAAGGGATTGGGGCATGGCCTTATTCCCAGGAACTGATTTCTTGAGTTCAGACTCTCTGTCTCTCTGGTTAGCACATGCACCCTGTAGCAAAAATTTCTCTTAAAAAAATGGATAGTTAGAGAACCAGCAGTTAGCGTAATGGCTATGTCGCTGGACTCCCACATAGTTGACCGCGGTTCGCGTCCCAGATCCGGTGGCTTAAAACTCACGCCGGGCGCGTGTGCATGTGTGCCCAAGATCCCGAGAGGAGAATGGAGGAGAAGGGACTGCGGCGTGGCCATCCCCCCTGGGGGGTGATTTCTCTCTTTCTGTCTCTATGTCTCTTTCTGTCTGTCTGGCGAGCGCACGCATCCTATAGCGAAAACCTCTCAAAAAAAAAAAAAAAAAAAGGATAGTTATGGAAGAACTTCACAGACAAATGATGCAGCACTTTTAATCACTGTCATCAGGAGCTGCAAATAGAAAAATAAGTTCAGTTCAAGATGGTTTGATTCTGTTCTTTCGATTCATAAAATCTAAAGGTTTTGGAAGTTCATTCTGTCCAGAGTGAAACATTTATCATGATCAGAAATGGCTATTTAGTTAAAATGTAACCATAGAAGGCAAAGTATTCTTTACAATGATGATGTAATACAAATTTTACTGAACCAAAGTACTGTAGTGAATAAAATGTATCACTTTTAAGAAACCTATGAAAGAAAACTACACTATAAATTGTTTCTGTTGCATACATAAGTTAATCTAAACAAACAATGATATTCGACCAATCAAAACATCCTTGAAAATTGTTTATATACTTGTATATACTATATAAGCACATATATATGTATACACACATGTATATAGCACATATAGTTTATATATACATATATATATATTTAATATTAATAGAGAGTATTTAGATAATATATTTAGTAACTATGTGATAGACTAAGAATAAACTATATAGGTGCATAAACCCTATAGCAAAACGAAACAAAAAAAAGTGAAAATATTTTACTGTGGCAGCATACCATCAGAGCTGAGATGGAAATAAACCTATGTGGTTGAGAACAGGAGATCAGCCTATAGACAAGGCATTTGTGAAGATTTCTTGAAGGAAGGAAGTAAATGGAAATATTTAAATGGATACAACAAAACCAAGGATGCCATTTTCTAGAAGGGAAAGAGGAAAATACCGGAGTAAAGATCAGCATAATAGATCTTCTCACTCACGGTCTTCAGAGAAATTGTCAGGCTGTCTAGAAAGAGTAGCAGCAGCTGGCAGTGGAAGAACTGGGTAAGCTGAAAGACTGTGTATGGCAAAGTTACCCCAGCTGCTACCTTTTCTGCTCCCAGAGCCGTACAGAGCCCTTGGCTGTCCAGTATCTATACCCACACGTAAAACAGAGCTCTTCCTTCGAAAGGAGTTAAATAATCCTCTTGGGAAAACTGAGAGATCCATTTTTTTTTTTTTTTAATTTTTATGAACTTATTTTCTGACTACTTTATATAGTTCTTTTCTGTTTATTTATTGATTTTTTTTTTTCCCATGAGAGAGAATGAGAGAGCCAAGCACTCACAACAGGGTCTCATGCCATGATCTGTCCACAACCTTGGCCAGCCCCGGTCTGGGACCAGAACACATGCACGTGGTGTGTTTAGGAAGACCCTGGGAATAATCTAACATGCCCTCTGGAGTCCTCTTTTATATCCTTGTACCTCAGATTCAAGGCATACCTTCTCAGAGTGTTATCAGCAAAGAAAATGAATGGCGCTTCCATTTATCTTATGCAGTGAGGCAAAGAAACCTACATCAACTCTTCATAATAACTAAACTAAGTTTTCATTCTCACAAATAGTTAAAAAATAGTTGTCAATTATTTGAGGAAAAGTAAGCACAAAGATCAAGAGGAAGAAGGAAACTTATTTTGGAGATTCTATTTTATGGGAAAATAGAACTAGAAAACTTCCTAATGTCTTACGAAATAAAAAATAAAGAATATTCGAGAAAAGAGTCAGACAGTGGCATAACCGCAATAAAACTAGACCTACATGGAAAACCCTGAGTTCATGTCCAGGGTCTTCCTAAGCACACCACGTGCATGTGCTCGGGTCCAGGACCAGGGCTGGCCAAGGCTGTGGACGGATCATGGCATGAAAACCCTGTTGTGAGTGCTTGTCTCTTCTCACTTTATCTCGTGGAAAAAAAAACAATAAATAAACATAAAAGAATTGTATACAGGAGTCAGAAAATAAGTTCATTAAATTTAAAAGTTCTCCCAACTATATGCATATGCAATTTTCATTATATATGTGCAATTACACACAAATATTTTATATGCACAAACCTACTCTGTATAAGGACATTTTCCCAAATACGGAACAAATAGACTAAGAGGTAATAGACATGAACACAAAAATGAAAGCATAAAGTAGGATGTTGAACATTGGCCAGAACACTAGAAAGAGATGAAAATAAAAAAGGGAGGAAGCAAAGAATGAAAGTAAAATTAGGAGGAACCATTCCATACTGAAAGAAAGGCTAGGGTTTTTCAATTAAAAGACTAGGCAAGGGGGACCAGCAGTTAGCGTAATGGCTATGTCGCTGGACTCCCACGTAGTCGACCGTGGTTCGAGTCCCGGACCCGGCGGCTTAAACTCACGCCGGGCACGTGTGCGTGCATGCCCAAGATCCCGAGAGGAGAATGGAGGAGAAGGGATTGCGGCGTGGCCATCCCCCCTGGGGGGTGATTTCCTGCTTTCTGTCTCTCTGTCTCTCTCTGTCTGTCTGGCGAGCGCACGCGCCCTATAGCAAAAACCTCTCCAAAAAAAGAAAAAAAAAGACTAGGCAAGGCACCATCATACTATGGAAAACTGAGTGATAATAAGGGGAGAAGAACATTGCGATGGTACAGATGCATCTCAAGTGTGTACCATCAATTAAAGAAGACAATCTATGATTCAATTCCACTTACATGTCCTTCGGGAGAAAATACACATAGAAGGAGAAAAATAGACCAGTGGTCATAGGGGCCGAAGGGAGAAGAGGGTATGAATATAAAAGGGCACAAGAAAAAAGCAAAAAACTGCTTCTAGCAGATGTCCGAGACTCTCCTCAGAGCGGGTGTAAGTTTACAGAGACAACAACTTTGTCCCTATGTCGGTCATCACCAAAAGTCTCTTGTGCTGGCAACCTAGTCCCACTCATTGAAAGTCACCCTGTTCTCAGCCAAAGTATATCTTTGAGCTTGCCAAACAGTCTTAAAATGTTTGGGTTCCCTTTATTAAGTGCAGTCTGGCCAAGTGACTATATTTTTTGTAGAGACCATCAGGTAGGTCTAACCCAAATAAGCTGAGGTCCTAGCCTATGTAAATAGATTCATTGGAAAGTCTATATAAGTAAGACAATCTTTGAAGGGATGCTTTGTGATCTGCAGGGATTTTTGAAATTCTTTGTCTGTGAAAGTGCATTTATGAAAGTTACAGGTCCTTGGGTGTTATTTCAGTGAAGAAAGGTTGAGACATGATAGGGAGTTTAGATTTCTGTTTGTCTGCCCTATGGTGCCGTTTGCCACTTACAAAGTATCTTAAAGCCTTGGCACAATTGCAGAGGAAGTTGACCTAGTAAAAGGACGGGTACCAAGGGAGTTATGTGGCATCTAAAGGAAATACAATAGTCATTTTATTGTACGTTTTAGCCAAACCGGGAACAAATTGTAGGGAGGTATTTGACTAATAACAAAGAATGACTGATGATGTAAAAAGCACTATTGAGAGTTGACCTCCTCTGAGTAACATAGCTAAAAGTAATCATAAACTAGTAACAAGAGGAAAACATAACTAGGGAACTAAAGAACAGAATGATAAAGATTAAAGAATGACCATCTGTGGTCTTGTTCCACAGATCTCTGGGGGAAGCTCTCAGCATGTTATATTGAACTCCACCTGACCCAATGTCCTTGGGAGGAGTTAGCTTTTTCCAAAGACTGTTAAAGTGGAGATGTGTGAGTGTGTGAGTGTGTGCATGTGTGTTTGTGTGCTTTTATGTCTGTGTGGAGGCTCAAGAACCCTCAGCTTGTGATCTCTAATAAGAACAGTGATTTATGTTGTGTTAAATAAGAGGCATAAATCCAAGAATGAAACCTTTGGACTCATACTAATTTGCTAGTTGTTAACAGTATCTGACAGGTCATTTCCATCAAGGTTCAAAAACGGTCTTTTTACTGATGTTGCATCCAGAAAACAAAATCTCCCAGTTTTGGGTGATGCAAGGTTCAGAGTTATTTAAGAGGATGTTGAGAAAATGCTGTTCATGGCTATTGATTAAACCATGTATTGTGTTAAGCTTTATTCAATATTTACTGATGTCAGCATGTAATGAGGTATCATCTAGACTTAGGGAAGATATTCCTAGGCACATTAGTCCTTCAGTTATCAGTTTACAGAAAAAATACAAAGGGCGCCTGAGGGATTCTGAGCTCATTTCCAATACATAAACAAGCTGTGGTATGTTCATATAATGATATACTATTTTACACAAGAAAAAGTAAACCATAGATACACACTATAATAAAGATAGATAGCAACATAATTATGCTGAATGATAAGATCCAAACAAAACACAGAATGTAATATATAATTTCATTGCTAAAACATTCTAGAAAATACAAACTAATCGGTACTGATAGCAGATCAGTGCTTTTGTAAAGATGGAGGTAGGATATGAAAAAGGAGAGATTACCATAAAGAATAAGAAAACTTAGGAGGTGGAGAAAATATTTCTTATCTTGATTTTGTAACATTTTCATGAATATACACATTGGTACAAACATTTCAAGTTGCATTCTTAATACATGTGCAATTCAATGCATAGTAATAATTCAATATTTTTAAAGAATTATTGTATTTAACTTTATTTATTTATTTACTTATTTTAATTTGACCAAAGAGGGACAGAGCAAGAATGAGAGAGAGAGTGAAAGGGAGAGAAAATGAGAAAGCAAGCCACCAGGTCCAGGACTCAAACTGTGGTCATCCATTTAAAAGTCCAGAGCCCTTTACCACCACTCCACCTGCCAGTCCCAAATAAATCATTTTTAAGACAAAAATGAAATACATTCATTAATAAAATACCACTCAGTTAAATATCATTTTCTTGGGGGCCAGCAGATGGCGTAGCAATTATGTTGCTGGTCTCCCACATGGCCGACCATGGTTCAAGTCCCAGATCCGGTGGCTTGAAATTCATGCTGGACACATGTGTGTGCATGCCCAAGATCCTGGGAGAATGGAGAAGGGATGGTGGTGTGGTCCTCCCTTCAAAGTGAGAAGTGATTTCTTGGTTTTTCAATCACTCTCTCTGTCTCTCCCTGGCAAGTGTACATGCTCTAAGGCATAAACCAATACAAATAAATATCATTTTCTTATTTATTGATTGATTGATTTTTAATTTGCAATAGGGAGCATGCAGTCAAGAGAGAGAGCTACAGAGAAAGAAAGACCGCCCCCCATGGATAATGCCATGCTGTGATTCTTACTTCCGCATTTCCTCTCCGAAGTTTGGGCATGCATGCACATTTGCCTGACATACTTTAAGCCTACGGATCCAGGACTTAAACTGTGCGGTCAGTCATGTGGGATCCAGTGTCTTGAACTGCCATGGTACCAGATGGCCCTAAATACCATTTTCTATCTCATAGTTTTTTAAATAAAAACTTACTTAGAAACTTTGAGTTATTGGAATCTTAAATTTAGTCTTATTTAAGAATATTATGACATATTCTAAAACCACAGAAAAGATATGCTACCTTTGAAACATCACTACTAAGCAATTTCAATCATTGCAAAATTTTGCATATTTACTATAAATGTTACATAAATTTCAAAAAAATACAATTTACAAATCTGATATTCATGAGCCAAATTGTAAAAAAATCATTGAATAATTTCTGAAATTTACTCTTTTACCTTGAACCAAGGCCTTTTCTTATCATGTAGTCATAGTAACAAAGGTATTATTTAAATTTACTGATTCACATTTCTTAAAGTGAATCACAGTTAATTAACTTTTTCTTCATTTTTCTTAGACATTTTAACTGTTTATCTAAACTAGAAGTTCCTAGAGTGTTCAATAATGACAAAATGATTACATTTTTTCTGAACAATTTGCCTTTTAAATTTCTTGAGTTAGGGGAAAAAAGAGAAAGAGAAACAGAAAAAGTGGTGAAAAATGTTTTGTGTTTAGACAAATGTAAAATAAATTTAAGTTGCTTGGGTTTTTCAGATATTGCTGAAAGAAGGAAAGGCAAACTGTGGGGATTTGGGCTCATCTTAGGAGCTGAGAAGAATAGGAAGGATCTAAAAAGATGGCAAGATAAGACTTGTGTAAAGGCCAAGAGGAGGAGTAGAGTTTATAGGTCAAAGGAAAAGTCATGACTTATTTTTCTAGGTTTTTCAGAGCAAAAATGCATCATGGCTTTCCAAACAACCCAACAGAAGTGTCAGCAAGAAAAGCTGTCTCAAGTTTTTCACATTTTTAATTTATCTTTTGGATCTGTTTCCTAGCATAAACAAATAACCATAAACTATACAATTTAAAGCAACAGAAATTTCTCAAATTTCAAAGGCTAGGATTTGGAAATCAAGGTGGTCTCTTTGAGGTCTGTAGGAAAGACTCCCCCGGACTCCTCCAATCTCTAATTCCTACCCTTGTCCCCTGGCATTCCTAGGCTTGCAGCTGTGTTACTTCCGTCTTTGCTGTCATTGCAAGGTTGTCTTTCACTGGGTGCCTCCTTTGTCTCTGTATCCAAATCTCTCTCTCCTTCCTTTAGGAACACACTGGGCATTGAATCTATGGCCTGGTTAGACCTCACCTTAGCTTAGTTATGTCTGCAAAGACCCTGTTTCCAAAGAAGGTCGCACTCAAAGGTATTCGGGTTTAAGACTCAATTTTTTCTTCTGGGGAGACTCAATTCAAGCCACCACACTCTTGCAAGCAGTCTTTTAGGAAACCAGCATTAGAGTCTGAACTGTCTTTAGAAGTTTATCATAACTATTATGAAAATGAGACACATTTTTAATGGTTATTTTACTTTCTTTCCATTCTAAGGTTCTCTGTAAATCAACAATCTTGTCCTATATACCAACAGTTTCCCAAAGGGGCCACAATAATCTCAAACTGCCCTTGGTTGGATTGTGCCCACTTAGGAATATAAGAAAACGAGTCAGCATAGTTGCACGCACGTGTGGTGAAGGTGGGTTCCCACCAAGTGGAGACCAGCTGACAGTTAGATGATTCCATGAGAAAGGTATGGTTGATAAGATTGCTTCTTGTATAACTTCCTAGCTATCTACAGCATCCAGTCTAAAAAGTAACAGTCATCACTAGAAAGGTTCTGACCAAGTGCTGAGCTCAACAAAGAGGATTCACACTGAGGAGGGTCCTTACGTACTTTTACAAAGGTGACCTGAAGCAAACTCTTTCACAGAGTGCTTCAACCCACGCTTAGTTCCTCTCTAGAGAGTCCATCTAATAGACAGTCTGGAAGATGGTTAAATCAAAAGACAAATACTGGCAATCAGAGTATTAGAAGGTGAAATTCAAAAGAGAACACCAAAGTACAATCAAAACACCATATTCTGAGAAATAGCAAACATAATATTGAAAAGCTTTGTATCATCAGAGCCCAAGTGTGAAATTTAGTCATCTCGAAGGACTGGGCAGCCTCAGTCAATGGAGACACATAGGGTCTCAACTGATTGAGGTCCGTAGACTATTACCTAGTCAAGGATCCTGGTCCACAGCAGTGCATCTCAGACATACCTTGTGGAATGTCCACACTGCTAAAGCCTGACCAACAAATGACTACCAGGAACCAGTCAGCAGTCAGAGAGGATAAGATTTTTTTAAGTTACAAAAAGGAACTACAGAATGTCACTCAACTAACAGAAGGAAGTATTACAGGTAGTCGGACTGATACGAATGGAGAGTACCAAGCACCAGCGAGAAGGGCACCTGCACATCGATCACTGTTATCAAGGGTTATAGGCAGGGTCTCTGTGCCTGGGAGGGAGGTCTGTCTCACTTTCATTGCCAAAACTATCATTAAAGGACCTGGAGAATGTAACTTATGTCCTTTCTCACAGTAACACATGCACACCAACCCTTCACCTTCCACCGGTGATGCCAGGCAGTATGGGCATATCAGCCCATGTGCGTTTCACACCTTCTAAGTCCACACTGGGCAGACTTACTCCAACCAGGTACTGCATTCCTCTTCCCGGATTACCAGACAAGAAGTAGACAAGTGCAACAAAATCCCAAGAGAACAAATAAAGCCAGTCGCAGGGACAGACTTTCCCCGCTGGGTATTAATAGTAAGACTGCAATAAAAATAACACCTAACCCATTCTAAATGTAGTTGCCACCTGGGTGCTTACTCCCCCAAAGTCTCTTGGGGTGTGATATTACTGTTAAAACTTCTCTTTTGGGGGCCAGCAGGTGGCGTGGTGGTTAAGATACTGGACTCCAATATGGTAAATCATGGTTCAAGTCCCAGACACGGCAACTGGAAAATCATGACAGGCTTATGTGCATGTGAACCCAGAATCCCAGGAGGAGAATGGGAGACACAAGATGGTGGGGTGGCCTTTCCTTCAGAGGGGTGGTTTCTCACTTTCTCTTGCTCCTTCTCTGTCTTTTGCTGGTGAGCACATACACTCTATGGCAAAAACTAAAAAAATAAATAAATAAATAAAAAATAAAAAATAACAACCAACCAACCAAACAAAAAACATCTTTCTTTTTTCTTTTTTTTTGGAGAGGTTTTCACTATAGGGTGCGTACACTTGCCAGAAAGACAGAGAGAGACAGAGAGACAGAAAGTGAGAAATCAACCCCCAGGGAGGATGGCCATGCCACAATCCTTTCTTCTCCATTCTCCTCTCAGGATCTTGGGCACACACACACACACACTGGCCTGACTTTAAGCCACCAGGTCCAGTACTCGAACTGCGGTCAACTACGTGGGAGTCCAGCGACATAGCCATTATGCTAACTGCTGGTCCCCAAAACATCTATCTTTTTCATACTTTGTCTGTGGCTGTGGCTTTCTTTGCTTCTTAGGACAGGTCTGTAACCTCAGCGATGTGGGCCCAGGATCCAAGCATCCCATAGCAATGCTCGCCCCAGACAACGGGAACCAGGAACATTCAACTTACGAGAGGGTGAAAATAACTTTGGTAAAGTTGAAATCCCACTGGAGAATTTCAAAAAAGGTCTAAAAGGGAAGATAAATTTGATTGATGCTTCTCCTAAATTGGGATTAGAAGCAAGGATTGACTAAGAATTGGGTGCCACAATAAAGTGAGGACAGCTTGCCATAGGGTATCCGGAGAAATAAAGGGAAAGAGCAGCGTCTGGCTCTTTACTGGTAAGAAAGCACCGGCCAGTCACTGCATCACTGAAAGCACCAACCATTCAATGAAATGCTAAACCCTTTTATCGTAGAACTGCTGCATGCACTTGGGAGAAATTATGTTTCTTCTCAACTTTGTGGTTGGCTTTACCTCTCCCGGTCTCCTCATCCTGTTATCGGAAGGATTACTTCTCTTTTCAATTGGAGCTCATTTCTCCACTTCCATCCAAGATGGATTTTGGCCTCAGAGTCACAGTATTAAAAATATTACTGGGACCAGCAGTTAGCGTAATGGCTATGTCGCTGGACTCCCATGTAGTCGACCGCGGTTCGCGTCCCGGACCCGGTGGATTAAAACTCACGCCAGGCGCATGTGCATGCGTGCCCAAGATCCCGAGAGGAGAACGGAGGAAATCATCCCTGGGGGATGATTTCTCACTTTCTATCTCTCTGTCTCTCTTTCTGGCAAGCGCACGTGCCTTATAGCAAAAACCTCTCCAAAAAAAAAAAAAAAAAAAAAAAAAAAAAAAAAAATATATATATATATATATATATATATATATATATATATATATTACTTATTAGTTTACTTTTAAATTTTAAAATCAATAGCTAATTAAAACTCATGGCTGAGTTTTAATTTATTTTGCAAAAGATAGTGGCATTCTATAAACCTTTTTAATTTTTTTTTATTTTAAAAAATTTTAGATGACTTTATTGAAGTGTAATTTAAATATCTTAAATTTCACTTTTGTATTATTTATTATTATTATTTATATATTCAATCACTATATCTCATTTAGACTGTGAAGAAACTTTACCCAGCATGATATACATCTCAGACCAATACAGTTGAGTACTCTCAAGTGGGCATGCTATAAATCAAATAATAAAATAAGCTACTGTACAGCTGATAGAAATGTGTAGACAAGAGAATGAAATAAGTATAGAGATAATAATTTCTCCACTAAGAAGTACAAAAGTAGTGTTAGTCCTGTTATAAAAGATTATAGCGTTCCTAAGAACTGATACAAAGATAATATAACTGGGGAAAGGAGAATTAAATAATGCATTTTAATTAATGTAATCTACCATCTTTTATATTTGGAAGAATAAATTCTGAAAGTTTGATTAATTGATTAATTGAGAAACGCAGACCTATTATGGAGATAACAACCAGGAAGCTGACATAAGAAACACTTATAAATACTTTTAAGTGTTTGGTTTTGGAGCCTGAAACTGTTGATGAGTCTATCTGACAGGAGATTTGTGTCTTTCTAAATGTCACAGTTTGTTTTCGTGATTGTTTTCTATTTTTAACCAAGTGAATATCAAATTTTCATAATTAAAAATAATTAGTGAAGGAATTGTACAAAATATTTCACATTTCACTTAAAGACCTCAATAGGAATTTGCATAAATGGGAAAATATGATTTTTTGATGATTTAAAGCATCAATATTATAAAGATGTCAGTTTTTTTATGTGTGTGTCTGTGTGTGCAGGGTTGTTCGTTATTTTTTTGTTGTTGTTGTTTGTCAAATTGTATGTAAAACTCACAAAAACTAAAATCTACAAAGAAAAGTAAATGTGTAAATGTTGCCAGGAGAAGTCATTAAAAAGTAGTAATAGGTGATTTTCCAAAGTCAATGTTAAACATGTAATTTACATAATTTCAATGATTTACGAACAGTCACAGAGGTAGACCAAATGATCAGCAGACCATAATAGAAAACCAGCTGTGGCCAACCAGAGTGGCTCAGCAGCCACACAGCACTCCACCATGTTGAAGCCACATGGGAAGGTCATGCGTTTACATCCCAAGAACTTGCTATTCACTGGAAGGTGTGTGCAGACCGAGCTGTGGAAGGAGTGCCGTGTTGGGTTGCCTGTTTTTCTCTCACACTCTCTAGTGGAATAAAAAAATAAATAAACTGAAGGAAAAGCCCAGAAGCAATAAAAAACCTGGCAGGTATTTTTATGGGGCCAGTAGGTGGCCTGGTGGGTAAGGCGCTGGACTCCCACATGGCCAACCAGTTCTAATCCTGGACTGGTGCCTTGCTATCTCACGTTGCTCCCCCACCCCCCATCTCTCTGGTGAGTGTATGTGCCCTATAGCAAAATTTAAAATAATAGTAAATGAAATTAAAAAAAAAATAACTCTTAAAAACTAGATATCTTTGTTCAACTTGTATTTCAAATATTTTTAGAAAAATAAACATTGTTTACTAAACAGTATTGTGATCATTTTCTAGCTTTTTAAAATAAATCAGATTGAATTATTCTCTTACATATTATAAAAAATGTTTAAATGAATCAATATTAAACTTAGGGGCCAGCAGGTGGCATGGTGGTTAAAGGTGCTGGACTCCCACATGGCTGACCATGGTTCAAGTCCTGGACTCGGCAGCTTGCTTTCTCACTTTCTCTCTCTCTCTGTCTGTCTTGCTCTGGTCAAATTAAAAAATAACAATGATGATAAATAAGATAAATCGATATTATAAAATATTAAATTTAAATGAATGAAAGTATAAAGGTACAGAAGTATTATTATTTGTCTCTTTTTATTCACACACACACACACACACTTCTCCCCTCTCAGTAGGAAAGAAACCTTTCTTAAATTTAAAAATATTCAAACTACAGGAAAGAAAAAATATAGAAAATAATTTTTTAATAATTTTTTTAATATAGAAATACTAAAAACAATTTATTTAGAATGTTGGTAGAGACAAAATGTTATAATATTATGTTGAATCTTAAGAAATTATATAAAATATAACATTCAACCATTCAGCTGATATTCAATTATTCTTAATCTATCAATGTGTCATTTTATAGGATTAACCTAAAAATTGTTAGTTTTAGAAGAATCTTTAAATAAGAATAAACAGTTTTAAAAAAATAAGAACATTTTGTCAATATCTTTCACAATTTAAAAGTATATCATTTACAACCTACAATGGAAATTCTAGAGATAGATTCAGTCATTCATATTTTCATTGGTGCTCATAACAGGTGTGTTTTTATTTTTAATTGATTGATTGATTGAGTGACTGACTTTTATGTTTCTGTCAAAGGCATGTGTGCTCTGCTCGCCAGAGAGACTGAAAGTGTGAAATCACTCCCCAGGGGGAATGGCCACACTGCTATCCCTTCTCCTCCATCCTCCTCCCAGGATTTTGGGCACACTCTCACACATGCCTGCCATGACTTTCAGCTGCCAGATCTGGGACTTGAATGGTGATTGGCCGTGTGAAAGTCCAGCACCTTAACTTCCATGCTACCTGTTAGATCTATGGCATTGCTTTATAGCAAAATAACAACCAATTTTTTGGAATAATTTAATAAACTATTATTTAAATAAATCTCTTATAGAAATATTAAGCCAGTGAAGGTCAGATTTCTATAATTAGAAATAATTAGTGAAAAAATTATTATAAAATATTTTACATTTTACTGAAGGACCTAAATAGAAATTTGTATAAATAGAAAAATATGATTTTTTTTATTATTTAAAGTATCAGTATTATAAAGAGGTCAATTCTTATGTGTGTGTCTGTATGTGTGAAGGATTCTACATTTTTGTTTGTTTGTTTTGTTTTTGGCAACCACCTACGGTTTGAGTCTCAGACCTGGCAGTTTACTTTCTCACTCCTCCCCCCTGGTCAAATTAAAAGATAATGATAATAATTTTTTAAAATAAATCATTTTTTTAAAAAGAGAATGAAGCAAGTTCATATATATTGATATATAAAACATTCAAAAATGTCAATATGAAATAATGATATAGAAACATTTGTATCATTCCCATTTTCCCAGAGATACTTTGAAATTGACTAAAATGGTAAAAAAAGTAGTAAGTTGATGATTTCTGCCTCTGGGACATAAGACTTCGAATAGAAAAGTAAGAGTCTTACTTTCCATTCTAAATTGTTTTGCATTATTTAATTTTTGAATGTATATTATTTTCATATTTTTAAATCCACAATGAAAAAAATGGTATGCTTATTAAAATTGAATTATCTCCATGCCTAAAACAAGCATGTTATACCTTAACATTGCCAGGGCTACAATCTCCAATTCTTACTTCCAGGCAATTCATGCTCTAGAATTCGTCTTTCACACCTTTACGTCCATATTCCATGTCGTAGATGCCCTCATCTCAGACACGTAATGACTTTGTGTTATCTCATGATATTTTGCGATCGTCTGACTTCCCACTTTTCCTCGACACTACCAATAGTTCATCCAAGAAAATCGCATTACCATATTCAGAATTAAAACTCTAGTAGTCGAGATAGATTTACGATATCATTTGTGCTTCATAAACTATACAGTGGTGTAAAAGGATTTCTGAGCAAAATGTAGATAAGCTCTAGGAAGTACAATTAGAAAGAGGAGTAAAAGAAAAGGCAGAAGAAACAGATAGTTGATTAGTAAAATTGATCATTCTGGCAGGGAGTTCATTTTGCTCATGAGTGCCCATGGTTTAGCAGCTCTCATATTCATCGTCATCAACATCGATGTGAAAGGGTCTTCCAAGATACACCATCACGTGAGGCAAAAGCACCTATCAATTTCTCGTGACGGTCTTCACCTGATAACGTTGCAGTGGTCCTATATGGACAGTAAAGGGCCTGGTGTGGTAAAAGTCCAGGCTATTTTTTAGAAGCGATCCAGAATCTACTGGAAAGAAATACACTCTGTATAAGATTGGGCAGGAGCCCTTAGTGTGTAACTTTAATGTCTTCAACTATAATTTATGTCATTTCAGTAAAGCTATTACTCTGTAATCAAAAATTCTTCCTTTTTGTTTTACAGGAAGATTGAAATAGAAATTAATACCTTAATGTAGAAGCATGATAAACTGCCTGTCGGTGAAGTCCACGCTTGTACTTTGACAAAGTTCAATATCTAGTTCTTCTTGGGCACCATGACTCATCTTCATGGAAATCATTTGTGGCACTCTGGAAAGAAAGGGAGAGCATACTCTTGCCAGCAGATGAAGCTCCTTCTAGGTGCACGGAATAGCTGGTGCAACTTGATAGCCCAAGACAATTTTATGTTCACATTCATATCATTTATTACCCAATAATATGAGGGCTAAATGAAAAAGAATGAATATAATAAGCAAGTAAAGGAACTGCTCTGAGGCTGGAAGTTCCTTACTAACCTCGGACACAGGTACTTTGATATAACCTATATTCTGTTTAGTATTATTAAAGGAAGTATTGGATAGCTCATCCTATTTTCTTTTTCAAGGTACTGCAGTTGATCATAGACTCAAAGATGAAAGCTTTATTATTTAACTTAGCAGGCTATGCTAAACTAAATAATCTTCTCTCTTGCAATATTTGCCTTCCAGATGTTACATCTCAATCTTTTGGTTCAATAACTGTGAATACCATGACTTCACAATGCTTTAAATGTATTATCCTTGACATAGGGCTATAACACTTTGTCCTTTTTCTTTATTAACTTCTAGTTGGTGAGGGAATGTAAGATACTTTTAAGACTGGGGGGAAAGCAGGGATAATAATTTAGGTGAGGCAGCGGTAAAACATGACACTGTGTGAGCTGACCTGCCTGGAAAGCCTCTGGTTCCGATCCAGAGACCTTCCTGGGTCCACATGTGCCCTTGACCTGGGGCTGGTGGAAGCTGTGGGTGGATCACAGTGGCGAGGCCTCACTGGGTACGCTTTGTCCCTCTCTTTTCTTCATGAAAAAAGGTAATTAACCTTAAAAAGTAATATCTTCAGTTTCTACCTTTTTTTTTTTTTTTTTCTGGAGAGGTTTTTGCAATAGGGCGCGTGTGCTCGCCAGACAGAGAAAGACATAGAGACAGAAAGCGAGAAATCACCCCCCAGGGGGGATGGTCACACCGCAATCCCTTCTCCTCCATTCTCCTCTCGGGATCTTGGGCACGCACGCACACGCACTCGGCGTGAGTTTTAAGCCACCGGTCCGGGACGTGAACCGCAGTCGACTACGTGGGAGTCCAGCGACGTAGCCATTACGCTAACTGCTGGTTCCCTTCAGTTTCTACTTTTAAAAAATAAAATAATTAAATAACTCTTGACAAATATACGTCATGAAGGTTCTGTGATGATAAAATGAGATGAAGTGTGTAAAACCGTGGATATATTCTACCCTCCCGTATCACAAAACGACATTTTGGTCAGTGGTGGAGCACATGTTTGATGGCGGTTCCAACATGAGTGCATTTCCCAAGGTAAGAGCATGTGCCACATTCCAATATGCTACTACAAAACTTAAACGTCTTCTCACACAATGAGAACAGGTGTAATAGAAACTCAGATAATTCTGTATTTAATCAAATAAAAGCATCTCAAAATGGCCCCACAAAACTGTCTACTTTCTTTTATTACTTTTAAATAAGTGTATTTTTTCTCTTTAGGCCCTGGGTACTTTGTGTGTGTGTGTGTGTGTGTGTGTGTGTGTGTGTGTGTGTATGTCTAAAATACCAAAAGGAGGGCTAGTGGAGGAGAAGGGATTGCAGCCTGATCATTCCCCTTGGGGGGACATCTCCTCTTTCCCTCCCTGTCTTTGTTTCTCTAATGAGCATATGTACCCTTCAGAAAAAAAAAAAAAGCAAAGCCTAGGTAAACATAATATAGCCAAAGGAAAAAGGACCATCTTTCAGACCATATTATATAAAGGGATAAAATATTAATTACATATTATATAAGTATACTACATACATTAACATATTTTCTTAAAAAAATCACCCATTCATATACAATTATTCCCTGTATGATCTCATTTATTTCTGAATTCATTGTGCTTTTTACTAACCAATTTTAACACAACTATTTCATCTAGCAACCACAAATTCAAAGATTCATAGGAAGACACTATGAATAGGATCTTAAAGCATTATTCAAACAGAAGATTCTAAAACATTGCTTAATTTGTTATAGAGCTAAAATGTACATGTTCCCATTTTTCACCTTTCATGGGTGCATAATACATTTACTTGTAATAGACTAAAATTAATTGAATATTAAATAATAATTTTATCTCTCTGTAATTTTCTTTTAATTGCTTGGAATTTTGAAATTAGAACATAGACTAATCATAAAATACAGTGATTAAACAGGAAATCACAGAAATGGAGAAATGACTTCGATGACACAGCGAACAATTAATTCATAGTTTTTGGTGGATATAGAAGGAAATAATCTGTCTACCCACTATCTAACAGTAACTCTCCATTTATTCCTTCTCTCTCTTTTTAATATAAATATATTATTCATAAATTAGCATAATATGTTATCATATATGCTGAAAGTTCCTCCCTTCTTAGCATATCAACCTTATTTCTTTTATTTATGGAAGGTGGAAATTCAACCTGGTTCTTGGGAGGCGAAATATTATTTGTTTTAATAAATGCTATGGCAAGAGGAAGGCCTGTGTGGATTTTGAACAACCTGTTCAGGACCTTGTCCTATAATTGCTTCAGAAGAATATTATCGTCGTCAAACAAATCTAGTATCTTGCACAGATTTTCAGACATAAATTCTGGCTCCTGGAGGCAGGTGGTGCCTTTATTAGCATTCCAAACTATCTTGAAAAGTCCTGGATTTCTCGGTTATTGCTTTCTTCAGTATAATACCACAATATTATAGAAACCTGGTCTGACCTAGTCTAGTGATGATGAAGATGTGGGTTATCCTTGTGTGGGGACGTGTATCCTGTGGTCAGACTCTGGTGCCACACCGAGAGGAAAACGAAGACAATAAATGCTAGGAAGCATGTGAGCAGCAGGGAGTCCCGGGTCCAGGGCCAGGGAAGGGGCCCAGGGAGGAAATCAAAGTAAGGAGAGAAAGCAGACATTGGCTTATGCTTTTCAATCAGATGCCAGGAGCAAAACCTCTGTAGGAGTGATAAATCTTGTGGCCGTTTAATGACACACAGGGATCTCTGCATTTGATCAGGTCATTGTTTATATTAACTGTGGTGAAAATTATTGAACATGCATCTTTAACCCTGGAAAATAAATCAGCATGTTTTTCAGTGTACTTAATTCATTATGTAGCACAAATTCACTGAAACAAAGCAGAAAAGTGGCAAATTGCAGAGAAAAACATAGTACATAACCGCTTTATGTTTTAGGTAGGGCTATTTAAATTCTATTTATATTGGGTAATATTTTTAGTGTTTTTCTTAAAAAATAAAAAAGAGAAAGTCTTGTTAGTGATTAAAGCTGCATTTGAAGGCTCCATGAAAAACTTGGATTCTACACAGGGAAACTCACATTTCAACTGTGTATTCAGTACTTAACTGAAATCGTGTGTCAAGAAAAGTATTGGAAGGACCAGCAGACGGGATAATGGTTACTTTCGCTAAACTCCAAGTAGCTGACCACAGTTCCAGTCCTGGACCTGGTGACTTAAAACACACCAGATACTTTGTGTGAGTGTGCCCAAAATCCGAGAGGAGAATGGAGAAGGGATTGCGGCATGACCATCCCCCCAGGGGCTGATTTCATGCTTTTGTCTCTCTGTCTCTCTGGTGAGCACGTGTATCCTACAGCAAAAATCTCTCTTTTTTTTTTTAAAAAAAAGAACTATTGGAGAGCACTTCTCCAGGAAGAAGGTCCATGTTATACACCCTAGCATTGATCTCCTTCTTGGCATTTATTCCAGGATGAAGGAAAGTCTGAATTTTGGAATGATGGAGTATACAGATCATTCATAAGTGACACCATAATTGACATTGCGAGTTTTTGACTTTTCAGTGGTGGGAAAATCTTATGCACTCATTAGAAACCACACTTGGAATGTTGAATTTTTGATCTTTTGTATCTTTTTTGAGATACTAGGTGGTTCAACACCATTCTTATTTTAATGTTCAGTACAATATTCTATAAATTGCATAAGACACTTTATTATAAAATAGGGTTTGTGTCAGGTGATTTTGCCCAATTATATGCTAAGGTAAGCATTTCAAACTTGTTTAGGGTAGGCTGGAGCAGGCTATGAAGTTCCGAGGAAGTAGGGTAGGTATGTTAAGTGTCTTTTTGACTTAAGGCATTTCACTTCATGATGGACTGACCAGGACTTAACCCCATCGTCAGCAGAAGAGCAGCTGTATCGGGAACCCGCCTCAACACAAGAGGTCACAACCATTTTCCTCCAGAGCTATTTTTTTCCTAAAGGTTTTATGTTTTCTATCATACTTGTGATCTATGAATCTAACATTTTCTCTGGTGTGAAACTTCTTTAATCTTCAGTGTTCAGATAATTACAGTTAAATTCTGTTAGGAAAGTAGGGGATCAGATCGTTTAGTTCCCTGTTGAACAATATCAGTCACTTGTTAAAAAATAGTTTTTCATGAAGAAAGTCAGAGAAGAAAAGAGATTAATAAAGACAAAGAATAAAAACTTCATGCCAATCATTTATAATTTCTTTCTACAGACAAAATTAGGTGGGTCCTCCCTGTAAAGTACAGAGCAGGAGTGTACAAACTACGTGAAATGTAATTTTATTGTTTTTAGTGGCAAAGGTATAATCTTGACTTTTGGTAAATCATCCAGGGAACATGCCCCACAATATGAAAATCTCACCATATAATATCTATTTCAGCATTTAGGATACATGGGCCCATTTAGCGCATTTTATTTACATGT
Source organism: Tupaia tana (assembly GCA_026018925.1). NCBI lineage: Eukaryota > Metazoa > Chordata > Mammalia > Scandentia > Tupaiidae > Tupaia > Tupaia tana. Next base: position 94,115,465 of record JAKSZU010000006.1, read on the forward strand.
CATTTCCAAATTTCAGTCAGCAACCTAGGCAATCCATGCATTTTCACTCTAAAAAATAGATGGGAAAGTGATGCAAACATAATCTTTCTTGTTCACCATTTATCTTATGTGTATATGTGGTCAGAGATAATTAAAGAAAATTTTGGGACCAGCAGTTAGTGTAATGGCTGTGCCACTGAACTCCCTCGTAGTCGACCACGGTTTAAGTCCTGGACCCAGTGGTTTAAACTCACACTGGGCACATGTGCATGTGTGCCCAAGATCCCAAGAGGAGAATGGAAGAGAAGAGATTGCTGTGTGTCTATCCCCCTGGGGGTTGATTTCTTACTTTCTGTCTCTGTCTCTCTCTGTCTGTCTGGCAAGCGCACATGCCCTATAGCAAAAAACCTCTCCAAAAAAAAAAGAAAAGAAAATTTTGACCTTAACTATTCAACTCAACTGTCCTCTGTAATTGAACATGAAAGAATATTTTGAATGTTTAAAAGGTTGGCACATGTTATTTGCCAATTTGCAATAACAATTAAGCCCCTTAAACTGTAACCGTATTGTTACAAATGCCTGCAAATTTAAGTTTAATTGGGTATCTCTTTTCTTTTCTTTTTTTTTAGTCTTTTCCATATGGTGTTTATACTTGATGGAGAGAGACAGTGAAAGGTAAAGTTAGTGAGAAATCATACTCAAAGAGGAATGGCCATGCCATGCCACACTCCCATCTCCTCCATTCTCTTCCTGGGATTTGGGTATGCACACACAGGCACCTAGCATGATTTTCTATTTTCTTTTATATATATACACATATATATATATACACACACACACACACATACACACATGCATACATATATATACACATATACATCTTTTATATATATATATAGAGAGAGAGAGAAAGATACACACACACATATATACACACACACACACATATATACATCTTTTATATAGAGAGACACACACACACATACACACACACACACACACACACACACAATTTACATTAATCACTGAAGATCTTTACAGTGTACAGCAGTTTTGCCCATCATGAACACAGTGCATGCTAGTCAAGTTAGAAACATTACCATATACATATACACATTAACATCAACAGATACCTTTTCAGTTTTATGTATATTAAATGTTTTGTTTTTCCCCTGATCCCCACCTGGCCACCCCTATTACCCACCAACTATAATCCACGCCCCTCCTATACTGTATCAAGCATCTATAGTTACCCTTCCGGCTATTATCCCTTCCAAGCTTTCCATTTCTGCTTTAAAGCGCAGATATTCAGTATACATTAAGTGGGGACATACAATGCCTCACTTTCAGAGTCTAGCTCACTTCACTTAGCATTGACTCTTCCATATTTGTCCACTTTGTATCAAATGTCAGAGTCTCCATTATTTTTTATGGCTGAGTAGTCTTCCATGGAGTATACATGCCACATTGTTTCAACCCACTTACCTGTTTTTGGATGTTGGAGTTGATTGTATGTTCTAGCAATTGTGAATAATGTTGTAATAACTTGGATGTGCCATGACTGAGGGTCTTCCTGTCTTTGGGGTAGGTTCCCAAGAGTAGAATTACTGGGTCATAGGGCAGTTCTAATTTACATTCCCACTAATAGTGTAAGAGAGTTCTCTTTTCACCACAGCCTCACCAGCATTTATCATTCTTTACATTTTTTTTTTTTTTTTGGAGGCGGGGAGAGGTTTTTGCTATAGGGCATGTGTGCTCACCATAAAGAAAGAGAGAGACAGAGAGACAGAAAGTGAGAAATCACCCCCCAGGGGGTATGACCACTCTGCAATCCCTTCTCCTCCATTTTCCTCTCGGGATGTTGGGCACACACGTACACGTGCCTAGTGAGTTTAAGCCACCAGGTCCAGGACTTGAACCGCAGTTGACTACATGGGAGTCCAGAAACATAGCCATTACACTAACTGCTGGTCCCTCATTCTTTACTTTTTAAATCTTAGCCATTGTGACTGGGGTTAAGTGGTATCTCGTAATTTTGATTTATATTTCCTTTATGATAAGAGATGTTGAGCATTTTTTTAATGTGCCTTTTCACCATTTCTATGTCTTCCTTGGAGAATTGTCTGTTGGCTCATTTGCCCATCTTTTTATTGAACTGATTTTTGTTTGCAGGTAAGCTCCTTGAGTTCCCTGTATGTGCTGCTTATCAATCCCTGTTTGAGGCAGAGTTCGCAGTTATAGTCTCTAACTCTGTGGATTATCTCCTCACTCGAATTATTGTTTCTTTTGCTGTGAAAAAGCTTTTAAATTTGATGTAGTCCCACCAGTTTTATAAAATTTAAGAGTGAAGTCATCAGGATCCAGACTTTTCTTTGTTTGGAGACTATTTTACCGATTCGGTCTTGTTGCTTGTTGATTCTTCTATTCAGGCTATTTCTTCTTGGTTCAATCTTTGTAAGTTTATGTGTCCAGACATTCAACCATCTCTTCTAGGATGTTTTTTGTCTGTTGGCATGCATATAATTGCTCATAATATTCTCTCATGATATTTTGTATTTGTTAGGTCTGTTGCAATATCATCTGTTTTGTTTGCTGATTTGTTCCTTTCTCCCTTCTTCTTAACTCATCTAGCTATTGGTGAGTCAATTTTGTTTATTTTTTTCAAAGAACCAGCTTTTGGTTTTATTTATTTTCTGTATATTTCTCTTATTCTCCATTTCACTTACTTCAGCTCAAATCTTTTTTATATCTTTTTCCTGTTTTTTTCTGTTTGTTTGTTTAATTTCCTGATATGTCTCATTAATTTATCTCTTTGCCACCTTTCTACTTTTTTCTTGTAGGTATGCATTACTATGAACTTCCCTCTTATGACTGCTTTTGCTGTGTCTCCCATAGGTTTGCAAACTTGTTTGTTCATTATTGTTGGCTTCAAGGAATCTTTTGATTTCAGTCTTAAATTCTTCAGCGATTGTGAAGTCATTCAAGAGTAGGTTGTTTAGTTCCCTTGTCTTTGTGAATTTTTGAGAGTTCTTTGTGTAGCTGATCTTGAGTTTGATTCCATTGTGTTCAGAAAAGATGCTGGATATAGTTTCTATACATTTGAATCTATAAAACCTTGTTTTAAGCCCTACAGTGCTCAATGTTTAAAAACATTCCATGTGGGAGTGAGAAAAATGTGAGTTTTGGATGTTGGGTAAATTATTATATAGATGTCTACCAATCACATTTGATTTACGGAATCATTTAGATCTTGTTATCTCTCTGTTTATTTTTTGTCTAGGTGATCTGTCCAAAGGAGACAGTGGGAACTTGTCACTTTCAGCAATTATTGAGTTGCAATCTGTCTCTCCCTTTAGTCTAAGTCTTTCTTTCCATATTTGGGTGTGCTAATGTTGGGGGCATGACTACTTATAAGTGTTATATCTATTTGGTGAAGTATTCCTTTTAGTATTATCTGGTGCCCTTCTTTGTCTATTCTTATAGCTTTTGTCTTAATTCTATTTTGACTGATATCAGTACAAGTCCAGTCCTTTTTGTTTGTTTGTTTCCATTTGCGTAGAATATATTTTTCTAGTCCTTCACTTTTCATCTATGTATGTCTTTATCAGTAAAGTATGTTTCTTGTAAGCAGCGTATAGAGGCCTTCTGTTTGTTTTGATTTGTTTTCCACTCACCCAGTCTGTGTCTTTTGATTGGATAGTTTAATCTGTTAGCATTCAACATTATTATTGATATTTGTGGACTTATCCCTGCCTTCTGTTAGCCGCTTTATTGGTTGTTTTTTTGTTCTCTTATTTTTGTTTGTCTCCCTTAAGTTTTTCTGATATAGTTTTCCTTTCAGTACTTCTTAAAGAGCTGGTCTAGTGTTGGTGAATTCTTTCAGTTTTCGTATATCTGAGAATGATTTTATTTATTCTTCCCATTTGAAGGATATTTTTGCCGGGTATAGTATTCTTGGTTGAAATTATTTTTCTTTTAGTGTTTTAAATAGGTTTTCCCATTCTTTTTTCCCTCGCATTGATTCAGTTGAGAAGTCTGATGTTAGCCTAACAGGATAGCCGTTGTTAGTAACTTGACATTTCTCTTGTCATTTTTTAGAATCTTATCTTTATCTTTGATTTTTACCAAATTGACTATGGTGTGCTGGGGGAAAGATATTTTTATGCTTATTGTATTTAAAGTTCTTTTTATTTATTAGTCTGACATCTCCATGTTTCTCTAGATTCAGAAAGTTTTCAAATAGTATTTCATGGAAGAGATTTTCCATGTCTTTAATAGCTTCTTCACCTTCTGAAATACCCATTATACAGATATTTGGACATTTCATAGTATCTAAAATTTCCCATGTTATCTTCATTTTTTTTTTTTTGGTAAGGTTTTTGCTATAGGGCACGTGTGCTCGCCAGACAGAGAGAGACAGAGAGACAGAAAGTGAGAAATCACCCCCCAGGGGGGATGGCCATGCCACAATCCCTTCTCCTTCATTCTCCTCTCGGGATCTTGGGCACACACGCACAGGTGCCCGGCATGAGTTTTAAGCCACCGGATCGGGGACGCGAACTGCGGTCCACTACCTGGGAGTCCAGCGACATAGCCATTACGCTAACTGCTGGTCCCAGGGTGTCTATCTTTTTATGGAAATCTTCTTTCATGTCCTGGTATGATTTTCTCATTTTCTGGAATTGATTATCTGTTTTCTTTCGCATCTCATTGATTTTTGTCATACGGAAAGTTTGGAATTCTCTTGCTAACATTTATATGCATTCTTTTGTGCTGTCCTTTGTTGGTGAGGGGTTATTCTGTCCCCTAGAAGGAGAATTATTTCCTTGTTTTCTCTTTTTTTTTCCGACTCTGTTGGTTTTTGGTCATCTGATGCAGTATTTGCACCTTCTTATTTATTGGAGTAGATTGCACAGTATTGAAAGAGAGGATATTACCTTTAAATGTCAGATGCATTCCTGTTAGAGGGCTGTGTCTTCCAGATGAGAGCAGATAAAGTTTACACAGGTAGCTTCAGGTGGTTGGCTCTTCTGTCAACATTTCACCTCCTGATGAGCTGGGCATGAACTAAGGAGATCTTATTTAGTGAAAAGACTCAAGTCATATTCTGTGCACAGTGCACAGCCTAGCATGATTTTCAAGTCACCAAGTCCAGGATTTGAACCATAGTTGACCATTTGGGAGTCCAGCACCTTTATCACCACAACACCTGCTGGCCCCCAAGGTTCTCTTTTCTACCTGTCATTTAATGTATTCCATTTTTTACTTAATCAGTGCTTCTCCTTCTCTCAATAGTGTGTGCTGACTGATTCACCAGAATGCTGAGTGCCAAGGACAAAAGACTATTGTTTAGAACCTTAGACAGGTTTTAGTATAGAAGATTTAGTACCTTTTATATGCTTTCTATTGTTCTATTTTCTTTGAAAGCCATTCAATATTTTATCAAAATACCAAACTAAAGTATAAAGTAATTATTTTGTAGTCATGTTCATGGATTTATTTCAAATACATACCTGAGTGTCTAAAATAGATGGTCAGTTATTTTAATTATTTATATTTTAGAGCATTTAGTAAAGATTCAGCACATAATAAGAGTCCAGTAAATGTGTACTAAATAAATGAATGGCATTTATCTTATTCATTTTTATTATCCTCTTCCATTCCTTTCCTCTGGGTATTCATCAATTTGGTACTTTCCCATCTTTATCCATAGCACTTTTCACCTTTCCATCTTGACTTTGTTCCCTGAATGGTCCAAGAATAGTTGTATCATAAGAACTGTTTTAAAACTGTTTTTTTTTTTCTCTTTCTATTTTATATGGTTTACTGCCACATACTCTTTCAACTTAGATGATCAACATAGCCTTAAGAGATTTTTGCCATACTCTCAACTCTTGGTAACTTCTTTGGCTTTATGTCCTCCCACCAGAATTTTTCCCTTAATTACATTTTTATCAATATATTTTTTTCTAAATACACTCCTACTAGATATTTTTTTTTTCTGATCATCTCTTCTCTACCTGGCAGTCAACGTATGCTCAAAAAAATAGCCATTGGATAAATAAGATCGGTATAAACTTAGCACAGTGAATATGGAGATTTTTAGAGTTTTTTTCAATGCCTTTTGATTGCCCACAGAAATACGAAGTATGCACATCATGAACTTTCCATGGCAATGTTTGATGCATCCACTTCGTTTGGAAGCACGCTTAAGATCTGGTTGGTGAACACATTCCCCCTTTGAAGGAGGAAATGTTCCCTACAGCAATGCTTTCCTATTAGCCAGGAATCAAAATCACCTAAGCAGTTAACAATATTTTCGGGGGGGCCAGCAAGTAGTATGGTAATTACAGCTCTGGATTCCCACACTGCTGACCATGGTTCAAGTCTCTGACTTGGCAGCTTGAAAATCACACCAGGTATAAATGCATGCAGCCCAAAATCCCAAGAGTAGAATGGAGGATAAAGGATTACAGTCTGGCCGTTCCTCCTTCGGGGTAATTTCTCACTTTCTTCCCTATCCCCTCTTTGCCCCCTTTTGAGCACCTGTGCCTTATGCCAAAAAATCTAAAAAGAAAATGTTTTCTGGCTCTGATTCTATGCCTGATTCTATGGAATTTCCTGGAATAGGCCCAAGAATGTGCTTATACGTCTCTCTGTATGTACTTACTGTTCTTTGAAAAACACCTCTGTGGGGATTCTGATGCCATTGACACAGTACTCTGAGACAAAATTATAGAATTAGATTTCTTGTTAAATGTCCTTATGAATTAGAATAGATTTTGATGATGTCTAGAAAATCATGTGAGCTTATTTTCTCAACCTGAATTTCCTTAACTGTAAAATGTAGAAATTATACTGGATTAATGATAACCTTACAAAAATGTCATAGCTTGTTGGGACCATGCAGACAACACAGGTTGATAAAGGGGATGCCTCCCATGACAAATGCAAGGACTAGGCTGGGAAGAACCTGTGAGCAAGGTCGACAGTTTACGAGTCCCAACTCTCTACTGTATTGCTGTACTGGTCTGCGCTCAATTTCTCTGCCATGAGCTTTTCTGATGGTACCCCATAAGGGCAAAACAACACCCCCAGCCTTACTGTAACTTTTACAGTAAAACCAACTAATAATCCTAAAAAGAATGCAGACTCCTAAAGTGGCTGCGAGCACCTGCCTGGGAGATAACAAAGAATGCTGAAGCTCCTCTCAGAGCAGCCAAGCTGCTCACAAGACCACATTCCTTTCCCATGTAGACATTAGACTCACCCTCTTAGCTGTGGATTACCCCAGAGATAATATAGGTATTCCACTTTAGTATATATTAACCTTGTCTTTACTTAACCAGACAGGATTTATTTCTAGGCCCTTGTAACCGGCAATCTGCTGCTACCCTAGCCTGAGGCTGAAGTTCTCAAGCTGATCTGGGACTGAAGTTCTCAAGCCGATCTGGGACTGAGGTCATTAAGATTCCTGGAAGCCCCCTCATCCAAAAGACCCTTCCCAGCAATCAAGACCTAAGGAGAGAATGCACCAGACAAATGGACTTCCTCGTTCTAAGGATTATGACTGTTTATGCCTAAACAAAACAGACGTCATGTTTTATGATTATTGTTCCTATGCTTTGAATGCTTTACCTTTTGGAGTAAAATTTTTCACTTACTTCCCCTCACCCATCCTACTCCTGTAAAACTCCTTCAATAATAAATATGCATGTGTCCTGGCCATCAGGGCTGCAATCCTGAGCTTACTCTGGCAGTAGCCGGCTGGAAACATGCTAAGGGGCATTGAGGTCTCAGCCTGATTTTGTTCACCCATGTCGCCTTCCTGTGCACCCACCCCGGCTGGAGCATGGCTTCCAGCAATAGCTCTAAAAACTGAATAAAAGAGATGGTTTAAGATTATGTGTACATTTGTTTACTTTTCTTATATAGCATTTTCCCCAAATCAATAAGCTAACAAGTAATTCTCAGGATTATTTTCATTTGAAAAGCACATATGGTGTCATTGATGGTCCCAAGAGGTCTATTTCCCCATACAAACAAATATGTATGTAACTTGGCTGTATGATGGATGATGATTGTAGTTTCTTAAAAGAGAAGTGTTGTAATTTCTTAAAAGAGAAATGTGGGATTCTTTCTTTAAAGAGCAGACAAACCCTGCTCTTTTAAGAAACTGCAACCCTACTATCCTTTTTACAGTCAAGTTACATATAAAAAAAAGATTGTATATTTGCATTTATGAGTATAGTACATGTTTATATTATATAATTGATATGATTTGAATGTATCCTTCACAGCATTTATGTATTGAAATTTGGTTGCATTGGGGAGGTAAGACAAGGGCAGAAACTTAATCTGAGTTTGAGGTTTTGGGAAAGTGATTAGGATTAGGTAAGATTGTCAGGTGGGGTCCCTATGATCAAACCCTTGTAAGGCAGACAAGAACACACGTGTTGTTTGTCTCATCCAGTGATGCCCTGCACCACCTCGGGATTCTGCAGAGAGGCCGCACCAACATGAATGCCCTCACCTGGTACAGTCCCCTGACCTTGGACCTTCCAAACCACTAGCTAAATAAATCTCTATTCTTTATAAATTATCTAGTGTGGTATTTGGTGTAATAGAAAAGTGAACTAAAGCAATAAAACTCAAAGGCTTAAAAGTTTCTTATAATATCAAAGAAACATCTCACGATCTATTAGAAAATAATTAATTCAAACTGGAACAGAAGTCAAAGTTATTTGCTAGATATTAATACCTGAGGCTCAATATCAGTTACATTCACTAACTCCCAAGAGAGGAAGGCACTGACTTGTGCAACTTTTCCACCCGTCTGCCGTCATTAAATGCAAGTAATAAACATGAATATGCACCAAAGCACATATCAGAATTAGCAATCAAATTAGTGCCACTTGCATTCATAGCAGATTTTTAAATGCCTTGAATTCTATTAGAAACATAAAGAAGACCATTTCACACTGGCATGAATGTCCCTTCAGGATGTATAAAGCTGAAATGGAATCCCTGTGATGAGGCAGACTAGAATTTGACTAGATCTGTAGTGCTGACACACACATATTGAAATGGGGTTGACCTACAGTTCTTCATACTCAAATGCTCCTACTGAGAAAGTGTGAATTCTAGCATTGGGTGGTAATGTACTTTTGACATCAGAGACTTTAAGGTTAAAGAAAAAAAAAAGATGTAAAAATGAATTCTGAGCCTTCACACTCGAAGAGCCAAAATGTGATTAATTTTTTTGCAAAGCGATGCTTTGTGAATATAACTTTTTACTTCATTGACTAAAACTCTATTTCCCAAAGTTACCACTGTCGAGAGATTATCTTCAGACATAAGTTCCCTTAAAATAAATTAAATAATATCCTGTTTAACACTTCTAAAAGCACGAAGTAGCTAGCAAAGGCAAGATACATAACCAAGTCTTATAAAAAATTGGGGGAAGATGTGTGGCAGTGTGTGGAAAGGAGGATAGATTTGTTACTTCGATGGTGGTACCTTGGACTAAATTTGAAGAAAGGGAAAAGGGGACTTTCTCTGTCAAGAACATGGAGTCTGAGATTTTACCTGCCTTGGAAGCTAACTAGTCAACCTATGATGGTTTGAATACTGGCAGAAGACATAAAATAACAAATCAGAGACAAAGATGGTTTACTACTCTCAGTAAGAATAGTAGGAAGACTATCAGCCTTTCCTGTCCTAATTTGCCCTCCTCCCCAGTTCCCACAGAGTAAGGCAAGAAGACCAAAGAAACGATACCTGTACATGCAATGGGTTGCTATGATGGGAAGCAAGTCTGTTTTTGTCTCTGGAGAGTACCAGAACACATTACCCAGTTAGTGAAGGTATGTCTGTCTTCGAGGGCTGTAAGTAAGCCTGATGCTTGTTGCAAAGGTTGACAATGCCTTTGTCTTTCAAGGCTGTTCACGCATTCTTAAAAAGATATTTCAGAACAGATAATGTCTTTACTTACTAGACATTCAGAAATGTGAAAGGCTCATGGAGAATTGTCTCTTACCACCTCTATACCTCTATCTCTTGTTCTGACAAGTAGGGCCACAGAAAGTAAACATACAGCCCCTAGTCACTGGTCAAAGGCAAGGAAACTGGCCCTCTACAGGAAGGGGCAGAGAAATGGTCCGTGATTCTTAAGAGGTCCTTTAGAAAGAGCTTACTATAGCTTCTCTTCATAGCTCTCTTTCTATGATCTTGATACAAACCCATGAAACAGTCTCTATCCAGCAAAAAATGATTCGACATAAATGACAGGCTGACTTGGAAACCTTCTTCTGTAGTTTTGAGAGTATAAACAGAATATAAGGAAAAATATTAAGGTTTCCAATCACTTTCGTCTATCTCTTCTGCCCGTTTTTCAGCATATATGAATTAAAGTATAATCTATTATGTTTATTTTTCTAAAAAGCCCCTTCAAAACCATATCAACAGTATTGACTTAAGAACAAAAGCTTATAGCACTCAAATACAGCGAGCTCAACACATTGAGTGTGTTTAATATTATTAGTATGTTTTACACCATGCATAGCCTTGGTTGTTATGAATTGATAACAACTACAAAGATTCCTAATGGCAGGTGTCATGAAAAACCTATGGATCTGAATCACAGTTTTTATTTTCTGTGTTGCTAGAAGTCCCACTATTAGCACATACCAGGTTACCAAAGTCTATCACGCTGCACAGAATAACATTAAAACTTCCCAGCTATAAAACTCTAAAATTATGCAGCAATTTTTATGAGATACTTAGTCCGTAAAGCATAATACTTAATAAAATACTTCACATTTTTGGTTTTGAAATAGTCATATTTTGAATTCTTATAGATTTCTCTGGTTCTAAATGACTAGATGGCAAGCTCTAAGACAGTCTCAATATTTCTTGGGCACTTTAGGTCAATGGTTTCTTTTTCCTCTAATCATATTATATGTTTATTGTATTATTAAAACCTGTGAATATTCATTAAGTGCAGAATAGCAGCGTTCTCAGACATTTATGATGTCTCATAATAACACGAGCTTCTGTAAATCAGTGAAGACAAGACTATAAATTTTATAGGTGCAGTTTATCAATTTTCAAAGCAGGTCTAGTGTAAAAACATATTGTCTACCTGTGGTAAAGGGAAGCCGTTAATCTGTGATTTATTATACAATGGCAAATACACTTATTGTGCTTGCTGAATGTGTTATTCAATACTGATGTTATTAGTTACATTGTTTTGTCCTCAATGTGAAAATATACCACTTAATATTTTGAACATTTATAAAAGAACAACCTTACTTTTTAAAAATATTGGTAAATTCATTATATAGTTAAAATCTGCTTTGTGAAATAACAAATGCTATGGATTTAAGCACATCTAGTTCACTTACTTGTCTGCGCTGTAATCATTCTAAAGCAGAACAGATGAGCATACAGTGTGTATGTAACAGCACTTGGCAAGTATGACAATGTCACTTACATGGAATGTGAACACATTGCATTTATTTCTACTCCTTCTTGAAGCCTACTGAAATAACAGTACAATTTGAAAAGTCATAAAACCACAAAGACAGTGGAAAGAAAATATTAGACAACTGTTGAGAGGCAGTTGGATAAATGAAGGACATTTGGTAACCTACATTTCAGACTAAAGAACATTTAAGTCAAACAGGCTGACGTAAAAATAGAGGAATTCTAATAACAAAGAAGACGATTACTGTCACAAAATCTCAGAAATTTTCAGGAATTGGAAGTTCCAACACTGTTGAAGACCAGAATGTAGGATGTGGTGGGACAGAGGAAGATTTAGACAAAACTGGTGTAAGAAGAGATTACAAGGGGCATTAGGTTCCCTCTCCAGACTGTGAAGGAGGGTGAGATGGAGGTGAGAGGTGCTGTCCTTCCTCATTCCATCAGGGATGAGACAGACAAAGCAGAAAAGCAGTGGATACTGGTAGCAATCTGAAAAACACGTGGTCACAGTAGGCAAACTGAGCGATGGGACTCTCACCTTATTTTTTTCACTTATCTCGCATAAATTCTGAAAGCCAGGGCAAGATTCCCAATCCCTCGCTATACCATGTCTCAAGAGACTGCAAGATTCTTTTGAGTAAAGTGTCCTAAGAGATAATGCCAGAGACATAGCGTGGGGCTGCCCCTCCTACTCCCCAGAAAAATGCAAAAGCAAAATACAAAACAGCTGACTTTGCGTGACACTGGAGTTTCACCAGTGGGGCAGCCTGAACTCCCAGGAATATTTACATGGTTGCTTCTAGTGCTTTATTCTAAAATATGAACTATCTGTTAGTATTCCACACAGTTGAGTAAAATCTCCAAAATTAAAGTAAAGGGCTGAAAGAAATGGCAAAAGAAAGAAAAGGCAAATTCATTGTTTAAAATCTCAAAAAATGTAGGCCATACAAAAAATTCATTTGCATGTATATGTTTATAAAATATACATTTCTTATAGAATACTATTCTAAATGCGAACAAGATATTCTATTTTTTACAATAAGAATTAGGTACTGTTTGAAGAAAAAGAACAGAGAACAAACATGCATTTCTGGAAATTAAAAAAACTATTTTTCCATAAATAAGATAATCAAAAAGACTTTAAGTTAAAGAATAACTCCTAAAAACAGAAAAAAATACATATATACTATGAAAACAAAAGAGCACAAAAATTCAATATTTGATTTCAGCAAACAAATAGGTAAACCAAAGAGGAAAAAGTTTCAAAAAAAAAAAAAGAGATTATCTAGGACTAAAATATATGACTATAAAATGGATCTAAAAGTAATCAAACTAATGGGAAAAAAAGAAACCCACCAAAAGTAAAATAAAAATAAACATAAAATAACATAAAAATCAAATGAATGAAAAAGATGAAGTTGAAGGTTTTGGGGGTGGAGAGAGAGTACTTACAAAAGAATCAGACCCACTGGTATTTTCAAGACAGTACTGAAAGCTGAAAGTGGAATATCATTTCTAACCTGCGACTCTGTACCCCGTCAAACTGTCTTTCATGGGAGATGTAAAGGCATTTTCAGGTAAGCAAGAGCTCAAAAAGATACACTGGAGCAGAGAAACTAAAAGAGATGTCTCCAAGTATGGGAAGAGTAGAGGTAGAGTGAGAGAGAGAAAGACATCAATGAACGCATCAGGATGAATTTTATAGTTCAGAGATTTGAGGTCTGAATTTAGCTGAACTCAAGTGTGATGGACACATATTAAAATAAGGTCAATTATTTACGCCAGAATAGAAGTATGAAAGAGGTATGCATTGGGGCCAGGAGGTGGCATTGTGGTTAAGGGCACTGGACTCCCACATAGCTGACAGCAGTTCGAGTTCCAGAACTGGTAGCTTGTTTTCTCACTTTCCCTCCTTCTCTCTCACTCTCTTGCTTTGTCCCTCTCTGGTCAAATTAAAATAAATGAATTAATTAAATTAAATTAAATAATATTTTTAAAAAGAGATGTGAGAAGAAAACTAAATATTTCTGTAGTGAAAATGACTGCATGATAATATTTTAAAAATTATTACTATAACCATAAAATGGTGATATATTAAAATGATCTGATGTGGGACAAAAAATACGTGTGTGGTGGGGGGCAAGGAGTAAATTGAGAGACAGTATCATAAAAGGACAACATTCTCTCTTTCCATAGTTCCATTATCAATAATCCCCAAACCTGACTATAAACAACAATGATATTACTTAAAAATATGAGATATATAGTTAAAGAAACTGCTACAGTTCTATGAATATATCATCTTGACCTGATCAATGTAGCAAGGATTCAAGTTGAACGTCACACACACACACACACACACACACACACACAATGTATATATAATATATTTGTGTTAATTGCTGAACAAATCTTTCTTACAATGTCAGGTCTTTTTTTAATGCATTTTTTAATTTCAAGAAAAAGTTTTTAAAAAAATTTGCTTAAAATTTAAAGCCAGGAAAAAGGTTAGGATTCAGTTCAAATAGGTAGACGAACCTATAAACAGTTCAAGGGAAGACAAAAGTCCTTAAATATGGAAATCAAAGCATTGAAGAAAATCAGTAATGTTTTACTCTAAAGTCAAAAATCTCTTTTTCACTAATTCAGACTCATGTCATTAATATCTCTTCTATTGAATTTGCAGTGTTACTGTGGTCCGATCTTTCTATTTAAATCCTAGAAGTTAACATCCAATATTATTATTATTTCTGAACTTGTCCCTACCATTACGTTGACCTTTTCCTTGGTCATTTCTTGTACTCTTATTTCTGTGTGTCTGACTTCAGTTTTCCTGGTACAGCACTCCCTTCAGTATTCCTTGAAGAGCTGTCTGGTGATGGTAAATTCTTTCAGGTTTTGTTTATCTGAGAATGTTTCAGGCCTTTCTTCCCATGTGAAGGAGAATCTTACCTGGTATAGTATCCTTGGTTGAAATTGTTTTTCACTTAACACTTTGAATATGTTTTCCCATTCTTTCCTTGCTTGCACTGTTTCTTTTTTTTTTTTTTTTTTTTTTTTTTTTTTTTTTTGAGAGGTTTTCGCTATAGGGCGCGTGCGCTCACCAGACAGACAGAGACACATAGAGACAGAAAGCGAGAAATCACCCCCCAAGGGGGATGGTCACACCGCAATCCCCCTCCATTCTCCTCTTGGGACCTTGGGCACGCACGCACACGTGCCCGGCGTGAGTTTTAAGCCACCGGGTCCAGGACGCGAATCGTAGTCAACTACGTGGGAGTCCAGCGACATAGCCATTACGCGAACCGCTGGTTCCCTCGCTTGCACTGTTTCTGACGAGAGGTCCAATGTTAGCCTGATGGGATATCCTTTGAAAGTAACTTGATGTTCCTCTCTTGCCAATTTTAATATCTTGTCTCTGTCAATCTGGCTATGATGTATCTTGGAGAAATGTGAGGTCATCTTAAGAACAGACAATGGTTCTTTGGTAAAGGGTATACTCTGCAAATAACTCTTAGTTGGAAAGACTTGCAGTTAAGGTCTCAGACTTCTCTGAGTGCACTAGGCAAGCTCGTGCTCATGAACTGGAACTGGCTGAAGCTGGGAGTAAATTGTGGCATCATTTGTGTGTGTGCTATCTCTCTCATTCTCTCTCTGTCTCTGTCTCTCTGTCTCTCTCGCTCACATACGAAAGAAAGACATACAATTTTTTTTTTTTTTTTTTTTTTTTTTGGAGAGGTTTTTCGCTATAGGGCGCGTGCGCTCGCCAGACAGACAGAGAGAGACATAGAGACAGAAAGCGAGAAATCACCCCCCAGGGGGGATGGTCACGCCGCAATCCCTTCTCCTCCATTCTCCTCTCGGGATCTTGGGCACGCACGCACACGCGCCCGGCGTGAGTTGTAAGCCACCGGGTCCGAGACGCGAACCGCGGTCGTCTACGTGGGAGTCCAGCAACATAGCCATTACGCTAACTGCTGGTTCCCACAATTTTTAAAAAGTATAAAAAACATGGGGCTGTCTTCACCTTACCAAAACAGCCAGAATTTTTAACCAAAACAATTCATCTAGGTGTTCAACTGAAAAATATTACACATTAAAACACCTTACCAATGGTTTGGATGAACTTTTACTTAAGCAGTTACATATATGTCAGCTGCAGAAGTGTAAAGTGGAGAAGTGGACAAGAAAGTACGTTGATTTCCATCTTAGTATTTTCTCTGTTCCAAATATTGGAAATGAGAGGAAATTATTAAACTATAAAGAGATATACGCAAAGAAATAAATAATAAACTTTTCAATGGACCAAAACTCAAATAGTACGGTACGAGTAATATTATAAACAGCTGTTACATGGGTCTGGAAAGCAGTTAGTGGCAATCTAAGGGTCAGTGTGGGGAGAAAGGCGTCCCTCCAACCACCAGACGACGAGACTTAGACTCTGCTTAGAAGAGAGCATATCTTAAAAGGTTTATTAATACGCCAATAGCCATATACATCCCATTCTAAACCACATAATTAAATTTCGTTTAAATACACAAATCAACATTAGTTCTTATAAATATGAAAAGCCGTAAGTATATCATTTTAAACATCACATGAGAAAACTATGCAAGTTGTTATGCCAATAAATTTGGAAAGCCCACAAAAGAGCAGAACTGAAATAAAATGTGAACTACCAAACTTGACTTGAAGATCTGACACCTTACAGTCCTAATGCTAAGGTAGTGGTATTCAATTATTCAAAAATAATGGAATATTTGTTTCTAGAGGGTGGATTGAAATACAATCAGAAACAAAAATATCACTAAACTTTCAAAGAGGATTTGTTGAAAAAACTGTCTTCCTTTTTGAACATGAATGTAAACATTTCCAATGACAAAGAATACAGGACCCCGGCATTTATGGGCAGAAAGCAAACTATTAACAACTCTCAAAGAGAATGTTTCCAAAATCCAGAAGTTTCCAAGGAGAGTCAAAATACAAAGAGAAGAATGAATCAAGAAACCCCTTTCAAAGAAAGTAACTAAGCCCTAATTAAGAATATTAGACATCTCTAGAATGGGGGAAATTAACATGTGCACAGCAGCATTTCAGAGTAGCAAAAGACCACTGCCTTGAGTGTTTCTCTTCTCTAGTTTGATAGCTATATTATTATACTATATTATATTATATTATATTATATTATATTATATTATATTATATTATATAATTTTGATATGTGTTCTCATGAATGTGTGCATGTATTTGGCATATAGCTTGTGTTTTCAGTTCATGTGCGTAAACCTTTAGAACAAGAGGAGCCATATACCGACAGGACATACTTTGAGATCCTAGATTTCAAGCCTGATCCTTGATGATACTGGACATTTCATGGGGCTCTTAGTGCCCGGTAAAAGTGTTTTGCAGGTGAGAGGGTTGTGGATAATTGTACCGAAGTAGAAAGAGGGAGAAATTCCAGTAGATTCATTACGTTCATGACCCCGATTTCTCACTCCACTTTGTATTAACACTCTTGACCAATGACTTCACAGTTGTTTTGGCTACAAGGATCTTTTCTGTTCCTTACACTTTGATCTGAGTTTGACCAAGTGATATGAATTGCTTTTATCTAGCTAACTCCTTCCTTTATTCATTAAGTGAGCGCATGGGTGTTTTCCAATCCCTGGGTAGTTTCTGCGCTTATCTCAGAGCTTGAGGCTTGGTAGTTGCTCAACAAACATTTGTGTTGGTTACTTTTAAAAATTTCCATCCTCAATAGAAAAAAAAAAAAAAAAATCTTTCATGACCTTACTCTCTCTATATCTGACTTAAGAGGCTGGCGATGAGAAATAATTTTATTTTCCAAACCAGAAAATTCTGACTCTTTTATATTCCCTCTAAATTCTGCTTGCTAGTTTCCCGATTCTTTTCTGAGTTTATCTCTTCTGTGCAGTACCTTATTCCCAGCCAGCAAGAACCCTTGGATTTATATTATGGTGCATGGCAATCTCTTAGCTGAAACTCAAAGGTTCATTAGGTTCATATTCTATTTTCTAAGTTATTTCAAGCAACAGTTTTTACCAATGTTTCACCATTATATGACACAGATTGTCATTTTTCCAGCCTTTATAAATAGTGTCGATATACCTTGCCCAGTCTCAAGCTAATGTAGATTTTAGAGTTTTGTTAAAGTAGAATTTTAGTATAATTAAAAAAAAAAAAAAAAAACGCTTTCGTACAATAAGGATGCTATGAACAAGACTAAGTTAAAGCTACACAGCTTAACATACAAATTTAACACTACACTTTTTTGAATCAAAAGTATAAAGTTGATCATCATATTGCTATGGAACAAATCTTACAAGAGAAAAGTCATTTGACCTTTTTATATTTCATACACCTATAAAAAATATTCAGTTTCCAAAGAAGAAGAAAATTATAAGACCTCATAAGACCCCATCAAACACTAGAATAACAAGTCTGATCAATGCTAGTGATAAAATTATAAAATAACTCTTTTCAAATAGATAAATTATTTTGTCAGATTAAGAGAAAAATATAGCAATTCAAAAAAATTATTTATTTTATTTTATTTTCTATTATTCTCTGTAAATTTGACAAGAGAGAGAGAGAATTAAAAAAAAGGAAAAGTGAGAAAGCAAGCCACCTGGTTTGGGACTAGAACAGCAATCAGCCGTATGGAAGTCCAGCACCTTAACCACCATGCTACCTGTTGGCCCCCAATATAGCAATATTAAACATAAAATCTGACTCAGAAATTTCGCTTCCACTTATTTCACAAACTAATTCCTGTACAAAGTACTCAGAAATAGATGGGAGTATTTTATAACAATACTGTTTGTAAGAGAAAAAAAGATCAACTCTTATTACTAAGTAAAGCCACCAACAAAAATATAACTTAAAAAATTTCAAATACAAAATTATATCCGTCTATTATTTATTTATTTTTTCTAACAGAAGTACCTGTGACTGGGGGATTTATAAAGAATAGATGTTTATTTGGCTCAAGGTTCTGGTACCTGGAAAGTCCAAGGCCGTGGACTTCTGGTCTGCTCTGGTACAAGGTCGCGGCATTGCCAGGAGAAGCAGGCGGGGCAAGAGACACATGCAGAGAGAGAAAGATGGAAAGAGAATGAGAGGGGCGGGGAAGGAAATATACTCTTCCACTTCCTCTTTTGTCACTCCCATATTCCCAGCTGATTGGATGGTGCTTTTCCACCAGACTCCCACCTCTTAAAAAGTTCCTCTACCTCCCAAAGTCATTATATGAGCGACCAGGTTTCTATAACATGAACCTTCCGGAGACAAACCTTGATCTAATCTATAGCAAAAATATTAATTCATTAATATTTTGAATTACTATACAGCAATTGAAATGAACGTATTTTAAAAATATGCTTTACAAGAGAAACTATGAAATTATATGTGTAAGATTCTCTGAGTTTAAACAATATTATTCATTCTTCATATGTATGAGTCTATGTTTAGCAATTTCATTTAATTTGCATTTAATGTGTTACATTTTTAAAAAAATATATTCCTGCACTGTTCCTGGACTACTGAATCAAGCAAGATTTGTTACAGACTCCTTTTTTTTTTGGAGAGGTGTTTGCTATAGGACTTGTGCACTCACCAGAAAGAGAGACAGAGAGACAGAAAGTGAGAAATCACCCCCCAGGGGGGATGGCCACGTCGCAATCCCTTCTCCTCCATTCTCCTCTCGGGATCTTGGACACGCATATGTGCCTGGTGTATTTAAGCCACTGGGTCCAGGACTCTAACCGTGGTCGACTACATGGGAGTCCTGTGACAAGTGTGCTCTCCAGACAGACAGAGAGAGACAGAGAGACAGAAAGCGAGAAATCACCCCCCAGGGGGGATGGCCACGCCGCAATCCCTTCTCCTCTATTCTCCTCTCGGGATCTTGGGCACGCATGCACACGCACCCAGCGTGAGTTTAAGCCACTGGGTCCGGGACTCAAACCACAGTTGACTACGTGGGAGTCCAGCGACATAGCCATTATGCTAACTGCTGGTCCCCCCAGACTCCTTCTTATAAGAGGAAAATATACCCCCACCCACTCGGTTTATCTTAGCAATAGCCATGCATTTATTTTGATTAATGACAAACTGGTAAAAATACTGTGACTCATTTTTCTTTTTCTTCTTAGTTTATTATTTCTTCTATGAGCTGGAAAGACAAAGAGAGAAAGAGAGAAATGACAGCACCCCAATAGCATCCTGTTGTTATGATCCTCCCCCATCTCTCTACCCCACCTCCACCCTCTCCTGCAGCCATCCTAGGATATGAGCCAGTGTGGTCTGGAGGTACTAGAGGAGGTTACTGGACTGGGACTGGGAACTTTCCCACATGGGATGGCTTCACAGCCTAGCTTGCTTTACTGCTGCACCATTGTCTGGCTCCTATTATGACTTTCTTAAGCTAAAATTTTAATAGCTACTTTGTTACTCTGTATCTATTCTGTAACTAGGAAAGTATAGTCTTAAATAGGAGCAGCTTTGTCAGAGTAAACATGACTTTGGATAGTGCTAAAGACCATCATTAATTTGCAAAATGAGGAAGTCTTTGAGTTATAAGCCATTTACACTGGCCCTTTGTTAGTCTAAACTGACTGACAGGATGCATGGGAATGAAGACAAGGAAATTCAGAATAAGGCTGTGTTCAGTAGCGAGCTCAGCATAGTGCCACAGAGGGTCAGAGAGAGAGAGCGGAGGGAGAGAACACCCTTCAGGGAGCATCTTCGTGTCATCAGAAGGCGATGACAGGGTGCTTTGACTTCATTTGCACCTTTTCATTATTTTAAACAAAATTGGAACTACATGTTATACGGTATTAATATCTAGTAAAACCATTTGAACTTTTATTATGTTATTTATATTTCAGAGGATTTAAATTATTCCATAATAAAACATTTTTTTTTCTTAAAAAAAGCGAAACTCTAAATGGCAACATATTTTTGACTACTTTTTTCCTTAATACTCTTTATTGGAAACTGCTTTCTTTGATCTACTTAAATAGAAGTAATTGTGTTTTTTGCTCCTCAACCAATTAGAATATTAAGCCAACTTTATTATCCAGGAGCACATTTAAACCACTAAACTAAACAAAATAAACCTCTTAGGTGAGATCCATAATAACATTTGAAACTGAGAATGAAATACAATGAGTTGAGAGGTTCCATTTTGTACCGCAGCCCCTGAAAAAGCATAGTTATGTAAAAATGTGCAGAACTTACATGAATAATGCAGGTACAATTCATAAAGTCATCTATTAGGTATAAGGCCTCCACAAAAGCATTGAGATTAAAAAGTTGTTTTTATTGTTGTTTCTATTTTTGTCACTTTAGCATTTAGCTCATATCTATAACAAGAGAACCCGTGGACTATGTTACATCGTATTTTCACACAAAAAAAATAAGACAGTTAACATTCTTACTGTAAACAGTGTATAAAAGGAAATGAATGGATATTTAGTGACATTGCCTCTCAGGAATTTCTTCCATACATTCTACTAATTTGGAAACAAGTTCAAAGTGATCAACCAGATAAAACAATAATCCATTCTACAAATGGAGATTTCTGAGAGTCTATACAATTCATCTGATATGGATGAGAAGCATTTTCAGTAGTTAACAAAGATTGGTGTATAGTCTATTAGTATTATGAGAATTGAATTGAAATGAATGCTTTTTTGAATCCATATCCATTTGCACTTCACACTGGTAATGCCTCCAATTGACTGAAACCAGCCCAAAATCTGCAATTAAGTGTCATTAGTTGAATTCACTCAAACCGAGTCTTTGAAGAGTCTCTACCAAGATATTAGGTTTCACTGAATTTACTGTAATTGTCAGGGATTTAGTGTTCAATTCTTAAATCATCTTGTCAGTTGAAATGCAGTAGACTTTGTAGTTGGTAAATTACGTATTTTTCTTTACAATTTCCAAATAAATAGTTAAAAGTATGTGTAAGTTAAGGTAACTTTTGGAACAAGTAAAAATTAGACTAAAAGTATAGAAATGTGAAATATCCCAAATATTTGTTTAATATAGGTTGGATGCACTCATGGTTGAGCAATGGTTATAGTAATGAAGGCATTTCATCTAGCCATCACGATATGCAGAGGGAGGAAAGGGACTATTTTTTTCTAGTATCTCTTAGAAAAAAAATTAGCATCCCCCCCATAGACTTTAGAGAGACCCATCCCCACATATCATTTTCTAGAAATTAGCTATGTGCTCAATTATTAATCAGTTACTGAAAGAAAAATGAAATTACTGCAACTGGCTCAGGGTTATAAGTCTTACTGCTCAGCTGAGCTGAGAGTCACTTACCAATTGTAACCAGGACAAATGGTAATTCTGTTTGCAGAGAAGTGGAAGATTGATGGATCAAGACTGAATCGGTAACCTACAGTTTTCTACATAGAAGAAGCTGTAGAATATAAACTCAAGAGGCACCAGCAGATGGTGCCATGGTTACATCACTGGATTCCCATGGAGTCAAGCATGGTTCGAATCCCAGACCCGATCACTTAAAACTCATGCCAGGCATGTGTGCGTGTGTGCCCAAAATCCTGAGAGGAGAAGGGAAGAGAAGAAATTGTGGTGTGGCCATCCCCTCTGGGAGGTGATTTCTCTCTTTCTGTCTCTGCGATGGTACACTCCCTATAGGAAAAATCTCTCTAAAAAAAAAAAGAAATAGGAAAAAAATACAAAGTCAAGAGCAGCAATGACAGTCCCCCAGCACACACAAAAATGCACACATGCACATACACTTACATACACACACACGCACACCTCTGACTCAAACACACTCATACAAGATGCTTAAAATCAGCCTCAATTAGAATTAAGTTGTACAACAGTATAAATCTACTTAGGAATTGGCTGATATGGAATCATGATTTAGTTGTTATCGGTCAAAATTCTCCAGAGAAAAAAGGACGAATAGAAGACATACCCCACCTCCCCTTACACACATATGCGAACACACACACACACACATTCACACAAAGAAATCCATTTCAAAGAACTGGCTTATATAATCATGGAGGTGGCAAGCCTGAAATTTGTAGGACAGGCCAGCAGTCTAGAAACCCTTAGGCAGAAGCTGATACTACAGTCTTGGGGCAGAATTTCTTCTTCCTAAGAAAATCCTCAGCTTTGTTTAGGCCTGTCAGCTGAATGAATAAGAGCCACCCATATGTAGAGGATAATATCCTTTATGTGAGAGCCACGGATGATGCCTTCACATCATACCTAAATCAGTGTGAGAATGACAGTGGAACAGCCTAGCTAGTTCTACAACACAGAGCTGACCACTGTAGGTATGTATTAAGAATGATATTAGCAGGGGTAACAGTGGCACATTGGCAACACAATTGCACTTACACGGGAAATCGCCAGATTCACGTCCAGAGGCCTCCCTGTATATTAAGACAAAGGCATGTGCCTGACCCAAGCTGGCTCAGGTAAATCACCGTGTGGGACCCCGTAGCAGGTTCCTCTCTCTCCTCTTCTCGTTTATCTCTGTCTTCCACAGAAGTAAATTTTAAACGCTTTTAAAAAAGAAATGGTGTTGATTTGATGTTCAACTGATGACAGAATAATAATTCGGTAAAATATAAGAGAATATCATAATAGTCACAAAATCATTTTGATAAGACATGCATAATTTCTATTGTATAATTGATATTAAGTTAACTATATGCTTAAATTTTTTTAATCCTAAAATGTTTTTATAATTATTTAGTTTTATTTATTTATTCATTTATTTTTTAATTTGATCAGAGAGAGACACAGAGAGAGAGAGAGACAAAGTGAGAAAGCAAGCCGCCAGGTCCAGGACTCGAACCTTGGTCAGCCGTATGGGAGTGTCCAGTGCCTCAACCATCACACCACCTGATTGTCCCCCCTAAAATGTTTTCTACATGCTGAAGATAATGTGCTAAGCTTCTATGTAATTACAATCCAGATTTTTTGTTTTTGTTTTTTGTTATAGGGCACATGTGCTTACCAGAGAGAGAAAGAGGGTGAGAGAAATGGACATGAGAAATCACTCCACAGTGGGGATGATCATGCCATAATCTCTCTTCCATTCTCCTCCTGGGACTTTGGGTATGCACATATATGCACCTGGCATGTTTTCAAAGAGCCAGGTCCTAGATTTGAACCACTAAGTCAGCCATGTAGGATCCAGAGTCTTAACCACAAAGTCACCTGTTGGCCCATAATCCAGATTTTCAAAATGACAACAATTTATTATCATTGATTTTGACTTTTCATTATTAAATTCATGAAAACCTATATAAAATCTTATCCCACTTCCCTTACTCCTATCCCATATGAAATCATTATATTGAGATTGATGTATTTCATTCATTTGCATGATTTGATGTAGTATGTAAATAATCACGTACACATAACTGTATGTGGAAAATGTTGAGATGCTTTTTTAATTTAACATGCTAACATAGTGTAAACAGTTCTTGAAATATTTAATAATCAACAATAATTTGTTCAAATGTATTTATGTTGATATATTTAAATTTGGGCTATTCATTTTTTTATTTTATTATTTTTACAATTAAAGTATGAATTTATTTTGGTACAAAAACTTTTCAAAATTCATAAATAGTTTTTCTGTTACATATATTTCCAGGAGCTTTTTTTTTCTGAAACATTTTTTCTTAATTAATTTACATTCATTCCCTGAGCATTGTCACAGCAAACAAAATGTGATTTTCCATCCAGAATATACTGCATAGGGGCTTAATCATGCATGTTATTGTCAATAATTTTCCATTCCTAGTTACATATGTGTGTGTGTGTGTGTGTGTGTGTGTGTGTATTTTACCCCTATGTCTGACCCTCTGTCCTTTCCCACCCTCTTCTCACACTATCTCTGGTGTCTACAGTTGTCTTTCATTCCTTTTTCCCTCACAT
Organism: Tupaia tana; assembly: GCA_026018925.1. Lineage (NCBI taxonomy): Eukaryota > Metazoa > Chordata > Mammalia > Scandentia > Tupaiidae > Tupaia > Tupaia tana. Next base: position 94,139,903 of record JAKSZU010000006.1, read on the forward strand.
TTTATTGATCACACAATTTCTTGTATAATCTAACTGCTTTCAATAGCAAGTTCTGCTGGCAATTTCAAGAAATGCAGTTTTAACTTTAATAAATCAAAGAAATGCTAAGGAACTTTGGTTAAAACTTAAAGCTGGGAAACAGGTTAGGATTCTGTTTAAATAGTAGGTACATGAACCTATGAACAGCTCAAGACAGGACAAAAATCCTTAAAACCGGAAAACAAAACCTAGAAGAAAATCAGCAATGTGGTTGTTCATTTTAATAGTTAGACAGTATTTTCATGTATGATTTCATAACACTTTATTTCTGTTCTCTACTTTTTATGAAGCTTCAAACTTATCAATTAACAACAGGAATTATCTTCTTGCATGTTTTGATGTTCTTTACCTTTTGTTAGCAAAAATTCATTCTCTGTCTTGCAGCAAACACGTAACAAACTGGGGAATGTAAATTAAAAAGAAATTATATTTCATAACCAAATAATTATATTTTCATAAATTTATTAATTATCCAGATTTTCTATTTGCTAGTATTAATTTTAACTTTTAATTAGATTGTTCATCTTTTTAATGTGGGGAGGTTCTTTTCTATTTTAAACGCTTGTAGTTGGCTGATTTTCCTACATTTGTCTTAAAACTCTTAAAGCTTTGCTTTTCACATGTATATCACTAATTTATCTGAAATTTGTTAGGGGATGCTGTGCAAAATACAAACTATTTATTTGTATTGTAGCTAAAGGCACTAAAAGATGTCTTCAAGAAGTTCATGGGAACACATATTAAGAGAAAAATTAAACATGGATTTAAAAATTGTTTGCATCAAAATAAAATGATACTTTAAGACAAGCCTATAGTGTAATGGTTATGTAGCTGGACTCCCACAACTCTGATCGCAGTTTGAATCCCAGACCCGGTGGCTTTAAATTCATACCAGGTGTAAGCATGAGTACCCAAAATTCCAAGAGGAGAACGGAGGAGAAGGGATTGTGGTGTGGTCAAGTGATTTCTTGCTTTCTGCTTCTCTCTCTCTGGTGATCACATGTGCCCTACAACAAAAATCTCTCTAAAAACAAAAATAAATTAATAAAATTATATTCTAGTTATATTTCTTAAACTATTAAAAATATATACTAAAAATATATATATATATATATATATACTATAGTATAGAAATAATTTTATATACATACTAATAATACATAGGCTATATATACATTCCTAAATATCATAGGCTATATATACATTCCTAAATATCATAACAATAATATATATTATTGTATATAATAATATATACCATAGTTATATAAAATGTATGTATACAGTGTATTATTAGTACATTACATTACATATTATATCATGTTAGCGTATTATTATATATTATATGTAGGATACATATAATGTGTTATATAATATGCACAATATTTAATAAATACATACTGTATTTGCTATTTTACTATAGATTATGTATTATAAATACATATATACTTTTAGTTTTTACTATAGGCGCACATGTGTTCACCATAGAAAGAGAGAGAAGCAGTGAGAAATTATCCTGTGGGGGGCGGAATGCCCAGATCCCAAGCCCTTCTCCAATTTCCTCTCAGGATCTGGGCACTCACACACATGTGCTCAGAGTGATTTTCAAGCTGCAGGGTCTGGAAATTGAACCAGGCCACCAGCCATATAGGGTCCAGCTCCGTAACCGCCACATCAGCTGCTGGCCCTGTAGTATACATTGTTTTTCATTCAAGTGTCTGTATTGTTTACAGCTGTATAGTGTGTCATTCTATGTATACATGTTAATACCTGAATCCCAGCCCCAGATATTGTGATGTTATCTATGTCCATAGGGTCAGGAAATGAAATTTGGCCAAGCTGAGACACATTACATAACGGAAAGTGAAATGAAGGAGTCATACTTTGCTGGGCTAGTCGTGCTAAATAGGAATTGGGGTGTCAGCCACAGTGACCACCACAGAAAGGCGCTTCTTAAAGATGTCGTTGTTTCACCTTGATTCGTGAGTGATAGAATTCCAGACTGGCTGACATCCTCTCTGAGCACAAGTAAAGGAGTGTTTCATTCTTCTCTGGGCTGTGCTGTTACAGAAGAGCAGTCTGCTCTCAATCAAATTCTTGTTCATTTGTAGGTGATTTTTTTTAAAAAAAAATTCTTTCTCTTATTGTCTTCAGGATATCTTTTTTCCCCCTGAAGTTTTACTACATTGTTTAGGTTTAAGACTTATTTTTGTCGTCTTATACAATATTCTTCTGAAGTGTTCAGACTGAATCTGGATCTATGGAAAACACCTCGGTTTTCATTTCACATCCCCTTTAATTCTTAGATACATAAGAAAAAAGGGCCAGCAGTTTCTTAAATCAGCTCTAATCACTAGAATGTGCTGGATGTTATTCCAATGTAAACATTTGTTCCCTGTCCCTGCCTTACTAAAACATTCTTAATTATTTCGTAGTGATATTGTGTCAAGTTAACAATATATGGCTTTAAGGGGCCAGCAGATGGTGTGGTGGGGAGGGCACTGGATTCCCACACGACTGACTGCAGTTCGAGTATTACTTTCTTACTTCCTCTCTCTCCCCTCTCTCTCTTTGATGACTATAGCAAGTTAAAAAATAATAAATAAGGGACCAGCAGTTATCATAATGGCTATGTTGCTGAACTGCCATTTAGTCAACCACGATTCGAGTCCTGGACCCGGCTGCTTAAACGCAGGCTGGTCGTGTGTGCGTGCGTGCCCAAAATCCCGAGAGGAGAATGGAGGAGAAGGGATTGCAGCGTGGCCATTCCCCCCTGGGGGGTGATTTCTCACTTTCTGTTTCTCTGTCTCTCTCTGTCTTTCTGGTGAGCACACTCGCCCTGTAGCAAAAACCTCTAAAAAAAAAAAAAATAATAATAATAAGCAAAATAAAATAAAAATTTAAAAATATTTTACATCTCTCTCTCTATAGATATATATATGTAACTTTAGGGACTATCTTTTTTTGGGAGTTGCTACATGATGTGGTTCTGGTTGATGTTAAATAAGTATATATTCTTGGCTGTGGATTCCTAGAAAGTTTATTAATAGAGAGAGAGAGAGACTTATAGCTAGAAATAATGTATTGTAGAGGGTAGAGTGAGCACCGTGGCCCAGTTTTTAAGGAACTGGATCTCAAAAGGCTGAGATTCTATGGTTAGAGTCTCAGACCCAGTGGCTTGAACACATGGGGATGTGTGCACATGTGTCTCAAATGCCGCAGGATGGGGAAACGGAGTAGAGACTACGGTGTGACCATACCCCAGTGAGGGGTGTTTTCTTCCTCTCCTTCTCTTTTCTCTCCGTCTTCCAGGCAAACCCATGCATCTAGCGCTTAAAAAAACAAAATAAAAACAAAAGTTTTGGGGTAGGTCTTATTTTATGTGTTTTTACCACAATAGAAAAGGGAAAGAAAACTAGAAGCTTTTTTTTTTTTTTTTTTTTTTTTTTTTCTGTTGATCCTTATTCACTTCATTCCTAGAAAAAAGTTGCAATGGTAGGAAGTGAGGAAACTGCTAAAGAGTAAAGGAGAAAGCACATGAAATGCAAAGGAAGCTAGGCCTTTAGCCAGTTACCTTAACGATTCTGTTTGTCTTTTACTTTCATAAATCCTTGTATTTATTTTGTGAAAATAAATAAAATACACTCTATTTTGTTAAACCACAAAAACATATGTATGAGTGCACACATGTATACACATGTGTATGTGCAGGATGTATGAGTATGTACATGGATTATTAGGTGGTCAAATTCAATCTAAATTTAATCCTAAAAAAGAACATCTGGTTACTAGAAGGTATACTGTTTTTTGTGAAGGTTCGAAAGAAAGTGAACCACATAGGTTTGAATGAGAAGCTGTTAGTAGGGTACAATGGTGAGAACAGATGCCATTTTTGTTTGTTTTTGCTACAGGGTGCATGCACGCATGCGTGAGAGACTGAGAGGTGAGAGAGGGAAAGTGAGAATCACCCCCCACACACCCTGGGGGAAGGACTGTATCACATTTCCTACTCTTCCTTTCTCCTCTCAGGATTTGGGGCACACACGTGCACACACACCAGGTGTGACTTTCAAGTGCCAGGTCCGGGATTCAAATGCACAGTTGGTCATATGGAATCCAGCCGTCTTAACCTCTACACCACCTGCTGGCCCAAATGATTGTTATTCTTTAGGTCGGAGACAGTAGAAATCAAAGTTATTTACTTTCAATGTAGAAAATATCAACATAACTTGCTTGTCTGCTTTTTGCCATGTTCACAATCGATGACAATGTAAATGTTTAGTTTTATTCCTAATCTTCAGTGAAAAATCAATAATAACCCTTATTTACAACATAGTTACACTTTTAACTACTCTAGGAGTTAAATATATTTTACTTTTCTCAAATTATTCATTATCTAGATAGCAAACTATACACCACCCATTAGGGATTGAATAATGTAACTAGCGAGTCAGTGGTAGCCCATAACTTGGAGACAATAATGATTGTAGTTTGCGCATTACAGTTTTTTATAGCAACTTTCTGACATAGATTTGGAAAAAATTTATCTTTTCACATCATTCAAATGCATACAATTTTCCTTCCTTGAGTATATATGCGAGGAATTTTCTATAGCCAAGATTTAAGCTTCTGTCTTAGAACTGAAGCCTTAAATCCTGAGGGATTCTTTAGTTTAGGGTTGAAAATAGAGATAAGAAGGGCCAAATATAGAGTGAATAGTTTCCAAAACCCTGAACCAGTCAGTGAATGTATAAACTTAAATTTTGCTCTTTCTTGATCACTAAGGCTGTTTTGGGACCAATTTTTGTGGTTTCATTTGGGTTCAGTGTCTAATTCTAATGCCAGTTGGTAAGAATGAGAAAATGAACTAAAACCTAGAGAAGTTTCCAAACCCGCAGAGTTAAGAAAAGGGTTGGGATTTTATTTTGAGTTTCAGGTTTCCTAGGGTTTCAAATAGAAGGAAACCAAAAGCAAAAATGCAGTGGACATGACATTTGTGAACAAAAAACAATATAAAGTTTGCTCTGATTCAAGTGAGCTGGAGTTGCCATCATCCTTTCCGCAGGAGAGTCTGGACTGCTGCTTTGTCCATTTTCCACAGGAATCAAAGAAATGATTTTTCATTTAGTCTCTCTGAAAACCCAGCTTTAAGATTGAAGTTCATTTCATTCACTTTCATCTTTACTCATCCACGTTTGTTTAAATAATGCTATCAGTTTCTGTACTCAAAAATCTTCTTTGTCACTCTCTTTTTCTCGTTTACTCTAAAATTTAAAATTCCTAAATAACTGATAACTTTCTAAAATCCTCTAATCAATGAATTCTCTAAAACATTAAAACATTATTTTGGGACCAGCAGATGGCATAGTGGTATTGTTTCTGAACTCCTACGTAGTTGATTATAGTTCTAGTCCCAGACCCAGAGACTTAAAACATGCTGGGCACATATGCATGAATGCCCAAAATCCTGAGAGAAGAAAATGGAGGAAAGGGGATTGTGGCATGGCCATTCCCCTGAGCGGTATTTCTAGCTTTCTGTCATTCTGTCTCTCTTTGTCTCACGAACAAGTGCATGCGCCCTATAGCAAAAATCTCTCTCTCAAAACAGATTTTTTTTTAATTTTTATTTATTTATTTATTTTTGGAGGTTTTCGCTACAGGATGTGTGCACTTGCCAGAAAGACAGAGAGGTAGAAAGTGAGAAATAACCCCCCAGGGGGGATGGCCACACCGTAATCCCTTCTCCTCCATTCTCCTCTTGGGATCTTGGGCACGCACGACACGCGCCTGGCTTGAGTTTAAACTGCCAGGTCTGGGACTTGAACCGAGGCCGACTACATGGGAGTCCAGCGACATAGCCATTAGGCTAACTGCTGGTCCCTCAGAAAAGATTATTTTTAAATAGAGTGGAAAATCATTAAACAACAGAATCTTGAAATAAAGCTTACTTAAAGCAAACAAAGAGCCTAACCAAATTTACAAATTTTCACCCTATTTACTTTGTAGAAGGCTTTGTCATGGACTGGTTTCTCTTCATCTTTCAAGTGTTTTTGTTTCACCCCCTTATTCAAACTATAATTAAGAAAGATAAAAAAAAAAGATTCTTGAATACATTACATATGTACATATTTAAAATATATACATATATTACACGTAATACAAGATTAATTTTCAATCAAATATGAAGAAAAAATTGATCTCATCCTTATCCATTTAGATAGGAGAGGCCCCCTATTATTGGAGCTCATGTGATCTGTGTGAAACATTATTCTGCAATGAAAAGAAAGAGGTTTTTAAAAAATCAACCTGCCATGACAGTCAGATTTTTATTTACATGAACAAATTAAATTGTTAAAGAAAATACTCCAGATTATTTTAGTTTCTATGAGAATCCAATATTTGTAGAAAAACGAAGTGCTCACAATCTGTATTTTCTATCAGTTGACATGGTCTTCCTGTCATTTTTTTTTTTTTTTTTTTTTGAGAGGTTTTTGCTATAGGGCGCGTGCGCTCGCCAGACAGACAGAGAGAGACATAGAGACAGAAAGCAAGAAATCATCCCCCAGGGGGATGGTCACCCCGCAATCCCTTCTCCTCCATTCTCCTCTCGGGATCTTGGGCACGCACGCACACACGCCCGGTGTGAGTTTTAAGCCACTGGGTCCAGGACGCGAACCGCGGTCGACTATGTGGGAGTCCAGCGACATAGCCATTACGCTAACTGCTGGTTCCCTTCCTGTCATTTTTTTAACACTATATTTTTTGTTGTTTTCTGTACATTCTTGTCGCCTTTCTAAATATCAACTGACAGCTTATCATTCAGATGCTGATTGACATAGTATTCAAAAATATGTCTTAGATAAGGTATTTTTGGATTAGCTTGGCATAAAATAGTTCTTTGGCAGTTAACTATCTTCGGAATAAAGATGCCTCCACCCAGATTACATTCACCACAAGCTTGGCATTAATTACATTACATTTAATCTATAAATTAGATTTATATATGAAGCAAAGTTTTTCTTTTTTGTCTGAAATTTTCTGTCAAAGCTTTTTACTAGAATTTGTATATCCCTCAAATATTTTTTTTTTAATTAAAACTTTGTAGTTTTTATAGTTTGTTGTCACCACTGATTCACTGTTTTAGGAAACAGAAGTTATAAATATCTAACTAAAAGCTTTGTTTATTGTACTAGCTTTGAGATAGACAACATTTTCTTCAGAAAAGGTTATAATTATACAATACTTCACTTTGTTTTTCCCTCTAGCTGTTAGCAGGAAATTTAACTTGTCTTTGAGGTCTGTCAAATCAAAACACTAAAACTGTTTGCTTTTTAATTTTTCTTTTTTTTTAATTTAAAGGTCAGCTTGGCTGTCCAACTCATGTCTTATTGTATATTCCCCCCTGGGGAAAAAAAAAAGCTGAAGATAATATCAAGTGACATTTTTAAACTTTGCAAAATACACAGGTATTTTACACAAAATACACAAGTTCCAAATGTTAAAAAATGAACTACTGAAATCAAGAAAAATATTTTGTAGAAACTCAAACATGTATTTACATCTTTTAAATTTAACTAGAGTCTACCGACTTTCAGTTTCCAAAGAAGACTGAATTGAGCCTAATTTCTAAATGAGCACAATTAGCATATTTGTTAATTAAATTCTGTTTGTCTTTTAAATAATTGAATGTGTATATCAGATTCAAGTAAAAACCAATTATGTAAATATATTTAAAAGATATCTGTGTCCATTTTAAATCACTTATGAGACTCAAGCAAACCTTGCAAATTCAAATACATTATTATGTAACACACTAAAATCTGTATAAAGGACACCATGATTATTTTACTAAAGGGACATCATAGTGCAAATGGAAGTGTATAAGACTCCTCCAGTTACTTAATCATGCCTGTTTTATAGTCATCAATAGAGCTGAGGGATAGAGATAAGCTGTCAAATTTACTAGTGTTGTCAAATAAGTACCTTTATTAGTCCTGTTCCAGACCATAACCGTAAAGCATGTGAGTACAAATTTTGGCACATATGCATGTGACTCATTTAAGGTCTGTGTGAAAGAGATGTTACAGGGCAAAATATGCCATATTGCCATAGCAACTGATCCCTGAATTCTTGTCTTTCTTTATCGTTACTACATTCCTAGCTTCTGATTCTCTATTCCATTTCCCACTAAGAAGTGGTACCTGATTTTTTGACACTATATAAAAGTATTGTACTAGTCCCAGCCATTTTTTAAAAACAAGTTTTAAATTTCTTATATTCATATAACTTACAAAAAAGCTGAAAAAAATACAAAAAATCCTGTATACAATTAGAATCCAAATATCCACAATTTTTGTGTGTGTATATATATGTGTTTTACGTGTATACATATATATATATATATATATATATATACACACATATATATATATACACAGACACACACATATGTAGGTATGTATACATATGTGTATATCTATGTGTATATATATACACACACACACACACATATATATTTTACATATGTGTACGTTAGTACTTGTTTATTTTACACTGGTATTTTATGGATTCTATGAGTGATATATTTCCATTTGTTTTTCCAACAGCATTGCATAAATAACCCACAAATATGATATCCCCCATGTATCCTATATACTTCAATTTTCTGAATATCAAGAACATGCTCTTACATAAAGTACCATTATAAAAGTAAGAGATTAAATTTGACGCAATAAAATTCTCTAATTGATGGTCATAATTTAGATTTTGTTCATGTTCCAATTATGTCTTCTATAACTAAATAAAATCCCAAGTTGTGCATTTCACCCACTTGTCATGTCCTTTTGAATCTGAACAGGTTATTATACCATAATCAATGATAGCTGCAATCCTTGAGTCACAGTATATTGATATTGTTGAAGAATAAAGGACAGTTATTTTGTAAAATGCCCCTCAGTTTGGGCTTTACCATTGTGTCCCCATGGTTAGATTATGTGGCTTAGACCAGGATACCACAGGAGTAATGCCGTCGTCTTTGTGCATGACATCAGGTGACATTTGAGGACAATTTTCCCCATTAGTATTAAATATTAATTCAGATATTTTGGTTTAGAGAATTTCCTGAAAAGTTTCTAAATTGCATTTATTAGTTTTCACCTTCATGATTAATAGCGATCATGTTGAGAAAAAATTTGAGACCATATAATTAACTCAAGACGCTCAGCTTTTCACTGCTCATTTTGCCATCTACTGATCCTTCCTACTTGAATCAATTATGATGATTATTGCCATCAGAATAAGATTATTTATTGTACATTCACTGCTTGACATTCTACAGTAAGGAAGAATGGTACTAGTTTTTCTATGTTTTGTTCATTTATTTGCTTGCTGGGTCATTTATTAGTCATTTGGTAATCAAAAGTAAAATATGAAATAATATATATACCTTCTTTGCACTTTTCTTTTCTTTCTTTTTTTTTTTTTTTTTTTTTGGAGGTTTTTGCTATAGGGCACGTGCGCTCGCCAAACAGAGAGAGACAGAGAGACAGAAAGTACGGAATCACCCCCCTGGGGGATGGCCACGCCGCAATTCCTTCTCTTCCATTCTCCTCTTGTGATCTTGGGCACGCACGCACACACGCCCGGTGTGAGTTTTAAGCCACCAGGTCTGGGACGCGAACTGCAATAGATTATATGGGAGTCCAGCGACATAGCCATTAAGCTAACTGCTGGCTCCTATACTTTACTTTTTTAACTTAAAATATATTTAGGAAATCATTCCATGCCTGTTCATTGAGCACTTTACTCTTCTTTTTGACAGTTATATTAGTACCATTGTGAGAAAGTGTTATTTATTCTAGCACTTTCTTATGTATGAATGTATTGATTATTTCCAGTATTTTTCAGATAAAATGCTGCATTTAATTCTGTAACATTTATTTTTTCCCAGACAGAGTAAGTTCCTAGAAGTAATAGATCAATGTGTATGTAACTGTTAGCTACTATGAAAGCCCCTTTTGTAAGGGCCCTTGCTACCATCAGACATGGAGGTTTGAAATTCACACCGGTGCATGTGCGTGCATGCCCAAAATCCCGAAAGAAGAATGGAGAAGGGATTTCAATGTGGTCATCCTCCTGGGGGTGAGGTGATTTCTTGTTTTCTGTTTCTCTGTCTCTCACTCCATCTCTCCAGCAAGCACACACATCCTATAGAAAAAACCTCTCTCAAAAAAAGAGATAGATGTATGGTCTCCCACTGCACTCATAATGTTAAGTCTCAGAAAACATAGTTTTGAATATAAGATATAAAGCATAAAATAGCACATTCTGTACTATTCCATTTATATAAATTATAAAAATATGTCAAGACTAATCTATGCTATTACAAATCAGAATAGCAGTCATCTTTGTCAAATGGTATAGTGACCACGAGGGATAATGATGGGGTTTCTGTGATACTGAGAACACCCTGTTTCAGGATCTCGGGTACTTGTTACATAAACATGTTTAAACTGTGAAAATCTGGTGAGCTATGTAATTACTGTAGATGCAATTTTTGTATGTGTATTTTAATGATTAAGGAAGCAGTGGGTTTAAGATTGACGTAGTAGATATGGCGTTGAATATGTAAGCAAATGAGGAAGATAAAAAGTGACAGGTCTCTTCTTATGAGTAGAATACAGGTTGATTGATGACAGTTGACTACTCTTCTAATTTGGTTCTGCTTCACAATCACATAGAAGAATATTGCTTTCAGGGTTCCATTAATGCAGTTTTAAGATGAGGACGTTTTATTGTATGGTTGCAATCATAGAATCTTACATTGCTTCCTGAGATCAGAAGATTGGGATTACCCAATGCTGTTGTCATCAACCATGGGGAATACCAAAGACTCTCAAACCAAATCATTTATGCTAGCAGGTTCATGCAGAGAAATTACAAGCCTAAGGTAAATAGATCTTTTCTTGGTTATTATTCCTCCTGTTGAAAAATTCAAAAGCCAAGTTATGGTTTTATTTCAAAGTCTTTCACTGAACAGGAAAATAAAAATAAAAGTGGGAAGTTGATTTCCCTTCCTCAGCCCTCATGGAAACATCTGTTGTATTTGTGCACATGTGTACGTGTGTACGTGTGTGTGTGTCTGTATGTGTGTGGGCTCCCAATACTCCCAGTCTTCAATGAATATAGACAGATTCTACTTGATGAAAGGACCCAGATATATCCAGAAACAAGAACATGTGTATCTGTTTTTTTTTTCTTTTTTTTTTTGGAGAGGTTTTCGCTATAGGGCGCGTGAGCTCGCCAGACAGACAGACCGAGAAAGACAGAGAGACAGAAAGCGAGAAATCACCCCCCAGGGGGGATGGTCACGCCACAATCCCTTCTCTTCCATTCTCCTCTCGGGATCTTGGGCATGCACACACACGCGCCCGGCGTGAGTTTTAAGCCACCGGGTCCGGGACGCGAACCGCGGTCGACTACGTGGGAGTCCAGCGACATAGCCATTATGCTAACTGCTGGTTCCCAAGAACATGTGTATCTTCATGAAGCTTAAAACAGACACAAGTGTCCATTACCTGAGTACCACCTTTAGGACTTTTGCCCTAAGAACCATAATAACATATAATTTACCCAACATTTCCGTTTAAATAAGTTATCCATACACATTTCTTAAATATGTGTAAAAAGGCATTTCATATCATCTTAATAGAAAATATTACTTGCCATAACTAAAAGATGGGATAGAATAAATGTTCCATAAAATAAACTGCATAATTAAAGCTTCTGAAACAGTTGGAGTCTCCTTCTGATAAAACAAAAGTGCCAATATTGCAGCAATGTCAAACATGTTGCTTAAAATAAGGATGTTTTCACTGAAAATAAAACCAAAGTTGAATATCCCTCTATTAAGTAGTGGCTCTGAACAAAGCCATAAAGCTGCTCTCCTCCTTCACCGTTGCAGGCCCCACACTTCAGCAGAGCTGAGCTCTAGCACACTCCCCAGGACCCCATGTGCCAGGACTTTTTCCTAGCAGCATGACTTCCAAGATACTGTTTCATTGTGATCTTCGATTTTTGCTTGCCTTTTAGTACCTGGGTTGCTGCCTCTTGAAGATCCACTGCTTAGCCGTTTTGCTCAGCTTCAGTGATTTCTTGGCTCTTCTGGTCCAAGCTTCTTTTCTGCCTCTGTGCCCAGGAGCTGCTGCCCAGTCTTTAGGCTGAAGGTTTGGCCTGATATCTGACACCTACTTTCTGGAACTGAATTCCCCAAAGACACAAGGGGACCAAAGATAGGCTTCCAGATGGATGCATAACACTCACGCTGGTGAGCTATTGTGCCAACAGAGTCCTCCGTCTTGAACGTTTGCAGGCTTTAGTTTTGCTTCTATCTTCCTAGTCCACTGGCCTCAGGAGCAAGGGGAATTCTATACAAAGTGATGATAAAAGAAGGGTCATGTAGAATTCTTAGACGCAGACCAGAATAACAGTAGGTAGCTATCATTTCATGCTTCAGTCTGCCTTTCTCTACGGAGAGGATCAGAATCTGCTCCTCCGGTGTGGAGCCCAAGGCCAGCAGCGCAGGTCAACCACAGTAAGCAGAGAGCTCTGATGCTGGCAACACGCCTGTCAGCCTTACTGAGAGGAATCCAGTCATAGCAAAGGATGACTTAAGGGAAAAAGAAGAAAACAGAATTCTTATTCCCAATCCCAAACTGCTAAGAGAGTAAAGGGCAAGGAAGAAAATACTAGATCGAGTAACATGGATGGTATCACCATGTGAATAGAGCCAATGCTTCCTGAAGCTTGGTCAATTCAAGAATATGCTCACAAGGGATATCAACATGCACAAGTCCTTTGCATAACCCAATGCTTTTACGAATGAATGCTATTAGTTTAGAAATGGCAAATGCATGGGACATGCCTTTCCTATCTAAAATTCCCCAACTCTGTGATTTATTAGACCCTGTTCTCCCACTGTAATTGGAGACCTTCTCATACTGTATCCAAAACTGCATAAATGTAAAGCAGGGTAGAGTCCATTGAAGAAAAGAAAAATACATTCTTCCGAATGTAACACATACAAAGGGACAATTTAGGAAAGAAAAATACTCAAAAGTAGAGCTATAATTAATCCAGTCTATCCCCTAGGCAACAACTGCATAAAGGCTTGAAGAGCCAACATGGAATAGGCATTTCTCACACCGATATTCCTTACTGTTCAACAGCCGGAACTATTAGTGGACTACGCCATGTATCAGGTCTAAGCACTGCTTCACATTTTAAAGGAAAATCACTCACGTTTCCAGAGTATTAAATATATTTATTTTCTCCAGTATTTAACTGAGTTTAATTTACTAAATAACATATCATATGAGAAATAATTCAAAGTCATGAGTTAAGCAGAACAAAATACATTCTAAAACTCCCTTGCACTATACATTATCCCATTACAAAGACAGAGGCTCTCCTGAGTCATCCATATATCTTCCATCACCCATACATTCAGCTGTCCCTATATCTTATACCCTCAAGATTTTCAAAAAATTGTGTGTGTATATATACATACAACCAGGAAATTGTTTAAATACTACTTTTTTTTTAACCTTAAAATTTCTCTGATCCCAAGTGGTTACATATTCATCATTAGGCCAGTTTTATTGTAGACTTTTTATTTCCTAAAGTCCAAATCCATTGGTAACAAGAGGAAAAAGAGGGGGTGCTTCACTGGTTAAAATGTCTGGAGTTGGGAAAAATAGACATAAGTCATATAAGCCAGTGAGACTTGGGCTAGTTCTCTGACGGTGTCCTTACAGTCAGTGGAGATATTCTCTGGGGCCAGCCAGTGGCATGGTGGGTGGGCTGTTGAATCTTCACATGGTTAACTGAGTGGTTTGAGTACTGGTCCTGCCATCTTGAAAATCAGGCCAGGCATGTATATATGTGTGCCCAAAATCCCAAGAAAAGAATCAAGAAGTGATTGTGGTGTGGCCATCCTCCCTGGGGGTAGGAGGAGTTTTCTCACTTTCCCAATCTTTCTCTCTGGTGAGTACATGTGCCCTATAAGAATTATTTTAAAAAATTAAAGCATAAAAAGATATTCTCTGGAGACAGGGTAGCTTGGTGGACCATGAGCCCCGTACACAATCCGTACTTGAGCCAAAAGCACAAGATTCTTCACTGCCCAAATGAGACCATAACACAGACTGGTAAGGACCCTGGAGGTCACCTCATAGCCAACTCAAAGATAACCACGCACTGCCCATGAACAGAGCACCTCTCTAACACTTGGGTATAGCTCCTAGAAATAAGAAAGCACAGATGAACACTGAGACTAAATTTTCCACAAGTTCCCATGAAATCAGGGTTTAGAGTTGAAATTAAACTGATTTTTGGAAAATTAAAAAATGCTGTCAGAAGGTCACTAGTCCTATACAATATACACAGGGTGTACTAAGAATTTCACTCTATTTAGCATATTTTTCCATTTATTTATTTAATCAGTTTGTGCTGAAAGTCCATTGTGTGGAAATCATTGCTAAGCGCAAAGCAAAAAGAAAATTGTGGGCAATTCCACTATTCTAAAAATATTTTCAGTTCAATAAACAATAATAATAATAAAAACTAGTGATAGATAATTTTAGTGGTCAAACTGTAGCTGATTTTATATTTATGCAGTAATTAAATCAACTTTGTATTAGCTTAACCTTTGGGCAATTTATAACTTCAGTATAAAACAAAGGTCTCAGGCTAGGCACAGTGGTATGGCCAAGACATAGCCCTCCATGGGGCCATGTGGAAAGGTCCCATTTCACATCCTTGGCTTTGCCTGTAGTGCGAGGTAGACCAGAAGGTACTCTTGACTCTAGCTAGCTGAGGCCGGGTTATGGTGTGAGAACTCTGTGTGGGTTATCTGTCTGTTGGTCTCTTTCTCTTCACCTCATGGGAGACATAAATCTTTAAAAAGTGTCTTAATTTAGTATATGTCATACAAATACCTTGTTCAACTAAAGGGTGCTATTTATGTGGCATGGCAGAGCCTACGACCTTTTTTTTTTCTTTCCTGGAAAAATTATATTGGCAGGGCATCTTTATTTCTAAATCTCAACTAGATTATTTTCTTCAAGTATAAGTCTTGATGCTCAGATTTTCCCATCTTAAAACAAAAGACAGCCACCACAACAAAAAATCCCAAAACTCTCTGGGCCAATAAGTGGTGTGGTAGTTAAGGTGCTGGATCCCACATGACTACCTCAGCAGTTTGAGTCCTGGACCCAACAGCTTGAAAAACACACTGGGCATGTGTACATGCATGCCTAAAATCCCAAAAGGAGAATGGAGGAAAGGAGATTATGGCATGGCCATTCCCACTGGGGAATGATTTCTCACTTTCTCTCCCTGTCTCTCTCTAGCAAGTGCACTCACTGTATAGAAAAAAATAATAATAATAAAAATAAATAAAAACATAAAATCCTCTTTCCTCAAGGCCACATCACCTTTCAACCACACTAATCTCTCTTTTTTCATTTTCCATTTTAGTATCATTTTTATCATCAGTGACTCCATTTTCATACCTCTCCTCAGTTTTCAGCTCACTGGAATGCGGCTTCTCTTTCCTTCACACTAGTAGAATGTCATCATTGTTTTAGGTCCCACCAAATCCAGTCAATCCCTATGTTCTTCTCACTTGAACTTTGTTATGAGCTTTTATTCCTTTTTGCTTTTTGATTTCCCCTTCTTTGGCCTGCAGCTTTTCATTTACTAGAACATCCTGATTTTCCTTTGAGCCTTGTAACTGCTTTTCTCAATTTTTGTTGCAAAACTATCCACTTGTGGTTATGTTGGAGTCCTGAAAGAATTCAAAGTCCTAGACCTTCTTTACTCATCACCCCCACTCTATGTATTTCAAAGAAAATTGTAGTTATGTTTATAACTGCGATACTTACCAAATACCCCCAAAACATGTATTTGTATCTCCACTCTGACTTCTAGCACTGCATACTCAAGTGACCTACCAATAAGCTCACTTAGAAGTCTCACTACTTTATAACTACCATAAAATTTAACTCTTGACAGTCCCTCCCATACAGTATATAAAAATCATGTCCTTGATCATAGTTCTCCTATTTTGCTTATTATTAATTTTCTTTTTTCTTTTTTTTTTTTAAGAGGTTTTTGCTATAGGGCGAGTGTGCTCGCCAGACAGACAGAGAGAGACAGAGAGACAGAAAGCGAGAAATCACCCCCAAGGGGGGATGGCCACGCCGCAATCCCTTATCCTCCATTCTCCTCTAGGGATCTTGGGCATGCACACACGGGCCTGGCGTGAGTTTTAAGACACTGGGTCCGGGATGCAAATCGTTGTCGACTACATAGGAATCCAGCGACATAGCCATTAGGCTAACTGCTGGTCCCAGCCATTAATTTTCTTTTTAATCATTTCAGCAAGGCACAAGACTTGAAGTAACTGTAAAAAAACCTGCCTTACCTTCTCCAGATCCAACACGCTCTATATTCTAAAAATTTTACCTCGCAAAGGTTGCTTGAGTTCATTATTTCTCTCCCTGTTTACAACACCAGTTAATACAAGCTAGAGTCACCTCTCATTCACAGGACAAGATTCGCCTTCTAAATGGTTTTCTACAATCTCCTCTTGACATTCTCTAATCTCTTCTTTACCCTGCAGCTAGAAAGACATATTCAAAATACAAATTAGATTCTTTTACTCCCTACTAAGTCTGCTCGCTGGATTTCTATGATGCTTGGATTGAAAACAATATCCATAGGATGCTTTGTCTGGAATCGATCCTGCTTACCATTCTTAGCACTGGAGCCTTGACTTGTTCCCCTGACTCTCTGCCTCTTCATTTTGATCATAGTTCAGGTTCTTGACAGACCCTGTCTTTGCCAGCCCTGGGACCTGTATGTGCTCCTCCTGTTCCCAAACTCTTGATGCTGAGTTCACTCCTATTTTGTTCTTCGAATATCCGCTTGAGTGTGACGTTTTCCAAAAGTGTCTAACACCATCTGCATTCACTTTGTGGGCTACGTCTAAGATCCTCCTTTTTTGACTCTAAGTGTCTTGGCAGCATGGACTGGTTCTGGTTTGGCTCACACATGTACATCCAGTGACCAGCAAATTGTCTGACATGCAGCAAAGACTCAATATGTGTTGACTGAATAAATTAATAAATAATTATAACTGATTAGTTATCCAATTATTTCCTTACAACAAATCTAAAAGCAGATTGCCATTTTACGGACTTGACATGTTTTAGGAAGTTTAGCAAATTCACCGCCACCTCGTCCCAGTAAAGACTGAGAGCTCCTTTTGTACAGCCCAATGACTATTCTGGAATTATCGTTAATTATTTTAAAAAGCGTTAAGAAGAAAATTTTATGCATACATCTTTAACTATTTATAATGTAGAATACAGAATTATATCTTTTCCAACTGTGGATTTTCTCTTCTGGATTATCTGTTTTTTTCTTCTTTTTGATTTGTGATTACTTATGGGCATAAGAGAAGCCTATTATGTGGGGAAATTTAAAGGGGTTCTTTTCTGAATCATTCTTGTTTTTCAATGACATGTGTTATTCAAAAAAAAGTCCAAGGTATTCTGTGTGTGTTATTCCCTTTCATTCATCGAGAGGTCTCCTTTAAGTATATATGATTATTAATCATTTCTCGTAAATAAAGTAAACTTAGAATCAAAGGAGAAAGAATTGGTAAATTATTAAATTATAATGCTAATATAGATTTCCAGGAGTGAGTCAGCTTGTCTTTCCTCCTATCTGTTACATTAAAAAAGGAACAAGAAAAGAAAGAAACCTATCCCTAGGGAAAAGGAATCTGCAGCCTCCCTCAGTAACTTATTTCAGTTTATAACCACTCCTTGTAAACTTGTCAAGTTCTAGTTTTACATTCTACCTCACCTCACAAATAAAAAATTGTTAAAAGGGTTTGGGCTGCTTGTTCCACTTTTCATCAGTACATGAAGCAAAAACAGTTCCTACTTTGATATGCATTCTTCTTATGGGGTGTAGATAGTTGAATAGCAAAAAATGCAAAGGCATGCTATTGTTTCACACAAATCAGGCCCTGTATTAAAAGAAATCAGATCTCTGGTCAAAAAGAAGATCTGCATTCTTAATTCAAGTCTGGAACTAAGCCGTTTTAGCTTTCTTACAGTTTACAAACTCCTGCAATTCATTTGTTTTCTATATTTCTTCTCCAAGTTTTCAGATCCAAAGAAATAGCTTTAGAACATTCTTACAACTGCTAGAGCAATGGAATCACCTCACTACTTGTTGAAAATATAAATTCCTGGGCATCCTTTCCCAAGACAATTTGAATCAGAATCCAAGAGAAGAGATTTCCAGGTGTCTCTTATGTCTTATTTCCACGGAAGAAGTCCTGAGATGTACTGAAGTGAAGGTTGCGTAAAGGAGCCCTGATTGTTACGGTCACCACCCATCACTATACACGGCTTGGATCTGGAGTGGAGTTCAACCCCGGCTTGGATACCTACTACTATCCTTAGAAACAGCTTCACAACTTTTACAAATACCAGGGTGGAAAAGATTAGGAGAGTAAGAGCAGGAGTAGACAGCAAGTCAGAACAATATATATTTCATAGATACATAAGATTTTTTAAATGTTAGTTGGATGCTAGTCTTGCACTGTTTAATTTATGGCAACTTAGTGAGACAAGGCAAAGAAAGATTAAAGAACAGATCATTAGAGATCGTGTTTATTTGTAATAGAAATCAACTAACAAAAAAACTGGAATAGAAACCTTATTTCTTCCTCTGCTTTTGCTTTTCTATCTCCTTACACCTGAAACATTTGATTATTTTCATATGAACACAAGTCACTGGAAATTAACATTGATTTTATCCTCACTTGCTGTCACATCTATTTAGTTATAAAGGGGCAGAACCAGCTCTACGAGGAACATTTGCTTGGAATTAACATCTATCGTAGACTGTGGTGGGAATGAGGAGGCATTGAAGAGACACACATGGAAGTGTGAATCTAGAATCTCCTGTTTTCACTGGTAGATGATCTTTTCTTTTGCTAGAAGACATGTACACTCACCAGAGAGAGACAGAGAGACAATGACGACACAGGAGAAAACACCCTCGCCCACAGGGAATAATCACACCACATTCCCACCTCCTCTGTCTCTCTCTTCTTTAGGGATTTGGGGTACACACGCACATGCACCCACACGTGTCTCAAGCCACCAGGTATGGGATTTGAACTGCATAGTTGGCCATATGGAATCCAGTTACCTTAAATACCAGGCTGTGGAGCTGGTCCTAAAGACAATCATATAAAGACTTAGTTAACAAATAAATTTTTAAAACAATCTATTGGGACCAGCAGTTAACATAATGGCTATGTCGCTGGACTCCCACGTAGTTGACCGTCATTCGTGTCCTGGACTCAGTGGCTTAAAACTCACGCCAGGCACGTGTGCGTGTGTGCCCAAGATCCCGAGAGGAGAATGGAGGAGAAGGGATTGTGGTGTGGCCATCCCCCCTGGGGGGTAATTTCTCACTTTCTGTCTCTCTGTCCTCTCTCTGTCTGACGAGCACACCCGCCCTATAGCAAAAACCTCTAAAAGAATATATATATTTTTTTCTAGATATAATTTACACCACGGTTCTTGTAATTTAATTTTCATACTTTTTAATCCAAAGCTATGTATTTTAAAATAGTATGAAGAGTAAATGGAATTACACCATGTTTAGAATTGGTGGGTTATGTGTGGTTGGTAGTAGAATTCTTCTTTTCACCTGTACAAATCCCCCATCCAGTCTCAAAGTTATAACAGAAAGCAAGACCTTCCCACTTGATTAGTCCAAGCAGGCACAGGAACACCATCTGGAAGCTGGGAGGCTGGTGGTGTGAGCTCCACAATCACAATAACCCTCAGTCTTGCTGATCTCACTGCTGGTATCATGATGGCATATCTGGGATGAAAGTCTCTGTGATCCATGAAGGGATGAAACCGAGGCATGTCCTTGGCAAAGCTAGGCCACCCTTCTCTCTCCAGAAAGCTTCATTATGTGTGCAATAAGCCTCCTAATCCCCCTTTGGTACCTGTGTGGTATAATGTATTAGTCTTGACAGCTAAATCTAATTTTGGGAGTGAAGGTTCAATCTACCTCTGCAAGGTGACACAGCCATTGGCACCTTGAAAGGGGTGCTTAGGCAATGACTACTGTCAGGAGGGTTTTTTTTCTTCATGCTTGACTTGCTGACTAGCTCTGCTGCTTGCTGGTAGCATGCTCTTGAGTAGAATTGCTGCCTCCTGGCAAGTTTGCACTTTGATCTGTGCTAGTTTATGCTGCATTTCCTGAGTTCTACTGGGCTTCTGCTACAGATGCATCCTAAATCAGAAGTTATAATTGGTGTTTGGAGACAAGAGTATGGGATTGAAACCCTCTTTAAAGTTTCTCTGGGTCATGTGACTCATCTGTGTGTCTCAGATTGAATAACGAATGTTCCCTTTAACATAACTTCTGACTACTGCTAGGCTCAGAGGAACAACTCTTACCCTGTAACTGTTGGTTGTATGTCTCAAAGAGGCATTGCTGCCCCATTCTTTAGTGTGCTCATGGGAAAGAGTGATGTGCTGCACAGTATGCAAGCTCATTAGGTGTTTGCTCCTGTGGTGGGAAGGCAGTTCTTATGTGACATTCCGAAGCCACACTCCTAAAAGCAGCTGGCTCACCAGGACCCTACAACATAAATTTGCTGTTCCTGATGACTATGCATACTTTACTGAAACAAGAATCCTCCTTTTCAAGGTTATAGAAAAAAACATCCATGGCAAAATTAAGGTTTCAATTCAAGTGCAATATAACCCTGGCTTTTAAAACCCTATGAAGTACTCATTGCTGAAGTTTTAAGTTACCTGGAAGATGAAATTTATAAATATGAGTAACAAGGGACAAAGAACCTTGTTCCTTACTAGGTGCAAGAATAAGCAAAAACAGCAGCAGGTCCACGGCTTGACTCAATTGCAAAGCTAAGTTTAGTAAAATAATTCATCTAACACAAAGATAAAAAGACACTGATTAGAGTCTGTGGTGCATTACATAGGCTTCAAATGAACTTTCAGACAGCTCAAGTGCACTTATTGGCAAGTCTTCACTACCTTAATCAATACTAGGGTTTAAATAGCAGTTTTACCTGTGAGTCCAACTAAATTTAAATAAGATACCCTTTCATTTTAGGGATTTACTGCATATAAAATAGAAGATAGATAGGTATGGTTCACGTAACTATTAGAACAAGTGCCTTCCATAAATTTCTCGTAACCATGGCATCCACTGCTTTAAAACATCCTACAGTGGGCGCAAATACTCTAACTCAATGAGAAGTCAGTTAAAATCAATGAAGACTTTTGCACTTAAAATGGATTGTAAAAAGGGGACTCCCCCCCACCATGGAATTTTTCCCTGGGTAAAATATTTCATACAAAACAATAGATATTAAATGGGCCCTTCAAGAACTGAAATTCATTATACAAGATCCATTTAGATAAGGAGTGGTTATCTTCAGTTTTCTCCATTTAATAACCCAACTCGGTCTGTTCTTGCAGAACATAAAAATGAATGGTGCTTCCTGGTGAATTTCTGAAACATTAATCTTGTGGCCCCACCCACTAAGACCCCATTCCCATTATTATTGAAAGTATTGATGTCAAGCAATCAACAACAGCTAGGTGCATTGCAGCCACAAGTTTGGCTAATAACCTCTATTTAGTGCTTATTTCAACATCTCTTTAGCTCAATTTGCCTTCCTCTTGGAAAGTATATTTATGCAGTGTTTCCATAGCCCTACCGACACACACAAGCTTTGCAGTACAGACTTTAACTACACTTAACTTTCTCTAAGGGCACAGGTATGACATCACACTGAAGACATCCTTCTAGGAGAAATACATGTAATACAGTCATTTAGGATATAACACAAAGAAACTCATGAAAAGGTGATCTGTCATTGTCTCATGCATTGTACAAAAGACTACTGCTTCAATTAAATTTCTGAAAATTATTTTATAAATCAAAGGTTGCTCCACTCATGACACTGTCAAGAAATGGTTAATGACCCTCTCAGCTCTCACAAAATTAAAACATCTTTAGCACTCTTTAGATTCTAGTGGTAACATATTTCTCAATTATGAATTTCGTTTCAGCCTATTTACACTGTTACTTGAAAATTGGCTCCCTTGGAATGATGCCCTCTACCAACATAAGGTTCTAAAATGTATCCATTGCAATATGAAGCACTCCTTTTAGAGCACCCTAAAGTCTTCTTTCCTATAGAGGCTTTAGTAAGATCATTTATATACCCTGGAGTTTCTGGGCTACTTGTGACAGTCACTGATTGTCATAAAACTTCCTCAGTTCCATTTTATATGTCACTCAATTGGCAGTTGCTGGTCGCTACTGAAAGGTCCTGGAAACATGTGCTCACGAACCCTGAGACATGATTCTCTCACCCACCTGCCCATGTGCTTTGAATCATACAAGTCTGGCATGGTCACCTCCCTGAAGCATAAAGCCAACGCTGCCTCTGCAGACTTGGACTGTATAAAGAAAAGCATGGTACTTGGGAGGATGGTACTTTATCCCCCAAACTCATAAGTTGGAAACTTAATCCTCAATGCAAAAGTGTTGGAAGATGGGACCTCTAAGGAGCTGTTTAAGTCACAAGGGCTCTGCCTCGTGAACAAATTAATGCAATATAAAAAATGCTTCTAGGAGTCAGTTCTCTCTCCTTGGCTCTTGGGCTACATTAGAACACAGAATTCATTCTCCCTTGCTCTTCATCTTTCCACCTGTGGAGACACAGCAGAAAAACCCATGACACATGCCAGCACCTTGATCTTGGGCTTTCCAGCCTCCATAACTCTCTTTCTCATAAATTACCCAGTCTCAGGTATTCTGTTGTAGCAGCAAAAAAAGGACTGAAACAAGTAACTACTATTTTTCAAACATTGTCAGATGCTGTGGTACTGGAAGATGAGGTCATACCTTTTCTCCTCCCCTTAGTTACATAGTTCAAAGGGAATTCCTATAATTTACAAACCACTGTGCACTGCCACCATACACTGGAGAGCGCTTCCTGGGTGATGTTGCTCTTTGTCCTTTGACCTGTATGTGCCTGATCCAGCACGAAACCCAAGGGTCAGCATAGCTGACGAAACATCAGTCAGTCACTTTAGTGCTGGATAGCCTGGCCAAAAATTAGCCCCATCTGCACAGACCCTCGGGATATTGTCAATGATCTGACTATCTCGTCTGGCCAATAGCAGCAACAATAATTTCTTATCTAAGCTTGTCCTCAAAAGAGCAAAAATCACACGCCTCTCAGCTAACGTAAATATAAATGAAGGTCACGCATGTTCTTTCATACAGAAAACCACTTTACAAAAGACAATACAAAACCCACAGTGAGGGGCCCATGAATGAAACACTCAATGGATAGTTCTCCTCACTTACAGCCCCCAGGATACAAACATCAGAGGGTGTCACAATGGCTCCCTTAAGCACGCTCAAATTTAATTAAATGAACTATGGCATACTTTAGTCATCAAACACTGTGAACTGCAGTAGTCTGTAACAATCTTGAGTTGTACTAACCTGACTCCATATTTTATTTTTGACGGCTGACTTTAGGGCTCCACTCCTTCCCATTATTCCCTACATAGAAAGTTTGGATGTTCCTTCCTTTGGCATTGCTGAAAAGGACAAACCATACAGGTGTCAGAACACATGCAGATTCCTCACCCTGCTCCAGCTTCTAACCACCATCAAACCTCAAGCCAGACTTTTCCCTGCCTTCTCATACCATTGGGCCGGCTTTGGAGCCTGCTGCTCTCTTCCATGTTAGTCTCACTGCTCATGAAAATACTGAAAACCTCATTATTATGTGAGTAATAATGCTTCTCACATGTTGTATCAACAGCCTCACTATCTGAGCTGATTTTGGGTGAGGGAAATTCATCTTGCTTATGTGGAGTAATCATGATACTTATTCTTGGTTTTATTACTGTCGTTCTTGTAGAAACCAAATAATACCAAATTTGCTGTCTTAACATTTTTAAGTTTATGATTTCATAGTCTTAAGTATATTTACACTGTTGTGAAGCAGATCTCCAGAAACTTTTCCTCTTAAAAGATAAAACTCTAGATCCATTAAACAACCACTCACTTTTTCTTCTCCCTCTATCTGTGGTAACCCTCATTCTATTGTGTGTTTATATGAATTTGACTACTTTAGACAACCTTAGATATGTGGAATCATATACTATTTGTGTTTTTGTGACAGACTTATTTCACTTAGCATAATGTCCTCAAGTCTTACCTATGTTTTAGCCTATGTCAGCCTTTCCTTCATTATTATGGCTGAGTAATATCCCATAGCGTATATCTACCCCATAATATTTAATTATTTATCTATTCATCTGCTAATAGACAATTGGAAGATTAGTTTTCTGTCATAATTAGTGCTACAATGAACACGTTGTGCAAAGCTCCTGATTTTAATTTATATATATATATATATATATATATATATATATATATATATAGTTAGAAATTGGGCTGCTGGATCATCTTGCTAGTTCAACTTTTAAATTTTTGAGAGATCTCAATACTGTTATTTATGTATTTATTTATTGTATAACAATTGAACATTTATTTATTGTATAACAGTTGAACAGTTGCAGTATTTTACAATCTTACCAGTAATTGACAAGGGCAATTTTAATTATTCCATATCCTCACCAGCAGTTCTTTTTTTTTTTTTTTTTTTTTTTTTTTTTTTAGTTTTTGTATTTTGATAACTGCCATCCTAATGGATCTGAAGTGACCTTATTATGGTTTCAGTACACATTTCTCTGAAGACTAGTGATGTTAAACTTTCCTTTATATGCTGGTTGACCATTTGTGTATCATCTGGATACCCAGGAAGTCCCTGTTTTGAGAACTCCTCCCTGCTTTATTTTGTTCAGTTATGTTTATCCTTCTAGTACCACAGCTGATGTACCATTGGTGACTTTCCTTCTTAGTCTCATTGCTCATGCAAATATTGAAGATCTATTTTATTTTTCCCTAGTGTAAAGCTTAAATGAATAACACACACCTTCAGCTCACTTACCACTGTGTCTGGCACATGGTGTATGGTCCCTAAATATTCTTGAATTTCTGACTTGATTGTATGAGTCTAGTGTTCTTTGCTATTTACTCAACTGGAGGCAGAGTCTTCACAAAGACATTAATAAAATCATTTCAAATCAATTACTATCATTGACTTCCCCTGTGAGCATTTTTATTATTGGTCCCAGAATGAGAATAATAGTATTTTGATAGCGTTAATTTTAGTTTAGTACTTACTATTTTTCAAAAACTATATTAAGTGATATATTTGTTATCAATGGTTCTAAAAGAAAAGTACTATATCATGTCTTGATTGCAAAAGAGAAATGAAGCTTCAGAGAGCAACCAGTTTGTCTGAAAGTAGACAGCTCCTGTGCAGTGGAGTAGTGTATTGTGTTAGAAAATCTAACTTCAGCATCCTATTGTGTTGTAAAGGAGGCAGGAAGATGGACCAGAAGAAATCTATGTTTTCCTGAACTAGGCATGGGGCTGTGCTATTATTCCAAAGCTGACAGGAAACAAGTGAATTCAGTGTTTGTAATGCACTTAAGGGCCAGAATTATAAGCTTCCCTGGAAGCTTACCAGAAAATAAGTTTTATACATCTCTTTTAAGGCAAAAACTAAATGCATGCATTGTTTCACCATTAACTCAGCCATTGAACAGACATATGTAAATTAACATTCTCAAGAGGGTACTTCTTAAACCATGAGTTAAAGACTTCGTGGTTTGTATGTGAATTATAATAATCTGTTGTTCCTTTGCTTATGTTAGATGTGATGGCTCTGAGGCAAATTATGACTGTTGCTACTTTATATATCAATTCAATAAAAATGTACTCAATTATGAAAATGCTAATTCTCCAGGGAAGGGAAGGGAAGAATGTATGATTCATAGGTCAGATTTGGCTCATTGCTTAATTTCTTCAAGTGCTAAATACTATAACCTTTTTAATTAGTGCATTTTGTGTGTGCTATTGCTATCCATTGAAACTTGTTGATGGACTTTATGTGAAGCAATGATATTTGTTCATTGATTCAATCATTTACTTATCCATCCATCTATGGTGCATAGAAATATGTGTCTACAAGCTGGTTTAAAATATTATATAATATTAAAACACATATGATGCATGCCAATTATAATAGGAATTGTGATCAAAGTCTAATTAGATGGAGGAACACCAAAGTTGTATTATGCATCTGGAATGGAATAAATTATTTGTCATAGTTGAGCATAAAATTTATCAGTCCATTTTTGGGAAGCCAGGTTAAAGAAGAAACATTTTATATCTTAATAAAACCAATGACTGAGAAAAGAAACGAATGGCCTCCTGTGGAGACTCCCCCCCACAACGTAATTTAGGAAATTTATCATATAAGTTATTTATTAAGGGACATTGTCTTTTGAAAATTGTATATATTTAAGTTGTATGATCTGATGTTTTGATACACATATATATAACGAACTGGTCACTATAGTCAAACAAGTTAATATATCCATCATCTCACGTAGGCTACATTTATTTTTTGTGTGTGTGGCAAGATGATCTATCATACAATATTATTTACCATAGTCTTCATTAGCTCTCTAGAATAATAAGCCTAGAGATCTATAATGCTGCTCTCTTTGATCTACTTATCCCCATTTCCTCACTCTCTTGGTCCCTGGCAACCATTATTCTACCCTCTATTCCTAGTATTTGACTTTTTGTTGGTTTGTTTTGAAGATTCCACATGGAAGTGAGATCCTGTCCTTTTTTTGTGTGTGCGTCTGACTTATTTCACTTAGCATAATGTCTTCCAGGTTCACCCATGTTGTCATAAAAGGCAGGATCACATTTTTTTAAAAAACTAAATATCGCATTGTGTGTGTTCTGTGTGTGCAGTGTGTTTGTGTATAGGGATATATATATATACACACACACACACAATTTATTTATTCATTCATTCATTGATGGACACTTAGGTTGTTTTCATATCTTTTACATTTAAAAAAGTAATTTAGAAAGATTTTATATAAATCCTTTCATGGTGAGTGACGTGATGATATTGGTATATGTATAACTTGTGTACTGATTATTACCATCAGGTAAGTTAGTACTCCTTTCACCACTATGCTGAACATTACATCACCAAAATTGTAAATATTGAAACTGAAGGTTTGAACCCTTTGGTAAACATCTCCTCAGTCCCAAGCAGTCACCATTCTATATTCTCTTTCTATCAGCATGATTATTGTAGATTCAATATAAAAATGACATTATATGGCATTTGTGTTTTAGTGCCCACCTGTCTTCATAAAGTTTTTGTAATGTTCATGCTGCCAACAATGGCAAGATTTCTTATTTTTATGCTTAATGGTATTCCATTGTATATATACATACTGCATTTTTTTATTTTTTGGAAAGGTTTTTGCTATAGAGCACGTGCGCTCACCAGACAGACAGAGAGAAACAGAGAGACAGAAAGTGAGAAATCACCCCCCAGGGGAGATGGCCACGTCGCAATCCCTTCTCCTCCATTCTCCTCTTGGGATCTTGGGCATGCACGCAAACGCGCCTGGCATGAGTTTAAGCCACCAGGTCCAGGACTCGAACTGCGGTCAGCTACGTGGGTGTTCAGTGACATAGCCATTACGCTAGCTGCTGGTCCCCCCATAACACATTTTTTTTTTTTTTTTTTGGAGAGGTTTTTGCTATAAGGCGTGTGCGCTCGCCAGACAGACAGAGAGAGACATAGAGACAGAAAGCAAGAAATCACCCCCCAGGGGCGATGGTCACGCCACAATCCTTTCTCCTCCATTCTCCTCTTGGGATCTTGGGCACACACGCACACGCGCCTGGCGTGAGTTTTAAGCCACCGGATCCAGGACGCAAACCGCGGTCGACTACGTGGGAGTCCAGTGACATAGCCATTATGCTAACTGCTGGTTCCCCATACCACATTTTTTAATGATTTATTTATCAATGAATATGTAGGTTGTCTTTATATCACAGCAATTGTGAACCATGCTGTGCTGTAATGAACTCTACAAGGTGTCTGTGTCTCTACAAGTGCTGGTTTTATTTACTTTGAGGATATACACAGAAGAAAAACCACTTGGTTCTATGATGGCTCTAATCTAAATTTTCTAGGGTACTTCTATATTATTTTCCATATGGCTTGCTAATTTACTTCCTCTTCAACATCGCAAAATATTCTCTTTTCTCCAAATCTTGTCCAACACTTGTTGTCTCTTGTAATTATTTTTGAGTTGGGGAGAAGTGTGCTTGCCAGAGAGAGACAGAGAGAAACAAGGAAAGGAAAGAAAGCACCTCTCATGGGGAATAGTCATGCCGTAATCTCTCTTTTCCCTCTCTTCCTCCTTTTGGGTTTTCGAGCATGCACACACACATGCCCAATATGTCTCTCAAGACTCCAGGTCTGGGACTTGAATCATGTGGTTAGCCATGTGGGATATGGCTTTCCCAGTCATCAGGTCATGAAGCTGAACCTCTTTTGTCATTTTGATAATAGTCATCTGACAGACATAAGGTGTTATCCAATAGTGTTTTTGATTTGCATTTCCTCATGTAATTGAGTTAAACACCATTTTATATATGTGTTGGCTATTTTTATGTCTTTGAAAATATGTCTACTTTAGTCCTTTGCTCGTTTTTAAATCAGGTACTTGTGTATTTGCATTGATTTGTGTGAATGACTTAAATATTTTAGGGGGAAAATAAGAGTATGGAAAGCAACTGTAGATACCAGAGATAGTATGGGAGGAACATGGGAAATGGCAGAGAGTGAGAGATGGAGGGCGGGGAGGAAATATATGTACATATAAGAAACAAGACATGGACAATTTATTAGTTGATGATAACATGTATGACTAAGTCACTATATAGTGTATTCTGGATGGGAAACTGCATTTTATATGCTGTGATAATGTTCAGTGAATGAATGTAAAATAAATAAATTAATAAAAATAAAAAAAGAATATACCTGTTGTGCATCCGATGACTGATGCTGAGAGAGTTTAAATGATGAGCATGAGGAAGCAGTGATCATGATCACAGGTGGATAAATCCTTGAGAAGATATAGTTAAAATATTTGTCGTCAACTAATTGGTCTCCCTAACATGGTCCATTTATCCATCCATAAAAGGTTATGGCAGTAAACTCAACTAAAACCTGATTAGACAGAAACATGTTTAATGAGGGAGATAAAGTTGAAATCTCTCTTTAAAGTCAACATATTGAAGTTCTACTTTACAACCCGAGAATCCTGTTTTTTTCTTTGTTTCATTTTGTTTGCTTTTATTTTAGGTTTTTTTTTTTTTTTTTTTTTTTTTTTTTTTTTTTTCTCTTAGGTCCATGTGCTTAACAGAGAGAAAAAGTGAGAAATTTCCAACCTAATGAAGATGTTAATACTAGCATGAACCGTTGTCTTAGATTCCAAAAACCAGACATAAAGAGCTTTTATTAGAAATGCACTGAACATTATTTTTGTCTTTGTTTTTTTTTTTTTTTTAATTGAGAGGTTTTTGCTATAGGGTGCATGTGCTCACCAGAAAGACAGAGAGACAGAAAGTGAGAAATCACTCCCTGGAGGGGAATGGCCACACCACAGTCCCTTCTCATCCATTCTCCTCTTGGGATCTTGGGCAGACACATATGCACCCGGCTTGAGTTGAAGCCACTGAGTCCAGGATTCAAACTGTGGTCACCTACATTGAAGTCCAGTAACTTAGCCATTACACCATCTGCTGGTCCCAGAAATGCACTGAAATTGTTGAAGGACATTTTCAGATGTCTCAAATTAGTAAACTAGTAGAATAGGGAATGTCTTTTTTATTTTTTCTTCAATAAAGGTGTTAGCAATTATGAAATGCTTTGGACTTAATGCAAAAAGAAATACAAAAGTGATTTAATGTTATCTCTTATGGTCGCCCATTTTATGCATGTTCTAACACATGCCAATTTAATAGATCTATTCTCAAGAAACAGTACACTGCTTTACGTTCTATCTCAGTCTGCCTGTTATTCGTATATAGAAATGCTATCGATTTCTGTATATTGATTTTATATCCTGCAACTTTACTGAATTCATGTATTACTTCCAGTAGTTTTTCCATGGAGACCATTGGGTCTTCTATGTATACAATCATGTCATCTGCAAATAGAGAGAGTTTCACCTCTTCTTTTCCTATTCGAATGCCCTTTATTTTTTCCTCTTTTCTGATTGCGTTGGCGAGGACTTCCAGTACTATATTGAAAAGGAGAGGAGAAAGTGGGCATCCTTGTCTTGTTCCTGTGTTTAGTGGGAAAGCTTTCAGCTTTTCTCCATTCAGGATGATGTTCGCTATGGGTTTTTCATAGATGGCTTTTATTGTATTGAGAAATGGCCCTTCTATGCCGATTTTGCTAAGAGTCTTGATCATGAAAGGATGTTGTATCTTATCAAATGCTTTTTCTGCGTCAATCGATATGACCATATGGTTTTTGTCTTTCTTCCTATTAATATGGTGTATTACATTTATGGTTTTGCGTATGTTGAACCAACCTTGCATTCCTGGAATAAAGCCTACCTGATCATGGTGTATGATCTTCTGTATAAGTTGTTGAATACGATCTGCTAGTATCTTGTTGAGAATCTTTGAGTCTATGTTCATCAGAGATATTGGTCTATAGTTTTCCTTCCTTGTCCTGTCCTTATCTGTTTTGAGGATGAGGGTGACAGAGGCTTCATAGAATGAATTAGGGAGAGATTCACCCTTTTGGATCTTTAGAAATAATATTAAAAGATGGGAGAAGGAGATGAAGAAAACACTCTCTAAAGATGACATACGAATGGCCAAAAGGCATATGAAAAAATGTTCAACCTCCCTCATCGTAAGGGAAATGCAGATAAAAACAACAATGAGGTACCACCTAACCCCAGTCAGATTGTCTAATATTAAAAAAACAAAAAATGATAAGTGTTGGCGGGGGTGTGGTGAAAGGGGAACTCTTTTACACTGCTGGTGGGAATGTAGATTGGTCCAACCACTGTGGAGAATAATTTGGAGATTCCTCAAAAATCTACAGATAGATCTGCCATATGATCCAGAGATCCCACTCCTCGGTATCTACCCAAAGGACAGAAGAATCCTTCATTGGAAAAGTGCTTGCACATCGATGTTTATTGCGGCACTATTCACAATTGCTAAGTCATGGAACCAACCCAGATGCCCCCGTATGGAGGAATGGATTGAAAAACTGTGGCACATATACTCTATGGAATACTACTCAGCCATAAAAACCAACAGAGCCCTGGCTTTTGACAGAAAGTGGAAGAATATGGAAGATGTACTGCTGAGTGAGGCAAGCCAGGCTATGAAGGAGAGACATTGTATGTCCCCACTTAACATATACCGTTTGTCTGCATTCTATGTCTGAAACTGATTGACTAACAGTTGAACAAACACAAGAGATGGGTGTGAGTGTCAGATGGGGTGTGTGTGGAGGAGTGGGGGCCCAACGAAAGACATTTGGAGAAGGGATACAGAGGTAGAGCATTGACGGGATGGGGAGGTGTGGTGTTATCTGTTGAAGATATTTCGATCAACGGGTCTGGGGAGAAATGTTCACATATCGAAATGGTCTCATTGTAAGCCAAACAATATGATTGAAAGTATATACAAAAATAAATAATTAATAATAAAAAAAAAAGAAATAGTACACTGCTTTACGTGACAAAGAGAGAAATCACAAAGCCAATTCTGGAAGAAACCTATGATTTCTATGAACATCTGTAGCATGCTTTGAACTCCAGTGGTGACATTGTCCTGTGGATTGAGAAATGAATTAACATCAGCAAGTAACTGTCTATGATATTTCTTGTTCTACCTAGGGTTGTAGATATCTTCATGTATTGCAGGGCTATGTTTACAAGCCCCTTGATAATAAAGTCAGAGTATTATATTTTCTCCTGCTCCACACAGAAACAATTTCCTGAACAATCATTAATTTGCAGTTATAGGTAACATCATATACACATTTAGGACTTGAGTAGAATTTTTAAAAATATACTGTCAAGTTTCTTTTACATATTTGCTCTTGTGAATATAGACACTATTTTAAATATTTATACTGTATAAAAACTAGCATTTTGATACATTTTATTTTGTGAAATTTCCATTAAAAGTTCTAAAAATATTTATAATCATAAGATATGCATTATTTAGTATATATCTATAAGGAGAAAATTCTATTTTGACTAACCACTTAATGATTTTCCAAAGACTATTTTCTGTTTCTTAAAAGTTATTTCTTTTGAATTCCCCTTCTACTTCGAGTGCTGGGTCTTTTAGAACATTTTGTTTCATGATACATCCTGAATATAAGTTGAATCATGAACAATAAACCTTAATATAAATAAAAACTGATAATGAAGATCAGTACATTTTCAAGAATTTATTCTTAGATTGCCACTTTTAAGAACTAGAATAATCTTTTATACATTAAAAATTTTAAATATATTTGCTATATACAATAAACGCAAAATCAAAATGAAAGAATTGTATTCTGATTTTTTTATATAGTTGAAAAATCACATTGATATATTTGAGTTTCTGTTTTATTTCCAGGAGACAAAACAATTATCATCAGCAATGGACTACAATCTTGTGAAATCCTACAAACACAAGTGAGTAAACATGTTCTTTTGGTTATAGTTGTAAACAAAATACTATACAAACTATGTATTATTGTACTTTTTATTAATATATTTAAATTGTGAATTCATAAAAAAAGAATTTGTTTAGGAAAAATAACTATGTCACAGAGTAACTATATTCGCCCATTAAAATGAAATATTTTCAACAACTTATTTACTCTAAAAAGATCTTACATTATGTGATTTCATTACAAATAAAATGGTTCCTATAGTCCTTCAAAAATTAACAGCAAAATAAATTTTATTATCAAATTTTATTTTGTGTAAGTTTTCTTTTTCTAGAGTCACTAAGGCATGTTTTAGCCATTATTAGCTGTACAAATAGTCTACCCACATGTTGTTAAACTTTAAAGCAAACAATGTGTGCAGAATACTGTCACTTCTTTGTAGAGGTCTAAATACAGATGAATACTTGATAATGTGTAGGTAAGTGTAATATTTGACCTGATATTGATCATCCAGCAAATAAAAATAACAATTTTTAATAAGTTCACAATTTATTTTCTCTTTTCAAGGAATTCAGATGACTGAGTTCTATTTATCCCACAGGAGATTGATTGTCACTTCTGTCACTGTGTAACAATGACTTTCCCCAAGTACTCTAATCCTACTGGACACTTTCAAGCCCATTCTACCTGACCTTTCCGTAGCAGTTAATGCTGTTTACCACCCATCCTTTCTGAAGCACTTGGTTTCTCTGGCTTGTGTGATATTGCACCAGCCTATTTATTCACTGGTCACTTTTCAGTCTTCTTTCAGCATTTTCTTCTCCACATTTAACTGTCACAGCTCAAAACTAGGTATTCTCTTCTCTCTACTCTAGCCTTCACTATACATTCAAACCCACTTTTTTTTTTTTTTTTTAAGAGAGATTTTTATTTATTTATTTATTTATTTTTTGCTTTACGGCGTGTGCACTCACTGAGAGACAGAAAGACCAAAAGCAAAAAATCACTCCTGAGGGGGGATGGCCATGTTGCAATCCCTCCTCCTCCATTCTCTTCCTGGAATTGTGGGCATGCATACACATGCACATGCGTTTTAAGTCTCCAAGTTCAGTACTTGCACTGTAGTCAACTACATGAGGGGTCCAGCAATGTAACCATCACACCATACACACATTTGATTAATGTCTGTGTGCACTTAGATATCTATTTTTTGAATTCAAATGTATCATCCAGCTCTGTATATTTATATAGCAATATGCTGAAATGAAAATAGAATTTCATCTGAATGAGACAGAAAAAAATAAGAGAATCTATCAAAACTTTGTCTACACTCCCTCATTATAAAGTTTATTACTAAAGATTTAAAAAATGATCTGTTCTAGGGTCAGCTGATGGTGTAGCAGTTATGTTGCTGAATTCCCACATGGCTGACCACCAATTGAGTCCCGGACCCAGGGACTTGAAAATCATGCCAGAGGTGTGTGCATGTGTGCCCAAGATCCCTGAAAGAGAATAAAAGAGAAGGAATTGCGGTGTGGTCATTCTCCCTGGAGGGGCTGGGGATTTCTCACTTTCCCTCTCCCTGTCTCTGACTCTGTCTTTGTCTCTCTGATGAGCACATGCAACCTAAGGCAAAAATCTCTAAAAAACATTATCTGCTTCATCGTGGCCACTTTTCTCTCTGTCACCATCATCTTCACTGTTCTGTGTTATCTTTGTCTTAGTGAACTTCTACCAGTTTTTCCCATGTTTACCTATGAAATTTCCTCTCCGTAGTGCAGCCACAGCCTCTTTTGAAAAGTAAAAGATGGTATCACATTACTTTTCCATTTATAACGTTTTAATAATTGATCTCTTTTTGCCTTCTGGATATAACAATTAATCCATCAGACAAATTAAGGTCATTCACATCAAGCTCCGCTACGATCTCCAGTCTCCTGCCATCATTCCCATCCGTCCCTGAGAACGAACCTTTATGGCATTTTGCCATTTTTTCTTTATATCACACTAATATTTATCTTGGTGTATTTGCATGTGCTGACCCTACTGTTCAAACATCCCCTCCTGACTTGTTCCTTACTTACTCTTTTGCATTCTTTAAATTTCAAAAACAGTGTTTTAGACTGTCCATAGGTGCTCATGCCCTATCTGCACAAGGCACTCTAGGTTCTCCCATCGGATCACTTTCATTGCTCTAGTTATATAATTGTAAGTATGGTTATTGGATGAGGCTCTGTCTCTACTATTAGACTCTCAGTACTCTAAGGTCACAGCCTATGAATGTGGTGACTCAAGAACATGTGAACAAAGTCTATCCCATCCCAGACACATAGCAATTTCTCCATGAATATTTATTTCACTAACTTTTGCTAGAAGGCTTATGACTTTGCTAGAGAGAGGGGGAAGCAAGAAAGCACCCCCTTAAGGGTCATGGTCATGCTGGAATCTTTTTTCTGGATCTCTCCCTTCAGGATTTTGTACACACATTCTCATGCACCCCCATGTGTTTTTTTCAAGTCATGAAGTATGGAACTTGAAATGCATGGTCTGTCATGTGGTATCCACCCATGGGCTGGACTATAAGTGCTTTAAAAATAAGTTCTGCTTCCCCATAAAACTTAAAGAGCAAAAAAAGAAATTGTGTTTAAATAGATTTATACTAGTATAACATATTAAAATATTTTTAAATTAAAAATATTAAAGTCTTAAACTCTTAAAAGACGTACTTGAAATTTTGAACCATAGTAAATGGTAAAAATTAGTTCACTGTCACTGAGATAACAATCACTCAGCCCTTTTGCATCAAGTCTTGGTATTTTACAAAGAAATGATCTAATTTGTGTCATTTCCCACTACTGGTTACAATGTCTTTCCTAAACCACCAAAGATAAGATGGCAGGATTGGTTTACCTGACCATGTTATAGGAATCTATGATGGCTCTATAACCCTATAAAAATTATATTTGAGTTCATATTTTTAGATGCAATGAAACAATAATCTTTGCTACAAGAGTTAGATCATTGAGGTAAAAGAAAGAAAGCATGATCCCAAGCTCATTATGCCTGTTTCATGAATAGACATATATGCAAACACAAAATTGAAGAATGCTGTGTTTTCTTCTTCATGGTGTTATTTATATAGCACAATAGAAGTATAAAATAAAGAATGAGTAAATCTGTTGATAGTAAAGTCCTCACCTAATTTAGTAAAGGAGCTAAGACTTAAAGATATAGAAGAATGTTCAATTGATAAAGGAGGAGAGAAGATTGTCTGCAGAGGAAAAACAACTAGCATGTGTCTAAGTGAGCAGGAAGAAGTAACATACTCATAGAATCAAGCTCATTTTATTTTAGTATTTATTTATTTATTTATTTATTTATTTATTTATTTATTTATAATTGAGACGTGACAAGATATTTAAGCTGGATAGAAAAAGTTCTAGATTGTGCCAGATCTTTAATTTACATTTTATCCTTTAGGCAATGGAAAGCCATGAATATTTTAAGTATGAGAAGAGTATGAATAATTGGTATAATTATCATGTTGGAATAATTATCAAAATTATTCTTGTTGAAATAAGTGTTCCAGTTACTGCTCTATGCTAAAGAGAGTAAAGTCTGAAACAAGGAAGGGAACAATTAGTAGACTGGTCATTTAGTTTGCTAGGGTTTCTGCAACAAAGTACAATGAATCGGGTGGCTTATATAATAGATATTTATTATCTCACAGTTCTGGGTGCTGGAAACCCAATATCAAGGTATTGCCAGGGTTAGCTCCTGAGAGCTGTTGGGGGAAGATACATTCTAGTACTCACTCAGAGCTTCTGGTGGTTTTCTACCAGTCTCCGGCGTTCCTTGTCTTGAAAATGTGTCCTCCAACCTCTGCCTTCATCTTCACATAGCATTTACTCTGTGCCTGTGTCTCTGTGTTCACATATCTTCCTTTTTATAAGAACACATTTATACTAAATCCAGGCATACCCTAACTACCTCATCTAGCTTTAACTAATTATCTGTAATGGTTCTATTTATCAGTACGGTTATAGTCCGAGGGACTAGAACTGAGGACTTCAGCGTAGGAATTGGGCATGGACAGTTGAAACCGTAATAGTTGGCCAACAACAGTATGGGATGTCTTAGTCCATTTTTGCAATGCTAACAGGAATATCAGAGGCTGGGTGAATTATAAAGAAAGAGAAAGTTAATAACTCACAATTCTGCTGACTGCAAAGGACAAGGGCAATACAAAATAGCAGAAAGCATGCCTTTTAGCAGAGTGTGATCAGTATACCCTTGGCTTTGTCTCTGCTGTTCTGATCTCATTCCTGCTGCTTATAATCCAGCCATAACTCAGTCTTGTGGGGCTTGCCCTCATTACTTTCTCACGCCCAAAGACCTCGTACTGGGACACCAACACCATGAAGGAATTAAATTTTACTTAGTACATGGGCCTGCCTGAACTAAGTAAGAGGTAGAAGAAAATACAGGGAATACAGAACATACACAAGAATAATAAATGAAAGAAGTCACAGGATGTGCTGATTATCTAGATTTAAAGAAAAGAGGAACAGGAGAAATCAGTATGTCTTTTAGGCATTGAGACAGTTGATATCATTTGGTCCAAAAAGATTTTCTGACCAATTAATGTATTTCTCACCAATCATTTTTTTCTAATAAACCACAGAAAAAAGAACAAGACAAACTTCGTTTGAGTTAATAGTATGGAAGACGATTTGCAGAAACAATGGTAAAACTTATTTTCTCATTTTTTTGGTTTACTATTTTGTTATTTGTTCAATGTTTATCATTTTCAACATCAATAAGCTTAACTTCCACAAACTCTGCCAATTATTTGAAAGTGTCCCTGGTGGTCTCTAAGGGCTTAGTTTATCTTTTTAGCCCACAACTTTCTTTTGAGTTGTATACTCACTGCCCACCAGGCATTTCTTCTTCACTATCCAGAAATAAGCTCCAACTTATCAGATCTAAACTGAAATTCAATATCCTGCTCCAGAAAACTGATCTTTGCCAATCTTTCATCCCAGAAAATGAGACTGCAACTCATTTGTGGAGTTCAAAATATGTTTTAAATATCTACACAGCGAGACAACCTTAGTTTTAGATAATAGTGACATATCA
Source organism: Tupaia tana (assembly GCA_026018925.1). Classification (NCBI taxonomy): domain Eukaryota; kingdom Metazoa; phylum Chordata; class Mammalia; order Scandentia; family Tupaiidae; genus Tupaia; species Tupaia tana. Next base: position 94,177,911 of record JAKSZU010000006.1, read on the forward strand.
ACGTAAAACGAAGACAGCTTCCTCACCTATAAATATCTTACTGTCAAGAGAGAAGTAAGTAAATGACCAGCTAAGCAAGACGAGTACAGGTTGTGTCGAATGAAATGAAGGAAATGAGCAGGGTTTGGCAATATATATGGTACAGCTAAACCACCTTTAGAAAGGTTGTGTTTGAGTTGAAATGTGAATGACATATGCAGAGAGCCAAGAAAGATAATTTTATGAAAAGGACCTTTAAAAGAAAATCCATAGAGGTCGTTATCAGCTTGGCATTTTGATGGGGAAAAAGTGGACAAATCTCTGGAAGGCAGTGAGAGAAGAGTACACTTAGGGACAGTATCCGAGCGATAAGTAGAGACCCGGCCTTGTCAGACACAGAGGCCATAATAATGAATTAAAATATTACTTTGAAAATAGTGGCCTAGGAGGAGAATAATAAGTGGCAAGAGAGTGATAGCTAAAGGGCATAAGTATTGAGATGATAAAAATATCCTAAAATTGATTGAGGTTATAGCTCATCATTTTGTATATTCACAAAATATACAAAAAATAATTTTACAAAAATATAAGGGGTGAATATACAAAAATATACAAAAAATAATTTTATACTTTAAAAGGGTGACTTCTATAGTGTATGAATTCTCTCAATAAAGCCATTTTAAAAAACTGAAAAAATAAAATAAAAGCTAATTGGAAGACATGAAAGTGTTTAAGAAGCAGTAGGTAACATCTGATTCAGTATATTTAAAGATTCTTGGAGCCAGTAGGTAACATAATGGTTAAGGCACTGGACTCTCACATGGTTGACCATGGTTCGAATTCCAGACCCAGTTGCTTGAAACATGCTGGGTGTGTGTGTTTGCGCCTGTTCCCAAAAATCCTGAGAGGACAAGGGATTATGGTGTGGCCATTTCCCCTGGGGGTTAACTTCTCACTTTTTCTCTCTGTCTCTCCAGCAAGTACACATACCCTATAGAAAAAATACCTCTCTTAAAAAAAAAAAAAAAAAAGATGATTCTGCCTGTAATGTGGAGTATATATTCTAGTAATTGTGAATTATAGAATGAGTAGGATCCTGGAATAGACTAAAGAAGAGACAATGATGAATTAAAATCATGGTCACTTTATGTATAAATATTGAGTTATATTTTGTACGTGAAGATAACATAAATTGATGATGATTTGATTTTGGCTAGTCAAAGAAAGGCAGAAATCATGAATTATGCCAGGACTGTGGCTTGAGCATCTCTTAATGGTGCCATTAACAGAAATGGCTAGAACATTAGGAACATCAGACAAGATGATGTGGAAAGGTTGAGATATATGAAATATCAAAACGGAGATATCAAATAATTTTCATAAAAACTTAGAAAGAAGCCATGATTGGAAATACAAATATGCCCTTATCAGAAAGCCATATGCCGTGGACCCAGAGCTACACTGCCTAATCTGCCTTCATGGACAGATTTATTGCTCAGTTGCTGGGAGAGGGGCCAGCAGATAGCCTCACCGTCAGCTCCTTCAGGGTGTGCCTCTGCTAAAGAAACTCTTTCTCCTAAAAGCACACATTCTCAGAGCAGCGGGTATCCAATAAGTGATCACAGTGAAGATATAAAAGCTTGACCTCTGTTGGACATCTCTGATCTCCTGATTTCCTGTATTTATTTCCTGTGGGGTTGGTGAAGGCTTTGTGAAACTGCCTTGTAGGTTGGCTTCCGGGCCTCTCGATCGTGCTTCTCTAACGCACAAGCGTTGATGCCTACTAAATATTCTGCATGCTGGAGCTCATCTCCGTGCCTGTTCCCGGAAAGACCAACCTGTGATAACATTTAACGAAGGCCTGTATGGATAGAATAAGGAAGAAGAAAAGGTGAATGACAATGAGGAAAAAGGAGAGAAGAGAAGAGACAAGAGAGAAGAGAAAAAAGGAATAAAGTGAAAAGGGAAAGAAAGAGAAGGGAACTCAGAACTCAAGCCCTTGGCCAAGAATAAAGGACTTATCAGTGATGGAAAAGGCACTACCCACAAAAAATGAATAAAAGGAGCCAATATCCTGATCAGTGAAGCGATTACTTATGAAAGTAACCTAAAAGACATTTTTGACACTTCTATCTGTATCACCCTGACTCGTTACTAGGTCTTTCCACTTTTGTTGCTCTGATGCAGTTCATCTCATCAATTTTGTCTGTTTTTATTGTGCACACTATACAAGCTGCCATCTGCTTGGCCTAGACTCTGTAGCGACATGGTAACCAGTCCTTATACATCTACATGTGTTCACATCCAGTCTATTTTCTACAACTCAGAAGCGCGTATTTTCTGATGCTGCTTATTTGGTTTTAAAAGCAGTATTTTTTTTTTTTTTTTGAAGAGATTTTTGCTATAGGGTGCGTGCGCTTTCCAGAAAGAGACAGAGAGGCAGAAAGTGAGAAATCACCCCCCCAGGGGGAATGGCCATGCTGCAATCCCTTCTCCTCCATTCTCCTCTCAGGATCCTGGGCAAGCACGCTCACGTGCCTGGTGTGAGTCCAAAGCACCAGTTCCGGGACTCAAAACATGGTTGACTACATGGGAGTTCAGCGACATAGCTATTATGCCAACTGCAGGCCCCTAAAGCAATATTTTTTTAAGCATTTTTAGATTCACACACAGACACAAAAATTGAGAGTTAGGGAAAGAGATTTCCCGTATCTGCTTTTCACAGTGCATTCATAGAGTCTCTCATTTTCAAAACCCTCCAACAGAGTGGTAGGTTTATGATCGATGAACCCACAATGACACATCATAATTACCAAATCTTCATAATTCATATTAGAGTTCACTCTTGGTATTGTGCATTTTATAGATATGAACAAATATGTAGTGACGTGTGTTCATAATAATATTGGGTTGCATAGAAAAACGTGTCATGACTTTTCCCAAACCCCAGTAGTACCACTCAGACTTTTTTAAAGTATTTATTCTTTTCCTTTTTTTTTTTTGACATAGGATACGTGTACTCACTGTAGAGAGAGGAACAGAGACAGAGAGAAAGTGTGGAATCAACCCCCCTCCCACAGGGGAGATGGCCACTCCACAATCCCTTCTCCATTCTCCTCCTATGATATTGTGCATGCATGCACATGTGCCCAATGTAATTTTCCAGCCACCAGGTCCTGGACTTGAACCTTAGTCACCCATGTGGGAGTCCAGAACTTTAATCACTATTCCACCTGCTGGCCCCCATTCAGAACATTTTTACTTTCCTAAACATACTCTGTTCTCTTCCTGTTTATCCCTAACATCTTTCTCACTTGACTCCTGGTAACCACTGGTATTATTACTGTTTCCATAGTTTCTCCTCTTTTCTCCAGAATGCCATATATTTAGAATTATACAGAATGTAGAATTTTCATATAAACTTCTTATCCTTATTAATAGGCACTTAAGTTTCCTCAATGTCTTTTTTATGATTTATGACTCATTTATTTTTTGTGTGGGATGATAGTCTATTAAATTTGTGTACCACAGTTTTTAATCCATTCATGTACTGAAACATCTTGGCTAATTCCAATTTGAGGCAATTATGAACAAATCTGCTCTAAACAGCCTCCTGCAGATTTTTGTGTGGACATGGGTTTTCATTCCTGGGAGTATGATGACTGGATCAGATGGTAAGAGTGTATCTATTGGGGTTGTTAGAAAAGTCATGATGTATGTTTTCTATGCAAAAATCCATCATGACTTTTCCAACAATCCAATAATTTTATAGAAACCTGTCAAACTGTCTTCCAAATGGACTGTACAATTTTGCATCCTCACTGCAATAAATAAGACTTCCTGTTGTTCTTTATCTTTTCCAACATTGGGTATCAGTGTTCTGGACTTTGGCAATTTTAATAGATATATACTAGTGGTAGTATCTCATTCTTGTTTTAATTGTATTTTCCTGATAACTGATAATGCAGAACTTTTCATGTACTTATTTTCCATATGTGTGTCTTTTCTGAGGCATCTGTTCAGGTCTTTAAATCCTACTTTAATTGAGTTACTTTCTTATTGTTGATTTAAAAATGTTCTTTCTATATTTTCAATAACAATACTTAATTACATGTCTTTTGCAAATATTTTCTCCCAGTCTATAGTTTGTCTTCTCATTCTCTTGACACTGATGTTTACTGAGAAGTTTTTAATTTTAGTAAAATCCAGTTTGTTAATCATTTCTTCCATGTATATGGCTTTGATACTCTATCTAAAAAGTCATCGCCATAATTAAAGTCATCTAGATTTTCTCCTATAAGATCTTCCAATAATTTATAGTTTTTCATTTTATAGTTGAATGTGGAATTTAATTTTGAGTTAATTTTGATGAAGTTGGTAAAACTTGAATCTATATATTTCTTTTGTGATGTGGACATCCAGTTGTTCCAGAAACATTTTTTGAAGAGTCCATCTGCTTCATTGAACTCCCTTTGCTCTTTTGTCAAAGATTAGATAATTAATTGTTTTTATTTATTTATTTATTTATTTATTTATTTATTTATATTAATTTTGTTTTATTTTATACATTCACATTTGGCTTATAAAGTGGATATTTCAACAGGTGAACATTTCTCCCTAGTACAGTTGATAAAACTACAAATTATCTTCAACAGATAATACCACATTTCTTTGTGCCTTAATGCTTTGCCTTCCTATTTTTCTTCTAAATGTCCTTCCTCAGACTCTCCTCTTTCACACACACTATATCTGGTATTTACAACTATATACTGTGTTTCTATATCCTTTAGTCAATTAAATACAAAACATTATTAGAGGATACTATGAACATCTGTATGCCAAGAAACAAGATAATCTGGATGAGATGGACAAATTCTTGGGCACATATAATCTACCTTGACTGAGCCAGGAGGATATAGAAAGTCTGAATAGGCCCATAACAAGCCAGGAGATTGAATCAGTAATAAATAACCTCCCAACAAAGAAAAGCCCTGGCCCTTGTGGATTCACCTCTGAATTCTACAAAACTTTCAAAGAAGAGTTATCCCCATTCTGCTCAAGTTATTTCTAAAGATCCAAAAGGGTCAATCTCTTCCTAATTCATTCTATGAAGCCTCTATGACCCTTATCCTTAAAACAGATAAGGACAAGGAAGGAAAACTATAGATTGATATCCATGATGAATATAGATGCAAAGATTCTCAACAAGATACTAGCAAATCATCTCCAACAACTTATAAAAAAGATTATACATTGGAGGAGTCGACCCTGCTGGGCCCCAGGATCTGACTGAGACCCCTCGCTTCTGGTCGGTTCAGTACGCTGGCAAGGCCACTACTGTGCGCCCCCCCCCCGACCTAGGATTTTGCTCCAGAAACAGTGGTAGCCTTGCTGGGAAGCGACCCCCCTCTGACTCCCCAATATACTACTGTAAAAGAATTACATAGCTCTCTTATACGTCCTGAGTATACGATAAAATTTTCCAGGAAGTCCCCTGACCGCTCTCCTTTGCTTTGATCACCTGTTAATTACAATGCTTTATCTCCATGGTCACAATAGAGGGTGGGCTGAAGTTCTTTCTAGGTAGAGATAATCTTGACCTTTGAAAGACCCTTCAAAATACATTTAAGGTAAACTTAATCTTTTCCTTACTTAAAATAGGATTAGGCCAAAATTGGCCCAGGACACCTCCGCCCTCACCAAGTGAAATAGATAAATATATTAGGATTCCTCAAATTAAGTTTTAGACTCCTATAAAACTATGTAAGTATCATTCTTTATTAAGATCCATAGGAACTAATATCTATTCTTGAGATTTTCTTTTCTCAGCACCATTCCCGGTAATCACAAGATGGCTGCTGTGCCACATCAGCTGATAATCATCTCTGCTTACGGGAACCGCCTTCCCAAAACTGCATTCTATGGAGACCCACCTACAATTCCATGGAGACCCACCTACAATTGCAGAACTGCACTAGACCCACCCTTAATCCAACCCTAAACTGCACGAGACCCACCCTTAATCCAACCCTGAATAGAATCTATGTTCCCTTTTGTTAAAAACTTTATGAGCTGATAATTGAAACACGTGGCCCCTCTCCCTTTACTTGCATGTAACACATTTTCAATAAAAAGGCATGATGATTCCTAGCAGTTGTCACTCCTCAGAGAGCGATCTCTGGGGGGTGTCCGGCATAGGATGTGCATGAAAAGGCACCAAGGCCTCTGTCTTCTGTTCACCTTCGCCGCCTCCATCGAGATAACCCACCCACGCCAAGGCTGGTCCCCGGCAATACATCATGATCAGGTAGGCTTTATTCCAGGAATTCAAGGTTGGTTCAACATACACAAAACCATAAATGTAACACACCATATTAACAAGAAGAAAGATAAAAACCATATGGTCATATCAATTGATACAGAAAAAGCATTTGACAAGCTACAACATCCCTTCATGATCAAGACTCTCAACAAAATCGGCATGGAAGTGTCATTTTTCAACACAATAAAAGCTATCTATGAAAAACCCATAGCCAATATCATCCTCAATGGAGAAAAGCTGAAAGCTTTTCCACTAAAAACTGGTACAAGACAAGGAAGCCCACTTTCTCCACTCCTCTTTAATATAGTACTGGAAGTCCTCGCCAACACAATCAGAAAAGAGGAAAAAATAAAAGGTATTCAAATAGGAAAAGAAGAGGTGAAACTCTCTCTATTTGCAGATGACATGATTGTATACATAGAAGACCCAGTGGTTTCCATGAAAAAGTTTCTGGAAGTAATACATGAATACAGTAAAGTTGCAGGATGCAAAATTAATATCCAGAAATCTATAGCATTTCTCTATACGAACAACAGGCAGACTGAGATAGAACTAAAAAAAGTTATTCCACTTAACATATCCTCAAAAAGTATAAGATACTTAGGGATAAATCTAACCAAAGAAGTTAAAGACCTCCACAAGGAAAACTATGAGAAGATTAAAAAAAGAAATTGAAAATGATACAAAAAAGTGGAAGGATACCCCATGTTCCTGGATTGGAAGAATTAATAGATGACTAATTGTATGAGTTCATTTCTGGGCTCTTCTGTTTCATTGACTTATTTGTCTATTCCTTTACCAATACCACACTGTCTTAAATATGATAGCTTGACTTAAGTATGGAATATGAGTAGTTTAAATCCTCCAACTTTGTTTTTCTTTTTCAATACTCTGTAAACTATTCTGGATCTCCTATCTCTATATATAAACTTTAGAACTTGTTTGTCAATATCTACAAAGTAACTTGCTGGGATTACTGATTGAGATTTCACTGAATCTATAGATCAATTTGAGAAGAACTGATAATTTTTGCAATATTGATTCTTTCTATCCACAAATATGGAACATCATTCCATTTATTTTGTTCTTTGATTTCATCCATTGGTGTTTTATATTTTTCCTCATATAAATCTTATAAATATGTTATGAGTTTTATACCTGGGGTTTTATATTTGGGGGTGTTAATGTAAATGGTAAGCTCTTTTTAATTTCATATTCTTTTTTTTTTGTTGTTGTTATAGGGTGCGTGCGCTCGCCAGACAGAGACAGAGAGACAGAAAGCGAGAAATCACTCCCCCAGGGGGGATGGCCATGCCGCAATCCCTTCTCCTCCATTCTTCTCTCGGGATCTTGGGCACACACGCACACACGCCCAGCATGAGTTTAAGCCACCAGGTCCGGGACTCGAACCACTGTCGACTATGTGGGAGTCCAGCAACATAGCCATTACGCTAACTGCTGGTCCCTTAATTTCATATTCTAATTGCTCATTGCTGGTATGTAGAAAAGTGTCTGAGTTTTGGATATTAAACTATATCCTGCAACCTTGCTACAGTCAATTGTTAGTTCTAGGAGGGTTTTTATTGGCCTTTTTTTAAGAAAAAATATACATAGATAATAATGTATGCTACAAAGAAAGGCAGCTTTATTTGCTTTTCTTGTCTTATTGCATTAGCTAGGACTATCATCCATAGGATGATAAAAAAGAGTGGTGAGAAGAGACACCTTTGCCTTACTGCTTATCTTATTGGAAAAACTTCTAATTTGTCAACATTAAGAAGAAAGTTTCCCTCTTCATTTAGCATGATTCTCTATCATGAATATTGCTTTTTGTAAAATTTCCTTTCTATATATCAATATATCTATTGATATAAGCTTTTTTTAAATTTCTTGTCATAGGACATGTTCTCATGCCAGAGAGAAGAAAAGTAAGAAATCACCCCCTAACCTGGGGTATGGCCACACTATAATCCCATACCTCCATTCTTCTCTTGGGATTTTGGGAATGCACATGCATGAACCCAGCAGGATTTTCAAACCACCAGGTTTAGGACTCAAATTACAGTCAACCATGTGGTAATCTAGGTTTTAGCCACTAAGTCACCTCCTGGCCTCCATAAACATGTTTTGTTTTTGTTTGTTTGTTTGTTTGTTTAATTTAGCTCATTGCAATAACTTACACTGATTGATTTTAAAATATGCACCCAATCTTGCACTCTTGGAATGATCCCCCCTTGGTGATAATGTGCAATCATGTTCATACATTGCTCAATTCCATTAATGGAATTTTTATGGATTTTTGCATCTATATTCATGAGCGAGATTGGTGTGCAGCTTTCTGTCCCTGTGGTTTTCATCTTTTTTTTTTTTTTTTTTTTTTTTTTTTTTTTTTTTGAGTTAAGGTGATGTTGGCCTCACAGAATAAGATAGGAAGTATGGAAGTATATCTCTGCTTCTATCTCCTAAAAACAATTATAGAGAATTCATGAGATTTTTTTTTTCCCCTTAAATGGTAGAATTCCTTGGTGAACACATCCAGACCTATTGCTCAATTTTGATATCTACAGATATATTAATATCATCTATTTATTGTTGTGTGAAGTTTGATAGATTGTGCTTTTCAGGAACTGGTTTATTTCATTTAGGTTATCAAATTTGTGTACACATATATTCATAGTGTTCCTGTTTTGCTCTTTTAATGTTCATGGAATCTGACCCTCTTTCATTTTGAATATTGGAAATTTCTGTTCTTTCTTTTTTCTCTTAGATAATCTGGCTAAAGGCTTATTAATTTTATTGATCTTTGAGAAACATCATGTTTTCTTTCTTTTTTTTTTTTTTTTTTTTGGAGAGGTTTTTTGCTATAGGGTACGTGCAACTCGCTAGACGGACACAGAGAGACAGAAAGCAAGAGATCACCCTTCCACAGGGGATGGCCATGCCGCAATCCCTTCTCCTCCATTCTTCTCTCCGGATCTTGGGCACGCATGCACGCACACGCGGCCGGCATGAGTTTTAAGCCACCAGGTCCTAGACACAAACCGTGGTCTACTACATGGGAGTCCACCGCAGTCCCTTCTCCATTCTCCTCTTGGGATCCTGGGCATGCATGCACAGGTGCCTGGCATGAGTTTAAGCCACCAGGTCCGGGACTAGAACCGTGGTCGACTATGAGAGTCCAACGACATAGCCATTACACTAACTGCTTGTCCTGCCCAGGACAGTCTTGAACTTGTGATCCTCTTGCCACGGCCTCCTCAAATCTTATGTGTACAATACTGTACCTAACCTTCAGGTTGGACTAAGAATTAAAATGGTCTTCCATGTGGTACCAGACTCAGGAGCACAACATTTTTGAAGTACGCTGTTATTACTGGTTCTTTCTCTGTCTTTTATGACCATTGGTGTTTAAAGATGATTAATATCTACTAAAGTTGCTATTGTTTTTTATTCGTTACCCTTGATAATTGTCCTTACTTTTGTCTAATGTTCTTTTCTTTCTTTTTTGGGGCTACTCTAAAGATTGTAATCCCTGTAATGTACATTTACAATTAATCTAAGATCACTTTCAAATAACACTCCATGAATTTATGGGTAGTGTGAGTGTCTGATGATAACAAAACAATTTTAATTCTTTCCTTCCCTTTTGTATCATTGTTGTCATTTATTTCACACATACACAAACATACACTACATATATATATATATATATATATATATATATATATATGTGCTCTTCATTTATTAATGTAGAAACAAATTTCTGAACAATATTATTTTTTCTCCCTAAGAGAATTTTTAAAATCAATTTTTATTAATGCATATTTACTGACAAATTATTTCCATTTTTATTTGTCTGAGCAAGTCTACCTCTCCTTCACTTTTGTATAATTCAAAAAATACAAAATTCTAGGTTGGTGCTTTTTTATTTTTTTATGTCAACTTTTCATACATTTCACTTCACTTTCTTCTTGCTTGACTGGTTTCTGAGAAGCTGGACATAATTCACAACTTTGTTCCTCAATAGATAATGCATTGTTTTCCTGTAGCTCCTTTATGGATTTTTCTTTATCTTTGTCTATAGCTTGAAAACAATACGCCTAGGTGTAGTTTTGTAGTCACTTACCCTGCTTGGCATTCTCGGAGCTTCCTGTATCTGTGGTTTAGTGTCTGACATCAGCTTGTAAAATTCTCAGTCATTATGTCAAATATTGCTTTTGTTCTTTTCTCTTTCTTCTCTTCTTGATATGCCTATTATGTGTGGTTACATATTTTACTGTTGTCCCACACTCCTTGGATATTCTGTTCTTATTTTTTTCAGTGTTTGTTCTCTTTCTTTTTCAGATCCAGAGATTCCTATTACTATTTATTCAATCTCATATAGTCCTTCCTCAGTCTACTAATTAACCCATTAAAAACATTCTTTATTTATGCCACGGTGTTTTTGATCTGTGGTATTTCCTTTTTTTCTGTCTTAGGATTTTCATTATTCTACTTACATCATGTGTACATTCTTCCTTGATGCCTATTTAATCCACTGGGGGTATCAGCACACTCATAGTTGCTCTAAATTACTGGTCTGATCATTCCAACATCCCTGCCATATCTGGTTCTGATTCTTGCTCTGTCTCTTCAAATTATGCTTTTTTCCTTATCACTTTTTCTTGATAGCTGGATGCAATTTACTGGGTAAAGTAATGTCTTTAAATAAGCCATCAGTCATGGGGTAGTAAGGATTTGGGAGGGGGAAAGTTCTCATAGTCCGATGACCAGGTCTTAGTCTTGTCCTGAGCTGATACCTGGGGACTGTGAACTTCACAACTGTATCTCAGATTGTATTTATTTATTTATTTTCTGAGGATGAATTGGGTGACTGTAGTGACCAAAAATTGTCTATTTCCCTTCCACCAGTCATTTAGACTCTGATAGAACAAGACTAGGTCCTAGTTAAAAAGATTCTTCTGAAGGCAGGCCTTATTAAGAACAGAGAGCACTGGCTGATTTCAAAATGACTCCTTTCTCCTCTGCCTGCCCAAAGCATGAAGGAATTTTTCTCTGGGCTTCATTATAACAACCTGGTAGAGTATCTGGAGGTAAGTCAGGCTGGGGCTGTTTGAGGATCCCCTGGAATTTTAGTTCAGGGTTGTCCACCTTCAGTTTTTACCAATTCACCAGAAATAGTTCAGGATTCCGGCCCAGACACTGGTTCCTCTGTGGGAATGTGCTCTGAGCCTTTGCTCAGACAGTGGTCACTCTCTGTGCCTCTCTGTCTCTACTCTGGTTTTTAGAGCAGCAGTTTGCCTCGTGTCCTTACAGTTGACTTAGGAGCAGCAGGAGCATGAAGGTTGTGTTGCGGGACTCTGGCATGGTGGATCAGGTTGGAGTCCCGGACTGAGAGGCTGGAAATTCACTCCAGGCACATTTGCATGCATGCCCCAAATCCCCAGGGGAATCTGGAGAAGGAATTGCGGTATGGCTATCCCACCTAAGAGGCGATTTCTCACTTTCTCTCTCTCTGTCTTTGTCTCTCTGGCAAGTGCATATGTCCTATAGCAAAAAACTCTTAAAAAACAAAACAAAACAGTTGTTGACTTTTCAACTGTTCAACTTTTTGTTGTTAAGATAGAGTGGTGACTTCTAGGTTTCTTTCACACGCAGCCAGAAACTACTCCTAGCATGAAGTTTTTAATCACATAGGTTGGATATTTAACAACCTGACCATTTATCCCTTTGGTAGTTTTCCAATACTATTATGGCAAAATCCTTTTCAAAGGCCTTCTTAGGTCTTTGTAAAATTTTGCCTGTTTTTTCAGCATGATGTTGAATTACTTTCCTTCACAGGTCTCTGGTTTCTATGGCCATTGTTCAGGATTTGAATGACTTGTTTCTTCCCATATCATGAGTTAATATATACTTCTCTCCCTTTCTAAATTGTCTTCTCCAAACTACTACTTAACCGCCAAATACACATTTCATATCTCTTTTTCAAAAATATCTTCCTTAGTCACCTCAACTAGATAAGGTCCTCCGTTGAGTGTGCTCACCCTGCACTGTAGTTGTCTCCCCTGTGTACCTGTCCCAACTATGGTTCACATGGTAGAGATGTTTTCTCTCAGAAGATTCTAAGCTCGATGAGAACAGGAGCTTTGTCTAATTCTAGTGTCCATAGGAGAGTTCCAATGACATGGTGTCCCTTAAGTATTTATTAAATACATTGAATGTAATAGCTTCAATACTCTAGCTATAATAGAATGATAGTAATTGAATCAATTCACACACAATTTCCTAACAGAAGATGAAGACCAAAACTTTTCTTTTCTTTTCTTTTTCTTCAATTTATTTCATTCACAAGAGAGTGCATGTCCACATGCACACCCTTGTGCAAGAGAGAGAAGGGAGAAAGGCAGGCACATTCAAGAGAGTCTTAGTGACATGAGTACCTCTCATGATTACAAGGTAGGAAGGACGTTGGGCATGTGGGCACTGAGGGTGTTTCCAGACCCACAGCTGGCCATGTGGCTTACCACATAGTAGTCTGGTACATTACGGCCTCTGCCACTTAGGCTGGGCTCAACCATCTATCTTGCTATTCACTTTTCTTCTTGTCTTTGGATTTACAAGCATTATTTTAATTATTTAAATTTTTCTGATACAGGTAAATTTTAAGTCTCGAATCCTACAATGCTTTCCTTTGATTAATTAAATCATTCAAATTTAGTTGTCTTTGATGATAAAACTTAAGGTAGCAACAAAATAGTCAACAATGCATTAAATTTTAAAAACCAAAGTTCTTGGGGCCAGCAGATGGCCTGGTGATTAAGGTGATGGACTCCTCCATGGACAGCTATAGCTCGAGTTCTATATCTGGTGACTTGCTATCTCACTTTCCCTCTTTTTCTCTCTCTAGTGAACATATATGTCCTATAGAAAAATTAAAAACTAGTAGTAATAATAAATAAAATTAAGTAAATAATTTTTAAAAAGAAAAATCAAAATTCTCTCAGGTGAACTATATAAGCTAAAAATATAACAAAATATACTATTTGTAACTAAACACAAATTGTAATATCTTTCAAAATATTGCTTCATTGCTATTTTCAAGGAAGAGGGTCATTTGACCTCAAAGATGCCAAGTAAAATTAAAATTTAGTGTTTATGAAATATATGTTATCAACCATTCCCCACTCATACCCTCCACATTAATATTTAAGTTTTCAATCTAGAGTGCTTTCTAGGAATACATATTTTTCCACCCAAATTATCAGCAAAGTAAGATTTATTTGATGAGATTTGAAAATAATTATGGCACAAAATAAGCAAGTGAAATTCATACATATAGCCATTTTGTTTACATGGTTCTAATACTAGTTTAATAGGAGAGAAACCAGAGTTAAAATGGTCATAAAATGATTATTATACATTATTTAATAGGTCCCCCCAAATACTTGAATATATATTGGTGGAGTTAGTTTTGCTAGCAACACATTTTTAGGCAACTAAGAACATTTTTAGGCATCTAAGAAATATTGCTGATTAAATTGAAGCATTTCTTTTAGAAACCTAACTTCCTCTACTTCTGAGAGAGTTCCTGAAATATAAATAACTATGAGAACAGGAAACCTGAGTTATCAGGAGAATAAATATTCTTATGCAATGTATTTAATATGAGAAACTATTAAATAACACTCTAGATTTCATCTCAATAGTATCATTGCCCTTCCTTGATTTTTGAATCAGAACCAAGTAGTATAAGTATTAAATTATGCATTGGTTATATTATTCCCATAATATATATGAGTTTAAAATCAGAATTTTTCTACGTAAGAATTATTTGATGGAGAAACATTTACTTTCTCTTTATTTAGGAAAACCTTCAAAATGTTATTTCTGGGTAGATGGTCTACAAACACCAAGAACTTCCATTGTTAGAAGCAGCACACTGAATAGTGCTGATTGCAATTTCTGAAGTGATTTAAACTCACAAAGAATATTAACCTTTAAATTTGTATTGCAGTCCCCACTCCTCCACACACACCACATCTGGCATTTATATCCACCTTTTGTGTTTGTACATCTTTAGCCCATCAGTTTCAGTTATAGAGTGTGGACATTCGGTATATATTAAGTGGGGACATACAGTGTCTCTCCTTCATAGCTTGGCTTGCTTCACTCAGCAGTAAATCTTCCATATTCTTCCACTTTCTGTCAAAAGTCAGGGTTTTGTTGTTCTTAATGGCTGAATAGTATTCCATAGAGTATATGTGCCACAGTTTTTCAATCCATTCAGCTGTAAGGGGGCATTTGGGTTGGTTCCATGTCTTAGCAATCGTGAAAAGTGCCGCTATAAACATTGATGTGCAAGCACTTTTCCAATGAGAAATTCTTCTGTCCTTAGGGTAGATGCCAAGAAATGGAATTGCTGGATCATATGGCAGTTCTATTTGTAGATTTTTGAGGAATCTCCAAATTGTTCTCCACAGTGGTTGGACTAATTTATGTTCCCACCAGCAGTGTAAGAGAGTTCCCCTTTCACCACATCCCCGCCAACATTTATCATTCTTTGTTTTTTTTAATCTTTGCCATTCTAACTGGGGTTAGGTGGTATCTCATTGTTGTTTTGATCTGCATTTCTCTTACGGTGAGGGATGTTGAGCATTTTTTCATATACCTTCTGGCTATTTGTATGTCATCTTTAGTGAGTGTTCTTTTCAACTCCTTCTCCCATCTTTTAATAGGGTTCATCATCTTTTTTCCAAACAGCTTCTTTAGTTACTTATGTATTCTGGTTATCAATCCCTTATCTGATGCATAGTTTACAAAAATATTGTCCCATTCTGAGGGCTGTTGATTCACACTAACTACTGTGTCTTTTGCCATGCAGAAACTTCTTAGTCTGATGTAATCCCACTTGTTCTGTGGAAGAACATTTGGAGGAGGGATACGAAGTCAGAATTGTTGAGACAGGGAGGTAGTGTTGTTATATTTTGATCAACTCGAAAGGGGAGAAATGTTCATTTATTAAAATGATCACCTTATAAACTAAATAATGTGATTGAATGTATTAAAAATGTAAATTTTAAAAAAAAGAACAACAAAACCCTGGCTTTTGACAGAAAGTGGAAAAATATGGAAGATTTACTGGTGAGTGAAGCAAGCCAGGCTATGAAGGAAAGACACTGTATGTCCGCACTTAATATATACTGAATATCCACATTCTATAACTGAAACTGATGGGCTAAAGGATGTACAAACACGAGAGGTGAATGTGAATGCCAGATGTGGTATGTGTGGAGGAGTGGGGCCTGGGGAAAAACATTTGGAAGAGGGATACGAAGACAGCATTGTTGAGACAGGGAGGTAGTGTTGTTATATCTTGATCAACTCTACCGGGGAGAAATGTTCATATATTGAAATGATCACCTTGTAAGCTAAATAATGTGATTGAATGTATTAAAAATGTAAATAAAAATTTAAAAAGTAAGTGGAACAAAAAAAATTTGTATTGCAGTGAACTATTGAACTATTCTTTAACACCTTATCATGATGTGCCTTATACATATCAGTATTTTTCAATAGTCATTTGATAATCAAGAGAAATTTAGAAAGGTTCTGGGAGAAGTTTGCAGACATAGAGGTGAATGTCAGTGAATATTGGTGATAACGTTTTCCCATCAATAGAGCAGATGTGACTGACTTCATTAGTAGAAAGGATGATGAGAAATTAAGCATTGCGTTCCTTATTTTATTTTCTGTTGTTTGGTTTGCTTTGGTAAATATTGTCATCTTTACATGACATGAAATGCTCTGTTTTTCCTGATATATTGGGTTGTCAAAATAGTCATGACACATTTCTATTCCAAAATGTGTCATGACTTTTCCAATGACCCAATAACTTATTTTCTACATCTCTTCTATTTTTATTAATGTTCAAATGCATATAAAGTAATAAAAATGGCAAACAGGTGTATTTGATCTTCTTCAATTAAAAAATGCCAAATCTTTGAGGGAAGAAGGACAAATCTTAACCTCACAAAACACTGACATTTTACTTTTAAAATAATTTCTCTCATGTCAAGATCAAATTGCTTTGACATTATTATTATTATTATTAGTATTTGACATCTTTAAAATACCGTGAAAGGCCCAGCCTCTGTTGCACAGTGGGTAGTAACCCACACTGTAGAGGTGAAAGCCATGTATGTTAACTGGGATTTTAGTCTCACCATTCTGAAAACACACCAGGCACAGGATCCTGGTGGGCTAGGGGACTCAAGGAAGGGTATCTGGCAAGACCATGCACTGTGGGTGTTTTCTATCTCTCTCCCTCTCTTTTTCTCTCACTCATCTCATACATGTACACAAACAGTATTATGAATTAAAAAATTGTTTCGAAATTTAAAAAAGAAATATCTCAAAGTTGTTTCTAAAACATAGCCATCCTATAAATGGAGTTAAATTCATTAAATATTAATCTAAGATTATATACTAATTAACTGCACCCTCTGACTTACCCATATGGTTTGATCAAATGTTTTTAAATGCCTTTTTTCTTGCCTTTTTATTGACATATAAGAGTTATACATACTTATGATGTAAAGTCTGTTTTCCAATACAGTGATACAATGTGGAATGATAGACTCATGGTATTAAATACATCCACTGTCTTGGGGCCAGCATGTGTCATGGTGGTTAAGGTACTGGACTTTCATGTGGCTGATGGTGTTTTGAGTCCTGGACCCACCCAGTGACTTCTCTCTCTCTCGAGCACATGTGCCCTATAGCAAATTAAAAATAGTACATAAAATGAAATAATTCTTAAAAAAAAATCATACCCACCATCCTAGACATTTATCACTACTTTACATTGTGAACATTCAACATCATCTCCTATTTGTTTTTAAGTACATGTTGAATTGTCATAGATGATCGCCACTCTGTTGTGCTCTTCCTCTCTAGGACTCATTCCATACATCTGCTTGTACTCTTGTGCCTGTTAACCACACTCTCCCCGTTCCTCTCATCCCTCCCCTTCCTAGTTTCTGATATCGTGTTTCACTTGTTTTTTTGTTTTGTTTTTAATTTACCAGAGGGTGCATGCAAAAGCCAGAGAGAGAAACAAAGAGAATGAGAAAGCAAGCCAGAAGCATAGTCACACCACAATCTCTTCTCTTTCGTTTCTCCCTCCTTCCTGGATTTTGGGCATGCAGATACCTGGCATGTTTCTCAAGCCACCAGATCTGAAACTTGAACTGTGCAGTCAGCCATGTGGAATTCAGCTGCCCTAACTACCACCTCATAGACTGGCTCTCCCTGTTTTCACTTTCATCTTTTGCTGATCAAATCTTTAGCTTCCACTAATGAGTGAGAACAAACCATTCTTATATTTTTAATGGCTTGTTTATCTTTGCATTGATTCCTCTATGTTCATTCATGTTGCTGAGAATGATAAGATTTTATCTGCTTTCATAGAAATAATAATTTTATATACATACATGTATACACACACATTTGTGTGTGTATATATATGTGTGTGTGTGTGTGTATATGTATATATATATATATATATATATATATATATATATATATATATAAAAACCTCACCTCAGAATTGTTATTATCAAAAAATAAACAAAAAGCAAAGAATAATAAGTGCTGGCCAGGTTGTGAAGAAAGAGGAACTTTCCTGTCGCGGTGGGACTGTAAAGCAGTACAGACATTATGAAAAAAATGATGTAAGTTCTTCAAAAAGCTAAAAATAGAACTACCTTATGATCCAGTAATTGCACTACTGGGCACATACCCAAAGGGAAAGAAATCTGTATGTTGAAGAGCTCTGTACTAAAACTGTTGTTATGCTTGTGATAGGTAGCCCCCTCCACAAAATGGAGCCCATAACATGGCTCTTCTTTACACAGGTCTAAGAAGGAAAGGTGGGGAGGCAGTAAGGGAAGAGAGCTCCACACATACCACTCATTCTGTGCACACCTATGTTTATTGCAGCATTATGCATAATAGCTAAGAACCGGAATCAACCTACCTGCTCAAGGACTGATGAATGGACAGAAAAAATGCAATATATGTTGTTGTTGTTTATAACTAGGCTATTTAATTTGGCCATTTAGAAGCTTCCATTTCTTTCCATTACTGTCTTCGCAGCAAATCCCCCCACACTCCTGATAAACATGGACACACACACACACACACACACACTCACAGTTTAGACCAATGAAAGCTTTGACTCCTTTCAAAAAAAAGTTTATTTACTACTTCTTCCTTTTTTGACTTCTGCTATTGGACACATGTGCTCACAGAAGAGAGACAGAGACTTGTTCCATGACTGTGAGAGAGAAAGAGAGAGAAAGAGAGAGAGAGATCACCTCCCACAGTTTCTTCAGGCCTCAATCCTCTCCAGTCTCAGCCAGCTAGGATTGTGGGCTAATGCATGCCCTGTGTACTCAGGGAGGTCTGAAGATGCAAACTCAGAACCTCCTTATGTAGGTCAGCCACCCAGAGCATCACGTTTCAATACCACTGTGTTTCTGTTTCAATACCACACCATGTTTCCAGCTTGGTGTGCTTTAGGAGAGGAGTAGACCTACCTCTTAACAATATATAGCATCTAAGTCAAAGGTATAAATGAGGCACTTTAGTCTATGAATCCATATATTTAAATATATAGATCAAGCTAAATGTTAAATAAAATATGTACTTGAAAAGTATAATTTATTTATGATGGACTAGAAAAATATGCAAAGTTCCTGTTTTTATGTAATAATAAAATTCAAAGACAACTGAATTTGTTATTGCATGTTTGAGTATCAGACTTATAGGCCGGTAATGTTTGGATGCAAAATAAATATAAATAAATATATGTAATTCATAATTTAGTACATAACTATTTCATGAAATGTTGACTAATTGTGTTATGATTGAAATTTTCATGTAATTAATATTTCTATAGATAGTCATGATCTAAAAGATTACACAATAATATTGTTTTCAAATCACTCAAAATATGGATATGCTCTTATCTAAACATAATTTTAATCTATATATTAAAAATATTTTCATGTGCATTTTTAAACAAATATATTATTCTTGAAATTTAAATGTGTCTATTAAAATTAAAAACAAATACAAATTATAATTAATTCATACTGAAACTTTAAATCAAAATTCTTTGAATCACTGACTTTTAAAAATATTTTATTAAATTTTCTTTTTGTTTGAACAAAAACAGTACTTTAATATCAGCATTCGATGCTACTTAGTGTAAATAATTATTGTCATGTTTTATGCATTTACACTTGAGCCTACAAATATAAGATCATATGAATTAACAAATATTGCACAATTGTTCTCAACCAAGTGTAATTGTTCTAAAAAAAGTTCATTTATGGGAAGGAAAAATAGAACAAGAAAACAGATTCTCTGTCTCTACTGAGAAACTTGCAAATAGCTGTTTCTGCAGCAGTCTGATAGCATGTGTGCTACATAGGAGAAATGAATTAACAAGTTAATGTCTGTTATCTTCCATAAGCTCTCTGTCATGCTAGTCCTCTCACACCCAAGCAATGCTACCCTCAACAACATAAACAGTTAAATAATACATACATACATATATATAATATATACATATATAATAGATATATACATATATCCACATACAGCATATATATATATATGTTTTGAAGACATAAAGCAAAACACGTCGAACTATGTTTCCTTAGGAACCTTAAAGGTTTTCATCACCAAAGCAGTTGAACTGTGTATGCCACCCTTAAATCTTGGAACTGTCTAAGAAGGCACTTATATTCTTAAATACGTTTCTGCAATGTACTAAAACTGTTGTTATGCTTGTGATAGGTAGCCCCCTCCACAAAATGGAGCCCATGACATGGCTCTTCTTTACACAGGTCTAAGAAGGAAAGATGGGGAGGCAGTAAGGGAAGAGAGCTCTACACATACCACTCATTCGCTCCTCTTTGACCAAAAGGATTTCACAAAAACCAATATTTGACTATTTTGCTCTAGAGGAAAAATAAATGTTCTTTATAGTATTAGTAGTGAGTGGCAAGAAGGGTCTAAGTTGGCCAGTTATAAAGTTTATGCACCAGGATTTTAGAGATATGCGTTCATTCTTGCCTACAATGGCCAGAATAGAGTGGCAGAAGGAAGTCTACGTAGAGGGTCATTTCCTTAGCCAGAGATTACGGACCATGAAAGGATGGTGACTGACTTCAGGGGTGATAGGGGAACACTTTTCTTCTGCTTAGTCAGGGGGTATAAAAATTACACAAAGTCATTTCAGGCTATAGTGCAGACGATTAGTCATGGAGTGACCATGCTAACAGACAGCACACAAAATCTGAGGTGAAGAAAAGGGATATGAAATGCGGAATAAATAACCATTTGGCAATAAGAAACATAATGTGTTCCCAAAAGCCAGCAATTGAAAAGTTGATACTGAACCACGATTGGTCTAAAACTATGGCCCTCTCTTCTACGCTGTATAGAAGAGTTAGTTGGACTAATAAATTTCTGGTTTTATACCAAGAACAAGTGTGGTATGACCTACATATCAAAATATAAAAACTATAGGACCAGCCAGTGGCATGGTGGTTAAGACAGATGAATCCCATGGCAGACACCATGGTTTGAGTCCTGGACCTGGCGGCTTGAAAAGCACACCAGGTACATGTGCATACATGGCCCCCCAAAAGAATCCTGAAAGGAGAATTGTGACACAACCATCCCTCTGGAGGGATGGTTGCTCACTTTACCTCTCTCTGTCTCTCTCTTAGGGAGACACACACATGCTATAGCAAATAATAATTAAATATGTATATATAAATTATATGTAGTAGGGGTAAGTGGGTAAGTGAACATCTCAATACTTTTTAAATGACTGCTGTCAAGCCTTATGTCTGGGTGTGTAACGGTTGAACAACATTGTGGCATGTGTTAAAGGAAAGCACCCTCCTCCCATTTGCCTATATGTCTTACCTTTATAACTGATGCCTGTAGGTTAGTGTTAATTATCTGTTCAGTTTAGAGCAGTGCTGCTCAAACATTTATATATTTCAGAATCACTTAGGAAATTTGGTTAAAAAACAATCCCTAAACCTTACCTGAAAATTCTACCTGAATGGGATCACACTATAAGATACAAATTTAAACCACTACCCAAAAACTTCTTTTGAAGAGTAATTATTTGGCTGTGGCATCAAGACCCTTGAATGACAGCTGAAATTTGTTCTGAGAATAAGTGGATTTTTAATGAAAAAAAAATCAGAAATGGTTCAAGCATGGAAAACTGCAGACATAGTAAGTGTGGTGTGGTTGTGAGTTGTGAAAATATAGTTGTGAATCTCCATGTCAGAGCCTAGAAAGGTAAGTGAGGACAATGGTGAGGTCACAAATTAGCCAAGTCAAGACTAGTCTTTGCTCTTATTTCCATAAATAATTTCATATTAAATGTTGAGATAACACTCTCTAGTAAATAGAACAGTCTATACTTTGTCAAGCATTTTTATAAGGGTTGTGCTACTCCATGGCAAATATAACATTCAGTCTAGTCATATGTTTCAAATCTGTAGGATAGTGAGCATGCAAGAGCAATTCATCATGCACATATGTAACAGTGTTACAATTTAAAATAAGCAGCTTAAATTATTGAAGAAAAAAATTCTTGACTGTGAAAACTCTCTTTGCTTTAACATACATTTTTATCATTAAATTCAATCCAGATTGCATTTTACTATTTTTCTTGATTTGAGGAGTTTGTATCTTGCAGCAATGTAAAATGAATAGAAAGGAGGATATCAACTACATTTTGGGGGAGATAGAAAAATAAATGATAAGCAAATTAATGAAAAGAAAAAGAAAATATATATATTGATTATTTAATGCAAATATGATCAACTTTAAATCTAATTACCTAGTAAGTAAAAAGAGTGACATTCCATATCACTTGGTTAAAATGAGTTGATCAGTTCTGAGGCAAAATGGATAAGAAAATAAAAAACTCTAAAAAGATAACAGCAAAATGGATGCCATTGCTGTCAAGATAGTATCAGGCTGCTGGCTTGTTGCCCTAATCCAACCTTAGAATTGCCACAGAAGAAAATAACAGTTTTGAATGGGATAAAGAAACAACAGAGACCGTGAACACTCCCTGTGGAAGGAGCAGACAGTTGGAGTGTATGAGGGCATGATGCCACTACCAGAGGACGAGAGCTGGCCCTTGTCTCTGCCTCACGGCTGTTGCTGGGTTGCCCACCGTCATTAGCACGACACAGTGAGGCACCAGGCTGAGCTCAACGCTACCAGGGCGAGTGGGTAACCAGGGCTGCCATGGAGCGCTGCTGGGGAATACGTGGTGTCAGAAGCATGACCCTGGACTGCTTCGGAGCATCCTAACTTCCTCTCTCTCTGCCCAGTTCTTACACAGTCAGAGCCATGGGCCGCTGGAGCCAAGGGAGAAAATCCCTCCCACAAGGGTGATACCATGGACAAAGAAACATAGCGTTTCCCTAGATGGTCAAGCTCATCTCTTAAAGAGGAGAAGAGCAGAAAAGGGGGTCAAATACAAACAGCAGGGACTGGGACTCTCCATCTGAATTGTGTCACCAATGTCTGTACAAATTTGGCTCAGGAAGACTCCAAGCTGCTCACCTGCTTGTATTGGCAACCAGGACAGGTGAGGACCCAAGGAAAAGTAAACTGATAGCTAAACCAAAAACAAAAACAGAAAAGCAGATACACACACACACACAAACAAACACACACACACACACACACACACACATAGAGACACTCACATTACAGTTCAACACACGACACCCACATTATATATATACATACACACACACACACATATATTTAATGTATGTATACGCACAGTGTGAGAGTGCAGTTCCAGTAAATTTAGTAAATTAGAAATAACACACATGGCTAGTAGTAGATTGTGGATAAACATAGTGAGATCTTTGTAACATAAAACAAAAATAACATACAAAATAGAAGCAGTTTTATTTATAAAAATATAATATTAGAAATTAAGGAATGATCAGGAAACTAGAAAAGAAACTTGAGATAGTCTTCATATAACATTGGAGAGAAGTAAATACATGAAACAAAAAAAGTTGGGAGTGCAGAGGAGTGATACATTATTTCATGAGTTTTAAGTACTTTTCAAAATAGTTTATAATTTTTTGTACAATGCTGTACAGATGTCTAGAGCTTATACACCTTGCTTGACTGAACCATTATGCAGGTTAATTAGTAACTTCCATTTTGCCTCCCTCCAAACCTTGTAACCACCATTCCATTGTTTGAGTCTATGGATTTCACCATTTTAGATACCTCTAATACCTTCTTTTTTTTTTTTTTAATGAGAGATTTTTGCTATAGGACATGTGTGCTCAACAGAAAGAGAGACAGAGAGATAGAAAGCAAGAAATCACCCCTCTGAGGGTATGGTCATGCCACAATCCCTTCTCTTCCATCCTCCTCTCTGGATAGTGTGCATGCATGCACACATGCCTGATGTGAGTTTAAACCACCCAGTCTGGGACTTGAACCACAGTCAACTATGTGGGAGTCCAGCAATGTAACCATTATGCCATCGGCTGGTCCAGGTGAAATTATCTTCTGTTACTGGCTTATATCACTTAACTGAAGTATTCTTAAGGTTTATCAGTGTTGCATATTGCAAAATTTCCTTTTTTAATGCTTCATGGTATCCCATTATGTGTGTGTGTGTGTGTGTGTGTGTGTGTGTGTGTGTCACATTTCATTATTCATTCATCTGTCAATGGCATTTAGATTGTTTCCACATCTTGACTATTTTGAATTACTGATGTGATAAACATAGGAATACTAATATCTCTGAGATTCTAAGTACAATTTTTTTGAGAAATAGTCAGAATTGGGATTGCTGAATCCTATGTAATTCTTTTTCTTTTTCTTTTCTTTAATTTTTGCTATAGAGTGCATATACTCATGAAAGAAAGAGAGAGAGAGAGAGAGAGAGAGAGAGAGAGAGAGAGAGAACTCTCCATGGAAGTATGACCATGCTGCAATCCTCTCTCCTCCATTGTCCTCTCAGGATTTGGGGCACACATGCACACATGGCTGGCTTGCTTTTCAAGCTGCTGAGTCTGATACTCAAACTGCAGAGCTGGCCACGTGAGATCCACTTTGATAACAAAGGTCCTGTAAGTTCTATTTTTAATTTTTTTTTTTTGAGAAGATTTTTGCTATAGGGTGTTTGTGCTCACCAGAAAGAGAGAGACAGAGAGACAGAAAGCTAGAAATCACCCCCCAGGGGGGTTGGCCACACAATCCCTTCTCCTCCATTCTCCTGTTGGGATCTTGGGCACATATGCACATGCATCTGGAATGAGTTTAAGCCTCTGAGTCTGGGACTAGAATCGTGGTCGACTACATGGGAGTCCAGTGACATAGCCATTACACCAACTGCTGGCCCCTCTACTTTTCATTTTAAATAATATTTTTAGTAGTTTACATTTAAAAAGTGAACCTTCTTATTGTTCTCTATAGTGGCTGTACCATTTCACATTCCCATTAACAGTGGATAAGGGTCTCAAATATATTTCAAGTGGGATCGACACTTGGCATTTCTTGTTTGTTTTTGTTTGTTTGTTTGTTTTTCTGCATAATAGACTTCTTGAAAGGTACCGGGTGATAGCTCCATAAGAGCAATTAACTGCAAATTGTGAATTTAATTCTGTGCTTTCTTTTCTGTTCCATTAGCCTATATACCTGTCTTTATGCCAGTACCACACTGTTTTGCTTACTGTAAAACTAGTAATATATTTTGAAGTCAGGAATTGTGATGCCTCTGGTTCTTTCTAAAGGTTGAACTGGTTATTCATGGAATTTCATAGTTTAATATATATTTTTGAATTATTTTCTCTATTTATATAAAAAGATACCATTGAGATTTTGATTGATATTGTACTTAGTTTGTAAATTGGGTAATATTAAGTCTTCCAATCCGTGAATATGGATGTCCTTCTATTTGTTTGTGTCTTAATTTTTTAAATAAATATTTCATAATTTTTGATGCATAAGTATTAGTTAAGAATATTCTTTTTTTTTTTTTTTTGAGAGTGATTTTTGCTATTAGAGTACGTGTGCTTGCCAGATAGACAAAGAGAGTCAGAAAGTGAGAAATCACTCCTAAGGTTGGTGGCCACATCACAATTCTTCTCCATTCTCATTTCTTCTCCATTCTCCTTTCAGGATTTTGTACACACACGCACACACACCTCGTGTGAATTTCAAGCCACCAGGTCCGAGACTCAAACCGCGGTCAGCCATGCGAGAGTCCAGCACTTAACCACTATGCCACCTGTTTTGTTTTTGTTTCTGGTGCTATTGTAAATAAAATTTCTCTATTTTTCTTTGCAGGCAGTTCATTGTTAGTGTGTAGAAAGACAATTAATTTTTATATGTTTATTTTGTATTCTATAAATTTTATGAGTGTATTTTTTTCATTTTTTAAACTTCATAGAGTGTTTAGGGTTTTCTGTATATAAAATCACACAATCTGCTAATTGAGTCAATTTTCCTGTTTTTCAAGTTTGGCTAACTTTTATTACCTTTATTATGTTGAGGTAATTTCCTTCTATACCTAGTTTGTTGAAGTTTTATTATGGAAGGGTGTTGAATTCTATCAGATGTTTTTTATGTAGTTATTGAAACATCATGTGACTTTTTAAACTTTTATTTTGCTAATATAGTGAATGGTAGTAATTGCTTTTCATATGTTGGGCCATCTCTGTATCCCAAGAATAAGTCTCACTTGGTCATAGTATATAATCCTTCTAATGTGTTATTGGATTCGGTGATACTTTCAGGTATAAAGCATCTATTGAATTAAATTTAATAAATGACCCTGAAGTTTCTTTTGTTAAGGTAAACTGCTCTGCTTTTAATTTATTTTCCCTGTCTTAAGTTTTGGTCATGTCACCTGTAAATAAAATTTGCATGACGTGTAAATTATGTTGTCCATCCTGACAATCTTTATCTTTTTTATATGTATTTTTGTTTCTGAATTACTTATTATTTACCGATACATTTGGATTTGTCTATATAGGGAGACAATTTCTCATGGTTCTCACATTGTTGCCTGTCCTGAAAGAGGAGGCATTGACTCTGTTTTTCCATATTATCCTTTAAGTCTGGACAGTAAACAGCTTTGGAAGAAAAGGGGAGAAATATCACAGTAATGGTCTAGTATTTTGTATTTCCCACACTGTATTCCCTCTGCTGCATTTCCTAAGTGCAGAGTGATATCCTCTCTTGTAACATAATGCACTGTGTATGAAGATGTTGCTCTTCATGTTGCCCTGTGGGAACTGGGATTCAGGGTATTGGCAAAAGCACTATTATTCTGGCTACTGCTATTGTTGTAATAATGTTCTTTTTTCCCCCATCCAATAGTGTAGTGTTTTCTTTTGGCAGCCATTAAACAGTGGCAGAAGAACGTGTTACCTTACAAGTATGCAGGATCTCAGATGATTTACACTTCTTGGCAGTTTTGGTGATAGGTCTGGCTGGGACAGTTGTAGGACTTTCTGAAAGAGGAAGAAGAGGACCTCTCAGCCCTGTAGTGAGATTTGAGGGAAGTCCATGGGATTGGGAGCAAGCATGTTAAACCAATTGTATGGATAACCAAGCAATGAATGGCCCTCCATTTTTTCACCAGTCCATAAGCCAAAATTTGAGAGGTGGTTGCAGGCAATGTAGCCAGGTAAAAAGTTCAAAGCTCCATAGACAGTGCTAATCATATTAACGACAGAAGCTTCTGTGTCATTTCAGACAACAGTTACAGAAATGTTTAAGTACATTGAGTATGAGAGATGAAAATTCACAATAAATGAATACAGGTGAGTGCATTGGTGGAAAAATAATTTCTTCACTTGGGAGGGAAGAACACATAAGCTATATTGCCACAGCTGCGATGTCTTAAGGCTCGGTTCTTCATCCCAGCAGGCCATTATGCCAAACTCAGATCCATTTGGAGATAAAAGCAAAAGGGCCCGGAGTTTTTTGAAGTGGGTTTAACTGTAAGTGAGATTTCCCTGTGACAGACCATTTTCCATGGGAAACCACATGAAAAATATTGACTATCTACTGCCCTAGATTGACTTTAAAATAATGATGAATTCAATCCACTAGAGAATGAGAAACTGGCCCAAAGAAATCTAGATAAATTTTTGTGGTCATGCCCGTAACCTTGGACACGCCTTTAGTTTTTAGGTTGAAGCAGGCTAACAATTTAAGAGACCCTGTTAGTAGGGGAAAAGTAGATTCCCTAACTCGTGTGGACTTCAAAAGAAGTACCAGTCTATGAAGGAAATCCAAATAAACTGAGGAGTATAAATGCCGTGAGCATAACTAGACAGCCATGTGGCCACAGCTGTAGGGTAGAGGTGTATCCAAAGCTGAAAGAGTGTCATTACTGATGGTGTTGCTGCTCAAGGTTGAGTTTGAGGTGAGCAGAAAACATGGAAGATTCATTTGATTGAGCTGCTTACTGCTGCTATACTGCTTGAAACTAAAAGCAAATGTGTATTTCTAGGGAAATTAAACTTCTTTCACCTTTCATCCCATTATCATTCTTGCTCTATTTATACCTAACTCGACTGCTATAACAACAAGGCGATTAAGTTTGGACTATAGTCCTTCTGTCTTCCACATATGATGAAAGACATAGACATATACCCAGTTGTGCTGGGATCATTTGTAGGAAGTAGGGATTCACACTTTTATGGTGTTATATACATGTACCCAAGTCACCATCCTAAGCCTATGGGTAAAGGGTGTCCCTTAATTCAACTGATGGCATTGGGAAGTGTTTATAATAAAAAGAAAATTTCATATTATGCATGAATGAGGCCCTTTACAACAACTTTATGTATTGATTCTGTGGTCTGTACTACCAAATTTTTCTAAAGAATTATTTATTTATTTATTTATTTATTTATTTTTTAATTTATTCATTTCTTCCAATTTGACCAGAGAGAGACAGAGAGAGAGGAAAAGTGAGAAAGCAAACCACCAGGTCCAGGACTTGAACATGGTTGGCCATATGGGCATGACCAACACATTAAACAAAACACCACCTGCTAGCCCCAACTACCAAATTATTATTTGGTATCAATGTTTTACATGTCTCTATTTCTCCATCTTGTAAGTACAGAGGGGATTCTCCTGATTAAGAAGTGCTGCTGCAGAAAAAATTCTGTTATTGGGGAGCTCTTTTAAACAAATCACCCCTCTGAGCTAGAAGTCTTTATAACTAAGGATTTTAAATACTGGCACCTCTGCAAATGAACACAGCCTTTGTTTAAAGGTAGCCCTTGAAATTTAAGACTTTTTGCCTCGCAGATATGGCTTCCAAGTATACTACTTAGAAAACAGCTATTATCTTACATCTGGGCTCTTGGAACTGAATGGGTAACCTCTAAAGCCTTGTGATACTGTGGATTGATACCTCATTCTGGGTTGCGTCAACTCAAATTCAATGGCTAGAAGGCTAGAAAGAGTTGTAAACCTGAATTTCTTTTTTGCAATGTAGTGTTGAGGCTGAGGAACCTGTGAAAATATTCCTCTTTTATTCTTTCTATGAGTAATAAAGTCATTTGTCTCCGAACCAGGAGTCTCATATCTTTTGCCAGCATTCAAGAAACTGTGACTAGCTAACATGTTAGTTTTCACAAGAGGATTTATCTCTCACCCTTCAGAGTATTAAAAAATCTCTGGGACCAGCAGTTAGCGTAATGGCTATGTCACTGGACTCCCACATAGTCGACCGCGGTTCGCTTCCCGAACCCGGTGGCTTAAAACTCACGCCGGGCACATGTGCGTGCATGCCCAAGATCCCGAGAGAAGAATGGAGGAGAAGGGATTGCGGCGTGGCCATCCCCTCTGGGGGGTGATTTCTCGATTTCTATCTCTCTGTCTCTCTCTGTCTGTCTGGTGAGCGCACGCACCCTATAGCAAAAAAAAAAAAAAAAAAAAAAAAAAAAAAAAAAAAAAAAAAAAAACTCTCCAATAAAAGTCTCTACCATTTTAATTTGCACTTTTTGTTTATCCTAATTTTTAAATGATTTTTCTTCTTCATTGTCTTTTTATTTTTTGTTTTAAATTTTTATTTATTTTTATAGCCAAAGTATGTATGTCCTTACCTAATTTATAATTCATATGCCTATACTTATCTATCTACCTATGCTAGTTTTCAAAGAGAGTTTAAGAAACTATTTTTTCACATGTATAAATTTTAGCATCTATTATACGGTTGAAGACAAATATTGAAAAGATAATTAAATGAGATTGATTGATACATCTTCATTGGAGATATTAGGTAATAGGGAAAGTCATGATGTATCTTTCTATGGAGAAATGTGTCATGACTTATCCAACAACCTAATCTAAAACTTAGTTTCAGTTTTATACATAATATTTAAATAGTGTTAGATGACATCATCAAAGACTAAGAATAAGTAAAAAGAGTGCTGATCTCTCTCTCTCTGCTGTTTGCTCTTCTCATTCCTAGCTTTTAGTATTATAACTGATTTGGAACATATTGCTTTTATCTCTAACCTCTTAGTTGCAACTTTGAAATTTTTAACATAGACAATTTTAGAAGATCTTAAAATACTAGTTAACACTTTTTTTTTTGGTTTGATTTTTGTTCTTGCCATAGGATGTGTGTGCTCACTGGAGAAAGGCAGGGAGAGACAGAGAGAGGGAAAGTGAGAAATCACCTCCAGGGGCGATGTCCACACTGCAGTAGCTTCTCCTCCATTCTTCTCTTGAGATTTTAGGCATTTATGCACATGCTCCAGGCATGATTCTTAAGCTGATGGATCTGGGACTTGAACCATGGTTGGCCATGTTAGATTCCTACACCTAAACCAGTATGTCTCCTGCTATCCCTAATGGTTAATATTTTACACCCCAAATAATACCACATTTTCTTAATATTATAACTCAAATGATTCCTACCATCCAGCCTAGTTAGCCTGAAACACACTGAGCATGAACGTGAGTGCTCAAGATTTGATAAACTGGAGGATGGAGGAGGGCATCTTGTTGAGACAAGACTCCATGAAAGGCCTCTTTCTCTCTTGCTTGGGTACACACACAGTCACTCTATCACAAATAAGGAAAAATGCATAAGACAGTAGAATCTTATAATGCACAGAGAAGGGATATTGCATAACATTATGACCATAGTTAGTACCACTTTACACTCTACAATAGTTAAAATGTTAACAAAATAAATGTACTTAGTAGTGACAATAGCAATCAATTAAGAAGTTAATTATTTAAAAAATACATATAACATTTAACATTATATATACATTACCATAAACCCTCACAGTATTTAAGATAACATAAAAATTGCCAAGACATATAGATTCATCAATATGGGCACAAAGATTTAAACACATGTCTTTCAGAAATCATGAATTAAGCAGAAAAAAGTGAAGATATAAAAGATTTGGGTAACAGAATTAATCAACTTGTATTAATGGAAAGGTTTAAAAGACACACAGAATTTAAGGAATACAGTTTATTTCAAGAACATACAGACAAGTTAGAATATTGGAGATATACTCAGACAGAAAGTAAATCCCAGTGAGAATAAAAACTCAGCATCATGCAGCCATACTAGAAGACAGTCCAAAAATATTGAACTAGCTAAGGTTGTAAGCTATCATCATGAAATCATTTCTAAGTATTCTTGAAGAGGTCTGTTAGGAAGAGCATGGGAGTATTAATAATGATATTTGGAGTAACAGATGTTGGAAGCAACCCCATTTCCTATGTAGTGAAGAAAAGTGATAAATCTTTACCTTTGGGAGAGCTGTGACAAGTGTAATCATTGTACTCTTATAACAGGTATGGTAAGCCAAGTTGGAAGGGAAATCAGTAAGGTATACATTAAATCTTTTGAAATAATGGTTTTAATTCAAATGTGTCATATTCTCCTTTTAAGGTGGATTACTGCAATTACTTCAATTACATATCTGTATCTGTATCTCTAAGTACATCTATCTATATCTGTGAATGTTTTCACATACATACATAAATCTTCTTCCCTACCAGTAGTGGAAACTGTTCACATTCAACCTTTGGCAAGACACTGGATGTACAGTAATGGATTTTTACTCTTTCTTGTGTACCATGTAACAGCTTTAGAAAAAAATAGTTTTCTGTGGGAACCAGCAGTTAGCGTAATGGCTATGTCGCTGGACTCCCACGTAGTCGACCGTGGTTCGCATTCTGGACCCGGTGGCTTAAAACTCACGCCGGGTGCTTGTGCGTTCGTGCCCAAGATCCCAAGAGGAGAATGGAGGAGAAGGGATTGTGGCGTGGCCAACCCCCTGGGGGGTGATTTCTCGCTTTCTGTCTCTATGTCTCTCTCTGTCTGTCTGGTGAGTGCACACGCCCTATAGCGAAAATCTCTCCAAAATAAAACAAAAAATAGTTTTCTGGAAGGAGAAAGAAACATAAAATAAAATACATAGTTTTATTTTCTCCAAAATCAGAGTGAATGAATTTTTTTTTTTTTGAAGAGGTTTTTGCTATAGGGCACGTGCACTCGCCAGACAGACAGAGACACAGAGAGACAGAAAGCAAGATATCACACCCCCTCCCCCGGGGGGGATGGCCATGCCTCAATCCCTTCTCCTCTATTCTCCTCTTGGGATCTTGGGCGTGCACGTACACTCGCCCGGCGTGAGTTTTAAGCCACCGGGTCCAGGTAGTCGAACCGCTGTTGACTACATGGGAGTCCAGCGACACAGCCATTACACTAACTGCTGATCCCAGAGTGAATGAATTTTCATGTGAGATTACAGAAGACATCCATAGTAGAAGATGAAAAATTAACTGATGCAATTGAAGGCATACAGTGTAAATAAGTATGGTAGGTGGTATCTTATCTTGATTTACCACTCATGGTCTGAGGACCAGGAGTATCATTAAAATCAGCACATTTGCTGGCAACATTGAATCTTTGTCTGCACTCTAGTCCTGCTAAATAGAAATATACATTTTCATAAGACCCAAATCATGGGAATATTAATCTAAGAAAGTGCTTATGTAGAGACAATCGACCTCTACTAGGACTACGGTAAGTAGCAGAAAGTACAAGTCATTTATAACTTACAACCTGAAGCATTTAGGTCGAGGATTGTATGGAAAATATATATAAATTCCTAGAGGACATATTGCTTACCAAGAGTGACAGAAAAAGGAAGTGAGAGAACTACCATACAATGGGATGTGGTCATGCCACAATCCTTCTCCTCCATTCTTCCATCCTGTCAAGATTTTGGTCAAACATATATGTCCATGGTGTTCTTCAAGCCACTCGGGCTGACGTTTGAATTTCGGTTGACTATGTGAGATCTGGATACCTTAACTACCAAGCTATGGGGCCTGATCTATTTTATAATCTTTATACATAAACTTACAGTGCAACTTTTAATGCAAATCTCTCTCTCTCTCTCTCTCTCTCTCTCTCTCTCTCTCTCTCTCTATATATATATATATATATATATATATATATATATATATGTATATATATAATTTAAAGGAAAATATTTAATATCTCTGCAACTTAAAACTTAGTTATTAGGTTCTGGAGGAGGCAAAAAGTTTTTACATTCTCCTCTAGGTTTTAAACATTTTGCTTAATTTAACTCAGGGTAAAAACCCCCTTGTGTTATAGCATCTTTGGGTCAGGAAGAAGAAGAAAAATTCAAGGATGCTTCTATATATTGCAAAATTTATGAGAATTAGGTTGCAAAGATGCTTAGGAGTGCAGGCTTTAGATTTATACAGTTTTAGTTTGATATTTTCTTCAAAATTTCTAATGTGTGTTGCTTTGGGCAAGTTATTCACTTAATTTTCTGCTAGTTCTATTAAAAATGAAGAGAGGAGGATTGCTGGGAGAATGGCATGAGACAGTGCAAGTGAATAGCCTACTCTATTGCCTAGCATGGAGAAAACTCTAACTAATATAGTGATTCCTAAACCTTTATAGACATTAAAATTATTAGGAGCACTATTAAAATTTCATTCTTTGAGCCCCAGATGATATCAGAATGTCTATGGGCAAGGCTTGAATATTTAAAAATCTAGGTATTTCTTGTGTGTGATTAGATTTAAATACTCCTGTGGTTTTTTTTGTTTGTTTGTTTTGTTTTTGTTTTTGTTTTTTAGTGATTTTTGCTGTAGGACACTTGCACTCACCAGAGAGACAGAAGAGTGAGAAATCACACCCTTCCCCAGGGGAAATGGTCATGCCACAGTCTCTTCTCCTCTACCCTCCTCTGGGCAGATTCTTGGGTATGCACACACATGCCCCTTCGTGAATTTCAAGCTGCTAAGTCCAGGACTCGAACCATGTTCTGTTTCATGGGAGTCTAGTACCCCATCCACTATGCCACTTGCTGGCCCCAATACTTTTGATCTTAATGGAATGGAATACATAGTTATCTAGTTGACTTATAACTGGAAAAGACATAGACTTCTCCTGGCTTGCATCTATAGATTCTTTGATTGTACATTACTCTTTTAATATACCAAAGGAGGTTTTTATCTCTTATTTTTGCATTTTTATAGAGGTTCTTTTAAATCACAGGTGTTTTATTCCTCCCACATTGATTTCTGGAATTACTACTTGTGTTTCTTAGTCTTCATCAAAGATCATGGGTGGTACTAACCAAGTCTCTCCTCCACACTCAAACACTGACCATTTCCGAGAAAGATATAGGTAGATTTTGTAGGTTTTTCTCACTCTAAGCTTGTCTTTGGTCCTTCCTCATAAGTCAGTTTTGTCAATGGCATTTCATTTTCTATAGTTTACCACAAATCTTCAATAGTTACTTACTCTTAAATAACTTAGAGGTAACTTCTGAAAAAAAAATATGTAACTTTTCTTAGTAAAGAATTAGTAAAATTGTTGATATTCTAAAAACTTTTTTAATGTGTCAACTTTTTTTGTTTAAAGAAGCTCTGAATCACAGCTCATAAGAGCATTACTCCTATAAATACATTATAATTACTCAGTATCAACAAGGGGCTCTATGGAATTCTCAGTAATAAATCCTATCTGACAGATTTTAAAAAAATAAAGAGATTTAAAATGCAATTCCCAAACTTCTTAGAATCATGGGATACAAATGCACAATTATAGAATAATGTTCCAGGAACGGCTAGTAATTCCAAATTACTGTCAATATCAGTTTGGCCCAGGCCACCAAAGCACACACAAAGAATGACAGCAGGGCCATGGCTGGATTGAACACTCAGCTCAAAACTTTTCTTGCTATTTTGTTTCTCATGTTACCAGAAGATATGATTAAAAGCTAGTATTTAATTTTTTTTTCCTCCTGTTGGAGTTCAAAACCATTAAAATAGCCAACCATAATTACTTAGCAACAATTAGAGGGAAACTGAAGAATATCTAGGCAAAGGAGGGACACAAGCAATGACTCATGTTAACCATAAACCCCAAATGTTCAGTCTTTGATGAAATTCCCAGATAAAGACAATTAGCAGCATGTTCTTTGTTTCCTTTGCCTACTCTTTTGCTGGAGGAAAGAACTTATTTTTGTATGGCTTGTTTTTGTCAGAGAGAATAATTTGCTCTTTCTTAACAAATTTTATGGCATTTAATTTTCTCTTCTTATATTCCATTCACTGAATTTGAGTAGCATATCATTTTCATCTTTATTTGTGGGGGTCACATAGTGTGAGAGCTCAAAGCACCTAACCGTTTAGTTCAGAGCATATCAACATAGAAGTAGTTAGACGATTTGGGTACTGATCATCAAAACAAATTACTCTTGTCTTTTACTTGATTTCTGCTTCTGTCTTCTTCTTTAAGCAGTTGACCACTTTTCCTTCCTTCTTACCATTCTCTTCTTCCATCCTTTCCTTCTTTTCTTCCTTTCGTTCTTATATTTTTTCTTTCTTCCTAGGACTATTATTAACTTAGTCATTATAACTCCCAAAATGTTTGACCCATTGTCAAACTTTGATATGCCAACTCTGTTTCATCCTTTAAACTGCTCTTTACACTCAGAACTATAATTATTTACTAACTTTGATACTTTGTAGTAAAATACAACACCATACTCAATCATATTCCAATTCCAATATTCTAGCTTTGAATAAAATTACTATTTTAACCTACTTTCTTATTTATATCTAGTGAACTCTTTTAAAGGAGAATAAGGTAAAAATTCAAAGATGAGTTATTTAAATTCTATTAATTAAACACCTTAGTTCCCTATCTTTCAAATTTATTTTATGTAAATGTGTAAAATAAAATTATATGAATTTATTTTGTCATTAAAAAGAATATATTTGAGTTCAGAAATCAAAAATATTTATCTAATTCATATCTTGGAATTTTAAAGCATATTTGAACTCAATTTATTGATACTATTCTTCATGAGCACCAAGGTCAAACTAGAACAATGTCCTATCCTACATCTAAATTCTATTAGATTAAATAGAATTTAGATGTAGGATAGGACATTAAATATGGATAATATGAATCTTCTTGAATCACAAATCTGATTGTAGCTATGCCCTACTCAGTCTTTTAGTGTCTCATGATCAGTTAGACAGAGTCTGTTCTCTTTTTTTTTTTTTTTTTTTTTTTGTGGGGGAGAGGTTTTTGCTACAGGGTGCTTGTACTCACAAGAATGACAGAGAGAGACAGAGAGACACACTGCAATCCCTTCTCCTCCATTCGCACACATGCCTGGCATGAGTTTAAGCCCCCAGGTCCAGGACTCAAACCATGGTTGACTACATGGGATTCCAGAGACATAGCCATTAAGCCAACTGCTGGTCCCAGAGCCTGTTCTCTTTAGGTAGCAATCAGACATTCTCATGTAACTTCCCCCAATTTTTTTTTTTTTTTTTTTTACATTTATTATGTCAGTGCCTCTGTAAGTCTCCTGCAAACACCACATTCTCTAAACTTCTGTCCAACACCCTGTCTTTATCAATATGTTCTTCTAGCCTGGTGTCATCTCCTGTTAAAATGCTAGACCATCAGCTCCCAGTTAAAATGTTAATGTATCTATAAACTATTTCCTATAATCATCGAAAGGTTTCCTTGGAATACTTTCTGCTAGTTTACCATGTTCTTATTGTATTTTCAATCTTGACTAATTTAATTTTATCTTTCAATCCTCTCTATATTTTTATTTTTATAAATATAAGTCATATTCAGAGTTTTCAAAGTCAAGTAAGGTACAAAAATTTTTATAATAATAAAGCAGCCATTCTTACCATTTTCCTTACCTAACTAACTCTGTTGTCTAGATGTAACATTTTTTATATCTTTTAAAGTATTTATTTTGCTATTTGTGTCTGTATATTTAAATAATTTGGTAACACTATTTTTTCTTAAATTATCAATTCTAAATATTATGGATGATTTTTCTATATTGTGGATTTCTTTTGAGAGAGAAATTTTTGGTAGAGGGTGCATGTGCTCGACAGAAAGATAGAAAGAGACAGAGAACAGAAAGTAATAAATCACCCTCCTCCCAGGGGATGGCCATGCTTCAATTCCTTCTCCTCCATTCTCCTCTTGGGATCTTGGGCACACACGTGCCTGTCATGAGTTCTAAGCTGCCAGGTACAGGACTTGAACCTGTGGTCACCTACATGGGAATCCAATGACATAACCATTACATCATCTGCTGGTTCCCTATTTTGTGAATTTTGAGGGCGTGCCACTTGCATCATCTTCATCATTTTTCCTTTCTTCACCACAGTTCAACAAAAATTTTGATTTAATTTATAATTAATATTCTAATAGTTAACGTAACGCTAGATACTCTAACCAATAAAACCCTGAATCACAGTGAATTAACACAATATAGGCTACTCCACATGGGTAATGTTTCCAGTTGGCATAGAATATTGCATTGCTCCTACTCTAAATATAACAATTGGGAGGAAAAAGTGATAAATTATACAAATTTACTTTGTAAAAGTAAAAGGATAACTCTATATAGATTCAGATATAAATCATAGGAAAGTATCCTCCCTCAGTAAGAGGAATTCTGTCATTTTTCTTCTGGGCGGGAACCAAGTCTGAACTTGAGGGAAAGATCCAGATGGCAATAGGCAAAGACTACTGGGGAAAAGAGATACTTTAGAGTCTTTACCCCCCAAATAGACTGGTACAAAAGATTAAAACCTGGAGGAGGCCTGTGTTTATATGATGAATGTTCCTTGGATAATGTTTCTCCCCCATAGTCGTGCTACTTACTAGTGAGGGCTTCAGTAGAAAGAGTGAGGTGTTTGGAATTTTGTGGCTCTTGAGTTCCAAAGTCCTGCTGGTTGTAGAAGTCTGTAACCAGACACATTTAGAACAAGAGATAAATTGGAAAAAAAAGTTTAAAAAGTAAGTTTACAGCCCAGTTCCGGATCAGTTAAATTTTTGATTGGATCAAAGTGATCAGCCCTTTGCTTTATCTACCTTACAAGAAAAAGAAATTTATATATATATGTGTATATATATATATATATATATATATATATATATATATACACTCCTTCAAGAAAAAGCTATCAACTTTAGTATCTGGGTCATTATATACGTGTATGTATATGTGTATGTGTGTATGTGTGTGAAAATAACAGAAACAAGAACACTACCACTCGAAGTAGATCTTCAATGGTTCCATAATGTGGGAATTAGAAAACATAGGCTTTAAAATAATTGTGAAAATATATTGAAGAAAATAACATGAAAAATGAACTAACTAAATAAAAAGACAAAGAATATCAAAAGAGAGCTAGTCTATAGGTATTCCTGATAAATACACTGCTTTATTCAAGAGGTGATTCATGGACTCAGACTATCTACATGTTGGCTTTGTTGATCTTTCAAGATCACTGCAAAGAGGAAAATGACTTGAAGGTCAAGTGTGAGTCATTATATAATTAACAATTATGATTATAATTATTGTACTGACTCTTCAGACCAAAGAAGTATGCCTTTTGTTTCTGGAATTTTTTCTTATACTTTACTTTCTAGTCTTTGTTTTACTCTTCCTTGATTTTTTTTTTTATTATAACATTGGAACTGTAAAACTTATCTACTCTTATTCTTTTTATTATACTTATTGGGAGACATAAAATATGTAATCTAACATTTTCATTGAGGTTTCATCATTTTTTCTTTTATTTTAAATTAAAAGATGTGCTTTCTCTAATTCTTTAATTTTTGTGTTTACTTGAATTTTCTTTCATAGATTTTACATAGTTTCTTTTCTCTTTTAGGATTTTAATACAGTATTTATTTTAAAAAGATTTAACTGGTTGCATTTCCTATGTTCAGACTGGATTCTCTCTTTTATATGTTGTGGTCTCTGTATTTTATTTTGGAGGTTTATCTCAAATATTGGGTAATGATTGGTTGTTCACATTTAAGTGTGAGTCACTAAAATGTAAATTGGAGGTTTTGTGTATGTGGCTATAGTTTGCCAGATGGTTAGTGTCACCTCGGATGGATGTGTTGAGTAGGAAAAGTTTCCATATGACTCAATTTATAGTACTCTGGCTGCTGGTGTTTGCCAAACCATGCAGAGAAGACAGAGACTCTCACTCATTCCACGTGATCACCTTGTTTTCCATTCCACTCCTCTTCTTGATGTTGGTCTGGGCACTTTGTTACTAAACTTGTTTTTCTCTCTTTCAGTTTCTACAAAGACCATAAATGCTCTGATTTGTGACTGAACCAAAGTGAACAACCCTTTATCTACCTTAATATATATATATATATATATATATATATATATATATATATATATATATAATTTCCCTTCCTGAAGAAAAAGCTGTAAACTTCAGTATCTAGAGCAGCGAGGAGTAATGTAAAAGGGAATTTTAGGATATGATGCAGTGACATTGGTGTCAAGTAAGGTAGGACTCCTGGGAAGCTATAACCACTGAGTATGTGATCTTTTAACAATTCATATTTATTTTTCTTTTTGCTAGATTGCACGTGTGCTAATGAGAGAGAGAGAGACAGGAGGAGGAAAAGAAATAGAGAGGGCGAGGAGAAAGAACCCCTTTCTCAACGGGACATGGTGACACTGCACTCCTTCTTCACCTCTCCCTCCCCTGGGGATTTGGGACACAAATGCTCTCATGCCTGACTGTTTCTGAAGCCACGGGGTCTAGGACTCCAACTGTGCAGCTGGCCATGTGGCATTCATCTGCCTTAACCACCAGATCTTGGAGTCAGCTCCTAATTCATGAATTGAATACCTTTGCCTCAACTATGCATTCTGAAGTGGCAGCCGTGTGTTCACTAAGTGTTTCTTGGATCATGTGGTACTACTGGTTTTGTTCTCATCAGTTTCCCTCTCTGCCATCACTCAAGGTACCACTTCTTCCACTCTGCCAAGGGAACTACCAGTCTTCCACCTAATTCCCATTTTCAGACATGTTATTCCTGCCTCTCTCTAGCTGTTGTCTTCCTCAGTACATGTTTGTTTACTGCTGTTTTACTAGAATCTCTGGAGGGAGAGAAAATAAACAATCTACTCAACATAGCATGTTAAAAATCAAGTTTATTCCATTTATGTTACTTCACTTTATATAGAATTACATGTCAATTAACATCACTGTAGTAGAGTCTGAGTCTCAATGTTCATTATCAATTAAATTCTCAAATTTAGTTGTGTGTTCTTTCAGGTACACACATGTATATGTATAAGCAGGAGGAATAGTGAAAACAATGACCAGAGAGGCACAGGATTAAAAAGAACAGAATGGATGCAGCCTGATCAGGAGTGATACACACTGGTTGAACATCCTCTGTGTGTGTGTGTGTGTGTGTGTGTGATTGTATGTGCATTTATACTCAATGGTTCACAGATATGATTGGCACAAATGGTGTCAGCTTTGTATTTGTGTGTGTGTGCATTTATGCATCTAAGCTTCATGATTTATAGATATGGTTGGCATTAATGATGCTGGGTTTGCCAATTTCTTTCTTTCTTTTTTTTTTCTCCTTGGAAGAGACAAAGGGTGCCGGGGACCAGCCTTGGCGGGGGTGGGTTGACTCATCGGAGGCAACCCTGGAAGGAAAGGAAGACAAAGGCCTCGTGCCTTTTCATGCACGTTCTGAGTCAGTCACTCAGAGACCCCCGCCGAGGCTGGACCCCGGCAGAAGAGACCAACAACGAGCACCCTCATTAGGGTCTCACATTGAGCTTCTCCTCCCATCCACTTGTCTCGGGAACTGAACCTTTGTCTGCTATATGGCTTCAGCCTTGCAGAGCATCAGGCTCCCTCTCCACTGCTGTAGCTAGACAGGTTTGTGTTTTCTATAGAAGTATCATCCTCTATAGTACTTTTAATATCGTTCTTAGATTAGAAGAGTTCCCCGTGAGTTCCTAGATGCTAACTGTAAGTTGTCACAAATTTCTTTTCATTTAAGTAGCAACATGAACCTTGGACTTCTTATCTTGTTCTTGAGAGAAAATATCATTTGGTCTAGAGGTAATACAATTAAAATATATTGAAGTAAAGGTCATGTAGTTTTTTATAGACTGCTGACATGAAACCTCTTTCTGTACAACTTTTAAAAAATATTTTATTTAACTTTATTTACTTGTTTGTTTATTTATTTATTCAAAAATTTTAATTTTGACTAGAGAGAGACAGAGTAAGAGAGGGAAAGTGAGAAAGCAAGCCTCCAGGTCTTGGATTCAAACCATGGTCGGCTGTGTGGGAGTCCCATGTCCTTAATGACCACACCACCTGCTGGCCCCTCTATACAACTTTTTAAAAATGTTAGTTTGTTCAACTTTTTTACCTTAGTAGAAGACTGTAAAACTATAATTTCTTAAACATGAACTATTAGGTGAAAGTTATCATTTTAAATATATTATGGTAATATCTACTTAGAATACTATGGGATGATTTTCTCAATTCATTGAAATACTGTTATCACATTTTTAATTTTAGGTAAGTATATTTTAGATAGAACATTAACACATAAGAATGCAATTCAAAGTAAATAACTACATATCTCATAAGGCTACATAAGGCTAATGCAAAGCCAAAAATTGAATAAAATGAAAGTTATATCATTTTATTAGACAATTTTACTGAAAAAAAAAAAAAAACAAGTAGAAGCAAGAAGCAATTTTAGCTTCTGTCAAAGCTTGAAGTGATTAACATTATTTTCAGTATCTTTTCTACTTTTATTATTGTCATACAGTCTCCAATAAAACAGAATGGTAGGTAAACTTTTTCTGATTCCTATCCAGGTTTAAATTTTGAGGAAAATAGTAGATTACTAATGATGAAAACCCAGACACTATCACAGTCTAGCAGAGAAAACTTTGACAAATGGAAGCTAGTACAGTACTTTTATCACACTTCATATTATGTATAAATTTTTAGATTTTCCCACTAACTAGTCATCATTGAAAATCATGTGGGGTTTTCAAATAAAATAAATATGAGCCAATGCACATGAAATGCATACTTTTGTTGTTGTTGTTGTAGGTCATGTGCCCTTGCTAGAGAGAGGCAGAGAGAGAGAGAGACAATGAGTGAGAAATCACCCCTCAGGGGGATGACCGTGCTTCAATCCTCTCTCCTCGTCTCCTTATGATTTTGGGCATGCACACAAATTCACCTTGTGTAACTTTCAAGGCACTGGGTCTGGGACTCAAATGACACATTCAACTTTGTGGCATCCAGCATCTTAACCTACATGCCACCTACCGGCCCAAAATATATACTTTTTTTTTTTTTTTTTTATTTGATAGAGGTTTTTGCCTTAGGGTGTGTCCACTTACCAGAGAGAGACAGAGGTAGTGAGAAAGAAAGCGAGAAATCACCCCCGGGGAGGATAGTCATAACACAATCCCTTCTCCTCCACTCTCCTACTGGTCTCTTGGACACACACACGTGCCAGGTCTGGGATTTGAATTGCTATCAGCTATGTGGGAATCCAGCTATGTAAATGCTATGCTATCTGCAGGCCCCTATACTTTTTACTAAATATACAATTGCATTACTCAGAGAAACAAGAGGCTTTGACTGGAGGACTGATAAACCATTCAATTTCACTTCTTGTAAAGATCATGGTTTTCTGAATAACTAGAAATATTATTCTTTATTCCATATCATTTTTATTTGTAAAATGAAGAGAAAAATTAATTTCATTCATTGAAAAGTGCAAAATTGGGAAGCTATTCTAGCATTACAGAGACCCAAGACTGGCTGCTGCTCTTGGATAATCAGAGTATCTTTAAAATAGGAACTCCACGTGTAAAATGGCTGCCCTGACCTTCAGAACTAAGAAGAGGAGCTGCTGTCCTGGTGCTGATGTCATTCTAACCTTCAACTATCCAAGAGCAGAGGACAAACAGGGCCACCTAGACCCTACCTCACCTTAAAAGCCTCTTTCTGAACCTAAGGTGTGAGAGGAGAAGCAGCTTTTGTCATCGACCTGCCACCATACAATCTAGCTTCTCTATCTAGCCCTCAGCTACATAGAGATAAGAAAGTTTTGGCTACATACCTGCAAAATCATCCAAACACAGTGAGGTCCTGCAGAAACTTGCTCTCCACACTCACCCTAGCAAAAACGCCCAGAAATTTTTCTGTGTAATCTGAGAGAAGTAAATTCATCACTAAATGCCTGGAAATCACAATAGAGTCTTAAGAAACATGAAAAAGAACAAACAAACAAAGAAACCAAAACAAACAGGAAATTCTCCCCCCCCCACACACAAAGGAACACAATAACTCTGCATCAATAATAGGAAAAACACACACACAGACAACAATTTACAGAAATGTCAGAAAAAGAACTCAGAAAATTTACTGTAACCAAACTCAGTGAATTGCAAAAGAAAACAGACAACTAGATACAGAAGGTGAGAAAATCGTTTTATGACATAAAGGAAGAACTCCGTAAAAAGGTAAATACCCTGAAAAAAATCTAGTAGGGGACCAGCAGTTAGTGTAATGGCTATGTCGCTGGACTCCCATGTAGTCGACCGCGGTTTGCGTCCCGGACCCGGTGGCTTAAACTCACGCCGGGCGCGTGTGCATGCGTGCCCAAGATCCCGAGAGGAGAATGGAGGAGAAGGGATTGCGGTGTGGCCATCCCCCCTGGGGGGTGATTTCCTGCTTTCTATCTCTCTGTCTCTCTCTGTATGTCTGGCGAGCGCACGCGCCCTATAGCAAAAACCTCTCCAAAAAAAGAAAAAAAAAAAATCTAGTAGGACTTCTGGAGTTAAAGAATACAATCTAGGAAATCAAAATACTCCTGGAAAGTATTAACAAAATATGTGACCATGCAGAAAAAAAAATCTCTGATATTGAAGACAAAGTTTCCAACTTTCACTAAAAAATTAGGACAATATACAGGAAAACCTA
Organism: Tupaia tana; assembly: GCA_026018925.1. NCBI lineage: Eukaryota > Metazoa > Chordata > Mammalia > Scandentia > Tupaiidae > Tupaia > Tupaia tana. The sequence goes on from JAKSZU010000006.1 coordinate 94,221,715, forward strand.
GACACCAGTAAATAGCTGAATATTCACATTATAGATATTCCAGAAGGTGAAGAGATAGGTAAAGGCTTAGAAAACCTCTTTCATGATATATTGGTTGAAAACTCTCCAAATCGTGAGACACTGAAATCCAAATTCAGGAAATAAAAATAGTTCCACCTAATAAGATCCTCTACAAGGCACATCATAGCCAAACATAAAAATCAAAGAGACAGACAATATTTTTAAAGAAACAAGAGACTTAATTTTCCAACATGAATACATTTCACACCATTCCAGTTATGGATATTATACATGTTAACATCAACTGAAAATAATCCAAAAAATTTCTGTGTCCCATAAATATCTTGCCTCTCTATTTCTCTCCTTAATGTCTTTCCTCACTTTCCTCCTTCTCCCACACTCTTCCCACACTGTATAGTGATTTAATGTATAAAAGAAATTTAAAGAAAATAAAAAAAATATTCGTTTTAAAAAGAAGGTGTATAGGCATGGAGAATAACTGTAAATACTAGAGACAAAGTGCGAGGAGGTAGACAATGGAAGGTGGAAGGGAGGAAATCAAAGGAGAAAAAAGAAGCGAAATACTTAAAAAACAAAAATGGAAAATAATCTGTTGATGATAATGTATATGGTAATATTTTTGACTAGACTAATATACAGCATATTCATGCTGGGAAAACCCATTTTGTATGCTATAAAGATTTACAGGGATTAAAATTTAAAAATAAGGTAAATAAATAAATAGAAAGAAAAAAATGACAAGAGAGAAATGCCAAGTTATTTACAAGGGTTATCCCATTACATTAATAATGAACCTTTCAACTGAAATAATTCAGGCAAGACAAAAATGGGACAATGTATTTAAACCTCTCAAAGAAATACAACTTCAGCCAAGAATTCTATACCAAGCAAGATTACTCTTCAAGTGGGTAGGGAAAATAAAATTGTTTCCATATTTAAAAAAGCTGAAATAATTAATCAAAAATAGGTCAGCCCTTCAGAAAAAAAAAATAATAAGAGAATTCTACATTTGAAAAACTAAAGGGAGGTAAATAGACTAGAACACAAAACAGTAGGAAAAAAAGTGACAAGAGTAAGTCCACATATATCAAATAATAACCTTGAATGTTAACGGATTAAAGTCTCCAACTAAAAGATACAGATGTTCAATGGATAAAAAACTGGAATCTTCTATATGTTGCATATAAGAAACACACCTCATTGATAAAGATATATACAGACTGAAAGTGAAGGGCAGGAAAAACTAACTTCATGGAAACAGAAATTTAAAAAGTAGAAATTGTGATATTAATATCAAATAAAATAGTCTTTAGGATAAAAAGCATAAGAAGAGACAAATAAAAACATTACATAGTTCTAAAAGGATTGATTTATCAAGAAGATATAACAGTCATAAATGTTTATGCACCTAAAGCCAGGGCACCCAAATATGCAAAAGAAAGACTGTGATATCTAGAGGGAGATGTAGACTATTTTATGGAGATTTCAATACCCCATTGTCATCATTAGACAAGTCCTCTAGATAAAAATTAAACATAGAAACATAAGAATTAATTGACATCATAAATTAAATGGATATGACAGATATATATATATATACACATATATATATATATATATATATATATAGATTATTCTATCCAGCAACTATGGAATAGACTTTTTTTCATCTCCACATGGAACATTTTCAAAGATTAACCACATAATAGGGCATAAAACAAGTCTATATAAATTTTTAAGTTTAGAAACTATATGCTCAGTATCATCTCTGACTGTAAGAGAATTAAACTTGAATTCAACCACAGAAAGAGTCCTCAAGAACATACAAAAACAGAAACTAAATAATTTACTCCTGAATGACTTTCAAACTATTGAGAAAATTAAGACTATGAAATCAAAAGATTCATTAAAACTAATTACAATGAACACATTACACTCTGTAACCTTTGGTACACAGTGAAATAAGTCATAAGAGTCAAGTTTTAGTGCTGACAAAATAATAGAAAGGTGGTAAATAAATAAGTTAACATCACATCTTAAGGAAATAAAAAACAAACAAACAAAAACTCAAAACTAAAAGAAGAAATCATAAAGATTAGAGCTGAGATTAATGAAACAGAATGAAAGAACTATTTTTAAAAATTAATAAAACACAAAGTTGATTTATTGAGAAGATAAAAATATTGATCAACCATTAGCTAGACTAATCAAGAAAAACAGAGAAAAGAATCAGATAGATAAAATTAGTACATATCACAGTTGATACATTTTAAAATACATTAAATTATGAACAAATACTGTATGTATGTATCAACAAACTAGGAAACCTAAATAAGATGGACAAATTTTTGAACAAGTGAAAGTTACCTAGGTTGAATTAGGTGGAAATAAAAAACCTGAGTAGACCAATAAGAAGTGAAGAGACTGAAGTAGTGATAATCTTCCAACAAAGAAAAGCCCAAGTGTAGATGGACTCATTTCTGAATTCTACAACACTTTTAAAGAAGAGCTAACTCCAATTCTTTTTTTAACTAATCCTAAAAATCCAAAAGGAGGGAATCTTCCCAAACTCATTTTATGAAGCCTCTTACCTTGATAACAAAACCAGACAAAGACTTGACAAAAAAATAAAACTATATACCAGCATCAGTGATGAATATTGATATAAAAACTCCACAAGACACTAGCAAACCAAAAGCAACAACATTTAAAGAAGATTATATTCTATGACCAGGTAGACTTTACCCTGGGGATCAAAAATGGTTCAACATATGTAAAACAGTAAATGTAGTACATCACATTAACAGAAAGAAAAATAAAAATTATATGATAATATCTATAGCTGCAGATAAAGTCTATGATAAAACACATCCCTTCATGATTAAGACTCAGTAAAAAATTGGGATACAAGAGACATTACTCAACATGTGGACCATTTTGTTTTTTGGTGTGTGGCAGTTTTAAGTTATTAGTTTTTAAAATCAGTACTTTTTAATGGAAACAACTTGACCAAAAATCTGTCACAGAATTTTGAGACCCATTAAAACAAAGTTTAATGAGAAAAATAAATAAATAAAAAAAATAAAAACCATACATGACAGACCTACTGCAAACATAATACTGAATGGGGAAAAGTCAAAAGCCTTCCCATTGAAAAACTGGAACAAGACAAGGCTGACCACTTTCACCATGTCTTTTTTTTATTTAATTTTTTTTTATTTTAATTTACATTTAATCACATATATCTTTACAATGTTCATCAATTTCTCCAGCATGAATACCATGGATATGCTGGAAGTCCTAGCCAGTGCAGTCAGACAAGAAAGCAAAATAAAAGGCATTCAGATAGGAAAAGAGGAAATTACACTGTTTCTATTTGTAGTTGATATGATTATATACGTAGAAAACCCAAAGGAATACACACACACACACACACACACACACACACGAAACTCTTAAAAGTGATACATGAATTCAGTAAAGTTGCTGAATACAAAGTAAGTATGTAAAAATGCATAGCATTCTTTTACACCAACAATGAACAGACAGACAGATTTGAAGAAAGGAAACCTATTTATAATAGCTACAAAAGAAACAAGATACTTAGGAATAAACCTAACCAAAGAGATGAAGGATCTGTAAGAGGAAAACTATGAGAAATTGAAAAAGAAATTGAGTATGATACAAAAAACAAAAAGGAAGTACATCCTATACTATTGGAAGAGTGAATGTAATCAAATGCCAGTCATACTGAAAATAATTTACATATTCAATTGTTATTCTGATCCAATTACCTGAGACATTCTTCACAGAAATAGAAAAAAAAAATAAAAATTTGTCTGGAATCTAAAAAGATCTCATATTGCTAAGGCAATACTGCACAATAAATAAAGAAATAAGGTGGCATCTTACTACCTGATTTAAAATACTTTTCAAATCAGAGATAATCAACACAGTCTGATATTTGCACAAAAACAGATACATAGACCACTGGAACAGAATAAGGAAATCAGAAATAAGCCCAAGTTATACAGTCAACGTATCTTTGATAATGGGTATAAAACAATGCAGTGGAGAAAAGAAAGTCTTTTTAGCAAATAGTGTTGGAAGAACCAGATATCCATCTGTAGAAAAATGAAACTGGACCCTATCTCTCACCATTAACTAGAATGAACTCCAAATGAGTCAAAGATTTAAATATATTGCCCTTAACTAAAAAATTACTAGTAAAAATATTGAAAAACTTTTGAAGACCTTGGAGTAGGCAAAAATTTCTTAAATAAGAACCCTTAATCACAGGCAATGGTCCTAAAATAGACAAGTGGTATTACAACAAGTTAAAAACTTTTCTCATAGTAAAGAAAACTATTAACTAGAGTCAAAAGACAACACTCAGTGTGGGAGAAAATATTTGCAAATTATTCCTCAGCAAAGGAATTGATATCTAGAATATATAGAGAACTCAAGCATCTAGGCATAAAAAACATGAATAATACAATTTAAAAAGGGGGAAATGCATTGAATAGATACTTTCCAAGTAAAATTTATGAATATCCAAGAGACATATGAAAAATGTTTAAAGTCTCTTCTCATAAAGGAAATACAAATTAATACTGCAATGAGATATCATTTAACACCGTTAGATCGGCTAGTATAAAAAAAAATGAAGAATGATGAGTTTGGGGAGGCTGTGGTAAAAAGGAACGCTCTTACACTGTTGGTGGGCATATGAATTAGTTCAACCTCTGGAAAACAATATGAAGTGTTCTTAGAAATCTGCAAATAGAACTTTCATATGACCCAGTAATTCCATTTCTTGGTATTTATTCAAAGGATAAAAAACATTCACTGATAAAGACATCTACACATCACTGTTTATTTCAGTAATATTTACAATTGCTAAAATATGGAATCAACTTAAGTATCCAAAAACTGATGACTGGGTTGAAAAACTGTGGCACATGTGCGACCAGCAGTTAGCCTAATGGCTATGTCGCTGGACTCCCACGTAGTCGACCGCGGTTCACGTCCCGGACCCGGTGGCTTAAAACTCACGCTGGACGAGTCTGAGTGCGTGCCCAAGATCCCAAGAGGAGAATGGAGGAGAAGGGATTGCGGCGTGGCCAACACCCCCCGCCCCGGGGGGTGATTTCTAGCTTTCTGTCCCTCTGTCTCTCTCTGTCTGGCGAGCGCACGCGCCCTATAACAAAAAAAAAAAAAAAAAAAAAAAAAAAAAAAAAAAAAAAAAAAACCTCTTCAAAAAAACTGTGGCACATGTTTACCATGGAATATTACATAGCTATAAGAAACAATGAAATCCTATCAATTGACTCTGAATGGATGGATATAGAACATGCAATGTTGAGCAAATTAAGGCAGACATTGAAAGATATGCACGGTATATTTCCGTTGAAGTGGTACTGGGTGCTTCAGTAGGGGTTGAGAAGCTTGAAAACGTGATGGTGGAGATGTAATGCTTAATGGTGGTGACGGTAGATGTAAATGTGAGAAACTGTAAGCAGGGAGAGTGGATAGTAGAGAGTGGGTAGATGTGAGATAACAAGGGGAGGAAGCATTTGACAAATGGAAAAAAGTAAAAAAAAAAAAACAACAAGTTCAACAAGTTCATTATCAAATTAACTAAATTCTGTTGTGCAGCAGGTTATTTCATAAACTAATTTAATTATATACATTCATTAGTATTAATGTATGCACTGGGCCATCAGGTGTGGTGGTTAAAGATTAAAGCAGGCCTGATCACATTTCTATTCAAGTTAACTGTTGATTGGTCATGTATTTTTTAATTTATATCCTTGGCTATATCTTGATTGAATAATAAAAAAAGTTCTACTTTCTGAACCTGGTAATCATTTATTTTTATTAAACAAGCATTTTATGAATACCTATCAGGGAGGCAAAAATCTGGTAGAGCTTATTTCTTGCCCTGGAAGTTTTTAGGTCTGAGAGAAAGAAAATAATGCCATGAATCATTACAGGACTGATAATTACAATGGCATTGAATGTGTGTACAGAACAATGGGAAGAGGAGCCATCAATTAAAACTGCTTCATGTGGACATAGAAATTTCAGAGACATGGCATTTGTACAGGCTAACGAAGGGCACATCTTGCTCATTGAATTGAATCCCAGTTTTCCATGCTTCTTTATTCATAATGGTGGAATGACCAAAAGCAATATGGTGTCATTTATATGTAAAGATAATTTATTACATTTGGTCGTCTTTCTAAGAATAGTCCTTGTTATTAACCGGTCCCACAAAACAAAACAGGAAAAAAAAGAAAATAGGGACCTTATAATTTGGGTCATTGTTCATGTCATGATGTTTTTTACAATGGAAAGAATGCTAAAACTATTATATGTTTTTTTTTTACTATTTACCCATATGGATCTATGTAAACAGTTTATTTCTTTTTCAGTTCAGTTCTTTCATTTCTAAAATAGAAACAATACATACCTCATGGGTTATTGAAGGAATGAAAAAGCACAGTATTTACAAACAGGCTTTAAAAATTTATATTTATAAAAAATTTAAAGAATTATTAAAAAGTGTTAAGGAGAAAAAACAAAGAAAAACCCTATTAATATTTTTTGTTTTGAGAAAAGGATGCTTTATAATTAATTGGCATTTTATTTGTCATGAAAGTATTTTTTATTGTATGAAATCAACAAATGGCTTTGGTTTCTATTTGCCACACATAATCTATGAATAACCTTTTTATTATGGATTTTATTTGTTATATTTAGGTTCGATTTAAAAGAGTTCTTCAAATTTATATTTAAAATATAATTTTTTATCTGAGAAATTGAATGAATCAAGCACTAATAAAATTTATATTTCTTTTGAAATATCTTTTCTTAATTGTAAGGATTTTATGTGCAAAATTTTATGACCTTCTTTTCAACAATTGAATCAAGAGACACGCTACCCTACTTTATAATTATTATGCTAAATAATCTCTGTAGTAATTAAATGTAACAAAAACCTTGCAATTTGAGAAATAATTATTCACAGTCACAATTATAATTATGAATAATCATAAAACTATGCTTAAAGAGAAATGCCATCAAGCAGAAACCTTTTATGCAAAACAATTAAGCTATAATAGAAAAATATATTTAAAGCCAACAACATTAAAACCAGATTCAAGTTTGTTCAGATAAAATTATGTATATCAGAAAATTTTTATTAGAACTTTAATATTCATTTTTTTCTACCTATTAATTAGGAGACTGTTTGGTGTGACTAAGGTATAATTTTTATTTTATGTTTTTAATGTTATTAGAAATTACAAGTAATGAAAACATGAAGAATAACTCAAATTAATATTGAAAAGCATAAAAAGAATTTATTTACCCTAAATACAAACTTGGAAAGTTTTAAAGATGATTCTTCTACATTTGAAAGAAATTTAGAAGTTTAAAACTCTCTGTAAAAAGTCTCTATTTTCAGATCCTGTTATATAGATTAGAAAATAAGACATAGGGAGCATAATAGCTTGACCAAGAACACAAAACTGGATACATCCAGATACAGAATTTTGGACTATCTGAAGTCACAGTTAATATCTGTTGTGGTATTCTTCATCCTTGTATTCTTTGGTGCTGGGATAGAAGATACATTAGCATTAGGTTCTGTGGGATAGACCATTTTCTGTGGGCACATTTACTCTTTTTTATTTATTTATTTGTTTGTTTGTTTATTTATTTATTTATTTAGAGAGGTTTTCACCATAGGGCGCGTGCATTCGCCAGACAGACAGAGAGAGACATAGAGACAGAAAGCGAGAAATCACCCCCCAGGGGGGATGGTCACGCCGCAATCCCTTCTCCTCCATTCTCCTCTCGGGATCTTGGGCATGCATGCACACGTACCCGGCGTGAGTTTTAAGCCACCGGGTCTGGGACACAAACCTTGGTTGACTACGTGGGAGTCCAGCAACATAGCCATTACGCTCCATTACGCTAACTACTGGTCCCCAAGCACATTTACTCTTCAAATCCTTTAACACACTCAGTGAACTATTTTAGACACTGGGGTTTGCATAATACATTATGTTTTTCTTTAATAGGCTAATTCAGTAGACTATTTTTACTGTTTTGCTGTTGTTGTTGTTTATTTACCTACACAAACAAATGGAAAGTACTCTACCATGATAACACATTTTCAGCTAAAAAAGTAACTAAGATTTCTTTACTACTGGGGCCAGCAGGTGGCACGGTGATTAAGGCACTGGACTCCCACATGGTCACCTACATTTCTAATGCTGGACTTGGAGGCTTGAAGATCACACTGGGCATATGTGAGTACATGTGCAAAATCCCAGGAGGAGAGTGGAGGACAGGGGATTGCTTTATGACCATAAACCCTGGGGGATGATTTCTCACTTTGCCTCTCACTGTCTTTCCCTCTCTGGTAAGCCCACACATGCTATGGCAAAAAACTTTAAAAAAATAATTCTTTACTACTAGTGAGTACCTACTTTCTGGGAAGAGACATTGAGAGATAAAAGAGGAAATTTTAAACCTACTAATATAGACCCAAGGAATAACCCGAAAATATAAAATAAAACAATCTCTATACAACAGTGACTATAGTTGGGATTTCTGCCTAAAAGAGTTGAGTAGACATTGTATGAAAGCAAAGGCTTATTTGTTAAAATCTGGGTTATAACAACATGAAGTTGGAGCTGTGATTAGACTGGGAGTAGAGGAAAGGTAATTCAGAGCCAGGTGTAAGGCAGAATAAACACAGATTAAGAACAGAAAGAGTGAGGCCCTGACTGGGTCAGCTACAGTTAAGATGAATAAAAAAGTTGAGAATGACGCACATAGGAGCTTTCATTGACAACGCTTCACGAATCACTGTTTGGGAGAGGAGAGAGAGAATCTGAAAAGGAGCTGATTTGAAGTTTTCTAGCTTGAGGGATTATTAAAATTAAAAGTATCTATAATTCAGAAAAAAAAATTTCCAGGAAGTATTTCTAGCCGCCTATTATTTTTATTTCCCTAAATAAAAGGTATTTTTTCTAAAAAAATTATATGTATGCGTCTATATCTGTATATACACAATATAATAATAATAGTAATCCAATAATGTAAAAGAAAATAAGATGCTAAATTAAAGCAAGCTGTAGACCCATATTAGCACCTACCTCAATCATTTATTTTGTTCACTTGTTTGCTAAATTATTAATGAACCTTTTTGGTTCAGAAATCCTTAGTGTTTACTGTCTTTCCAACAAATAATTTTTGACTCTAGATGGTTTCAACCGTTTGTGAGCAACAAACTCTTGGAAAGGATTGCATGTCTAGACTGTCAAGTACCCTACATGTTTTCAACTTGTCTCCCTTCTTTGTCAAAGCCTCAGATCTGAAGAGGCAACTCCTAATTCACTGATTAATTTTTTTTTTTTTTTTTATGACAAATAGACCAGAGGGCATGTAGGGGAAAATAAGTATGGTATATGGTATTTCATCATGAGGAATGATTGGTTCCCCCTAGACGACTAAGATACTGTTAAAGAGTTCTTTTTTCTCTCTCTCTCTTTTTCTGTTCTCCTGCTTTTTGAAGATTTCCATAGTCTAAACATTTCCCAACACCTTAACATAAATAGTTTCAGTTACTGAATATTAGGTGTAGGGGGCTCACCTGATACGGAGTTTGCCTCACTGTTTTGTTACTGACAAGTCCTATGGGAAGACAGGACGTCAGATAATAACCGATTTGAAACACATGAATCCTAGCTTGCAATTGCTCAAGACTACATTCTAGTGGTGGTGGAAAAGAGAAGAAACATTTCTAGGCCTCTCTGACTATACAGGAAATGTTGAAGAGTAGTCGTCATTTAGTGGCTATATGAATTTTTTTTTAATTGAGTCCTTTAAAATTTTTAATATTACATGTTTGAAGAACTTTACTTTTCTATATAAGAACTGAGTTCTGAGTTATTATTAGCATGCTAGACAACCAATAACTTCAGAAATAGTATGCTATTAATGGCAAATTTAGATGATAGTTTAGAAAAAAAACCTATTGAAAAGAAAAAATATGCTTAGATAAAAAAGTGTTTTGTCCTAAATTATGCCAAAAAGAATATTTCAATCTATATTTCAGAAAGATTGGCATTATATAAGATATTAATAAATGGTACATAAAAAAGATAAAAGACTGAAAGTACAGAAAAATGCAAAAAAAAAAGGGAAAAGAAGGAAGAAAGGAGAGAGAGAGTGGACAAACTTTTAAATAATGACTATTTCTAGTCCAAATATATTTAAACATTGGTAAAATTTCACATAAATCTGTAAAGCTCTTCTAACTTTTAAATGTTTGATATACCAGGACCAGCAGTTGGCATAATGGCTATGTCGCTGGAATCCCATGTAGCCAACCAGGATTTGAGTCCTGGACCTGGTGGCTTAAACTCATGCCAGGTGTGTGTGCTTGTGTGCCCAAGGTCCTGAGAGGAGATTGGAGGAGAAGGGATTGTGTCATGGCCATCCCCCCCAGGGGATGATTTCTCACTTTCTGTCTCTCAGTCTTTCTGGCGAGCACACGTACCCTATAGCAAAAACCTCTCAAAAAAAAAAAAAAAAAAAAAAAAAAAAAGTTTGATATACCTTTAAAGCTATAATATATTAGGCCAGCAGATGTCGTAGCAGTTATGTTGCTGGACTCTCGTGAGGCTGTCTGTGGTTCTAGTCCCGAACCCAGTGGCTTGAAAATCATGTCGGGCATGTGTGAATGTGTATACAACACACACACACACACACACACACACACATATATATATATATACACACATAAAATATTTAAAAATGCATCACTAGTTCCTTGTTGACCTAATTATCAGGTTATTTCCTTGGCTTTGATGTATGGACAGTATATATTACTTAACCATTTTATTTCTGACAACCTTGCATAGCCCAGGTCTATGAGTTGACAAATTATGGTCCCTGGACCAAATAAGGTCTGTTGCCTATTTTTATCAATGAAAGTTTATTGGCACAGAGCTATATTTATTTGTTTACATGTTGTGTATGGCTACTTCTACCTTACAATGACAGAGTTTAGTATTTAAAATACAGACTTGTATGGCTAAATATGTCTATTATATGTACTATCTGGCTTTTTACGGAAATAGGTGGACCTCTGAATCTAATTAATGATAGCTGACCAATATTATATATATTTACATAATTCTGATATAACTTTGTGAAATTTTATAAGGTAATAATACATAGCATTTAACAAAATGAAATAATTCTTTTACTTTCCTTACTAACCAAAAGCACCTAAGCCATATTTTATCATCTCAAAGGTTATTTTATTTACAAAGGCCCTATTTACCAGCTCTTTAGCCCTGGTAAGCATTACATTTAACATGTAAAGCCACTAGAATATTAAGACTATTTCATGGTCAAAGAAGTTTGTGAAACACTGATCTATATTTGTCTGCCAACATGTGAGATTCATTGACTAACTGGCTCAATAATTCTGACTACAAATAAATGATGCTTCTCAGGCTGAAAGGTACCTTGAGAACAAATTAGGACACTGAGAAGAATCCTCTTTTACACAATTTTACTCTTTCTATTTGTACATTCTTCAAGTAATTTTTCTTGTTTTTGAATTTTTGCTGTTAAGATTGTGTGATATTTACTATGCAACAACTACAGGAGGTTTCATTGCAGAATACGTAAAATACAGCATGCAAGCTGTTAAATACACACCATGGTTTGTATCCTGCTATGGTTTAGAAACAGAATTTTCCTGAAAAACAGTGAAGCAAAACTCATTATTAAAATGAAATCCTTTCTGGCCAATCTACTTTGCAATTGCTTGTTATATTGTTGATTATACTCTGTGCATGCCCTATGATTGAACGATATTTATTATTCAGTAACAACACGATAATCTCAAAATGGCGGATTACTTCTCTAGGTTAAGGTATATGATTGGCCTGTTTGATTTATTGACTCCACTCTCTATGTCTGTAATCTGATACCTTCTTAGATACTTTCTGAGTCACCAGGTAATATGATGAGGACTACAAGGGAGTCTCTCTACACTTAAGTAGTGACAAACCAGCCAAGGAATTCTTTGGTTGGAATCAAATTAAATGTGTGCTTAAATTTGCATTCTACACTTGATATTATAGAATTTACATATTTTTCCACATAATATTAGTATTACCAAAAGTGTCTAAAATTAATACTGTAGATAACACAAATTTAAATAAAGAAAATGAAGTGAATTTGAAGTGCAGTTGTAATTATTCTTTTCTATAAGGAACTCATCTCATTTCTGCTCTGCTACCTTGATTGGTTATGGCAATTCACTTCCCTCTCCTTCAGTTACAACAGCAGTAAAGGTGTTTAGCATGTAACCAAGAATTTCTAGACACAGCATAGTGAAAGCATTTTCCCCTTCATCTAATATTTCCTAAAACATTGAAGCATGTCTTTCCAAGCTTCCTCCATGCATGCTTCTCCTCTGATATTCATGTGACTGAGTATTAGCCAAATCACGGGTACACATTGCAAGGAAACTACTAAACTGAACAAGTCAGAAACTGAAAAGCCATGCCTTTTGGCATAAGAAAAAAGCAAAAAGAAAGGTGATGCCAGCAGGTGCTATTTTAGGCACATGGCTATCAGCTAGCACAGCAAGCGTGGCATTGAGTTTGTGATGTGTGGAATTTCAGTGACCAAGTGATCACTACTTCCGACTGAGAAAATGGCATGCATAGAATATCTCTCTATGTACAACAAAACTTAAGGATGAGTTTCTACCCGGTCAGCTGCTATTGCATAAACATTAATATATATCATTCCACTAAAATTCATTAAATTATTTTACTCTCTGAGGAAATGCTATGGGCTAAGAACTCTTCAAGGTGGTAGGGATACCTCAGTGGACAATACTCAATGTATGAAGACTACCTTCTCTTACTAACTTAATTTAATGTGTAAGATAGAAAATAGACAAAAAGAATAAACTTGAAATAATAAATTATAGTGCCATAAAATACACTAATAGTATAATAATTTTTTTTTAATTTTATGAAGTAAAATAATACCATGAAAAAATGTCCACAGTGCAAGGGCAATCATTGCTTTTATAATTTACAATTATAAGAACTGTGAAAAAAAGTTCAAGTGTAAGGATTAACTGCATGAATTTACAGTCCTATCAACAGCAGTACAGAATAAAAATTGCTGGGTATGAATCTCACTTCCATGTCTCTGGAGTGCCTGGAAGAAAATGACCCTGACATAATGAAACACTGTTCTGGGTGTGGGGTGAGCATGCTGGTGACCTAGCCTTGAAGCAGAAGCTCTAGATGAAAGATAGTATCTCTGTCCAACTCCCAAGGAAGGAATTTAGAGGTGGGGTGGGATTTAGAGTAGAATTATTTTGTTAGGTACCATACAAAATTTATAAGAGGAAGGGGGCAGTGTGATCTTTCTCTGGAAAAAATAAAAAAGTATGTTTTTCCCAATATTAAAGTGAGAGAAGAGCCAGAAATTCACCTTGGTCATAGGTGAGATAAGTTTTCTTTAAGATATGAGAAAAAAAAATGTTTTAATTCTCTGGACATTGCTAATAGAAATTTAGGCAAGTTGCCTCTTCTAATCGGGTTATATTTATGGATTTAGAGGGTTTAATTAGAGAACACATAAGGCCTGGATAGAGGGAAAGGAAATGGACATCTCTTGAGATTTCTGCGTAGAACAGGTAGATGGCATACCCAGCCCTGAAATGGTGTTCCTGAGCTAGAAGATGGCTCAGAATCTCAGGCCTGCATGCAGAGGAGGATGGCTGTGAGTATGCAACAGCATGTTCCATGACAGCAGTAGAAGCAGTCAACTCCACCTGCCCTCCACATGAGCTGTCATTCTACCACCAGTACAACCTGCAGGTCACTGTGGGGATCCAATGTATTAATTTTCCCAGCTAGTACATAAAAGGGACACCTACACCCAAATTCTGTATGTCGCATTTCAGCGCTCCATGGCAGGTACTATTCTACCACCAGCCATTCTCTTAGTAACAAGAGCTTAATGTTCCCAATACTCCACTTTTCCATTTGAATCAATTACTAGAATTTAAAAAATAATAATAGCAATATGAGCATGAAATGGAATCACAAATTGTCGAAAGGAGAATAGACTGTGCAGGAGTGCACGTATGTATTCACATAGATATGCATGTATCTAACTGATCAGTATTTGGAGACTGTAAAAGGCCTTTAAAATTACAATGTCCTTTGGAAATTCACTGTAAAATCCATCAATAGTCATGTAGCACTGCCTCCATCAGCTCACTTACAAGCATTCCAAAAGGACATGGAATCCAAAGAAAACAGCAAATTTAGCTTTAAAACAAATCCCTTCCTCTCAACGCGTCTTTGCCTCTGTGCTCTTTCTTTAGATGAGTTTTGGAGAAGAGAGTGAAATCAACGTAGAAAGACAGCCAGCCGTTGAAAGTTGAGTGACTTAGAAGACAGACTGACATCTGAGCTTTTATATATTCATAAACCCTTTATGAGTATATAAAAATATATAAAATGAACATGTGAGCTGCTAAGAGGAAATTTGCAGCCATGCAAGCTATAGAATAAGAGTTTCCCTTTCTTCTTCCTTCACATATTAAGTTCCCATGTAAGATCTTGGTTCTTAGGAAGAAGTTTGTTACCTTTAAAATTCAGTTTGCTGGAAAGACATTTTGGATTAGATACACACTTTTAAATAATACTTCCATCATTATCTCTCTTATTTTTAATTGCCAGAGAGTGCAAGCACTGATCAGAGAGAGATGGAGAGGGAGAGAGAGAAAGCTGTCCTCAATGGGGTATGGTCATACTGCAATCCTTTCACATCCATTTCTCCATCCTGTCAGGATCTGGGGCACACACGCAATAAGCCCTGAGTGTTCGTCAAGCTGCAGAGTCTAGAATCTGAACTGCATGAGTACTGGCTCCCTTAGTTACTGGTCTACTGGGTTGGCCCCATCAGTCACTATTTCTTATGCTATCAGGCATGAGTCTTATTTTCTTGAGCCTCAATTCCAGTATTTGATAAACAGTGTAGAATTTTCCAGAGTTGTTTGTATGGGTAACTGAAATGTATGCAATATATGCATTATGTTGTATCCCCTTTCCTTTGGTTTAGATCATTTTCTATTGAGACATGTCCTGCAATTGATAGACAAAAGCTCTATTTCACTAAGCATTGGTGACAATTGTGAAAGCTAATTAAATTCATTTAAATGGAAATTTTAGATAAGTATTATTTATTTCACATATTCTAATCACCTAAAATAAAAACTTTATTCTATAGGTGTTATTTCTGACCCTCTTCTCTAATATTTCATACTGTAAATAAACTTAACAATTGACTTTTGTTATATATATATATATATATATATATATATGTATTTGTACACACATACATATAATAATAAAGGGCTATATATGAGTATATGTACATAAATATACATGAAATCAATGTGTGAGTTTGTGTGTATATACATATATGTTTATAGACTATACATTTTAACAAACGAATATAGGGAAAGACATACCATGTACAAACTAAGAGCTAGTCATGGAAAACATGATGACTGAATGAGAGACACAAACTCTGGAACTTCACTTATGCAGGGGAAAATTAGAATAATGCCATAGGAAGTGTGTGAGGAGCTAGTTCAGATATGTTGGTCGGCACAAAGTCATATGTAAACTTAGGTAAGTGGTAAGAATGAGCTTTCCATAGGAAGATCATGGAAATGAGCATTTGATTTAGCTGAAATTACTGACACAGGATCCTTAAGTTTGTATTGACTGAGGTGTTTGAAAAACAGACAAATTCCATGTGCCCGTCCTGATGACCAGGGCAAGAGTTAAGGCTGGAAGGGGGAGGAGCTGTGCATAGAGGAGCTTCGTAGAATGTATTCCATGGAAGGCTTACAGTAGGATAATCAGCCAGAGAGAGAGACACAGAAAGAAGGAAAATGAGTAATCTCCCCCTGGGGGATGGCTATGCTGCAATCCCTTCTCCATTTTCTCCTGGGGATTTTAGGCATGCACACACATGTGCCCAGCATGAGTTTTAAGCCACTGATTCTGAGACTTGAACCTCCATCAGCCATGTGAGAGACCAGCACCTTAACCATCACACCATCTGTTGGCTTTCTTGATTAATTAAACACCTCCCCCACCCTGATACACAGGTGCACATACACACTAACATCTTTTTTTTTTTTTAGAGGTTTTTGCTATAGGGCGTGTGCACTTGCCAGACAGACAGAGACAGAGAGACAGAAAGTGAGAAATGACCCCCCAGTGGGGATGGTCACGCCGCAATCCCTTCTCCTCCATTCTCCTCTCGGGATCTTGGGCACTCATGCACATGCGCCCGGCGTGAGTTTTTAGCCACTGGGTCCAGGACACGAACAGCGGTCAACCACGTGGGGGTCCAGTGACATAGCCATGACGCTGACTGCTGGTCCCCACACTAATATCTTTTTAAACTTCTGTTATTACATTAATCAATCTTTCTCAAACATTATATTTAATCTATTTTTAAGTGAATTCTGTTTTTTCCTTAGAATTTATTAATTTGATATTATAAAGAATAATGTCCCAAAAAGTCAGTTTGACTATTCAATGCTATCTCGTTCATGGTTTATTTCATTTCTAAGTCATACTTAATAATAGTGTGTTGAGTGATTGCTGAATGAATGAGTGACTGAGCCAGAGAATGGAATGAAATCTTTGCTTCCAGCTTTCTGATTCTATTTCCAAACCTCAAAGTGCTGAGAGAGTTGATTTTGCACCTCTGGCTGAATCAGCAGTCTCTCCATGAACCATTGAGTCTAGTGACTTTGATTACTCTTTTTAATGGTCCATTCTTCTTTCCTTGGTTTGTAAGAGACTGCTAATTTACAATATGCTTTAATATTAAGGTGACTACTACTCTGTTAGAGTTACTCAAATAGCTTCATTAATCTTCATTTTTGCCTTTTCAATCTAAACATTTAGCATTATTGTAAATATCAGAGTAAACAATTGTCCCACAAGTTGTCTTATCCATTCATTCATTTTCAGCATCTATTCCAGGGAAATATTTGTAGAATTCGGTAATTGTTGGCTTACTAGTCTGTTTATTCCCAGTCTGACTTGACTAGTTCATAGCCCTCTTATATATTTATTTTAGAGTGAATGGGTCCTTTGAGAACACCTAATCTGGTTGGTTTTTAAGCTTTCTTTTTTTCAATGATGAGATCTTTCATACAAATAAAATACTACACATATAAATACAAAATAAAGGAGATAATAGAACAGAGTCTGTCTCTGAAGTAACAGAAAATATAGAATGCCCTAATTTGCCTCAGTTTCCCTCAAAGTTGCTCCTGAAAACTAGAAGCCTCCAATGAATTCAGATTATAATGAATTTATTTAATATATTATGTTCTTATACAGTTGAGGCCATGGACCCAGGGAAACACCTAATGCATTGAAGCCATTTGGAAGCACAAATTAGAATGACTTCTCAGTTCATCAGCCAACCGTTGGGTGGCCGCATGAATGATGGGAAGTGGTTTGGTGTCAGAATGACATGAAGTTGAATACTGATTTTTATCTCTTGCCACTTCTGTGATCTTCTCAAATTTTACTATCTTTGCTTTGATGGCACTACAATAGTGATGATTATATGCAAATTAATTATTTCAATGATCCTATGGTTTATGTAGATAATGTTAATTAAGTTTATAAGTAACAAAAATGTAAATTATCAGTTAAAAAGTGGCTGATGTAGGGATTAAACATGTAAACTTGTGACACTAAGTTCTGAACTTGCCACCAACCACAGATCTGAATACAAGAAAGGGCATTGGACAACTAACCATAGCACATACTATGTAATGTTTTATATTGAACTTCTGAAATAATAAGACCACAGCAATAGTATAAATTATATTTTATTAGCCTTGTCTTACAGAAAGTAAAACTGAAATTGAGAGGATCAATACATTGTCAATATCAAAGATCTGGGAAATAAAAAAAATAAATATTATCTCAGATTTTTTTTTCTTCAGGATTTTAAGCCAAGGATTGTTTCAGATACATGGTAATTCTCACTCAAATATAGCCAGATTGTTTTTTTATTTGGAACAAGTGGAAAAAATATATTCATCGTTACTTCCTTTTCCTGTCCATTTACTTCCATTCAATTTCATAGTTATGTTTTGAAAACCTGGAAATATTTAATATAGCAGACTGAGTTCTTTTAGGAATTTAGGAAAACGTCATGGCGTATGCTTTTTTTGTCTCCTGAGCCCCTTGGTAGTTGCTTGGAGATAAAATAGCATAGTTACTGAGATGCTCATCAAAAGTCGATATGTACTCTGCGTGTCTAATCTGCAAATCTGGCATCGAGGAACATGCATCAGGCCAGGCAGCCTGCTGGCACTTTAGACTCACGACAGCACTTGCAGAAAAACTCCCCGGCAGGCCACAGCATAAACACAGCACATGGAAATTACTCCGGGTAACTTCCTTCGGGCTATTCTTTCAGCCATGGGACAATGCAATATCGGTGCTCAGCCAGTGCTGCTGGAAGTCCAATATCCTCATTCTTCAATTATGAATCTGTCTTCCTACCACAGAACATTGCTCAGTGTTTGTATTCTTGCAGTTAAGAAATTCACACACCCATAGGGAACTAACATTATCCATGTTCTCATTTCTTCTATCTTTCTCCTTTAATTATGTGTCAAACTCAATGAGAAAAATACCCTACCACTTTTCTTATACCCATTGCTGTAAAACTTAATAAAGAGACAGCAATGAGCCCAAATATCTGTACCATTTATTTTTTCCTTGATTATAACAACAATAATATTTTATTTTAGAATACTTAAAAATAGTAAAAGGAAGAAAAAATTGAAATCTATGGGAAGTTCTTCTACACTAATGTAGTTCCTTCTGGTATAATCTTATCAACATATAAAATTTTTTGGTCCTAAATATGTGTTTGTGTGTAGGTCAACATTATGTAGACTATAGATACTGTTTATAATTATACTGTATACAGTGCTTATATTCATTTATTCTTAATATTATATTATGAACATACATCCAGGTCATTAAATGTTAATTCCCAATATGATTTAACTGATTGCATAATATTTCATCTCATGATTAGTTCAACCATTATTTAAGCATTTCCTAATTGTTTGAAGTTAGATGTTTTTCCCAAATGTTTGCAAGCACTACTGATAATAATTTGCCATTAATTTTGTCACTACCTGACTCCTTAGATATATAAAAGTACAGATATATAAAAGTACATTAGGAGCTTACAGAGCCTTACAAAGCATTCAGTGCCTTGAAATATTTTGGCACAAAAACTTTCTAGAAGGCTATAGCTGCTTATGTTCAAAACTGACCACTCCTTTTCTAATTATTATGGAAATGCCAACATTATAGAAAGTTTGGTAAACACAAGAAAAAATAAAGACAAAATAATCACTTTACAAAGTTATACTTCTCCATGTATTAACATAAAGCTATTACATACAGATATACTGATGAGTAGGTAGCAAAATAATAATTAGATAGCTAGAGAAAGAAAGCTCCCATAAAACATCAGGTCTTACTACAAAGTCAAGTGTCCTGATTCTTTCACGTACCACAATATTATGTTAATTTTCTTTACTGATTTGTAAATTCTTTATATATGAAGAGCACAACAGTCATTGCATGTATAATATTTTTAAAGTTGAGTTTTCAATGTTATCTTTTTAAATTTTTATCAGTATTTTCAATGGTTTCCTGTTTTTTTATTTTTTCTCATTGCTTTTGAGAAAAAATAACTAAGCTTGTAATATTTCCCTAAAGAAGAGTAAGAAACAGTATTTGACGTGAATTGGATGAATGTAGATTTAATGCTAAGCAAAGTAAGTCATTCAAATACTGTATGTACCTGCTCAACATATACTGAATGTGTGCACTCTATGGCAAAAATTGAATGTAAAGATTTTCACTGAAAATGATGTATATGGTGGGACCAGCAGGTGGCATAATGGTTAAGGTGCTGGACTCCCACATGGTTAACTGCAGTTTGAGTCCTGGACCCAGTGGCATGTGAGTGTGCATTCCCAAAATCACAAGAGGAGAATGGAGGATAAGAGATTGCGGTATGGCCATCTCTCCTAGGTAGTGATTTCTCGCTTTCTGTCTCTACATCTCTCCAGAGAGTGCACATGCCCTGTGGTAAACATCTCTTAAAAAAAAAAGAAAATGATGTATAGATGTATATGGTAATATCCTTGATTTGATTGTCATGTATTGCATGGATACTGAAAAACCATATTTTGTAATGTAGAGATGTACAATAATTAACTGTAAATAGGAAATCAGAAAATTAAAGAAAAAGAAGCACTGCAGAACCAAGAAGAATGAAATGATCATGTGAACTCATCAGAAAGTTTGAGTTCTAATCAGTCTGGTTTTTGTTCTCACTCATTCTTTTCTGGATCAAAAACTATGTTCAATATACATATTAATTATTTAAATGAAAGACACATAAAAGCATGATCTGTGATTTCTAACTCTTTATATCACCAGTGATCTGGAATAGTGCTTTGTGTATAACAGACTTTCAACTAAAATTTCCACTGATAGCCGTGATTATGTACAGGAATATTTTTTGCCACACTAGGTTTATCTGTAGGCAGAAGAGATCATGATTGCCTGTACACACGGCCCCTGCAGCGTAGAATTCCAGTCACCATTGCTTTCAGCCCCTGCCTTTCTATGCTGTGAAATTCAAATAACACACAATTATTGAGTATTTGTGTACACTGAGCTATGTGACCTTTCTATATGGGCTCAGTATTTCTTAGTTTTATTCAAAATCTTAGAATTTGAAACTGCAATAACTCTGGTGTTAGAGAACAAGAATAAAGCCTATTTTATAGGTTTGACTGTTTGCTTTAAAAAAGAGAATTGTACTCTTTTATGAATGGTGTTGGCCTGAAATATAGATAAAATGCAATAGAGAGAATATTGGTTTGGTTTTTTTTTTTTTTTTTTTTTTTCAGTAGGGAGCTTGTGCTTGCCTTAGGAACAGAGAGACAGAAAGCAAGAAATCATCCCCCTCATCCTACTCCCACCCCCACTTCATGGGCTGGTCACACCACCTCTAGTTTCTTTTGGGGATTTTGGGCATGTGTGCACATGGGCCCAGAGTGTTTCAAGTCACCAGATCTGGGACTCAAACAGCTGTTGACCACATGGGAGTCCAGTGCCCCAACCACTACTCTACCTATAGAGAAATGTTTGTACTATATTCCAAAATGGCAGAAGGCAAATGATGTAATGATATTGAAATAAAACACATGAACTAAACACAATTAAAAGCTGACATCAAAAGAAAAAAGCATGATTCAAGAGCTAGAAGAAGAATAATTAGTTTGTTTTGAGTATACTTACAGTGTAAGGATACAAATGAAAAAATAAAATTTTTGATGGTAGGTCAAAGAATAAAGGGTTTAAAGAGAACAGCCTTTTGCTTGAAAGATATGAACATATTCAAAAGATATTAAAGAAAGAATATAAGGGAAATTAATGAAAACAACATCCAAAAATGATATGATGCCAAAAAAATTAAATAAAATCATGTCTTACATTTAGGAAACTAATACTGGAGAAGGAATAATGATTAAAATGACATCTTCTTAATGAAAAGCATCTACAAATTTTTATTTCATTGTTGGTAAGCATACTAATATAATTAATCACCACCAGACTTTAGCTAGTATCTCTTTTTTTTCTTAAAAGAATTATTTTATTTAACCTTATTGATTTATTTCAATTTGACTGGAGAGGGACAGAGAGAAAGGGAAAGTGAGAAACCGTGGTTGGCTGTGTGGGAGTCCAGCGCCCATATCCACCGTGCCACATGCCTGCCCTGCTAGTATCTCAGGGATTGAAAAATTTCATGCAATTGCTAATAACATTGGTACTTATATACACAGCATCTTCTTTAAATAAGTTAAATCTTTCATATAAACAAAATAGAAATCAGGAATGATATTTGGTCGTGGGATATATTTTTAAGGATATTACACAGATCTTAATAAAACTTTCTTAACAGAAAAAGCTTATCTTAGTAAATAAATTGTAACCAATTTTAGTATGAGATTTGCTTTAATTAAATAAGATTAATACTTTAAAATTGACTTGTAAATAGAGAGTAACTGTATAGATAATGCAATCAATATTATTGAAATCTATGTGGCAGAACTTGCTTGTGCAGTGTGAGAACGGTGATTCACGCGGATGTACGTGGAATGTAAGTGGAAGCAAACTGTACATGCAGTCAGCACCTTCGGATGAAGCAATTAATCTTGCCTTACTAGTAGAATCATTAAAAATATATGTTATTCTCAAAAACAGTGCACTATTGTATGTGGTGCCTACCTGTCCCTCTTACTCATTCAAAAAGAAAAAGAAAAGAAACCGAAACGTACTCAATGTAAAGAACGAATCAACCAACTCCAAAGTTCTATTCAGTGCCATTGGTCTTGTGTTGTAAAAGAGACTGTACCAGACACAAGGTTAGTTACCACACAATAGCTTCCAAAGTGACATTGCAGCTTACGCTATCACTGCTTGCATTTCTATCATCATCATTTCTCTCCTAACCTGTTTTTCTCCTTTCCTCATTATTTCTGAATAGACTTTAGAGGTGCAAACCAATTGTGTGATTATGCTGCTAAAAAATCTATGTGTGGATTATCTCTGTCCACAGGATAAAACTTAAATGTGGTATCATATCCTACCAGATCTTTCTTATCTTGTTCCTGATCTCCATTCAAATTCTATGACTGTATTCCTCCCATGTCCCTGTGATGCAGTCAGACTTTGCATATTATGACTCATCAGCTATCCATTTTTTTCCACAATACTCAGTCTTTGAAGATATTCATAGCTGTGCCCAGGTCCTCATTTCTTGTACTATCTAGCAATTTAATACACTGTTCTTCAAAACTAAGCTTATAGGAGCCAGCAGATGTCATAATGGTTACATTGCTGGACTTCCACATGGTTGGCAGTGGTTTGAGTCCTGGACCTGGCAGGTTGAAACTCCCACTGGGTGAGTGTGTGTGCATGCCCAAAATACTGAGAGGAGAACGAAGGAGATGGGATTGCAGTGTGGCCATCCCTCATGGGGGATGGTTTCTCACTTTATGTCTCTTTGTCTGTCTCTGTCTTTCCGGCAAGCGCATACACCCTCTAGCAAAAATCTCTCTCTGAAAACAAAGAAAAAAAGACTAAGCTTTCATTTACTTCTTTACTGGATGTTCTCTGACCTCTCAGTCCCCCAGTCTCAACAACAGACACACCTAAAATTCATTGGGTGTCTTTCCTTCATATCTCTATAATAACATATGCACACTATTAAGATTATTGATTTATTTTTCTTCTGTGTTCAAAGATAATTTGCTTCCTTATTTCACAACCCCTTGACAACTTTCTAAAAGTTATGATCACCAGTTTCCCCATATATTAAAGAACCAATCTCTCATTATAAAAATGAAACCGAGTGAGCCACATAAATTAGATTCTCCATAAAGGAGTGATCCCCCTCCTATTCCTATCATTTCTATTAGTATGAGAGTTATTTGGGAATTTAATTCACTGACATATGCTCAAGATTTAGCATACCAGGAGCTTAAAATAATACCGATGAGGAAAAGGAGAGAAAGGAAAGGGAACGGAATGAGGGAAGGTGAGGGACGAAGAAAAAGAAGAAAAGAAAAGAGAACTAGAAAAAGGATTATAGCTTAAGTCAGAGAGGGAAGGTCTAGAGTGGTCAAAACTCACCGGGAAGGGAGATCATTCCCAGATTTCAAAATTCATTTTTTCTCCTGCCAAGAGACTTATCGTCATTGATTAAAGGGGAGCTAATGTCTGCCCGTGTTGCTCAGCGTTCTTGTAGAAGCTGCTCATTCCTTTTTGTTAAGCAATGTTCTCTGAGGTCTGATGTTTGGAAGGGTAAATCACTCTAACTCCCAAGGTATAAAATACCTTGTGAAGCCAAAGTTGAATATGATCTACATAAGTATTTATTCCTATTTAGGTTTTGGTCTTTTATTTTGTTATCAAGGTGTTTTTCTACCTCCTGTATCCAATGTAAGACTGGCTACATAATGTTAGTTTTTACTTCAATGGTTTTTTACTATTTCTTTCAATTTCCTGACAAACACTTGTTTTATCAGTTTTGCAATTATTTTCTATATGGGTAAATAGATATAGGTTAAATAATGTTTTCACTTTTAGATAGTAAGCTTGGATTAGAACAAGTTCTACAAAAAGTATGTGCTCACCACCCCCAATATAATGCTTTATTTCTAAAGCAAACAGCAACAAGAAAGATACCTTATATAAGAAATTGGATATGGCATAATGATTGCGTCACTAGACTCCCACATGGCCGATCATGGTTTGAGACCTAGACCCAGTGGCTTCAAATTTTTGACAGGTGTGTGTGTGTGTGTGTGTGTGTGTGTGTGTGTGTGTGTGCGTGCCCAGAATCTGGAGAGGAGAATGGAGGAAAAGGGATTGTGGCATGGCCATCCCCCCCATAGGGGGTGATTTCTCACCTTCTGTCTCTCTAGCTCTCTCTGTCTCTCCGGCAAGCACATGCACCCTTTAACAAAATTCTCTCTAAAAGAAAAAGAAAGATACCTTATATAAATAATGATAGAAATACAATAATGTTCTGAGTAAATTGCCTTTGTTAGTGCAGGGTTTTGTTTTTTATTTTGTTTTACTTTAGTATGTGTTTTGTATTTGGTTCTTAGTAAGATAATGCATATATAATAGGGACACTTGCTCTAGGGCACCTTTTTTTCTTTTTTTTAAGGTTTTGCCATAGGGCACATGTGCTTGCTGGAGGGCAAACAGAAACAGAGAGAGAAAAGTGAGAAATCACCCCCAGGGGAGATGGCCACACTGCAATCTTTCTCTCCTTCATTCTCCTCTCAGGATTTGGGGCATACATGTACACACCCCCAGTGCCATTTTCAAGCCGCTGGATCTGGGGCTTGAACCATGGGCGGCCATGTGGGAGACCAGCACCTTAGCTACTACACCACATGTTGGTCCCAACTATAGGGCATCTTTAAGTGTTACAGAGAAAACAGTCAGACTGAGAACCTTAGTATGTTGGCCCAACCAGTTGAATTAGCAAAGTAACTTCTCCCCAAAGCCCTACATATATCATGACCATGGACCACTCTTTTACTCTTGATTCTCATATATTAACTGAGAGGATGTACCAATACTCATCTTATCAATTAACCTAAACTACTAGAAAGTAGGGTTGTACAGTAACTATAAAACTACAAGATAAGGTTGTACTTCCAAAATAATTTTGTACAAAACATACAATTCCTACAGAAAGCCTGATTTTTTTTTTTTTTTTTTGTAATCTCCAGTGGGTGTACATTCACCAGAAGGAGAGAAGGAGAGAAAGAAAGAGAGAAAGCTCCCTTCAAAGGGGTATAGTCATCCCACCAGTTCTTCTTCCTGCCAGGACTTTGAGGGTATGCATGCACATGTGCCTAAAGTGTTTTTTAAGCCACCAAGGCCAGGATTCAAAGCATAGTCAGCGATGTGGGCTGCAG
Organism: Tupaia tana; assembly: GCA_026018925.1. Taxonomy (NCBI): domain Eukaryota; kingdom Metazoa; phylum Chordata; class Mammalia; order Scandentia; family Tupaiidae; genus Tupaia; species Tupaia tana. Next base: position 94,247,462 of record JAKSZU010000006.1, read on the forward strand.
TTCCCAATGCATCTCATTTTACACTGTGGCACAGAGCCAGCCCAAGGATCATTTTAATTGAATGTATTTTATGAATTTTTTATATTAAATCATGTTTCTTTTCCAGATAGGTCTAGCATAATGGTTGAATTTGTGAATATAAGATAAACCTAAAAATAAGACTTGCCCATGGGGTTTTGAGCAGGTTATCAAACCCTCTATGCCTCAATGTCCTTGTTCAAAAACTGGAGAAACTCTAGTTTCTGCCTCATTGAATTACTGTGAGGATTAAAATATGACTATACATGTGAAATGTTTTGCAGACTCTTTGGGCATTTGCGTGCCATTCTCAGTTCTTACACGTAATTTTTCCTCATCCATTCATTTCTGACATATATATATATATATATATATATATATATATATATATATATAATGAACACATCAGTTTCATATTACAAGGGGGGAATCTTTAAAAAGTTTGTGGAAATTCAGATCATGAAAAGACTATGCATGGATTTCAAAATTACTTTCAAAATAATTTTGTACTTTAATTCTATTTTTGCACATGCTTTTTGAAGCCTTCTTTATGTTACATTATTAGGCATGAAAGTCATAAGTGGTTTTTAAATGAAACAGTATAATAACTAGTTTCATTTGAATGAAGACGAGGAGTTCGACTTGACTTGTGTGGTATAAAGGTGTGCTGCTGTCAGTGTGCATGTTCACACACTACACAAGTCAGCAGTAGATGGAATGGGGTGGGGCTGGTACTGCTCATCAAGTGTCATTCCTGTAAATCTGGTGATGGAAGATTTCTATGGGCTCAAAGCATCATGCATATATGAAATAAATTGTTCCACATGCCTTGTCATAAGGGAAATGCAAACCAAAACTACAATGAAGTATCACTCAACCTCAGTCAGAATGGCTATGGTCAAAAATAGAACCACCATATGATCCTGTAAACCTAATCTTGGGTATTTAAGAAGGGCAGGGAGTTACTCAGAGAGACACTTGCACATCCACATTCATTGCAGCATTATTCCCAATAACTAAGACGTAGAATTAACCTGTGTGTCCCAAAACAATAAAGAATACCATTCTGTCAGCATACTACTACTCTGTCAAAGAACAACAAAACTCCGTCATTTGACAAAAAGTATACTAACATAGATATGATGATAAATGATAAAAGATAAGCTTTGAATGACAAATACTGTATGTCTCTACTTAACATATACTGAATGACTGCATTCTGTGGCAGAAACTGAAAGACTTCATGGCATAGAAGTGGAGAGTAATGGTAGATACTATAATCTCCAATGATTGGAGGGAAGGATAAAAAAAATGAGCAACAGATGCAAAAATATGTGTGAAAATATGGAATAGATTATGGAACTGTATTGCACAGCTGAGTAAACATGTCACTAACAATTCAATATATTTTTTAAACAAATTTCCTCAAGCTAATAGAACTATTATCGAATGTGTACAACAATATGTGATGTTCATTGGTGAAGACAGTGAATCTGCCTATATCCTCAATTTGATCATTCACAACTATATGCATGTTTTGAAAACTGTACTGTATCACACAAAAATGTACAATGATTACTTAGAAACCAGGAATCATTTTATATATATATATATATAAAGTCAAGCATAGTGAGTGACACATTACACTTTTGTTTAAAATTTTAAATTATTTATTTCTTTTTTCTCAGTGAGAGAGAGAGAGAGAGAGAATTCCCAACCACATCTTTCTTTTTTTTTTCAGAGAAATTTTCTGCTCTAGGATGTGTGTGCTCACCAGAGAGATAGAGAAACAGAGAGATAAAAATCAAGAAATCACCTTCCGGGGGAATGGCCACACTGCAATCTTTTCTCTTACATTCTCCTCTTGGGATCTTGGGCACACATGCCCATGTGTCTGGTATAGAGTTTTAAACTCCTAAGTCCAGAACTTGAACCACAGTCTACTATGTGGGAGTCCAGTGACATAACCATTAGGCCCTCCGCTGTTCCCCCCAACCTCATCTTGATGTGGTCCATTGCAAGCTTCAGCCAGGTCTGGATCATGAGCAAACACATGCCTAGTATGTTTAGGGAGGTCTCTAGACATGAACGCAGATCTTCTCTTGTGAGTCAGCCTCGCAGAGTGTCATGTTTCACTAGTGGTCCACCACCCAGTTCTGCATTACCACAATGCAGTTTGTATTTTTTTTTAAGAGTTTGTGCATCTGCACAAAAGAGAGACAGAAAGAGAGACAGAAAAAACACCCCTCAAAGGGACCTGTCTATAATGCAATCTTTTTTCTTCCAACTCTTCATCCCTTCAAAATCCTGGGCACGTGCCCAGCATTTTTTGAAGCTTTGGGTCTAGAACTCACACCCTGATCAACCATGAGGGGTCTGGCTTTCTCTGTACAGTGTTTTCCAGGTGTTTGTGGTTCCTAACTGTACCCTGATATGGCTTAAGCCAAACATTGGATTTTTAATAACAAAAGGTACTATTACTAAAATTTCATTCTTTATCATCTATAGATTTCTCATTAACATATATATTCCTCTTTTATGTTCACCATTATATTTTAAATAGAACAAAACTAAGAGTAAGAAATATGTTGTCACATTAAGCAAGACTTTTTCTACCATGTTTTGGTAAAGACTGTATTTATGAAAGTGGTCTCAGGTTTACATTGATTGTTTTCCATTTTCTTTCCCAATATTAGTAGTAGTTTTGTTTTACAACCCAATTTTATTCCATGATTGAAAAGGATCATACTATTCAATCTTCTGGATCCTAAAGTAAGATAAATTTTATCTTTTTAACTTTTAATTAAGACTTTTCCTTACTAAAAAATTTTGATATTTCTGACTTGTGTATATTTTTTCCTATGGTTAAATTTCTGACAATGTCTTAAATTATCGGGTTTCTTACAATAAATAATACTAAAGAGAAAATAATTTTAGTCACTTTGCAAAAGGAGTGTTCGGTTTTACAATATAGTAAAAAGCTTTGTCACCAATTTATGACACACCTTTGTTTTTTGGGTATTTGTGGTTTCTGACTATACCCTTTGCTACTCTACTTGATTGGGGCCTATAAACAAGGAAGCCTACCCATCCATTTAAATAAATTTATAAAGGGAAGTGAGAAATCAAGACATTGATTAGTTAATTGTTGAATATCAATTAAATAAAAGAATTCTCATCAGTACATTGTAAATTTGCTAATAATAAAGAAAAAGAAGGAATGTACAAAGTTTGGATGAGTTCTATCCAATACTTTGATACTAAAATATTTACTATATTAGATTGCATGGCCTATCATCACAAAATATCATAGACTAAATGGTTTAAACAACAGAAACTTATTTTCTCGTACTTCTGGTGACTAGAACTCCAAGATCAAAATGGCAACAGGGTGAGTGTTGAGCAAGTCCTCTCTCCTCAGGTTTGCATATGGCTCTTTATTGTTGCACTCTCATACAGTCTTTTTCCTGTGCACATGCATGCATAGAGTTCTCTGGTGTTCCTCCTCTTATAAAATCACTAGTCCTGGGGCTGGCAGGTGGTGTGGTGGTTAAGGCACTGGACTCTCACATGGCTGATCACAATTGGAGTCCCAGACCTGGAGGTTTGCTTTCTCTCTTTCTCTCTCTCCCTCTCTCTGGTCAAATTGAAGAAGAAGAAGAAGAAATAAAATTAAATAATAATTCTTTAGAAGGAAATCAGCAGTCCTATGGAGTTATATCCCCATTCTTATAACAATTTTAAGTTAATTACTTCCTTAAAAGTACTCTCTCCAAGAATAGTCACACATGAATTTTGAGGGAACACAATTTAGTCTAAAACAACTGCACACCAAAAATCCTTGTTTATAACATCTAAATATGACATTCCTTCCTCTGAATTGTAATATCACTATGCTTACTACACACTTACTACACATTACAGCTAAACACCCTGGCTTTGGTGTTTGTGGACACATCCAGGTATATTTTAGAACTCATGAAAAAAATAATAATGTTTGAACTCTATATGCTACAATTTAGCAGAGCAAATTGTTAAGTAGGTACAGTCTTCTGTCTTCTTTATAAAAGTGTACTTTTAAGAAATAGACAGAAATGCCTTGAAAGAAAAATCCCTTTAGAATCAGAAGACTCTCCATCACTTGCAAATGCAAAATACAAGAATCACCATGAAGTCACTGATTTATGTGTTGTGTCTTGTAATCTGTCTATTCATTTAGACTTTTAATTAACCTCGTTGGCTCACTCACATAGTAAAATTTACCTCTTGATAACAATATTCCAAGAAAGTATGTGTACTATTAATTGCAAACAGATTTAATAGAAGGATGGGCAAAATAATATAAGTCTAAGAAATACTAGAGATCCCCCAAAAATTCACAGTAAGTTAGAATTAGGAGAGATCTTTGCTTTGATTTCAAAAATATTTTGCACCAACATAAGCTTGTACTAACACATTATAACATGTCCGATTAGGACCTGGTTTGAAGCACTAAGATTGAGACATCAGTTTGAAAAGAGCCCCTATCAGCACATCATGAATTCTACTAAAATTGAAGCAAGAACAAACATCAAATTTATGGTGAAGCGTGGGAGGTGGAATAATGAAATCATTGATGCTTTAGGAGAAGTTTATGAGGACAATGCCCCCTAAGTCAGTCAGCAGTTTACAAATAGATAACTCATTTTAGAAGAGACAAGTCAATGTTGTAGATGATGCTTACAGTGGCAGGCCATCCACATCAATTTTCGAGGAAAAAAATCTTGCTCATGTCCTAATTGAAGAGGACCAGTGTGTAACAGCAGAAACTACAGCCAATACCATAGACTTCTCCACTGGTTCAGTTCACGCAATTCTTCTTAAAAAAAATTAAAGTTGGGCTGTTTCTGTTTGAAGGGTGCTAAAACTGTTGAAGACAAATAGTGTTTTTAACAGAAATTTAATCAAGCTGGATCAAGATCCTAAAGTATTTCTTTAAAGAATTATAATAGAAGTTGACATGTGGCTTTACTAGTACAATCTCGAAGACAAAGTGCAATCAAAGCAAGGGCTACTGAGAGATGGCAGTGGTCTAGTCAAAGCAAAAGTAGACTGGCTGAAAGCAAAGGTCATGGCAACAATATTTTGGGATGTTCAAGGCATTTTGTATGTTTACTTTCAGGAGGGCCAAAGAATGGTGACCTCTGCTTATTATGATGGTGTTTTAAGAGAGTTAGCTGAAGTGTTATCAGAAAAATGTCTGTGAAAGGTTCACCAGAGAGTGAAACATAGCAATGCTCCTGCTCATTCCTCTATTCAAATATGGAGCAATTTTATAAGAGTATTGATGGGAAATCTGTAGGAATCAATGTGCAGCCCTGATTTGACCCCTTCTGACTTCTATTGGTTTCCTAAGCAGTGAAAATACTTAATGAAGATAAGACAGTGTGAAATGGAATGGGGGTAGGGGAGAAGAGGATAGAGAAAGATAGCAAGAAAACAAATAGAGAGGCATGACATTAGTAGGACATAGATATGGTTTATTACCTGTTGAAGATGAAGTGTATAGTATTCTCAATGGATTGGTCTGAGAAGTATCTCATGTTGGATAAAGTCTTTTTACAAGCTAAATGAGAAATAGGGATTGACTGGTTAAAAAATAATTGGAATAATAATAATGATAGGGAAAAACAATGAAAAAGATATTGATTGATGAAGTGGGGATTTTAATGCCTCTATATTGACCAACATGTATGGCATTCCCTCTGGATAAAGAAATGTAATACACTGTAAAGTTATATGTGATTCAATGTAATATAAGCAAGATTATGATGATAATAAATAAATTTAAAATAAAAGGAAAATTACCAAAAAAGAAGTATTTAAAGAGGGGTCAGCAGGTGGTGTGGTGATTAAGGCCCTGTATTCTCATATGGTCAACTATGGTTTGAGTCTCGGACACACTAGTTTGAAAATCAAACCAGGTATGTGTACATGCATGACTAAAATCCTGAGAGGAGAATGGAGGAAAAGGTAATTCAGTATGGCCATCCTCCCTGGGGAGTGATTTCTCACTTTCTCTCTCTTGGTGTCTTTCTTGGTGTCTCTTGGTGCCCTATAGAAAAACAAAAAACAAACAAACAAACAAAAAATTTAAAGGACACCCTTTTTTTAAAGATAATAATATAAACACTATATTGACATAGTTAAATTTCCAAGACTGTCAAAATTTTAGGGATAGACTAAAGGACTGATATCATTGCTTATAAAAGTATCTTGAATTCCATAGGTATTATCCTGAAAAGTAAAGTTTATATTTATATTTATATTTTTAATCCCACTTCCCTATGAATTTTTGAAGTCCTCTTATATCTAGAAAACTTAGGTTATAAACCCTTGGGAGAATTTGGAAATTAACAAACATGGCAAGTACTATGCAGTATATATTAATTTTTTTATAGAAATAGTAGGGAGTGTTTGTGCAATTGTAAAATAGATTGCTAAAAGGCAGTAATAAAGTAAGTAGTGGGTTGTGATAGAAGCAGTTGTGAGGAGCAAGATTCCTCAGATGGGATATCTGACAAATTCCATCTATTTAAGTTTTATTTCATGGAATCTATAAGAAGGAAGAACTGCTACTGTGGATTTACTTCCAGTCCACAGAAAAGAAACAAATCATGAGTCTTAAGGTCATGTCCCCGCAGCAGTGGGGCAGGTGGTAGGGTGCTGCTGCATGATACTGGAGCCATACGGGAGGCCCAGGTTTGGATCCTGAATCATCCTGAACATGTCGCAACACCTCTACGTGCCTGTAACCCTGGTGGCTGGAGAGGAAGGGAAGGATCCTGACAATGCGAGACCATGATGAGGGTCCCTGTCTTTCTCTCAGAAATATACAAAATAAACTTTTTTTTTTTTTTTTTAAAAAAAAAAGAGGGAAGTCAGAGCCAGCAGGGTGGAATGGTGGTCAAAGTGTTGGACTTCCACATGATTGACTGTGGTTTGAGTGGGATCAAGATCCAAAAGCATCTCTTTAAAGAATGATAATAGAAGAATTATAATAGAAGGTGATCCAGGGACTTGAAAATCATGCTGGGCGTGTGTGCACGCATGCCTGAAATCCCAAGAGGAGTATGGAGGAGAAGGGATGGCAACATGACCATTACCCTGGGGTATCTTTCTCACTTCCCCTCTCACTGTCTCTTTTTGTCTCTATCTGGGGAGTCCACCTTTTCTACAGCAAAAAGAAAATTTAAGGAATTAGAGAGAGAGAAGTTAACAACTGAGAGTTAGATGATATTTGAGGGAGACAACAAGTATAATATTTGTACTTTAAATATTAGAAATATATTTCTCAAGTTATAAAGAACATGAAAGTCAGTGATGAGACATTCAAAAAAAAGTATAACTCAAGAATTATTCTAAAGAATATAAATCAGGGCCAGCCAATGGTATAGAGGTTGAGGAGGTTGGATTCCATGCAACCAGCTGCATGGTTCAAGGTCCAGAGCAGGCAGCTTGAGAAATCTACCAGACCTATGTGCATATGGTGCATGTGTGCATATGCACATGTCCAGACTCCCTGTTTCTAAGGACTTAAAAATTTTACTCTGAGGAGGCATCTACAGTGAAAAATTTATGTCTCCATAACACAAAAAAATACCAGACAGAAAAAAATAAAATAAGTCTCTGTTATTTAAAATGATCATAAAAAGAATGATGCAACCTAAAAATAATAGTTGCAGGGAATCTGGAGTGAAGCATGAGTTGATGCTTTCCCCAAATCCTAAGATTTAAGGTAGTAGATTGTCCTTACATGGTAAGTATAGCCAGTACAAAGTTGATCTATAAGAGGATACAAAATGTTCTTCAAACTAAAGTGAGCCAAATAAACATACATTAAAGGAATCAAAGCTTAAATTGGAATAAATATAATAGAATAAATGTCTATGAATTTTTAATTTTTTTGGAGAGGATTTTGTCATAGGGAACATGCCCTCACCAGAAAAACATAGAAAGTCAGAAAGCGAGAAATCACCCCCCAGGGGGGATGGCCACGCCGCAATCCCTTCTCCTTCATTCTCCTCTTGGGATTTTGGGCAAACATGCACATGCATGAGTTTTAAGCCACCAGGTCTGGGACTTGAACCGCGGTCGACTACATATGGGTCCAGCAACATAGCCATCACGCTAACTGCTGGTCCCTGAATTTTTAATTTTAGTGACTTTTTTTGTCATGTGGAAATTTTCTTCTCAAGTATCAAAATGACTTCGTATCCTATCAGAGAAATGCTGTATCGAGGATGATGATTAATAGAAACGGGCTTTTCATAATATGCCACAAAGATCAGATTTTGTTTTTTTCTTATCATTTTCTTTTAATGGATAATTTGGATAAAGACCCAGAAAGCCTGAACAATAAAAGCTTAAACTCACACTGTGCTAAAGGAATAAATACCACCACATTGTATGAGACAGTTAGGAAAAAAATAGTGTAATAATGTGCCTTGGCAAGTGTCAACAAGGAGAATGTGAAGTTTTGCATTCACATTTAAAAGAAAATTGAAAAATAACGTACGAGGGTTTGGGAAGTAGGGAGACTAAAGTTCTAGTTGAACAGTAACACAGATATAATATGAATCTATTTTAAGATCCAAGAAAATAAGATTATAAACAAACAATACAAAAGAATAGCCCTCAATTAAATAACAGTGTTCACAAGACTGAAAGCATAACTTGCCTTGAAATCCTAATCCGGGGAAAAAAAAATTGGGGGAGGACAGCAGGTGGCATAGTGGCTATGGTGCTGAACTCCCGCCATTTGAAGAACTTGACCTTGACCACGGTTCAAGTTCTCAAAATGGCAACTTGAAAATCACACTGAATGTGTGTGTGGGCTTGCCCAAAATCCCAGGAAGAGAATGGAGAAGGGGGGATTAGCGCAGACAATCCCCTGGGGGATGATTTCTCACTTTACTTCCTTTCTCTCTCTGTTTTTCTCTAAGGAGACTACACCCCTATTACAAAAACTCAGATAAAAACAGACAAACAAAAAACAAATGATGTTCTCAGGACAAAGTATTAAGACTATTTTGGAAAATCAGCATGTATCCAAAACAGGTGAGAAACACTTGAGGGCCCTGGAAAACATGTAAAAGCAAAAATAAGATTAAGGGCAACAGAATATTGAGGAAAAAGAGAAAGAAAGACGGTAGCAGCTACAGTAATTAGCCTTAGAGTTACAGAGACCAGTAATGAGCAATGGGTATTTATTAAACAATGAGTGCATGTCAAGACAATGTAGATTCATAACTGTAAAGGAGAGTATTTTAGAACATTGATCTATTCAATAGAGAAATGATCAGACTCAAAGTATTGAGTTTCCTGGACTGGCTCTGCGGTCTGGTGGATAAGGGAGTAGATTCCACATGGCCAATTGTGCAACTTGAAAAACACACCAGGCAGGCCTAGCAGATGGCATAATGGTTATGTTTCCAGGCTCCCACATGGAGCACCACAGCTTGAATCCTAGACCTGGTAGCTTAAAACTCATGCTGGGCGCATGTGCATGTGTGCCCAAAATCCCAAGAGGAGAATGGAAGAGAAGGGATTGTGGCATGGCCATCCCCTCTGGGAAGGCAGTTGGGGGAGGGTGATTTCTCGATTTCTCACTTTCTGTCTTTCCAGGGAGTGCATGTGCCCTATAACAAAAATCTCTCCCCCACCCCCAAAAAAAGTAAAGGAAAAAGAAAAACACACCAGATATCCATGCTTACATGGCCAAAAGCCCAACCATATGGAGAAGTGGAAGAGAAGGGATTGTGACATGACCATGCCCCATTGGAGGGTGTTCTCTCCCTCTCTCTCTCTCTCTCTCACTCTCTCACTCTCTCACTCTCTCACTCTCTCTCGTTCCTTCTCCCTGGCAAATGCATGTGCCCCCTGGCAAATAAATAAAACAAAAATAAAAAAGCATTGAATTTGTTGTCACTTATACTATTTCAAATATATAATAAATGACTACTTGTCAGAGATGCTGACATTGACAATTTCTACTTTAGGTGAGTTGTTAGGCAAGGTTATGTCTCAGGTCAGTTTTAACTCAAAATGTCTAGGATTATATCGAGAGGTGAAAATCTTTTAGACTTGATGAACTCACATTGGCATGTACAAGTATCACAGGTAAAATATGCCTGCTGACCAGCTGGGACCAAGAATGAACTCTTCTTTCTTTCTATTATGTATAGAGATTGTTGTAAAACTTGAGGATTTGGTAGCAGTTCATCCTCTCAAAGTAGTATTTCTTGCATTAATAGGATATTGCTAAGAGTACATATTTCAGAAGAAAAAAAAAGCATTCTTCTGGGAGTAATGCAATAAACTACAGCATTTTTCTGTCACCAGAATTGGTGATGCCAATAATAAGAATTTGCCCTTCTCATGCTAATCTAATAGTAGGTATTCATGTTTTATTTCAAATTCACATATGAGCAAAATAATAGGAGCTCACATGTACGATCAGGTCTGAAATATGTCAAGCAACTCCATAAATCTAAGTCAGATTTCCTACATGACAAATAACCATTATCAATCTCATGCTAAGTGGGTGTTTAAATTTTCAGAAATCCAAACAATTGAAAATAAAATCAATCATCATAAAAATCAGAGCTCTAGTTCATCAGTCATGAGATGTCAGAAGGTCCCTTATTTCCATAACTTCATTCAATGTGAAATCATCAGACAGCAAAAATAAGTTATAAAATATATAAATGTCACTTTCACTTCCCTAGTGTTTTGAACCTGGAAAAATTCAGAATCACAGACTCCACACAGCATTCATCTAAAATGGTCAGAGTACCTCTGCGTGTCTAGTTAGAATGCAAAAGAGGAAGGGAAAAGATGCAGGCTATTCGATTTGATCTATTTCGTAAGGATCCAATTAATCCAATGACCATCTTGTGCTCCAGCTTCTAGAAGCAAAATTAATACCTCTTGTCGGAAAGTGATTCATGCACTGAATGCGAACAAACCCAATCTTTTTCTTCTTTTTCTGTATTTTTGTATATAGACCTTGGGAACAAATCTATAAATGTCTTCATTAAAATTATAGTTCAGTAATTATTTACTCCTGCCTTGGAATTTCATTCTGTATACTACGCCTCCTCCATCTCCTCTTGCCAGTTCATGAATGAACAATTTTCACAGGGTTCGGGATCTCCATGTGAAGTTACTCTCCAAGGCTTCCATTTCTGCTATTGGCAATGCAGTACCAGAGACAGTTCAATCCGATGCCAACTTTGGCAGCACTGAACTTACACAGTTTTCCAACGTTTTTGACTCTGATGAACTCTTTTTCCTTTGTTTGTGTCTGGAGAGACACAAATTATAGCTAACACCGAAAGGGGAACTTAACGTCCTCCTTTACTTGAGTCATCATTTATCTTTGCAAAAGCAGGAATTAACTGCATCTCGAATCCTGTTCCATCTTTTACCTCGGATTCCTCTTTAAAACACCACGAAGTTATTGCTAGTGCAGAACGACCTTCTGCTCCTAGTGCTTGATCTGCAGGGAACGGGAATAGAACTGCTTTGGATTGGCACAAAGTGTACCATTTGAAACATTGCCCGATAACCAGAGACAGAGGTAGTAAAGCAGACGATGTGTGAGCAGGTGCTTTTCAGGCCTCAGTGACAACATTAGGGGCTCCAGTTGGAACCAATCTCTGTTCTGCCAGTTCCCCCACCATGCACAGTGAAGCATATTCTTTTGCTTTCCAACACCGGTGTTCTGGGGGAGGCATGTTTTATATTTTATAAATTGGAGTAAGTTTGAGATTTCTTACCCAGCTTTGCACGAAACTGCCGAACACTGTTCTGGTGCCCAGCCCACGCCCATGCAGTTTGAAGAGCTAATGGAACAGCATACCTTTTTTGTTGCTTGGAGAATATATCCTTTCAGCAGCTGGATTTGTTTTCCACCATCAATGTAACAAACTACCCCAAACCTGGTAGTTTAAAAGCACACGAATCTACTCTGTTTTATAGTTCTACCAGTTAGCAGTCCAACACAGTTCTCACTGGGGCAAGACCAAGGTGCTGACAGGTTGTGTTGGTAGTGCTCCCTTCTGGAGACATTGAGGGAGAATTGTTTTCTTCGTTCCAAGTTCTATGGCCACCCACTTCGTTAACCCCTGGCCCTCTTTCTCCACCCTCAAAGTCAACAACAGCTGGTCTAGTTTCTCTCATGTCACATCACGAGGCCACTCATTTTGTCCGCTCATCTTTTTCTCTGGTCCTCTTCTTCTACCTCACACGCACCCTTTTAAGAACCCTTGTGATTGGACCCACCCAGATAAGCCAGGATACTCACCCTGTCTGAGGATTAGCAACCTTGGCTCCATCTTAATTTCCCTTTTCAATATGCTAGACTACAATGAATGAAGATTCGTGGTAGAGGTCAGGAAATGGACCTCGCTGGAGGGTGCTTCTTTTCTCTGCCATACCATGGTTGATAATACATTTCTCTATCCTTGGAAGAATTGTTTCATCTCTGACTGTGATTCTAATTACTACTTTTATTTTCACAAAATAATCTGAATCATGAGAATTAAAAAATAATAATATAGTATCTATTTATTTCACATATCTAGATAGTAATACTATGTATTTCACATATCTAGATAGTAATACTACTCATATGATGTTCCATACTCCTCTAATAGAGCTTACAAGAAGTAGGAAAAGAGAGAGTTTTAAACACCATGGTAAAATTCCTTTCTTTAACCAATATCTTAAATCCTTTTCATTCCCAGGCAATAGAATGAAGCTTTTCCAATTTGCACAAATTAACATCTAAGAGCTGTTGACAATAGAATTGTTGGTGAGAGTGAAAAATCCTTGAAAAACAAGCATCTTTATGATCTTTGAAATAGTGTTGAAATAAACATTGCATACATGTAAAGTATTGGGTGTTGGAAAAGTAATGGCATATTTTTTTTGTTTTTCTTTGCAAAGATGCACCTAGATTTTTCTCATGATCCAATATTTGGAAACTTTGCCTAATTCTAGGAAGCTCCTTTATTTCTTTTTCTTCTGATTTTTTTTATCTATAAAAACTTATTCCCATGTAGTAAATGTATGTATATTAAAGGAAACTTTTTGTTTTTCATGCTTACCATTAGTGCTTAAGGACCAAATTTAAAACATTAGGAATGAAATTGCGTTTTTCCAAGAGGAAGAAATCTGAAGTTTTATTCTGAAATAAAAGTATATAAATGTTATTAGAGAAAAATGGCTTTTTTATGAGACTCATTGCCACGAAGATGGGATTGAAAATTTCTTTATTTTTAGCACCAGCACTTGAAGGGATTGGGTGCTATTTGCTTGTAACATTTCAAGCTAAAAATGTGTTTTCTTTTCTCACAATTAGATAAAAGCAATTTATAAAATGAAGCATTTAAAATATATATACACAGCTTCACAATTTTAAAAGTTTTAGTACCAGTAGCCATGCTAATATGAGGTTCGTTACTCTCCAAACCATAATAATAATATCATATAAATTCTTGAATCAAATAGTGTATGTAGTATACAGGGCTGATTTTATATATATATGTGTGTGTGTGTGTGTGTGTGTGTGTGTGTGCGTGTGTGTGTGTGTGTGTATATATATATATATAGTGTGTGTGTGTATATATATATAAATATATATATATATAATGTGTGTGTGTGTATATATATATATATATATATATATATGAATTTGTTGCAGATAATTGACTAACTCCTACTGATAATGTCAGTAAAAGATGCAATATCATTTTAAATATTTTATGTTTACTACACTTAGAGAATATATTCTATCTATGAATTTTTATGTTCCATCCATTATGATTAATTTTATGAAAATATATGACTTAAATAAAGCATACACAAAACACATCCATACATATTAACAATTCACAAAAACACAGCCTAATGTTTTCCAAGAATTGAACAGAGTTGTATAACAAGCACACACATAATCTTGGCATAGAACCTATGCATAGACCCCCTTTTCCTTTTCCTAGTCCCCCCCCCCAGTGGTTTTTACCTTAGGGCATATATGCTCACATGGAGAGAGAATAACAGATAAAGCAATAGGGAAAGTGAGAAAATCACCTCCTGGGGGGATGACCACAATCCCTTCTTCTCCATTCTCCTGGGATCACAGGCATGCATGCACACACATCCGGCATGATTTATAAGCCACTGGGTTTGGAACTTGAACTGTGGTTGGCCATGTGGGAGTCCAGTGACATAATTGCTGTGCCATTTGCTGGTCCCTAGACTCCCCATTTTTATCGCTGTAACACCACTCACAGAATGACCATTATTCTGTTTTTTTTTTTTTTTTTTCTTTTTTTTTGGAGAGGTTTTTGCTATAGGGCACGTGCGCTCGCCAGGAAGACAGAGAGAGACAGAGAGACAGAAAGCGAGAAATCACCCCCCAGGGGGGATGGCCACGCTGCAATCCCTTCTCCTCCATTCTCCTCTTGGGATCTTGGTCATGCACACACACGCGCCCGGCGTGAGTTTTAAGCCACCGGGTCTGGGATGCGAACCACACTTGACTACATGGGAGTCCAGCGACATAGCCATTACGCTAACTGCTGGTCCCCCAATGACCATTATTCTAACTTTAAACTTTATAGGTTAAATTGTGCTCTATTTGAACTATATATAAATGCAATTGTGTAGAATAAACTTAGTTTCTGACTTCTTTCATTCAACATTATATCTATGAGATTTCTCCACATCATTTCACATATTTGTAAACTGTTTACTCACAATGTTGCATAGAATTCCACTGTGTGATTATACATTTTATTCACCCACTTTCACATAGATGGACATTGGGGCTATTTACAGTTGGGCAATTAATGGAGTTTTGCTATCCTTATAGCAATTTTTTTTTGTTTTTGTATTGTTATTTAAAACACACACACACACAAATACATCTGTCAGGTATGTACCCAGGAATAGAAATATATAAATATGTCTTTGTTGACTACTGAAGTTGAATAGATTTTTAGACATTTATTTACCATTCAGTTATCCCATTTGAAGTGCCTATACAAATACCTTCCTATCTTGTATTATTCTTTTAATGATTCCTCCAGAGATTATATATAATAGCTTATTATTTTATAATATGTTTAACAATAATAGATATTATTGATAGAATACAATTTATGGCCATTATTACTCAAGATAATTTTAGATATTTAGAATACCTTAAGTCCAATTACTCCTTACAGATGTTCTCCCATATTCATGGTTTCCCTCTCCATGGTTCTAGTTACCCGAAGTCAATTACAGTCCGAAAATATTGAACAGAACATTTCAGAAATAAAAACTCAGGCTGTTTCAAGTGCTCACAGTTCTGTCCTGTGTGAAATTTTCTGCTATACCACACCATGGGACCTAGGATGTAATCCTCCCTTTTCACCCAGTCAGTCTCCCCTTTATATGCTATTGCCCTTTGGTGGGTGAGCAGCAGCAGTTATCAGATCAAAGAACCAGTATGCATAGGGTGCAGTACCACCTGCAGGTTCAGGCATTCCACAGGGTCTTGGAATATATTCGCTATAGGTAAGGGAGGGATGGAGATACTATGCTATTTTTCTTTTTTGCATTATTATTGTCATTCATTTTAAGTATATTTAATTTCTTCTTTTTTTTAATGTCACCGTTTTTTGTTTGTTTGTTTGTTTTGTTTTGTTTTGTTTTGTTTTTGCTATAGAGTGCATCTGCTCTCAAGAGAGATACAGACAGAGAGAAAGTAAGAAATCATGACCCCAGAGGATGGCCATGCTACAATCCTTTTTCCTCCATTCTTCTCCATTCTCCTCTCAGGATTTTGGGCACACACACATGTGTACTGGCACCACTTTCAAGACTTGGGTCTGGGACTTGAACCACGACCAACCATGTGGAAGTCCAATGACTTTATCCACAGGGCCATCTGTTAGCCTTTTAATTTCTTTTCTTTTTCTTTCTTCTTTTCTTTCTTTATCTCTCTCTCTCTTTTAAATGTTGCCAGAGGTCATGTGAACTTGCTAGAGAGAAACAGAAAAGGAAAGTGAGAAAGCATGCTCCATGGGTCATGGCCACATTTCAATCTCTCCGCCTCCATCTCTCCCTCCGTTTGGGATTTGGGCACCATGCACATGCACCCAACATGTTTCTCCGTGCACACGCACCCAACATGTTTCTCAAGCCACGGAGTCCAGGACTCAAACACACAGTCAGTCGTGTAAGATCTAGCTGCCTTAACCACCACACCACAGGCTGGCCCATGTCTACCTAATTTTAAAAGTAAGTTTTTAGATGATCTGGACATCCCTCCTCTGAAAGACCACAGACCACTCTGCATCCCACAACCAGAGCTTTAAAATATTGGGTTGTCAGGAAAGTCAAGATGCATTCTTGCATAGAAAAACATAGAAACCATGCCTGTGACTTTCCTGTCGACCTAATAGTTGCCTAAAGTTCCCACATCACATATTCATTTTTCTACTCAAGTAACGGGAAATATGGCAGCAAAATGATTAAGAGTGCTAGTCTGGGGACCAGCAGTTAGCGTAATTGCTATGTCGCTGGACTCCCACGTAGTCGACTGTGGTTTGAGTCCCGGACCTGGTGGCTTAAACTCACGCCGGGCACGTGTGCGTGCGTGCCCAAGATCTTAAGAGGAGAATGGAGGAGAAGGGATTGTGGTGTGGCCATCCCCCTGGGGGGTGATTTCTCGCTTTCTGTCTCTCTGTATGTCTGGCGAGTGCACGCACCCTATAGCAAAAACCTCTCCAAAACAACAAAAAAAGAGTGCTAGTCTGACTCCAAATTGCCACTTTCAAAACCTGGGTGAGTCATTTATTAATTTGTTGACCTTAAAAATGTTACTAGCTTCAGTTTTCACACTTTTGAAAATGGGAAATTATTGTTTTTTTTTCCTCATAGATCTATTGTGACTATTAAATAAATCAATATAATTAAAATTCTTAGAATTAGGACTTGAGTAAGCACAATACATATGAGTTGTTTCATTTTCTGTGTCTTGTGGCAGAGACCTGTCCAAGATAGGCTGATTTTTCTTTATGTGACCATCATTTCAAGCCAATAACTTTATTTTATTCTACTATACCACTTACATGGACTTCTTTTTTTATTTTTTCTTATGTTAAAAATCAAGGACTCCATTACCTCATTATATGCTATCATACTCCAGGTCCATTGACTGAATTCTAGAAAGGATTTTGTCCTTTTCTCTTCAATCACAATTTTAAGTATACAGAGAATATTGGATTATTTCTGCTGACTCCTATTGTTTCTCTAAACGTGGTTTTGGGAACTTCCTATATTATTGAGATTGATGTACTTCTATTGTTCACTTTCTCTTGTCAAAATAATTATTTCTTCCCTTTCATTAATCTGCTTTTCTACTCAGATTTTGATAACCTTGTTTAAAAATACTAAGCCTGTAGTTTACTAAATATAAAGGAGAAATTTGCCTTTAAGCATTATCTATATGTATAAGGTTGTAGAAGACAATGTCTAAATTAAGTCTTAAACAACACTCATCAGCTAGATTTCTGAGTGTCATATCTGTGACAGGGAGTCAGGAAAAAATAAATATTGGGATAACCGGTATTAAATGTGTCTGAAACCTGAAATGAAAAAGATGGATTTGATTTAGAAGACTATATATGGGGATAGTTTTCTCTAAAAAAAACAGCTATACATACTGACATCACTAATATTTCACTTCAATTCTGCAAATATCAAAGACTTTTAGTTGAAATTGAAGAAGATTTAGGTGTCCTGCATCTGGTTTCCATAAAAGTCTCACTATTTAGCTCAGTAGATGGAGCTAGCTAATTTAACTTCAACAATTCAATGTGGAAAAATGAATTTAATGCTGAACAACTTAAGTATGATTGCATTAGAGTAGACAATGACCAAGCACAGGCATTTAAAAATCATCTTATATGAGCACTCTTTCAATTTCCATTTATTTTTCTTCATTACTTAACATGCATAAAAATATAGGTTCCCTGTCAATGGCAACTTTACACATAATTCATTTATTCACTTTAAAGTTACTCACTTGTTTTCCCTTAGAAAGCTCATAATAAACCTCATTATTTTTATAATAAAAGAATCAATTAAACCTCATACAGTTGCTGATTCAACAATATTCTATTCCAGCAAAAGTATTAAGCAGAAAATAGAAAATCTTATTTTCTGTCATATTTCAATGAACATAAGTGCATATTTCAATGATCATGGAGACCTGTGACTAGACTGCGTTGCCCTCTCATATTAAAGCAAAATGACTAGCTATTCTTCCCCATAAATAATTTTATAATATAAAATGTGTCTATATAAAGAGTCTTCTGTATGAAGAGTTAAGTTCCTGTACCTAAACTTCAACCTGTAACTTTATGTAGCAAACGTGGCTATCTGTTACTGAAGTTAGTCTGGCAAGCCATGTAGCAAAAAGGGCAATTACATATTGAGCTCTCCAATGCCCTCAACAATAGAAGTATGCTGACTTCATCACGTTGGCTCTGCTCACCATATTGGAAACTCCTCTTTTGTAATTTTATAGGTCATTTTCTAAGCTTTATGAGACCAGAAAGAAAATCAGTCCCATTATTTTATAAGCATACTTTTTTTTTTTTTTTTTTACCAAATACTCATTATGAACAAAACAAAATCCTCCCACCCTACTCCAAATTATCTCTGCATCATGCTCATAACCTCAGTACAAAGTTCAATAGAGGTTTATTGGATATGTTGGCTTCAATCACTGAGAGCTGTAATGAGGAAATTTCATCAGTTTTTGTAAATATTCTCTGAGGCCAGCTAAAACTCAGGCTGTCCTGAGGGTTGCACTGGTTTCCAGACAGGCATGTAATGAGAATCTCTTTTCTGTCTTCCTCAGAAGAATATATAGATTTTAAAGAGTGCTTTGGTAATACTGCACATCTAAAAAATATGTACACAAGCAATTCCTTCATGACTGTGGTAATTAATAAGTAAATATCTTAGAAAATATGAAAAAATTCTTAAAGTTTTGCTAATGCCATCTACCTACATTATAAATTAATGAAACAATAATTGATAAAAAATGAAAATTAAAAATAATCTGTGACATCATATGGCATTTTGAATCGAAGTGTTTTAAGGTAATTCATATTCTACTTTTGGTGATTTTTAACCACAGCATTTTTACATGATATATATATATATATATATATATATATATATATATCATTATATGCTTTTGACATTTGAGCGATACCAATTTTTCTTAAATGACTAACCTTGTAAATCTTTTATTATTCCATTTGGAATACGTGTTTCTAAATTACATGAAATGCCAGTGTCAAGCTTAGTTTTGTGGACAATTACATTTACCAAAGGTCCCACCACAGAATCATTGTTCAGTGAGAGGCCTTAAACATGAAAATTGTTAAAGTAGACTTCTCTAACCACACTGGAATGGGTTATTCACAGTGGTAATAGAACTATTTGGGCCACTTACATAAAACAAATCATGTAGTTGCATTACAGCAGTTATAATACACCACCACATTGTTAAAAATCACCACTATATTATTTTACACATTTCTTTGCCCAACCCCTCCTCCTTGCCCACCCAACCATGTCTTATTATTCTTACTATAATAATACAAAGGATTCTTATATTATTGTTTAAATTTTTAAATTCAAAGAACAAAGGATATGTATGCACTCTTTACTTCCTGGAATTGAGATATTATTTAAAATCATGAAAGAATGTATAGGAAGTGTGGCAAAATTTTTGAAAACAAATAAAGAAAATACTGAAATGCTTTCAAAATTTTTCTTAACATTTAACATTTGAGTGTTTCTCATGTTGTGATTTACCTGAGCTAATCTCATGAAAAATAATCATTTCTATATGTGTTATGTCCATTTTAGTATTGAAAAAATTTTGGATTCTTCAGCACTGCTTCCAAATTATAAAAATGCAATTCAATTCAAAAGGTCATTTCAATGAATGACCTTTTGGTAATTTGAAATGACTACCATTACCAAATCTCCAAATGACCTGATGCAATATAACCGCAATGACTACAGAATCTCAAAAGAGAATAGAAACCTAGAAGTTAGTGAAAAAGCAAGACAGTATTTGACGTAATGGTTATATCACTGGACTCCCATGTAGTCGACCAAGGTTTGAGTCCTGGATTTGGTGGCTTACAAATCACACCGGGTGCACATGTGCACATGCTCAAAATCCTGAGAGAATGGAAGAGAAGGGATTACGGCATTGCCATCCCCTATACAGGATGATTTCTTGCTTTCTGTCTCTCTGTCTCTTTCCAGTGAGCACATGTACCCTACAGCATAAATCTCTCTTCAGAAAGAAAGAAAGAAGAAAGAAAGAAAGAAAGAAAGAAAGAAAGAAAAGAAGGAAGGAAGGAAGGAAGGAAGGAAGGAAGGAAGGAAGGAAGGAAGGAAGGAAGGAAGGAAGGAAAAGAGAAAGAGAAAGAGAAAGAGAAAGAGAAAGAGAAAGAGAAAGAGAAAGAGAAAGAAAAGAGAAAGAGAAAGAAAGAAAGAAAGAAAGAAAGAAAGAAAGAAAGAAAGAGAGAAAGAAAGAAAGAGAGAGAGAGAGAGAGAGAGAGAGAAAGAGAGAGAGAGAGAGAAAGAAAGAAAGAAAGAAAGAAAGAAAGAAAGAAAGAAAGAAAGAAAGAAAGAAAGAGAGAGAGAGAAAGAAAGAAAAGAAAGGAAGGAAAAGAAAGGAAGAAAGAAAAAGAAGTTGGTGGAAAAGGTTACATGTTATGGTTGTTGAAAGATTTTAGAAGAGATAGATTAAGGTGCAGTACAGATTTTGTGAAAGGATTAACTAAAACTTTTAAATTTAATTTTAATTTTTTATGAACTCCTTTCTTTTCTTCCTTCTGGTGTAATCCCATCTGTAGAAAACATTTTCTTTAGAGATGCCAATTTTGGAAGTATCAGTAGCAAAAAGCAAAACTTTTCTGAGGAAAAAAATTGTATGAGGAATCACAGTTGAAAAATAATCCAGACATTTATGAAGAGTTATGTACAGTAAAGAAAGCACATATATAAAAAAATTATTGTGGTCTTTGGTTTTCTTGGTTCCCTTTCCAAGTTTCAGCAATTCAAATTTAATGTTGTTTTAGTTACTGAATACAATCTTACTTATCCACAGCCTTCCCCTACAAAAATGTGTATGTGTATAAGTGTGTGTGTGTATACTGCTTTCTTTGTTTATGATCATATTTGGCATTATATTGTTTTCCTTATTTTTTCTACAGGGCTTGTGTGCTCCCTGGAGAAAGAAGGGGAAAGTGCAAACCACCATCCATGGAGAATAGTCATGCCACAATTCCTTCTCCAGTTTTTTCTCCTTTTGAGATTTTGAGCATGCACACACACCTGGTGTGTTTCTCAAAGTGCCAGGTCCAAGACTCAAACCATGCAGTTCGCCATGTGAAATCCAGCCACTCTAATGATCGTGCCACAGCCCAGCCCTAAATGACTGCTAAAGAGGCATCAAAGCATTTTAAATAATTCTAGTTAGACATATATCAAAGCATATCATGTATAGCACAACCTGGGACTATTTACTAAAAAATATATACTATTTTGCTAAGAAGGTAGATGAGAATCTTAGAAGTTTTGATTGATGCTTATGATGTGTGGCAAAGTTAATAGTTGGAAAATAATCATCTACTTGTAAATATGGTTCAAAACAAGCCCCTAAATGCTTGAGAAAGGAAAGCACAGAAGCTTACACACATTATCTATTGATCATCTATTATTTATTGAAACAGAAACAGAGACAGACTTTTGTGATAATACTTCAGATTTTTTCATAGTTTAAATTTCCCCTCCCCAATAGTGCTGGCATTTTCAACAAATCTTCAAATTTTACGAAGACTAAAAACTGTTTTATCTCCTAACATTCTTTAAACCAGGGAAAACATGAAAGTATTGTTGGAGGTTAAGTAAACAGCCCCTAGGAAACATAATGCAATCAAAACTACTATGCTTGCTATGCAAACATGGATTTGAAGTGCATTTCCCAGACTTCAACAAACACAAACACATAGACAGCAAACACACCCATAGATCCTCCTACCACACAGGTGCTCTTTGGACAGGAATCTTTCACTAACTCTCACCTATATTGAAGCTCTAGATCCAACAGTGAGATAAGGAAAATAGAATCTGAGTTATAAATATTATGCTTTAAAATGCATATGTTACCTTTGTATTTGTACATGAAATAATTATCTTTTTCCTCAACTGGTTATAATTTTATTTCATAATCAAGTTTGAGCTTTTTTTTTTTTTTTTTTTTTATTGAGAGATTTTCAGTATAGGGCGCTCGCCAGACAGACAGAGAGAGACAGAGAGACAGAAAGCGAGAAATCACCCCCCCAGGGGGGATGGTCACTCTGCAATCCCTTCTCCTCCATTCTCCTCTTGGGATCTTGGGCATGCACGCACACGCGCCCGGCGTGAGTTTTAAGCCACCGGGTCTGGGACGCGAACCACGGTTGACTACGTGGGAGTCCAGCAACATAGCCATTATGCTAACTGCTGGTTCTCAAGTTTAAGCTTTGAAAATCATTTATTTATTTAAGACTGCGGGTTCCTGTTACGTTATGCTCCTTCCTCTGCCGCCTAGCTGGGACCACAAGCATGCACCACCGTGCCCAGTCAGCTCCTTCAGACAAGGCCTGCTGTGTTGTGTAGGTCAACTTCGAAACCTTGAGCTCGTGATCCTCCTGTCTCAGCCTCCCGAGTCACTGGGATAACTGTTGCGTGTCATACACTGAGGCTTTAGGTTGGACCAGGAATCACATCCAATGTATTCCCAGAGTGTGGAGCACATCTTAGCGGTGTGTCACTGTCACTGGGTCATATTATTTACTAAAGTGACAGATAAAAGTGTATGTATTTGCCATGAAGATACACTTCTTTGAATTATATGTGTGTGTGGTAGAATTACTAAATCTAACTAATGAACAAATGCATTATCTCACATAGTTACTATTTTTGAAGTGAAAGCACTTTATGTCCGCTCTCTCAGCATTTTTTTTTTGGAGAGGTTTTTGCCATAGGGCGCGTGCACTCACTGGACAGACAGACAGAGAGACAGAAAGCGAGAAATCACCCCCCCACCCAGGGGTGATGGCCACACAGCAATCCCTTCTCCTCCATTCTCCTCTCAGGATCTTGGGCATGTGCCCGGCGTGAATTTTAAGCCACCGGGTCCGGGACTAGAACCGCGGTCGACTACATGGGAGTCCAGTGACATAGCCATTATGCTAACTGCTGGTCCCTCTCTCAGCATTTTCTTGAAAACAACACATTTCTGTCTGTAGTCACTCCGTTATACAATATATCTCTTGAACTTATTCCTCCTATCTAATTGAAATTTTGTGTTTTGACCAGCATTTCTTCCACCTTCCTCTTTCAATTAGTTTAGTCCCTATTAACCACCATTCTACTCTCTATTTCTATGAAGCAAACTTTTTATATTTCACATATAAGTGAGATCATGCAACACTTATCTTTCTGTGCTTGTATTATTTCACTTAATGTAATCTCCACCAGGTTTATTCATATTGTCAAAATTTACAGAACTTGGGAACCAGCAGTTAGTGTAATGGCTATGTCGCTGGACTCCCACGTAGTCGACCGCGGTTCGCGTCTCAGACCCGGTGGCTTACAACTCACGCCGGGCGCGTGTGCGTGCGTGCCCAAGATCCCGAGAGGAGAATGGAGGAGAAGGGATTGCGGCGTGACCATACCCCCTGGGGGGTGATTTCTCGCTTTCTGTCTCTATGTCTCTCTCTGTCTGTCTGGCTAGCGCACGCGCCCTATAGCGAAAAACCTCTCCAAAAAAAAAAAAAAAAAAAAAAAAAATTTACAGAACTTTCCCTTTTTTTGCTGAATAATATTCCCTTGTGAATATGTAACACTGCTTAAAAATTCATTCATTCATCGACTGATGGACACAGGTTGATTCTATATCTTGGCAGTATGAGTTATGCCTCAATAAACACAGCAGTGAGACATTTCTTCTTTATATTGATTTTATTTCCTATGGATAAACCCCCAGTAAGGGGGATTGCTGGATCTTTCGGCAGTTATTTTTAATTTTCTGAGGATATGTCATACTGTTTTTCATGATGAATGTCCTAATTTACATTCTCAATGGTGTACAAGTTTCTCTTTTCCCCACAACTCACCTATACTATTTTCAATCATGAGAATTCTAACATTCTAAACATTTTGATAATAAACACACCTAAGCTGATCTCTTACTGTGGTTTTAATTTATATTTCCTTAATGAATTGTGATGTTGAGCATTTCACTATAATGCCCATTGGCCATTTATATGTCTTCTCTTGAGAAATGTCTATTCAGGTTTCTTACCCATCTTTTCAACTGGATAATTTGTGTTGCCTTCCTTATAATTTGCATAGTAACCCCTTATCAGATGTATGATTTGAAAATATTTTCTCACATTCTGTAGATCATCTCTTCACTCTGTTGATTGTTTCTGATGCTGTGCAACTTTTAATACTATGTATCTCATTTGTATATTATTTTCTTGCCTTTTTTTCCCCTGTGCTTTTCAGGTCATATTAAAAAATAAATAAATGACCAAGCCAATGTTACCAATGATTATTCCAATATTTTATTAGTTTGGAGTCTAAAGTGTTTTATCTATTTTAAGTTGATTTTTGTATATGGTGTGAGATTTTAAGCTTTAATTTCATTCTTTTGCATGTCGATATTTAGTTTTCCCACCATTTTATTGAAGGGAATTTTCCTCATGCATTCTTCAAGTCTCTGTTGAAAATTAGCTGACTTCAAGTGTGTGGATTTATAATTGAGTTCTCCGTCCTATTCCATTGGTCCATAAGTCTGGTTTTATGCCAGTACCAAGCTGTTTTGATTACTAGGCATTGTGTTAAATTTTGAAGTCATGTGAAGTGATGCCGCCTCCAGCTTCTTTCCTTTTGCTCAGAATTTCCTTGGCTATTCAGAGGTTTTTGAGGTACCATACAAATTTTAATATTAATTTTTTCTATTTATATGAGGAATATCATTGTTATTTTGATATAGATTGCATTGAATATGTACTTTGGGTACACTTTGGGTAATTTAGACATTTAGAAAAATATTGATTCCTTTATTTTGTGAACACAAGAAATCTTTTCATTTGCCTGTGCCTTTTTCAATTTATTTCAGGAATATTTTATAGTGCTCAGTATAGGCATCTTCCATGTCCTTGCACAAAATCATTTGTAAATATGTTAAGTAGTTATTTTTAAAATTATTGCTTTCTTAATTTGTTTCATATAGTTTACTGTTAATATATAGAAAAACTATTGATTTTTGTATGTTGATTTTCTACCCTGAAATTTTACTAATACTGTTTATTAGTTCTAACAGTTTTTTTTATGAACTCTTTAAGGTTTTATATATATGTTATATATAAGATTGTATCTTCTACAGACAGGAACGATTTAACTTCCTTATTGCCAATGTCTTTTTAATTTTTTTTCTTTTATATACATCTTCTGGCTTTCCTTTCAATACTATATTGATTAGAAGTGGTGACAATAGTTGTCCTTATTTTGTTCCAAATTTTAGAGAAAATTCAACTTGTCTTCATTGACTACGATGTCAACTGTAGGTTAATAATACAAGATCTTTATTGTGTTATGGTACATTCTTTCTGTACTTAATTTATTGAGAGCTTTAATCATTAAAGAAGGCTGAATTTTGTCAAATGCTTTCTATGCATTTATTTAAATGATTATATGGGTTTTGTCTTTTATTCCATTGATGCAGTATATAGCATTTATTCCTTACATTCTTTGAACCATTTCTGTATCCCTGTGATGAATCCCACCTGGTCATGGTGAGTAATCTTTTAAATGATCTCTCAAATTCTGTTTTCTAGTATTCTGTTGAAGATTCTGACATCCATGTTCATCAGAGATACCAGCAAGCAGTTCAATGTTTGTATTGTCTATGGAATTGATATCAGGGTGATGCTAGACACACAAAATGAGTCTAAAGAGGACCAGCAGTTAGCGTAATGGCTATGTTGCTGGACTCCCATGTAGTCAACCGTGGTTAGAGTCCCAGACCCAGTGGCTTAAAACTCACGCCAGGCGCATGTGCGTGCATGCCCAAGATCCTGAGAGAAGAATGGAGGAGAAGATATTGTGGCAGGCCATCCCCCCAGGGGAGTGATTTCTCTCTTTCTGTCTCTCTGTCTCTCTATGTCTGTCTGGCGAGTGCACACACAATAAAGCAAAAATCTCTCCAAAAAAAAGGAAAAAAATGAGTCTAAAAGTATTGTCTTCTCTTTAATTTTTTGGAACAGTTTGAGAGAAATTGGTATTCTTCTTTAAATGTTTGATAGAATTTAACAGTGAAGCCATGTGGTTCTGCATTCTACTTGAGTGAGAATTCATATTTAATTTAATCCCTTACTCAATATTGGTCTTTTAAGAGTTTATATTCCTTCAGAATTCAGTCTTAGTAGTTTCCATGCATCAAGAAATTTATTTATTTCTTCTAAGTTATTCCATTTGTTGATTTATAATTCTTCATAATAGTCTATTGCTATCCTTTTCATTTCTGTAGTACCAGTTATGCATCCTTTTTTATTTATGGTTTTACTTATTTGTACATTCTCTTTTTTTCTTAGTGTATACAAAGATTAATCAATTTTTTAATAATGCACTCAGTTTTATTGTTCTCTTATTTTTTTCTAGTCTGTATTTTGTTTATTTCTGTTCTGATCTTTACAATTTCCTCCCTTCTACTAAAGCTGTTATTTTCTAGTTCATTAAGGTCAATATTAAAGTGTTCATTTGAGATCTTTTTACTTTTTTGAGGTAGATATTTATTGCTGTCAACCTCTTTCTGCTTTTGCTTTATCCCATACATTTTGTAATGTTTTGTTATAAATTTTTTTTCAAAAATTTTTTTAATTTGCCTTTATTGACCCATGGGTTTTTCCATTTGCATATTGCTTAATTTCCATGTATTTTTGAATTTCTGAAACTCCTCATGTTGCTAATATCAAGTTTTATAAACTTATCAGAAAAGATTATTTTTATTTATTTATTTATTTTAGATTTTTGCCATAGGGCAAGTGTGCTTGCCAGAGAGAGACAGTGAGAGGAAAAGCAAGAAATAACTCAAGAAACCCACCCCGTGCCCGGTGTGGGTTTAAGCCACCGGGTCCGGGACTCGAACCGTGGTCGACTACAAGGAGGGATGGCCATGCCATAATCCCTTCTCTTCCATTCTCCTCTTGGGACTTTGGGCATATATATTCACATATCTGGAATGATTTTCAAGCCACCAGGTCAGGGACTCAAACTGGGGTCATTCATGTGGGAGCTCAGTGCCTTAACATGCCATCTCCTTGCCCCGTCTATGTCTTTTGATTGGAGAATTAAATCTATTTACATTCAATGTAATTATCAGTAGGTAAGAAATCACTCCCCAGGGGGATAGCCATGCCACAATCCCTTCTCCATTCTCATCTCAGGATTTGGGGCATGCATGCACACGTCTGGTGTGAGTTTTAAGCCTCTGGGTCTGAGATTCAAACTGTGGTTGACTGCATGAGAGTCCAGCAATGCAACCATTGTGCCATCTAGTGTTTCCTTCTACCATTTTAAAAAACTGGTGGTTAGGAATCCTTCAGCTTTTGTTCGTATGGTAAGGTTTTTAACACTCCAATACTGAAGAATAGCTTTGCTTGGTACAAAATTCGTTGTTGGTATTCTTTTACTTTTCTTTCTTTTTTTTTTTTTTTTTGAGAGTTTTTTTTTGTTATAAGGCACGTGTGCTCGCCAGGGAGACAGAGTCAGAGAGACAAAAAGCGAGAAATCACCCCTCAGGGGGGATGGCCATACCACAATCCCTTCTCCTCTCAGGATCTTGGGCACACACGCACACATGCCCAGCGTGGGTTTAAGCTACCGGGTCCAGGACTCGAACCACGGTCGACTATATGGGAGTCCAGCGATATAGCCATTACGCCAAATGCTGGTTCCAGGATTCTATTTTCTTAACCATTTTAAATATACAATCCTACCCTAGTTAGAACTATAAAAACACAGGGCCTGCCAGAGGTCTGGTGATTCAGATAGATGGATCCCACAAGGTCAACTGCTTGGTTTGAGTCCTAAACCTGGTGACTTAAGAAATATGACTGGTATGTGCATGTGTGCCCAAAATCTGAACAGAAGGAATAAATCGAGAAAAGATTGCAGAATGACTGTGCCTCATGAGGAGAAATTTTGCATTACCCCTACCCCCCGCACCTCTTTTGGCAAGCACATGTGTCCTCTGGAAAAATTTTGAACACAGAGAGAGCATAAAGAAACATTCAGATGACCTGACATTGAGAGTTGGGAATTCTACACTAAGAGCAAACAAGTCCATTGTCATGGTGACAAGAAAGTGGCATCAATGCCCAGCTCTTGGGCCAATCTGTCAAAACTAATGAGCCGAACAAAAGAGAAGTGTTAAATTAAATTTGGCCTAAAGCTGTCTATATACTGTGAATTTCTACCGAGCAAACTATGACTGAACTTACTATGTAAACAAATAACAACTTAAATTAAGGGTATCATCTTACAAATAGCTGAGTTTCGGTCAATCACTGAAGTTGCCAATCTTCACCCAGAAACAGGCTGTCAAGTGGTCAGACCATGTGGATAGAAGACGAATGCCTCGTTACGCCAGCCATGGCTGAGGTTCTCTGAACCTCCCTGGGCTCTGAGGGTTGCCCATTTTATGAAGTGTTCTCTGTTCAAATACACTCTGCCAAATTCAATTTGTCTGAAGTTTTTCTGTTAACATCACTAAGCAGTGAAGACATAAAATTATGGGAGTGGAAGAAATTAACTGCGTAGACAATGTATATCTAATGGAATAGCTATAGAAGATCTGGCAAAGGAAGTGAAAAGAAAGTGGCTAGCACAGCGAAAGGAAATGAAGAACGTGCAGGGTCATGGAAGGAAATAAGCACGCACTAGCAGAGAGTGGACAGCTCTGTCAACACAGCGGGAAGGCTGAGAGATGAGGAATGAACGGTTATCCTTGATTTGTTCACTGGTCATGTTTTTGAAAAGAGCATTTTAGTAAGGGATTAGAAACAAAAGTTATGTCAAAATAGAGTTTATAAATGCCTTAAATTTTTGCATGACAAAATTTATAAAATGCTATTGAAAGGCATTTATAAAAGAATAAACAAAGTCATGGACACATGATATTAATCTATACAAACTTCAATATCCCAATAATGTCATTTATTTTAAAAAATCTGAAGATTTAACTGTCTATTTATTTATTTATTTGGAGAGGTTTTTGCTATAGAGCGCATGTGTTCACCAGACAGAGAGAGACAGAGAGATAGAAAGCGAGAAATCACTCCCCAGGGGGGATGGCCACGCCGCAATCCCTTCTCCTCCATTCTCCTCTCAGGATCTTGGGCACGCACACACACACGCCAGACGTGAGTTTAAGCCACCAGGTCCAGGACTCGAACCATAGTCGACTACATGGGAGTCCAGCGACATAGCCATTACACCATCTGCTGGTTCCAAAATATCTGAAAATTTAAGGAAATGAAATAAAAATGAACAGGTCTTATAGACTTTATCAGTCTGCTTTGTAATAGAGATGAAGAAATTTCTTTTTTTAAAAAACAATTTTATTTAATTTTATTTATTTTTATTTTAATTTGACTGAGAAGGAGAGGGGAGGGAGGGAGAGAGAGAGAGAGAGAGAGAGAGAGAGAGAGAGAGAGAGAGAGAGATAGAGAATATGAGAAAGCAAGCCGCCAGGTCGGGGACTCAAACCATGGTTGACCATATGGTAGTGTCCAGCACCTTAACCACCTGTTGGTCCCCTGATATGAAGAAATTTCAAATGTGTTATTCAAGATTATCTCAGAAAACTGAAAAGGAAACATGTCATTAAGGAATAATTGACTTAGCTGATAAAAATATGTATTATAATGTATTATAAAGCTGTAATACTTAAAAACAAAGTGAAAACTTAAAGAGATGTCAACTAAGCAGAAAAAATAAAACATAAACAGATCATGTCCATACATGGACACTTATTTTACATCAAAACAACTGCATATTATAGGAAAAGGATAAGAGTTCAAAAAATTATAGTGGCACTATGCAGTAGCTATATAGAAAAATTCCCACCTATACAATGTAAATAGCACTTAATCCCAGGGGTCAGGTGTTGGTGCAGAAAGTAAAACATGATGCTCTCTAAGGCTGACCCACATGGAAAACTTCTATATTCATGACCAGAGAAATGTCTGAGTATACCCAGCTCACCTGTGCCCATGATCTGGAGCTTCACAGGGATGGAGACAGATTGCAGTGTCAATTTCCATGGGAGAATCATCTCTCTTTGGCTTTATTGTTCATGGAAGAAATAAATAAACAAGAAAAAATCAATTCCAGATGCATAGAAGACCCATAAATAAAGCCAGTACAATAAAGAATTTAGAAAATAATAAAGCACAGTTTCCTAGGTTTTCTGAGTAGATTAAGACTTTTAAAGAAAGATAAAATGTGATCACCATTGGGACAGCAGGTGGTGTGATGATCAGGTGGCTGGATCCCCCATGTCCAATAGCACTGTTACATGCACTGGACTCTGTGACCTGAAAAACATGCCAGGCACATGTGCATTCATGCCCCAAATCCTGAAAGGAGAATAAAGAAGATTGTGGCATGGTCATCCTCTCTGGTGGGTAATTTCTCACTTTTGCTCTTTCTATCTCTTTCCAGCAGACATACATTCCCTATAACAAACTAAAATAAATAAATAAATAGATAAGATAAAGTGCTCTTCATTTGCCTCATCTACCAGCATTCCTTTGTCTGTTAAATGCTTTTGTAATAGCATATCATTACAGAGTTAAAAAAAAATTGCTAAACTTGTTTGTTTATACACACACACACACACACACACACATGCATACACATCACCCAAAGAAAAATAAGAAAGAAAGAAAAACTATTAGAGCAAAAATTAATGGTGTTCTTTGGCACAATTAATATCATAATATGCTGGTTTTCTTTATTTAAAATGATACATACAATATTATCCTTACTTGATTTTTGCACATGGCATGCATGCTTTGAAAATCCATATTATACCCACAAAGTTGTACAACAATGAAATTTTAATAAGAAATTATAAAATAAAATACAAAAATAATTAGCACATTTCTAATAGAAGTAAAGTTGACTTTCAATTAAAAATTGAACCATAAATAACTTTTAATTAAAAATTGAATCATAAATTAAAAATTTCCCTGTAAAGTTTCTAGAATCATCTTCTAAATTCCAACACTAAAATATTTTGTTGTATTCATTTCATTATGAACTGAAGAATTTATTGAATAATATCTCGACATATGATACCCCGTACCATAAAGTATTTAGCATCTATTTAGTATGTCTCTACTATGCCATATTTTGTCTGCAATCTTAGAGTGTAATTTTTTTTTTACCTCTTTCTGATATACTTATGTGCTTTGTTTTTAATTTATGGAATATTTCATTTCATCTTGTCTCATACTTCTTTATCTAAATTTTTACTTAAAAAAAGACAACTGATCTTTGAGGCGATAATAACTAAGATGTCTCGAAACAACAAGATACTTGTAAATTGTATCAAATGACACATAAAAAATATTATACACAAAAACCAGGTAGACTTTATTTCAGGGATGTAAGGGTAGTTCAACACACAGAAAACCATAAATTTAATACTCCATATTAACAGAGAGAAAGATAAGAGACATATGATTATATCAATCAATGTAGAAAAAGCATTATATAAAATTCAATATTCTTTCATGATTAAGACTCTCAGCTAAATTGGCATAGAAGGAATATTTCTCAACACAAAATGTCCAGATATGTAAAACGCATAGCTAACATCATTCTGAATGGGGAAAAGCTAAAATCTTTTCCACTAAAACCTGAACAAGACAAGGCTACCCTCTTTCTCCACTCCTCTTTAATATGGTACTGGAAGTCCTTCCCAATGCAAGCAGACAAGAGAATAAAATAAAAGGCATACAAATAAAGAAGAAGTGAAATATCTCTATTCATAGATGACATTATTATATACATTTAAAAAAATCCACAAAAAGACTCCTGGAAGTAATAAATGAATATAGTAAAGTGGCAGGAAACAAAATCACTTAAAATCACTTAAAATCACCAATTAATCTATGAAAATCTATAGCATTTCTATACATGAACAATGAGCAGATTGAGGTAGAATTGAAGACAGCAAAGTCATTTACAATAGCCACAAAAATTATAAGATACTTAGGAATAAGCCTAACCAAAGAAGTCAAAGACATCTACAAGAAAACACTATGAAAAACTAAGAAAAAAAAATGGAAATGACACAAAAAGTGGAATGATATCACATGTTCCTGAATTGGAAGACCTAACATAATCAAAATGTCAATCCTACTCAAATTAATCTACATATTTAATGCAATGTTAATCAAATTACCAGATACATTCTTCACAGAATTAGAAAAAAATCATAGTATTTGAATTATATTGCTAAAGCAATACTGTGCAGAAGAGTGGAGTGGAGGCAGCTCACTTCCTGACCCCAAAATATATTACAAAGCTGCAACAATCCAAAACAGCATGGTATTGAAACAAAAACAGGCATATGGACCAATAGAAAAGAATAGAGACCCCAGAAATAAATCCTAAAACTTACAGTCAACTGATTTTTGACAAAGACTACCACTTAATCTAATAAAGGAAGAAAATCTTTAGTGAATGGTGCTGGAAAAACAGGGTATCTACCTGCACAAAGAAGAAACTGGACCCCAATCTCTCGCTATAAACAAAAATCAACTCCAAATGGATCAAAGATCTAAACCTAATACCTCAAACTATAAAACTACTATTGGAAAGTGAATGAATATGGAAGATTTTCTGCTAAGCCAAGCAAGCCAGACTCTGAAAGAGAGGCATTGTATGTCCCCACTCAATATATACTGAATGGCAGAAATGGAAAGACTGGATGGTATAAAGGCATGGAGAGCAACTGTGGATACCAGAGGCAGTGTGGGAGGAGGTGGGAAATGGGGAAGTTTGAGAGGGAGGGAATCAAGGTGAAAAAGAAAGAAACAACATATTTAAGGGATACAAAAATGGAAAATTATTTGTTGATGATAATATGTATGATAATATCTTTGATTGAACCAATATACACTGTATTCAGGATGTGAAAATGCATGTAGTATGCTGTAATGATACATAGCGATAGAGTAAAAAAATAATATAATAAAATAAAAACCAAAAAGATGTCCAGATCCAAACCATTTATAAAGAACCAAAATAATTCTACTGAAAAAGTTGTGATTATTTCATCTGATGTTTAAAAAAATGAATCATCAATAAAATATGAATATTTTAAAATGCTAATAAGAAAAATTAGTTAATTTGAACTACATTAAAACACACAATATCGATCTAAAAAAACTATAAAGAGAGTTAAAATATTAGCTTGCCAGTGGAAAGAGGTATTTGTCATGAATTTAACATAGTATCTTAACACCCAGCATATATACAAAGCTTCTAAGGATCAATATGATAAAATATAAACCCAATAACAAAATGTGAAAACAATTTAAACAAGTTCTTTACAAGAGGAAATACTGATGGCAATTAAGTAAAAACATTGCATAATGCTTAACCTCATTAATAACAAGACATTAAAACTATAGGGAAATACTGTTAGACACTAACAAAATGGGAGAGGAAAAAAACTGTCAATATGAAATAATAAATAAAGAACAAGAACTCTTTGTGGCATTACATTTGTATAATGACTTTGAGAAAAAATAATATTAAAAAAGTTGAAAATATATCTAGTATGTACTTACTAGTAATTCCACTCCTAGATTGATTCCCTGGGAAAACTCATGTTTATGGGAACAAGGAGACATGGACAAGGATGTTCATGGAAACTTTACCTGAGTAAATCCTGAAAATAACTATTTGGTCACTCTACACCAAAATCAATAATTGAATTATGATATGCATGTCACAGAAGTACAAGTGAATTACTTAAGTTATACACAAAATGTATTAAAATATAAACATATAAAAACACAATGAATATATATGTTTTAATTTTATTGATATATTTTATTCAAACTGACAAAACAAAAAAGTGTTCTTGAAGAATTTCCAAATTCAAAAAGGCAAAAGGAAAGCCAAATGGATAGTGTTACAATTGGAAGAATGGTTTCTCATAGGGTTAAATGAAGGTGGCTATGGGTTTTAAACAGGGCTTTGGGAATACTGGAACATGTTCTGTTTCTTAACCAGATTTGTATTTGCTCAAATGTTCATGTTTATAATTATTTTAAAACTGTGTATTTCTCTCTATTTTTTTTGAGAGGTTTTTGCTATAGGGTGCATGCACTCGTCAGAAATACAGAGAGAGACAGAGAGACAGAAGGCAAGAAATCACCCCCTGGGGGGGGATGGCCACGCCACAATCCCTTCTCCTCCATTCTCCTCTCGAGATCTTGGGCATGCATACACACATGCCTGGCGTGATTTTTGAGCCACCGGGGCCAGGACTCGAACCACTGTTGATTGCATGGTAGTCCAGTGACATAGCCATTACATCATCTGCTGGTCCCAAAACTGTACATTTATTTCTATACATCTCTCTGTATTTAAATGAACTATTCTCTATGCTGGAGGTTTTTAATAAGAACAATAACATGCACCCAAAGAAGAATGAATAGAATGTTAGATAGGACTCTGAAAATGCTTAAATACAAACAGGAATAGAGCCATGGGGTAGTCACAGGAAGATGTGAGATTGCAATGGATTCCACAAAACTAAGTGATACTCAAGTGTCTTGACAAAAAAGACCAGTCTTAAAACGACTTTCAATTTTTACAAACTCGTTTGTTAACATCATTCTTTACTTAACCGTTGCTTAGTACCCATGTCTCCTGTATACTCTGTATAGAAATATGCCAGGTCTTTACTTACTAAAATTGAAAAGTTTAGCTTTCAGGATTTAGAGCAAACCTAACTACCAGACAGGCTGTCCCTGTAGTATATCAGTTAAGAGTTGTGCATAGAGGGACCAGCAGCTAGTGAAATGGCTATGTCGCTGGACTCCCATGTAGTCGACTGCAGTTCAAGTCCTGGATCTGGTGGCTTAAACTCACACTGGGAGCGTGTGCATGGGTGCCCAAGATCCCGAGAGGAGAATGGAGGAGAAGGGATTGTGGCGTGGCCATCCCCCCCCGGGGGGTGATTTCTTGCTTTCTGTCTCTCTGTCTTTCTGGCAAGTGCACAAGCCCTATAGCAAAAACCTCTCCAAAAAAAAAAAAAGAGTTGTGCATTGTGCATAGGAAGCCAGATCTCACATGGTCAAACATGGTTCAAGTCCTGACTCTCTGTCTCTCTGTCTTTCTGGCAAGTGTACAAACCCTATAGCAAAAACCTCTCCAAAAAAAAAAGAGTTGTGCATTATGCATAGGAAGCCAGATCTCACATGGTCAAACATGGTTCAAGTCCTGGCTCTGGTATCTTGAAAAACTCACCAGCCATGTGTACTTGCATGCCCGAAGTCCTGACTGAGTGGAGAAATGAAGGAGAAAAGACACACACTCTGGTGATTAAGAAACAAAAACTATCAGATAAATGTAGATATAATATTTATGTAAGTGTACATAAGTCTTAAAAACAATAGTGATTGATATCATAAAGCAGATTTTTAGGTGATGCACGTATTATACAACAGTAACAATAAAATTTCTATTTCTTGCTGGAATTTATGTATGCCAATAAACATTGTTCAACATTTAACAGTCCTTGGCAAATAAATAAATAAATAAATAAATAAATAAATAAATAGGGAAATATAAAAACAGGGTATAAAGTATTTTAACATTAACTGCCATTCAACATTCTTTTACGCCACTTTGGATTGCTAGTTATTCCATGTATTTATGAAGAAGAAAGAATTAAACAAATTTTATGATATGAATTAAATAAATGCTAAAAATGCAGAGAGAAAATAGAAATACATTCTTTGTTCCTGTGTGAGAGTATTTAATTCAGATCCGTTGAATATGAAATGTGGTGAATCTATTTTTGCTGTTCTTTGAAATGGATTTATTATTTATGTCAATACATAGTTTAGAACATAGAGTAACTAAATATTGGAGTAATCAAAAATATGTTTTAATACGTGCATGCATACATGTGTCTATATATGTGTAATACAGTCGGACAATCATGAAGAAAAAGTTATGAGACTCTAGCATCATGTGGCAAAGAGAACTCAGACCTCTCTGCTTCTCTCCATTTCTGTTCCAGGACAATACTCTTTCTATGTTGAGAATATTTTTTTCTTTCATATTTCTCTATTTTTTTCATGGCTAGAAGAAATTCATATGGGAAGGGATAAAAATGTGTCAGGTCGATGTCTTTACACTGTGCTCATGGTCTACTGCTAAATCACTTTTGATCCTGCCAAAATAAGAAACCAGTTCATTGATTTACGATATGAATGGCCTCTGTCTATCGGTATAAACACACAAAGCAGAGAATCTTTCAGGGCTTTGTAATAAAAAGTCTTGGATGTGAGATGAATGACCTACAAAAGATGAGGAAAGCTACCCCTTTCTTCACCTCGGTGATGTCTGTTCTATGAGTAGATAGATGATTTCTGCTCCACAAATACAAAACTGCTCATCTTCACTCTCATCAAAATTCCTTAGCGTATCAGGGACCTCGAATGAATTAAACTTTAGTGGATATATCTAAGGAGAGACGATTTCTTTATAAACTTTATAAAAGTTTACTAAAAGGTGTTTGTACATTCACACATATCTAGTTAACTTGTTTTCTTTCGCTATGAGTTTTTCTTAAACAAAATTGGTGCCTTGTCTATTTTCCAATTTTATATGGAAAATCATAAATATCATTTTGATTTTCATTTATAAATATTATTACATTTATTCCAACAGCAATCTTTCATCTAAAATATTTACTCTCCTTCTATTTTCCAAAATTACAACCTAATTTAGCCTAAGCTGTCCTCTTACTAAACATTTTTAAA
This sequence comes from Tupaia tana, assembly GCA_026018925.1. NCBI lineage: Eukaryota > Metazoa > Chordata > Mammalia > Scandentia > Tupaiidae > Tupaia > Tupaia tana. The sequence goes on from JAKSZU010000006.1 coordinate 94,284,754, forward strand.
AAGGATTTTTTCTATGTATTTATCTGACAAGGTGATGCATCCTTTTGAAGTTTTGTCTTCCATCATATCATGATGGCCTGTCACTCATGTGACAAGTGCTTTAAGATGAATGGAGTTAAGGAGAAAGGTCAAATAAAATGCACTTCCAGACTCTGGCATGACACAATCCATCAAATGAAAGAGCAAAACCCCTTTAGCCTATAAGCATTCAATTACAAATTGTCAAATGTTCATGATAATCTAAACTTCTGAGATGAACTTAAGAGGACTATTGGCTTCAAAGCTGGAAAATGGCAACATCAGTTAAAATAAAATTGAACAATGAACCTTTCACCTCTAAGCGTTTTCTTTTTCAGGTGGGTAGTAGGTTAAATTACATCTTCAGAATTTGGTTTTATTTCAGTATTTGATTTTGTTAAGATTTAAAATGCAATGGTTTTATACTACAAAATTCTTTTAAGTGTTCTTCAGCCTCAAACCCAACTCAATGACTTAACATATATGCAATAAATTCACATGCCCAGCACTTAACATGTGAGGTTTCTTATTTTGGTACTTCAGAGTTAGAGAGTTTGTGAAAGATGAAGTAAGACATAAGCTCGGATATACTCGAAGGAAAGCAATTGTATTCTAGTGGGAAATATGAATGGCTAAAGGGGCAAATGTGATTGTCCTCAGTGAGTAGTTTGACTTATTACAGAAGTTGGAATTGCAAAATTACACATTTAAGTTGCTTTTAACATTTTCCACTTCTAATCATACAATTTGGAATTGATGTTTAAGAATATATCAAAAGAAATAATGACTGTACGATAACTCTAAGCAGTTAACAATCATAATGTAATAATTCCATATGGAAAGGCTTATACAATACATAACTTTGGAATTAATTAATTCTAATAAGAACTCATGGAAAAGGTCAATGAGAAGGAAAGAAATAAATATGGAAAAAGAGATCCATTGTAAATTAAAAACTATGATCTCTTTTCTTAGAAGAGGTGTTTTCTCAATGATTCCAAAGAAATTCAACCTAATTCTTTAATTGCTCTTTACAAAGTAAAAAAAAAAAAAAATTGAATTTTAGCATTTTATTTTCCTTACCTATTATATAAACAAATAAGGCTTGTTTCTTAAGAGTGACTCTCTATACAGTTAAGTAATTCATGAGAAATATGATTTAACACATATTTTTAATTATACTATATGAAATTTGTTACTTAAATCAGACCTTTCCACATAAACATAAAATGAAGGAAATATATATGTGTGTGTGTGTGTGTGTGTGTGTGTGTGTGTATATATATATAATATAAAACCTATATATCTTACTATACACAACCTATATATAATATATATATATATATATATACATTACTTGTAAAGCCTTGCAGTGACTTTCCAGATATTGTCTATCACAGATACAGCTCCTGACTTCAGAATTGAGTTTTAATTGCATTCAATGATTCTTATATTTTCTCAGGTCAGCTAATTTTGAGACTTTCTTTTCATTTCAGAGTGAAATTCTAGTTAAGTCCATGAGAAATAATACTCTTAACATTGTCATGAAATTCATCCCCATACATTGAGATATTTTGGTATGTTTCTACTGCATCAATTGTTATGACATAATCTTTTTATGAGAGGAAAGCAATTACATAAGAAATGCAGTGAGAGGGCCTGCAGGTAGCATGGGATTTAGGAACTGTACTCCCACATGACTGACCATGGTTTGAGTCAAGGAATAGGCAGCTTGCTTTCTCACTTTCTTTCTCTCTTCCTGTCTCTCTCTGGTCAAACTCATTAAAAAATAAAAAAATTACAATGAATAAAATTAATTAAAATAATTCTTAAAAAAAAAAAGAAATGCAGTGTGAACTTACTGCTGAAGTGGGTAGACTAAAATGTTCTTTTTCTTCTTTTAAGAATTATTTAATTTTGGGGCCAGCAGGTGGCATGGTGGTTAAGGGCACTGGATTCCCACATGGTTCGAGTCCTGGATCTGGTGGCTTGCTTTCTCACTTTCCCTCTATCTTTCTCTCTGTCCCTCTCTAGTAAAAGTAAAAATAAATAAGTAAAGTTAAATAAAATAATCCTTTAAAATTTTTAAATTTAAATTTTATTATTATTATATCACATTTTTGCTATAGGGCATGTACACTCACTAGAGAGAAACAGAGAGCGAGAGGGAAAGTGAGAAAGCAAGTCGCCAGGTCTGAGACTCGAACTGCAGTTAGCTATGTAGGAATCCGATGCCTTACCACCATGTCACCTGCTGGCCCCTAGACTAGTATTTTCTAAACAACAAAATACCAAAAAAAATGTATTCAGAATCCATACTGTGTTTTTATTTTCAAAGCTCAAGTACATCTTAGGTGATAAGCAATAACTTAGGGAGTATGGTTTAGGGAACATAATTATTTTCTTTCTCTCCTCTCTCTCTCTCTTTGGCAGAGATTTTTGCTATAGGGTGCATGTGCTAACCAGAGAGACAGGGAGAGACAGAGATGCTGAAAATGAGATATGACACCCCCCAGGGAATGGCCAAACTGCAATCCCTTCTCTCCATAATTCTCTTGGGGTTTTTGGACACACATGCACATATGCCCAACATGAGTTTCAAGCCTCTGAGTCTGGGACTCGAACTGCAGTCAATCACGTGGAAATCTAGCACCCTGACCACTTTGCCACCTGCTGGCCCCTAGGAAAGATAATTCTAAGACATCAAATAAGCCCACAAGTGAAATTTTTAACAGTATCATGTTACCGAAGATTTGATAACATAGGGAAAAAAAAAAAAAAAAAAAAAAAAAACCTATAGATCTGGCTTAATGGTTAAGCACTGTGCAGAGGGAGCCAGATGTCAATGGCAAACCATGGTTCAAATCTCAGCTCTGGCAGCTTGAAAAATACACCAGGCACATGGGTGCACATGCCCAGGACCCTGAGAGGACAGAGGAGAGGGAAAAGAGGATTCATAGCATGACCAGGTCCCACTGGGGGCATGCTTCCCTCTCTTTCTTTTTGTTTTTGAGACACACATATGTCCACTGGCATTAAAAAAAAATTATTAGTGAAAATTTGAAGAAAAATCTATAAAATTTTGTTCTTTGCCTTGAAACCTCATTGCCTACATGCATTATTGAATTTTTTTTTTTTTGTAAAATTCAAGTGATGTATAAGTATTTCAGACATGATATAATTACTTGTAAATAGATCGGAAAGTGTTGAACAAATATTCTATATGCAAAGAACTGATTATTCAGAACCTATTTCTGCAGCCTGTTGGAGTGGAATAACACCTTTGAGTGACAAAATTAACCTGCTCAACTGTGGGGCAGCACTGATAAGCTACTTTAGTTGTGTCTGAGATCAGGCCGCATCGGAGGTGCTGGATCAGGTCACCGATTTTGCTTTACAATAACCATCGTTTAAGCATTCTACGTTTCAAACTGACAAGCAAGATACATGGAAGCTGATGAGCCTCCAAGCGTCTCAGTGCCACTTCTCCCAAGTCAGATGGAGCATGGGAAAAACAACTCTTGCCCTCTCAACAAATAAGAGATCATTGCTGAAATTTATCCCGAAATTCTGTGGCTGTTCTCCAGGCCTCCAACTCTTCATTCTCCTGTTAAGAAACAAAGATGTCTTTAGACTTAGTAGAGAAAATAACTTAAAATGCAAATAAGTGTACCAGAACATTTGTAATAATTAATAACTATACCCTAGAAAATTGTCTAAGCTAAAAATGGCTATGTATGTCCCTTTTAAAAAATATTAGGCAGACTACGCAATCAGTCACCTTCTTGATTTATGAAAATATCTTCAAGTTCAGTAATAGTTAATGTTAACTGCAGACACGAAAGCCAAATGCACTAATCTTTTTAGTCAGTGATCAATGACTGTATCAAAGATCAGCAATTAATTCATATAAGGATATCTCTCCATGGCTATTTTTCAAAAGATATTTTTATGGGCAATTAAAAAGCTGAAAATCTTATAATGTAGTTATTTAATATTCCATAGTTTTATAAAGATGCTTCTTTTTTTTTTTTTTTTCCCCTATTGTCTGGCCCAGCTTGAGTCTTCTACAGTCAGCAAGAAAGACTCTGAACTGAATTTCCTGTTTATTGTGAAGAATTGTTATAAATTTTCTGACAAATTTAGTGACCTATAGCAAAATCATGTACGTTTATTTTAAAAATGTGCATTTCTTTGACTATCAAATTTAAGGATGAATATATGAGCATAGTCAAATAGCTAAGGACCCCTTTCAGAACATTAATGACAAAATAGGAAAGCAGAGAAATTGGCTTGAAAAACAGCTAGAATGAAAAATGAGGTAGACAACATTCATTATTTGAGTCAATGTAATAAAATACCTTCACTGTAAAGGAAGCAGAAATGCCCTTTGAGTTCATCTGGAAGAGAAAGCTTTGCTGAAGGCAGCTTGTTTAAGATTAATCCTCCACCACCGTGTTGGCATTCTAGACACATTACCCAAGCACATGAGAGAAATTGATGTTGGAAGCATTCATTGAAACCATAGAAGATGTTGAAAATAAATGTGGAATTTGGCCAGGCCAGTCAGTTTGATAATTGTTTGTTGAGTCATTGAGGTTTAGTTGATGTTTTTGCCTGTCACATATGGAATTAGCAACTTGTGAAAAATTATATATTTTTGGATTCATGAGAACATCTCATTAAAAAATTATTTGATTTCAGCAAAAATGCATACTATGAACAAGAAAGAAACATGTACAGTATTCTGCTAAATAGCTACATAAACTTGATTGGAGACCAAAGGAAAATATTCATGTTTATTATATAATGGACTTTGGCAAAAATTTATGTGCCTAGCAAAGATTAAATGAATTTGTGTCCTGAGTTATCTTAGTTTTAATTTAACAGGTTTAAGAACCCACTTAAATGTTTAGGAAAAGTTGCATTATTATTCTAAACAGAATATTTGAAACCAGCAAAAAGATGTCTGTTAGCTGAAATTTAAAGTATTGTCTTTGTTTTTCATTATTGCTCACCTTAGGAAATTTTTTGCAATAGATATGTAGACAAATATCTAATAATTGTTACAAAGTTTGCAATTTAAAATTCAATGACATAAAAGAAAGTCAAAATAATGGCTAAATTATTAAAAAAAAAGTATGTATGAGGCTAAAGAAAATCATCTTTGGAAAAGAAAACATGAGAGGATTTCATCCTATACTACCTACCCATGAAATGGGGAAGCATGGAAATTTGAGTCTATAGGAAAAAGCAGAGTACCCAAAAAGTAACCGTGCAAGAAATATAAAAGTTTCATTTTTTTTCCTCTCAATTTGTTTAAGACGCTTTAAAGCAATACTACTATGTTTTGTTATATCATAGAAAACATCAAATAATTCAAGGAAAATAAAAAATCGCACTTTATCAACCAGCTTCATACAGTGGACAGTAACAGGGTATTATGCTCAGAAACTGCAGAACGGGCATCCTGAACTTCAAGAGCAGATGGGACTTTAACTATAATAGACCCTATACTGCACCATATAATAAATCTCAAGGAATTTCAATATATTAAAATACTGCAGAGCATAGTTCTGAGTACTCCATAGCAGAATCAGTTTTCCTTTTATTTGCTATAGGGCATATGAGTGTGCTGGAGACAAAGATGGGGGAGGAATGGGGAGTGAGAAAGCAACTCTTTGTAGCCATTTCTAATGATTTGTCACAATGGATAGGAAATGCAGCTCAAGGGGATGGCCAAGCCACAATCCTTTCTCCCCTATGCACTTTGGATTTAGGGCACACATGCACATATGCCGTGTGTGTTTTTCAAGCTACAAATCCAGGACTCACACTATATTCGGCCATGCGGGAGCCAGTCACTTTAATCACCATGTCCCCAGCTGGTATTAATAGGTATTAATCAACAGAAAACGTCAAGGAAAACACCCAATTTATGAAAATTAGGTCAAATATTTGTGGAGCACTTACAGGTTAAAGAAAAAGAATCTGAATTTAAAAAACATTTAAACTAGAATTAATGACAGAAAAATAACAGTTTATGGAATGTAGCAAAAGCAAGAATTGAAGGTTAAATGCTTATATCAAAATAGAAGAAAGTTTTACAAATTATAAGCTTATAACTTTCTTTAAAATGTAGTACAATCGGGGACCAGCAGTTAGCGTAATGGCTATGTCGCTGGACTCCCATGTAGTCGACTGCTGTTCGAATCCCGGACCCGGTGGCTTAAACTCACGCTGGGCATGTGTGCGTGCGTGCCCCAGACCCCGAGAGGAGAATGGAGGAGAAGGCATTGTGGCGTGACCATCCCCCCAGGGGGTGATTTCTTGCTTTCTGTCTCTCTGTTTCTGTATTTCTGGCACGCACGCGCCCTATTGCAAAAACCTCTCCAAAAATATATACATATATAATGATAATAAAAGCAGTACGAAATTGAATTAAAATTATTAGGAAGAACAAAATGATAAAAGAACATGAAAAGAATTAAAAAGTGTAAGAAAATACAAAAATCAATGACAGAAAACTTACAATGGAAAAAAATGAATAAAGGCAAAGTTGCCTTTTTCAAGGGTTTAATAAATTTGACAAACTCCTGTAAAGAAGGAAAAAGAGGGTCTGGCCTCATGGTACATTTGGTAAGTGCTGTGCTGAGGGCCTGGGAGCCCACAGGGCAGACTACATCTCTAATCCCAGTCCCAGCTACAACGTGCTAGCCATGCGTGCATGTGTGCCTGTAGTCCGTAAGAGGTAGAAAGGAGAAGGGCAGGGACGATGGTATAACCAGGCCTCAGGGGAGAGTGCTTTCTCACTCTCAGCTCTCTCTTTGGCATTAAAAATAATAATAACAATAATAACAAAGTTAATTAATTTCCAAAATATTTTTAAAAAGATAGATGATATAGATTACTAAAATCAGAAACACATGAAAAGGAGACATTACTACACATTTTACGACCCTAACAAAGTTTAATAATACAATATATTTTTGTTCTTTTCTTTTTTAGGTTTTTGTCAAAGGGTGCATGTGCTTGTGAGAAATCACTCTCCAGGGGACATGACCATTCCACGATCCCTTCTTCTTTCTCCTCTCAGGATTTTGGGCATGCCCAAAATCACCAGGAGTGATGTTCAAGCCACCAGATTTGGGACTTAACATGTGGGAGTCCAGCACCCTAACAATTACGATCCCTGCTGGCCCCGATAATGCCATATTTTAAAAAGCCTATTTATGTATTTCAATAGTCGGAGTCACTGAGAAAGAGAAATACAAAAACATAGCATCCCCCACAGAGTCTCAGTTTGGTGTGTCTCCCCGCTCAACTCACCTCCTTGCCCCCTATCCTCTCTGATACCCCCCACCCCAGGACAGCCTCAGCCAGCCTCAGCCAGCCTGCATCAAGGTCACACAGGGACCCTGATCATGGGCACAGCGAGGACTCAGGGCGGTCTCCCGTCATGCAGCGGCAGCCTTTCCGTGTTGGTGTGCCTGGAAGTGCTGTGTTTTACCACCGGGCCACCACCCAGCCTCAGTACTGCAATGCTGAAATGCCTTTATGCCACTGAATACAACTTAGAATAAATGGTCAAATTATTTGAAGGATACAAATTACCAAAATTGAAACAAACAAACAAAAATACATCTATTTAAAGCACTGGATTATATTTCAAAATTTTCTCAAAGAGTAAAGTCAGATAGATATTTTCTTTCTTAAGTGAATTCGAATAATATTGGTCATTCCTGAATTTTTTCACAAAGCAGCAGAGGAGCTCCACATTCTTACGAGACTATCTAAACCTCTAAACCAGAACCTGACAAAACTGAATTATAAGGGAATAAGATTATTGACCAATGTTCCTCATAAACACTGACACTGACACTAAAATTCTTAACAAAATATTATGTGCAGCAAATATTGTGTCCAACAATGTATAAAAGTGATTATAACCATGTGATCAGAATTTGTTCAAGAAACACAAAATCAGGGACCAGCAGTTAGCATAATGGCTATGTCGCTGGACTCCCACATAGTCGACCGCGGTTCGAGTCCCAGACCCGGTGGCTTAAACTCATGCCGGGCGCGTGTGCATGCGTGCCCAAGATCCTGAAGGAGAATAGAGGAGAAGGGATTGCGGCGTGGCCATCGCCCCTGGGGGGTGATTTCCTGCTTTCTGTCTCTCTGTCTCTCTCTGTCTGGCGAGCGCACGCGCCCTATAGCAAAAACCTCTCCAAAAAAAAAAAAAAAGGAAACACAAAATCAGATTAAAATTTATTATTCTATTAACATAAATTGCTTTACTGGCAGAATAAAAGAAATAGCTACATAATATGGTAAATTCAATAAATGTCCAAAGAAAATTTTACTGAAATTAATACCCATTTATCATAAAATAAAACTTCTCATACATCTAACAATAGTATAGAATTTTCACAATCTGTTAAAGTTCATTAAGAAAAATCTGCATCCTACATCACATACAGTGGTGATTAATATATTAAACAATTTTCTCTGAGATCCTAAAACTTCAAAGACACACACTCTTACTCCTTTTACTCAACATTGTTTTAGAATTTTATCTGATTTAACACAAGAAAGATGAACAAGGGCCAGCATCTTGGCCTGGTATAAACGCAGCTGGATCCCACATGACTGACCATGTGATTTGTATCCTGGACCCAGTGGCTTGAGAAATATGTTAGACCCATGTGTGTCCCAAAATCTCTAGAGGGAAAAATAAAGAAGCCATTGTACTGTAATCCTGGATAGGGGCTTGCATTTCCTCTCTCTTATCTTTCTTTTTTTTAAAAAAATAATTTTTTTATTTTACTTTACTTTTTTAAATTTTAATAGGACAGAGAGAGAAAGTGAGAAAGCAAGCCTCCAGGTCTGAGACTCAAACTGCAGTTGTCCACGTGAGAGTCCAGTGCCCTTAACCACCACATCACCTGCCAGCCACCCTCTTCCTTATCATTCTCTCTGTCTCCCTCTGGTGAAAGCATATTCTATGGCAAAAAAATAAATAAATATGTTTTAATACTTATATTTAAATAATAGTGCTATAATATTATTCTTATATAAGATTGATATTTATGATATTTTAACACACATATATTTGTATAGAGATATATGTTTATATTTATAAACAAATACACGAAAAGAAAGGAAAAAGTATAACTGTCATTATTATAAGGTGACATTATTGGGGCCAGCAGGTGATGTGGTGGTTAAAGAACTGGTATGCCTGACTGTGGTTTAAATCCCGGTCTCTCTCTCTGCCCTTCTCTCTCTCTATCTCTCCCCCTCCCCTCTCTGAGTCTCTCCCTGGTCAAATTAAAAGTAATAATAATAAATCAATTTATTAAATCAAATAATTCTTTTTTTAAATTGATGGCATTACTACTAATAAAATCCTATGAAATATGCAAAATAATTTAAAGAAAAGCCAAAAGTGAACTTAGCAAGACACAAAACACAAGATCAAGAAAAACTGAAGACAATTTTATTTTATGAACAAGCAAAAGTTTAAAGAATAAAGTGTTTGGGGGATTAGCAGGTGACATTATGTTTAAGGCAGTGGACTCCCCATGGCTGACCACAGTTTGAGTCCAGAACCTGGCAGCTTCCTTTCTCACCACCCTCCCTGCTCTGAAGAATATAGAAAGTTAAATAATAATAATAATAATAATAATAATAATAAATAACAAATGTTAAAACGGTTTTAGATTTCATTGCAATTACATTAAAAAGATTAAGAATAAATCTAATGAAATTCTGTAAAACTTCTGTACTAAAAGCATTAAATCTTATGAGACAAGCTAAGGTGGTTTAATCACATGAAAGTATATACAGAAAGACTAAATATATTAATATAAAGCAGAGCCATAAGAAATAAGAGAAACCAAGGGAAAAGAATAACTCATCATCCTCCACAGACAATACAAGGAATTTTATTTCCAGACAATATGTGGAAATGTCAGATAAAGAATTTAAAATATTCATAGTGACAAAGCTAACAGAGATGCAAGAGAAGAGAGACAACGAACTCCAGAAAATGCAGGAGAAAAGAGACAACGAGTTCCAGGAGGTGAGGAAGTTCTTGCACAATCTGAAAGAGGAAATACACACCATAAAAAAGAGTCAAATGTAATTGTTGGAAATGAAGGCTGTAATACATGAAATCAAAACTTCCCTTGAAAATATCAAAAGCAGATTAGATCATGCAGAAGATCAAATATCAGATGTAGAAGACAGAACCTATGATCTAGAAAAATTCACCCAAATGAGAAAATAAGCTTCCAAAACTGAGAATACTATATGAGAAATGCTGGATACATTAAGCACCCAAACATCCGGATAATCAATATCCCAAAGGTGAAGAAACTAATAAGGGAATTGATCATCTATTCCATGAAACACTGGAAGAACATTTTCCAAATCTAGAGAGGCACTCAAATATCTAGACCCAAGAAATACAAAGGACCCCACATAGAATCAACTCAAGAATATCTTCACAGAGTACATCATAGCCAGATTGACTAAAACAACAGATAGAGACAAGATACTAAATTTGGCAAGAAAAACAAGTTACTTTCAAAGGATATCCCTTCAGGCTAACATTGGACCTCTCATCAGAAATAATGCAAGTATGGAAAGAGTGGGAAAATACATTCAGTGTTAAGTGAAAATTTCATCCAAGATACTATACCCACCAAAATTATCTTTCATATGGGGGAAAAAAGACAAAAATATTCTCAGATAAACAAAATCTGAATGAATTTATTAACACCAGACCAGCTCTCCAAGAAGTGCTGAAGGGAGTGCTATATCAGGAAAACTAAAGTCCAACACACAGAAATAAGAATATGAAAAACACCCAAGAAAATGGCCAGCCTGAGGGTGGGAAGAAGTCTTTAGTTAAATGTTAACTTTGGGAGTTTAAAAGGAAAGATCAGACCACAGTAACACTGCAAATTCAATAGAAGAGAGATTAATTACATGAGACTAAACTGGAGAAATATATTCTGGGTGTAAAAATCTCATTTTACATACTATATTGATGTACAGTGAATGAATGTAAATGCATAAATTAAAATAAATAATAAAAATATTTTATACATTCAATCACTGTATATTTATACAGCTTGTAAAATGAATTTTTCTAGCATGAATATACTGTATATTAGTCTATTTAGAGACATTCTCATACACATTATCATCAACACGCTCCTACCACATTGTCTCTAGTATCTGCAATTGTTCTCCCTGCTTTCAGATCTTCCAATCTTCTGGTTTCTGTGAGTGCAAACATTTGGCATATATTACTTGGAGACATACAATGTCTCTTTCACAGTATGATTTGCTTCACTCAACAGTATATCTTCCTTATTTGTCTACTTTCTATCAAATGCCAGGGTCTTATTGTTTATGACTGAGTAGTATTCCATAGTGTATATGAGACACACTCTTTCAACCCATTCATCTGTTTATGGACTTTTGGGTTGGTTCCATGTCTTAGCAATTGTGAATAATAACACAATAAACATACATGGATGTGCAAGCACTTTTCCAACTGAGTACTTCCCTGTTCTTTGGGTAGACATCCAGGAGTGGAATTGCTGGATTGTATGAGAGTTCTATTTTTAGGTCTTTGAGAAATCTTCATATTGATTTCCACAGTGGCTATACTAGTTTACATTTCCACCAACAGGGTAGGAGAGTTCCCTTTTCACCACAGCCTCATCAGCACCTACTATTATTTTTTAGTCTTAGCTGTTCCCACTGGGGTTAGGTGGTATCTCATTGTGGTTTGATTTGCATCTCCCTTAGGGTAAGGGATGTTGAGCATTTTTTCACATGCATTTTGGCAGTTCGTGTGTCTTCCTTTGAGAGTTTTCCATTCAACTTCTTTGCCCATTTTTTAATTGGGTTGATCATTTTTTTTTCCTGAGTTCCCATTGAGTGCCCTGTATATTCTGGTTATCAGTACATTATTTGGGGCATCGTTTGTAAATATATTCTCCCATTCTGAGGGTTGTAGGTTCACTCTATTGGTTTTTTTTTTGTTTGTTTGTTTTTTTTTTTTTTTTTTTTTGTTTTTTTTTTTTTTTTTTTTTTTTTTTGCTAAGCAGAAGATTTTTATCTGATGTGATATCATTTGTCTATTTTTGAGATTACTGTCTATGCTTTAGGAGTCTTATTTAAGGAGTCTTTGCCTGTTCCAATGTCTCCTACATTTTCCCCTGTGTTATACTTTATATAGGACACAAAAAAATATTAAATATGAAAAAAGAAATTGATAAATTAAATTTCAACAATAGTACAATATTCTACTCCTCAGATACAGCATTAAATGAATAAATAGTCAAGCCATACTGGAAGAAAATATTACTAGTAATTTATCTGATACATAACTTGTGTCCACAGATACATAAGCAGAGCCTACTAGGTGGTGTGGTGGTTGAGGCACTGGATTCCCACACTGGTTTCCCACCATGGTTCAAGTCCCAGACCCAACAGTCTAAAAATCACAACAAATACATAGATAAGTATGTAAATAAGTGGTTTTTTAAAATACATAAACAATAGCTAAAACTTAATAGGAAAGAAAGACAAATACAAAAAATGGAGAAATGTTTGAATAGGCATTTTACATGAAAATATGTTCAAACTCATACAGAATACTGAACTTTGAACCCTTAATGAGACACCACTTCAAGTCCACTACTGTAACTAAAATATAAAAATAAATAAATAAATCGATAATTGCAAATGCTGGTGAAGAGGTGGGCTAATTAAACTTTGACCAGTTGCTGATGAGAATATAAAATAGTACAATCACCTTTGAAGTATTGTCTAGCATTTTCTTGGAAAGTTAGACATCTGCCTTTCTATGACCCAGTCATATCAGCCCTGGTGGTTTACTCAGGTGAAATGAAAACATACGTACACAAAATGACATGTACAAATATTTATAACTATTTCATTTATCCCAATAATCACTTAAAAGAACCAAATGTCTTTCAAAAGGAAAATATATTAACTGTTAGAGTTACATAATCAAATGCTAGTTAGCACACACACACACAAAAAAAAACTATATAGAGAAAGAATGAAGTAGTAGCTTGTATAAAAGCATGGATGAGTCTCTAAAACAGTTTGTCTAGGAAATGAGAAAATATAGGAAGGAAAACAGCTACCCCCTACAAGGAAGTACCGTATGATTCTGTTTATGAGAGCATCAAACTGAGGAAAGCGAATCCGTGGTATTCCCAGTCAGAACAACACTGCCTGTGAGGGACGGGAGGCAGCACACTGATGGGAGGGAACTTCGTGTGGTAATGGGAGTGGTCTATGTCTTTGTTGGGGTTACCTACACCACTATATTAATTTTTCCAAATTTAGTATATTTAGATGACTGCATTTCATATTTTATAATTTTTACCTCAGTAAAATAAATAAATAAAACCTTGGCAATACAACTTTGAACTTTAACAAACTAGAGAGTGAGCAGACACTAATTATATCCAAAGTCCACAAACTTTACCACTTCTGCAAACTTTTGTTTCTCTTGCATATTCCTGACTGCTATGATTTCAATGTATGCCCTCCAAAGTTCAGGTGTTGAAAATTGAGAGGTGGGGCCTTTATGAGGTAATTAGGTCTTGGGGGCTCCTCCCCTCACAAGGGGAGTAAGTAAGTAAGGCCCTTATAAAATGGGTATCACTCAGCCCTTCGCTCTTGCTTCTGCCTTCCGCCATGTTTCTCCCTTCCGGAGGATGCAACCCTTACCAGACAACTGATCTTTGATCTTGAACTGTCTGGCATCCAGGATTGTGAGAAAATGTTGTCTCTGTTCTTCAAAGCATTACTCAGTGTGTGATATTCTATTATAGCCACACCAAAAATAAAAAATAAAAATAAAAATTAAGAACACTGACTGTTGTAGAATTTCCAATCCTGTGACTAAACACATTTTAAAAAGGAATTAAGATATCTTCAGTTGTAAAAAAAAAAAGAAAATACTTATGGGTTATGATGCTCTTTCTTGGATTATTAGAAAGATAATAAGAATCATATTTTCCTCAAAAAGTTTAAAGTTTAGAGAGATCTATATGAGACCAGAAGAATTTTCAGATATTGTATTTGTGAAACTAAAGGAAATTTCCAAAGTAATCTGAAGAGTCTCTGTCTCTGGCAATCCTAACAAAGAAAAGACTATTTCATATATTTAAGATGTCATTCTCCATATAAATTCTACATTTTCTCGCTATCCCTTCCAGTTCTGAGAATGTGGCTACCTAGGGATAAATAAATGTAGAAACAGAAAGCATTAAAGCATTTTGTGACTCCACAAGCTCCTAAGCATAATTCATGTGGTAGAAATAAGACAACTGGATTTTATGCCTCTGAAAAGGTAGGTTATGTGTCCCTTAAGTCCAAAGTGACACAGTATAAATGAATTGCTTCACTTTTAGAAATATATCAACTAAAACACTGCTTGGGGTTACAGTATAGAAGAGAATATTCTTCCTAAATGTCAAAATATATAAATATTCAAAGCACAGACATTGCAACTTACATTTTAAGTCACTAACTACTTTCTACCTTTGGAATGAGAAGTGTGTCAGAACAAGTCTTCCATGTGACCATAATACTCACATAGTGATGGGGAAAATAGTCCTCAGGATACAAAGGGACACAAGCATAAACATGGCTTGGAAAGGTCTATCTTACTTCTTTTTAAATTTCATTTCTTTTTTATGTATTTAGTTTTAGGTTTTTGTCATAGAGCACATGTGCTCTCCAGAGAGGAGAGAGACATACAGAGAAGAGGAGAGTCAGAAATCACCCCCAGGGCGGGGATGCCCATGCCACAATTCCTTCTCATCCCTTCTCCTCTAGCAAGTTCAGACACACGCGTGTGCCCATTCCTTAAGCCCCTCGTCCCAGGACCCAAAATGCTGTCAACCTGAGAGTCCAGTGTATCAACCACTATGCCACCTGCTGGCCACAGAAAGGTCTATTTTATATGTACTTAAAGTCTATGAAACTCGGTTTTATTTTTTGGACAATAAAAGAAGTAATATTTTATCTCATAAAATATGATATTTTTCAATGTAATCTTTTTATCTTATAAAATATGCACAATTTTATGCTTTAACATTTAGTAGGGGAAAAAAAAAAAAGAACACACAACATGAAGGACTTCAAAACTACCGGAAGTCAGGACTACCTTGGAAAATGATATTATACTGGAAAGGTACGTATGTTTGGTGAAAATAAAAACATAAATAGCCTTTGACTAAAAATGAATGACCTCTGGTAGAAACAAATTTCCTAAAAACTGAAGAACAGAAACTGCTGTTACAGTACGATTGCTTTCACTCACTTCAATCATTTCTAGTACATCTAGTTGCTCACAACACTGTCAAAAATAACGTGTGTGTGTGTGTGTGTGTGTGTGTGTAACTACTCACTTCACAGATGCCCTCCTGACCTTGCAAGCTTTAGGCCATTATAAAAAAATGCACTCACTGTTGAAATAATAAAGTGGCCTGTGTATTAATAATATCAAGGTTATTATCAATACATGTGAGATAAACACAAATCCATCATAGGGAAGATGAGGGATAGCTGCAGAATGGAGGAGAAATTTGGGGAAATGCACATAGAAATTCTCTGTAGAAATATTTTAGTCTTTATTTTTTCAAAGAATTTCTTTGAGTTTCTTGTAAATTAACCTACTGATGTTGTAAAGTGATTAATAATTGCTAGCATATTGAATATGTTTCCTGCAGTCATGTATTATACTTTTATCATTTTCTTTAAATTTAGCTTCTTAAAACTTTATGATTAATGATATTTCAATTTAAAGGCCTTTAAGAAGAATATTTCCATACTACGGGAGTCCCATATGTTCTAGGTTAACAACTACATAAGCCAATTTTCATGAATGAAAACCATTGACTCTTTATTGCCTTACTACTAAAATGGATATTAGAGGTTTCTACTAGAATAATAAAATTAAAAAGGAGCTGACAGTGTGCAATGATAAGAGGTCCCATAGTCCAATCTTTGTCTACTGATCCATGCATTCTCTCTCTCTCCTTTTTTTTTTTTTTTTTTTTTTTTTGGAGAGGTTTTTGCTATAGGGCATGTGCGCTCACCAGAAAGAGACAGAGAGATAGAAAGCGAGAAATCACCCCCCAGGGGAGATGGCCACGCCACAATTCCTTCTCCTTCATTCTCCTCTCGAGATCTTGGGCACACACGCACACGCACCCAGGGTGAGTTTAAGCCACCAGGTCCGGGACTCGAACCATGGTGGGCTTCATAGGAGTTCAGCGACATAGCCATTACGCTAACTGCTGGTCCCCATGCATTCTCTCTTGATAGTTCCAAGTTTTTAACAGCCTCTCCTTGCATATTCCAGTGACTAACCACAGAACGCTGGTTTTACTTCATTAATTATTTTCCTCGAGAAATTTGCTTTAAGAAATGTGTGCTCTACGGTCAAAATAAAAACCTGCCTAAGAGTAACATTGTCGTTGAGTTTTCGTTTCAGGTTAATGTATATTGAGGGTAAGAATACCATAGTTTGGGAGAAGGATGGAGGCAATATATTAGTGCTTTATCAAATATATGCTTTAGTTTTTCCTTTCTAATGAATCATTGTGTCATTTATAAGCTTTTAACATTACACAGCGAAATTCACAGCCTCTATACAATTAAAACTTTCAGCATTTAAGTGACACTAATTGTATATCATATATCCAAAACTTAATTGTAAAAGTTCAAAACTATTTTCCCCTGTGGATCAATATTGTGTAAATGATCTTAATAAAGTCATATTTATTTTACTCTGTGAAAGATGAGCAATTGATATGGAACTATCATGATAGTTTAATAATGGGCTAGTGTGGATCATTTAATGTTATCGAAAATGTGTTTGATTTTAAGATATCATACAGCAATAGAAATATAATTTCTCCGAATTACATTGCATAAGAAATGTCCTTAGATCTATATACTGCATTTCTATATCCTTTAGACAATTAGTTTGTGTGTGTGAACGAGGAGGGTCTGAGGAAGGACATTTGGGGGAGGGACAGGGAGGAAAAGCATTAATGGCACAAAGAGGTGTGGTATTATCTGTTGAAGATATTTCGTAGTTTTATCAACAGTACTAGGGAGAAATGTTCACCTGTTGAAATATCCATTTTGTAAGACAAATAATAATGTGATTGAATGTATGGAAGAAAATGAAATGAAAAAATAATACAAAAAAAGAAATGTCCTTAGATTCAATGCATGAGACTATATCTAAAAATAATTCTGCAGGTGTCTTTTCTGGTCTGTGTATCTTGTACAGAGAAGCAAAAACTACCCTTATTCTAGACTATTTTTTCAAAGATATTTGTACAGCAATCAGCCTTCAAAGACAGAGCGTCTCCCACCCAAGTACTAACCAGGCCTGACCCTGCTTAGATTCCGAGATCGTAGTAATTGAATGTTTAAACAAGTAATTGGAACAATAATAATAATAATCTGAAAAAAAATGAAAAGCTATTAGATGATGACGATGGGGATTTTAATGTCTTTGTATTGACTGATATGCATGGTATTCCTTCTGGAAAAAGAAATATAATACACTGTAAAGTTATATGTAATTTAATGTAATATAAACAAAATTATGATAATAATAAAAAAAAATTTAAAAAAGACAGATCGTCTAACTCTGAAACAAAGGGAAGACTTGCTTATTTCCACTGTGAAATAACTGTTCTCTCTTGTTACACAAACTACTGTGCAGTGGACATCAATCTGAACTCATTGACATTGCTCCGTAGGTAAAACGCATTAATTTTTATTTTTAACGCAGCCTCTGTCATCATCTCTGAAACCATGGCAAACTAACCTGGTTAGAAAGAGGGGAGCAATTTCCGACCATTTACAGTTCTGGGCAGTTTGACAATGAGAATGTGATGTTAACAGAGACATCTTTCTAAAGATGAAAGATAAGGTCCTCTCCAGCCAGGACAGGGCATTTGAGAAGATTCCCTTGGACCTGGCAATGGCAGTGCTTGTCTTAGTTGCTAGAAAACAAACAGGACTAAGAACCTCCCCTGTCCCGCCTGTCAATGAACAGAGAACGAAACATGAGGCAGGTTTCCCCACAAAACCGCCAGAAAGAACCAGTAATCAGACTTCTAGATCAGTGAGAAAATAAACTTCTGTTATTCATACCATTAGGTTTTTGGTAACTTATTAGGGTATCCCTAAAAGCCATTGACCCCCCCTTAAAGGCCTGTTTGCTGATGAAACTGACTGAAACCTTCCTGCTGGTTGAGCCTAGATGGACCAAATTGCACTAACCATGGCTGCCTGGACCACCCTCATTACAGGTGTATTGATGTCCTCCATTGGATGTGGAACTATGCCTGCAACTTTCCAAGTTAGAATGTAGCACTCAGATCCAAGAGGCCCACGCTATCCATGCATGGTAGTTTTCACTTTCTGGATATTTGCTGTGTGACTCTCATGTGCAGTTCAGGGCAGTCCCTCAGCCCTGGCCAGATAGTCCTCAACACACCTTTCAGGATCGCTACCATGCACACCCCTCTGATATTGGTGGATACCGGCATACTCTCCTCAAAACCACTTAATACTTCTGACTCTATATCCATTATCTCCTCTTTTCCTAGCATGTTAATAGTAAAGTTCGGTCTTTGAATGTGGTTGTACTCAGAAAAGGCTCGCCTCCTCTCATACTTGTTGCCCGTCAGAGGGCGGTGGACAGGTGGTGGGCTGAGTGTCTGGCAGAGGGTGGGGACAGGTGGTGGGCTGAGTGTCTGGCTTGCAGATTGATCCTGCACAGCCCATGTTAGGTATCGAATAGGTCTCTTATGTCCACACACATTCCCTTGTCTCTCCTGCTTCCGACCCTCTGGATGACAGGTCTGTTTACATGGAGGATATGACTGAGGAAACAACCGTATTATGGTCATAGCTTCTGAAATGGGAAATGCTGATTTTGTGGCACTGGAGGCCAACCAACCACCCCACCACTCTCACAGGGAATGTGTGAGTGACCTGAACATGTGGAGGTAGAAGAACATGGGTTACCTTTCTTCCAAATAATTGGAAATATATTTATTACAATTTACAGGTTAGTTAAGTTATATACACAAATATAATTTTAGCTGTAAAACCCCAAGAAAATGGTTACATTTAAATAACTGGGCCTGTAGAAGCTAATTTAAATGTCTTTTGGTATTCAGGGGCGTCCCTAGAATCCTGCTCACAAAGAAAAACATGCGGTCAGCCCTCAGACTTGGGCAAATACCTTCAGTGTGAGTGCTAGGTTTGCTGTCCTCCGCGAGATGGCTCTACCCCCGCGTGACTGCCCTGTCCCCTAACCATACCTTTCTGAGAAAGCTGTCTAAAATAGCAGGAGATAGTGCTGGCCCCTAAACCTATGCTCTGAAACACTCTTCATCACTTCCTGACTGTTTTCCCACCCTCGTCCCAGCAGCCCTCTCTGTGAGAAGAAAGCTAAATTGGCGCCTCCACCTGCTCCTCCTAACTGGTCATGTCAGACACCTGCATCTGTAATAAGATGTGACTGGTGACTAGCTGCTAAACCACAGGATGTGGCAAAGTGACGGGGTTACATTATGTCACACTGGTGATGGGCTATCACTTCTGTGATTATGTCACTGCATAGAAACCTGTCAATAGCTGGCTTGTCATATGAATGAGAAAAAAATCCCTTTTCTGGCTAAGAGCTAAGCTTCCATGTGAGAGGCTTTCTGAAGAGGGCCACGTGGCAGACAGCTTTCCCCAGACAGAAGCTGTTATGGAAACAAGCACCACACTTGTATCACCAACAGGAAGGAATTATGTCAGCATTAAAGTGGGCTTAAAAGTAGGTCTTGCTGGGACCAGCAGTTAGTGTAATGGCTATGTCGCTGGACTCCCACGTAGTCGACCACGGTTCGCGTTCCAGACCCAGTGGCTTAAAACTCACGCCGGGCGCGTGTGCGTGCGTGCCCAAGATCCCAAGAGGAGAATGGAGGAGAAGGGATTGCGGCGTGGCCATCCCCCCTGGGGGGTGATTTCTCGCTTTCTGTCTCTCTGTCTCTCTCTGTCTGTCTGGCGAGTGCATGCGCCCTATGGCAAAAACCTCTACCAAAATAAAAAAAAAAGTAGGTCTTGCTGAGCCAAGCTGGGACAGTGCAAGGGGCAGAATACGACCGTGTGAGGCTGGAGCCACAGGGAAGGTCTGTGTTTGGATCCTGGTCAACCTGAAGATACCCAGTGTGCCCATAGGAACCTCAGAGGCTGAGGGGAGGATCACGGTGTGGAGAGAACCAAAGGGTCTCTCTTTCTCTCTCTCTCTCATGAAATATAGAAATGTCAACTTTAGGGACAAGCAGTTGATGTAATGGCTATGTCGCTGGAATCCCATGTAGTTGACTGCGGTTCGAGTCCTGGACCCGGTGGCTTAAACTCACTCCGGGCGCTTGTGCATGCGTGCCCAAGATCCCGAGAGGAGAATGGAGGAGAAGGGATTGTGGCATGGCCATCCCCCACTGGGGGTGATTTCTTGCTTTCTGTCTCTCTGTCTTTCTGGCGAGCACATGCACTCTATGTCAAAAATGTCTTTAAAAAATGTCAACTTTAAACAGACAAAAATTAGATCTTTCTTTAGTCAGGCTTCAGATGTGACCTAGATTTCTTGAACTAAGTGCATCTGAGTTTCTAGTAATATTTAATTGCTTTCTTCCAAAGAGTAGCAAAGAAGAAAAGAGGCAACAGCAGGTGGAATGGTGGTTAAGGCACTAGGCTCCCATATGGCCGACTGTGGTTCAAGTCCCAGTCTTGGTAGCATGCTTTCTCACTTTCCCTTTCTCTTTCTGTCTCTGGTGAGTGCAGGTACCCTATGGCAAATTGATAATAATAATAATAATACAAAATTCAGTAAATAATTATTTAAAATAAAGAGGAAATCCTTTAAAATATCTTTCAGTTTTTCTAAAATCCTAATCTTGTATCAATTTATATTCTTATACCAAATACTGATTTAATATCAGAGTTACTATTTATATTTGAAAATACCAATTTAAGTGCTTTGACAGCTGGATGACTATTTCACTAAACAACTTACTATATATTTTTTGAAGCATAACCATTAAAAATTATTATTTATTTAATACTACTTCTGTGCTTTCTTTTTTATTATTATGACAACGTCTACATATATACAGGTATATCTTTCTGA
Organism: Tupaia tana; assembly: GCA_026018925.1. Lineage (NCBI taxonomy): Eukaryota > Metazoa > Chordata > Mammalia > Scandentia > Tupaiidae > Tupaia > Tupaia tana. The sequence goes on from JAKSZU010000006.1 coordinate 94,306,058, forward strand.
GCTACATTGTGGGTTTTTAAGGCATGCATACAATGTATAATAATCAAATCAATGACACATATTTATGCTTTTCAACATTGAACAATATTTTGTTCACAGTTTAACTAGTTTTTTGTTGTTTTTTTGTTTTGTTTTTTTAGAGAGAGATGTATGCTATAGTACACATGAGCTTGCCAAATACAAGAGAGGCGGAGAGACAGAAAGGGAGAAATCACTCCCCAGAGGGGTAACCATGTCACAATTCCTTCTCCTCCACTCTCCTCTTAGAATTTTGGGCATACATGCACATCTGCCCAACATGAGTTTCAGACCTCTGGGTCTGGGACTTGAACCACTGTTGGCCATGCAAGAGTCCAGTGATGTAACTCTTATACCACCTGCTGTCCCTTTTTTTAAAATACATATAAAAATTTCCATACTTTTTGTTCTGCTGTGATACACCATTCTATAGCCTCTTCCCCTTATTTACATTCATTCTGTGTCCATTAAAAATTTTCTAACAAGAGTCAGCAGGTGGTGTAGAGATTAAGGTGCTAGACCCCACATGGTGGACTCTGAGGTTCAAGTCCCAGATCAAGCAGGCTGAAAATACGCAAGATACTTGTGTGTGTCCCCCCCTTCCCCAGGGGATGGCAGAGGAGGGTTAATTTCTCATGTCTCTGTCTTGTGTTTTTCTGTCTCTCTCCAGTGAGTGCATGCACCTTATGGCAAAAATCTATCTTTTTTTTTCCCATGAATGCCCAATCACCGACTTGTAAGCAGCTCTTGTTATCTACCATTGCTATTTGTACACTTTTGAGTCCTTCAGTAGCCACCACAGAGTGCAGACATTCAGGATATGGTACGCTGGGATGTGGTATCTTTCTCTGTTATAACCCAGCTTATTTCTGTTAGCACTATATCTTCTAGGTTTGTCCACTTTGTGTCAAATGACTAGATTTTGTAACTCTATAGAAATGACAAGTATTCCATTGTGTATGTGGACTATATTCCCCCAATCCATTTATCAGTTCTTAGGCATGGAGATTGATTCAATGACTTAGCTATGGTTAATAATGATGCAATAAGCATAAAAGTATATCATACAGTATTTCTATTTCTAGGTTTTTTTTTTTTTTTGGAGAGGTTTTTCGCTATAGGGTGCGTGCGCTCGCCAAACAGACAGAGAGAGACAGAGAGATAGAAAGCGAGAAATCACCCCCCAGGGGGGATGGTCACGCCGCAATCCCTTCTCCTCCATTCTCCTCTCGGGATCTGGGGCACGCACGCACACGCGCCCGGCGTGAGTTGTAAGCCACCGGGTCCGAGACACGAACCGCGGTCGACTACGTGGGAGTCCAGCGACATAGCCATTACTCTAACTGCTGGTTCCCTATTTCTAGGTTTTTGAGAAACCTCCACAGTGTTTTTACAGTGGCTATACTAATTCACATTCCCATTAGCAGTGCACAAGAGGTAACTTTAATTCACAACCTCTCAAGCATATATATATATATATATATATATATATATATATTATATATATTTACGTTTTTATAATAGCCATTCTCACTGAGGCTAGGTGATCTCTTGCTCTCTCTTTTGCTAGAGGGCATGTGCACTTGTTAGAGAGAGACAGAGAGACTGAGAGGGGAAGGAGAAGAGAAAGTGAAGAACATTCAGGCCAAAATCCTTTTTCCTCTATCTCACACTTTTCAGGATTTGGGGCATGCAAGTACACATGTCTGGTGTGCTTTTTAAGCCATCAGGTCTAGGACTTACACCATTTAGTTGGTCATGTGGGATCCGGCTACCTTAAACACCAACCAATGGAGCTGGTCCAGAGTTATGTGATTGAAATGTGGTTTAGATTTGCTTTCCTCTTATGATAAGAGACATTGAACAGTTTTTTCATAAGCTTTTTAGCCCTTTTATATCTTCCTTAGAAAGCTGTATGTTCAGGTAGATTGCCCATTTTTATTGAATTATTAAGTTGTTTTGTTTTTTCCCTCTTAGGTAAGCTGTTTTGAGTTCTTCATGTATTCTGGTTGTCAATCTTTTTATACTTCACAAATATTTTCTCCCATTTTCTGGGTCATCTCTTTATTTAGTGCTTCCTGTTCTGTGAAGATGCTTTTTAGTTTGATGTAATCTCATTCACCTATTTTTGTTATTATCACCATTCTTTTAGGGGCCTTATTCAAGAAGTCTTTGCCTACTCCAATACTGTGAAGTGCCTCACTAGTGTTTTCCTTGAGACTTTAATCTATTTTAATTTAAGTTTTTGTAAATTGTGAGATATAAAGTCTAGTTTCATTTTCCTACTGATAGCTGTATAATTTTCTCAGCACCATTTATTGAAAAGACTTCCATTTCTCCATTGTATTATTTTATGCCCTTGGTCAAAAATTAGTTGAATACCGGTTGTTGGGTTTATATCTGGATTCTCTATTCTGTTCCTTTGGCTTATTGTCTATTTTTGTGCTAATACCATGATGTTTGGTTTATTATGACTTTGTAATACATATTAAAGTCAGGTAGAGAGATATCTCCATTTTGAAAAATATTATTATTATTTTTTTTTTATGTTCAATCACTGTATATCTTTACAACATTGAACCAGGTGAATTTAATAAGATTTACTTTTGAACCAACTAATGTCCAATAATCTAAATTTTTCCTAAGATGTTTTGATAAGTTCAATAATAGACAGACTCTTTTAAAAAATTAATTATTTATTTAATTTGAGTTATTATTACTATTATTACTTAGTTTGCTATCGGATACATGCACTCATCAGAGAGAGATGAGAGAGAGAGATGGAAGTGAGAAAGTAAACCATCAAGTCCGGAACTCAAACTGTGGTCAGTCATATGGGATTCCAATGCCCTAACCACTGCACCACTTGCTGGCCCTCATAAACAGACTTATAAATATAACCTGTGTAAATGCTAAACTCTGAGTGTTATAGAAAGTGTGGAATGGCATAAGGATTCATTAGATAACTTTCAAAAAAGTAAAGATAGTTTCTGAAATACATATGTATTTTTAAAAACTTACAACCTTCTATGGTTTGATTGTGTCCTTACAAAATGTATGTGAAGAAATTTGGTTGTGACAGGATTAAGAGGGTGAAACTTAATCTGACAATGGAATTAAGAGGCCGGTCCCCTTGGGAGGTGATCAGAATTAAGGTCATCATGCAGGACCCTCGTGACTGAATCCTGGTAAGTTTATAAGGAGAGGAAATGAGACAGACACTTGGACAGAGACCCACTCAGTCTGCTCTGTCTATCCTAGCGATGCTCTGCATTGTTTACGGATTCTGCAGCGCTCCCATCAGCAAGAAGGCCCTCACCAGGTGTGGCCCCTGAACCTTAAGCCTCTAAACTGTAGATTGACTAAACCTCTATTCTTATAAATCACCCAGTGTCAATTATTCAGCTATAAAGTAACAAAGAATGTACTAAACCAAGCCAATAAGGAAATTCATTGACATCTGTGGGTATAGCTCTTCTGGTTATAAACAAAAGCTGAAATTAGAGGTGTCTCTTTCAAATTCAGCTTATATAGATTACCTTTCACATCTACTGTTTATAGAACTTGGAATCTTATTGCCTTCTGTCACATCTCATTAGCTATATCCGTCCATCTCAACAACATACATCACATGTCAGAAGGATATAATGAATGCAACAGAAAAAGCAAAGTAAATTTTGTTTGTATTGGCACTTTATATGTACTTTGAGTTGAGGTACTGTATGATCAAGATCCAAGAAAAACAAGAAAGGAAAATTGAGCAGGTCTCCATCAATATTTTCATTTAAAATGATTTAGAAATGTGCTAATAATTAATATAAGTAGATTTAGTCACATTAATCTGCAGATATTTCTCGGACTTTCTTTCCTATTTTCATCCTCATATTCAAATGAATTCAAGGTTATATTAGACATATTTATTACCTGTTGGCCAAATATTCTTTTCTTAATTAATTGTATGGCTATATATAAGAGAAGATATAAAATTAAACTCAAGATAAACTTTATTTCCCTGTTAGTATCTTGAATACTGATATTATGCAATTTTACTTGAAATAAAGCATGGTCAAAATACAAAGTTACTTAAAAAAATAAAGACCTGTGATAGTTTGAATACATATGCAGCATGAAATTCCTTAACTTTTCAAAGATAATAAAATGTTGCCGGCACTTTTAAGTAGTAATTGTTGTGTGTAATCAAAACATAATTTGAAATTAGCTTGTCTAGGCAATTTGCTTAAAATTAAAATTTGTATAATGCTTATTTACTTGATATAACGCTTATGTTTTTAATGATATTTTTCTTTTGTTTATTTTACTTTTCAGACAAAGTCATAGCTTCTTTTGGAAACATTTGGGTAAAAAAAAATAAAAAACTCTGTCTCAAAAAGACATCAAGACTTTTTAGCCACAAAATGATCTTTTTATTAACCGAAACATCACTTCATAAAGTACACTTCCTCTCATGCTATATCTAGGAAAAGATACAGATCTTATTTCAAATAAATTTATAATTCAAATAAGAACCTTTGATATTTTGATTCACATGTTTTAAGATCCTGAAGAAGAAATCTTTCAGATCTATTTTGAGATCTGGGTTGAGATAGTGTTCAAAATATAAATATATTTTATATCAAAATATTAATATATTTCATAATTTCCAAAGTTTGCTCTTTGTTCTAATAGGATTTCACTTGTTATGGGAGCAATACACGTTTTAGATGACTACAGGACAATACTAGAACTGTGCATGAGGAATGGAGTCAGTAGAAATACATTATTAAAATTAACATTTTCAAATTTTTGGATTACTTTTAGAAAATAAAAATCAAATAGAACATTTATCTTTTAAAGAATTATTTTTAGTATAACTTTGTTTATTATTATTATTATTTTTTCCAATTTGACCAGAGAGAGACAGAGAGAGAGGAAAAATGAGAAAGGAAGCCACCAGGTCTGGGACTTGAACTATAGTTGGTCATGTGGGAGTCCAGTGCCTGTAACCACCACACCACTTGCCAGCCCTCAAATAGAACATTTAGATCCAGAATATCTGAAATATGAGATAATATAGCTTCAAAAAGTAAATGAATGCTTTTTAACTGTGAAATTAAATTTGCCATGTTCTCACTAGAAAAAAGACATTTTTTTGGTCTTATTTTAATCAAAGAAAATGAGGACAATAGTATTCTATCTATTCAGGGCAATTTTCTATTAGCTGAGTAGTAGAATTTCTAATTTGTTTAGCAATTATCTTTAAAAATATTCTGTTTATATTTTTATAAAACTTGAAAGATCTCTGGATGTTTATTAAAGTAGAAGGAAAACAGTAATTCCTTAAAAAATAATACTGAGAAATAAGTTTTCCCCCTTTTTATTACTTTTTAATGTTTTGCCATTTTTTGTTAGAGATAGAGAGGGGGGAAGTGAGAAATCGCTTGCCGGGGGATGGACATACCTCAAACCCTTCTCTTTCATTCTTCTCTCAGGATTTTGGGCATGCTTGCACAAACACTCCTGGTGTGATTTTCAAGCTACTGGGTCTGATACTCAAACCACACAGTTGGCCACATGAGAGTCCAGTGTCTTTATTACCATTCCACCTCCTGGCACTTTGTTTTCCCTTATTTTTTATTTCAGTATAATTTTTTTACATAAAACAATTTTTAAATGACATGATTTTAAGATCATTTAATATAAATATTAGTCTAAATAGCAACATTTAAATCAGTTTTATATAATTTGGAATTTGAGGGTTTCTCTGCTATCACACTTAGAATTTTATTTAAATAACAAATTTAAGTGATTTGGAGTCATGATAAGTGTAACTTTAAAAGAATTGTAGATGATAAAAAAATTGCCTATTATAAGCATGTATGTTATATAACTCTATATAACCCTGACACAATATGCATGTGTTCATGCATCTTAATGTTGTGTACATACATACACAAAAAGACTACAGAATCAATGCTGAAAAATAAATGTAAAACATTGATGAAAATATACCTGGAGCTCTTGAAATGTTGAAAGAAAGAGCTAACCATTTACTCATAGAATAGGAGTGACAAGTTCATAGTCAGAATAAGAGTGACTTAAGATACAAGGCAATGGAGTGAAAAAGTTTTTCTTTAAACTTAATTTTAATTTCCATGATAACTGAATAATAAAATCTATATAGTTTTTTTTAAACTTAAAAGAAAATTAATATGAATATTGAAAGACCAGAAAAATCCATATATTGACTTTGAAGATAGGGCTACAGGAATTCCTTTCAGAAAATATAGAATGTGTAATTAACAAATGTGAACAGAACTATAGAACGTGGGAGAGAAAACGAGTAATGGTAACAAAGCAAAAGTACTGTAAGAACTCTCAAGAAAGAGAAACATATCCTCATGATATCCATATCATGGAAATATTTAGAAGATATATTTTTTTCTATAAGTAACTTCTATAATATGCACATGGAACTATATTTTTAGAACAGTAAGAAAAATATGCAAACATTCAAGATATTTTCCCTATATATTTAGTTGATACAAACTACATAGATTATATTATTCAGTTATCATAGAAATTAAAATGTAACAGGGGCCAGGAAGTTAAAGCGCTGGACTCCCACATGGCCAACCATGGCTTGAATCCAGGTCCCAGAAGCTTGACAATCACACTGGGTTCATGTGTGTGCATGCTCAAAATCCCAAGAGAAAGGAGGAGAAGGGATTGTGGTGTGGTCTTTCCCTCTGGAAGTGATTTCTTACTTTCCCTCTCTCTGTCTCTCTCCAGTGAGTGCACGCAACCCCTGGCGAAAAGACAAAAAATTAAAAAAAAAAGTAATATACAAATTATACATACTACATCCCTTTAAGTGGGGAGGATCAATGAATATAACTATTGAAAATTTTCCCAGAGAATCACAAAGAGGAGTATTTAAGGGACAAAATTTCAACATAGAATGTGACAGAGTATCATTGAGTTAAATTTGCAGGCTTGAACAAGGACTGGTATACAATCCAATCTAAGAGCCTTCAAGAAGATGGATTTTAAACTCTCATTGCAGAGAAAGCCACATTATCTGGGTTGTTAAAACTTGCACATAGCATGAGCACATCCTTATAACATTCACATTAACACCTAGGGAAAGTGGCTTCTCACAAATCACATCATTAAAAAAATACTGCTCCATATAGAACATTAAACCTGCGACATGGGCCATTGCACAGAAGGAAAATCATCTGCCCTTGTGATTTGTTTCACGAAGATTTGAATTTAGTACATGTGACCAATGAAAGATAAAATCACTTTTATCCCAAACTTACTATTTGAAGCAAAGAAAATGTCTTATATTTTATTGTCAGAAGTCAAGTCCATCCTCAGTTTCTCCTCTTTTTAATTCTACTTTCAAAGCAGATATCTAGCTAAACCTTTAATAAATTTAAAATTATTGCTGAGGAGTTGTGACGCTAGTGTCAAAAAATATGTTTGTTCATATAAATGTGTTCCACAATTTGTAAAAGAAATGGAGTCAAAAAAGAATTTTTTTTTTTTTTTTTTTGTAGATGGGATAAACCTAGTATGATTTAGTAGCATTGTTTTCCCTTTGATCATTCTGTCCTATGCATATTTTCATCCTACTGAAAGGCTGTATCACTTTTTTTTGTGCTACAGAAATAGGTTAATAACTAAGATATAATATTTATATAATCTGATTATGAATAATAGCACTTTCTTAAAGAGCAATTAATTCATTGGCAATGACCCGTAAGATAATATTTACATATTGCCTATGTCAAAGTCTCTATTTATAGAACACCTCTAAATCCACCAACCAACTCAAAATAAAACCATCCCAACCAATTATTTCCAAGTTATCTGTAATGGCAAGAAAACACACATTTCATACCAGTACAAACTCTCTGCCTACGTCATCCCAAGTCCATGCAATCCCTTAGGACACTTAGTTTGCACATGTTGTTTTCCTCTGGCTCTTTCCTCGTGTATGCTCCGTCTCCTTTGAGACACCTGTGACCTCTCCCATGGTCTTTATCTGCTGCCCTCTTCCCTCCTCACCCACTGCAGTCTGTCTTTACTCCCACTGTGCTACTAGTTCCCATTTTCTTATTTTACTCTATTTTCATTTCCTCACATTGATAATTAGCACTCTTAATAAAGCTATGTACCATTTTCTTTTTAAAACTTTTTAAAATTTTTGTTTTGTTTTGTTTTGTTTTGATTTTTTTGTTCTTTTTGCTATAGGGTGCGTGAGCTCGCCAGAAAGACAGAGAGAGACAGAAAGCAAGAAATCACACCCCCAGGGGGGATTGCCACACCGCAATCCCTTCTCCTCTATTCTCCTCTCAAGATCTTGGGCACGCACATGTGCCTGCCGTGAGTTTAAGCCACTGGGTCCAGGACATGAACCGCGGTCGACTACATGGGAGCCCAGCGACATAGCCATTACGCTAACTGCTGATCCCAATAAAGCTATGTTCCATTTTAAAAAAATCTTTTACATAGGGCAAAGCCTAGTGAATTGCATTAAAATATGTAATAAATTAATAAACCAGTGGACTGGCTATTTGTAAAGTTAACTAGTGAAAACCACTTTTCTAAACAGAACAATTAAAAATTACATTTTCAATTTTAAGGGTGAACTACAGGCAAGAACTTTTCACTGATACTGATATGACTGAGAAGACTCGGGCTAGTCTCTTTGTCTCTGTCTCTCTATCTCTTTCCCTCTCTCAGACACTCACACACTCAAAACACTGCTTTGCATGTTTTGAACATGACCATTTTAGTCAGAGGTTTTCAGATTTCAAGAACTCTATGTAATACTTTATCTTCTTCTTTTTAAAAGGTTTTTGCCGTAGGATGCATGTACTCACCAGAGAGGGACAGAGAGAGAAATCATTCCTCACCCCTGGAGTGGGGAAATGACCATGCCATAATCACTTCTTCATTTTCCTCTCTCAGGATTTTGGACACATGCACACATGTCTGGCATGATTTTCAAGTCGTAGGATCTGGGACTCAAACCACATGGGTTCCAGCACCTTAACCTCCACACCACCCGCTGACTCTTCATGCTTTATTCTTAAAAGGCCCCTTGTTTGCTGGAGTCATTGTCTAATTATCCACTGCTATATGATTATATGGCATTGCACTTTATTTATTTGCCCATCTTAGTTTTCTACTTGAAAAAAATTTTTCTCTCCACCTTCTGTCTCTCTGCCATTTATAAATTCTGTGGTTAGTTCAAGTATTGCTTTAATATATGTTATTTAGTTGTGGTTATTTTAAAGGAGAACTAAGAATTAGTAGCATTACAGTTCTGCAAACTGAAATAACCACTAGAAAAAAAAAATATATATATATAGAGAGAGATTTTATAATAAATAAATAAATTCTTTTCTGTAAAATAGAATACTAGGAAGGTGATGGTATAATTCTAATTCCAATCCAAAGGACTGCAAGCTAGGAGAGTGAATGGAGTAAATCCCAGTCTAAGTCTGCAGGCTAGAGAACTCTACGCGCTAATGATGAAGACTGGAGAAGGAGTTCCAGTTCCAGCAGAGCCAGAGTAAATTTACCCTTCCTTTAGCTTTTTGTTCTATTCAGGTCCTCAATGAATTGAATAGTGCTCACCTTCAGTGAGGGTCAACGTTTATATTTAGTCTATGAATTCAAATGCTAATTCTTCCAAAAACCCCCTCACAGACACACACCCAGAAATAATGTCTTACTAGCTACCTGGGCGTCTCTTAGTCCAGTCACACTGACATTAAAATTAACAACACAAGTAGTAACAAAACCTTCAAAAAGTAGATGTTACATTCTGCTCAAAGAAAGCATATAATGTTAAACTCTGTGTAAGTTTTGTTTAGTAAGAAAATTAATAGTATAATGGCATCTCATGCTGTCCGACTTCTAGAACATAGCTATTGAAAACAAGTAAAAGATCACCAAAGGGAAACATTTACACAAAACATTGATTTTTGTAAAAGTTTCTATCTTTTACTATAGTTGCTTGAAACTTGTCTTATCTTCATCACCAAACTGAAGAAAGATTAAAACCTAATTATATCTGATTTGAAAGATTATATTGAACTTGAGTATTTTGGGACAGTGAAGGTGTTTAAAATCAGGTGCATAAAGTGGGAGCAGCAGTTAGCGTAATGGCTATGTCGCTGGACTCCCATGTAGTCGACCGCGGTTCGCGTCCGGGACCCGGTGGCTTAAACTTACGCCGGGCGCATGTGCGTGCCCAAGATCCCAAGAGGAGAACAGAGGAGAAAAGATTGCGGCGTGGCCATACCCCCTGGGGGGTGATTTCTTGCTTTCTGTCTCTCTCTGTCTGTCTGGCGAGCGCACATGCCCTATAGCAAAAACCTCTCAAAAAAAAAAAAAAAAAAAAAAAAATCAGGTGTATAAAGTTTGTGGGTAGTCTATTTAGTTTTCAATAGCAAGCCTTTGGCAATAAGATACAGTCTACCCTAATGTTTCTCAAATGTGTTTTTTAAACCACCCTAGCAGATTCTTGTAGAGAATGTGCAAATCTGCATCTTCAACAATCTTTCCTGGGAAATATACATGCACGAGAAATGTTGAAGATGAGAAGTGTGGCTTCTGGAGAGAGTGAACACATAAAAGTAATAGCCATGTCAGAAACCAGTCAAGCAGATTGGTGCTGAGGAAATATGTTCCCTTCTCAGTGCTGACAAAAAGACATGTCTGTAGGAGCCAGCAGGTGGTATGGTAGGTAAGGCCCAAGATTACCATATGGTCGACTGTGGTTCAAGTCCTGGACCTGGCAGCTTGCTTTCTCCTTCTCCCTCTCTCTGGCTCTCTCTGGTGAGTGTATGTGTCCTTTAGCAAATTAAAAATAATAATAATAATAATAATAAATAACATTAAATAAATAATTATTTTTTAAAAAAGAAAGAAAAAAGAACATAACTGTGTACAATTTTTATCTGTTTGCCAAATCTAGCAAGTTTATGAGAGGGTGTTCACACAAGTACCCTGAACTATTACTGAATATAACATATACTGGATTTATGAAAAACCTAATTTTGCAATTCACTTTTACAACAGAGGGATGTTCTCAAATATTTTGTGTCTCAGATCAGGAACTATATAGGAGTGAACCTACAGTTAGATCCTACTTAGGTCCAAATTAAAAGAGTGAGAGAAGGCAGAATCCTATATGAAAGTTAGAAACCATCTCATTCAATTATTGCTTAAAAATGTTAAAATTCAATAAATTCATTTCATTAAGTAACTTCACTAAGTAGTCCGAGGTTGAAATAATTTCAGTCTATGTTTCACCCCAAGTTCAAATGTAAAACCTGACTACAAGTTCATTACATTATTTGGTACCAAATGTTAAAAAACATGTACAAAAGGCAAACAAGTTTACAGATTTATTTTATAGTTGTAATTTTATTGTTTGCCCTCTGTACAACACTGTAAACTACCCCAAAAAACAGAATGAACCTTTCCCTCCTTTCAGGGTTTTGAACATGCACATACATGGTGTGTTTCTCAAGCTATTGGGTCCAGGACTCAAACTGTGGTGTTAGTCATGTGGAATTGAACTATTTTAGCCATGAAGCACGCTTCAGACTTTTAAAACACAGGGAATTTCTACAAGGCCAGCAGATGGCTTAATGGTTCTATCACTGGACTTCCACATAGTTGATCATGGTTCAAAGTCCTGTACCCAGCAGCTTAAAACTCATGCCAGGTGCATGTGTGTGTGTGACCAAAATCTCAAGAGGAGAATGGAGGAAAAGGGATTGCAATGTGGCCATGGCCCCTAGGAGGTAATTTCTTGCTTTCTGTTTCTCTGTCTTTGCCTCTCAAATGAGATCATGCACCCTATCAAAAAATTCTCACTCAAGAAAAAAAATTAATTTCTAAGGTCCTCCACTGTGCAATGTATGAGTTATTGTTTCAAGATATGCCTAATTCTGAGTTCCAGAAAAAAAAGAAAAAAAAAAAAAAAACTAACATGTAATTCATTCTCAGTTCTTTTTTCTTAATCTTGCTTTCATTACTTAAGGGCTCTTACTTTGTATTCTCAACACTGATACTAAGATATACTAAATGCTACTATTTTCATATCTAAGAAGAACAAGAGAGACAGTTTTTGCCAAAACTAATAAAAGCTATGCAATTAAGACTCATGGGTTCTGACTACCTTGAATTTTTCCAATGTATTTAACTGAAAAAAAATCATTTTGATCAGAAAGAAGAGTTGCGTTTATTGGTTTTAGATACTCCTGACACCACGACACCACACTGGGACATCATGAAAAGATTAAGTTTTCACTTAACACCTTCAAAATACAACAAAGTCCAAACACAAATTATGGAGGTAGGAGGTGTCATCCAAACTGTAATATCTATCTTACACAAACATTATAGGCAATAAATATCAGATACTCTTAGGCAAAGACAAAGAGCATGGTATGAAGTTAACCAACAAATGTTAGGTAGCTACACTTGCCATCAGATACGTCTTTAGACAAAAGTCATTATTTTACTAACACTTTTTTAAAGAATCCAAACTTTCATTCTCTCCCCAAAATTATTCTCTTTAAAACTGGCCCATTGTCATCCTGTTTGCTTCAATAGTTAGAGAACTATCTTTTCTTTATTTAATAAGCAGAAAGTTTTTAGTTAATGGTTAGATTCTGTTTTGCTCAAGAGTAATTTCATTGGCAAAAAGTGTTAGTTCAAGAAAGTATGCTTTTATTTGTTTATTTCTTCTACCATGAAGTCTGAAGATGGGTAATTAAGAGGTGGGTCAGTTTTTCCTGAAATCAAAGCTCTGAGATCTGGGATCCCCTAGGTTCTCTCTGGCAGTCACTGGTAAGCATCATAGCTCTCGCCACCTCGCCAGGATCCTCAGCAGAGAGAAGAGATTAGGAGGGGCTGTGGCACCAGACAGCACAGCTCATTAGCCACCCTAGTGCCAAGGAAGCAGAGAAAATGAGGATTTCCACTTTTCCACTACAGCAAAACCAGGTGACAGAGAAGGATAGGAAATGGCTGCTGAGTGAGCCAACTCATGATGTCTACCCGAGGTAACTTTTCTAATTATTTAATGCACATCTCAAAGCAAAAGAGATCAGTTCTGAAGGCAAAATTGCCACATTATATTAAGCATAAGCCAAAGACAGTCCACTGAGAAAACAGACCCATTCAAGGACTTGGAAATTGATTACTCTGTGCTAGACTAGGATTAGTTTACCAGGAGACAAGGTCAGTGAGGACGTTCAGTACCCATCATGACTAGTGGATATATAGTGGTACTGGTTTCCAAAATCAAATCTGTATTACTCAGTTAAAGGTATAAAGGGGCCCATAGTATGACAGAACTTGGTTTTCCAAGTGAGATCATGATTATCATCTTAAAATCTGATAATGCTTTTTAAAAAAGTGCTAAGTTTATGTGGACAATGAAAGCTGAGCACTTCAAGTACAATAAAAATCTGCCATTTGGCTTAAACATCCCTCTTGCATGCAGGAGAGTCTGACTAAGACATTCTTTCTACTTTTTCTTCTTTAAACTTCACTCCCATTGGTAGGGCAAAGCCTGATGAAAGGATAATATTCAGTAGGGGACCACATTTTACCTGGGTTAAGTGAAAGAAATGTTTTATGTGCATTTGCTATAAAACTGGGGACTGCAGATGGCATAGCTGTTATGCTGCTGGACTTCCATATGACCAACTGCAGTTCAAGTCCCGGACCCAATGGCTTGAAACTCATGCTGGGCATGTGTGCATGTGTGCCCAAGATTTCGGGAGAAGAACGGAGGAGAAGAGATTGCAGCATGGCCATCTCCCCTGGGGGGTGATTTCCCACTTTCCTTCTCACTGTCTCTGTCTCTATCTCCAGGGAGTTGTATGCACTCTAAGACAAAGTCCTCTACAAAAAAATAAATTAAATAAATGAATAAATAAATAAATAAAAACTGTATCTGAAGACACATTTGGCTATATTATTCAATGTCCCTGATACAAAGATTAAAGTTCCCTCAAAGTTTGAAGTTGAAGGGAAAATCCTTTCCTAAATAACTGGTATGCTTCTTTAAGTTATTTAATTTAATTTTATTTATTATTATTTTCCAGTTTGATCAGAGAGAGGCCGAGGGAAAGAGAGAGAAGGAAAGTGAAAAAGCAAGCCACCAGGTCTGGGACTCAAACTGCGGTTAGCCATGTGGGAGTTCAATGCTTTAACCACCATGCCACTTGCCAGTCTCATAGCTGGTATGCTTTTAAATTAGAAAACCAGGCATATGATCTTTCCTGCATATAGTTATAGGCTAGAAAATTTAAAAAACAAGGCTACTCTGAGAGTGGGATCACTGCCAGATCAGAAAACCACTGCTACCAAATGCTCCTGGCATACGGGATACGTTGTTACCACACTTGTACCACCAGGGTCCAAACACTGTCCCCAAAGGGCCATCCATTCCCTGCCTGAAATGCAAAAATCCATGCTTGATCCATACCTGGGAGCCTACTCTGCCAACAGGGCAAGTGCAGGCACCCTTTAGACGATCACAAAGACCTCCTAATGCGCCTTTCACTTACTTCTACTTACCTTATTTTTAAAACCATTTACTTTTTAGAAACTATTTTTAACAATTTTACTTACTTTGCATATCTAAGCTTTACTGCCGTATGTTGCTTTTTCAAAGTTCAGCTAATTCTAATAAGAGAGATCATCGTTCATCTTCTTTCCAACATTATATCTTCTAATAGTATATGTATAACATCTCCACAAGTATTCTCAGCTATATTTTTTAGTGTTTTTTAAACTTGTGCTTCCTGGTTTAAATATGATTGTTGCACCTCTTTTTTGGGTACAGTATGATTTTTCAAAGCATGCATACAGAGCATAATAATTAAATCACGAATATAGACATTCATCTTATTCGACATTGAACAATACATTATGTTGTGCATATTTGATAATAGCTCTACTAGCATTGTTTTGGAATTATATATTAAATTGTCAAAGTCTGAGAGATTGAAGAAAATATGAAAACTAATACATCATGAAGCAAATAATCAAAACACCCCAGAGTTTTCCTCTATGTTTACATGTCTCTCATCTATAATTTAAGAAGGGGATAACTAGGTATAATTAGAACATTTCCTAAACTTTAGACACATAAATCCATCAATCTATAGAATCAGCAGTATCTGATCCAAGAGCCAGTCTTGACCTGGGAACATTGATACACCAGATGATGGTTAAGGTCTTTAATACTTGTAATGTGAGTAACAACTCATTTGTTTCTAATTGCTTTCTTTATTGTTTATTTATACCACAATACTGTATTAAAGATATGCCTCATACCCTCTTGACCAGGGTTTTAACATAGCATAAGTACTAATTCCTTCCTGTGTTTTGGGTCACTAAGACCAGCCCACGTTGGACGATTTGCTAAAAGAATTCACAGGACTCACCATATAGTTATACCAGCAACTATAATTTACCACAGCAAAGGATACAAGCAACATCAGCCACGAGAAAAGGTGCCTGGATCCTACTGCCACTTGTACCTCACCCCCCACTGAGAATCCGGGGAAGGTGTCACTAACTATCACGTGGTGCCTCGATCCTGGGCAATGTTTTATAGCAATTTTCAAAATCGCATTCTCACTAATAATCTAAATGGCCTTTAAGAGGAAGGTGGTTTGCCATCTCTGAAGGTCTAAAACATCTACCATACACTCCATCTGTAGGACGGAAACATGGACGATACACCTGGACATATCTGAACCTTGGTTTGTCAGACTAACACGTGACGTCCTTCGAACCCTGCTTCCCTCTGCCTTTTGTCACAATTCCACCTCTGAGTTCTCACCATGTCTGCAATCTATTCAACTGAAATATTTAAGATGTAAAAATTGACTCAATTTCCATGTTGGATATACCGCAGCAAAAATGTAGAAAGAAAGATACTCAAGAAAACATCATAGTGAGGCAAAAGGTATAAGTAAAATTTGTCAATTAAATTTTCTGGGCATATGTATGTTCTAAAAATATTGACACATGGTGAGAATGCAGAGGGAATCTAGTGGCTAGAGGTTTGGTTTAGAATCAGCAGACCTGCCCAGATTATTTATTGGCACTGAAACCATATACGGACGACTTGGCCTCTCTGAGGTCAATTTCCTCCTGCGTTACTTGGGGATAACTACTTCCTGCTTACAGTTCGTTGTAAGAAACAATTGGCATCCTATCTGTAAGACATCAAGTTCAGTGCTTAATACTTCATAAAAATCAGTGAGTATTTTATTTGGGTGTCATCATCACACAGATAAGAAAAAATATAGTAAAAACACGCACATTTTGAAGTGAAGCTAAATATGAACATCTAATGAGACAGAATCTGTCATTATATTCAAGTTTAGCATGGGGAAGTATGAATGCATTGGTACATAATGTGGCAAATTGCATAAACTATAATATTTTATGTATTATCATTAAGGGGGCCGGAAGGAAAGCATTTTATACATATGGCTCTGTACTTGAAACCCAGACTATGGGAAAAGCTGTGTAAAGAAAAGCATTGATTCCTTAATAAACAAAAGGAAGCCAAGAGAAATAGAGAAGTGCATTAAGTTTGCAGAGGCAGCTTTGGAGCATATGGTCGTGAGGTGTGCCAAAGAAGTGTCATGGATCCCGCTTTGACATTGATAAGAGGAATATGGAGCCTGTAGGTCCCAGGATAAAGTCCAATGCATTACCAATGTAACAAGCAATTTCGACGGAATGTCACCACGATCCATTCGTTTACTCACTTATGCTTCAGAGGGCAGTGTCTTTATGAAGGAGGAACAGCATGCGCTCTCTGTGAAGAGACAACAAATATGGCATGTTCGAGATACTGAGAACACAACAAGGCTGAAAGGTAGAGAAGGAGATTACAGAGGTGCAGGGTGAGCTCTAACACAGACTTTGGATTTTATTCCAAGAGCTGTGCAGCATTCTCACATCTTCCCCAAATACTTCAGCCTATGTGGATGATGATGATGAATTAGAAGGTGGTATTAAGGACCAATTGCTGCGAGCTGCTGGTGCTTAATGGACTTTAGCTTCTTAACATCTTGCAATCATTTACAGACTGATAGACTTTTTTAAAATTACAGCTAGACAGGGTTTTGCAGTTGGGTTGTGAAATGAATGATATGCATTGCTGTCCTGGAGTGAGAGCAGTTACAGAGGAGGAGGTCTGTCGTAGACGGAGGAGACTAGGCACACTCTGAGCCTCCAGCAATAAATGACTACTCAGTATTTCCGTTATTAATCTTCTTCATACTTACTGTTTTTGAAATTCATTGTGAACTTATTTCAGAATAAAATGAAATTTCTCTTTTAAATTATAATGCCCACTATAAAAATTAGGTCCCTTAACGATTTACACCTCTTAGCACGAATACTAAAGATTGGCTAAGATGTCAAGCCAGGAGGACAATCGTATGCTGCTTTGGGAGTGATTGTTTCTATTCCACATGGGAAAAAAACTGAATGTTGTGATAACACTACAAAAACACCAAAGGGATGACAAATACAAAATTCAGGTTACCAGCTATCTGGTGGTTCAGTGAAAACCACCCTAGATGCTTTGAATGCAATGTTTGTTTCTTGAATTGATTAATCCTTGTCTAGGATTTGCTTTTTTATTACTCTTATTTTTTTTTCTCTCTGTGTGTGTGTGTGTGTGTGTGTGTGTGTATTTCATAATAAAACAGGACAAAAACACTTTCTCAGAACGAAAGTAGTCACCCCAAGCTAAAATTGTTTACGTGCATTTTATATAAACAGCAGTGCTTTTATTTAATGGTTTCTGGCAAGTTTTTAAATTTTAAAGAAAAATAAGTCCAAACATTCAGATAAAGGTAAATACATCTTCTATATAAAGATGAAAAAATACTTTATTTAAATAAAAAGGAAAATATTGACAAGTTGCAATCCCTCAAAAGTATTAAGTTGTTGGAAAAGTCATGATGTATTTTTCTATTTTTCTATGCAAAACTGTGTCATGACTTTCTAGACATCCCAATATATTCATCTGTGTGTATTTCAACAGCTGTGGCTACAAACTTGGGTTTTCCCTTTCAAATCCTTAGAGAGATATCTCCCCAGTAGCTACATTTTGTGAGTTGAAAATTTAAGAGAAAATTAGGAGAAAAATCCAGAGAAGACACATCTCCCTGGCCTCTGGCATGGTTGTGAAACAAGTCCTACTAGATGTACTAATGAACTCTACCTCAGTATTAGAATAACCTGGTAAGAATCTGTCCAATTCCATTGCCAAGGACCCCACCTTCAGAGGCTTGGATCCAATTGATTGGGTGGGGTGAAGTACCAGTGCCTGCTGACGGATTTCCCATATGCCCTAATGCACTATCAGTGTGATTCTTCTACTTGGAGCACCAGACCCATAACAGCAGCCTGACCTGCGAACTTCCCAGAGCTGCTCTGGCTCCACCCCGGGCCAGGTGAACCAGAGACATCAGGGTTGGAGCCGAGTGGTCTAATAAGCACTAACCAGCCCTCCATGCAGCTGCACTGTGAGCTATCTTTTTCAGCTTCTCTTTCCTGTCTTACTCCGTAATACGGGAGGAACATTTTACTGATTAAAAAAATTAATTGATGGCACTGATCACCCTAAGTTAGTTGGGAATAGATTTGGGTGGCAACCTATGCACAGAAGGGCCTTTTCTCTTACCTTATGATGCTCTGTTGCTTTAGTGCAATTTTTCAGCTGCGGCTTTATCTTCTGGATGTAAATCTAACTTTGCGGTGAACTATTAGCAGCCATCTCTGGCCGCAGATCCAAATGTTCTAATTAGCTTTATCAGACGTATCAGTCCTTTTTTTCTCTCTCTATTTACTTGACTCTTGGGTCTTGCTTCCAAATAGATTCCGGTAAAGAGGAAAAGAGAGAAGGGTTATGTTCACGCATGCAGGGCTGCCAGAGCAGGGCTAAGGTTAATGTCAAAGAAAGTTTTACCAAATAATAGGGGATAGCACACTTGAGAAGAGAGCCATGATGGGAACCAAGTGAGACATACATATGAGAAATTGGAAGTGATTTCTCATCGGACTTACGTAGTAGAAAAGCTAGATAGAATGAGAACAGGAGAGCAAGCCGTGGGCAAATAGGCAAGTCACAGGAGAAGGTTTGGAAAATGAGAAGGACTGATTTTGAGGCAAATTTTAATGAGCATCCTTTGAACTATACTTGAAGAAGTAAGGTCTAGACTCTGAAGGGAAAGCAGTTTCAAATATTTCTTTCAGTACAACAGTTTCTGTCTGAATTAGCAAAGTGCTTAAGATCTGGATGCAAATTCCACCTCTCACGTTTCTTGTATGATCATTTCCTCACCCAAACAGGCAGTGCTCGCATTTTTCTTGTGTTTGTTCTGTGTCCAAATAAGTATTTTGTGGATGTTATTATAAGCATTTCCTTGATGAGTAATCAGGTTGAGCTTTAATCATTTTCTTCTTCTTTTTTTTTTCTATCAGGGACATGCAATTCTAGAGAAAAAAATCAGAGAAAGATAGTGGAAAAGTGAGAATGCACCCTCCACCCTGCATGGAGGTTAACCAAGCTATGATCCCTTTTCCTTCAGGATTTTGAGCACACATGCACACATGCCTGGCCTGTTTGACAAGCCACTGGACCCAGGCTTGAACCATGCTGTTGGCCGTGTGGGATCCAGGCCCATTAACCTCCATGCCATCTGCTGGCACTTTGTTCAATTGCTACTGACTCAACCAATACTTTGCAACAATTTTTAAATTTTATGCAAACATGGATCTTTATAATAAAATAAAAGACATCATTCTGAATATTTTCTCACCCTTGTAATTATTTTGCTATGTTTCTCAGACTTTTTTTCTCTACATACGTGTATACCTGGAGTTTTACTCTGACTGTATACATGTTACATCATTCTTCTGGTGCTAATCTGCAACCCGCTCCTCTCTACTCTGCAGTGTGGCTTGAACTTTTCACATCATCACGTGAAGACCAGCTATTCCTTTACACAGTGTGACAGTAAACAGAAAGGTACTTTACAGACATCTAGGGTTTGTAACATTTTGCTATTACAAGCCATGCTGCAAAGTATATCTCCTTTTCACACACCCTCAGCCGTATTTGCTAGTGTTTCTCATGGAGAGATACTGAGAAGCAGAATTGCTGGGTCATAGAGAAAATGTGTTTTAATTTTACAAGGCACTGCCAAGTAGTTCTCTGAGGGGATCGTGCACATTTACATTTGTGCCATGAGGATAGTATCATCTTGCACATATTTTTGCATATACTCAACAGAGTTGATTTGTGGAGTACGTACTTTTAAAACTGAGTGAACAAAACGTGTCATCCATATTATTTCCACCGAGCATGAGTATATTGTTCTAGGTTCATTGGCCTTTTGTTACCTAACATGAATCAATTAATTCAATCAAATTAACAATGGTGGTGGCTAGAGTTAAAACAATGTGTTTAGAAAACATTTAGATTTCAAATATATTTTAAAGGTGTAATTGGCTAATGGACTGGATTCAGGAATGAGAAGAGAGAAACCAAGAAAGACCTTAGATGTCCCTTAAAATACACGTGTATTACTATTGTAGGTCAATGTTGAAAACAGGTATTTTTTTAAGGGACTACTTTATTTAAAAAGTACCACCCACTATGTAGCAAGTGTTACATAATAAAAACATAAAGATTAATATTTTTTAAATTTATTTATTCATTAATTTATTTTTAATTTGACCAGAGACAGACACAGAGATAGAGAAAAAGTGAGAAAACAAGCCATCAGGTCCAGTACTCAAACCATGGTCGGTCATGTGGCAGTGTCCAGTGCCTTAACCACCATGCCACCTGCTGGCCCCCAACATTAATATGTTTTTAAAACAGTTAGAGATCCTCAGTTTACCCATGCTGTCAAAGTTGAATTCTCTCAGCTTGCATTCATTTAGGTTATGGTTGTACATTTGCCACTGCTCTGGAGAATTGTCTCATATATGTGGATATGAATATGGATAGCTAATATTCATAATAAAAAGAAAGAATGTAATGTGACAGAAAAGTAAAAATTAATCTCTTTTAGTTATATGTTGAGAATTTTGCTTAATATTTTTAAATTTTAAAAATTAACTGAAAGGTCTATATTTTTATTCTTATCTTGTAATAAACTGATATTACTGAAAATATTACAAAACTATAAAATACAATACTGAGGATAAATTATAGTATTTTTCAATTTCCTCTTTTAGGTGTATTTATTATTATATGGCTCTGAATCTTTACCCTTTAATTCCACTCTTTGTTTATAATTTAGGAAGTCATTAGCTCACAAACAAGCAATGGAGTATTATATCTTCACAGGAACCACTAATGTTGGTTTACTAGAAATGAGATTAACTCCCATCTAACGTCCTATAAAAAAAAAACTCTCTTCTCTTCCTCCTCTCTTCCCTTCATAGACATTATCAAAGCTACATATTCGTCTGTTCATAATACCTTCAATATTAACAACTGTGTTTGCTATAATATATCGTGTTTGGTTTGGTTTAACAAGTCTGCTTTTTGAAGTTTTTCTTTCTTTTCTCTTGGTAGATATCTGATGGATAATTTCTTTAGGCTTCAGAACATTGATAAAGATAAATTACATATGCCAGTATGAGGGGATGGCAAGGAGCTCTTGGAAGATGCATATAAAGTACAAGTTTATTTTGGTGCTACCATTTGGAAATCCATGCCTGATTTTATTTTTAAAAAAAATCATTTTCCATGAAATTTTAAAGACCCTCCCCAACCCCTCACTGAAGCCAATAAAATTTTGTGTACTGTCTTGAAGAAAGGAGGCCTTATCAGGTTGTGTGATGACTCTCCTCTCTTTGAAAACATATGAGGAAGCTACAGAGAGTTTATAGAAAAATATGTATTCTGAAAAAACTGTGGATCTCAATTTTTTTTTTTACATCAAAACAGACATACTTCAATACCATTCTTCTATAAATTTTTGAAGTCTCCTCATATTTTTAAAATTTTGTTGGTGGACAAAGATAGATCAGCTTGTTTTCTTCTGTTGTCATAAAACACTTGAGCAATTATCGCCATTCATCTATTAGTATTAAATCCATAGTCATCACTAATTTTGAATCTCATGTAAATTGTTTATGGGGAAGATCTTCTAGTTAGTCTAATTTTAATATATAACCTACTTGCTGATTAGGCTAATATTTGGTTTTTATATATTAGACTCCTTTGAGCTTTGTTAGCATAATCCAGCATATGTGGGTCTGATTAAATATGCTAAACTGATGGTATTGAATTTCTGTCTAAAGAAAAATTTGCAGCTACGGAGAAACAAAAAGAGACTATGAAACTACTTAAGCAGTTAATTGTAAAGATTTTTAAAACAGCTGTGTATTTGAAAATCTCTCTTTTTTACTCTTCTTGATATAGTCCTCTGCATATTTACCCTTAAAATACTCAGTTATTAAAATTTACTTGATTAGGGGCCAGAAGTTGAAAGGGGTTAAGATGCTGAGTCCTACATGACTGGCCACGCTGTTCAAGTCTCAGACCTGGCGGCTTGAAAATCATACTGGGCACGTGTCCATGTATGCTCAAAAATCCCAAGAAGAATGGAGGATAAAGGACTGTGGTGTGGCCATCCCCACTGGGTAGTGATTTCTCACTCTCTCTCTAGTAAGCCTACATGCCTTATAGCAAAAACTAACAACAACAAAAGAATCTACTTAATTATCAAAATGTATACAATGTAGTAGATACTTAATAAATATTTCTAATAAATGCTTCAATTAATGTTGCTTGGGGCAACAGAATGGTGTAGTATTTTCCATAGAATCTCATACAGCAAATGAAGCAGGAGCAATCAGAAAACCAAAGGCCTGTTCACAATAGCATGGAAGCACATAGTTTTCACTTTATTTCACATGACATTTTTTAGCATACTGTTTCCTGAACACGCCACACTTATTGGTGCCTCAGCCCTTATTACTTTTCGTCAACTCATTCCAAGGTACTTCCCTCCAAATACTTACGCACCAGGTGTTGGTTGACGAGCTTTCTCTTTCTCATAATTTATAATAGGTTTCTGCTCAGATATCACATCTTCAAAAAGACTAGAACATCTTTTAAAAAAAAACCTACCTACTCATACCTTTGCTGACGGCTATTCTTTTATCTTCCTAAATTGTACAATTTTCTTCAAAGATAAGCTATTTTCTCAACTTATCATATTTATCTTTTCTTCATTCTTTTTGACTATCTCCTCTCTTATCCCCCCAATAACATGGCAAAATATTAGAGATCATGTCTGCCTTGCTACCATGATATTCCTGGGCATGGAGGGGTCCTCAACACATGACTGAAGCTGAGTGAATATTTGTCGAATAAATGAATTTACATACTCGTTGGCCCCTCTGTACTAGCAAGGGTTTAAACTATTCTGGATCCCACAGAATCTGAACATTTAGACAGCAGACTCAGGGATCTGCACATTTCGAGGCCTCCCAAGGTGATTTTTCAGACATAAGTATGAGAACACTTATTTTTAACAGCAGTTTTTCTAAAATTGTGATCCCAGAACCAGCAGCAAGAACTTTACCAGGGAACTTGTTAAAAATGCAAATGATTTTCCTCCAACCCAGATTACTGAATGAATGAGAAACTCTGGAGGTAGGGCCCAGGAACCTGAGGTTTAATAAGCCCCCCAGGTGATTCTAAAATGTGAGACACACCACTTTAATATAAAGCTGTTCTTTGAATGAAGACAGCTGTTTCTAACTACCTAACATTGTTAGTAAAAATTAGCAATATTTTTTCCACAAGGTTAAACCTTAAAACATGAAATGTTGTTGTTCATGACCTACTAAAATACGCCATTTGATAAGGGTAGAAAAAGTTAGACTGGATTTCACAGAGAACTTATATAAACAACCACAGTATTTTAAAACCACACTTTAACCAGTGCTAAAAAATAATATTGCTTATACAATGCATAAATCATAAATTGTTTCTTACAACTTTTATTCTTTTTTAAAAAGTATGTGCTTAAAGTATGAAGGAAAGTTCAGCGTGTATAAAGTATATGAAAGTAATTTTTTTCTTATGAATCTTGGTTTCTAGCACATATAATGGAGCTATAGTTTAATAATTAAGGTATTTTTTGACTCCTTAGTTCATTTTCATCAATACATTTCTGAAGATGGTGGAAGATATTAAGAGGTATGAGGTTTTGTAGTTTGTTTTTGCTTTGTTTGAAGCTTTATTTTCCATTTTTCTTCCAGTCAAGTCTACTTTGGTATATTACAAGGCAATACCACTTTCTGGGAGATGCCTGTAATTCATTTGTCTAAATCAAATCGAGAAGGTGTTGAGGAGTCAGTTCAGGACCTTAACCCCAAGCCAAGAGGGTTGCTAAGGATGGTACCCCACAAGCTCCAGAAGCCTAATTGACTCCATTTTGTTCTATAGTAATAATTACAGTTTTTCTTAATTGGGACCCATGAAATCTGCCAGAGAATTACTCACTTCCCTCTTCCTTTACAGATTTAATGAAAGGTCAAGCTCAAATTGAGAACCGATCCCTCTTTTATATTGCTACCTGCCCTCAGGAAGTCTGCTGGAATCCTATGAATTATTACTAGATTGCTTTTCAAGCAAGGAGAGTCTACTTGATAAGATACGTAAGAAGTGGACTAAAAACATTTCAATTATCAACATTTCCCTTTATCTCTTCTGAAAGTATATACTCAAAAGTTCTTATCACATTGAAGGAATGAAATATTTCCTTAAAAAGAAAAACTCATTGCTTAAATTGGTCAGTTAGAATTTGTCTTTATAATAAATGGAAACATATTTCTTCAAGTAGCCAGAACAATTTTACCAGTTTACTGAACGCTGTTATTTTACTTGAGGCATTGCCAACTTAAATATCTTAAATATTTTACTCAATTACCTAGAGTGAAGAAAAGCACATTCAACATTTGCTAATAATCACTTATGGTATGTTTTTATTTTAAACTATCTCAAGTCTTTTTAATGAAGTGGGAACTTATGATAAATGTGGAGAACCATTTTTTTTAATAAAAATCTTAGCAAATTTTAAAATCTACATTATTGTCACAAGACTTCATATTTCAGAACACACATTGTTTATATAAATTTTAACTCAACAAATTATGCTTAGCTATACCTAGGCTTAAACTATAATTAAGGTACAAATTTAAATGATCCTTGGTCTCTGCTCTTGAAAAAGATTACTCTGGTATTTCATTATTTAGATACTCAAATTTTTAACGATTAACATGATTAATATGTTTGGGACCTTTATCCAAGTAAATAAGAGACCTATAGATTTAAGTACAAAAATCACTTCGATATTTTTAACAATAGAATAACTAAACTAATACATCTCCATCTCCACCAATCTTATATTGACACATACACACACACATAAATTTTCAAATTGAAAAGCAAGAGAAACTTGACAGTAAATATCTATGTGAAAAGAAATTAAATAGAGAGAAATAAGGAAAGGTAAATATAGGGGAGTCTAGTCTCAGGTATATATCTTCATTACAGAGGTTATTTGGATAAGCAATCTAGTATAGAAAACAAGCTGTTACTTTATGGGTGAAAAGAATTTGAAATTGTCTACACTGCATAAAACTGAAAACCAAAACAATACTTGAAAATCATCAAGAAGGGAACCAGCAGTTAGCATAATGGCTATGTCGCTGGACTCCCATGTAGTCGACCGCAGTTCGCGTCCCGGACCCGGTGTCTTAAACTCACGCCAGGCACATGTGCGTGCGTGCCCAAGATCCCAAGAGGAGAATGGAGGAGAAGGGATTGCGGCATGACCATCCCCCCTTGGGGGGTGATTTCTCGCTTTCTGTCTCTCCGTCTGGCGAGCGCATGCGCCTTATAGCGAAAACCTCTCCAAAAAAAAAAAAAAAAAATCTTCAAGAAAGAACAACAAAAACACCTTGACATTTTGAGGTCCCATACTTGGATAACTTTATGTTGTAGAATGTGAACTATAAAGTATCTGGAATTTAATAAAGCATGAATCAATAAACAAACATCAAAATTCAAATGGTTTCCTAGGTACCCATAAGGTCAAAAAAGATCGGTCAAAAACTCCTATATATCAAGACCACTTTCATAAACAAGATACATGCAAATCCTACAGACAAAAGACTTGTCCACTGATGATGCTATCGCAATAAAATAATTTACAAAGAAGCTGGTAAATTTTATGTAATTAAGTGTCCATATGTTTCAAAAACTCCAAAAGTCTCAGAAGAGAAAACCCTAATCTAACAATAATATGAAATGACTACGTTTAAAATAATTACAGACACAAAAGATGAGTTAAGAATTCTAAGGAACTAAGCATCAAAATAAATGGAAATATTTGGGGAAAGATCACAAAGAACTAAAAATCAATAAACCATTGAAGTGAATAACTCTTAGGACACATAAAGAACAGACTAGAAATCCAGCTGTGGCATGTGCTGCTAAGAACAGGCTCACTTCAAGCTGACACAACATGAGAAGCCTGAGTTCAATTTGAGAAACAATATGAATTCTGGTGTGAGGGCATATGTCTGTAATCCCAGCAACTTGGGGAGATTGGAGCAAGAAGCTAACAATAGAAATCTTATAAAAAAAATCTAATAGCAACACAAAACAAACAGGTTAAGCAATTGATGGGTTAAAATCTAGAAAGTAGAAAGGGAAAATGCAGGATAGATCCAAACATAAAAGTTAAGTGACAGAAAAGAAGAGGCTAAAAGATATCAATCCACAGATACCATCGTACATCTAGTGAGTGTCTTAAGAGAATATAAAAATTGAGGAAAATAATATGCAATGAGATTATAGCTGAAACACTACAGGCCTGAAAAAAGGAATAACTGTTTTACAAAATAGAAGGGCAAGTGGGATTACACCTACTTTAAAATCTTCTGCACAGAAAAGTAAACAATCAGAGTAAAGAAATAACCTTAGATTGGGAGAAAATATTTTCAACCTATGCTTCAGACAAGAAATTGGTAATCAGAATATACAGGGAACTCAAAGAGCTCACTCATAAAATTAGTAATAATAATAATCCAATTTAAAAATGAGCAAAGAAACTGAACAGAAAAATTTACTAAGGAAAAGGTAAATGGCCAAAATCATATAAAAAATGTTCCACATCTCTCATAATAAGGAAAATGTAAATCAAAACCACAGTGAGACCCCAACCCAAATGGTTATGATCAAAAAAATAGAGAATAAGTATTAGAAAGGCTGTGGTGAGGAGGGAATCATTTTACACTGTTGGTGAGAATATAAATTAGCACACTCACTCTGGGAATAACATGGAAGTTCCACAAAAACCTACAAAAAGAGCTACAATGTGAACCAGTATTCCCATTCCTTGGCATTTACCCAATGAATAAGAAAAGGTTTAGTTGGAAAGGGACTTGCACTTCTATGTTTATTGCAATAAACCTTGATGTCCACAAAGTAATGATTGAAAAAATATGGCACATATACACTATGGAATACTACCATACCATGAGGAGCAATGAGATCCTGTCAAGGTAGATGAATATTGAAGATTTAACTCTAAGAAAAATAAGCCAGATGATGATAGACAAACACTGTATATACCCATTCAATATATACCAAATGTCTGCACTCTATGGCAGAAAGGGAAAGATGTGAAGATATAATAGTTGATAGGGAAAGTGACGCTATCAGAGTATGTCTGGGAGGGGAGTGGATGGTGGAAGATGATGGGAGGAGCTCAGAGAAACACAAGAATGCAAGCTTCTTTCAGTTGAAGATTGATTTGATTTGATTGTCACATACTGTGTACATACTTGAATAGATCATATTGTGTGCTATGAAGATGTACAAATATTGAAAGTTAATAAGAATTTATAAAATTTTTAAAAAGAAATACAATGAATCATTAATCTTGTAAGAAAGTGACAGAACATAACAAAGAAAAAAGTCCTTAAAATAGGAGAAAAAATTTCTAAAAAGAGAAAACCATTGAGACTTCCTCTAGACTTTTCACTAATAATAAACTAAAGAAAACAAAGGATAATATCTTCAGTACTGTAGAAAAGTCAAAAGCTGAGAAAACAGATTTTCTTTTCAGTTAAATATGCTAAACTAAATATAATAAAACATTCTCTAAATCATCCATTAAGGGATTGAAGTATATCTACAAAAATAGGTCTAGAGGAAGTCATATTTCTATAGCATGACTTTTGTATGTCACCTGACATCCACTAGAAAGAGATACTAAGCCTTACTGTTTCATGAAATTGTAAATTAATTAGTAAATAAATAAATGAAGTGGAAGAAGCACATTTTCCACTATTTTTAGCAATGCAATTTTCTATATAAAATTTTAGAATTTTTTTATGTACTGAAACAAAGTAGAGAGTTTAGTAATTTTTCTGAATGCATGATCAATGTACATAATTAAGAGTAATGGTTCCATTCAAATAGTAACTTTAGAAAAGTGTTTTTTTTAATTATGTTGACCTTAAAAATTAAAATATACAGTTCTTAAAATATGTTTAATAAAAATTTAGATAAGAATATGGGAAAATTCTAAAACTTTTTTGAAAAGATTTTTTTTTCTGTTTTTATTCTTTGTTATTTTAAATGCAAACATATCAGATGCCCATTGTAGAAGACTAATAATTCAGAATTAGCCAATGGAGTGGTGTTTAAGGCAGCCAGATTCCCTATGATTGACTGCACTGTTAACTCCTGAACCTAGCAGCTTGATAAACATACTGGATGCATGTGTGTGCATTTTCGTGAGAGGAAAGTGGAAGAGAAGCCCCGGGAGGGGGGGGCTGGTCATGCTGCAATCTCTTCTCCTTCATTATCTTCTCAGGACTTGGGGCAAGTATGCATACATACCTAGCGTGTTTTTTAGGTCATCAGGTGCAGAACTCGAACTATGCAGTAGTCCATGTGGAATCTAGCTGTCTAAACCTCAACACCATCTCTTGGCCCATATATCTCCTTTTTATGTTTATTATTTTTTTTTTCTATTCAGAGGGGGTTTTTTTGTTTGTTTGTTATAGGGCGCGTGCGCTCGCCAGACAGACAGAGAGACACAGAGAGACAGAAAGCGAGAAATCACCCCCCAGGAGGGATGGCCACGCCGCAATCCCTTCTCCTCCATTCTCTCGGGATCTTGGGCACGCACGCACATGCACCTGGCATGAGTTTTAAGCCACCGGGTCTGGGATGCGAACCGCAGTCAACTACATGGGAGTCCAGCAACATAGCCATTATGCTAACTGCTGGTCCCAGTTTGTGCTTTTTGTGTTTGGTTCAAATACCTTGTAATTACTTACTGTAATAAAAGTTTTATTCTCTATTTTAAAATATTGAATTTTTGAAGTTTCTTTTCATAGGGTGCATATGCTTGCTGGAGAGAAGCAGAGAGAGGGAAAGAGAGAATCACCACCCAGGGGAAATGACCATGATGCAAATCCTTCTCCATTCTCCACTCAGGATTTTGGGCACATACACACACACAGACACACACACACACACACACACACACACACAGGCCCAGTATGTTTTTTCAAACCACTGTGTCTGGGATTCAGGTGGTAGAATTGGTCATGTGGTATCCAGTGCCTTAACCACGATACCACCTACTGGCCCCTGAAGGCTTGAGTTTTAAACTTAAATTTTAAAGAGAAGATTTCCATATCATAATCCCATATTATGACCAGTTATGTAATTTAAACTTTTATGACTGTATTTGGAAAAAAATGATTCATGAAAGAAAAAAATCAAATATCTTTATTTTTTCCATCACTATTATGTACAAGTTTTCCTTAATTGGGTTGGTTCTTTCAGTGCTCACTGTTCCGTTTATATGGTTTCCCTGCATCAATACACAGTCTCAACCATGAGTAACTAAAATTTTATGAAGAAAATACAATTTGGAAAGAGGATATTTATACATAGGAATATATAAAATATAAAGAAA
This sequence comes from Tupaia tana, assembly GCA_026018925.1. Lineage (NCBI taxonomy): Eukaryota > Metazoa > Chordata > Mammalia > Scandentia > Tupaiidae > Tupaia > Tupaia tana. Next base: position 94,336,198 of record JAKSZU010000006.1, read on the forward strand.
TATTTTATAGAAGTTAAGAGACTATCTCCAGTATCCATAAGTATTTTTCATACTTCTATATCCTTTAACCTTTCAGTTTCTGGCATAGCATGTGGAAAGTCAGTATATATTAAGTGGAGACATAAAATGTCTCCCTTTCATAGTCTGGCATGCTTTCACTCAGCAGTAAATCTTCCATATTCATTTACTTTCTATCAAATGCAAGCGTCTTATTGTTTTTTGTGGCTGAGTAGTATTCTATAGTGTATATGTATCACACTTTTTCAGTCCATTCATCTGTTCATAGACGTCTGGGTTGATTCCATATCTTAGCAATTGTGAATAATGCTGCAATAAAAATTGATGGGCAAGCACTTTTCCAACTTAGCATTCTCCTATTCTTTGGGTTGATACCCAGGAGTGGAATTGCTGGATCATATGGTACTTCTATTTGTAGGTCTTTGACAAACTTCCAAATTGTTCTCCACAGTGGCTGGACCAATTTAGATTTCCACCAAAAGTGTATGAGAGCTCCCCTTCCACCACAGCCATGGTAGCATTTATCATTTTTTTTTTCGTTTAATCTTAGTCATTCTAACTAGAGTTAAGTAGTATTTCATTGTGGTTTTGATCTGCATCTCCCTTATGATAAGGGATGCTGAGCATTTTTTTTCCATATTCTTTTTGGCTTGTCTTATGTCTTCCTTTGAGGGTTTGTTCAGCTCATTTTCCCATCTTTTAATTGGTGAGTTCCCTGGGTATTCTAGTCAGTCCTTTATCTGAGGCATAATTTACAAAAATATTCTCCCATACTTAGGGTGGTTGATTCACACTAATTACTGTGACTTTTGCTGTGCAGAAACTTCTTATTCTGATGTAATCCCACTTGCCTATTTTTGGGATTATTGCCTGTGCTTTGGGATCTTATTTAAGAAGTCTTTGCCTACTCCGATGTCACCTAGTTTCCCCAGTGTTTCCTGTGAGTACTTTTATAGTTTGAGGCATTAGGTTTAGATCTTTGATCCATTTTGAGTTGATTTTTGTTAATAGTGATAGATAGGGGTCCAGATTAATATTTCTGCAGGTGGATACCCACTTTTTCCAGGACCATTTGCTAAAGAGGTTTGTCTTTTCCTACTGGATTGACCGGCACCCTTTGTCAAAATTCAGTTACCCTTTGTCAAAATTCAGTTACTTGTATGTTTGGGGGGTTAACTCGGGGGTTTCTATTGTGTTCCATTGGTCCACATGTCTATTTTTATGCCAATACCATGATGTTTTGATTATCACAGCTTTGTTATATATTTTGGGGCCAGAGAGTGATATGCCTCCTACTCCACTCTTTTTACACAGGATTGCTTTGTCAATATGAGGTCTTTTGATGTTTGATGATTCCAGACAAATCCTATGATTGTCTTTTGTAGATCTATGAAGAATGCCTCTGATAATATGATTGGGATTGCATTAAATATGTAGATTAATTTGGGTAGAATTGCCATTTTGATTGTACTAATTCTTTTTATTTCTTGAGAGGTTTTTGCTATAGGGCATGTGAACTCACCAGAAAGGCAGAGAGAGACAGAGAGACAAAAAGCAAGAAATCACCCCCCAGAGGGGATGGCCCATGCTGCAATCCCTTCTCCTCCATTCTCCTCTTGGGATCTTGGGCAGGCACACACATACGCCTGGTGTGAATTTAAACCTTTGGATCCAGGACTCAAACTGCAGTCCTACATGGGAGTTCAGCGACATAGCCATTACACCAACTGCTGGTCCTTTGATTATATTAACAAATCAGGAATCTGGGATGTTCTTCCATATTTTGTGTCCATTTCAACTCATATTTTTAAGATTTTCATAGTAGTCCTTGTAGAGGTCTTTCACTTCTTTGGTTAGATTTATCCCTAAGTATATTATACTATTTGTGGTTATGGTAAATGGGGTTACTTTCTTCAGTTGTACCTCACTCTGCTCATTTGTAAATATAAACCCTATTGATTTTTGTATGCTGATTTTGTTATCTTGCCACTTTACTATATTCATTTATTACTTCCAGGAGTTTCTTTGTGGATATCTTTGGGTCATCTATGTATATAATCATGTCATCTGCAAATATAAATAATTTCACCTCTTCTTCTCATATTCAAATGCCTTTTATTTTATTCTCTTTTTGGGTTGCATTGACTAGAACTTATAGCACTATATTGAAAATTAGTGGAGGGACAGCGGTTAGCGTAATGGCTATGTCGCTGGACTCCCACGTAGTCGACGGCAGTTCGAGTCCCGGACCCGGCGGCTTAAACTCAGGCCGGGTGCGTGTGCGTGCGTGCCCAAGATCCCGAGAGGAGAATGGAGGAGAAGGGATTGCGGCGTGGCCATCCCCCCTGGGGGGTGATTTCCTGCTTTCTATCTCTCTGTCTCTCTCTGTCTGTCTGGCGAGCGCACGCGCCCTATAGCAAAAACCTCTCAAAAAAAAAAAAAAAAAAAATTAGTGGAGAGGGTGGGCAGCTTTGACTTGAACCAGTTTTTATATGGAAAAGCTGAAAGCTTTTCAGTATGATGTTAGCTATGGGTTTTTCATAGATGACTTTTATTGTGTTGAGAAATGACCCTTCTGTGCCAACTTTTGCTAAAAGTCTTAATCATGAATGTATGTTATACCAAGTGCTTTTTCTTCATCGATTAATATGATCATATTATCTATTATCTATTTTTATCTTTCTTTCTGTTAATGTGGTGTATTACGTTTATAATTTTGCATATCCTGAACCACCCTTGCATCCCTGGAATAAAACCTACCTGATTTTGATGATCTTTTTTATATGTTGTTATATATAACTAGCTAGTGTCTTGTTGAAAATGTTTGCATCTATATTCATCAGAGATATTGGTCTATAGTTTTCCTTTCTTGTCATGCCCTTATCTGTTTTGGTGATGAGGATGACGGAGGTTTTATAAAATGGATTTGGGAGAGTTCCTTCCTTTAGGATCCTTAGAAATAATTTGAGTAGAATGAGGGTTAACTCTTCTTTCAAAATTTTATGGAATTTGTAAGTGAATCCGTAAGGACCTGGGTTTCCCTTTGTTGGAAGGTTTTATATTACTGATTAAATGCTTTTGCTTCCTATGGGTCTATTCAGGCTTTGTATGTCTTCCTTATTCAATACTGGTAGATAATATGTGTCCAGGAATTTTTCCATCTCATCCAGGTTTTCTTGTGTGTTGGCGTATGGTTGCTCATTGTATTCTCTCATGATGTTTTGTATTTCTATTCTGTCTGTTGTAATATTGCTTGTTTCATTGCTAATTCGATTTATTTTTCTTTCTCTCATTTTAATTAGTCTAGCTAATGGTGTGTCAATTTTATTTCAAAGAACACTCTTTTGCTTTATCTATTTTCTGTATAGCTCATTTATTTTCTATTTCCTTTATTTCCGGTCAAATTTTTATTATTTCTTTTCTCCTGGCATCACCATTTTTATCAATATTTCCAGACTTGTCCCCAACATTAAATTAGCCATTTTCTTGTCTTTTCTTGTTCTCTTATTTTTGTAAGTTTACCTTTAGTTTTCCTGATCCATTACTCGCTTCAGAACTTCTTGAAGAGCTAGTCTGGTGTTTGTAAATTCTTTCAGGTTTTGTTTGTCATAGAATGCTTTTATCTTTTCTTCCCATTTGAAGGATAATCTTGACGTGTTTAGTAATCTTGGTTAAAATTGTTTTTCTTTTAACACTTTGAATATATCTTACCATTATTTTCTTGCTTGCATTGTTTCCACCTAGAGGTCCAATGTTAGCCTGATTGAATAACCATTGTAAGTAACTTGATGTTTCTCTTGCCAATTTTAGTATCTTGCATTTATCTGTGATCTTGGTCAATCTGGTTATGATGTGATATGAAGATCTTGAGTTGATTCTATTTGGGGTCCTTTATATTTCTTGGGTCTGGATGTTTGATTACTTCTCTAGGTTTGGGAAATTTTCTGCAAGTGTTTCAAGGATTAGATCTTCTATGCCTTTGTTTGATTCTTCACCATCTGGAATACCTATTGTTAGACTATTTGGATGTTTCATAGTGTCTATTATTTTTGTCCTCATTTTAAAAATTTTATAAAAATTGTTTTAGTGGTTTAACTAAATCAAAGTTTTGTCTTCCAGCTCAGAGATTCTGCCTTCTGCATGGTTCACTCTACTATTAATACTTTTGAGGGAGGTATTGATTTCCTGTATTACTATCTTCACCTCTAGGAATTCTGATTTTTTTTTGTTTGCTTGTTTGTTTTATGTGTTTATCTCCTCTTTAAAATCCTGGAAAGTCTTCCTCATCTCTGTCATGATAAATATTCTAGACTCTATTTCTGATATTCCTGCAAATTCCTTTATGCTGTCCATGGTTGAATAATAATTTCTCTGATCCCTTGAGCAAAAGATATTTCTTTGTTTTCCCATTCTTTTTTGCGCTTCTGTACTGGTTTCTAGTCATCTGATGGATTATAGAGTACTTCTTGCTTTTCTGTTGTTGATTCTGTAGTGTCAGGGGGAAGAGCTCTACTTTTTCAGATGTGTTCTTGTAGAGGGCCCTGTTTTCCAGTCAGAGAGTGCACACATAGCCACCTTTAGGTGTTGATTCCCTTCTCAGTATCTTAGGACCAGGTGTACCTGTAGTTAACTGGGAGATTTTCAAATGGAAGAGGAAAAGCACTGTGTGGTTTAGAAAACAATAAAGTCTGAAAATATTCCTGGATGGGCAGAAGACAACTAGAGGTTGCCTCTGTTGCCCTCATTTGTTGCGGTTCTTCCTTGGTCCACAGCAGTGCTGGCTCTGGGAATAATATGGTGGATGATGTACCTGGGATTAGTTGAGAGGCAGGAAGGAGCCTGAAACAGTCTCCTGCCTCAGTTGCCCTCATTTGCTGGTGCTCCTTCCTGGTCCACAGCAGCACAGGCTCCAGGGATAATGGCCAAGGCTGTTCATTTTTGAGATGTCTTTATAAAAGTAGTATGGGACAGAAGTTCTTATAAAAATAGTACGGTACAAAATATGCAGTTAAATTGTGCAGAACTGTCTCCCAACAAGAATGAGAATAACACAATTAACTTCAAAATAGTAATGAAGGCGTGGTAGCGCCCGCCCTATGGCAAAAACCTATGGAGGCTGAAGGATTGCGGCATGGAGTCCATCTCTCTCTCTCTCTGTCTCTCTCAATGCGCACGACTTTTGGGAACCAGCAGTTAGCGTAATGGCTATGTCGCTGGACTCCCACGTAGTCGACCACGGTTCACGTACCGGACCCGGTGGCTTAAAACTCACGCCGGGCACCTGTGCGTGCGTGCCCAAGATCCCGAGAGGAGAATGGAGGAGAAGGGATTGCGGCATGACCATCCCCCCTGGGGGGTGATTTCTCGCTTTCTGTCTCTATGTCTCTCTCTGTCTGTCTGGCAAGCACATGCGCCCTATAGTGAAAATCTCTCCAAAAAAAAAAAAAAAATAGTAATGATAGCTAGGGTTAAAAGAGTAAATGTGTTATAAAAAAAATCTTTTAAAGAGTGTAAAAATATAGTATTAAATTAATTTGGAAAACAAAAAAAAAAAAAAGACTTAACAACTTGAAGTGCTCTATTCCCAGAAAGCAGAGTGTAGTTATTGCCAAAAACAAATAGAATAAGTAGATTAAGAAACAAAGGGACCAGCAGATGGCATAATGATTTTATCACTGGATTCCTATGTAGTTGACCTTGCTTCGAGTCTTGGACTTAAAATTCACACCAGGTGAGTCTGTGCAGAGAGGAAAATGGAAGAGAAGTAATTGTGGTGTGGCCATCTCCTCAGGGGGTGATTTCTCGCTTTCTGTCTCTCTGGCGAGTGCACATGCCCTACAGTAAAATCTGTCTCAAAAAAGAAAAAAAAAAAAAAAAAAGAAAATAAAAGAGAAAAGAAAAGAAAAGAAAAGAAAAGAAAAGAAAAGAAAAGAAAAGAAAAGAAAACTTTGATGAGCTACAGAAGCAATAAGTGTTAGAGAACATGATTCCAGAGACAAAAGAGAGATAGTTAACCATATGACTTCCTCAGAAATTTGGCCAAATGCCAAATATGCCCATTCCAAACCTAAGCCTTAAGAGATGTTGAAGATTTATCTCTTCTGGAAATTTCTGATACTGATCAACATAAGCACATCTTTGAAATAGCCAAAACTCTCTGAGCCTGAGAATGAGATATTTGGAGCATGTCAAATCAATCTAGCCAATTCTGCAGTCAAGTCACAGGCCCAAAATCATAAAGAAATCCTGATCAAGATGTGTCACTGAGAGTTTTGTGGATTTCATTATGTAGCATCAGTATGACCTTAGATGACTAACAAAGAAATTGATATATAGATAAAAGTCATTTATAATAAAACCTTGAATCTATATCAGTGGTATTAGGGGGAGGTGTTGAATAGTGAGCAAGTTGTAATATAAGTCCAGAATCATAGTGATTCATATCATGTACTGATAAAATAATTGACAAATTTATGTGTGAATCTACAATAACCTAACAGGAAAAAAATACAGTTCATGATCTTGTGCAATTGAATGAGAGAGTTTAGAGAAAGAATGCTGTAAAGATGAGTTGTCTTCTGCTTTTAAGCACTACGTAAACCCATATGCAGACACTTGAAAATAATATACAAAAAATATTTAAAATTAAAAAGATAACTTATTAATCAAACAGATTATAGAGGTAAAAGCACAATATTAAGTCAAATATCTGTACGCTAGCAATAACTTTAATAAAGATAAAATTTTAAAATGTTTTATGTACAGTAATGACAGAGATGTCAAATAAACCATCAAAAAACAAAATTTCAACAAATTGAATTTCAAAGATCTAATTGACTTTTATTAGCAGTTCATGAACCAAACAGCAGTTGATCCACAAAATAGAAAGGAACTCTGCAGGGTGTGTCCGAACGATCAGCTTTTATAAGAAACCTATAGCGGGAACAAAAAGTACAGAAAACAGTAGGTTATTATCAGGCTATTTTTCTTGCACGAGTTTAAACAGAGGAGACATTCTCATTATTCTGACTCAGGTGGACTGAACCACTTTCCATTAGTTATAGTGAGTCTCTTTCTTTCAAAAAAAACTGACCTGTTTTTTAATTGGGCTATCCTCTGTTTCCTGACTTCTCTGAAGGTGAGATCTTATAAATAAACAACTTTAGTATTGGTTTGTTTGCATGGAACTTTACCATGAATGCCTCCATCTGGGGCCTGCTTCTTTTTATTAACCACGAGGAAAGGACTCTATTAAAGGTATGTAAAAAGATCTTTACTGAAAACTAAAATTCATGTTGAAATGAAAGAAGATACAAATATTTTGTAGGATACTACAAAAAATATCAATTATCCCCAAAATTCATCTATAAAATAAGCATTATATTTATTGTCTAAATTGTAGTTAGTCTGGGGGTGTTTTTGGAGGATGGAAAAGGACAACATAAGTTCTAAAATATATACCAAATTTCAAAGGCTAATATATTTAGCCTTTTGAAAATTCCAGTAGAAATGAATAACAATGAAAAGAGTAAAAATTTTATATAAATAAATTTTGAATGTACAAACAGTAATAGTAATACATTGCATATTTTAAAATATTTGTATAATTAACATGAATAACTGAGAATATGTAAGCTCAGAGAGAAATGGGATCTGTGAATAGTGCTAAATCTCTTTAAGAAATTAAATCCATTTCTAAAACTTTCTCACAAAGAAAACCCCAGGCTCAATAATTTAGAAGGTGAATTCTTCTAAGCATGTAAGTTAGAAATACCACAAGTTTTACATAAAGTCTTCCAGAGAATAGAGAAAGAGAATGTATTTTCCAAGTCTTCATATGAGCCCTTGGATCCTTGATAATCACAAGAACTTTAAAAGATGACAATAAAATTTAGAAATATAAATTTAGAAATCCTAAAGCATGATAATTATTCAAACCAGAGAAATATAAAAAAACATATGATTATATTATATCGTGGCTAAGTGACATTCATTCCAAGAATTCAAAGATGATTTTAAAAATTAATAAAATTAAACATATCTCAAAAAAAACAAAGAAAAATTATAGTCATACTAATAGTTAAATAAAGTAAAAAATAAATTTCAGCAAGAATCATTATAAAAAAATAACTATAGTCGGGACAAGAAGAGACAGCTTTGATATTATAAATAACACCTACCAAAAACTTATACAAATAACCTACATAATGAAAAATTACTCAGAATTTTTCCTCTGAGATACAGAATAAAAATACCTACTTTCAAAATTTCTGCTTATTGGGGACCAGCAGGTGGCATGGTGGTAAAGGAGCTGCACTCCCACATGACTGACCTTGCTTTAAGTGCAGAGACCTGCTGGCTTGCTTCCTCGCTTCCTCATTTTCCCTCTGTTTTTTTTTTTTTTTTTTTTTTTTTTTCCTCTCTCTCTCTGTCTCTCTCAGGTGAGCACACATATAGTGCATGCCCTATAGCAAATTAAAAAAATAGTAATAATAATAAATAAATAAACAAAATTTTAAAATATTATTATTCTGAAGGTCCAGGTCAATGAAATAAAAATATGAAAAATAATTAATCAGTACAAAATACAAAAGAAAGGAAAAATAACTTCTGTCATGTGCTAATAAATTTTTTGTATGCAAATAATGAATGAAAAATAAAGGTGGATAAATGACAATAAATTGTGGGTCATACATATCATTTAATACAGAAATAACAGAAAATATCGATATATGACTACCTATATGACTATCTGGGAAATTATGCTGAATGAAATAAAACATCTCAAAATGTTATAGTTTCTTAGGATAACATTTTGATTAGGCAAAATTTTCAGGAGACGATATTGGCGGTTGCAGGCAAGGAGAGCGTTGCCTTGTTGGCACAGTGGACGTGTGTATAAACCATCAACAGAAGGGATTCTTGTGGTGATGTCGCTGTCGGCACCTTGACTGGAGTCCTAGATAGACGAGCCTGCATGTGTGATGAAATTGTAAAAAACTGAACATGCATGCAAAGACACACGCAAATGACTTCATATAAAATAGAGGAATTCTGAAAAAGACCTGTGGTCTTAGTAATGTGAATATCATGGTAGCAAGCTACTATAGTTTTATAGTATGATGCTTGGGGAAACAGTGAAGTGTACACAAAACTCTCTCTGTATTATTTCTTTTAACTTTATGTGAATTTTACATTTGCTACAATAATATCAAATAATATGATATGAACAATTGTATAATAATTGTTCGTGATCCTGTACAAATTAAAAGTCGAGAATTGCTTCCTCACATTCTTTTTTTTTTTTTTTTTTGGAGAGGTTTTTGCTATAGGACGTGTGCACTCACCAGACAGACAGAGAGAGACAGAGAAATAGAAAGCAAGAAATCACCCTCCAGCGGGGATGGCCACGCCACAATCCCTTCTCCTCCATTCTCCTCTCAGGATCTTGGGCACACACGCACACGCTCCCAGCGTGAGTTTAAGCCACCGGGTCCGGGACTCGAACCACAATCGACTATGTGGGAGTCCAGCAACATAGCCGTTCGCTAACTGCTGGTCCCAGCTTCCTCACATTCTGTAGAAATTATATAATGTAGAAAAAGCTTGCATGCTCTAATACAGTTATTTTATTTAAAGACTCACATTATTGACATCACATTATTCTATCTGCTTTTTTTATTCAGTGATCACCATTCCACCTTTTATGCCTGTGATGCTCATTTTTTTCTATTTTAATTTTTTAATTTACGTATTATCACTGTTGATCTTTACAGTGAACAGCATGTTTTTTCCCAGCATGAATTCAGTGCATATCAGTCAAGTCAAAGACAGGACTATATACATTATCATCAGCCCAGAACTTTTCATGTCTGTGTCTATTAAATGTGTTTCTTTTTTCTCTGATCCCCTCCCTCCCACCCTCTATTATCAACCCACTACTACCCACCCCTCTTATACTGTCCGTGGTATCTACAGTTGCCCTCCCTGCCATCATACCTTCCAATGTTTAGTTTCTGCTATAGAAAGCAGACATTTGGTATATATTCAACATAGACATACAATGCCTGTCTTTTGTAGCTTGTTTTTTTTTTTTTTTTTTTTTTTTTTGGCCATTAAATCTCCATATCCATCTACTTTATCGAATGTCAGGGTCTCGATCTCGGTTTTTTGTTTCTTTGTTTTTGTTTTTGAGTTGTATTTTTAGAGTACATGTGCTACAGTTTTTCAATCCACTTCTCTGTTCTTAGACATTTCTGCTGACTCCATATCCTAGCAATTGTAAATAATGCTGCAATAACCGTGGATGTGCGAGTGTTTATTTGACTGAGCATGTTTACATCCTCGGGGTAGAGACCTAAGAGTGGAATATACAAGATATATATTTGTAGGTGTCTGAGGAACCTCCCTGTTGTTCTCTGTCATAGTTGTACTAACTTACTCTGCCTCACCAGAGCCTTGACAGCACTTATTACTCTTTATTTTTTTACGCTAGCCGTTCTTACTGGAGTTAAGTGGTATCTCACTGTGTTCGATGTTCATTTCCCTTATGATAAGAGATGCTGAGCATTTGTTCATATGCTGTTTGGCTGTTCATATGTCTTCCTTGAAGAGTTGTCTATTCAGCTAATTTGCCCATCTTTTAATTGGATTGATTATGTCTGTGAAGATAAGTTGCTTGTGTTCCCCATATACTGTAGTTATTAATCACTTATCTGAGGCATAGTTTGCAAAAATATTCTCCCACTCTAAGGGTTTTAATTATAATTTTAATTGATATATAATATTTTTCCATAATAATGGGGTAGGTGTGATTTTTCAATACATTAATACAATGTATAATGATCAAATCAGGGTATTAGATGTATCTACCCTCTCAATCATTCATCCTTATTTTGTGCTATGAGCATTAAAAATTCTTCTATGTATTTTGAAGTATTCAAAAATTATCAATAACTATAGTTACTCAACTATACCATAAAACGCTAGTGCTCATCCCATTTGTCTACTTGTACTTTTGTATCTCTTAACCAAATTCTGCCTCTCCACCCTCTCCAACTCTCCTCCCCTCTCCAGTTTCTAGTATGTACCATTTCTCCACTTCTGTGCAGTCAGATGTTCAGCTCTGACTAATGAATATTTGTATATGGTATATGTCTTTGAGTGTGTGGCTTATTTCCTTTAGCTTTATTTCTTTCAGGTTCATCCAGGTTGCCTCAAATAACAGAGTTTAATTTTTTTTTTATCGCTGACTAATAGCCCATGTGTATACATTTTCTTTTAAAAACTCATCAATTATTGACATTTAGGTTAATTTTATATATTAGTGTGAGTAGAGCTGCAATTAACATGGGAGTACGCCTGCAAACTGATTTCCTCTATTTGGGGATATACCCTGTAGTGCAAGTCTAGACTCTGTGACGAAATAGGTAGCATACCGACTGTGGAACTGGAAGCCTTATGCTGAAAATGGTTTGGATTCCTGACCTGGTTGGCCTGAAATATGTTGGGCGTCTGTACATTTTCTAAGATCCTGAGGAACAGACGACAGGAGGAGGATCCGAGTGTGAGCAGGGACTGTGAAGTGTGCTTCTCTCTTTCTCTCTAGCACACATATACTCTGTCATGAACAACAACTACAACAACAATCCAGTAGTGGGATTACAGGATCATAAAGTAGTCCTATTTTCAGTTTTTTGGAGGAATTGCTGCATTGTTTTCCATAATAGCTGTACCTAATTTACATTTCCACCAAAAGTATGCAGGAGTTCCTCTTTCTCTATAAACTCACTAGCACTTGTTATTCTTTGTTTCTCTTTTCATAATAACCATGCTAACTGGGATGAGATGATACCTCCTTGCGGTTTTGATTTGCATTTCTCTAATGATTAGTGATGTTGAATTTCTTCATGAAGTCATTGGCCATTGGCTTATACATTCTAGTGAATTCTTTCAACCATGACACATATCATGTTTTAATCCCCTAATAATACATATTAATAGATACTAATTTCAATTACTAATTTAATTTTCAAATATGCTAACCTCCTCTAGCAATGCATTCTCTGTGTTTAACTTATAATAGATTTTTATTAAATGATCCATCACTCTGTTGTCAATTTCTAAAAGTCCTTTATTCCTTGTAATTTCTAGCGTACTTCAAATTAATAAAGTTAAATGACTTGGCTGGAATTGCTCACAGATTGGAGGGAAAATCACTTAAATCTCTGGTACTACCATGAAATCATGATTATTAAACTTAACTGTACACTAAAGTGAATTCAGCAAATCTATTCGACTTCTCTAATCAGCTATCTCTGTTTTTCTCCAAGGATGTAGCAAATCTTCTTTTCCTCAGATTCTTTAACCTGAGACCTCTCATTTACTATCACTAATTGACTTCACTTCCATGAGAACAGAAAAAATGTTAAATAGAAACTACCTCATACTTCTAAAACATCTACAAATTAAACTGCATTTGAAATTCTACTGTCTTCTTACTCACCGGCTGTAATTGGGACAGTTGTTCCTTTTCTCAAAGGCAAATGTACACACCTAAGCTTTGCTTTATTTTAATTAATCACTCACTACTACCAGTATTCCCACTACTCTTCTCCCTAAGGTGTCTCAGTCCCTTTTGTGGTTTTTAATTCCTCTTTATCTGCTTAATATGTTACAGCTCTTCAGGGCTTGATCTGGTGTGGTTTTCTTTCCAATCCATAATCTTTCTTAAAATGTTCTAAATTACCAACCATTTGCCGAAGACTTTCAAATGTAAATCATCAACCAAGCCTTGGCTAACTGCCCATATGCCTCAGTATATCCGAAAGTGATAATCAGTGTTCCAAGTCTGGGTTCCCATTTTAGTGGATATCACATCAACCACCTGTTCAGGAGAGTTTTCTTTATTTTTGCTTTGTTTTTCTTTTATGTTTTTGTTTTTTATTATTAATTTTTAAAGAGTTATTTATATAATTTTATTTATTCATTCATTCATTTTAATTTGATCAGAGAGAGACAGAGAGAGGGAAAGTGAGAAAGCAAGCCACCAGGTCTAGGACTTGAACCATGGTTGGCCATGTGGGAATGTCCAGTTCCTTAACCACCACACCACCTGCTAGTCCCCTTGTTTTTTTTATTACTATTATTATATTTTTATTATATTTAATCACATATATATTTACAATGTATTACATTTCTTTATCCAGCACAATTACCATGCATATCAATCAAGACAAAGAATTACTATTCACATCATCATCAAATACCTTTTCATCATTTTTTCAAATTATTATTATTATTTATTCTCATTTTTTAAGCATTCAACCACTATATATCATTTGGCTCATAAAGAGAATTTATCCAACATGAAATACTTCTCAGACCAATCCAGTTGAGAATACTATACACATTGTCATCAACAGGTAATAAACCATTTCTGTGTCCCACTAATGTCATGCTTCTCCATTTGTTCTCTTGCTATCCTACTCCATACTCTTCCCTTCTTCCCTCCACCTCATTCCACACTGTCTTCAGCATCCATAACTATTTTCACTGCTTTTATGCCTCCTATATTTAGATCTCTACCATAAAGTGCAGATAGTCAGTATTTTAAGAGGATACATACAGTATTTGTCTTTCATATCCTGGCTTCCTTCAGCAACAGATCTTCCATATTTGACCACTTTCTATCAAATGCCAGGGTCTTCTTGTTTTTCTATGGTTGAATAGTATTCCTTAGAGTATATTTGCCACACTTTTTCCATCCATTCATCTGTTCCTGGACATTTAGGTTGGTTCCGTGTCCTAGAGACAGTGAATAATGCTGCAATAAGCATTGATATGCAAGCACTTTTGCGACTGAGCATTCTCTTGGACTTTGGGTAGATATCCAAAAGTGGGATTGCTGGATCAAATGGGAGTTCTATTCGTAGATATTTGAGGACCCTCCATATTGTTTTCCACAGTGTGGCTGAACCAGTTTACATTCCCTCCAACAGTGTAGGAGAGTTCTCCTTTCATCACACTCCTGCCAACTCTTATCACTTTTTATATTTTTAATCTTCACCCTTCTGATAGGGGTTATGTGGTATCTCATTGTGTTTTTATTATTATTTTTTTTTATTACATTTTCTTTTATACATTAAATCACATTATTATTTGTCTTACGAAGTGGGTATTTCAACAGGTGAACATTTCTCCCTAGTATAGTTGATAAAACCACAAAATATCTTCAACAGATAATACCACACATCTTTGTGCCATTGTGTTTTTTGTTTGTGTGTTTTTGAGAAGTTTTTTCTATAGAGTGTGTGCACTCACCAGAAAGACAGAGAGAGACAGAGAGACAGAAATTGAGAAATCACCCCCTAGGGAGGATGGCCATGCCACAATCCCTTCTCCTCCATTCTCCTCTCGAGATCTTTAGGCACCTGTGCACACGTACCTGGTGTGAGTTTAAGCCACTGGGCCTGGGACACAAACCATAGTCTGTTACATGGGAGTCCAGTGATGTAGCCATTACACCATCTGCTGGTCCCTCTCATTGTTGTTTTAATCTGCATCTCCCTTATGATGAGGGGTCTTGAGCATTTCCTACTATGCTTTTTGATTGTGCATATGTCATTCTTAGAGATGTATTCATTCAACTCATTTTCCCATCTTTAATTGGGTTAGACTTTTTTTTTTTTTTTTCCTGGATAAGCAGCTTGTGTTCCCTAGGTATTCTGGTTATAAGTCCCTTGTCTGAGGTATATTTTACAAAAATATTATCCCATTCTGAAGGTTGTAGATTCATGCTAATTACTGTGTCTTTTGCTGTGCAGAAACTTCTTAATCTGATGTAGTTCCACTTGTCTATTTTAGGGATTATAACCCATGCTTTGAGAATCGTATTTAAGAAGTCATTGTCCATCTGATGTCTCCCAGAGTTTCCCCAGTATTTTCCACCTGTAGTTTTATAGTTTGAGGTATTAGGTTCAGATCTTTGATCCATTTTGAGTTGATTTTTGTTAATGGTGAAAGAAGGGGATTCAATTTCATCTTTCTGCAAGTGATTACCCAATTTTTCGAACATCATTTGCTAAAAAGGTTTTCCTTTTCCCAATGTATTGACTGGTATCCTTTGTCAAAAACCAGTTGGCTGTAAACTTTGGGGTTTATTTCTGGGGTCTCTATTCTATTCCATTGGCCCATCTGTCTGATTTTGTGCCAATACCATGCTGTTTTGATTATCACTGCTTTATAGTATATTTTTGGATCAGGGAGTGATATGCTTCCCACTCCACTCTTCTTGCGCAGGATTGCTTTGGAATACAAGGACTTTTATGATTCCAGGGAAATGCTATGATTGTCTTTTTTTAGATCTGTGAAGAATATTTCTGGTATTTTGATAGGAAATTGTGTTAAACATATATATTAATTTGTGTAGAATTGCTATTTTGATTATGTTAATTTTTCCAATCTAGGAACATGAGATGTCCTTCCACTTTTTTATGTCCTTTTCAATATCTTTTTTAAGATTTTCATAGTTTTCTATGCAAAGATCTTTGATTTTCTTAGATAGGTTTATCCCTAGGTATCTTATACATTTTGTTGCTATGGTAAAAGAGATTCCTTTCTTCAGCTCTACTTTGTTCAAAGTGTTATTTGTATACAGAAATGCTACAGATTTCTTTATGTTGATTTTGTATGCTGACACTTCACTGTATTCATTTAATACTTTAAAAAGTGTTTTGATGAAAAACTTTGGGTCTTCTATTTATACCATCATGTCACTGCAAATAAAGATATTTTCAACTTTTCTTTGTCTTTTTGAATGTATTTTTATTATTCTCTTTTCTGATTCTATTGGCTAAGACTTCCAACACTACATTAAAAAGCAGTGGATAAGGAATCAAGGATGGCAAAACAAAAAACAAAGTATACAAGACATAAGAATTGGAAAATTATTTGCTGAAAACATGTATGTTGATGTGCTTGATTGAGCCAATACACAGTGTATTTTGGATGGAAAATTCATTTGTATGCTGTAGTGATGTATAGTGAATTAATGTAAAAAATAAATAAATTTAAAGAGAAAAAAAAAGCAGTGGAGAAAGTGGGCAGCCTTGTCTACCACAGTTTTATTTTTTTATTTTATTTTATTTAGTATTATCATAATCTTGTTTATACTAAATTGAATCACATATAACTTTACAGTGTATTACATTTCTTTTTCCAGAAGGAATACTATGCATATCAATCAATACAAAGACATTAAACTTCTCATCATCAAATAGTTTTTCATTATTTTTCCACATTATTATTATTATTCCAATTATGTTTTTAAACATTTAATCACTATTTATCATTTTGCTTGTAAAAATACTTTACTCAATATGAAATACTTCTCAGACCAGTCCAGCTGAGAATACTATACACATCATCATCAACAGGTAATAAACGATTTTTGTGTCCCACTAATATCATGCCTCTCTATTTGTTCTCTTGCTATCCTTCTCCATACTGTTCTCTTCTCCCACCCCATTTTATGCTGTCTTCATCATCACTAACTATTTTCACTGCTTTTATGCCCTCCAATATTTCTCTCTCTACCATAAAATGCAAATAGTCAGTATATATTAAGTGGATACAGACAATATCTTTCATTCATATCCTGGCTTACTTCACTCAACAATAGATCTTCCATATCTGACCACTTTCTATCAAATGCCAGGGTCTTCTTGTTTTTTATGGCTGAGTAGTATTCCATAGAGTATATGTGCCACACTTTTTCAATCTATTCATCTGTCTGTGGACATTTGGGTTGGTTCCACGTCTTAGTGATCATGAATAATGTTGCAATAAACATTGATGTGCAAGCACTTTTCTGACTGAGTATTCTCCTGTTCTTTGGGTAGATATCCAGAAGTGGGATTGCTGGATCAAATTGAAGTTCTATTTGTAAATCTTTAAGGAGGCTCTGTATTGTTCTTCACAGTGGCTGAGAGCCAGTTTATAGTCCAATCAACAATGTAGGAGAGTTCCTTTTCACCACATCCCCACCAACACTTATCTCTTTTTATATTTTTAATCTTTGTCTTTCTGACATGGGTTAGGTGGTATCTCATTGTGCTTTTAATCTGCATCTCCCTTAGGAAGAAGAATGTTGAGCATTTCCTCATATGCTTTTTGTATGTCTTCCTCAGAGAGATTTTTGTTCAGCTCATTTTCCCATATTTTAATTGGGCTAATCTTTATTTTTTCCACATAAGGCACTTGAGTTCCCTGTTTATTCTGGTTATCCATCCCTTGTCTGAAGCATATTTTATAAGAATATTATCCCATTCTGAGGGTTGTCAATTCACACTTGTTACTGTGTCCTTTACTGTGCAGAAACTCTTTAGTCTAATATAATCCCACTTGTCTATTTTAGAGATTATTGCCTGTGCTTTGGGTGTCTTGTTTAAGAAATCTTTGCCTACTCAAATGTCTCCCAGAGTTTCCCCAGTATTCCATCAGTAGTTTTATAGTTCGAGGTCTTAGGTTTAGATATTTGATCCATCTTGAGTTGATTTTTGTTAATGGTGAAAGATGGGGGTTCAGTTTCATCTTTCTGCAGATGGATACTCAGTTTTTCCAGCACCATTTACTGAAGAGGTTTTCCTTTTCCCAATGGATGGACTGGTATCTTTTGTCAAAAATTTGTTGGTTGTAAGCTTTGAGGTTTACTTCTGGAGTCCCTATTCTATTCCATTGGTCCACCTGTCTGATTTTGTTCCAATACCATGCTGTTTTGAAGATCACAGCTTTATAGTATATCTTGGGATCAGGGAATAATATGCCTCCCTCTCCATTCTTCTTGCACAGGCTTGCTGTGGCAATATGAGGCCTTTTATGGTTCCAGACAAATTCTGTGATTGTCTTTTCTAGATCTGTGAAGAATATTTCTGATATGTTGATTGAGATTGCATTAAATGTATTATTTTGGGTACAATTGCCATTTTGATTATGTTAATTCTTCCAATCCAGGAATATGGGATGTTCTTGCACTTTTTTATGTCCTGATAATTTTTTAAAATGATTTTCACAGTTTACTTGTAAAGGTCTTTGGCTTCTTTATTTAGGTTTATAACTAGGTATCTTATACATCTTGTGGCTATGGTAAAAAGGGATTCCTTTCTTCAGCTCTACTTTGTTCAACTCATTGTTCACATATAGTAATGCTATAGATTTTTGGTTGTTGATTTTGCATCCTGCCACTTTACTATATTCACTTATTACTTCAAGAAGATTTTTATGAAAATCTTTGAGTCTTCTAAGTATATCATCATGTCATCTGTGAATAAAGCTATTTTCAACTCTTCTTTGCCTATTTGAATGCCTTTTTATTGTTCTCTTTTCTGATTCCATTAGCTAAGACTTCCAGCACTATATTAAAAAGTAGTGGAGAAAATGGACAGCCTTGCCTAGTACCAGTTTTTTAGTGGAAAATCTTTTAGTTTTTCCCCATTCAGTATAATGTTAGCTGTAGGCTTTTCATGGATGGCTTTTATTATGTTAAGAAATCACCCTTCTATACCAATTTTAATGAGGCTCTTAATCATGAAAGGTGTTGTATTTTATGAAATGCTTTCTCTACATCAATTGAAAGGATCATATGGCTTTTATCTTTCTTTCTTTCAATATGATGTATTACATTTATAGTCTTGTGCAAGTTGAACCACCCTTGCATCCCTGGAGTAAAGTCTACCTGATAGTGATAAATAATCTTTGTAATATGTTGTTGAATACGATTTGTGAGTTTTTTGTTGAGAATCTTTCCATCTATATTCATCAACAATATTGATCTGTAGTTTTCCTTTTTTGTCATATCTTTATCTGTTTTGGAAATGAGGATGATGGAGGCTTCATAAAATGAATTTGGAAGGTTTCCTTCCTTTTGAATCTTTAAAAATAATTTGAGTAGCATAGGGATTAACTCTTCCCTAAAAGTTTTGTAGAATTCAGAAGTGAAGCCTCTGAACCTGGGCTTTTCTTTGTCAGGAGGTTATTTATTACTGATTCGATCTTCTAGCTTGTTATGGGTGTATTCAGGTTTTCTGTCCTCCTAATTCAATCTTTGTAGATTGTATGCAGCCAGGAATTTGTCCATCTCCTCCAAGTTAGTGGCTCATAGTATCCTCTGTATTTCTATTATGTCTGTTGTAATGTTGCCTGTTTCATCAAATATTTGATTTATCTGTTTTCCTTCTTTCTTCTTCATCAGTCTAGCCAATGGCGTGCTGATCTTGTTAAACTTTTCAAAAAACCAGCTTTTTCTTTCATTTATTTTCTGTATGGTTTATTTTCTATTTCATTTATTTCTGCTTGAAACTTTATTTTTTTTTCAACCAGCATTTTGTTGTTGTTTTTTCTAATCCCCTGAGGCATGATGTTAGATTATCTATATGCCACTTTTCGATCTTTTACTTATGTGCACTAATTGCTATGAATTTCTCTCTTATGACTGCTTTTACCATGTCCCATAGATTATGGAAACTTGTGTACTAATTATCATCTGTTTCCATAAATTTTTTGATTTCAGACTTAATTTCTTCTGTAGTTAAGAAATCATTCAGAAGTAAGTTGTTTAGTTTCCATGTGTTTGTGTATTTTCAAGAGTGTTTCTTGAAAGTAATATTGAGTTTAATTTCATCATGGTCATAGAAGATGTTGGAATAAGTCTCTATGCCTTCAAATCTGTAAAGGCTTGATTTGTGTCATATCATATGGTCAATATTTGAAAAGGATCCATGCTGGGGTGAGAAAAATGTATATTTTATGGCCTTAGGGTGGAAATTTCTATAAATGTCTGTCAATCTCATTCGATTTATAGTATCATTCAGGTCCTGTATTTCTCTGTTTATTTTTTGCCTAGATCTTTCTAAAGGAGATAATGGGGTCCTGAGATCTCCAATAATTATATTGTTGCACCCTATCTCTCCTTTTACCTCCAGCAGTCTTTTCTTCATGTATTTAGGTGCTCTTGAGTTGGGTGCATAAATATTTACATGCATTATGTCTTCTTGATAAATCAGCCCATTTCATATTAAATAATACCCTTCTTTGTCTCTTCCTACAGTCTTTTTCTTGATGCCTACTTTGCCTGAAATCATTATCACAACTCCAGCCCTTCTTTGATTTCCATTTGCATGAAATATTCTTTTCCACTCCTTAACTTTTAGTCTAATTATGTCTTTATCCACAAGTTGTGTTACTTGTAGGCAATAGATAGAGAGTTTCTGATTTTGTTGTTGTTGTTGTTGTTGTTGTTTTGTTTTGTTTTAATACATTCAGCTAGTCTGTGTCTCTTAATTGGAGAATCTAATCCATTAACATTCAATGTCATTATTGATATTTCTGGACCTATTCCTATCATTAAATGATCACTTTTTTTGGTTACATTTTTTATTTTCTTATAACTGTCCATCTGACATTTTTAGTTTTCCTAGTATAGCACTCCTATAGACACTTTCCTAGTATAGAAACTTGAAAAATTGGTCTGGAGTTGGTAAATTCTTTCAGGTTTTGATTTTCCAAGAATGTTTTCGTTTTATTTTTTTCCTCATATGAAGGATAATCTTGCCAGGGACAGTATTCTTGATTGGAATGGTTTTTCAGTGAACAGTTTGAATGTATTTCACCATTCTTTCCTGGCCTACATTGTTTCCAATGAGAGGTATGATGTTATCCTGATGAGATAGCCTGTATAAATAACATCACATTTTCCTCTTGTCAATTTTGGTATCTTTTCTTTGTCTGTGGTTTTGACCAATCTGGCTATGATATGCCTTGGAGAGGACCTTCTAGGTTTGATATTCTTTTTGTGGTCTTATATGTACTTCTTGAGTCTGGAGATTTGAATGCCTCTCTATGTCTGGAAAGTTTTCTTACAGGATATCATGAAATAAATTACCAATGCCCTTATTATTTTCTTCCTCTTCTGAGATATCAGCTATCTGGATGTTGGGGCACTTGATGTTATCTAGTATATATCATATATTATCCTCATTTTTAGTCTTTCTGGTACTTTTTTCTAGGTCAGAAGTTTTGTCTTTTACATTTGAGATTCAATCTTCTGTGTGATCTAATCTATTTTTAATACTTTCAAGGAAGGTTTTAATTTCCTGTATCACATTCTTCATCCTTAACAATTCCACTTGATTCTTTTTTATGGTGTCTATTTCTTCTTTCAAATCGTGAAAGGAACTTCCTCATTTCCTGGAGCTCATTGTCTCTTTTTCCTTGTACCTCATTCAGTTTGATCACTACAAATATTCCGAATAGCTTATTCAACATTTCTATGACTTCCATTATGTTGTCTGTGGGTGATGCAGAATTGATGTTTTCTCTTGAAAGAGAGATGATTTGTTGATTTCTCACATTTTTGGTGTATCTGCGATTGTTCCTAGTCATCTAGTGATCTGTACATCCCTTCTTAAATTATTCAAGGTAGTTCTGAGCATTCAAAAATGTGCAGGAGTAGGAAATTGGCAATCTCTCTTCTGCTCTGCCTCCCTCTTGCTCACCAGCACCGTGCACTGTTGTCACTGGTCCTGGGTGACCCAAAGTCCTCCCTATTTCTAAAGAACAGGTGCACCTGAAACTGAGCTGTTGCGTGTCACCTCAGAAGCAAAGAAAAAGCATGACGAGCAATGCAACAAAGTCCTGAGAGTTCAAAGTCAAGTCGGGGAGGGGATGAGCAACAGAGTCAGCCTAGGCCACGTAGTCACAAGCTGCCTGGCATCAGGGAAGGCCTTGACTTGAACCAGTATCCAGATGGGGCAGGGAGGGGCGCAAGTTTGTCTTAAAGTCCCAAGACACAAACATGAAGTCAAAGGAGAGTGGGGGAAGGGATAAGCCACGAGTTCTAGCCATTAGGCTCTGTAGTCACAGGCAGCCTCAGGAAAATTTTCCATACTCATCATTATCAATTTAAATGAAATCAATCTCTTTGATGTATTTAAGTTACCAATGCCTTAACAAGGTCTAATGATCCCAATACACACACACACACACAAACAGGATTGTCAGAAAGACATGACATATTTTTACACAGAAAATCATAGAAAAATATGTCATGACTTTTTCAACTACCAATGTATGCAAAGTGTTATTTCTTATCTTTTGCAAAAATAACCTCTTTTAAGTCACTGTTATATCTTACTTGGACTTTTCAAAATGCCATAACACATTTACTTAATTTCATTATTCTTTTATTCTCAGCTCTTCATTTTCCACTGTATGGCGAGAGTAATCTTTTAAAAATATATCAAATATAATATCTCCTTTGAGGTTGCCTTTCCTAGACTAAAATTAGTTATGCTAATCACAGCTTATTGAAATAACAGGAGGAATTTCAGAAAATTTACAAATACATGGAGGTTAAGCAATATGTGAGGAACTAATGAATCAATGAAGAAATTGAAAGGGAATATAAAAACATCTTGAGACAAACAAAAATGTAAACACAACATACCAACTTAAGAAATGCGGTGAAATCAGTTCTAAGAGAACATTTTATAATAATAAACACATACATCAAAAAAGAAGATCTATCTAAAATAATAAACTTCACATGACATCTCAAGCAACCAGAAAAAAGAGAACAAACTTAACCTAAAATTAGCAGAAGGAAGAAAATAGTAAAGATCAGAGCAGATATAAGAAAGAGAATAGAAAAACAGTACAAAAATAAACAAGAGTTATTTTTTTTGTTTTTGTTTTTGTTTTGTTTTTTTTTTTTTTTTTTGGGAGAGGTTTTCGCTATAGGGCGCGTGCGCTCGCCAGACGGACAGAGAGAGACATAGAGACAGAAAGCGAGAAATCACCCCCCAGGGGGGATGGTCACGCCGCAATCCCTTCTCCTCCATTCTCCTCTCGGGATCTTGGGCACGCACGCACACGCGCCCGGCGTGAGTTGTAAGCCACCGGGTCCAGGACGCGAACCGCAGTCGACTACGTGGGAGTCCAGCGACATAGCCATTACGCTAACTGCTGGTTCCCAAGAGTTAGTTTTTTGAGGAGATAAACAAAATTGACAATCTTAGACTACTAAGAAAAATAGACAACTCAAAGAAATGAAACCAGAAGTGAAAATGAAGACATTAGATTTGATATCACAGAATTATGAAGGATCATAAGAGACTATTATAAACAATTATATATCAACAAATAGGACAACCTATTATAGACATAATGATAACCTGGAAGTAATTCCTTGACACATATCATGTATAGGATTGAATTAGTAATAGAAAGGCTTCCAATCTCCCATCAGAGTTAAACACATGACCTGCTGGCTTTACTGCTGAATTCCATCAAATATTTAAAGAATACCAATCCTTCTCAAATTCTCTCATGAAATCAAAAAGCAAAGAGTATTTCCATATTTACTTTACAAAAGCAATGTTATCCTAATACTAAAGTCAGACAACAACATCATTAAGAAAAGGAAATTACAGGTTAAGATCTTTAATGATTATAGATGAAAAAAATTCTCAAAAAATAATAGCAAACCAAATTCAACTGCATATCAAAAGGATTATTCACCATGATGAAGTGGGATTTATCCTTGGAATGCAAGGATAGTTCATCAAACACAAATACATGAATATGATACCTAACATTAACAGAATAAAGAACAAAAAAAAAGTGATCATTTCATTGATGCAGAAAAAGTATTTGACAAAATACAACATTCTTCAGTGATAATTCTCAATAAATTAGGTATAGAAAGAATGCACTGTAACACATTAAAGCCCATATAAGACATGCTTACAGCTAACATTATATTAAGTGATGAAAGTTGGAAAGCTTTTCCTCTATAATCTAGAACCAGAGAAGAATGTCCACATTTGTCCCCTTATTTCATATACTATTGGAAGTCTTTACCAAAACAGTTAAACAGAGAAAGAAATAGAAGACCTTTAAATTAGAAAGAAGTGAAATTGTCAGTGTTCACTGACTGTACTATTTTACATAAATAAAACCTTAAAGATTCCACTAAAAAAAATTAGAATAAATGAATACATTAAAATGTCAGGATATGACATCATCACAAAAATCACTAGTGTTTCTGTAACTAACAAAAAATTATCTGTAAGAGATATCAAGAGAATAATCTCTTTTACAGTAACTGCCAAATAAAATAAAATGACACAAAGTAAAATACTTAAGAATAAATTTAACCAAGGATGTGAAATATCCATACACTGAAAGCTATAAAACATCAATGAAAGAAATTGAAGGTGATACAAATAAATGGAAGATATCTTGTGTTCATGGACTGGAAGAATTAATATTGTTACAGTGTCTATACTACCCAAAGCAAGCTATATATTAAATGTAATCCTTATTAAAATTACTCTGCCATTTTGATAGAATTAGTAAAACAATCCTAAAATTCATGTAAAACCAAAAAAAAAAAGAAACAAATTCTTGAAGAGCCACAACAATGAACAGCAGTGAGCAAAAAAGAACAAAGACTGGAGGCATCACAAACTATAGTACAAAGCTATAGAAATTAAAGAAGCAGCATATTTGCATAAAAATAGACTTATTAGAAGAAATAGAAGAAATTGATTCCAAAAATAAGCTATGTATTTTTGGTCAAGTGATTTTCAAAATAAGTACTAAGAACATGCAATGGAGAAAGACCAGTATCTTGAATAATGTTTCTAGAAATATTAATATCTATAATCATAAGAGTGATGGTGGACTTATATCTGGAGCCATATATAAAAGTCAACTCAAACTTAATAAAAGACTTAAATATAAGACCTAAAATTGTAAAACTAGTAGAAGAAAACTGAAGAAAAACTGTAAGACATTGGTCTGGGCAATGAAATTTTGAACTTGACCCCAAATGCACAAGCAAAAAACAAAAATAGATAAGTGGGATTACATCAAGCAAAAAAGTTTCTGCACTACAAAAGAAACCAGAGATTGAAAAGGCAACCCCTGTATTAGGTGAAATTATCTTCAAGCCATATACCTAAGAGATTATAGAAGAAACACAAACAACTCAATTAAACAACCCGATTAAAATTTTGGTAAGATGACTAGACTTTTTTCAAAAGGAGCTGTAAATAGCCTATATATATAAAATGCTTAGCATCACAATCACTAGTGAAATGCAAATTAAAAACACAGTAAGATATCACTTCACACCTGCCAGAATGTCTATTATCAAAAAAATAGATAATGTTTTTGAGGATGTAAAAGAAAATGAACACTCATACCTTATTGGTGAAAATGTAAATTAGTAAAGTCATTATGGAAAACTGAAATTTTCTCCAAAAACCAAAAATGAAATTGATCCAGCAATCCCACTTCTGGATATTCACCCAAACGATATAAACTTCATTTTGGAAGAGATATCTGTACTCCCATGTTCATTGTAGCACTCTTCACAGGAGCAAAGTTATTTTAAGTGTTCATCAACAGATGAATAGGTAGGGCCAGCAGATGGCAAAGCAGTTATGTTGCTGGATTTCCACATGCCTGACTGCAGTCTGAATCCCAGGCTTGAACTAAGGCCAGGTGTGTGTGCATGCATGCCAAGATCCTGGGAAAAGAATGGAAAAGAGATCACCGCATGGTCATCCCCCTTGGGGAGTGATTTCTCACTTTCTCTCTCACTGTCTCTCTCTATATAGAGCAAATATGCCCTAAAGCAAAAACATCTTAAAAAGATTAAATGAATAGATAAAGCAAATGTGAGCTATATATTTGTGTATATGTGTGTGTGTATATAAATATGATACACTTGTATTAGACACACAGACACACACACACACACACACACACACACACACACCATGGAATAGTATTCAGCCTTAAAAAATAAAAAATTCTTTGATTTGAGAAAATATGGATGGAATTAGAGAAAATCATGCTAACTGAAGTAAGCCAGGCACAGAGAGACATATTCCAGGTATTCACTTTTATGTAGAATATGAAACAACTGAATTCATAGAAGCAGAGAGTAGAATGATAGTAAACAGAGAGGCCAGGTGTTGAAGGAATAAGGAGATGATGGTCAAAGTATCAGTAGAGGAGACAGATTTTGATTTTTAGATTTCCATAACAGCATGGTGAATGTACCTCATAATAATGCATTCAATATTTCAAAATTGCGGGACCAGCAGTTAGCTAAACTCCCATGTAGTAGACTGCGGTTTAAGTCCCGGACACGGTGGTTTAAACTCACGCCGGGTGTATGTGCGTGTGTGCCCAAGATCCAGAGAGGAGAATGGAGGAGAAGGGATTGCGGCATGGCCATCACCTCTTGGGGGGGTGATTTCTCGCTTTCTGTCTTTCTGTCTCTGTCTTTCTGGCGAGCGCACGCACCCTATAGTGAAAACCTCTCAAAAAAAAAAAAAAAAAAAAAAATTGCTAGGAGAGTATACCTGAAATGCTCTCACCACAACAGAAACTGACAAATATTTGTGGTGATGGATATGCTAATCAGTTTGATTTAATTATTGTACATTATATTAATATATCATAATATCATTTCAAATCTCATAAACATACACAATTATAATTTGTCAATTTTTAATAAAATTTTTTTAAGGTCTTGGCCATAGTGCTCATACGTTTGACCAAGAGAGATATATACAATGAAAGGAAAAGTGTATAATATCCCCCAGAGGGATGGCCATGCCACAATCTCTTTTCCTCCATTCTTCTTTGGGGATTTTGGGCATGCTTGCACATGCACCCAGTGTGAACTGCAGTCAGCCATGTGGGAGTCCAGTGCCTTAACCCCTATGCCACCTGCTGGCACACAAATAAATATTTTAAAACTATATCATAATTAACAAATGAAATAAAAAATAACATAATTGCTAATATAATAATATTTTAATGTATTTACTTTGAGAATTGGAAATACTTTTCAGATGTACTCACTACTCTTCTCACTACTTTTATTTTTAATTTTTTATTATATTCTATTTATGTTTAGATATGTGCTTTTTACAGAAATTGTTTTATTTGATACTCTGTTACTATTTTTCTTTTATTTATTGTGATTTTTTTTATCTATAAACATTCTACATTTTTGTGGAGCACAATATGGTTTTTCAAAGCATGCATATAGTATGTAATAAATCAAAAATATAGTTTTAGTCATCTCATTCGACATTAAAGTATTGTGCACATTCAATAATAGTTCTGCTATTTTTTGGAAGTATACACTGAATTGTCAATGACATTTCTTATTTTGCTGTGAATTGTCAATGACAATTTTTACTTTGTTATGAAATAGGAATAATCTATTTTCCCTTTTTACATGCGTTCTTGTGTCTGTTAATCATTTTCTCCCAATCCCACCTCACCCTAACCCCTGAAGCTTCAGGAATGTATCATTTTCTCTCAGTTCCCTTCACAGTGTAGACATTTGTATATATTAAGCAGAGATATACAGCATTTGTCTTTCATATCCTGACTTATTTTATTTAGTATTATAGTTTCTAGGTTTATCCACTTTGTGTCAAATGATGAGTTATCATTATGCTTTATGGCTGAGTAACATTCTTTTGTGTATATATAAAACATTTTCTCAATCCAGTCATCAGTTTGGAGGTATCTTGGTTAATATCTTAGCTATTATGAATACTCCTGCAATAAACATAAAGTCAACATGGAGTTATCTCTCTGACAGAGCACTTTCTGGCTTTGGGGAACCACCCAAGAGTGGTATTACTGGGTCATACTCTAGTTCCGCTTTTAGATTTTTTTACGAATCTCCGTACTGTTTTTCCACAGTGACTGTCCTAACCACCAGCAGTGCACAATCTTTTCTCGACAATCTTGCCAGTACTTGTTCAGATCATGGCCATTTTGACCTGGCTTAGATAATACTCATTATGGTTTCAATTTTCATTTCCCTTAGAATGAGAGATGACCAACAATTTTTCATGCACTCTTTAGCCTTTTACATGTCTTCCTTTGAGAGTAGCATGGATGGATTGCCTTTTTTTTTTAACTAAAGTGCTAGCATTTTATAGGTGAGCTGTTTAGTTCCTTATTTATTGTCATGACACTATTCACTATTTTTAGTAAAATTTTTATTTGAAATGGGAGAAGCTGCACAGATAATATTTCTTTCATTAGAAACTTTTGGAAATATGGCTGTCTGACAGGACATTTTAATATTTTAACAGAAAAATTAACAAAATATTATCTTAATTTTTTAATTACATTTTTTTAAGATTTTTTTAATTTTACCTTATTCTATATTCATTTTTCTTGAGTAAAATATAGTTCTATAATGTTGCATAAGATAATTTTTTTAGAGGTTTTTGCTTTAGGGTATGTGCGCTCATCAGAAAGAGAGAGTGAGAAAGAAAGTGAGAAATCACTCCACAAGGGGGGATGGCCACCCCGCAATCCCTTCTCCATTCTCCTCTCAGGATCTTGTGCACGCACACACTCACACACCTGGAGTGAGTTTCAAGCCACCAGGTCCATGGACATGTGGGAGCCCCACCATGTAACTGCTATGCCATCTGCTGGTCCTAGAATAAGATAATTCTTAATAAAATTCAAATGACATAATTTTAATATTTGTTATGCTAAAGACATTGGCATATGTTATCCCTGACTTAAATTTCATAAATTATAAATTTAAGGCTTAGTAACTAATTAAATTCAGCAATTAGCTTATAGTTAATAGTGTAAAAAGTGCACAGAATGTATCATTTAAGCATTAGATGTATTTTTTTCTTGATTGTAATTGAATAACAGTGAAGAGATTTCAGATTAAGTTACAAACAATATGCTATAATAGATACATAGTGGATTGCAAACTCTTCCTTAGGCTCTGGATGAGCAAAGAATGTTGCACTTCCTAAGGTCAACACTATGGAGAAAACATTTAATGAGAACAATTACAAAGCAATTTGAAGTGTAATATAAGCTTTTTTTTCTAGACTTATAGTTGATGAAGATGTGAGAAATTTTTACAATTCAAATAGAAAGTAGAAAATTGTTAGAATGCTGTTGTAAGCCAACTACATAAAAGTCCACTTCAGAGAGAAGACAGAGAAACAGTTCAGGGGAAGTAAATTAATGGGGAAGCAGTTTCAGCAGCTTATCTTCTCTCTGAGGGAGACACCGCAACGTGAAGAGAAGGAACTGTGCATGGACTTGTTGCACCTCAGTATCGAAATGAGATAAACTCAAGCCCTGGATCCCAGAGGGTCTCACCAGAGTCCACAATCTTATATCCCTTAGACATGAGAGTTTTAGAAGGAATAGCGTGTGTCAACCTGGGATGGAGTCCTGGGCCTTTCCATTGTGCAGTGGCATGATATTCCTGAACCACTGCATTTTGTTCTTTAAGGATAAATGGTTCCCTTTCAGGCAAAACAGGACTTAATAAAATCTAGGAAAAAGACATAGTTGCCAGATTTGTCCCCTAAATATCAAAATGCATCAGGAACTACAATTGCTCATATAACTTCAAGACTTTAAGTATTTTTCTTCTAAAATACTTTTTGTATTTTGTATAGCCATATTATTATTATTTTTTAAAAGGTAGTAATAATTATTTATTTAAAGAAATTTTTTTGCTATTTATTTATTTATTTTAATTTGACCAGACAAGGACAGAGAGAGAGATAATGCAAGCTGCCATGTCTGGGACTCAAACCACCGTCTGCTATGTGGGAGTCCAGGGTCCTTAACCACCACACCACCTGCCAGCCCCAATACTTCATTAAAGTGCTAATTATGCACTAAGCTTGGTTCAAAGTCAATTCCATGTATCAATGTATCTAATCCGTGCAAAATTGTTAAATGGGTTTCTTCATTATCTCCATTTCTGAAAGAGGATTCCATTACTGAAGCAGATGATTTGCTTCCGGTCACAGCTGGTGAGTGACTGAGGCAAGTCTTGCTAGATGCTCTACAAGCAAATGCCAAGGTCTCATTCATGAGCTATTTTGCTGATGCCCATGAGGAGTCAAACCACTTCAGCTTTCTTAATGTCTTCAGGCAGTCTTCCTGTCAGCCTCCCTGTTCTAGAATCACTGTCCTAAAATGAGTCAGCTCTGAAATCCTATGGTTATATTTTAAAAGAACTATTTCATCCTGAAATTCTAAGTTAAGTCATTTTAATGAATTCTGTGTGCGCTTGCTGAATGAGTATTGTATGGGATCTGAAAGCATTCTTATGAAATATTATGAAGTTCCTCGGCCTAATCCTAATGTACTACAAAAAGACTTTGAAAGTTAAGGACATAGCTATGTGACAGAGAATTTCACTTGCATTTATATCTTTGTTCTCCAGAATGTCAATGATGCTCCATCCCTACCTGGCAACAATTGAATTCTGAAATATTCTCCACCAAATGAAGTGAAATGAATTCCACAGAAGTTTTAAGTTCTGTCTTCTCAAACTCTATTCTATATGTAGTATCAGAATTCTGTCTAGTTTTAGCATAGGAAACCCGTCTATCACTGCATGTCTCTATTTTATTGTTCCAAGCTAACTTCCCCCTAACTTGCTTAGTAATTGTCCTCCTGCCACATATCTGGCGAGAAAAGTAAAAAGGACAATGCGTTTTCCTTAGCCAAGGGTGGGAGCTCATTACTTTGCTGCCCAGAAATCTAATAATTATTTGCTTCATTCAAAAACCATTCTGCTGTTGGTAACCGTTGCTTTTAAAATTTTAGAATCACAGAGAATTTCTGAAATTGAAGCCACTTAAAAAAATTGCTATTATGACAAAATGTGTAGGAAGCAGATTAGTTGCCTAATGCAGTTTAGAACTATTAACATTGAGGTATATAGCCTCATTTGTAGATATTTTAGAGAAATTCTAAATTAGCCAATTGAGAACAAGTGCTTACTAATGAAAGAGAAATACGTTCAATGAATTTTACTTGACATCTATGTTAACTTTGAGATTCGGTTCCAATCAAGAAATAGTCAAGATGAACCAGATTAAGCCAGCCCTATGGTTTTGGTTTGTTTTGTTCCTTTTCTCTTTCTCTTCTTTCCTTCTTCCCTCCCTCCTTTCCCACTTCCTTTCATCCTGTTTTTTCTTTTGGCTTTTTAATATTTTAAACATAATGATAAGCAGCTGATTGAATCTTCTAGAAAGGAAAATGCAAGACAGTGAATCCTTGCTTTCATTCTTCATTTGTGTCTACGATTAAGATAATATGCTTTTATCTTTATAAACCTAATCAAACGCAGGCCTGGCAGAGTCAAAAACGAACCAAAATAAAAGGCTCTGTTCTTGAGAAGCATTTTAGGGGGAGATATAAATCAGCCCCACAAATTGAGAAACTTCTTTTCATACTGTTTTTCTAAAGACTCATCATGAAATTAAACACAGAATAAGACGTATCTTCTTGTTGGCTAAATATACCTACTATTGTTCTTATCACGGAAATCCTGTAAAATATTAAGTTGTCTTGGGGTTGCAAGTTCCCCTCCAGTTATTGCCAATTTCTTATTCTCAGGTTAAAGAATTGAAATAATCTGAAGACATGTTTTATTTCAAGAATTCCATGCCTAACTTCTTAATCAAAAACAGTTTAGAAGTTTTAAAAAAAAAATGGGTGTGACTCCAACACATCATAGCTCGCTGTCAAAAAAGCTTGGGTGCAAACTTTCCGTGCCCATTTCTGTGGTTGTCTTTAAAGGATGTGTGTTTATTTATGTTAATAAAAACACATGTTGGGAACCAGCAGGTGGTGTGGTGGTTAAGGCACTGGACACTCCCACATGGCCAACCATGGTTTGAGTCATAGACCTGATTGCTTGCTTTCTCTCTTTCCCTCTCTCTCTTTCTCTGTGTCTCTCTCTGGTCAAATTAAAATAAATGAATGAATGAATGAATAAAATTATATAAATAATTATTAATAAATAAAAACACATGTTTGCAACTAGCAGAAGGCATAATGGTTATGTCACTGGACTCCCATGTAGCCAACCAGAGTTAGAGGCCCAGACACGATGGCTTCGAATTCATGCTAGGCATGTGTGTGCACATGTCCAAGATCCTGAGAGGAGAATGGAGGAGGAGGGACTGAAGCATGGCCATTCTGCAGAAGTGATGTCTTGCTTTCTGACTCTCTGGAGAGCACATACACCCTACGTAAAAATCTCTCTAAAGCAAACAGACAAGCAAACAAAAACACCACATGCTTGATGGAGCCACAATGAAATTTATTACCATAATTCCTATAATTCAAGTGTGACCTGGTATTTATCAATGAAATGTATCAAGCATTAGCTAGAAGATACTGCTTTGGGATCCTAAAAAAGAGTTGTCAATCTTTCTCAATCATCATATACTTTGCTTTTTCAAGATTAGAGTATGTTCAAAGACAATAAGTAAATTATAATATTTTAGGTTCCAACTGCTGGAGTAGATTCTGAATGAGTGGTTAATGGATTCAATCTCTTGGCATCTGTAGACTGCTGAATACACACTTGAACATACATAGATCATCACATTTAAACAAATTCTTAAAAAATAATGTAATAAAACAAAAGACATTCTAAAACTCTTATGAATGATAGTTTCTAATCAGTTAGAGATTATGCCACACCCACACTATGGTGTCCAGTTCTCATTTAACAAGAAATAGCTATAATCACAAGTAGGTTTGCAAATTCAAGTAATTTATTGTCTTACAAAATCCTGTTCCATAAGTCTTACATCTTACCAGAAATTGAAGGAGCCTGACAGTGGCACAGCAGCAAAACAAGACACTCTATGAAGTTGTTTGACATGGAAAGAGTTCTAGGCCGCCCTGTACGTGCTGGGCATGCATGTGCGGGTGTTCCGGGCTGACTGAAGCTGCGGATGGATCCAGGCAACAAGACCCTGTTGGGGATATTCTTCCTCTCTCTCTCTCTCTCTCTCTCTCTCTCTATATATATATATATATATATATATATATATGTGTGTGTGTGTGTGTGTGTGTGTGTGCGTTTGTCTGTATGTCTTGTTCATGAAAGAAAGAAAGAAAGAAGCTTAAATCAGAGAAATGGATACAAATATTCAGTGCCCTTTGCAAATAATTATATATATATTGTTATAAAATGTGCAATGAGGTATTATGGAGAGATTTCTCCCTAGGGAAACTTTTAGCACTTCTTCAGAGAGGGTGATACCAAAGGACTGTCCAAAGTTTCTTACTTGATAACCTGGATCAATACTGGAATCTTCAGCTAAAATAAGAAACTAAAAAATGTCTTGTTCTATTTGAACAGTTTTTCTGAGGATTGCAATTTATATGCAAATGTATTTATTTATTCAAGGGATACATGTTAGAAGGTCTCCTTTGTTCCCACCTTCCCAGCTATGCCTATTTTGTCAGTCTCCTGCATCATCGTTACTCACATCTATCCTTAATTCATATACGACCATATCTCTTTCTATAACTTAAATACCATTTTACTTACTGCAAAATTTGGATCCCTAATTCCAGTCTCGTTCTTGAGCTCCAGATTCAAATACATGGCTGCATACTCAGCAATTCACCTTGCATGTCTACAAAGAACCTCGAACACGTTTCCAACACAGAGTATTGAATCTTTCACCCCATCATTTTCTCATCTCAAGAAATTGCACAATAATTCATCTGATTTCCCTGAAAAAAAGAAATCATAGTTATCCCTGTCACCTCTCTTTCTCTTCTAGCACAGAACTGATACGCTAGCAGGGCTTATATCCTTCAGTAATGAAATATGTCCTGAATCCATCCACGTTTTATCTCCTACATTGCTATAGTCTAGATCATATCTGTATTTTCTAGATCTGGATTATTGCATACCCTCCTCATTTTTCTCATTGCTTTTGTTCATGAGTTTCTGAAATCTTTTACTGAGAAATACTCTAAGAAATTGCTTTTGAATATGTAGATAAAAACATGGTGGTCCCTCCTGCAAATTATACAGGGCCTTACTCTATACTTAGTTTAAAATCTAAAATTTTTACCTATCTTTGAAAAAACTTCATGCTCTATATTATCCTCTTCCCATTCTTTTAATTTATAAATGGCAGACTAGGAGATAGTCCCTTAAAGAACAGCTTATCTTGTTAAATTTCAAAAAGGTGTAAGTAATATGAGAAGTGAATAAGAAATTATCAGTAAAAAAATGTCCAGAAAGAAACAAACATTACTTGAGGAGGTAAAAGTGGCTAAATATTTTCAAATGCCTTTCAGATGTCAAATAAAATAACTGGCAAACCTCTGATACTTTAGAGGATTGCTTGAGAGGTTGCCTTATCAAGAATTATTTCAGTGGCAATGCATGGCCGAAGCCAGATTTGAGGAGTGGAGAAATAAGTACCAGATGAGGAAATGAGGAGAGTGCATATCACCACCTTTTTGAAGAAGTTTAAGGCTACATTGGCAAAGAATTGACTAATAGGTATCAGTTGATGTAATATGATGTTAATTTGTTTACTTTTCTAATGAGAAAACACTGAGGATACTAAAAAGCCCTACCTGTACACATATATACTTGTTTGCTTGGGGCTCATGCAGTCCTTCATTTTTGACCTCTTTACCAATTTGCTAAATATGTTATAAAATTTTAAAAAACTCTATGTTATAAAATGCATGGTTTCTTTTTTATAGAATTATTTGCTTAATTTATTAGTAGTATTTATTCACCTGAGACACACACAGAGATAGAGATAGAGACAGAGACAGAGACAGAGAAGAAAACCGAGTAAGCAAGCCTTCTGTTCCAGGACTCAAACCGTGATTGGTCATATGGGAATCCAACACCTTAATCACCATGCTACCTGCTGACTTTCCCACCCCCACATGATTTCAATAACAAGTAGATCATCTTCTTTACAGATAGGTATGGAACCAGTGGATGGAGTAGCAGTTAAGGTGTTGGACGTCCACATAGACAACCACAGTTCAAGTCCCAGACATGGCATCTTGAAAATTCCCACCAAGCATGTGTGCATGCATGTCAAAAAATCCCAGGAGAAAAATGGAGGAGAAGGGGTTGTGGTGTGGCCACTTCCCTCAAGCTGATTTCTCACTTTCCCTCTCACTGTCAATCTCTTTGTCTCTCTCTGGTGGGTGCACACAACCTACAACAAAACCCTAACGTAAATAAGAAATGAGAGGCACAGACTTAGATTATACATGTCCATATATGTGTGCCTAAATATGCAAACACACATGTAAATATACTGTCTTCAGGGATATCGATCTAACAATAAAGACAATATTAAATGGTGTGATAATATATAATTGGCCCTCCACATCCTTGGTTTTCAAGTCTGCAAATTCAACCGATCACTTTTCAAAAATATTAAAAAAATAATTGATTGTGTTTGCACCAAATCCAGACTTTTATTCTTGTCATTATTCCCTAAACAATACAATTAAAGGGAACTTCAAGAGCTCACAGAAAAATGGAATTAAAGTACAAAGAAAACATTGTGATATTTGTTGTGCAGAGTATTCATTGTAGAAAGGTCGCTTGAGTTTGATAGAAAATGATGAAAATTCTCTAATGGTTTTATGTTACTCTTCTAGAAACACTTTTAAGAAATAATGAGCTCTTCCAATAAAATTGTTTTAAATTATGCACCCTTAAATTTCCAGTTCTTCAAAAAGTATCTCTGATGGTTGCTTCTGTGAAATTCGAGCTTTATCAGCACACATTCCTCACATTCTATATGTACACTCAGGCTGTAGATAAATATTCTGAATATATTTTTATACATTACTTCATCTTAAGTAAACAACTTTTGAACCACTGATTTATAATTTAAATTAAGGGAATAGATAAATGCAATGTATGATAAATTATTAGCGTGAACAATAAAAAGTACATAACGTGACAATTGTCATGCCTTCTTTGATGAATGGTGACAGAGACAAACAACTATGTAATTCTGGTAGTTTTGGGGAAACTTTTAGCAAGTAGAGATTGTAAAGACTATAACAAGATAGAATAAAAGTCTAAATGGATTATATATTTCACATTTCAATTTTGGGAAACATAAATGAACAAAATTCTTTCTTCCTTCCTCTCCTTCACCACACCACAACTAACTGCATCTCCATCTGCAGAAAATGTGATAGACCACAGAGAAAGGCAATGGCCCATTTACCGCCCTTTACAAACACTGCACTAATGATTTCTTCCTTATCACTCTTCACCTATTAAAATGTGCAATAAACATATCTTTTAAAGTTTCACATTAGTGTGGCTTCAAATACATTTTTAATGTGCCATAATGATTTTCTAATGAATGTGTATGCCTCAATGTCTTCTAAGTATTGATTACTATAAGCAGGCTAATTTCCATTCCTAACAATTTCCATTTGTCAACAAGATCTTTATCAGTATCCTACTGTATGCCGGTCTTGTAAGAAAAAAAGAAAAAAAAAAAATGATTCAAGCCAGATGTATACAATGTTGCTTTTTATTTTATGGATAAGCCAAAGGATAATGATTAAATGTTATGGTTGAATTTATTTGATGACTAAATACATAATATTCAATTTAAAATTCTTCTTATTTAAAAAATAAAATAACATTTTGAATAAGAAAGTTTAAACATTAAAATAGTCTTGAAAAACTATGTAACATCACTAACAGTTTTATTCTACCACTATTGGAATTATTCCCTCAAGGGAAAAAATCTGACATAAATTTGTTTTAACCCCCAATCATGTTTATTTAAGAGAGTACAATATCTTCTGTACAATTCAACTCACATTCAATTCAATTTTGCCCACTTTATCAAATAACTGTTTTATTGTATTTCTATATTATTTTAATCTTATACAACATGTATGAATGACAATTTAAATAAGTCCAATGTCGTGCTTTTTTATGACCCTTTTCCTTTCTCCTTTATATTTATCATTGTAATATTTACATGATATCCTTTTAGCTGATGTATCATAACCCGTCAACACCTCCTTAGGCACAGGTTGTTTTTCAATTTTATAGATAAAATTTTAGCAAACGTTTGCCGAGAATATAGCATTCTTTTTTTTAATCATTATAATTATTATTAAATTTACTAACAGGTTACATGTGCTCACAAAAGAGAGACAGCCACAATTTTTTAAAAACCAATAATACAATACACCATAAGCCATTTGTTGTATACTTTAAGTGGGTGAGTTACATGGTAAGTTTTATTTCAATGAAGCTATTTTTTATTTCTATTTTTATTTTTTATTCTTTTCAAAATTTATTTACATTTAATCACATGTCTCTTTACAGGGTACAACATTTCTTTCTCCAGCATGAAGACCATGCATATCAGTCAAGACAAAGACATTACTGTATACATTATCATCAGCAAACAGCTTCTCTTTTCTTGCCAATTAAATACACTTTTACTAGCATTCTTATTTTGGATAGTTGTCTCCTTAAATCAAATTTCAAATAGTGGGATTCCTTAATGAGAGACTGGGAATATATATTTTTATTTTGACTCATGTGCCATATTGTTTTCAAAAGATCTTACCAAAACATAATACAGGATTTATTTTATAGAGAAAGACTTAGAAAAGGTGTTTTTCTATACTGAAGCAGTCTTGATATAACAGCTAGACATTAAATCCTGTGTGATATTTAAGTTGCTATTAAGATGTATTCCTCAATTCCTGCGGCCGGAAGCCTGTGCACAGTTTTAACACAGCCCTGGGCCATGTATGTTACTCTAAACTAGGTTTCATTGATAGCTCAGCTTCACAGGAATACTCGATACTTGCAGTTCCGAGATGCTAAGTAAAACATGCCTGTGTGTGAAATTCTTCTAAAGGTGCTATTTAGTGCCAATTATAAAACTTACAAATCTTCCTACATACCTTCCCTGAAGGATAGGGGAAGTAACATTACTCTAAAGAAGAGTTGAACACACATAAATAGACTGCAGTTTTGAATATCAATAAGAGTACCTGAAAAACAAGTAATTCATCTTTTGAAGTAATATTCTCATGTTATTTTTTAAAAGCTGATCTTTCACATTCTGAATGTCATAAATGAATTTACTTTACTCAATGTCATAAAAATATTAAGTAAGATTTCCTTGCTGAATTTTATTTATAAGAAAAATTCAAGTTTTTAAAATGTAATTGTCTTTTTCTTTCTTCCTTCATGCTTACTTTGTTTTTTTCATAAGACAGTAAAAATTCTTTTAATTTTTCTGATAGGGGAGACCATCCAGAAGACTAAGCCCTTGCAGGCTATCTAGGAATATAAATCATGTCTAAAACAATACATATTATTATTCAGGTCAATGTAAGATAGGATTTGATAAGGTCACGTGTGTGGGACTAACATGTAATTTAAACAATGCATATTAAATGGCAGAGAGCTCAACACTGACCTACCTGGAGGGAAATTCTAAACAGATTCTTTTCAAGTCCTGCATCAGAATGAGTTGGGAAATACGTCTTCCACATCCTATCACCATAAACAATGTCAGACCAACAAACGGTGTTCAGATGAGCTCAAGAGCTTGAACTCCCAAATGGCAGGCGGTCCAGCGGCTGTGGGGATCAGAATCAGTGCCGTTTGAGAACCTCTGTCTTTTCCTTTTCAATGATTCTTGCTATCCTACTTATTCCAGTCTTTCTACATCTCCCCTTTGCAACCAGATTCTTTCCTTTTGATCTCACACTTGAAATGACCTGTGAAAGGAGAAAAAAAGTTGCTCTCCAAGTACATGTTAGAATCTTTCAGCTTCTCAGTTGGACCACTGCTTTCTCTAATCACTTATTTTTCTCACTATGTATGATGAAGAAGAGGATGAAAGGAGCTTAAAGTTTCAATGAAATGCTAGGAAGAGAAATACACAGGAAACACACAAGTTAACCTAGATTTCACTCTGCTATCTATGCTATTGCTTATAGAACAGCTCTCAGTCTTCATTTCCTCTGTAATCAAGTTTGAGCTCCAAGAATATAAACCATATTACATACAGTGTAGGCAAGAGATGACTCTATTTTTCATTGTTCTTTTCATTTTGCTGTGTAAAGAGATCCCCGGTCATCAAGTATTGTCATTATTAACATGGCGGACATCGTTATTAATTCTCAGGCCAACATCTGTAATTTCCATTGTGTTTTATTATCCATGAAAATCTTAGAGTAATTTTCAAGATCCACATGTAAGCAAATAGATAAAAGTCCTTCAATTTGAAATGCTCTTTTTGAATAGCTGATATTAAATTGTTGGTTTTAATTTAGCTATGGCATACTCATGACTGAAATAAGTTTGAAACATTTCTGCTTCTAATTTTTCTTGAAGACAATTTTTTATTCCTTTCATGGAAAACATATAGCTTCTCTTCAGTTTGACATATATAAAATCTCAGCCTTGCTTTCAAAATAAATTTCACACATTCTATAGTTTGTTATTTTAAGGAA
The DNA here is from genome assembly GCA_026018925.1 of Tupaia tana. Taxonomy (NCBI): domain Eukaryota; kingdom Metazoa; phylum Chordata; class Mammalia; order Scandentia; family Tupaiidae; genus Tupaia; species Tupaia tana. The sequence goes on from JAKSZU010000006.1 coordinate 94,375,642, forward strand.
AACATATGTCTCTTCTGCTAGATCATTTGGTGGCTTAGGAATGGACCCTTAGTCTCTGTTGTGATATAATTAGATTGTTTTTCTTTATGACATTATTTATAGCCTTATAATCTATTCCATAATATATTGAGTTTCTAAAAACATTGCCGTGACTGGGAATCCATGTGCACAAGGATATGAGTAAAGTACAAGGAATTAAGCACCATTTTCAAGGCTTATTAAAAGTCTCTTCACTTAAACATTCACATATATTTTTAGCCTTTTTTCTTTCATAACTAAAAAGCTTGCAAAAATTCTTATGCAGTAGTTTATGCAAATGCAAGAGAAATTCGAACATTCTAGCAACCACATCCTACCTCTTCATCTTTTTGATGCCTTGCTTGGGCAAGACTTCTCACACTGAAGCAGCCATTCTCTCTCCTACCTTTTCACTGCAATCTTCATAATATCTTGTCATTTTATCCTGCTTTCTTCTTTTACCTGATTGTTAGCTTCCAACAAAATGGTCCCCTTCAACACCAAACCCTGTCTCTTTTGTGTTTGCCCAAAACTAATGTTTTATGATCATTTATATTGCCATAAATGCCTTCACAATTTATCAATTTTATGTCTACTTAGTTCATATATCATAAAATAAGCATGCACAAACATGAATTCTATATAGCATATACTATGTTAGGTAGATTATCCACAATGTATTTTTTTCTAAGGAAATTAAAATAGTCTTTTATTCAACCTAAAACATAAAAATCTGCCTCTCCTAAGTCTAACGTCTGATATTTTACTTTATTTTATTTATTTTTTCTTTTTTTTGGAGAGGTTTTTGCTATAGGGCATGTGCTCTCACCAGAAAGCCAGAGAGAGACAGAGAGACAGAAAGCAAGAAATCACCCCCCAGGGGAGATGGCCATGCCGCAGTCCCTTCTCCTCCATTCTCCTCTCGGGATCTTGGGCACACATGCACGCACATCAGGCATGAGTTTAAGCCACCGTGTCTGGGGGTCTGAGACTCGAACCGTGGTGAACTACATGGGAGTCCAGCGACATAGCCATTACGCTAAGTGCTGGTCCCATGTTTGATATTTTATAAACCACAGGTCAAGATGAGAGAAATTCCTTACATAACATCGTGTAAGCAGAGGCCTCTGTTTATAGACCAAGGCCTGTATTTCACAAATAACGGTTACACATTACTCAGGAGATAAAGTACTTGTACTTGTTAATGCAAAATTGTTTTTTAACCTATATATTATTAATGACAATCATCAAGATAGACACTATTTAAAATTAAGGGGACTTTTTCAAAGACATAATATAGAAACTTAAATAACATTCTCATATTTCACTTACACATTTACAATTTTAAGACTAGAAATTTTTCAGCAAAGATTTATTTTTAGTTTGTATAGCTTACCTATGTTTCACCCTATTGTCTTTATTTGAATCTGAACCTTATTATTTGCTAAAGGTAGAAACTTTTAGAATTTTGTAACTTTTCCCAGCCCAAGTCATATCATTTCTTGAATTACATAATACAGGTTTTTAGAAAATTAAAAGAGATTTTATATAACCCAAACCTGCCAAATTATAGGAGCTCAATACATGTTACTGTTATTATTTTGATTCATATGGGTTTTATTTCAATAGCAGGACAATGTCTCCTTATAATTCCCTGCTGAAAACATATTCAAATAAATATCTCAAGAACACTTACTCTTTCCTCCTTTGGGGGCATCCCGCTTTTTATGAGCTAGAATCTTCTGTCCTTGACAAAGTCCTTTAAGTAGAACCTGAGTGTCAGTCAAATGGCAGTTATCCCACATCTATTACAGTTAATGCCTTTCAAGATATTACCCTCTCTCAAGTCCAAGGACTATAATTATTTGGAAATAGATTTTCACCTTAATATTGGTGTGCTTTAACCTGTTTGAAAATGAGAGGTCAAGGAATATTTAAATTACAGTGTATGTTTCCATCTTATTCAGAGTGCTCAAAAAATTTTAAATGAATATTACAATTAAATAGGTCTTCTAAGGCTTTAAAAATAATAAAACGTGTCAATTGGGTTAATTTTTACCCAATCATCCCTTACCATCTGTCAACTCACCAAGGCCCTTCCAGAGACACTGGCACGGAAGGAGATGAGCATGCGGGGATCTCATTTTTCAGGTTGGCTTCTGGCTCTTGAGTCATTCTCTCTTTTGCAAATCCAACAGCAGAACATTGAAAAAAAATAGTGTTTGTATAAATGTCAATAAAGTGAAATTGAGTCTCTCAAAATAATCCTATATAAATGTTCTGCAAAATTTTATTTATAAAAGCAACTTAAAGATTTAAAGATTTTTTTCTAACTTATTAATAGCAATAAAAGCATTATGGGAAATCACTTTCTTCAAAGGAACACTGCTATTAAAAATCACTTGGAAAGCCACAGTCTCCATCAAGATTAAGATTATGGTGAATAATCCAAAAAATAAGATATTGAACTGATGCTTGCATAATATCAGAGCCTACAGATGTGCACTATCAGTAGTTTGAAATCAGATAGTTCTACCTGACCTAAAACTAGATGGACCATGAAACAAATAGAATAATTACAATAATTACACCCACTCTGCACAAACAGGAGTCGCATTGTCCAGCCAAATAAAAGTTCTCATGTGTTCACTAGACAGGAGGAAGGGCACAGAAGACAGTGGTTTGGTGTTGATCTTTGCACACTCCCTCATCTGCATATTGATCTTAGTCAAGAGCCTTATCTAACAGGAAGGATGAAAAGACAGCTATGCTATTTAGCACAGCAAAGGAAGCATAAACATGCAAAAGAAGCTGAAGCCTGCCAGTGCCTCTCAGCATGGACAAATAAAACAATGTTTTTACTGCCAGCCAACATTGAACCATGGGCCTCTTCCCTAATATATGGCATGCTGAAGTATTTTAAATGTGTAGAATTAAAAGGAGAAACTTGCCCAAACCTCTTATTTAAAATCTCTGTCTAGGAGCCAGCAAGTGATGTGATGGTGTGATGGTTAGGGCACTGAACTCCCACTTGTCAACTGAGGTTCAAGTCCTGGACCTGGTGGCTTGCTTTCTCACTTTCTCTCTTTCTCTCTGTCTCTCTCTGGTGAACACATATCTAGTTTACATCATTATTGTGAACATTATTATACAGTAATAAGTTTGTAATAAGTGATAAGTTTGACTTTATTTCTGAGATATTTCTTGGTTGTCTAGTTTTAGATAGATCAGTGATAAAAAATGCAAAATTGTGCACTATTTTTAATTGGAGCAAGAAACACAGACGTGAATACAAAACTCAAGAATCCAGCTTTGGGGACCAGCAGTTAGTGTAATGGCTATGTCACTAGACTCCCACGTAGTCAACGGCGGTTCACGTCCCGGACCCGGTGGCTTAAAACTCACGATGGGCACGTGTGCGTGCGTGCCCAAGATCCCAAGAGAAGAATGGAGGAGAAGTGATTGTGGCATGACCATCCCCCCTGGGAGGTGATTTCTCGCTTTCTGTCTCTATGTCTCTCTCGGTCTGTCTGGCGAGCGCACGCGCCCTATAGTGAAAACCTCTCCAAAAAAAAAAGAATCCAGCTTTCATGTAGCTCAATAATAGGGGAACACAGCTATAATCAAACATATATTATGTCATATACATACATTCTCTTTTTATATATATGCAAATGTATGCATTTGTAAAATGTATATATATGTTATATATCATTTCATATAAATTGACAAAATTTATTTTTCATTTCTCAGAGGGCATGGAGTTCATCAGAGAGAGAAAAAGAAAATGAAAAATCATTCCCTATGTGGCATGGTCACCCCACAATCTCTTCTCCTTTATCACGTTCTTTTGGAATTTTGAGCGTGCATGTGTATGTACCCAGTGTGCCTTTCCAGTCACCAGATGGGAGACTTGAACCATGCAGTTGACCATGTGAGATCCAGCTATCTTAACCTCCATGCTGCCAGCTGACCCAATTTACAAAATTTAAAATGTTCAAAATGAGTATGTCAATTTGAAAGCGATTTCCTTTAGAAAATGTTGTTCATCTTATAGCTAATCTCATCATCATATTAAAAGATGTAACTGAGTTGATTGCTGAGTATGTTTTTATAGTCAGTTGTGGCTTTCTTGGAATCTTTTGCTTGTGGTTTACATTCTTGTTCTCTATTCCTTCCTTTTTTCCTTCCTTTGCCTTTTATTTCACTTCTCATAAATCCAATTAAATGTACTGTTACTTTTAATGTATGTATTATATGTTTTTTGTGGATCTAAATAATTTATTTTAAATATTTCCTAAGGAATGAAGATTTGAGTAATTTTTTACTACTTGCAGTACTGTTCCATTGAGTATCCAATATATGTGCATGAGAGTATGAATCTCTTACATTGCGTGACTATCTTTATATCATTTATTTCCAGGAATAAGTTTGCTATTTCAAAAATATACTGATCTTAAATTTGGTTTTACTATTAAAAAGCCCTACACTGAGAAAAAAGGTCTATTAATTAATACGCCAATATACAGTATGAGAATACCTGTCAAAGTGTAATTTTTCTCCATTAATCCATTTAGTCATTTATTCAATATAGAGTTATTGAATATTCACAATACGACAGACACCATTGTATCTAACAGAGAATGGCAGTGAGCCAGCCGAGACAGTCTGATTCCACACCAAAGGGTTATACCCTAACAAACAACTAGTGAAGCCTGTCCCACACTATCTGATTTTATGATAGCCTTCTGGCCTGAAGAAAAAAGTAGATTGAATTTTGAAAAGAAAGTCCTCTGAGCCTTGCCATGGTTTGCCGTATCCTGGTGAGCACTGAGAAAAAAATGCAAGATTTATGTACAAATTAGGAACCTATTTAATTACTGGAAGTCATTACAATTAACTCACACATCTTGTTTTTGCAAAACATCAAGAGGTCAGTGAGGAAATTATATTCTGCTTAGGGCCACAATTTAGCATTGTAGCAGCAGAAAGGAATCCTAGATCATTATCCCCTCATGTATTCTCTACTGATGACTGTTTGCTTCTCCTCACATACCATGGTATGACTTTATATTTTCATTTAGTCATTACTCCTGTATTTCACAATAAAAATTTCACATTGTGTAAAAATCAGACCAAGAGAAACTTGAGTAATAAGTTTAGTTTCAAATTTTTATACTAACTTCAATTTGGCAAAGTTTAACACATGGTTCATAATTCATGGTACATAAAAAATATACAGCGGAAATTCAATGTTCTTTCCAGCGTTGACCACAGCGATCCAGGAGACCACCATGATTCTATTTCTGGGGCATACTGCAAGAAAAATTCTAAGCATATGTCACCTAGGACAAAGTGCACATATAGTACCCTGATAAATTATCTGCCAAATCAAGGCACATTTGAACACAATAGGATGTGCAAGCAGCCATGAGTCAGGAGGCAGGTGAAGATTAGAGTCATCCTGGGCTAACTAAAATACCTGCTCACCTTAAGTATATAACACATCTGACTATGTAAATATGTATTTAATTTGATCCAGATAGCAGCATAGTCCTCAGTCTCCTGACCTCGCTTTTTGACATACAAATACATTTTGGGACCAGAGCAGTGGCACAGCAGTGATGCGATGCTCTGCAGGCTGGACCTACATGAAGCATCTCAGAGATCTCTGTATACACTGGGCATGTGAGCCCATGATCCAGGCTGGCTGAGGCCGGGGTGGGTGCAGTATGAAGACCTTATTGAGGATGACTGTCGATCACTCATGGAAGAAATAAGCATACATATAGATATGCACACATATAAAATATAATGATAGGCATTATATATTTCCAATGGTTGCACATAAAATTAGTCATCTTTTATAATGTTCTGCATTGTTATATCATTAGTCCCCCAACAAGTATAGTTCCCCAACAGGGGAAACTAATGATATAATAATGCAGAACATTACTAAATACTTTTCCTATTACAAACAATTATTAATTGTTAGTTAAAACATGTATATATACACACACACATACACAAACAAATACATAAACATGTATAAACATCTTTCTAAAAAATATCCATATATATGGAGCCAGTAGATGGTGTGGTTATGTTGTTGGATTCCCAGATGATTTACCATAGTTCGAGTCCTGGACCCGGTGGCTTGAAACTCACGACAGGCAAGTGTGTGCATGCCCAAGATCCCAGGAGGAAGAGGTACTGCAACATGGCCATCACTACTGGGGAAGTGGTTTCTCACTTTTTCTCTCACTATCTCTGTTTCTCTCCAGCAAGTGCACACACTCTAATGCAAAAAAAATAAAATCTACAAAAAAACTCATATACATAAATATATATATATATATATATATGAACATCTTTTTGCCTATTACAAATAATATTGAATTATAATCCATATACATTGGTCATTTTGCTGATATATGAATATATCCATATAATAAAAGAATAGAGTTAGAATTTGGGTTAAAACTTGAATATTTTTTAAAACTTTGATGGACATTGACAAATATAATCTTGAAACGTTTTATCAGTAATATATGACATTTTCTACTTACTCCAATGACTGCTAGTATAGAAGATTATCATAATTTATTTCATATGGTAGACTTGTCAGTATTCAAAGAGTGATACCTTGTTAGGTTTAACTTGCATTTTATGCAACTTTCATTTAAGAGCAAATTAAACCCTCTCCTTCCCATTTTTGTAAAAGATGACTGAATTTTCACATTATTGATTTATAGGAACTAAGATATTAGACAGTATACATTGATATAAACTATCTTCCATTGAAACATGTCAGTGGTATAATTAATATGTTTCACATGCATCATTGTTTTGACAATATTGATTTTTCATTAAAAAAAAAATTCTAGTCCTCTAAACAGTTTGGTTCCTGAAGTTACCTGATGACTCATGTAGGTATCAGAGACAAAATAAATACATAATTGAGCTTTTTCCAAAGAGATGTTACATGTTGAATAACTAGATGTTAACTAGATGTCATCATGCTTTCACCCATGCACATACGAAGTATATATCTGGCAGGAATTTTTTAGCAGGCAATGTGCTAGTGGCTCTAAACAAAATCACGAGGAAGATGGCCTTCAGGTAGCTATTAGTCAGCTGTTGTTAGGTTATGCTTTGGAAGTAGACAGTTCCAGAATCTCAGTAGCTTGAAACAGCAAAGGTTTATTTCTTGCTTATGTGACATTAAAGCTGTAGTGGCTGCCATTGAGCTGTGGTTCCACTCCACCCCAATTTACTTCTGTGAGTCTTTTTTCATTCCAGCAACCAGGTAACTGCCTATATTTTGCATACGCTATTCACGTGGCAAAAGGGAAAGAGAAGAAGTACTAAACCATGTGGTAGCTCTTAAATTCTCAATATTTCCGAACATTCCCATTGCCCAGAGAGAATACCACTATAAACCAGAAATCAATGAAATGAGAAACACACTCACTCTTGGGAAGTATTGACCCCCACATGACCAACGATAGGCTTACATAATACTCATACATAAAAGGAAATAAGTGATTAGAAATAATGTTATAATCAACCATAGTCAATGCTATTGGCCTCAAATGTTCAAATTTCTCCCTTTTGCAGATAAAATACACTCATTTCCTCTCTAAGGAGATCAAGAAATCCTACTAAATGATATTATCAGATACAGTGTTTAAGACCTTGATATAGACGTTGTGCTTGACACAGATATTACTCTTCATGATCCAGTGATCTGCGTTTGAAAAAGCCAAGCTATCCACACACATGTACACTCTCAATGTGTGTACATGGTACATGCACACAGTCCACATAAACTAGGCAATACTAAACAGGGACCAGATCTTCATATTCTTCAGATAGCAGAAGGATTGGAGACACACAACTGTTTCTATTTGTTAATAATCTTAAATTTGGAGAATAAGGAATATTCTTTAATTAACCCTTCTTTTCTGCTCCTTGAAGGTAACACCAAAGTTCATTTTTCTCATGGTCTTTAGTTCTATCTTCTGGGATAGAACTATCTTTCTTCCATCTCAATTATTTTCTTGAAAAATATCTGAAGATAACATTGAAGGCTAGCTACGCTCACCTCAGCCTGTCTCCTGCTTAGAGAATAATGAGTACTCAGAAGTTTTTAGTCTTTCTCTTTTGACCCAGGTCCAGGGCTATTGAGTGCCTAAGTTAGTTTTTATTTTTTTACCTGCTTGCTTCTAGTCAACATGGCATCCCTACAATCTAACCTAAAATTATTTTCAAGACAGACTTTTTTCTCTCTCTTTTCACAGCATGTATTTGTGTGTGTGTGTGTGTGTGTGTGTGTGTTTGTGCATTCCTTCCATACCTTCTATCCATGTTAATTCACTAACCATTCTCTGACTCTCAAAAGTTAGTTGTTCTCTTCAGCTGTAGTGGTATAGAATGAGGTAGGTGCAATTGGATGAATCAGAATTTTCCAGGATGAACTTTCTTCAAACTACACAAAAGCCTTAACTCAACCCAGTAAACCTAGTTATCATGAGAGACTCAATTTGCCTTTGATAAATATTCTGAAGTTCAAATATGACAGAAGGTCAACGGGAAGGAGCTAAAAGCATCAACTCAAAACCTAGTAACTAAAATCTAGATGTGATCGTTCTAAGAAGAAGTTATAGGAAGAATTGTTTAGAAATCCATATCTTAAGAGAATTACACATGTCGACTTCTTTACTTTCCTTTGTGTTCTAGTGCTTAAATGCATAGGTGTTCTTTTAATACCAGTTCTTAGGCAGTTAGGCACCAGATGCTAACTGACTGCTCCAAAATGAGAAAAAAGGAAAAAATAAATGAATCCACAGCCAAGACTTCTCTTTGGTATCCAAGCTACCTAAAGAAGAAAGTTTAATGGAATAACATCATATGCCAGTGTCTATCATATTAAACGATTGAGAACACCATTTTATACTGCAAATTAGGATGAAATAATTTAAGTAGCACTTAGTTTGGTAGCACTTATTTTCCAATAATTTTACCAATAATTTTGGTAGCCCTTTTCTCACTGCAATTGAAATCCTATACATTTTTTTGTCTCTTCTAAATATATTTATTGCACAGTTTACATTTTGGCAGGACTGTGCTATGCCCTTGAGATGGGGAATACAAAACTGAAAATTCCTTATATTTTCTCGAGTAAAAGATGAATGGCAAAACAACTAGTGCTCAACAACAAGATACGCATTAATCAGGACTACATGGGGTGTTAAGTGACCTGTGGAATCTAAAATGACTTTGCAGAAGATGAATCTAAGTAGATTCTTAAAGGATCAGGAGTCAGCAGGTGGATACTGTGAGTGGAGATGACACCAGTAAGAATGCAATGAGTGAAACAAATGGATGGCATCATGGCTGCATCGCTGCACTACCACGTTGACTGCAGATCGAGTCCTGGAACTGGCGGCTTACAACTTATGCTGGGCATGTGTGCATACATGCCCAAAATCCTGACAGGAGAATGGAGGAAAAGGATTGTGGTGTGGCCATCCCCACTGGGGAGTTGATTTCTTGCTTTCTGTATTTCTCTGCCTCTCTGGAAAGTGCACATACTCTAAGCAGAGATCTCTCTAAAACAGAAAAAAGAGAAGGCAATAAGTATGAGAAAATAAGGGCATTGCAAACACATTGACATTTCTGAAATGTAGTGTTTAACCAAAGAGATTTGAGGTCCAAACTGCCCAGCACTGTAAAATATACTAAGGAATTCATATTATATTCTTCAGCAAGGGAAATACATTAAATTTTTTTGACTGAAGTGTGCTATAATCACAGGAATAATTTAAAACAATAAACCTGAAAGGACCAGAAGATGGACTGGCATAGGGAGAAGCCAGGGCGGTCAGACTACCATGGGGTTAGGCAAACAAGACAGGTCTGAACAAAGATCATGACCATTATCTTGCAATAATCAGTCTCGTCTTGTGATATAACTACAAATGTTAAAATACACCTTCCTTCTGCTATGATGCAAAATATAAACCTGAAGCTTCAATGTAGCTTTTGCTTGAAATATACCACGAGCAAATTAATGTATCACCAGTTTAATGGAGTATAATGGGTAGGTACAAATGCACAGAACTTTTAATTAATTTCTATGAGAATAGATAAGTATTTTGAATAATTCACACAAAGTATCAATGCCCAATAAGCAATCAGGCCTTTAACTTTTAAAATTTATATTTTAAATTCACATTTTTACATTACCATTCCTATTTAAGAAAGACCTAGGATAGGATGGAGAAAAACTTACTTAAAATTATTAATTTTAAGCAAGGACCTAACCCAGTGATTTTATTCTCCTAATAAATATAGCCCCACATAAGGGCTGTCACTACATCCTGTACTAGGCAGCAAGTTTTAGCCAAACTAATTAGCAATAAATCTGCCAGAATCCACTCAAAATGTTCTTGTAATTAATCAGACTAGGAATAGATGAATTAAAAAATGTTATTATCCCACGAAAGAAATCTTACCATTAATTTCTAGGGTTACTTAACTGATTTGTCTGTCTTTATCTGAGCATACCCATCAGTCTGTGCCTTTCAAGTCAGTTAAAAATGTTCTGATCACCTGGGAAGCAGAGATTATAAAAAGCCAAGGGGCGCCAAATAATCGTGATTCTTCGTTGGCTTATATTTATTTATTCAAGCATGTTTGATTCTAGCAATAAAATTTCTTTTCTTTATTCATACACCAAAATAGTTACCGCTGCAGTTCTTTAATCTTTAAATGGTTTTCATTCTTTTAGAAATTTTCCATTTACTTTTCACTGTTTTGGTTCTTCTATGTAATCATTTCTTTTAATCTCTTCCTAAACAATTTCCAGTGGATGTTTCCAGAACACTTGCTTCAAAATTGTAAATGCCCTTTAAATGTAGCTAATTAAGCTTCATTAAAGCATAACAATCTAAATTTTAACACTAATGATGAACACTTCATAAAACAAAGACAATGTTTTAATGAAGATTTATGAATTGACTCTATATGTTCCTTTCCAGGCTGAGGCAAGAAGGTCTGCTCTTTGATAGGAATTTTGTCTTATTCTTTGCACCTTTATTGCTTTACCCTGTGCTCTTAAGTGGCGAACCATCATGTATGTTTTTTTCCAGACCTCTGAAGGAAAAATATCTAAGTCCCCATGAGTCTTCAAAACTGTGCAGTATGGAATCACATGTGTGTGTGGTGTGTGGAAAGTGTGACTTTGCACTGTAGAAAACATGGCTACCTCAACTTAGTAATCAAGGCAAATATGTCATCAATATAAAATCATTTTGATTGTGTATATGTCTTTGCCATTATGCTGTGGTGAATGGTACTTTATCATGACCAGAAAGTTAAACATTTAGTATAGATGGGAAAAAGCTATATGTTGTCAGTGAACTATGTTTAAAATAAAAACTTATCTAAACATTGAAACTAACCAAAAAAGATGATCATCCAATGAATAGTAGTTTGAAAACTAACTTTTTTAATGAGATTTTTGTTATAGGGCACGTGTACTCGCTGGAGATATAGAGACAGAGAGAGAGAGAAAGTGAGAAATCACCCCCTAAGGGGATGGCCGCACTACAATCTCCTCTATTCTCTTCTTGGGAACTTGGACATGCAAGCACATGTAAGCAACTGGGTAAGCAACTGGGTCTGGGACTCAGACCACAATTGACCATGTGAGAGTCCAACTCCATAACCACTGTGCCACCTGTTGTCCCCCAAAAACTAACTGTTAAAGCAATTAGATCTAACTTTTGTGATTTACTGTGCCGGTCAAAGAAACAGTCTTAATTTTGTGAGTGATAATAGTTATTATTTGTATTGTTACTGACTTAAAAGTCTCAAGTTGATGAAGAAAGTTATTAAAAATGAAATAATTATCACGTTATAAGAAAACTCTAACTGGAGAAATTCAGTTACTTATAAAACTGTGATAAATGAAAGAGCATAGCTGGTAAATTTATCCATCATTAAAGATGGTAACTATACTATGTGACATCAACTGAAGTTACAGCAATTAGAGTGGGCGGTTTTTACTGTTTGTTGCTCATTACAAATTTCCAAGTCTCAGCCTTGCAGGTACCTAACTGAATGAGCTTCCTTGCCCTTTGTTATTGTGCGTTATCAAGAAAGGCATTCTGATCAACAAATTCTGTATGTAAATGATTCATGAATTTTCTATGTCAAGTATTTTATTGGTTGTACAAATCTTGAGAGCTTTGTTTGCTCCAGACTAAGTGACCAGTAATATTCCAAATAGTATTTGCCCATTGCCCTGAGCCCTCTAGTGTCTCAAGTTTCAATGAATAGAGTTATTCTTTGAATTAGATGTTCTTCTTGGTAAACAGCAACAACAGCACAAAACAAAGAAAAATAAAACAAACAATTTTGTTGTCATAATCACTGGCACTTAAGCGTTGCTGGTTTCCAGATCATATTTTTTTTTCTTATAAAATGACAGCTGTATGTATTTATGTGGAATAATGTGATGTTTTGATATATATTTACAATGTGGAATTATTCAATCAGGCTAACAAGTTCATATTTATTTTTATGTAGTGAAAACATTTAAAATCTATCTTTCAGCAATTTTGAAATATATAATGCATTATTTTTCATTATAGTCACTGTTCTATGCAATAGATCACTAAAGCTGGTTCATTCTATCTAACTAAAACTTTGTACCCTTTGATCAAAATCTGCCCTTTCTCCATTTACACACTTCTGCAAGTATCTGGTAACTAGTCTGAGTTCAGCTTTTCTAGGTTTCACATGTGAGACCACCACGTTGTCCCAAGTGACAGGATCTACACTCACTCGTCCCCAACCCCCACTGAAGGTTGAATAGTGTTTATTGCATACACTGCATTGTCTTCGGCCTTCCATGTAATGATGGAAATCTAGATGACTTCCATATCTCGACTACTATACATAATGCTGCAGTGAATATCGGAATGCTGTTCTCTTTGGCACACTAATTTCAATTCCTTTGGATATATACCCCAAAGTGGCATTATGGGATCATATAATAATTCTATATTTAGTTTTTTGAGGAACCTCCATACTATTTTCCATATTGCTGTATTAATTTACATTCCTATCACACCCCACAATTACTTGTTATCATTCCTCTTTGTTAAAAGCCATTCTAACCTTAGTACTTTAGTATCCATTTCCCTGATGATCAGCAATGATGAACATTTTTTTCATCTATCTATTGCCTATTTGATGTTGATTTTTGTTAAGTGTTTTTGTTTAGGTTTTTTGCTCATTTTTGATTGGGTTATTTATTTTTTTTGCTATAAGTTGTTTAAATTCCTTATGTATTTTGAATGTTAGTCCTTTATCAGCTTTATAAGATTCGCAAATGTTTTCTATCAATCCTGGGATTGTTAGTTTACTCTAATAATTGTTCTCTTTGCTGTGCAGAAACTTAGTTTATTTTTGCTTTTGTTGCCTGTGCTTTTAGAATCATATCTAAATGTCTTTGCCCAGACCAATATCTTGGCGTATTTCCCCTATGTTTTCTTAAGAGATTTTACAATTTCGGGTCTTCTTTAAATTTTAATTTATTTTGAGATGGTTTTTGTGTCCAGTATGAAATAAGGGTCAAATTTTATTCTTTTGCTTGTGGGTACTGCATTTTCTCCACAATGTTTATTAAGGAAACAGTCATTTCTCCAATGAGTGTTGTTGGCCATTTGTTGCAAATCAATTGATCATACAGATGTGGGTTTATTTCTTGGCTCTGGATCCTGTTTCATTGATCAAGGTGTCAATTGTTATCGCAATATCCTGCTGTTTTCATACTGTAGCTATACAATAAATTTAAAATCAGGTAGAATGATACCTTTAGCTTTGTTCTCTATGCTCAAGAATGCCTTGGCTGTTTGAAGATTTTAGTGGTTCTGTATGTGTTTTAGAATTATTTTTTCTATTTCTATAAAAAAATGACTTTGAAATTTTTATAAAGATTGCATTGAATTTATAAATCATATAGAGTGGTATAGATATTTTAACAATATTAATTCTTTCAATCTATGAACATAGAATAATTTCACTTTATTTTCATCATCTATAATATTGTTCATCTATATTTTATAGTGTTTATAATTATATGAGACTGAATTGTTAAAATAGAATTCTATGACTTTCCATCTATATTTTATAGTGTTTATAATTATATGAGACTGAATTGTTAAAATAGAATTCTATGACTTTCCACTAAAACATTACTGATTTTCTTCTATGCTTTGTTTTCCAGGTATTTCTCTTCTCTTGAACCGTTGATAGGCTCATCTATCTACTGTTTGAGCTGAATCCTAACATTTTTCCTGGCTTTAAATCTTAAGCTAACTTCTCTTAACATTTCTTGATTTTGATCTATTAAAACTAAAACAGTTTTTTTTTTTTAATTAAAAAATGCATTAACAGAACCCTACTTAATGACTGCAGTAAGTTATATAGGCCCAGCCAGGTGCTACTTTATAGTATGCTCATTCTACTCACTGAGGTTTATGCCTAAAGTCAGACATGAGCGTATTTAGATGAAATAATATCTTTTGTGAATCAATTAAATGTGAAAAAAAGGCATGGAAGGAACTGTAGATACCAGAGACAATGAGGGAGAAGGGTGGGAAACAGCAGAGGGGTGAGAGGTGGAGAATCAAGGGGGGAGGAAAGCAAAATATATAGGAGACAAAAATAGAAAATTATTTGTTGACGATAACACGTATGGTAATACCCTTGATTGAGACAATACACAGTGTATTCTGGATGGAAAATATCATTTTGTATACTGTAATGATGTACAGTGAATGAATGTAAATAGATAAATTTAAAAGAAAAAAATAAATACAATAATTCTTTAAAAATGATTTTAGAAAAAAGAAAAAGGTATTTTATAGTTTTTAGTATATAGCCCCTTCACTTCCTTGGTTAAATTTACTCCTAAGTTTTTTTTTCTTTCATTTAGGTTTTTGCCATAAGGTGTGTGCACTCACAGAGAGAGACAGTGAGAGGAAAAGTGAGAAATCATGCCCCGGGGGTTGGCCTCACCACAATTTCTTCTCCTCCATTCTCTACTTGGAATTTTGGGCATGGACACACATGGGCCTAGAGTGATTCTCATGCCACCAGATCCGGAACTTGAACCACGGTCAGCCATGTGGCGGGTCCAGTGCCTTAAATACCATGCTATTTGCTAGCCCAGTATTTTTTAATAATATTGCGATGGGAATAACTTCTTTCTCCCTTCCTCCCTTCCTTTCTTTTTCTCAGTCTTGTATTCCTCTCTCTATCATCTCTTCCTGATTTCTCTTCCTCTTATGTGCCTTTTTTTCCCTTCCAACATTTTGAATATGTCATCCCTCTCCCTCCTGACTTGCAAGGTTTCTGTTGAAAAGTATGTTGATATTCTTTCCTGTGTATGTATTATATTTCTTCTCTAACTGCTTTCAGGATTCTCTCTTTGACTTTAATAATTTGATGTACCAGCCTATGGAGTAATGGTTACATTGCTGGACTGTCATGTAGTCAACTGCAGTTCAATGTCCGGACACGGCAACTTAAAAATCACACACATGCCCAAAATCTCAAGAGGATAGAAGAGAAGGGATTGCAGTATGGCCATCCTCCCTGGGAGTTATTTCTTGCTTTCTGTCTCTCTGTTTCTCCAACAATCATATGCACCCTATAGAAAAATATCTCTAAAAATAATAGTAATAATTTGACAAAATGTGTCTTAGAGTAACTTTTTCAAAAAATTGATATCACTTATGAACCTTTGAGCTTTCTGATCTATATGTTTATATCCCTCTCAAGATTTGGAAAGTTAACAGTTTATTTAAATAAGCTTTTACTTCTTTGTCTCTCTATTCTCCCTCAGGTACTCCCATAATTTGTATATTTGAATGTTCAATGATGTCCTAAGGATCTCTCATGCTTTCTTTACTGTTTTGTATTCCATGCATTGTTTTCTAATTTTATTTAACTGTATTTTTTCTTAGAACTCACTGAACATCTTTAAGATGATTATGCTGAATTCCTATTTAGGAAATTTGTATATTTCAATTTCTTTAGGACAAGTTGTTTAAGCATTAAGAGTTTCTTTTGGTGATGTCATGTTTGCATGATTTTTTGTTATTTGTGTAGACTTGCATTGGTGTTTGTATATTTGAAGGAGCAAAAACTTCTTTCAAACTTACAGACTGATTGCATTAAGTTATTCTTTTCCTATCTCCAGACTAATGGTCTCTGGATCTCCATGGAATGGTACTGGATCTGGGTCATATTACTGATTCTAAGTCTATAGTACAGATAACAGTTTGCTAGTTTATTCCCAGACACTAGTATCAATCCTGTTTGGTCTCTGAGTTGTCTAAGCTATCTCTGAGACCTTGATCTGTGGGGCTAGCACTGAAATAAGGGACCAATTCAGAGTTCACCAAAAGAAAGGTTATTGTCATGTGTGCTGATGAGTGTAGCTTCTTATAGGTCTTTGGAGGGCTCCTGTTAGATAAACTGGATGAGTCTTCATGCTGGCTATACTGTCCCAGTCCATACTGAAATAGGCCAGTGCTGAAACTCAGGGTTGTTTCAAAACCACAGCCAAGACAAAAATGTTCAGGCTTGTCTTGGAGTCATGGATAGGTGGAATTTTGTTTTTAATTTTATTATTTATTTATTTATTTATTTTTTATTTCTTGTTCCTTTATACATTCAATCACATTATTTAGCTTACAAAATGAATATTCCAACATGTACATTTCTCCCTAGTCCAGTTGATAATAGTGTAAAATTATCTTCAACAGATAATACCATTTTTTTGTACCATTAATGCTTTGCCTCTCTATTTTTCTTCTGAATGTCCTTCCTCAGACTCTACTCTTTCACAAACACTATATCTGATATTCACAACCATTTACTGTGTTTCTATGTCCTTTAGTCAATTGGTTTCAGTCATAGAGTGCAGACACTCGATATATATTAAGTGGAGACATACAATGACTCTCCTTCACAGCCTGGCTTGCTTCCATCAGCAATAAATCTTCCATACTCATCCACTTTCTGTCAAAAGCCAGGATCTTACTGTTTTTTAAGCTGAATAGTATTCCATAGAGTATATGTGCCACAGTTTTTCAATCCATTTATCTGTTCGTGGGCATTTGGATTGGTTCCATATCTTAGCAATTGTTAGTAGTGCCGCAATAAACATCGATATGCAAGCACTTTTCCATTTAAGAATTCTTCTGTCCTTTGGATAACTACCAAGGAGTGGGATTGCTGGATCATATGGTAGCTCTCTTTGTAGATTTTTTAAGAATCTCCAAATTTTTTCTTTTTTTTTTTTTTTCTTTTTTTTTTTTTTTGGAGAGGTTTTTGCTATAGGGCGCGTGCGCTTGCCAGACAGACAGAGAGAGACAGAGAGATAGAAAGCAGGAAATCACCCCCCAGGGGGGATGGCCACACCGCAATCCCTTCTCCTCCATTCTCCTCTCGGGATCTTGGGCATGCACGCACACGCGCCCGGCATGAGTTTAAGCCGCCGGGTCCGGGACTCGAACCGCGGTCGACTACGTGGGAGTCCAGCGACATAGCCATTACGCTAACTGCTGGTCCCAGAATCTCCAAATTTTTCTCCACAGTGGCTGGACCAATTTACATTCCCACCAACAGTGTAAGAGATTTCCCCTTTCACCACACCCCAGCCAACACTTATCTTTTTTTTTTTTTTTTTAAACTTAGTCATTCTGACTGGGATTAGGTGGTATCTCATTGTTGTTTTGATCTGCATTTCCCTTACAATGAGGGATGTTGAACATATTTTTATATGTCTTTTGGCTATTAGAATGTCATCCTTAAGAGAGTGGTTTTTTTCAACTAATTTTCCCATCTTTTAATAGAATTGATCATTTTTTTTTTTCAGAACAGCTGCTTGAGTTTCTTGTGTATTCTGGTTATCAGTCCCTTATCTGATGCATAGTTTACAAAAATATTTTCCCATTCTGAGGGCTGTCTATTCACACTAATTACTGTGTTTTTTGCCATGCAGAAACTTCTTAGTCTGCTGTAATCCCACTTGTCTATTTTGGGGATTATTGACTGTGCTTTGGGGGTCTTATTTAAGAAGTCTTTGCCTATCCCAATGTCTCCCAGATTTTCCCCAGTGTTTTCCAGGAGCAGTTTTATAGTTTGAAGTCTTAGGTTTAGATCTTTGATCCACCTTGAGTTGATGTTTGTCAATGGTGAGAAGTACGGGTTCAGATTCATCTTTCTGCACATGGAAATCTAGTTTTTCCAGCACCATTTGTTGAAGAGGTTTCCCTTTTCCCACTGGATTGACTGGTACTCCTTGTCAAAAATCAGTTGACTGTATGTTTGGGAATTTATTTCTGGGGACTTGATTCTGTTCCATTGGTCCACCTGTCTGTTTCTGTGCCAGTACCATGCTGTTTTGATTACCATAGCTTTGTGGTATATTTTTGGGTCAGGGAGTGAGATGCCATGCACTCCACTCTTCTTGTGCAGGAGGTGAATTTCTAAGTGAGCAGGTCTGCTTTCAGACAGTGGTTGTAAAGGACTGGAGCCAATTTATAGGGCCATTTCAAAATCCATGATGTGACTATTGTCAGGGCATCTTTCTGTATGAACACTATACACGCCTCTTTCTGGGTCCCTAGGCAGGCAGAATTGCTCTCAGGCCACAGATAAGAAAGGCCAGGATCAATATCCAGTTCGAGAATCTACTGAGAAATGGCAATGGACAGGCCTGCCACAGGAATTCAGAAGTAAATGTTCGAGCGGAATACTGTCTGGGACTAACTACTCTCAGTCCACATCTGACAGTGTTGACATGAGCTCCAGGGCTGTCATAAAATGCTACAGGAATTATGTTGGAAGTCCCAATCTGGTGATACCAATAGGTGAATATCTCAGCAATTCCATTTGTGGGCAGGATTGCTTAGAGATTACAGATGAGATGGGCTGGGGCTGACATTTGGGTCTTTCCTGGAACTTTCATGGGACAAGGTTGACAAGCCTATCCCAGTACATTTCCCAGGAGTTCTGTACATAAGCAGGGTAACTCTGGAACTGCAGCAGAGGTTGAATGGAGCTGAGACTGGTCCCCTTCAGCATGTGATGTCAGAAGGAGGCTAGCAAGCCTGTCCAGTAGGCACAGATAAGTGTGTCTCCCAGCCATTTCTTCTGCCTTTGGTATGGCTTCCTGACTGTGGCAAGAGGGGCCAGAGTCAGGACAGGGCCAGTTGGGAATATGTTGCAGGGTGTAGGTGAGCAGGTTGGTGTGGGTAACACAGATGTGCAAGTCTCCTTCAGGGTCTTTGAACAGATCAAAGCTGGGACAATAGTTGAGGGGGTATAGAGCTGATGCACAGAAGCCCTTTAGGTTCAATGCCTGAAAGTTGTCAGGAAGATGAGCCTGTTTGCCAAGACACTATGTGATTCTTTCTGGATTCCTTGGGGGTTGGTTTTGATAGCAGACTGATGGCCAAGCCCTTGGGAAAACATGGTCATGTACAGGTCTGAACCTGAGAGCATGATTCACAAGTTTGTCACCTAGGTGCAGATCTCCACTCTCCATACAACCTTCTCAGATCCAACACTCCACCAAGCTTTTACCTCTAACTGAAAGTCAAGGCTCCATAAAGAGGTTTTTGACCATGGACAGGTGCGGAATTCTTGTTATGGGGAGCTAAAATTGAGACAACCTATCCCACCACCTTGCTGATGTCATTCCAACAGTGGTATTTATTATTTTGAAGAATAAAAAGTATGTAATTCTATTTGTCTCACAGCATTTGCTGCTTTAGGTACTTTGAACAAATGAATTGTTTGCAAGAGTATTTCTTTCCCAGTGAGTTTCATGTAAGGAAATATTAAAAATATTTTTTTGAAACATGAAAAATACACATTTAGTTTTTAGAAATTGATAATAATCCAACTGTACTCTTAACAGATCTTTACATATTGCAGACCAAAATTGAACTAACACAAATATTTCTCTGTTTATAAGAGCATTATGAATAATTTAAAAAGTAGGACTAATTTATATGCTGTAAGAATCTTAGTATTTGCCTCAAAAAAAAATCAGTAACCATTTTTTCTCCACATAAATCTCCTTTGCCTTCATCTTTATCCATTCATGATGTTTACCAATTTGAGATTCTTTCGATAATCCATTATTCACCCATCATTGAAAAGAGGACACATCTCATCTTGTTGTCCACATGTAGACTACCTCTCTGAACCTTTCCTACTCACAGAATGTATTAGAAAAAACAGATACATTCACCAATCATAGAATTAATACATTTTGTTTTATTTAAGCAATGTAAAGTTGTAAAGTATGAAAATGAATGAGAAATATACAACGATATGAAATAAACACATAATATACAGCAGAAAAAACGAGGTGCATAATTATACATCATATGGCTAATTTACATAGAGTTCAAACCTATGAAAACCAAAACACTATTATTAATTGATGCATAGTAAAATAAAAAATATATAAACAAGGGAATAATTATCACACGGATCAGGAAAGTGATTATTTCTGCAGGAAAGGGGGCATAAGAAAGCCTCAAGGATGCTAGAAGTGTCTGTTTCAATGAAAAGATGATTACATGGATTTTCATTAATAATTAAATTACACATACATGTTATGCATTGTTGAGTATATATAATAGTTCTAATAAGAATAGTAAAAATTAACTCAACTTTTATTTTTCATAAGACAGGATAGAATAAAAGAAAAACAGGACATGGAAGAAAATAGGAATTTTAAAAAGCTCAGAATATAAAAGATTGGTTTATTTCTCCCAGAATCTCCATAAAACATCTATTAACTAAATATCCCTTAGCTTAGCTTAAATTCATAAAAGGCTTAAGAAATGAGATCAACTCCTATAATAAAGAGACAAGATACCTGAAGAGCCATAGCAGAGACAACTTAATTTGGTTTCATTAAGATAGTGAGGATATCAGCATTTATAGTTATATAATGTGGCATATGATACTCAAACTATCAGGCTAGTAAATGACTTCAGTACTAACTATGGCTTTGGAAAATTAGGTGATTAGTGACCTAAGAGAAAATGGGTATAAAATAAAGTAAAATAAAACAACAAAAAAAGTAAAAGATTACTTGGAGAGATTTCATATAGTCATAGTAATATATTAATCTACCATATTTTCCTTCTCTCACTTAAGCTATGCACCATATTTTTTAAAAATGAATTTAAACATTATAGAGAAGTTTAAATACTCATTTTTGTACTATCTATCAAAGGCTTTTTAAAAAATATATGTACTTTTCTGGAGCTGAAATTATAAGCATTCTTTTCCTGTCTCATATTTATAGATGTTGTAGCATAGATAATTAGTGCCTTCTGACCAAAGGCTTCTTAAGGAATATTTGAAGAGTCTATTTCTAAATTAAGATACAATGAATCTTTAAAATTCTTTCAGTGAACTGTAAGCCCATGGCCTTCTTGCTACTTATTTAAGCCACTACAACTTGCATAAACATATTTAGGGAAGAAAGCATTATACTTTATACCCTTTGCAAAGCATATGTAAGCTGAGGTAATTTTTTTTTCATAAGTTAAACCCATACTAGTCTTCTTGATCAAGATAAAATATTTTATTACACATACATCCATAAAAATATATTATTAAACTACAAGTCAGAATAAAAAAAGTAAATATTTTTCTTTAAAAAAAATGCCAGATAAAAGTATTATAAATATCCTCTCAGTTATATGAATGATCTTACAAGGAAGCAACAGAAATCCCCAGAAGTCAAAGATAAAAACTAAAGTGGTTAGTTGAAAGTAAACTGGGATTCCCCAGCTATGGAATCAAAAACTTGAATCTTGATAATTGTGTGGGTAAAAACATGGAGGCCTTAGGTTCATGAAAGTCAAAAATCAAAACTGATATGCCAAAATATTCCCAGTAGAGTGGGATTTTAGTAGAGGAATATCAAAAAAAATCAAGGATCAGCACATGGCACAGTGGTTACATCACTGGACTTCTTCATGACAGACTGTGGTTTGAGGCCTGAACCTGGTGACTTAAAACTCATGCCAGGGGCTTGTGCATGAATGCCCAAAATCCTGGAAGGAGAATGGAGAAAAAGGGATTGCAGTGTGGCCATGCCCCTAGATGTGATTTCTCACTTTCCCTCTCACAGTCTCTATCTCCCTCTCTCTCTGGCCAGTGCCCCAAGGCAAAAATCTCTTTAAAAAGAAAGGAAATGAAAAACAATAGGCCTATTCTGAGCCTCAGGTGAAAAACTAATGCCTGAGTAATTATGACTGAAGATCTACTCTTTCAGGAATTTGTAATTTAAATTTATAATTAGAAGATCCATGGTATGCTGAACAAAAGCAAAGACAACTTAACAGTAAAATGACAGGAAAGCAAGAAAATACATCTCCTCCAAGGGAAAAGAATAACTTCTCTTTATCCTCAGACAGTACAATGAAACTCACAGAAATGTCAGATAAAGAATTTAGAATATTGTGACAAAGCTAACAGAGATGAGAGAGAAGAGAGACAATGAACTGCAGAAGAGGCAAGAAAAAGGAATTGATGAGTTCTAGGAGTGGAGAAAATTCTTGCAAGATCTGAAAGAGGAAATATATACTTCAAAAAAGAATCAAATGGAACTGTTAGATATGAAGGCTATAATATAGGAAGTCTAAATCTCTCTTGAAAATATTAAAAAACAGACTAGATCATACAGAAAATCAAATCTCAAATGTAGAAGAGAGAATCGCTGGACTAGAGAAATCCATAATGAAGACTGAGAAAATAACCCCCTAAAATGAGAATAATATATGAGAAATATTAGATACCATCAAACATCCAAACATCCAGATAATTGGTATTCCAGAAGGCAAAGAGATTCATAAGGGCATTGATAATCTATTCTATGAAATCCTGAAAGAAAACTCTCTAAACCTAGAGAGGCATTCAAAGATCCAATCTCAATAAATACAACAGACTCCAAATAAAATCAGACCAAGAAGATCTTCTCCAAGACACATTATAGCCAGATTGACCAAAACCACAGACAAAAACAAGATACTGAGATAAGCAAGAGAGAAACGTCAAGTTACCTACAAAGGATATCCCATCAGGCTAACAGCGGACCTGTCATTGGAAACAATGAGAGCAAGAAAAGAATGGGAAAAATATATTCTAAATGTTAAGAGAAGAGCAATCTCAACCAAAAATACTATACCCAGCAAGATTATCCTTCATATGGGAAGAAAAGACAAGAACATTCTCAGATAAACAAAACCTGAATTTACCAACACCAGACCAGCTCCTCAAGAAGTTATGACGGGAGGGACCAGCAGTAAGAGTAATGGCTATGTTGTTGGACTCCCATGTAGTCAACCGCGGTTCACCTGCCAGACCCGGTGGCTTAAAACTCACGCCGGGCACGTGTGTGTGTGTGCGCCCAAGATCCCGAGAGGAGAATGGAGGAGAAGGGATTGCAGCGTGGCCATGCCCCCTGGGGGGTGATTTCTCGCTTTCTGTCTCTCCGTCTCTCTCTGTCTGTCTGGCGAGCACACGCGCCCTATAGCAAAAACTTCTCAAAAAAAAAAAAAAATGTTCTGAAGGGAATGCTATACCAGGAAAATTGAATATAGACACACAGAAATAAGAGTTCAAAAACTAAGAAAATGGCCAACTTAATCATAAGGGCAAGTCTGGAGTATAGCATTCCCTTGAGAACTTCTTGGAGATCTGGTCTGGTGTTGGTGTATTCTTTCAAGTTTTGTTTACCTGAGAATGTTTGTGTCTTTTCTTCCCATTTGAAGGATAATCTTGCCAGTACAGTATTCTTGGTTGAAATTGCTTTTCTCTTAACATTTTGAATATATTTTTCTATTCTTTCTTTGCTCTCATTGTTTCTGATGAGAGGTCTGTTGTTAGCCTGATGGAATATCCTTGTAGGTAACTTGAAATTTCTCTCTTGTCAATTTTAGTATCTTGTCTTTATCTGTGGTTTGGAAAATCTGGCTATAATGTGTCTTGGAGAAGATCTTCTTGAGTTGATTATATTTGGGGTCCTTTGTATTTCTTGGGACTAGATCTTTGAATGCTTCTCTAGGTTTGGAAAGTTTTCTTCCAGGATTTCATGGAATAGATTATTAATTCTCTTATGAGTCTCTTTGCCTTCTTGGATACCAATTATCCAGATGTTAGGACGTTTGATGTTATCTAGTATTTCTTCTATATCATTTTCATTTTTTGGGGGAAACTGTCTTAGTCTTCGAGGTAGATTTTCCTAGGCCAGTGATTCTCTCTTCTACACCTGAGATTCAATTTTCTGTATGATGTAATCTGCTTTTAACATTTTCAAGGGATATTTTGACTTGTATTATAGCCTTCATCTCTAACAGGTCCTTTGATTCTTTTTTATAGTGTGTATTTCGTCTTTTGATCTTGCAAGAATTTCCTCACCTCCTGGAATTTGTCAGCTCCTTTCTCCTGCCGCTTTGGCAGTTCATTGTCTCTTTTCTCTTCCATCTCTGTTAACTTTTTCACTATTAATATTCTAAATTCTTTATCTGACATTTCCATGAGTTTCATTGTACTGTCTGAGGATGAAGAGGAGTCATTCTTTTCTCTTGTAGGAGAGATATTTTCTTGCTTTCCCATATTTCTTGTGACCATGGTGATTTCTAGTCACTTAATTGATGGTGCATTTTTTCCTAAGTATTTAAGTTCCATCTGAGCATTCAGAGGTATGCAAAAGAATGAGATCTGCAATCTCTCTTCCATTCCATTTTACTCTTTGATTCAATGGGAATAGAGAAATATTCTGACCCTAATCATATTCAGATGTTTGAATCCTGTTCACTTGGACCTACTAGACAATGAGAAAAGGCTGAGCAGTCAATGAATAAAGATAAAGATAAAAGGAAAAGAATTAGAAAAGAGAAAAGAAGTAGAAAAAACAAAATGAAAAAGAAGAAAAAAAATGATACTAAAAGACATTAGATTTTAACTTTAAAAAGCAAAAAAATTGAAAACCGTGAGCACACATGTGTGTCACGCTATAATATTTTAGAGTACAAGTTTGGTATCCATCTCAGGATAGGCCCCACTGGCTTGAATTTTAACCTCCATAACTCCCCCACACCACCCCGCTGCAATCCTCTCTCCTTTGTTCTCCTCCTTGGACCTTGGGAACACATGCACATGCCCCCCACCCCCCGTGAGTTTCAGCCACTGGGTCCAGGACTTGAATGACATCTGGCCATGTGGGAGTCCAGCAATGTAACTGCTACACCATCTGCTGGTCCCTATAAATCACAACTTAAAGCTTAAAATACTGGTTAGGAGGAAGAATTTGTTAAATAAAACTCAATAGCAAAAACAAGGAGAAAAAAAATCAATAAACACAACCACTTCAAAATACAAAATGTCTGGGCCAAATGATGGCATGGTGCTTAAGGCAGCTGAATCCCACATGGTCAACAGCATGGTTCAAATGCCAGATACAGTGACTGGAAAAACATGCCAGATGCATGTGCATGTGTGCTCAAGCTTCCAACAGTAGAATAGAGATGAAGGAATTATAGTGTGGCCATCCCCTATGAGGAATGTTCTCTCTCTCTCTCTCATATGTGTGTGCAAGCACAAACAACCTATAGCAAAAAAAAAAGAAGAAAGAAAGAAAGAAAGAGAATATCTATGCTTCTAAAAATAAAAAAGTAAGTACAAATAAGTACAAAACTAGGAGAAGCCATATACATGAGAGAGTTTGGTGTTTGGAATAACTTTTTTTCAAAATCACCAACAAATAATAGCAATGGGTAAGCAACCAAAAGGAAATATACGAAATAGTTCATCCAATAAAGATGGACATACTTCCTCCATGACATGGAAATTCTTTTTCTAGGTATATGCTTAAAAGAAGTAACTGCATGCATGCCAAAGTAGATATGTGTAACAGTATTATGGCAACCTTGTTTACAACTCTGAAAAAAAACCAGAAGCAACCCAAATGACCATTGCCAGGAGAACTTAAGATGGAATTAGGATGTAATGATACTAATATAATGAAATGCCATTAATTAATAGAAACTACAAACTTCTGTGTTAAACTGTCAGCACAGATGAATGTCTTAAAATCGTTAACTAAAAAACAAGTTGCACAAAACTATTTATTATAACATTTATTTAACTTCAAAAACTACAATACAAAATTACAAATGTTGATACGATATATACAGAGTTATTAAGTGTTTAAGAATGCATATGGAAATGATAAAATGAAGAATGATTATCTCCATTGTGGAGAGAAGAATAAAGGGGAAAGGAAATAAGACAAGGTATGTTAAACAGACTTCAATATTTTGGGTACTTTATAACTTAAGATGACTGAGAGAGAATGGATATACATAATATTTCCTATGCATTCATCTTTTGGAAAAATAATGATAATGTAATATATTAGAATGTGCTTTGTACATAAAAAATTACTAAGGGTTGTTAACTTAGGAAGAAAAGATTTTAAAAAATAAAAATAACAGACTTTACGTTGCAATAAAA
Organism: Tupaia tana; assembly: GCA_026018925.1. NCBI lineage: Eukaryota > Metazoa > Chordata > Mammalia > Scandentia > Tupaiidae > Tupaia > Tupaia tana. Next base: position 94,402,300 of record JAKSZU010000006.1, read on the forward strand.
CTATACAGTATGTCTTATGACAGGACCATGAGCGTTTTACGTGCCTTCTGCAGTTCCTTTGCAATCAAATAAATTGTGGGGATCACAGCATGTGAGTATTGCAGGATATCTGAAACAGAGTCAGAATGATTTTGAGATAAAAAAGTAACACTGACAGTTATTAATAAGTATTCCTAATTCTAGTACTTTTAAAATCAAGAGGAAAATAAAACGAGGAAATTTCTTTGGGAGCAACATGCTTCCAACGGAGCATTTACTGTTAACTCTGGGATAATATAATATTCAATTTAGATCAATAAATTCAATGAAGACTACTATTTATACAATTAATTGGAGATCATCTTTTACCATTGTATGGTCTGTAGGGCATCCTCTGCAGTGGGCGTTAACTCTGTGTGATTCTTTCAACTTAAGGAGAAAGTGGGATAGGATGCATTGTGGTCCTCAGGTAGACTAAATCTGACACAGAGCCAATGAGTTAGTAGACAATATTCTTTTCATGAAGGAATAAAGTATATTCACCTAAGGTACTTTCTATCATCACGTGCTCAAGTTGTCATCCTTAATCTTGCACCACCACCCCAAGAGTGCTTCCTTCCTCCCCTCCTCCCACACACATGCACATTCACTTCAGACTTTGGCACTTGCCTATCTTTATCCCTTGTCCTAAAACCTTTCCATATTTTCCTTTCATGAGAATGAGTAACCAATTCTAAAGCCATCATCTCCATCTCCAAAGCTCTGCTAATTCTGACCACTGAATTACAAGAGTCATACAATTGACTTAAACCTTTATTTTCACTACATGTTTTACAAGCCTATTAGGAACTGGTGATACTATTTTTTTCATTCTCTCTTTTTCTTGGTACCAAATTTTAAAAAATATTTTATGTATTCCTCTCTCATTTATTCTTATTCTCCAACCTTTATCCTATCAAACTTAAATCTCACTACTTTACTGATAAAATTCTCATGAATATAATGAATCAGCATATTATAACAGGGAAAAATTTAACCATTTTTTTCTTTACTTTATTCCTTCTTATAATTTAAAGGTTAACTGGTGCATAACCTGTAACTGTTGTAACAAACAAGGTCATGAATAAGTTTGTTTGCTTAGACGAGGAAACTTATGCCACTTGTTCTCTACAATGGTCACAAGAATGCTACCGCGTTCCAGGCAAGAAATCTTAAGAGATGGGAATGTTTCCTCAAGTTCACTGTAACAGGTTAAATTGGAAAAATTATAATATTATTATCATTTAACGTAAGAGTCACAGCTGTTTAAAATGTTTTGTTAAAGAGTATATCTTGAAAAAAATGTTGTAACTTCCCTTAATCTATCAATATAGCTCACAAATCTGAGTTAACAGATTCGATGTTGGCAAAAACAGAATCAGGGTCATAAATGTCAAGTGTACAGAACAATTTTGGGAAAATCATGAGGGTAAGAGTAACACCAAACCAGCTAGATTTACGTTATAGATAACAATAGATAAACGAGAGTCTAATGCTTTATAACGTGCTGGAAATTTCAGTTCTGGGAATTGGTTGTGGGCTTGCTAGTTCTCAGCCGCTCGATGTGCGTGAATATGGCTGAATCAATTCCATTTCTCCCCCTTTGCTTCCCCTCTTGATTACCCACAACAATGGCTGCCAGATTTTAGTCAGCAACAGCATCATGTCCACAACCCCAAGGAATGGTTTTCAATCCATAAATCTGGGGAATATTAAAACTTATTAAACACAAACATGCATAGATTTATAGTCCTCTGACTATTTTAATGGTGCCCTATATTTTTTTAATAAATTTATCGCAGAATGTTCTTTTCCTTTTTTAAATTTATTTTTTTATTAGTTTTTTTTTTTTTTTTTTTTTTTTTTTTTTTTTTTTTTTTTTTTTTTTTCTATAGGACTTGTGTATTCCCCAGAGAGAGACAGAGGGAAAGTGGGAAAGCACGTTACAATTCCTTCTTCATTCTCATCTTGGGACTTTGTACAAACATGCACATATGCCTGGCATGATTTTTTTTCACATTTTTTATTTCATTTTCTTTTATACATTCAATCACATTATTTAGCTTACAAAATGAATAGTTCAACAGGTGAACATTTCTCCCTAGTTCAGTTGATAAAACTATAAAATATCTTCAACAGATAATACCACATTTCTTTGTCCCATTAATGCATTGCCTCCCTATTCTTCTTCTAAATGTCCTTCCTCAGACCCTACTCTTTCACACACACTAAATCTGATATTTACATCTATATACTGTGTTTCTATATCCTTTAGTCAATTGGTTTCAGTCATAGAGTGCGGAGTATATATTAAGTGGGGACATACAATGCCTCTTCTTCAAAGCCTAGCTTGCTTCATTCAGCAGTAAATCTTCCATATTCATCTACTTCCTGTCAAAAGCCAGGGTTTTGTTGTTTTTTATGGCTGAATGGAACGGGCCAGCAGGTGTTGTGGTGGTTAAGGCAATGGCCTGGCGTGATTTTTAGCCACTGGATCCAGAACTCGAACCGCAGTCGGCTTCCTGGGACTCAGCCTTAACCACCATGGCACTTGGTGGTTAAAGCCCCCAGAATGTTATTTTATTTTCTTATCTTACTTTTTTTTCCCATTACATTGAATCCTTCATTGTAACACTGTTTCCCGTTTAGTTAATAATGACTTCCACAACGTGGGTTGCTCATTCTTACCAATTACTTTTTTTGCACCAATTCTTTCTTTCTGATTTCTTCCTTAACTTCTGTGATATTTATTTCCTTATTTTTTTCTCATACATTATGAATTTTCTTTTTCTGTCTTCCTATAGAATTCTCCTGATCGTACATGATGGTATTGCTTAGAGTTTTAACCCAAATAAATTTTTCTCCTCAAGCTACTCTCTCTGCTTAGATGATACTATTTTCCCTAATAGCTATGATAATGAAAAATATCCTAAGAACAACGTTTGTTTCTCTATTGTGAACCTTTATTCTGAAGCATCTCTCTTTGGATGACTAGATAAATATTTACTTATTATTAATTCCAAAAGGTTTTTATTTTTTTTTATTTTTGAGAAAGAGATTTTTGCTATAGGGCACGTGCATTTGCCAGAGAGACAAGGGCACCAAAGGTGAGAAATAACCTTCCAGAGGGATATTCATGCCACAATCTCTTCTCCTCCACTCTCTTCTCAGGATTTCTGGGCGCACACACACACATGTACCCAGCATGAATTTTAAGCTACTGGGTCCAGGACTCAAACCGTGGTCAACTACATGGGAGTTCAGTGATGTAACCATTATGCCATTTGCTTGTCCCAAGGTTTTTATCTTGCTCTGAACTCAATTCTCTCACTGTACAAATGTGGTGAAAATGGAACTAGATAAAATTTCAAAAGAGTATTGATTATACACCTTTACCTTCAAATATTCTTATTTTAACCTGAGTAGATATGCTTCTAAGAATCTTTCTTAAAGCAATGATTGATATATCTAGGTAAATATTTTAAAAGTTATCCTAACATAAAAATTTGGAGATATTCTACTCCTCATCAATAGCAGTTTAATGTAATTTTGTACATATAGACTAAAACAATAGTGAAACTATTTTAAAGTATTAGGAGAAATGGATGATATGATAAAATGTATACCATGTATTGATAACTGAAAAAGCAGTGTTCAAATGAATTTATAAAACATTAATCATAATAAGTACAGTGAGCTCTTTTATACATACAATTATGATATACAATTACAATAATATAGAGAGAACTAGAGTCATAGAAAAATAGATAATCAGTATAAACTGATTTCTTTTAACAAGTGTTTCTACATGTATGCACTGTTCTCAAACAGATACAGTTATTTTAATAAAACAAAAAGGACAATCACTTTGTTTTTTATAAAGCTACCTTATTTTTCAAAAAGAAGTTATACTTCAACTGATTAATTTATAAAATTCAATGAAGGCATTCAATTTGGAAAGAAAGAGTTAATTTGTTCTTAGGTGCAGATGATATGATCAAATCCATAGAAAACCTAAAAGAATACACTAGAAAACTGTTAGATGTGATAAATGAGTCCAGTAAAGTTGCAGGATACAAAATCAGTATATAAAAATCATTAGTGTCTTTGTATAATAACAATGAGTAGGCTGAGATAAAAATTATGAAAACAATCCCATTTACAGAAGCCACACAGGCCCACACACAAAAATGTCTAAAAATAAATTATCTAAGAAAGTCAAAGAACTTTATAATTAATACTATAAAAACCTGAGAAAAGAAAATGAAAAGCACACAAATAAGTGGAAAGACATCCCTTGTTCATGAGTTAGAAGAATCAGTATAGTTAAAATTTGATCCTATACAAATTGATTTTTTTTTTTTTTTTGGAGAGATTTTCGCTATAGGGCACTCGCCAGACAGAAAGAGAGAGACATTAGAGACAGAAAGTGAGAAATCATCCCCCAGGGGGGATGGTCACACCGCAATCCCTTCTCCTCCATTCTCCTCTCAGGGTCTTGGGCATGCACGCACAGGCTCCTGGAGTGAGTTTTAAGCCACCGGGTCCAGGACGTGAACTGCGGTCGACTATATGGGAGACCAGCAACATAGCCATTACGATAACTACTGGTTCCCTAAATTGATTTTTAAAATTCAATGAAATCCAGACAAAAATGCCAGCAACATTATTAACAGAAATAGAAAAAAAATCATAAAATTTGTTCAGAATCACAAAAGACTCCAAACTGCCAAAGCAAAACTGTGCAAAAAGATTGATATATATAGGTAAATATTTCAAAAGTTATCCTAACATAAAAATTTGGAGACATTCTGTTGGGAACATCAAACTATTTAACTACAAAATATATTTAAAAATCATAACATCTGGGACCAGCAGTAAGCGTAATGGCTATGTCTCTGGACTCCCATGTAGTCGACTGCGGTTTGCGTCCCAGACCCGGTGACTTAAAACTCACGCCGGGCGCATGTGTGTGTGCGTGCCCAAGATCCCAAGAGGAGAACGGAGGAGAAGGGATTGTGGTGTGGGCATCCCCTCTAGAGATTTCTCGCTTTCTGTCTCTCTGTCTCTCTCTGTCTGGTGAGCACACATGCCCTATACCAAAAACCTCTCCAAAAAAAAAAAAAATCATAACATCCAAAATTGCATGGTACAAAAACAGACATATAGACCAACAGACCAGAATAGAGAAACCAGAAATAAATCCAAGAACACATAACCAAGTATTAATTGGTAATTTAGGTAATTCAGTGAAAAAAATTAAAAAATACTGTATTTTTCATAAATGGTGCTAAGGAAAAATGAATATTTTCCTGCAGAAGAATTGTACTAAACCCCTATCTCTCACTATACAAAAAATTAACTCAAAAAGGGTTAAAGACTTAACTATAAAGCCCCCACACATAAAACTACTTGAAAAAAACATTGGAGAACTACTTTAAATATTCATTTAGAAAAAATTTTTAAAAATAATAATAAGACTTGTAAAGGATAGGCAAGAACATAAAAGATAGCCAAAGTGGGATTAGTGGCATTACATCAAGATATAAAGCTACCTCACAGTAATAGGAAAAAATTAAGAGCAAAAGAAAACCTACAGAATGGCAGAAAATATTTGCAAACTATGCTTCTGACAAGGGATTAATAACCAAGGTATATAAAGAACTAGAACAGCTCAGCCACAAACAAACAAACAAAAATCAAATAATCCAACTTAAAAATAATAATTAATCTATACAGACAACAAAGAAAGACATACAAATTAGCAAAATGTCATGTGAAAACATGTTCAACATCTCTAATAATAAGGAAAATCAAAAACTATAATGAACTGTCACCTTACTGTAAGAAAATTACTATTATAAAAAATAAAAACAAAGACAAAAAGTTCTAGCAAGTTTTCAGAGAAAAGGGAACCCTCATGCACTGCTGATGAGAATATAAATTAGTATACTATGAAATACTGTAGAAAAGAGTATGGAGGCTCTTCAAAAGTATAACAATACAACTATCTTTCCACCCAGTAATCACTCTACTGAATATATACATAAAGGATAGAAAAGTCAATCTGTCAGAGGGACATTTGCATATCTATCTTTACTGCACCATTATTCATGAAAACTAAGGCATGGAATCAATCTAACTGCCCAATAAGCAACACATGGGTACAAAGCTGGCAGATATAAACAATGGAATACCACTTAACTATAAAGAAGAATGGATTCATGCTATTTGAGACAAAATGAACAAACCTAGAAGATATAAGTGAAATAAGCCAGGCTGTAAAAGTATCATATTGTATTTCCCCAATTAATAAATACCAAGTGTCATTATCCATGAGCAGCGGCTAAAGGATGACAGAACACAGAAGTAGAGAGTCATAGTAGATACTATTATGGAAGCTAGCTGGGAGGTGGGTGAAGATTAAGAGAAATAAGTGGAAAGATGATGGTGCCAGGAAACAAAGGGGAGAGACTATGGGACAGTGAACAACAGGAGAGAATGCTGCTGACATTTTTCTATGCACTGTGCACAATCTACTGTAATATAAAGTTTGAAGATGGCAAAAATGTTTGTATCCTTGATTTTAAAAACCATTCTGTGGTGTCAGCAAATGGCATAGCAGTTATGACACTGGATTCCCACATGGCTAACTATGGTTCGAGTCCCAGACCTGATGGTTTGAAAATTATGCTAGGTGTGTATGTGCATGTATGTCCCAGATCCTAGGTGAAAAATGGAGGAGAAGGTATTGTGGCATGGTCATCCTCCAGGGGAGTAATTTTGCACTTTCCTTCTTGCTATCTCTGTCTTTCTGTCTCTCTAGCAAGCACATGCACCCTAAGGCAAAAACTTCTAAAAAAAAAAAAAAAGCTGTGCCTCACAAAGATATCCAATGATTGTAAATGTACAATGTATGTAAATCAAAATCTATAGTTTAAAAAATTCAATAGTGTGTTTTGTTAGAAGAAATCAGAAATTCTCATCAACTATCAGTTTCATTTGTATCGTTAAACAAATGTGTAGAAAAAAAAAAGAAAAGGAGTTATCGAGTTTTCACTGTTCATTATTTTTTCTACTTTTTCAGTGGTTTAAAACATGAACAAGAGGGGCAAGCAGACGGCATGGTGGTTAAGGTGCTTTACTCCCATAAGGCTGACTTCAGTTCTAGTCCTGGACTTGATGGCTTGAAATTCATGCTGGGCACATGTGTGTGTGTGCCCAAAATCCAAGGAGAAGAATGGAGGAGATAGGACTACACTATGGCCAACTCCCCAGGGGGTGATTTCTCGCTTTCCTCTCACTGTCTCTCTCCATGAGTGCACATGCCTTATGGCCAAAACAGCAGTTTTTTTCCTTTCTTTCCTTCTATGAAGTATAAATGTAGACCTGACTTCACAGACTTCTGACTCAGTCTGCATCACATGTACCCTCAGCAGTCAAAGTCAGCCTTCACTGTGAATATGAAAATAAAACACTGCATTATATGAAGGCAATTATAAAATTGAAGATGGCATCCCATTTATATGTATGAGTCTGTAATATTTTTGACAAAAATCAATGCTTACTTCATTAGAATCACTTTGAATGCTATCGTATAAAGCCTGTGTATGAAATTCTCTACATAAACATTGAATTCCTAGGATTGATACTTCAATATAAACTTTAAAAATATTTTCTCATTTCTTGCTATTGATTTGATGAGATTTTCTATTTACATAAAATGAACTAGTTAAGAATATAATTTAAACAATTTGATTCCATTTTACTCACAAAAAGGTACAATTATGACAGGTTAACAGATATTTTTTCAAAAGTACTATTTTTAATGTTTTTCTATACTTTTATTTCTTCTTCAAAGAAAACAGGACTCAGAAAAACAAGAAAATCAAATACAGCTACTCTAATCACCTATACCCAGAACTGCACAATGCTTTCAACTCTGCTATTTCCTATAGACTTTTTCAGACTAAAACAAAAATATGAATTCTGCTTTGAATGTCAGTGATGGGGAACTGTAGTCAAATCTGATGTAATTTTCTCTCTCTATTTCATTTCACGTCCCCTCTTACTACTTAGATGACATGATAAAATGCTGTTCTTGGTCTTGAATTTTTATGGGAATCTTCTCTCACTTGTGCCAATCAATAATAAATAATACAAATATTCATTTATCTAGCATTAGAAGAACAGCTTTATCTACCACAACCACTTTTATAGCTACTTTTATTAAAATGATCTCTCTGAGCACATCAGTGCTGGTATCATTCCTGGTAATTAACTTATGTTGAATGCATTTTTAATGATTCCAGACTTTTCTTCTAAACAGATGTTCCTTGAGTTGTTTCCACTTTTTCTTTTTCCTTTTCTTCTTTCTTTTTCTTTCTTTCTTTCTTTCTTTCTTTCTTTCTTTCTTTCTTTCTTTCTTTCTTTCTTTCTTTTTTGTGTGTGTATGTGTGTGTGTGTGTGTAAGTCTGCTTAAATAAGTTGGCACTGATTTGGTAGGTTATAAAACTGGGTACTTTGCTGGAACCAATTTTATATTAACATAAAACTTCAGCACACTCAGCTCTGAGTGTTTCCCCCACGGAAAGGAAGTAGCCTTTCTTACCATTTTATTGCTTCATTCATCAGTGTTTTATTTGCAAATTGAAGTTTCTTTGTATGGAAGTCTTTTTCTATGCTAATATGTTCCAAGCCAGTGTTGTCCAAGAATTGCTCAGCCCTTCAGGGTTAATTTCAGAAGCAAAGTAATTCAATTCCCTGGCAAAGATAAGTGCAGGATGGGATTAGTACAGACACAAAAGCGAGTTTTCAATATTCCTTCTGAGGTAGCTGCTTACATGTTTATCTCCACTGTTAAACCATAAGTACAAAGAATGTAAGAAATAATGGCAATATCACCACTGGCCCTTGTGGCTGTAGCACATGGTGAAATAGCCCACGCTGATTCTCGGCTTCATAGGTGAGACTACTGCCTACCTGCTCAAAGTAATTACTGACCATTACCTAATTTTTGTCTTAAAAGCAAATATCGAATTCCAAAAAGCTACACAATATTGATGAAAAATGCCCCGTGTCTCTCCACTTTTAACACAGTATCAATTTTTCATGATTAAATTTAGCATTCTCTTCTCTCTCTCTTTTTCCTCTCTTACATGATAAGGTAAAAGAAATAGTATGCCCTTACAAATTTTATAAAATAAAGAGAAAGAGACTTGTCCTTTGGTCTGTAGTCTCTCATACAGTGTCACAGTATTACAGATGAATCATATACAAAGGCCAGATCCTAGAAGTAGTTTGCTTCTATGTCACATTTTATCATAATTCCTTGAAAATTGTTTCTAAATGGGCGAATTTCATTAAGATCTCTCTCTCTCTCTCTCTCTCTCTCTCTCTCTCTCTCTCTCTCTGATGTAGCCCTATTTTTATGTGTTTGAGTCCAAATAGAATTAACATTTCTCAAGGAGACAGTATATTGTTTTTCAGTTGGCACAGAAAACTTTCAGGACCAGCATATGGTGGAATGGTCGCTGGACTCTTACCTAGTCTACAGAGGTTTGAGTACCGGAACCAGTGGCTTAAAACTCATGTTGGATGCATGTGCTTATGTGCACAAAATCCTGAGAGGAGAATGAAGGAGAAAGGATTGCAGCATGGCCATTCCCCCTGGGAGGTGATTTCTCACCTGCTGTCTCTCTGTCTCTCCCTTTCTCTTTGGTGAATGTATGTGCCTTATAACAAAAATCTCTCACAAAAAAAAAAATAATAATAATAAAGAAAAAGAAAAAACTTTCAAGTCACAATCTTTTCTTGTAACTGATAAAAATATTGATGATAATGTAATTCTATTATACTTAAATTACAGTTTAAGAAAATAATAGATGATCACAGTTTGACTTTGCAATATGTATACTGTATACATATATAAAGGGTTTTATTGTTTAACTATGTGACAATTCCAAATGAACATTGAGTGTTCATTATACAAAAATGGCAAAAGAAATACAATGTATACCATCTTCTCTGAACTATTCACTGAGCTCATCACACAGTTTTTCAGGCAATCTGATAAATTTGTCAATAGAGATATAATATCACAAATCTATCATAAAAATAGTGACTACTTCCTTTTTCCTATTATTTAACAATTACATATTCAAATAATTAAACAACATGTGATATCTACAACTCTGTATGAAGGACATCTTTCTACACACTCCTATTATTGAACTTAGATGTTCTATGTCTTTAAATTAAGCCATATGCTATTGAGCTATTGAATTTCCATCACTAAATTAGTAATGGAAAATTCTATTTAAAATCTTAATATATTTTAAAAGTTTAATATGGAAAGTGTAAAAGTTATCACTACACCAAAGTAGGGAAACTAATGCAACTTGTGTACCCATAACCTAGTATATTACCTATCACTGTTGTGAAAAATAAATTACCATAAGCCTGCTGGCTTGAAACAGCACACACTTATTGATATCACAGGGCTGAAAATAAAGACTCCCTTTTATTTTTTTGAGCGTATTGTTAGGTTTGATTTGGGAACGGCGGTAAAGTCAGAAGTGGCAAGGATGAAAATACCAGAGTCAGGCCATGGGGTTTAATAAAACCAGTATAATTTATCCTGCAAAAGCTCTCCTGTGAGGTCCCAGAGGCCGAGGGGGTCACGCCCAGGGTGGGTGCTGCTTGTTCTTAAAGGGCCATTGTCCAATAGGTGCTCGCCATTCCTTGCATGGCCAATGAAGGTCACTGTTTCTGTTCAGCTTTGATGGGCTCGCCAAATGCTGAAGAGCGGGAAAGTCCTTTGGTGATGGCGGGCCAGATGTGGAAAACAGGAAAGTTCTGCCAGCGGGAAAGCTTCCGCCATGTTTCTTTTCCCTTCCCCCAAACCTTACCGGTGTGATAAGGCAGGGAGTTTATTGAAGGAGAGAGAAGAAATAACAGCGCTCCCAAGAAAAAGGGAGAGGTCCCAGAAAATGGGTTGCCAAGGAGGGACTGGGGTGGAGGAATTTTTTCTGGGTCAGAGGGGCCTTGTTCAGGCTTGTTTTCAGGTTGAGCTTAGGCATGCTTTCCCCTGGTTGTGGGGAGGGCCACGTGCAGGATAAGTCTAATAATTCTCTTAATTTTGGAGTGAGTACAAAGTTCAAGAGATTCTTTGTCTAGAAGCTTTGGGACATAAAAACCATGATCTTGTCTTCTTCCAGGAACCTGGTGGGGCTTTTGTTTCAGGTCTAGGACATGCTACCCAGATCAACCACTGAACCATGCCTGTAAGAGGTCTCTTCTAATCAAGCAACTGAGTACTTTGTCTCCATCTTAAAACTTAGCCATTTGGTGATTCTATTTTGGGCCTATACCACAACTATATTTTTAGGATCCCTGTCTCCTACCCCGTTCTCCTGTCTGCAGAGGAACTCCTAATTGCTGTTAAGGGCCATAAGGGTCAAATACCATTCTGACTTCTTCCTGCTGAAATGGGGTGATGATGGGGTGAGGTGGGGGACAGCAGTCAAGGATCCTCTACCAGAGCTCTGTCTTTGTGCGGCGTCTCAGGGAGAGCCTTTTCCTGTTTCCAGCTGCTAAAGCCTTGCCTGCATTCTTTGTTGTTTGGTCCATTGCTCCATCTTCAAAGCCAGCAGCATCAGCCTTTCCATGCTGCCATTTTCCTGGTTCTTCCTCCTTCTGTCTCCTTTAACTTGAAAGGACCCTTATGATCACACTGGCCCTACCCTGGTCATCCAGGGTCGTCTCCCCATCTTAAAGTCAATAGGTAGGCGAAGTTCCACCTGCAAACTTAATTCACCCTTTCCATGTAACATCACGTATTCACAGCATTTCAGGATTGGGATGTGGATATCTTTGGGGTGGAGATGGTCATTTTTCTGCCTCCAACACCTGCTACAATCACCAGTATTTTTCCATCCTTGTTTCATCACTGTCCATCTCCCCAGACATATATACATAAATTATTTGGTTTACTTGCTATATTTTTTAAGACAGCCTCAGACTTCACATCGTTTCAACAAAAAATACTTTCATATCTGAATGTCTAGAAATATTTTATTTTATTTTTTATTTTTAGAGAGCTTTTTGCTCAAATAGGGTGTGTGCTTACCAGAGAGACAGACAGAAAGCGAGAACTCATCCCCACCCCCCAAGGGATGGTCAAACCACAATTCTTTCTCCCCCATTCTCCTCTTGGGATTTTGGACATGCACACACACGTGCCCAGCATGAGTTTCAAGCCTCCAGGTCCAGGATTCAAACTGCGGTCAGCCATGCGGGAGTTCAGTGATGGAACCATTACACCATCTGCTGGTTCCAGAATATTTTATTTAAACACAACCAAATAAAAATAACACCTTACAAAATAAACAATAATTATATAAAATTGCTTAATATACAGTCTATTTTAGGGGTCAGCAGGTGGTGTGGAGTTTAAGGTCTCTGGATCCCACATAACTGACAGCACAGTTTGAATCCTGGACCCAGCATCTTGAAATGCATGCCAGGCATGTGTGTGTGTGTGCCCAAAATCCTTAGAGGCTATCCTGCCTGGGGGTGCTTTTTCACTTTCCCTTTCTATCTTGCTCTCTCTCTTATCTGTGAATACACATGCCCTGTAGCAAAACCTTAAAAAAGAGAAAAAAAAGAAAAAAAGTCTTTTTACAGTTGACAATAGAATCAAGGTCAAATATGTTTCACGTATTTTATTTGGTTAATGTGTCTGTTTTCTTTGTCTTTATATTTTGTTTAGCTAGAGGGCACATGCCTTCACCAGAGAGAGACAGAGGCAGAGAGAAATGGAGAGGAGAAAGCACCCCTTGATGGGAATGGTCTTGCTGCCATTCCTTCTCCTTTATCTCTCCTTCCTTCTGAGGTTTTGGGCAAGTACACACACATTCAACACATTTCTCAGGTTGCCCGGTCTAGGATTGGAGCTGTGCGGTCAGCCATGTAGAATCTAGATGCCTTCTCCACCAGGCCAGAGTCAGACCAATATGTCTCTTAAATCTCTTTTAATAACTACTATTTCACAGTTATATTTTTATGTCATTTAATAATTTACACTGCTTAATTGTGTATTCAAGAATTTTCCAAACTCTAAATTTGCATGATGGCAACTGGAAATTTCTAATGTGACCCTCCCTCCACCATATTGCCTGTCTACTGGAAGCCCAGTTCAGGAGCACATGAATGGGAGTGTGTATAACTCACACTGTATCCCATAGGGCAACACATCCTGGGGCCTGGTCTCCATGTTAGCGATATTGAGAATGATCATTAAGTTCCAGAGTTGCCATCCTGATCTATCCATTATAAAGTTCGGAACAACCTTTCCCTAATGACTTTAGGGGCAATTGATAATTGCCTGGATACTGAGGCTACAGTTCAAGAACCTCCCTGTAACATTATATTCAACATTATTCAGTGATCCATGAAAATTAACTTAAGCCTATCTTCTAGGATTTAAACTCTTGAGAAAAAGCAGGTCTATTGGTAACTGACCACCTTACCTGTTTATGGAAATCTAAGCCTGACTCCACTCATGTCTCCTCTCTCCAACATCTTGACTTTGGGTTTCGTATCTATTACCAACTTGATCATGTGTGTTCCGAGAAAAGAGTAAAGTGGGTGATAATCTTTAATAATACTGTAAATAATATCAGAATTCCTATGCTATATATAATAAGAAGTTGGATTGAATTTTATTTTTTTTTTTAGAAAATTATTTGCAGGGGACCAGCAGTTAGCGTAATGGCTATGTCGCTGGACTCCCACGTTGTCGACCGTGGTTCGAGTCCCGGACCCGGCGGCTTAAACTCATGCCGGGCGCGTGTGCGTGCGTGCCCAAGATCCCGAGAGGAGAATGGAGGAGAAGGGATTGCGGCGTGGCCATCCCCCCTGGGGGGTGATTTCCTGCTTTCTATCTCTCTGTCTCTCTCTGTCTGTCTGGCGAGCGCACGCGCCCTATAGCAAAAAACCTCTCCAAAAAAAAAAAAAAGAAAAAAAAAAAAAAAAAGAAAATTATTTGCAGATACCAGATGTAGACAGATCCCTAGAGGAATACGACCCTTATTGATAATTTATTACTTAATCTCTGTTTAAAGATCTATTATCCTGGGACCATTGGATGGAGTAATGGTTACATTGCTGAACTCCCCTGTAGTTCCACTGGTTTTCAAGTCCTGGACCCAGCGACTTAAAACTCACACTGGGCACATGTATGTACATGCCCAAGATCCTGAGACTGTAGGAGAAGGAAGACTCTAGGTTAGCTTTCCAGGTTGACTTGAACACGTCAAAGTCTTGGTGGGGTGGGGCACTGTGCCGTGGCAAGACCTATTAGGTATCTCTTTCTCATGAAAGAAGAGAACTTTTAAAAAAATTTTAGATAATTATATATCCTTTTTTTTTTTTTTACAATTTCCATTACATTAAGATCTTTTAACTATATAGCAGCAAGTTCTAGTCACATATTCTAATTATTTAATTAGTATAAGCACTGTACATAAAATGGCTTAATTGGGACATATAATTAAGTAAAAGTTAAGATGCATAATTAATCAGCATCCACAATGTCTAGGTTTATGACTTATTTTTAGTAACAGATGTAACTTGATGAATAATTTTTATAAATATATTAGAGTTTTTGAAGTTTTCAATTTTGGACAATAATTACTTGCTTAATAACTTGATTCTATAAAGTTCATTTCAAACTGCCTCACCAGAAAACAGATTTCTCCTTTCATTTTATAGGGGTACTCCTGACTAAGAATTTGTTAATGTAATATTTGATCTTATAATATTTTCAATAACCTGTCATATAATAATCTTTTAAAAAATTTTGCCAGAGAGCATGTGTACTTAACAGAGAGAGACAGAGAGAAGAAGAGAAAGGGAAAGTGAGAAAGCACCCCTCATGGGACATGGTCACACTATAATCCCTTCTCTTCCATTCTTGGCCCAGGACTCCAACTGTGCAGTCGGATGTGTGGGATCCAGGCACTCCAACCACCGTGCTGCTTGTTGACTTCTTTAAAGAATTGTTAGATTTTATTTTTCTAGTCCTTATTTTTTTATTATAAATGCTATAAGATTGCTAATCAAATATCTTCAACAAAAGTTATTAAATCACTCTTTTACTAGAGACAGAAAGCGAGAAATCACCCCGCCCCCCGGGGGATGGTCATACTGCAATCTCTTCTCCTTCTTTCTCCTCTTGGGCATGCACTCACACATGCCCCATGTGTTGAACTCATTTAAGTACCTAAGATACTATACCTAGTTTTGTCCTATGTCATTTGCTTCTTTCTAACGTAAGCAATTATTCCTTCGTACCGATTTGTAAACACCCTAAATACTTACATCATTATGGTTTAAAGAATCCAAGTACAGTGCCTAGACATAATACCAAAAAATTATTTGGTTTATTAAATAATATTTATTAAATAAGAAATGTTCTAAGTAAGGCCATTTATTAAAAACTTTTAAAAATTATTTTAATTTCATTTCATTATCATAATTTTTTCAATTTGACCAGAGAGAAAAAAGAGAAAGACAAGGGAAATAAGAAAACAAGCCACTAAGTTTAGAACTCGAACTTCAGTAAGCCATGTGGGAGTCCAGCACCTCAACCACCATGCCACTTCCAGACCCCATATTACCGACATTTTGAATTCAACATTTTGATATGTTTATTAAACTCCACAAATTTCTGATTCCTTTTCTCTTTTCCTCCATATGTCTTTGTCCCTAGGGAAATATTCAAAAGAATGAGTGGGAATCAGATACATAATGTACTTAATACCAACCTGAGAAGGCTCAATTTGAGTTCTGTGACTCAAGCACTAGACACTTTTACCATCTTTAATTATTCCCAGAACACAGGCCTAATTATTTTCATGCACTCAAAGTCAAGCTGAACTTCACTTAGAAAATCAGTTGGAATACTGCTGTTTCCTAAACCAGTGAACCCCAGAGCAAACTATTCTTGCTCACATCTAATTTTCATTTCTTTTTCCATTTAGCACTACATAACACTATCTTTCCAACTTGAGTGTGTTTGTTTGTAACGACATAGTTGTTCAGTAGTTGATTGGTTCACCACCAACTTCCTCCACACCTGCCCAGCTCTACACTGGCCCTCCATATTACCCTGACCACAGGGATGATCATCAGTCCTTAATGAACGACTTGACACAGAAAGCATATTCAAGAAATATTTGCTCATAGTTCAATCTCTGATATTTCTGCATGTTCAATTATTTATTTTATTTTATTTTCATTAGTATTGGGTGTGGTAGTTTGGATGAAGTGCATCTGGCCCTCTCTTGTATTGGAGTGACATTATAGTTGGCATTATTCTTCTTCACAATTTTCTGTTTGTTTTCTGAGCACATGGGTCAGTGAAGAGTATTTTCTGAGCTCCTTCTTACTCCCTAAAATATATTGTCCTATTAAATAATATCAGGTATGACTTATTAATGAATTTATTAAAATTACAGATATCAACTGTTAAATGTCAATTATTCATTTTGCTTATTGTAACTGTCTAAAATTACTTTGAGATGTTCACAATTAATAATAGCACTATTAAATTCACAATATATTGTTTTTTGTACATATAAATAAATATGAATGATCTCTTCTTAAATAAGTCATATTTAATAATTTCAAGTAAATAATATCATCTTTCCTCCTAATTTCACCTTGAAAAATTTCTGTTTATGAGCAACAATTTATATTCCAGTTATTCAAGTCAGTAAAATAAGTTAGTACTTATTTCCAAAACCTATATTTATGCTAAAATTAGGTTATACATAGATTTAAATTTTTTTTTCAAGGATTTTTTTAAGAGGCTTTTGTGTTAGGGTGCATGTGCTCATGAGAGATTGAGAGAGAAAGAGTCAATGAGAGGGAAAGTGAGAAATTACCCCTAGGGGGGGATGGCCTCCTCCTGGGATCTTGGACATCCACACACAAGCTCCGTGTGAGTTTCAAGCTACCAGGTCCAGGACTTGAACCATAGTTGGCCATGTGGCAGTCTAGCAATGTAACCTCTATGCCATCTACTGTCCCCTTTTTAAATTTTTTAATTGCCCTAGGACACATGCATTTGCCAGAGGGAGACCAGGGAACTCTCTCCAAGGGGGTGTGGTCATTTCATAATCCCTTCTTCTCCAATTCTCCAGCCTACTGGGATACTGGGCACACAAACACACAATGCCTGGTGTGTGTGTGTGTGTGTGTGTGTGTGTGTGTGTGTGTTTAAAGAGTTTTTTTGTGTTTTTTTTGAGAGTTTTTTGCTATAGGGTGTGTGCGCTCACCAGAAAGACAGAGAAACAGAGAGATAAAAAGCGAGAAATCACCCTCCCAGGGGGGATGGCCACACCACAATCCCTTCTCCTCCACTCTCCTCTTGGGATCTTGGGCATGCATGCACATGCACCCTGCGTGAGTTTAAGCCGCCAGGTCCAGGACTCAAACCACAGTCAATTACGTGGGAGTCCAGCGACATAGCCATTATGCTAACTGCTGGTCCCTGCCTGGTGTGTTTTAAAAGCCAATGGGGCAAGATTCAAACCATAGTTGACCATATGAGATCTGGCTCCTTACCACTAGGTTATGAGACTGGCCTGAGATTTATTTTTTTAATAATGTCTTTTTTTATTGTTTCCCAAGATTGCAATTCAGTGCCTGATAGCCACAAGACCACTAGTGCCACATTATTTTGACCAATATGAAATTTTTAATTTAACAATCTAGATAAAGAAATGTTCAATTTAAAGAATGTTAAATCAGGACCCATCGGGTGGCATAGTAGTTAAGACGCTAGACTCTCACATGGTTGACTGCAGTTCGAGTCTCGGATCTGGTAGTTTGAAACTCACACGAGGCACGTGTGTGTGCGTGCTTAAAAGCCTGAAAGGAGAATGAAGGAGAAGGTATTGCAGTGTGGACATCTCCCCTCAGAGGTGGTTTCACACTTTCTGTCTCTCTTTCTCTCTCTAGTGAGCTCATGTGCCCTCTAGCAAAATAGCTCTCAAGAAAAAAAAGAAAAAAGAATGTTAGATCACACTAAAGGTGACTATAATTAGGAATAAAAACTATATTAGTAATATATTTATAAAAGTAATAGATGAGTACATATCAATAAAAGTTGTTATTAAAAACTCTTCGTCAAGTTGATTTTCAGGATATGGTAAATATTATGTTCTCTTTTTTTTAAAATCTGCTATAGTATGTATAGGCAGAGAGAGATAGAAAGAGTGAAAAAGGAAAGTGAAAAATCCCCCCTTCGCCACAGCAATTCTTTTCCCCATTCTCCTCTCTAGATTTTGGGCACACATGTACAAGCACCTGGCATGTTTTTCAGGTTGCCGGGTCTGAAACTTAGACTGTGCAGTTGCCATGTGGGATCCAGCAGCCCTTACCACCGTGCCACCTGTGGGCCCACATGCCCTCTGTCATCATTTCCTTTACACAGAATGATAATTTCTTAATAGCACTATTCACCTGAAGGTTATATGGCATATTTCTCAAAATATTCTATTTCTTATAGAATATTACTTTGATTTTTCTTTCCTGGGTAAAAATACAATTTAAAGAATTTACAAGATTTTGTCCACAAATTAACTGATTAAGAAATGCAATAAGACCCTTCCAGCTAAAGCTGGTCTTTGCTCCTGTGAGTGCAGTCTGGCAGGGCTGTGCATGAGCTGGTGGACCCCTGAGAGCCTCCCTGGGCTTTCAAGACCAGGAGGTATGGCAGGGACAGTCACCAGCCTTTTGCACCAGTGCCTTCTGCTTCTGCCTCAGATATGGGCAAGGGACCAGCAAGTAGTGTAGTGGTTAAGGCACTGGATTCCCAGATGGCTGACCATGGGTCAAGTCTGGATCCCGCAGCTTAAAACATACTGGGTGCATGTGTGTAGGTGCCCAAAACCCCAGGAAGAGAATGGAAGAGAAGGGAGTATGGTGTGGCCATCCCCTGAGAGGGGGGTGATTTCTTACTTTCCCTCTCACTGCCTTTCTCTGTCTCTCTCCAATGAGTGTAATGCCCTATGGCAAATAAATAAATAAGTTTAAAAAATGAAAGAAAAAAAAACTGAGCAAAAACCATGTTTGAAAGATTCATTTCAGCTCAGGAATGAGACTTTCACCTTAGAACATGGTTGCCTAAAGATTTGCAACTGAAGAATGTAAGATTATTGTGTTGTTGGTAGCTGGAAAAATGCTGTATGGATATGATCACAAAATCCAAAAGAGAATGCCCCTCTCTCCTGATCTATTGGGCTTTATGATGGAGTTGAAGACGGTTGTGGAAGTTGCTTTAAAGAAAAGACGAGAGCTCTATGTGCCACCTCCTCCTCCCCAGTTCTACTCAAGCCTTGTTGAAGAGATAGGAACTCTCAGTTGGGATAAATTTGTGCATGTGGATACCTTGCTTCAGTACCATTTAGCTAAAATTTGAGGATGCTTCTGGTACAAAGTGTCCAATCACTCTCAAGTCGAAGATGAAGGACCCTGATCAATCACCAGATTGTTTTGCAGATTTTCTTGCTCTGTTGTCTGTTTCCTGAACACCACAGAGCTCCTTAAGAAGCATTCATAGTTTTTGGAAGCATTAGAATCACTGAAGACATATAAAATTGATGAGAAGACCTGGGTGCTTGAACCAGAAAAACCTACACGAAGTTCCACAACTCACAGAATTGAATTAGGGAATAATGCTTCCATAAACATAGAGACAGACCCCAAGCAGCACATTATGCTTTTTGAATGCTGTTTTCTTGAAACTGACCATGGGGTGAAACCCCTTGGAATTTAGCTGAGTAAGAACATACAGTTATGGTATCCAGAAAATAGTTTGTTACAAAATTTGAAAAATGTTTAGAAATTGATTTTTCAGCTTGTGCTATCCGGGAAAATTCTGACTTTACTATGGATTGTGGAATTCATTAGACATATCAATTGGTGGTGGCATTCCTCATCGATGAGTGATAATGCTCAGTGTGGATGTTCTTTCCATCAAATATGGTTATATGAGTGGTTGAGAGGGCTACTCATGAGTAGAAAGAGTTTTAACATCTTATTTGGTGAATGTCCATATGGTAGTAAGCCAATTACCTTGAAAATGTCTGAGAAGAAACCCTAAAATAACAATGTAACATTTCTGTGGATAGCTGGAACTATATCAAAAGGATTTTATATTGATACTTTCAGAGAAAATATAAAGCAAGACATAATGATATCAAAGGGAAAAGTATGGTGAAGCTGTACTAATATGCATTTGCCTTTGTCTTTTTACTAAGTGTAAACTGGGAAGGCCATAGTTCTATAGACCTTTCTAAGTCTGTGACCTGGAAGTCGGTGTATACAAAGGTAGATATTGTAACTTGTTGAGTAAATTTGAAGTGGTAAAATCATGGTGGAGTCAAAAAATGAATTTGGGAATTGTATATAGCAGAATTTTTGTAGGATATTGTTTTCTTCATCCAGAAGGTTTTGAGACTTGTCATATCTGTGTCTTTTCCTTGTGGTTTCCTATGGAAAAAAATACATAGCTTGGATCAAGTTACCAAATGCTAAATAAAACTTGCTAGATAAAATAAAATTTTTGTTATTTTCCTAAAAATTACTTCTCAGGAAAGATGAAGTGCTTACTGTTACCAAAAAAAAAAAAAAAAAAAAAAAGTGCAATAAGAGTATTTTACTAGATAAATGTGTCATTTTCAAGAGCAGATATTTTTTATATATCTGAGAGAGATAAACTATGTTCATGAAAGATAAGACAAAATATAACTTGTCAAAACTATGTTAGATTTTTCATTAAGATGAAAATTTTCATTGGGAACCAGCAGTTAGCATAATGGCTATGTCGCTGGACTCCCACGTAGTCGACCGCGGTTCGCGTCCCAAACCCGGTGGCATAAAACTCATGCCGGGCGCGTGTGAGTGCGTGCCCAAGATCCCGAGAGGAGAATGGAGGAGAAGGGATTGCGGTGTGACCATCCCCCCTGGGGGGTGATTTCTCGCTTTCTGTCTCTATGTCTCCCTCTGTCTGTCTGGCGAGCGCACGCGCCCTGTAGCGAAAACCTCTCCAAAAAGAAAAAAAAAAAAAAAAATTTTTCATTAAAATTTAAGAAGATGAAATTTGTTAAGGCTATTTGAGAAATATTAATAATATAAAACATTTTATACTAAAAATAATAGGTATTATATAGTGTTTTATATAATAAATAACTTATCTACTTTGTGCCTTATAAATATTATTAAAATATATATTGCAAGATATTCTCAAAAACCATATGTTTTAAATTTAGTGTAAGAGAGACCAGCAGATGGCACAATGATTACATTTCTAGGCACCCATGTAATTGAACATGGGTTTGAGTCCCGGACTCAATGTTTTAAAACTCATGCTGGGTGTGTGTGCATGCATGCCACATCCCAAGAGGAGACTGGAGGAAAGGGACTTCAGTGTGGCCATCCATCCTGGGGGATGATTTCTTGCTTTCTGTCTCTCTGTCTCTCTGGCAAGTGCACACATCCTATAGCAAAAATCTCTCTTAAAAAAATCTAGTAAGAATCTACTATGTCAATGGAACAGAGTAAATAGCCTAGAAATTAATCTTAATATAACCCAAAACAATATAACAAAATCCATGTATGAAAAATAACTAAAGGAAATTATATGCAAATTTAGCAAACGGTTTGATTTGAGTAATGTTATTGTAAGTATTTTTATTTATTTCTTTTTCTTTTTTTTTTTCTTTTGGAGAGGTTTTTGCTATAGGGCACGTGTGCTCGCCAGACAAACAGAGAGGGACAGAGAGACAGAAAGTGAGAAATCCCCCCCAGGGAAGATGGTCATGCCGCAATCCCTTCTCTTCCATTCTCCTCTTGGGATCTTGGGCACGCATGCACACACACCCTGCGTGAATTTTAAGCCACCAGGTCCAGGACGCGAACCGCGGTCGATTACATGTGAGTCCAGCAACATAGCCGTTACGCTAACTGCTGGTCCCAAGTATTTTTATTTTTAATGTTTTTATTTTTAAATTATTTACTAAAACTGTGTGTTGCTTCTACAATCAGAGAAGAAAAACTAAATGTTCATAAGTTTAAAAAGTGCTAAGTTTTTCATAGGAAAAATACAATAAAATATAGACTTTAAAATAAATGTTGGTAAAATGCTTGATTCTAAAAAACATGATTCTTCATATATATTTCTAAAATATTGCACTGTTAGAATTGAAAGAAATGCATTCTGGTTTATTAGTGGTTCAATAATGCCCATTAGTGCAATTTTGTGGGCTTTCTGGATAGTGAACAGAATTAGTTAAGCTCTTTCAACTCATTGGTGAAAAAGCTAGCCAGTTAAAGATTAGGTTGATCTTTTAAAAAATCTAATTAAATTTAATCTAAGTTATCACCTTAAAAATTATTGATTCTGTTTAAAAAAATAGGTGATATTTTGATGGTGATATTTTACAATTAACCGTTGTAAGAATGGTTATTACAAATAATATTTCTATACCATCTTTCTGTCACTCTTCAGAGAGACACTATGCTATTTTTTGGTTACTTTAATATACTTAACAGGTTATATATAAAAATGCAGTTGTGGGACCAGCAGTTAGCATAATGGCTATGTTGCTGGACTCCCATGTACTCAACCGTGGTTCTAGTCCCGGACCTGGTGGCTTAAATTCACGCCAGGCGCATGTACGTGCGCGCCCAAGATCCCGAGAGGAGAATGGAGGAGAAGGAATTGCAGCATGGCCATCCCCTCTGGGAGATGATTTCTCGCTTCCTGTCTTTCTGGGGAGCGCATGCGCCTAATAAGTAAAAAACCTCTCCAAAAAAAAAAAAAAAAGTAGTTGTTTTCTGAATTCATTTGCAGTACTAGTTATACTATTTCTAGCACAATCAACCAACTAACCAACTTGCCAGCTAATTATTTTAATTAGTTCTTTCATGTGGTAATAATCTTGGCATTAAGGAATGATGAGCTAAAAACTAAGTGAACTCAGGAAGAACTTACGATGTTTATCCTCCTTGAAAATTAAGAAATTCTTCTGCTTTTAAAAAGAAAATCAATACCAGGACACTGTTCTACTCTTTAAAGTGTTGAAAACAGTCAACTTTCCTACTGAACAACAATTTTTGTTTACTTTTAAGAATGCCCGTGCTTTTTAATGATTTTCTTTTCAGAATTATTTTATTTTATTTACTATTATTATTATTATTATTATTATTATTTAATTTGACCAGAGAGAGGCTGAGGGAAAGTGAGAAAGCAAGCTGCCAGGTCTGGGACTTGAACTGCAGTTGGCCATCTGGGAGTCCAGTGCCTCAACCACCATGCCACCTGCTGGCCCCAAGAATGCACATGCTTTTTAAAGAGTATGTCTCTTAGTGCAACAACTTAAAATGTTCAAGTTTTTATTTGAAAGCCCTTCATTTGTGAAAAGATGTCTTTTATGGTTCCAAAATATTTTGGAGTTAAATATCATAACATCCACAGTGTCTAAAATATTTAAAACCAGACAGCTTCAGCCTAGATTTCATGTGAAGTCTGCAATTTCTTGGTATGAATTGAAAACTTTTTGTGTGCCCTTGTGCTTCAGTATCTTAATCATCAGAGTAATAGAGTTATGGCTCTCAAACTTCTCCACCCATGGTGACTCATAGTAACAAATGTTTAATCATAGTTGTGTATACAACATTTATTAAGCATATTCCATGTGCCATGCACTCTTGTATGTTCTAAGGATTCAGAAGTAATTAGAACAGTCAAAAATTCTTATCCTCATAGAGTTGACAATCTAGTCACCCCCACACACACACACATACACACACACAATTACACATTTGCATGAACAATGCAACCTGTGTTTTGTTTACTCCATTTATGCCATTCCTATTACTTCTTTTAAGTTTTATTGGGTCATAGAAACACATAGAATAAATACATCATACATTTTCTAACAACCCAATAAACAATAAAAGTAAACTAACATAGGTTTTAGAGTTCACTTATTGAGTCAAGACTCACTAACGGATCTTGACTTTCACAATAAAAAACACTAACATTGAGCTACTATTTACACTCATCATGACCATTACAACGACCTAGAGTTTAATTTCTTCTTCATTATGTATCACTGTTGGCTTCTGTGATCAACCTCTTCTATCACCATCATCCAGTCTTTTTCACTGAGCTGCTTTTGAGATAGGACTCTGAATCTATGTTTATGTAACCTGTTTTTAATCTAAATAGAGAATCTCATATTTATTTCTGTCAAATACTTGTTTATTGGTTTTAGTCCATCATTTCAACATATCAAGATCTTTGAACCCTGCCACTGTCATAAAATATGTTATATAATCCTCCTAAATCTATGTCAACCACAAATATGGAAAAGGTGGCTTCTGTCATGATCCAAGTCACTGATAAAAATATTACAAATTTCTGTAGTTCTCTAAAAACCTCTCTTTTGTTGGCATTTGTTCAATAATTTACATTTCAGATTTATATTTTCACATCCAACTATGAATATCCATTAACAATCCCATAGCTTATTCTGCATGTTCTCATTACACACACAAAAATAAATAAATAAAATAGAAAAAGAATAAACTCTCAAACATTGAACTGAATTCCTGATTTTTATGTTTCTCTGCAGTAACAAGCATTTATTCATGAATATATAGTTAAGTATTTGATTATCCTTCTCCATCTTATGAAAACTAATAACAACCTTCCGTTTATAAGTTTGATAGCACAACAAATGAGATTCTGTTATTACAGTTTTTTGGAAATCATTCTCAAAACTAAAGGATGGTATAGAATTACCACCCTCTCCAATGCATGTGCTGTGGAAATAAGCAACATTCATGGTGGTCACAAGATCATTCAGCAATTTCTCCTTGAGTTGAAGTGATCTCACGTTGATAAGGAATATGTCTTGGTTACAATATCCTAATGTCTATGATAGTTTTTGAATAGGACTAAAGTCTAGTTAGCTGGGGCTAGACATTTTTTCAAAGATCTCTGTTTTTCTGGTCAGGCATGTTTCTTTGGGTATAATTTACACTGACCTTATTATGAAGCGTAATTAATAGGATTTATCAACAGGATATTGGTAATAGGATGTTCTCCTTAGATAAGGAAAACTTTACTCAGGGCAAGTAAACACAGAGTGATACATTTGAATATTTATTTATTTATTTATTTAGAGGGATTTTTTGCTATAGGGTGCATGCATTCACGGGAGAGATAGAGAGACAGAAAGTGAGAAATCATCCCCCTGAGGGAATGGCCACACTGCAATCCCTTCTCCTCTAGTCTCTTCTTGAGACTTTGGGCATGCATATACATGTGCCTAGTATGAGTTTCAAGCCTCCAGGTCCAGGACTTGAACCGCAGCTGGCCATGTACGAGTCCAATGACGTAACCATTATACCATCTGCTGAATTCCTGAACCCTTATTTATTTATTCTTTTGGAGAGGTTATTTTGCTGTAGGGCGCATGCATTCGCCAGAAAGACAGAGAGAGACAGAGAGAAAGAAAGCAAAAATCACACCCCAGGGGGAATGACCACACCGCACTCCCTTCTCCTCCATTCTCCTCTCAGAATCTTGGGCATGTGTGCACACACACCTGGTGTGAGTTTTAGCCACTGGGTCCGGGACTCGAACCATGGTGGACTACATGGGAGTTCAGCGACATAGCCATTACGCTAACTGCTGGTTCCCTGAATCCTTATTTTAATCACCAGTTAACTACATTGCTTTTAGAGAGACTTTTACTCTTTCTAAATTATCCATCACCTCATCTATTAGTTCTCCATTATTTATCTATTAAGATCTAATTCTCAAATAGAAATACAAACATCACATAGCTCCAAAGCTCCTTGCAAGACTAGATATGATGTGGTAAAGAATGAGTTCTTTGTCCACAACAAATGATAGGTATAGCTATGGATTAGTATGTGAGTCCCATTCTTTAAAACAGGACATTTATTCTACAGAAATTTTGAATTTACCATCCAAAGAGGAAAAGTATCCATGCTTTTAGAATTATGCTAGCAATACCATGTCTTTCTTTCTCTATGTAAGATTCTGTCATCCTTCAATTTTCTCTATCTTTTCCTTACCTCGCTAGAGTAGAAAGTACATGGGCATGCTATTCCTACAGGCATTTATATGCAGTACCTGGCAGTTCCATGATCTTTGGCAGATCATTAATCTCTCTGAGCCTCATTTCCCTTGTAAAATAAGAAACCAATATTTACTTTAAGGCAGTGTTTTTGTTTGGTTGGTTTTTGTTTGTTTGTTTTGGGGAGTTTTTTGTTTGTTTGTTTGTTTGTTTGTTTTGCCATAGGACATGTATGCTCACCAGACAGAGAGAGAAAGTGAGAAATCACCCCCTGAGGGGATGGCCATGCTGCAATCCTTTCTCCTCCATTTTCCTCTTGAGATTTGGGCATGTATGCATGAGTTTCAAACCACTGGCTCCAGGACTCGAACTACTGGAGTCCACTGATGTAGCCCCTATGCCATCTGCTGTCCCCTCAAGGCACTGTTTTAATGATCAGGGATAGTATATGTACAGTGCTTAACACAATGATTGACACACACCATTACTGAATAAATGGTATCTGTTATTCTTTCTAGATATTTCCCCCTATCAATTAAAGATTGTGATTCCTAATAACTAAGAAAGGAAAAAGGAGGTCTTCAGATATTCTTGTCTTCTTTTCAACAGGCTATTTCTCTGTCCGCACACAAAACTGCAATTAGCTTTTCTTTTTATGCAACCAACTAATGAAGTCAGATAAAGAGCCAATTTCCAGGGAAAGTGAAAGTTGAGAGCAAAGTTGATGATGACGTCTTACTATAAAAAGTTGAGGTGTTAGTAACAGCATAACTTTTGAGGGAAGGAACACAGACCCATGTTTGAATTTAACACAGATATTTCCTTGCTGAGTCACAACATGAAAGTTACTGAACCTTCCTTATTTCCTCTTCTATCAAATAGGCACAGTAATAGCATTTCTTCATTGCGTATACAGTGGTATTAAAGAAAAATGTTTAGAAGTTTGGTGCTTAGTACATTTTCTGTCTGGCAGTAAAAACTGAGAAACAGAAGCTCATTGCTTGTTCCCTAGCTTCCCCATTGAAGCCTATCTTCATCTACTCATCCTGTTAACTGAGAATGGATATCGAAACCTTTGCCTTTCAGATATGAGCTTTAGGAAGTATTTATTGCCCAACATTCTCAAATAGAATCATGTAAATGCCATGTAAGGCTACGAATAAACTAGCTGTGTAAATCTTGACACTTCTGCAAAGTTGCAAAGGATTTTACCTGGATAAAGGCTATATGTAATTAGGAAGGTAAATAAATCATAATCCCAAGAGACAATTCATGTCTGTCAGTCATGGAAGGCCATCGATGAATCTCATTGTTTTATTGCTTCTGTTGATGTTGTTATCATCACTGGAAGGTCTAACATTTTAAATCCTGACGTCCAGATCAAGCCTAATTTCTGCTGTCATTTTGAGATCCTTGAGTGGCACTTTGCCCATCTCAAAAGACACGTGGAAGAAGGTTAACACAATGGCAGGGGATGTCCCTGGCTCAGGTGTGGCACGTAAAAGATTCCCAAGTTCTCCAACTGGGAAAACAAAAGCAAAGACTCCAGGTTCTTGGTTCAGATCAGTAAAATCACATGCTGGTTTATCTGACTTCTTTTTCTTCTTCTAATGTTTAAAGAATTCTAAACTCTGTCCTAGATACATTAATCCTCCTATCTGGACACGGCATCTCTCAAGGGGAAAATGCATTTTCTACTCTATATAAACCTACTTTTTCCTCCTTAAAGGTCTCCAAAGAGAATAAGATTAGCTTATTTGAGAAACTGAGAAAACTGGCCTAAAAATACAAGGGCCTATCAACAAAATAAGTCCTGATTTTCAAGTCACCATGTTTCACTAACTGTACTCCGGCTTAGGATTTAACAATGGCTAGAACTCGTCCTGCTTTCCAGGGGCTTGGGAGGTGGGAAGAAGCACATGTGAAAACAACTAAGCAAAGAGCAATGCTTAAAATGCCAGAGTTAGAAAGAAAAAAAAGGTATTGAAAATAAGAGAAAACTATTTGTGTACCTGTTTAAAGCTCTATAAAGATGGCAACATTTGAGTAAAGAGAAGTACAATTGAGAACAGTGGAATTAGGAGAAAGTAAAGGTAGAAGAGACAGAGAACAACTGAAGAGAAAATAAAAGAGAAGAAAAGTAAAGGAAGAAAGAAGAGTGAAGAGGAAAGTAGTTAAAGAATTACAAGAAAGAAAAGAAGGGACTCAGAAGAAAGAGGTGAGGAAAGGAAGTGAAACAAGAGGAAAGGAAAAGAGGAGGGAAATGTACAAAGTGACCAGTCTCTTCCTGAGCTTTAAATATAATGTTGCCACTAATAAGATATTGAAGCAATTATAGTGGTAACCGATAAATGGATGGTGAAAATGACCAGATCTCAAATCCAAATGTCGAAAACTGAGCTATTTGGGCTGACCCTTCAGCTCAGCAGGTAAGTGCTATGCATAAAAACCCCCACATGGCTGACCGACACTCACGTCCTGGCCCTGGTGGCTTGAAAACGTTTCAGACACATGGATGTGCATGTGTGCCCAAAATCTGATGGGATGGAGAAATGGAAGAAACAGTATCGGGGTATACCACACTGAGGATTTCTCTCTCTCTTCCTCTGCTGAGTACACATGCCCTCCAGCAATTAAAAAGTAAAAATCAGTGGGGCCTTCTGGTGGCATGGCAGTTAAGGCATTGGATTCCACATGGCCGACTTCACAGTTCGAGTCCCAGATCCAGCGGTCTGAAAAACACATCAGGCATCTCAAGAGGAGACTGGAGGAGAAGGGAGTGCATTATGGCCATCCCCTCTGGGGGATCATTTCTGATTTCTCTCTTTCTCTCTCTCTCTCTCTCTCTCTGTCTCTTTGGCAAGCACATGTGACTTATGGTAAAAATATGAAAAAAATAATGAGTTATTTATGTACTCTTTTTGCAATTCTCAATTCCAAACTACAAGAAAATGACTATCATAAATACATTTCCAAGATTATCACCTTATGTGAAATTATTAAAATTCTATCCCCTTGACTACTAATATACATAGAAAGATGTGTTATGAATCAAATCAAAGGGCTCTTATGCAGATGAAGGTTTTTGTTGTGTTTTGTTTTTAAAAAAACTCTCCTGCCCTTTAGGGATTTTTAATGTTTTTCTAGCTGATGACAGAATTTACCCTTTGACAATTTATTTATAGGATCAAAATAAGCCCATGGATGCTGATCAACTCAAAAAACTCTGTTAGCAACCACATTTGTGAGGCTGAGATAAAAATCTAGACAGAATTTTTTTTTTTATATTTGCCAGAGGGCACATGTATTTAACAAAGAGAGACAGAGGGACAGAGAGGGAGAAGAAAACAGCACTCTTCAATGGGTATGGTTATGTCATAATTATTTTTCCTCCATTTCTCTATCCCGTTTGGATTTGGAGCACACCCCAGAGGGTTGCTTTCTCACTTTCCCTCTCCCTCTCTCTTTCTTTCTGGTGAGTATATGTGCACTATAGAAAATTTTAAAGTAATAATAAATAGTAAAAAATATAAAGTCTTTGGAAAGTTTAAGTCTGGGTGAGCCAGCGGCATCGTAGTTAAGGGGATGGGATCCACACAGTCTACGACACGGTTTCAGTCCCAGGTTGGCAGCCTGTAAAGCACACGGGGCACTTTTACGTGTGTGCTCGAAATCCCCAAAGGTAGGAAAAATAGAAGAGAAGGGGTCATGGCATGGCCATTCCCGATGGGGGTGCCTTCACATTTTGCCTTTCTCTCCCTCCGTCTCTCCAACAAAAGCACACTCTCTCTGGCAAATTTGAAAAAAAAAAAAAAACATTAAATCTAAAATTCACTTTAATACTTGATTAGTAACAAAATGTTAATGTCCTTTTTACCCATGCAGTTTAACAACATTGTGTCATTGGCAAGTAATTTACCTTAAGAGATATTACTGAATCTTTAAAACCCCTAATAAAAATCAAGCATAATAATGCATGTTTATCTCAACATCCTACTCAACCAAGAAAACTCAATTTACACAGGCAGCTTAAAAGCAAGGCATTATGTGCGAACGGTCCAGCTGGTTATTTCCATTCTGTACTTCATTGTGAGACCTAAATGAACTAAGTTTTATGACGATAAAAGACTTGTACAGATTATCAAAAATATTTTGAATTATATTCTGAAGCCAAAGACTATCCTTTAAGAACAGTTTCCTGTTTGACTCTAATTGGTGAGCAGTTTCTTGTCAGTTCTGGCTAATTGGTCTAGAAATACATCATAAGCCTGTTGTCCTCTAAGGCAGAAGGTCAGCAGACATCCAGTGGTAATGTGCTATTCTTTTCCTGGCATAGATTTTATAGACAATTATTTTTATTAAAGTCAGCACAGTACAGGCTCCAGTGTGACAGTAGGTTAATAATATTATATTAATTGTGATGATTGAACTCCTTTTCCCCGGAGCTCGTATGCATACTGATCATGGCAAATGGCAGGCAAACATTTACACAGATTGATTGAGAATTCAAATTTAAATGTATCAATAACTATTGTTTTAGTTATTTTAACTTGTTGAATAAGAGCAAGCACACGTCTGGTATTGTAAGAATAATTTTAAATTATGTCTTTCTGCTCTGTAGAGATAAAATTTAACCTTTGCTTTTGCCGGACGCCCTTGTGATAAACTGCCCCTGTGATAAACTGCCCCAACAGACTTAATTATGCAAACCTCCAGGAATGGAGCAAAAGGAATGTGGACATGGAACTAGAAAGACAACCCATGCACGTGTGTCACAAGACTGCCACTCTTCCCCCTAGAAATGAACTACCCGTTAAACTTCCGCATACCTTCTCCTGCTTATAAAAAGACCTATAACCCTAAAAACGGGGTCCTCGCTCAGGCCTGCTGCGTCAGGTGTTTGCTTGGACCCCAGCCGGCTGGAAAAATAAAACCTCTTGCGTTTTGCATCAAGAACCGACTCTTGTGGTTGATTGGGGGTCACATATCCTCTGGACAGAAAGCGCGCCAAGCCAGGCGGCCGGCGCCCTAACATTTTGGGGGCTCGTCCGGGATGTCGTGGCTACCCATCATCTACAACGTCGGCCTTGGAGGTAAGTCTAAAAAACCCCTGTTTGTTTGTCGACTTTCTTGTTTGTTTCGGTGTGGTACCCAATAGTCTGTTTCAGGTTTCGCAGCCGTTCGGCCTATTGTAAAATAGCCGAACTGTGGTTGGTAGACGTGCCCGGAGAACCACAGGCTGCAGCCCTGGGGGACGCCCTAAGGGCGGAGGAGGATTAGGGACGCCTGATCGTCTCCTACGGTAAGGGCGCAGATCGGGTACATATTTTGGCCTGCGCCCGTCTGAATCTGTCCTAAGATTGTGGAAAACAAAAATCGGTAGTTACTTTCTGTTTGTCTTGTCCTGTTCTTTGTTCTGTTGTTTGTACTCTTAACCTAACCATTGACGATGGGACAGACTGTGGTGACTCCTTTAAATTTGACTCTCAGACACTGGACTGAAGTGAAGGGAAGAGGTCGCGACCTGTCTGTAGAAATTAAAAAGGGACTCTGGCAGACGTTTTGTGCCTCTGAGTGGCCCACCTTTGGTGTCGGGTGGCCACCCGAAGGCACGTTTGACCTTAACGCTATCCTTTCGGTCAAAGACATTGTCTTTCAGAAGGGACCAGGAAGTCATCCGGACCAGCAACCGTACATCATTGTTTGGCAAGATCTGATCCAAAACCCACCTTCGTGGGTTCAACCATGGTTGCCCAGGCCCCGTCCAAACCCCCCTCAGGTCCTGGTGGCCCAGTCCCCCAACCCTCCAGAGGGTACAGACCTTACCAAACGTCCTAAGTGAATCTATCCAGAGACCCAAGACCTCCTTCTCCTAGACACCCCTCCCCCATACCCCCCGTACCTTCCGCTAGATGAAAAAAGGCGCAGAGACCCCAGAGTGTCACCTAACGTTAGACTTGGTCCTTCCGCCCCCTCTGAGGGTGCCCTTCTAGGGCCTGCTAAGGGCACTAGGAGTCAACGTAGCGCACTCCCGTCTCCCGATACCACTGTGGCACTGCCCTTACGGGCCTATGGGCCCCCACCTCCGCATACCGACGAGGGGCTACCTCCCCTACAGCCTCTCCAATATTGGCCCTTTTCTTCCTCTGACCTTTACAACTGGAAAACTAACCACCCCCCTTTCTCCGAGGACCCCCAGCGCCTAACCAGCCTGGTAGAGTCCGTAATGCTCTCTCATCAGTCAACATGGGACGATTGCCAGCAGCTCCTGCAGACTCTCTTCACCACCGAAGAGAGAGAGAGGATCTTACTCGAAGCAAGAAAAAATATCCCGGGGGCTGACGGACGTCCCACTCAGCTTCCTAACCTTATCGAGGCTGCTTTTCCTCTCTCTCAACCCAACTGGGACTACAATTCGGCAGAAGGTAGGGAGCGACTGACAGTCTATCGCCAGGCTCTAGTGGCTGGCCTCCGTGGGGCTGCCAGGCACCCCACTAATTTGGCTAAGGTAAGAGAGGTTATGCAGGGGGCTACAGAACCCCCGTCAGTGTTTCTTGAGCGTCTCATGGAGGCATTCAGGCGGTTTACCCCTTTTGACCCTGCTTCTGAGGGACAGAGAGCCTCCGTAGCTATGGCCTTCATTGGATAATCAGCATTACATATTAAGAAAAAACTCCAGAGACTCGATGGGTTGCAGGATCTCTCTCTTTACAGGACTTAGTTAAAGAAGCAGAAGAAGAAAGACAACAGAGGAGGGAAAAAGAAAGGGAGGAAAGAGAGAGTAAAAAGGAAAAAAGACAAGAAAAAAACCTAGCTCGGATCCTGGCCACTGTAGTGCAGGAAAGGGGACAAGAACGGGGCCCCAACAAGGGACCAAAGCCTAGTCGTATCCCACTAGACAAAGACCAGTGTGCTTATTGTAAAGAAAAAGGACATTGGGCAAAAGACTGTCCTAAAAGGGCCAAGAAAAACAAAGTGCAGCTGCCCCCTCCGGCCGAAGTACTTGCACTGCACAAGGACTCAGACTAGGGGGGACGGGGCTCGGAGCCCCTCCCCGAGCCTAGGGTAACTCTAAAAGTGGAGGGGAAGCTAATTAATTTTTTAGTCGACACTGGGGCCCAACACTCAGTGTTACTGGCACCATCGGGGCCACTTTCCAAGAAAAAATCTTGGGTCATAGGGGCAACCGGGCACCAGCAATACAAGATGAACACCGGCTTTTTGAAAGTCAAGATAGTAACACTGGCCCCCTTCATGCTTGGCTGCAAAAATATCCTAAAGCCTGGGCTGAGACAGCTGGAATGGGATTAGCCACCAACAGGCCCCCAATACTAATAGAACTAAAAGCTACAGCTACCCCTGTGGCACTACGCCAATACCCTATGACTAAAGAAGCCCGAGACGCCTCCTCACCTTGGAATACCCCCTTGCTGCCTGTAAAAAAACCCTGCTCAAGTGACTATCGCCCTGTGCAAGACTTGCGGGAGGTCAATAAGCGGGAACAGGACATCCATCCCACAGTACCTAATCCATATAACCTGCTAAGTTCTCTACCTCCAGAACGGGACTGGTATACTGTCTTAGACTTAAAGGATACTTTCTTCTGCCTGCGACTGCACCCCTCCAGCCAGAATACATTTGCCTTTGAATGGAGGGACCCAGACACTGGGATCACGGGACAATTAAGTCAAACCCGGCTTTCTCAGGGTTTCCGACACTCGCCTACTATTTTTGATGAAGCCCTCCATCAGGACCTCGCACACTTCTGTGCCAGCCACCCTGAGGTGACCCTACTACAGTATGTAGACGACTTGTTGCTCGCAGGACCACCGAAGAAACATGTCGGCAGGGCACTGGACTGCTGCTAGAAGAACTGGCCCGCCTGGGGTATCGCGCCTCTGCTAAAAAGGCCCAAATCTGTCAACAAGAGGTAACATACTTGGGCTATACTTTAAGGGGTGGAAAGAGGTGGCTCACCGAAGCCAGAAAACGGACTGTAACCCAGATCCCCGTTCCTCGCACGCCCCGGCAAGTGCGAGAATTCTTGGGGACAGCGGGATTCTGCCGCCTATGGATACCGGGGTTCGCCGCTATGGCTGCTCCTCTTTACCCACTGACTAAAGAGGGAGCCCCCTTTGAGTGGGGCATTGACCAACAACAGGCTTTTGATGACTTACTATCAGCCCCGGCTTTGACCCAGCCTGATGTGACAAAACCTTTCACTCTATATGTAGATGAAAAAAAAAAAGGGGGTGGCCCGAGGGGTACTCATGCAACCCTTAGGGCCTTGGAAAAGATCGGTGGCCTATCTCTCAAAAAAAAACTGGACCCAGTGGCTGGGTGATGGCCGGCTTGCCTGAGATCGATAGCGGCTGTGGTGACACTGGTAAAAGGTTCTGACAAATTGACTATGGGACAAAAATTACTAGTCATTGCCCCCCATGCTTTAGAGAGCATCATCCGGCAGCCCCCCGACCGATGGCTGTCCAATGCTCGTATGACTCATTACCAGAGTCTCTTATTAGACAAGGACAGGGTCCAGTTTGGACCCCCGGTCAATCTCAACCCTGCCACGCTGCTGCCCGAGACCTCCGCTGAGGGGGCTGTCTTCCATACCTGCCAAGAAGTCCTGGCAGAAGAAACCGGAACCCGACGGGATCTCCAAGATCAGCCACTACCAAATGCCCAGCTGACCTGGTTCACTGACAGAAGCAGCTACATCATAGAAGGTAAAAGGGTGGCAGGGACGGCTGTAGTAGAAGGGACCAGACAGTCTGGGTGAGTAGCTTGCCCGAGGCAACCTCAGCCCAAATAACTGAGCTCATAGCCTTGACTCACGCCCTGCGTCTGGCAGAGGGAAAGGTCATAAATATTTACACTGATAGCCCATATGCCTTCGCTACCGCCCACGTCCATGGGGCTATCTATAGACAACGAGGCTTACTGACCTCAGCTGGTAAAGATATCAAACATAAAGAACAGATCTTGGAATTGCTGGAGGCTATACACCTCCCTAAGAAGGTCGCTATTATCTACTGCCCTGGGCATCAAAAGGCAAAATCCCGGATAGCAGAGGGAAACCGGCGAGCAGATCAGGCGGCTAAGCGGGCGGCCCAGGGGCTTGATATACTACCACCACATGAGGCGATCGACTCAGGTCCCTCGGATGAGACTCTTTCATATTCCGAACAAGACCTACTGGAAATAAATAGAATGGGACCTCACTCCGTGACCCCAGAGGGGGTATGTAAGACTGTCGAGGGAAAGACTATCCTCCCTCAAGAACAAGCAATTGTTCTATCTATCAGCTTCATAAGTTGACACACCTAGGCTCAAAACATCTAGTTACCTCAGTCCGGCTGTCCTCGTTCCATGCGCAGACTCGCCGAAACAATAGTAAACTGATGCAGACCCTGCCAATTAGTTAACGCCTACCCAGACAAGACACCACAAGGAAAGCGGCTTCGTGGACATCGTCCGGGAAGTTACTGGGAAGTAGACTTCACTGAAATAAAACCAGGCAAATATGGCTACAAGTATCTGCTAGTGCTGGTTAATACATTCTCAGGGTGGGTCGAAGCTTTCCTCACTAAAAAAGAGACTTCTCAGACAGTTGCCAAGATAATCCTAGAAGAAATCTTCCTGAGATTCGGGGTGCCACTGGTTATTGGGTCTGACAATGGCCCCGCTT
Organism: Tupaia tana; assembly: GCA_026018925.1. Classification (NCBI taxonomy): domain Eukaryota; kingdom Metazoa; phylum Chordata; class Mammalia; order Scandentia; family Tupaiidae; genus Tupaia; species Tupaia tana. The sequence goes on from JAKSZU010000006.1 coordinate 94,438,198, forward strand.
TTGTTGCCCAGATTAGTCAGGGACTGGCCAGGGTCCTGGGGTCTGACTGGAAATTGCATTGTGCTTATAGGCCCCAAAGCTCAGGACAGGTTGAGAGAATAAATAGAACCCTAAAAGAGGCCATGACAAAATTGGCTTTAGAGACTGGCATAAAAGATTGGACAGTCCTCCTTCCCTTCGCCCTGTTCCGCGCGCGAAATACACCCGGCCCCTTCGCCTTAACCCCTTTCGAGATTCTATATGGGGCACCCCGGCCTTTGACTAACGTATGCCTCTCTTGTTCCCGCTCCCAAGCTTCTCAATCTCTTTATGCTAGACTAAAAGCCCTTGAATTTGTCCAAAAAGAAACTTGGGCTCAACTTGCAGAGGCCTACAAGCCAGGAGACTCCCAGGTGCCTCACCAGTTCCAGGTTGGAGATTCAGTGTTCATCCAACAACACAGAGTGGCCACCCTCAAACCTCGGTAAAATGGACCGTACCTGGTACTGCTGACCACTCCAACGGCGATAAAGGTTAATGGCATCGCTTCTTGGATCCACACCTCCCATGCTAAACCAGCGCCTCTGCCAGACCCCACTTAGAAGGTGGAAAAACTGGATCACCCACTCAAGTTCCGCGTTCACCGCAGCAGTCTTGCTCCTCCTGATGCCTCTGCCTGCGATAAGTAGTGCCAACCCCCATAAGCCCCTGTCCCTTTCTTGGGTAATCTCCTGTGTGGGCGATAACCATGTTGTTAACATCACCATCCGCACGGCCCCATTGGGGACTTGGTTTCCCACCTTAGAATTTGATCTCTGTGACCTCGTGGGTGACTTGTGGACTAAGTCCATCCACGATCCCTTCAGGTTGCTGTATGGATGCGCGGGTCCGGGTACTAAATCAGGCACCTACGATCATTACTTTTATGTCTGCCCTGGTAGCAACTCTTACAAATGTGGGGGCCCTGCACATTTCTTCTGTTATGATTGGGACTGTGTGTCCACGGGCTACATTTCTTGGACTCCGCCACACCCAGACCCTCTGATAACTGTTACTAGAGGGCCCTGGTGAGGACCTAACACCTGGGACGCTTGCAAAGGTCTCTAGTTTGCTCGGTCCCCTAATTATACTCCTCATCTTAACCTTCGGACCCTGCATTTTAAACCGCCTAGTCACTTTCGTCCGTGAGCGGGTAAGCGTAGTTCAAGTACTCATGCTCCGACAACAATATCAGACTCTCCAACAGTCAGAAAATTATTCTGATGCTCTTGTGGGTCCGTAAGTTTTATGATTAAAACTTCTCCCAAAAAACGCAAAATGGGGGAATGTAAGAATAATTTTAAATTATGTCTTTCTGCTCTGTAGAGATAAAATTTAACCTTTGCTTTTGCCGGACGCCCTTGTGATAAACTGCCCCTGTGATAAACTGCCCCAACAGACTTAATTATGCAAACCTCCAGGAATGGAGCAAAAGGAATGTGGACATGGAACTAGAAAGACAACCCATGCACGTGTGTCACAAGACTGCCACTCTTCCCCCTAGAAATGAACTACCCGTTAAACTTCCGCATACCTTCTCCTGCTTATAAAAAGACCTATAACCCTAAAAACGGGGTCCTCGCTCAGGCCTGCTGCGTCAGGTGTTTGCTTGGACCCCAGCCGGCTGGAAAAATAAAACCTCTTGCGTTTTGCATCAAGAACCGACTCTTGTGGTTGATTGGGGGTCACATATCCTCTGGACAGAAAGCGCGCCAAGCCAGGCGGCCGGCGCCCTAACAGTATTTGCAGAAGAAAAATAAGCATCACTGATACCAGGCCATCGACTGACAGGGCCTAGGTAGGAGCAGCAGGTGCAGGTGTCAGACTGATCAAGCCAATGAAGACCAAGATGGCTCAGGAATGGAAGAAAACTTTGTGTTCTGTGGAATTGAGATGAGGTCGGTCCTTCAGGATGTCACGAACTGGACATCATCTTTGATCTGATCCGGTCTCATATTGGTCCAAGGAGAATGTGTCTGTCTTATCATGGGCAAGAAAGGGGAAGAAAATGTACACACAGATATGAATAGTTTGTGCTGTATAAAAACCTGTCTAAATTGAAGCCAGGCGGTAGCATGAAGTTTAAGGCACTGGATCCCACATGGCTGACACCGTGGTTTGAGCCTCAGACCCGGCAGCTTGGAAATCACACTGGGCATGTGTGCATGTGTACCCAAAATTCTTTTATTTTATTTTCTTTTGGAGAGGTTTTTGATATAGGGTATGTGTGCTCGCGAGAGAGACAGAGAGACAGAAAGTGAGAAATCACCCCCAGAGGGGATGGCCATGCCGCAATCCCTTCTCTTCCATTCTCCTCTCTGGATCTTAGGCACACACACACACACACACACACACCTGGCGTGAGTTAAAGCCACCAGGTCCAGGACTTGAACCACAGTCGACTATGTGGGAGTCCAGCAACATAGTCATTATGCCATCTGCTGGTCCCCATGCCCAGAATTCTAGAAGGAGAAGGGATTGCAGCATGGCCATCTTCCCTGGGGAACTATTTCTCACTCTCCCTCTTCCTCTGTTTCTTGTCAGCAATGACATATGCCCTATGGCAAAAATGTAAAGAAACAAGCCAAAGAAATAAAAGTATTATGTAAACTTATTAAGAGAATTTCCTGTAGAAAGCTGGAAATTAGTGAGGTATGAGGATAATTGGAATTAAGTAATATGAAAAATATACTCTCTCTAATGAATTAAGTTTCACAAACAAAACTTCAAGGAAAATAATATAACCTCAGCTTAATTTACCCAAATAAATACAGAAATCATAAGTCCAAGAAAACTAACAATGATTTATCAAGACTAGTGGTATAGAAAGGAACAAGCTGGGCCAGCGGTGGCATGGAGGTTGGGGAACTGGACCCCACAGGGCAGGCTGTGCAGAGTTCTCACCCGGCAGCTTGGAAATCACATCCGGGGGAACTTTCCAGAACACTCAGTCAGAAGCTGAGGAGCTATGCACAGCTACGTGCACCTTCCCACTCCCCCACATCAGCCTCAACCTGCTCACTGGCTGTAGACAATGGTGAAAGAAATGACTTACTATGATGTTTTTGGGGTCAAACCCAATGCTACCCAGAAAGAATTAAAGAAGACTTACAGGAAACTGGCCTTGAAGTTCCACCCTGATAAGAATCCAAATGAAGTATAGAAATTTAAACAGATTTCTCAAGCTAATGAAGTTCTTTCTGATGCAAAGGAAAGGGAATTATATGACAAAGGAAGAGAGCAGGCAATTAAAGAGGTTGGTGCAAGGTGTAGTTTTGGCTCCCAGTGGGTGGACATCTTTGATATGATTTTTGGAGGAGGAGGAAGGATGTAGAGAGAACGAAAAGGAAAAAAGCTGTCAGTAACCTTAGAAGACTTACATAATGGTGCAACAAGAAAACTGGCCATGCGAAAGAATGTGACTTGTGACAAATGTGAAGTCCGAGGTGGTAAGAAAGGGGCAGTAGGGCGCTGTCGCTGTCCCGAATGCCACGGTACTGGAATGCAAGTAAGAATTCATCAGAAAGGACCCAGAATGGTTCAGCAAATTCAATCTGCATGAGAGTACCAAGGCCATGGGGAATGGATCAGTCCTAAAGATAGATGTAAAAGTTGCAATGGAAAGAAGCTAGTTCGAGGGAAGAAGATTCTAGAAGTTCATATTGATAAAGACATGAAAGATGGCCGGAAGATAACATTCCATGGGGAAGGAGACCAGGAACCAGCACTGGAGCCAGGAGATGTTATCATTGTACTAGATCAGAGAGATCATGCTGTTTTTACAACAGGGGGGACTTTTTATGTGTGTGGACTTACAGCTGGTTGAAGCATTGTGTGACTTCCAGAAGCCAATTTCCACTCCTGACAACCGAACCACAGTCATCACCTCTCATCCAGGTCAGACGGTCAAGCAATTTATCGTAGACTATGTGAAAAGGGTCGTCTGATCATTGAATTTAAGGTAGACATCCCTGAGAATGGCTTTCTGTCTCCTGATAAACTCTGCTGGAAAAACTTCTACCTGAGAGGAAGTGTTAACGGATGGGAAGTGTTGGCTGCGTTGTGAACTCCTTGGTTCTTTGGGTCCAGATCACTAAAATTAGAGATCTGTCCATAGGCGCAAAATGAAATTGCAACCACGAATGAAGTAGGTAGAAAAGATTTAATAGGAAAGAAAGGAAAGTACACCCAAAAGGCTCTTGGGCGGGCAGATTGTCAGGTGGCAACTGCATTTGGTGCTGGTTAATCGTTATTCTTATTACTTAGAGGTCATGAATATTCATTGGTGGGAGGTCTGTTACACTACCTATGTCCTTCCTTTGGATTCGAATCCACGCGTTTTCTCCTGCACTTGTGTACTTTTCTCACAGGTAAAGAATAAGGATTTTAATTACCTAATTGTGCACACCCAATGTGAGCCAGGTTGTTTTAATTAGACTAACTAATTAGTTTATCGCCCTAGTGGGAATTAGGGTGTTGACCAAAATGGCCTTTCACTTTTCTCTTAGGGCTGCCCACTCATGACTAACTAACTGCCTACCACAGAAGGAAGTAGAAGAGACTGGTGAAAGGACCAAGTAGGACTTGTGGATTTTGATCCAAATCAGGAAGGACAGTGCCATTACAATGGAGAAGCATATGAGGAGATGAACATCCCTGAGGTGGTGGTCAGTGTCAAACCTCTTAATGGGGCCAGTAAATAAACCGTTGGCATTTCCTATGCAGTAGTGAATGAGTGAAGGACTGTAATCATAATACGCTCACGACCTGCTGTTGTTTTGTCTTAATATTCACCTATAGTGGTGTTTTAAAAATTAAATGAAGAATAAATGCAAATATAAAGCTGACTTTGCCCTGTATGTATGGTGACTTCAGTGTTCAAGATGCAGTTTTAATAGCTGTAAAATCTACAAAGTTCCCTAGTATTTGTTAGGGCATTCCTTGTCATTGATTTCAGCTACATACATGGGTAAGCTTAGACTGAAATGCTAGATAAATGTATTGTCTTCAGTGTATGACCCCTCATTGTCAAGCTATAAAATTAAAATCCTGTATATAACTGATAATCAGAAGGAGAAAAAACACAATGTGTAGGAAAGCAAGTGATGGCCTGTACAATTATTTGTATTAAGTGACACTCATCGTGATGCCCCTGCGTTTATTCTATTGCCTCAACTTGAAGATGGATGGCATAATACAATTGAGCCTGTGGTGTTCATGATAGAAATGATACCTGTAGGGGGCCAGCAGTTGGCATAATGGCTATGTCACTGCACTCCCATGTAGTCAGCCACGGTTTGAGTCTCTGACCCAGTGGCTTAAACTCACGTAGGCATGTGTGCGTGCATGCCCAAGATCCCAAGAGGAGAATGGAGGAGAAGGAAGGGATTGCGGCATGGCCATCCCCCCTGGGAGGGGGTGATTTCTCGCTTTCTGTCTCTGTCTCTTTGTCTCTCTGCCTCTGTCTTTCTGGCAAGTGCATGTGCCCTATAGCAAAAACCTCTCAAATAAAAGAAATGATACCTTTCTAAAGGGGTTTATCATTATGTACTACTTCGAGGCCTTACACCTCTAGAACTGCATTCCCTTCTGTTGTTGTTGTGCCATCTTTTTTTTTTTTTTTAAAAAAAAGCCATTATACAGTCCTGGTTACTTCCAACTCCCCCCCCTCCTTCTCTTTGAAAAGCCCCTGTGTAGTAACTTCTGGAGCTGGGTAATTTACAAAGTGAAACAACCTTTACATGGAGAAGAAATTTGCACGTGTGACATAGAAAGGTGTTTACTAGGTATTACAGGTTTACTCTAAACCATTTAACTTATGCTCTAAAGTAACTATAATTTGGTGTTGGTAGGATAGCAGATTATGATGAATAGCTTTAACTGTATGTTTTAAAGCCATATGTTCACATGCTCAAGTCTGGATTAATCAAATTTAAGCAATTCTTGAAATGTATGAATGGCTCAATATATTGATTACAAAGAAAAGAAAGAAAAAAGGAGGAAAGAAGAAAGAAAGAAAGAAGAAAAGAAAGAAGACAGAAAAAGAAATCACATCAGGTATGTGTGCAGGTGTGCCCAAAATCTCAAGAGGAGAATGGAGAAGAGATTGCAGCTGGCCGTCCACTGTGGGGGTGATTTCTCACTTTGCCTCTCTCTAGACTCTCTTTCTGGTGAGCACAAAAGCTCTGCAGCAAAAAATAATTTAAATTTTTAAAGAGTCAAAATGTTTTTAAGAAATTATGAAAGTTGGAATGTTCTTGATAATATGCAACATTATAGCGATAGATAGCTATGAGGGCTCGCTACAAAGTCCATGGAAAATACATGTTCCAAAAAATCGAAGCGTGGATTTCAATTTTCTTTTGCACCAAAATGAACTTGTACTTTAATCCCACTTTCCATAAACTTTTGGAAATCTCCCTGTAATGGTTTCCATCACACAGATTCTCTGAGACATGACGTTACACACATGTGTGAAAACACTGAACCCCTAGACCTAAGGAAGGGATTCAGCTTGTGATGCACCCCCACTTCGTCCACAAGCACAGGCTGGCCAACTGCACAACCGCAAGTCGGTCTTCTTGCCACTGCCCTTCCAGGTCTTGGCAGTCTCTCTTTCCTCTTAAACTTAAGTCCACTTTCCTAATCCTTTTTAGTGACATTAAAACCTTAGGCTCAAATCCCTTCTGTGACACAGGGAGACAGCTTGGTAATAAAATCTAACATAAGTGCTCCTCTCCCCCCCCATCAAAATAATAGTAATGATGATAATAATAATAAAAAAAAGCAACACTTTCACATAAGTGTGTTGTGTGGTATTTTTTTTTTTTTTTACTTTGTTATTTTTTCCTGAAGAGGTTTTTTCTATAGGGCGTGTGCGCTTGCCAGACCGACAGAGTGAGTTGGAGAGACAGAAAGTGAGAAATCACCCCCCAGGGGGGATGGCCACGCCGCAATCCCTTCTCCTCTATTCTCCTCTCGGGATCTTGGGCACGCACACACACGCGCCCGGCGTGAGTTTTAAGCCACCGGGTCCGGGATGCGAACCGCGGTTGACTACATGGGAGTCCAGAGACATAGCCATTACGCTAACTGCTGGTCCCCAAGTGTACTGTGTTAACCTACACTGACAAAATCAGAGGACAGTGCAATGGCTGAAGGCACAGACTTTGTGGCCAGGCTACCTGGGCAAAGGCAGGTCTTCCTTTCTGCAGTGCGTAGGACAAGGTGTGCTGCTGTTCCTATGAGTACCTAGGCTGAGGATCTTCCTCAGGTGTTTCTTCATGAAATCCATGGTAAGATGGCTTATTACAATTTCTGCCTCTATATGCCTCATTTTTAGAAATAAATAAATACCCTAGGCTGGGGGCTGATGTGGTGGAATGCTAATTTGATTTGCACAGCCAGGACAGACAATGTGTGGTATCTCTACCCCGACCTTTCCCGGCACTGTTACTGTTCTACGTATTGCCAAACGGAAATATTTAACTTCCTCAGAAAGACACAATTACATATGACCTGGAGTCTTAGAGAATAAAAATGTTGAGATGTCCATATGTGTTGGAGTTTGTTGACTTGTCTGTAGCTCTGACAAATTATCAATGCTCTATCTAAGAGTAAAGATGCTTAAATTTTGTTCAGTTGAGAATCTCCGACTTGCTTACCTTTTTTTTTTTTTCAATTTATTTATTTGCATTCATTCTCTGAACATCATTACAGCATACAAAATGAGATTTTCCATCCAAATTACACTATATATTGTCTCAATCAAGCACATCAACAAACATGTTATTGTCAGCAAATGATCTTCCATTTCTTGTCTTCTGTATGTTTTGCTTTTTTCCCCCCATCCTAGATTCTCTATCTCTTACCCTCTGCCATCTCCCACTCTCCTCCCATAGTCTCTGGTAACTATGTTTGCTTTCTATACTGTTTTCTCTTCACATTTTATTGTAACGCCAAAGACCCTAATCAATCCAAATACCCTCATAGCAAACACAGGTGATACCCACATTTCCATGAACACAAGTCTTACTTTACGCATCTTATAAAGTAGTACCTAGCTGTGGCTACATATCCTACTGCAGTCATTGAATAGATATATATTTTTTTTTCTGAAACTTTTTTTTTGTAACTCAATTTACATTCCTTCCCTAAGCTTCATCACAGCATGCAAAATGCAATCTCCCATCCAGTACACACTGCATAGTGATACAATCATGCACATTACAAAAATTTTTCCATTACTAGTTCCTAGAATTACTTCCACCCCTCTTTCTGACCCTCTGTCCCTTCCCACCCTCCTCTCACACCACCTCCGGTGTCTACAATTGTCCTTCATTCCCTTCCACCCACGTTGCATTGATCACACAATTTCCTACATAATCTAACTACTTTCCATGGTGAGTTCACTCATTACTACTAAGAAAACCAATTTTAACTTAACTCAAAGAAATGCCAAGGAACTTTGCTTAAAGCCAGGAGACAAGTTAGGATTCTGTTCAAATGGAAGGTGCATGAACCTATCAGTCTCATGTACTTTTATCTTCTGTTCTGGTTCAATTTTCCTGATTAAATTCTGGGATATAGTATTCAGCTCCAGACTTGTCCCTCTGATTAAGTTGGCCACTTTCATAGTTTTTTGACTCTTATTTCCGTGTGTCTGTGTTTAATTTTCTTGATACAGCACACCCTTGAGAACTTCTTGGAGATCTGGTCTGGTGCTGGTAAATTCTTTCAGGTTTTGTTTATCTGAGAATGTTCTTGTCTTTTCTTCCCACCTGAAAGATAATCTTGCCGGGTACAGTATTCTTGGCTGAAATTGCTTCTCTCGTAACACTTTGAATATATTTTCCCATTCTCTCCTCGCTCGCATTGTTTCTGATGAGAGATCTGCTATTAGCCTGATGGGATGTCCTTTGTAGGTAACTTGATGTTTCTCTCTTGCCAATCTTAGTATCTTGTCTTTGTCTGCGGTTTTGGTCAACCTGGCTATAATGTGTCTTGAAGAAGATCTCCTTGGGTTGATTCTATTTGGGGTCCTTTGTATTTCCTGGGACTGGATCTTCGAATGCCTCTCTAGGTTTGGAAAGTTTTCTTGCAGGATTTCATGGAATAGATTATCAATGCCCTTATGGGTCTCTTCACCTTCTGGAATGCCAATTATCCAGATATTTGGACGTTTGATGGTATCCAGTACTTCTCGCATATCATTCTCAAATTTTTGAGCCATTTTCTCAGTCTTCGTGGTGGACTTTTCTAAGCCAGCCATTTTCTCTTCTACATCTGAGATTCTATTTTCTGAATGATCTAGTCTGCTTTTAATACTTTCAAGGGAGATTTTGACTTCTTGTATTATAAACTTCATCTCTAGCAGTTCCGTTTGAGTCTTTTGTAAAGTGTGTAATTCCTCTTTTAGATCTTGCAAGAATTTCCTCATCTCCTGGAACTCGGCAACTTCTTTCTCCTTTCTCTTTAGCAGTTCATTATCTCTCTTTTCTTCCATCTCTGTTAGCTTCGACATTACGAATGCTCTAAATTCCTTATCAGACATTTCCATGACTTTCACCGAACTGCTTGTGGATGAAGGAGAGTTACTCTTTTCCATTGGAGGAGAGGTATTTTCTCGTTTTCCCATATTTCTCGTGATCCGACGGTGATTTCTTGTCATCTGATGAATGGCGTGTTTCTTTCAAATTCTTGAAGTTAAGCCTCAATGTTCAGGAGCAAGCAGACAGAGGTGTTCTAGAATCTGATTGCCGTTCTGTTTTGATCGCTGGTGCAGCAGATTCAGTAGATATTGGATGGAGAGACAAGAAAAAGGAAAATGAAAAAGAGAGAGAGAAACAACAACAAAAAGAGAGAAAAAAGACAAAAAAATAAAAAATTATAATTGCTTTTCTTTTTTTCTTAAGAGAAAAAAATCACAAAATAGAAAACCGCGTGGCGCGCTTGCACACCGCGCGAAATATCTAGTTCCCAGTTTCCATGAGGAATCTTCTTAGAGAATGGCTCAACTCTCCTGCCTGGGAGAAAGGAGCAGAAGGGATTATTAACAAAACAAAAGATGGAGCTGAGAGCCAGAGAGAAACTCTACCTTTAAAAAAATCGTAAAAAGGAAAAATTACCAAAAAAAAAAAAAATGAGGAGACAGGAGCAGAGAGAGACAGAGACCTCAGAGACACAGAGACAGAGATAGAAGGCCAGAGGGGCTCCCTACCACACTAGCTTTGCTTGCTGGAGGCTGAATTATGAGTAGAAAATCTTCATTTCTCCTGTGCCCTGAAATATCTAGTTCCCAGTTTCCATGAGGAATCTTCTCAGAGAATGGCTCAACTCTCCTGCCACACTAGCTTTGCTTGCTGGAGGCTGAATTATGAGTAGAAAATCTTCATTTCTCCTGTGCCCTGAAATATCTAGTTCCCAGTTTCCATGAGGAATCTTCTCAGAGAATGGCTCAACTCTCCTGCCACACTAGCTTTGCTTGCTGGAGGCTGAATTATGAGTAGAAAATCTTCATTTCTCCTGTGCCCTGAAATATCTCGTTCCCAGTTTCCATGAGGAATCTTCTCAGAGAATGCGCTTACCTTTTTTTACATAATAAAATTTGAGTTCTTTTTCTTATAATCTAGGCTATTATTATAACATGAGTTTTGTATTGATTTTTACGGTAGTAATGGCTACAAGACATTAAATTGTTCAGGGCACTTGCCGCTGTATAATTAGTCATTTATTCTTTTTTTTTTTTATTTATTCTATTCCTTGATGTCTCACTGTTACTATCTACTCATAAGAACTATGTAGGAATCCCTCATCATCTTTTCGAGTTTGATACTCCCAGTATCATGGACTTCAAAAGAAATAATCATGCATATCTAAATCATATGTGGTAAAAGGGCAGATGGATCTGACTAAAGTGCTGGGGAGGGGGCTAATGAGATTAGGGCACGCACTTACTACTGACTCAGGTATCTAGCAGGCGGGGCAGAGACCTATGTGCATTCTCTTCAGTTGGGTAATTGGTTGATTTGTAACTGGAAAAGTGACTTCAACATACTGCATGCTGACACTTTATGCAGAATAAATTCTAAGGGAAGCAAGATATCAAGGAAAGGTGGAGTGAGGCTGGGAAGGGATGTCTTCATAGACAACTTAGGAACAACTATGTCTTAAGAGAATTTGTCCAGGTCCAGTCATGGTGGCGTGGGTGGGAAGGCACTCCCTTGCTGCTGAGGCTTTGTGGGAGACCTGGATTTGGTTCCCAGTTCAAATCTTTTTTTTTTAAAGAGATTTTTTTTCCTATAGGGTGCGTGCACTCGCCAGAAAGAGAGAGACAGAGAGACAGAAAGTGAGAAATCAGCGCCCAGGAGGGATGGTCACACCGCAATCCCTTCTCCTCCATTCTCCTCTTGGGATCTTCGGCACACACGCACCCCCCCCCCCCCCCCCCCCGCATGAGTTTAAGCTACTGGGTCCAGGACTCGAACCACAGTCAACTACATGGGAGTCCAGCAACACAACAATTATGCCAACTGCTGGTCTCCCAGCTCAAATCTAAGTAGGCCAGACACAGTAGTGCCATTAGTCCTAATTGAGAGGCTGGGATAAGAGGATCATGGCATGGCTAGATCCTGTCAAAAATACCTTTTGTCTTCCAGCCTTTCGTCTTCCACCTGCACACACATATGCTCTCTCTCAAACTCTCTCATGATAATGATAATAATAATAATAATAACAAAACATCCCAGGAATGAATGGGAAAAGGCTGTACTCATTGACTTCCATCTTCCAGTGATCAACACTTGTCACACAGGAAGTCAATGTCCTCACAGATCTCAGTGAGACTTCTGGCATGTGGTCTTAGTGCAGTTACCAGAAAGACAGCAGTCATAGCAGCCGAAGTATAAACCAGGGTATAGGGAAATCTCACATGTGCGGTGAACTGCAGCAGCTTCAGACTCCTGGGCCAGGCCTGGCACGCCACTGCACTTCTGTGGGCTCATTGCTGGTCTCATCCTTTCCTAGTCCTTTGGGAAGAGAGAATCTCTAGGTCAGGAGGCTTAAGGCCCTTGACTGAGGCGAGAGGTATGTTACTGCTAAGATGTGTCCCCGAGAGAGAACTACCTGGGAGCATCTATGACCCTGAGCCTGCAAAGGCCTGACCCTTCTGAAAGCCTGCTGTGGAGATGGCAAAGACCCACCTTGGGTCCCCTGCTGGTTCTGGGCAATCTTTCTGAAGGATCAGCAGTGTCCTGTAGACATGCACGGTTGGGAAATCTACATGGTACATCATCTGGGTTCAGCTATTTCACATTCTTGTTAGGTGAGGGGATACTCAGGAAAGTCATCTGAAGTATATACCTTCATCCTTTCCATGAATTTTGAGTGTAGTTTTCATTCCTGACATACACGAAATTCTCTCCAGCAGGTGTGATAGTTAGTGTTCCTAAATGATTTGGCATGGCATTCATGGAGCCAAAGGGGAAATAAATAGCAGAACTTTTTAAGATTATTTGTGATCTTACAAAGATTGCCTTCATTATTTCTGGAGGCCTCTCTTAGTTCTAGACTGTGCTCATAAAACCATACCTTGGAATTTATAGAATTTTGTTTTCCACGTGTAGTTAAAGAGTAAACTTCAGTTGAAATACTAAGTTGAGATGACATTTCAAATATGTGTCACTCTTCTTGTACAAAAGGCCAATAAAGTTTTATTTGATGCTCTTCAATTCTTATAATTTCTGCTTAAAACTATGTGCTTTTGCTATTCTGGAAATAATTTTTAATAAAGTTGAACCATATTGAATTCCAAGCACACATTCAAAACCAAGACATCATTAGTCATCTTCACAGCACACTGTAACCCGGCACTCAGATAAATAATAAACTGATGTAACATTCAGTGTTTCCATCCAGTACTAGATACAAAAAACATCTTCTCACTAAAACGCAAATAAAATCTAACCTCCTTTAAGAAAAAGTCACCCTGCTTTTCCATTTACTCCCTAGCTATCATTTCTCTTTTCATCCGATTATGGTTGTTCTTAAAATTCCTGCTTTGAAAGAAATCATAATCCATTCCCATGGACACTGTCTCTCTGCATTCTTGTGTTGTTGCAACAGGAAGCAAGGTTGGGTTTCCATCATGTTAACTTCTGGGCATCCAGAGGAAAGTGTTCCAAATTCGAATGAAAGTGGAATCACAACTTCTGAGAAAGTTGCCCGTGATTTTGCTATGGAAATTCAGTGAGCGGTAATCTCATCATTGACTGAGGATTAAGTAAATGGTGAGAAAATGGAGATCCCCTCGTACACAGCAGCCCTTATAACTGCTAATTTACTACATGATGTTAATTAAATGAAGCCAGCCTCATAATGGCAATGTATGGCTCCTGCCTCGGAAAGCTGTTAACATAATTATAACTCTAACACAGGGGGCAAAGCAGATTACAATTACTCGAAAGCCATGGGATACGGAAACCGTGTTACAACATTAGGTAGATTTACAGTCCTAAATTACCCCCAATGCAATGTAACCCTTTGAGTTTAAGTCTCTCTTCATTCGGTGGCATCTAACAGAGCTATTAGAAAATTAAGTATTTTTTCTCTAGGTGATCAGATTTGCAGCGAGACAGAGCGAGAAGAGTATATTGATGTGTGTGGAGATGAGTAAAATGTATTTTGGTGTGCAATTTCCTGCCTTGTCAAAATATTGCTTCTTTTGAAAGATATGTGATGTGACAGTTATATATCAAACCATAAATAAAAATTGGCCTATAATAAAAGTACCTTCATATGCAATATTGGATCCCTCTTCTTACATACCTTTTGCCTCTTATCTCCCACCACAGCAACTTCTTATTAAATATCCACCAAAGAATATCGGATTGAGGAAGTACAAATTCTCCAAGGTGGCAATATTTTCCAAGCCAGTTTGCCTGATCGAGCATTATTGGCATGGAATACTTCCTTAACTCTCACATTCCACAGAGAAGATAAAATTGCCATAACCAAACTACCCATTATTGGAAGCCTTATTGATTTTTCTTTCTTAAAAAAAAAATTTATTTAATTTTATTTATTCATTCCAGAGAGAGACATGGGGTAGGGACGGGGGGAGTGAGAAAGCAAGTCACCAGGTCCAGGACTTGAACTGAGGTCAGCATGTGTGAGTGTCCAGAGCCTTAACCACCACGTCACCTGTTAGCCACTATTTTTTTACTGATTATTTTCAAAAGGTAAATATGCAACTTACCTTACAAACAAACATAGAAACAATTCAAATATATTTCAACAAAGGTAATATTTCTAGAACAAATATGAGAAAAGAGCAATAGTATTCACACATGTAGAAAACAAGAAAAATTGAGATAGTGCAAACCCGTAAGCTAGTCATATGCAATATAATAAACACGTACAATACTACTACTCTTAAGTTCTAGTAAATCTCTTTTTGAAAACTCTCCAGAGTAATAAGGATTGTCCAGAGCATCAGGATCTCAGAACATCTTAAAATAAATAGTAACTAAGTAATGACTGAGGAAGAAGGCACTGAACTCTATGTCCTCCAGCATGAGTTATCAAACTGGGCATTGGTTGATTGGAGAATGTCCCAACCCACATGACAGTCGAGCAGTCACCTGAGGGAAGGAGTGAGAGAAGGGACAAACACACAGGGTGGAGATAAGACAAGATGTTGATCAAGTCTCGTTTATTGAGGAAGTATGACAAGCTTATATGCGCTCACGATTAGGCCTGTCTGCTTATGCAGGTAGGTTTGTAGACAACGGGAGGGACGGTTGGTCATGCGTTTTCTGAGAATCGGTTTGCTCAGTGGGGAAATAGAAACTTAAGGTCTCCTTATACACAAAATGGCCGAGTACCCAAAATGGCGGATAGCTCTCAAGATGGCTCCTGTGTTGCTTACTTAATGCATCACCCTCCACAGGAGAAAAATGGATATTTGTATATTGCCTTTTGTCTTTTAGGAAGTTTATGAATGTTACCTTATTTAATTTTCCAAATAACTATACATGGCAAGTAATGTTAGCGCTTTCTTTTAACATCAATGAACTGGAGATTCTGAACTGTTAAATGACTCCTCCAAGGTCACTAGCCTACCTCTCTCCATGTCCAGTTAATTGAACACAATCAGCCGTGCAGCCTGGCTACCTGATGCTCAGGGATGCCATGAAGCCTCAAGACTTGCTTTTCTAGCACCACAGTAGGAGCTTCTGTTTGTATATTTATATTCGTTTGGACTATTTTTTATGCTGCACAACAACAACAAAACCAGAAAATGATGTTATAAATACCCATGGACTTATCATCCAGATTTTTTAAATGTTAAAGGTTTTATTCTTGGCATTAAGTATGTGTTTATATGTAAAATAAATTAAGAATTACAGATAGCTCGTACCTTCCTGCTGAATGATTTCTCTCTGTCACTCTTTAGAATAGTGATTTTCAACTTGGTGTGCAACATCACAGCCCGTGTATTAATATCAAATATATACCCATAAGAGAATTAAATAGAAATATATTTACCTTTTTTTTTGAAGAAATTTTTGCTATAGGGTGCATGTGCTCGCCAGAGAGACAGAAAGTGAGAAATCACCCCCAAGGAGGGTTGGCCATACCCCAAACCATTCTCCTCTTGTAATTTCGGGCTCACACACACAGGCACCCTGTGTGAGTTTTAAGCTGCTGGGTCCAGGACTCGAACTGCAGTCAACTAAGTGGGAGTCCAGCAAGGTAACGGTTATCCCATCTGCTGGTCCTGCTAATCTATTTTTATGACCCTATTCACTGAATTCTGTATCTCAGTGGGTGTCAGTGTGACATAAATCGTGGGTAACAGAAAACCGGAATGTAAGAGCTTGCATAGCACAAAGTCTGGAAATAGCGGAGGCCCAGACTGAAATGCAGGTTGATTGTGCATTTCCGCCCCTGACTTCAATAGGAAGACATGCTCCTTTCCACTTTCATCCATTGTGATCTCCTATGAATCTTTATAATATCAATTATAGCCTCATTTATAATAATGTATGCTATTGCGCAATGTAATGTATTATTCTGTTATAATGGGCTGTATAGTATTTACATAATCTATAGGCAGGTTAATCATGTATTACAATTCTCTTGAAGAAGATAAACATTTTTCATGTTAGGACAATGATTTTTTTTTTTTTAATTATATTCCTTGAACCACATTGCGGTATATTCCCTCAACTTAACTAAATCATTAGTCATGTAGTCAGATTTTTGTTATGCTAATGTGACCCATTCTGGAAAACTGGGGTTGAGTCAGTTTCCTTTAAGGAATTAACTAAGCAGAAGAATGGTGAATATTTGAAAAAATAAAATAGAATTTTCTGAGCCAGTCCCATGGCATGGTGATTAATGTAGACAGGTCCCACATATTTGAACTCAAGGCTTGAGTCCCAGACCTAGCAGCTGGAAAAACATGCCAAGTACATAAGTCTGTGTCTTCCAAAGTCTGACAGGGTGATGAAATGGAAAAGAGATTGCAACATGGCCGTGCCCCACTGAGGGTGTTTCTCCCTTCTCCTCTAAGCTTTGTCTCTCTGTCTCTCTCTGGTGAGTGCATAGACCTCAGGAAAGTTTGTCAAAAAAATAGACTTTCGGGAGGCCAGCAGGTGTCATGGTGGCTAAGTCTCTAGACTTTCATATGACCAACCACAATTCAAGTTCCTCACCAGTAGCTTGAAAATCATTCCAGGCATGTGGGTGTGCGTGTGCCCAAAATCTCAGGAGTAAAATGGAAGAGAATGGATTGCGGGGTGGCCATCCCCACTGAAGGAGGTTATTTCCCACTTTTCCTCTTACTGTCTCTGTCTCTGGAGAGTGCAGGCACCCTATGGCCAAAACAAAACAAAACAAAAAACAGAATTTCTGTTTGAAAGAGAAGTAGAGACACACTGCCGACAAGGAAACCAGAATTGTCATGATAGTTACTCTGTTTTTAACTTTTAAAACATACATTCTTCTCCAACTATCTCTTTTTTTCACATATAGTCCTATATTTATCTTTCATTTAAGTTTTTGTCTCTTTTAATTTTAACTATCATTATTGTAGAGTTTCTTTAAAATCCATGTAGTATTTCTTATTCAACAAATCTTGTATTCTTTTTCTTTTGCTTCATATTTGTTTCATATTTTGTTTTTTTATTTTTTTCCAGTTTTAAAATTTGCATTTATACTGTGCAGCATTCATTTTCTTGTAGTTCAATAAATTCTAGTTAATCAAATGA
The DNA here is from genome assembly GCA_026018925.1 of Tupaia tana. Taxonomy (NCBI): domain Eukaryota; kingdom Metazoa; phylum Chordata; class Mammalia; order Scandentia; family Tupaiidae; genus Tupaia; species Tupaia tana. The sequence continues at coordinate 94,455,489 of JAKSZU010000006.1, forward strand.
TGCAACAGATGTGTTAAAAAATTTGAATTAGAAATTTTAAAAATAATTGTTTATTTAATTGTATTTATTATTATTACTACTATCATTATTTTAATTTATTATCTGGCATATGTACTCACCAGAGAGAGAGAAAGTGAGACAGCAGGTCACCAGATCCAGGACTCAAACTGCAGTTGGCCATGTGGGAGGCCAGCACTTTAACCACCATGTCACCTGCTGGCCCCTGAATTAGAAAGTTTTAATAGTTATACCAAGTTAAAGGTTTGGGTTTCTAATTTATTATCAATAATATTTTTTCCTCTCAAACACTTAGACAATACTCCCTAAACTTCCTCTGGGAAATGAGAAGTGAGCCTCTAACCTCTTTTCTTCTGTGGCCGCTGTCAAGGATGAACAAAGCCTCTAAGAGGTGAGGATAGATTCCATCCCGAAGAAACTACTGCAATGAGGAAGTGGGTCTGTTGTAAACTGAAAACTGCTATTTATATAAAGGTGAGGTTTTAAAGAAAAAAATGATGAAGTAGGGAGAAGGAATAGCCAGGGCTTAAGTAGAGTCATAGCTGTGGAAATTAAGCAAGATTAAGAATGGGCTGGGGCCTTGAGAATAGGCCATTTTAGGTTTGCTGATCTGCACTTATCAAAGTTCCTGCCCTCCCGCAGAGCATGGAGGTAGGAATTCTGTCTTCAAGCATTGACTACAACAAACAGTTCATTTGAGGGGCACTCTTGAGCTTTCTCAAGCAGGCCTTCTAAAGGGCACTGGTCATCTTAAGGGCATGACCTAGTGTTACTGGGAACTTGGCCATTGTTTGTCCAGTCTCTGACGAGGGGGTGCAGGTAGGGGGGACTGGAGGAGATGGTGGGCAAAGTGATTTATAATGAGATTCTGCAATTTTATAGGCCAGGGCTGAGGCTTAATCAAAGAGAAGGCTGTAAGAGTTTGATTACGGTCCTCAGGGGAGTTTGTCAACCATTCAGTTTCAGCAATTCTGCTTTTCTCAGCAAAGGCCACGTTCTTCACCCCTGTATGAGAATTGGTTTCCAGTACTTAGCCACTAGGCTAACTTTTGGGAGCGCCATCCCCAGGGACTTTCCACATGGGGACTGTATTCTTCTAGCTTGGATTTCTCCCTTCCTTTTTGGCTCATGGTGATTTCTTTTCTTCACAAATTGTCCACTGAGTGTTTAAGAATATACCACATATTTGTCTTAAAGTTGAATTTTTCTAAGGGATTAAAAGAGACAATTCAGTAAATTAAAATATTTTATAATATAATATATTGCCAAATATATTAAATAAATAAATAAAATAGATTATATTTTCATCAAAATGATTAAAATTGAAAAAATAAAGTCACCAATAAAGTATTTTCCAACTGTAATATTGATGTGTAATTTCCATAATTACTCATTGAACAGAGTAATTTTTATTTCATAAAGAAATATGTATCAAAATCCTATCTTATTTCTCATGTTAAATTGTTAAATATGGGCCAGCAGGTGGCATGGAGGCTAAGGCACTGGATCCCACATCACTGACTGGTTAGAGTCCTGGACCTGATAGCTTGAAAAACATGCTGGGCACATGTGTGTGCATGCCCAGCATCCTGAGAGAAGAGTGAAGAAGAGAATGCAGTGTGGTGGCAATCCCAACTGGGAGGTTATTTCGCACTTTCCTTCTCTTTTTTCTTTCTGGTGAGTGCATGCACTCTATAGTAAAAACAGTTAAATACAGATGCAACACAAATTGGAGTCAAAATGTGATTTGGCGTGATTGGTTAGAGGTATTCTAACAAGTTCAGGTCTGTTACTCTAAGACAATAAAGTCTTCCGAGTTACTTTGGCTGGTTTCGTGAGAGATATTTTTTTTTTTTTTTTTTTTTTTTTTTGGGAGAGGTTTTTGCTATAGGGCGCGTGCGCTCGCCAGACAGACAGAGAGAGACAGAGAGACAGAAAACCAGAAATCACCCCCCAGGGGGTATGGCCACGCCACAATCCCTTCTCCTCCATTCTCCTCTTGGGATCTTGGGCACGCACGCACACACGCCTGGTGTGAGTTTTAAGCCACTGGATCCGGGACGCAAACCGCAGTCGACTACATGGGAGTCCAGCGACATAGCCATTACGCTAACTGCTGGTACCTCATGAGGATTTTTTAACTCCGGTGTTTACAGTGGAAAGGATGGTAGAGAAAGCTAAAGCTATATATTTGTGAAAGAGTATAAAAGCGAAATTGTTAACTTACAATGCTATAGTACTTCTGCAGTAGTTTAGGGAGTAACTGAAATGTTTTCTTAAAGTGTGTGTTACTCTGTCAATCAAATAAACAAATTTGCATGCATGTAATCTATTCCCGATGGTTTAGAAAGCACCTAAACTGCTTTTGAAGCATCTGAAGTCACAATGTGAACTCTAATTGAGAGCTCTGAACTCCTACATTCTATGTGGCTTAATTTTTCCATTCCTAATTTTATATCTCTTACACATTCCATTTACTAACATAATGAAACTACAATTTTCAAAGAGTATTACATGTCCTTCGGATTTTGAGTTGTATTTTTATGGTATATATGAGTCATGACTGAGTCAGAGCAAATTCTTGTGTCCAAAAATGATACCTGTAGCAATTTCCTACACTTCCCCCACCCTAGATCCCAAAGCCACAAATTACGTGAAAATATTTAACTCAAGTGATTGGAACCAAAACTAATTACTCGAACATGATTGCCTGAAATTAAACCAAGTGTTTTCTTCTCAGCTTTCTGAGACGGTGTCATAATATGCTGGAGAGAACATATATACCTGGAGTGCCCAGATCTGTATAATACAAATTAATTATAAATAAATTCTATTTAGAAAAATTAAAATGCCTCCTTAGATGCTAAGCTAAGAGTAAAACAGGTGACTCTCACAAAAATCATCATGTAATTGGGGTATTGTACTAAAGAGGCAGGCATGTAGACTGATGGGAAAATATGGTCCATCTGCCTAATGGATTTATAATCCACCTGGTAGATTGGAGCTTTAGCTAAACCATATCGTGTTTATGCTAGGTTCCAAATGAGCCTTTTAAGTAAAAATAGAGAGGCAGACACAAACAGAAATGATTGCCAGGCTTCAGATGTTTTCAGGAAATCTGAGGGGAACTGGGAGGCAGAGTGGGTCTCAATGGAGGAAAAAAGCTTTCAGGTCAAAGATGATAAACTCAAATGTCTGCAGGAGTCAATCAGCCACTCCAGTAGGAACAGCATCCTGAGCAGGTGAAGGGTATCCTTCCAGGGAAACAGCTTCTTGGCTTGAGTGGAGTCAGAAGAAAAGTGGACCCAAAGGCACTAAATTTCCCAGTTTATGAAAATTAGGAAATCTGGATTAGATATCCAGACTTTTAAATACTAGCAATGAATGATAATTTTTGAATAAACAAACACTGAACAGGATGGAAAAAGCAGCTCACAATTTTAAATCTGTTATTATTACCAATATAAAATATCAGATTAATATATTGGATCATTGGAAAAGTCATGACACATTCTCATGACTTTTCCGATAACCTGATATATAACTACTTAGAAGCAAGTAGAGATTAGTATTTCAAATACTATGTTAGCCCTGTTTTATTTTTTTATTCTTTTATTTTTTTTTTTTCGCCATGGGGCATGTGTGCTTCCATAGTGGAGAGAGACAGAGAGATGCATACTAACAAAAAATTCTTAGAGAATTATACAATTCCAGTTAGCAAGCATCTGGCTAAAAACAATTGAGAATCTACTTACTCCCTAAAGAATAACCAAAATTATTCATTTAGAATGAAGGCCTTCATTCTCTTCTGTTTGCATTTGGTCAACATGTATTATTCATGGTATTTCTTACCCTAACAGGTTTATGGATCAAAATAGAAGCAAATAGTTCAAGTTTGATCCTATATGAATTCTGATTAGAATGTCTTCAGCCCTTATCAAAATTATTAAAGTTCAATTTCATTTATTTTTCTTAAAGAAGTTTCTTTTTTTCTTACATGAGAAAAAGCAGAAAGAGAGAGAGAGAGGAGAAAGAGAGGGAGACAGCCACCCTCAGTAGGGTGTTTACGCCGTGATGCGCTCCCAGCCTCAGACTGCCTGGATCATGACACAGAAGCTCATGCCCAGTGTGTGCTAGAGACCTTGGGACTCAAACCCCAGACTTTCCCATGCAGGCCCACCATTGCAGAGCATCATGTGATCACTGTGCTATCATCTGGCCTCTCGTTTTTTTTTTTATTTGACGTCTTTGTGTTAAATACATATGGTATTCCTGCTTCAAATTTAAGTATTGTCACCTTCAGGTTAAAACATTATCTGCTATCCAGGTCAGCAGATGGTGTAGTGAGTACACTGCTGGACTCCCACAGGGCCAGCTGCAGCCCCAGTCCCAGACCCAGTGGCTTGAAAATCACTCCAGCTGCTTGTGCAGGCATGCCCAAGATCCCAGGAGAATGGAGGAGAAGGGATTGCAGCATGGCCATCCCCCAGGGAGTGATTTCTCACTTTCCCTCTCACTGTCTCTGTCTCTCTCTCCCTCTAGCCAGCATAAATGCCTTAAGGCAAAAACGTAGAAAAAGAAAAAAAAAAAATGACCTGCTAATGTACCATGTGTATCTTATGTGAACTTTGATTCATGGAATATCTTGAGGGGTAAAGAGTTCATTGAAATCAAGGTCTGGGAATATTATTAAAAGTTTCTTATCAGTGAAAAATAAAATACTTATAAATAAAAAAGAACTGCTGGAGAAATGCACAAAGTAGGGAAGGCTGACAGGAGTGTACTGTCATACAAGTCTCACGATGTAATGAATGTGGACTTCTTTGCGAAGACTTCCACCCTTAAAATGATGAACAAATTCACTGAAAATAAATACATACGTATAATTAGAGAGGCAGAAAACAAAGAAATCTCGGTGGAAAAGGTCAGAAGTGAAGAAAGAACTTGGTGATTTGTATCTAACATGGTCTCTGCATCAGATATTCTATGAAAAGTCCTCTAACTTTAATAGCTCAAGCACTTAAGAATAAATGTTGAAGTAATAGAAGAAAGAGCAGTAAAAAAATAAGACTAAGAAAAACTATTCAACTATGTTAAATATTGCTCAGGATAAGCAATCTTTTTCAAAGTCTGAAAAAGGCTTTAAAATCAGCTATTGGATAAATGGACCTAGCATGAGAGGAAATCTGTAAGCCCAGGTGTAAATATTTTCAATGTTCTGAGTACAATCCAGGCCCCTTGCTGCATAAGAATTTATGAGGTGCTTACAGAGGTTCGAGACTCTAGCTGAATGAGAGATTTGACCTTCCTCCCACTGTGAGTTACACATGATCGAAAATGGATCACTCATATTAATGCAAAATTGATTTAGATGGTTTGATTTCAGTTCGTTTTATTAGTTTATGAAAAGAAAATGTTTTGTGTAAGAAAGTCAGAAAGAAAGACTTTTTCTCACACTAACACAGGATCAAGTGTTTTAAAAGTGATTTTTGCCATTGGCACACTAACCATTGCAATGTCCCTGAAGATGAGCAATTTGACTGAAAAGAAAGAAACTGTCCAGGTGCAGAGTGGAACAGAACTACTCAGCAACAGTTAGCAAGTCTTGAGTAAAGGAAAACTACTTCCAATATAAGGAGTTTCTAAACACCCATCAGGAAAACTCATTGAAGTACCGATAAAATGTCTCTTGGCTCACAAACTAGCTCCTAATAATGCTCTCAATTATATTAGCATTGTTTATTTTAAAGATGACACCATGGAAAAACATACTATCTCTGTGTGTGAATGAGCTTAAGAAGCTCAGTAGTAGCCAGGACACATTAAAGCACTGCAAGACCTGCAATGACAGCTGGACATACCTATAATTCTAAATGCCTGACATGGTTTCCAATTCTTATTTATTTATTTATTTATTTAGGAGAGGTTTTTGTTATAGGGCGCGTGTGCTCACCAGAAAGACAGAGAGACAGAGAGATAGAAAGTGAGAAATCACCCCCCAGGGGGGATGGTCACACCTCAATTCCTTCTCCTCCATTCTCTTCTTGGGATCTTAGGCACACACGCCCATGCACCCAGCGTGAGTTTAAGCCACCAGTTCTGGGACTTGAACTGTGGTAAACTACATGGGAGTTCAGCGACATTGCCATTACGCTAACTGCTGGTCCCATGGTTTCCAATTCTTTACCTGAGCGTTCTGGGTGACCCAATGACTTTACTCCAATGGTTGTGTTCAATGGTTGCATTATTTGGCCTGGCACAGGAGCACAGCTGTAGCACACTACTTAGATAATTTTAGATTCATAAAGAGGATCGTAGCATCAGCCTTCTGGTCAACCTGTGTAGAGCAGGCACACATGCCCATGACCCTAGCTAACTGTGAGTGCTCCAAGTGGGCTCATCATGACAAAGGACCCTGCTGTGGGTGCTTACCTTCTCTCTGTCTCTTTGTCTCTTTCTCTGTATCCTGAAAGAAATTTTAAAACAAAAATTATTCTCTCTTTCTTAAGAATACCTTAAAATCTTCTATTTCGGGCACACAAGAGTTAACTTTCTCTAAAATACTTATTGCAAGACCCAAATTACCATATTTGAAGGGGTACTTTATAATTAAAATCTGACCTAGTGCACACTCTATGGATTTGTGTGTTCTCACACACCTGGCATGCTGACAACCTAGGGGACCTCTTTTTCTCCATTACCTCATTAGCGAGTATTTACAAACCTTACATTCTTTAGAGTTTTGAGTCTGACCAATAACATTGGTAAAAGTCAATAAGGTCTATGCGGTCTGCAGAGAACAACTGAATGTTGTCTTATCTTTGATTGATAACACAGTTGAAATAGTTTAAATAAATAAAATTAATTTTGAGGTTTTTTATTTTGTAATTGCCAGAGGGTATATGTGTAGTCTTCAGCGAGAGAGAGAGAGTAAAAGCATCTTTCAATGGGGTGTAGCTTTTCCCACAATTTCTACTTCCTGTCAGGATTCTAGGCCTGCATGCCCATGTAACCAACATGATTTTCAAGCTGCATGAATGAGGATTTGAACTGCAGTTGGCCGTATGTAATCTGATTCCTTATGCATAGGGCTTAACTTCTGTGATATGGGACTTGTCTTGAAAGTTTTAAATTGCCCTTATAGCTACACTATATTCAGTATTAGTATACATTGATGCTTTGGGAAACCTCATGTTGTTTATAACAGCAACATAGCCTTAGATTTACAACAACACCCTTCAGTTTCCAAAGCAATGACTTTACTTTCAAACCAGCATTGAATATTTAGAATAGTTAAAATGCAATTCTTAGCAAAGATACTTTGTAATATACTCATAGCATTTAACTAGTCCAAGGAGAGTGGAATATAATAAAGATAAACCAGAGAAGAGAATATAATGCAGAGGGAGAACAGCAAGTGCAACATAAGAAAAGGACTCTAGTGAATAACTTACCTGCCTTCATACACATCCCTCTGAGGTCAGAGAAGGGAACTGCCAAAGGAATTGTAAGAATGGTTTATAGATTAAATACCTGTAGGGGGAACCAGCAGTTAGCGTAATGGCTATGTCGCTGGACTCCCATGTAGTCGACCGCGGTTCACGTCCCGGACCCGGTGGCTTACAACTCACGCCGGGCGCGTGTGCGTGCATGCCCAAGATCCCGAGAGGAGAATGGAGGAGAAGGGATTGTGGCGTGACCATCCCCCCTGGGGGGTGATTTCTCGCTTTCTGTCTCTATGTCTCTCTCTCTCTGTCTGGCGAGCGCATGCCCCCTATAGCGAAAAACCTCTCAAAAAATAAATAAATAAATAAATAAATAAATAAATAAATAAATAAAAATACCTGTAGGAAATATTTGGGATCCCATTACAACTTTATTTTGAGGTTTGTAAAATAATTAATGCAAACAAGGCCAGGGAAAAAAAGAGAAATGTAAAAAAAAAAAGTGGGAGAAACAGATAGAACACCAATATCATGGATTTCAAATTAGATACACCTACACAGATGTCTAAGTTAAACATAAAATGTCTAAACACTGACCTAAAAACATTACTGGACCAGATAAAATGCCTAAGTATACCACTTTCAATGTGTCTTCAGAGATAGATTAGAGGAAAAGAATAGAGGTGTCTGAGAATGCTGATCATAGGGAACAGCAGTTAGCATAATGACTATGTTGCTGGACTCCCACATAGCAGACCATGGTTCACGTCCCAAACCCGGCGGCTTAAAACCCACACCGGGCGCGTGTGCGTGCATGCCCAAGATCCCGAGAGGAGAATGGAGGAGAAGGGATTGAGGTGTGACCATCCACCCTGGGGGGTGATTTCTCACTTTCTGTCTCTCTGTCTTTCTGGCGAGCGTATGTGCCCTATAGCAAAAACCTCTCAAAAAAAAAAAAAAAAAAAAAAAAAAAAAAAGAATGCTGATCATAAAAGAGCAAGGTTGCTATATTAATAGCACAAGAAATGGACTTCAGAATAACAAGTATTACCAACAATAATGAGAAATCTTCTAGTATGAAAACTCTCCATTAACTAAGAAGACATTTAAAAAAATCCATAAAACCTGGGCCAGCCCATGGTATGTAGTTACAGCTGGATCCCACATGACTGACTTCACTGTTCTAACCCCAAACCCAGCAGCTTGAGAAGCCCGCAGAGTACGTGTGTGCATGCGTGCTCAAAACCCCCAAAGGAGAAAGAAATGGAGGAGGATGTGGGTGCCCATTCCCCAGGCACGTGCTTCTTCACTTTCTCTCTTGTGCACCGGTACTTGTGTATTCTGTCAAACTTTAACCGCCTCCTCCCCACCCCCAAAAAAATATATATATTGGGTTGTTGTAAAAGTCACGGCACATTGTTTTCATAGAAAAACATAGAAAAAAGTCCATCTTGAGTTTTTGAACAATACATACACACATATATACATTTATACCTTAAAACAAACTCTTCAATAAACTAAACAGACAATTGAGAGTAGCAATAAGCAAATCTACAGTTATAGTAGAGATTCCAGCATCCATATCTAAATAATTATTAGAAAAGTAGACAGAAAATTAGTAAAAAATAGAGAGAGAATAGTCTTGAAAAGAACTACAAACCAAATTGGCTAAATGGATATTTGGAGGGCAGTTGAACCAAAAAACAAATGTTTGTTTTCAAGTAACATGAAACATTTTTATGCCTGACTATGTGCTGGGAAAAAGAACAAGTCTCAAAAAATTTGAGAGAAATTCTATATGAAATGCATAGATCACAATAGAACTGAATTAGAAATCAGTGACAAAAGCCTCAAATATCTGAAACACACATGCAAACACACACTTCTAGAACATGAAATTACAGACTAAGAAAATATTTTGAGCTTGGGACCAGCAGTTAGCGTAATGGCTATGTCACTGGATTCCCACGTAGTCGACTGCGGTTCGAGTCCCGGACCCGGTGGCTTAAACTCACGCTGGGCGCGTGTGCGTGTGTGCCCAAGATCCCAAGAGGAGAATGGAGGAGAAGGGATTGCGGCGTGGCCATCCCCCTTGGGGGGTGATTTCTCGCTTTCTATCTCTCTGTCTCTCTCTGTCTGTCTGGTGAGCACACGCGCCCTATAGCAAAAACCTCTCCAAAAAAAAAAAAAAAGAAAGAAAATATTTTGAATTTAAAAGTAATGTTACTATGTTAATATAAAGCATCAAAGTGTATGAACATAGTTAAGGCAAGGTATAAATAAAAATGACAACTCTAAATCTTAGAGAAAAAAATTAAAATCAATAGCCTAAGTTTCTGTCTTTAGAAGCTATGAAAAGAAAATTAAACCCGAGTGCATGAAAGGAGGAAAAAGTGAGCTGAAGGCAAAACTAATGACATATGAAGTTGAAGAGCAAATAGAGAAAATCAATTAAACTAAAGCTCTGTTTTAAAAGGTTACGGTAAAATTTACAATTGTTTACCTAGATAGCCAAGAAGATAGGAAATAACAGTTGCAAGAATGAAAGTGTATACAATATACTAGATCATAAAAAAAAACACTGAAAGGACAATAAGAGAATATTATGAAAAATCACATGCAAATATACTGCATATCTGAAAAATTAAAGTACAAATATTTTGAGAGGCAAAATGGAAAAACAGAGGTTACTCAAAAAAAAAAATTACTGTTAGAAAACTTCTTAAGAAATAGAGAACCGGGATCAGCAGTTAGCGCAATGGCTATGTCGCTGGACTCCCACGTAGTCGACTCCGGTTCGTGTCCCAGACCCCAGTGGCTTAAAACTCATGCCTGGCGCATGTGCGTGAGTGCCCAAGATCCTGAGAGGAGAATGGAGGAGAAGGGATTGCGGCATGGCCATCCCCCCTGGGGAGTGATTTCTCACTTTCTGTCTCTCTGTCTCTCTCTGTCTTTCTGGAGAGTGCATGCGCCCTGTAACGAAACCCCCCCACACACAAAAAAAGAGAAAGAAATAAAGAATCCAATTTGACCAATCTCTATTTTAAGTTTACCTGTCCATTTCCTCTGAGAGAGGAACGGAGAGGCAGGGAGAGAGGAGGACACCCGGAATAGTTCCCCAAACTGGATCTACCCCCACAGCTGCACCTGGCATGATGGGGAGATCTGGAACAATTCCAGGACCTTTGCATGTGTCCCCAGTGTCCCAGAGAGCTGTATGACTGTGACTCCATCACTGGGGGCTGAGATGTACCTTGTCAAAGTTAAATTCATCATTACAAACCTCTCACAGAGAAACCGAAGGTTCAGATAGCTTCACTGGGGAATCCTTTTAAACTTTAAAACGGCAATAGTAATACCAATTATGCACAAACACTTTTCAAAAATAAAAGAGAACAGTTTCCAACACATTTTTTAAATGATGCTAGCATAGCACTAATAATTAAATGAGCTTAAGGTACTATAAGAAAGCTAAAAAAAAGTTATGACAGGGTCATAAATCCTTCACAAAATAATAGCAACTATGTGTGTGTGTGTGTGTGTGTGTGTGTGTGTGCGCGCGCGTGCTGTGGCAGCATGATCTGTCTTACAATGCAAAGTTTGTTTAATAAAATTAATCACAATAATCCAATGTAATAGAAAGAAGAAGGAAAACATGTTATCTCAGCAGACACAGGAAACTGCGTGAAAAAATACTGTACCTATTCATGATAATAGCTCTTGATAAACCAGAAGGGATCACCCTCACCATCCTCAATCATCAAAGATATTTGTAAAACCTACAGCTAGCATCAAGCTTTATATTGAAATCTAGAATGCTCCCACTCTATATGAAAAGTAAGTCAAGGGTTTCTGTTCTCACCACATCTCGCCAAGTTAGTTCTTGTCCTCACAGGGACAAAAGGCCAAGGAAAAGATTTAAAGCCCAACAGATTAAAAATTAAGACGTAAAAGGGCAAAAATATGTAAGCAGCATGTGTCCATAAGTCTTGAACAGTTTCATGGAAAATGTAGATTATGTATGGATTTCAAAGTTTTTTTTGCACCAAAATATACTTGCACTTTAATTTCATGTTTTTCCACAAACTTTTTGAGGTTTCCTTGTACAAGTCAGAACAAAATTAGAAATTGAAATAAACAGCGGTGATATGTACAGAGTATGCTTGGGAAATACTTAGGAGTGGGTTTTACAAATAAAAGGCCACTCCATCTTGTAAACCTATAAAATATTACTAAGAAAGCTAAAGATGGCCTGCTTAAATGAGCTCTATCATGTTCACCCACCAGAAAACTCAGTCTTGTCAATATGGCAGTTTTCCTGAACTTGATCCTTGTACTTCACAAGTACCCATCAAAATTCCAGCAGATCTTTGCAAAAACTGACTGATTCTACAATTCGTATAGAAATGCAAGGGACAATAGAAGTCCCAACATAAGTTTCAGACATGGATAAACTCGGAGGACTTAAACTGACTGATTGGAATAAAGTTGCAATATTAGAGTATGACAATGACAGAAAGATACATATATGGGCCAACGGGACTGAATGGAGAGTCAAGAAATAGCCTATGTTGGGACCAGCAGTTAGCGTAATGGCTATGTCGCTGGACTCCCACGTAGTCAACCGTGGTTTGAGTCCCGGACCCGGTGGCATAAGCTCACACCGGGCGCGTGTGCGTGCATGCCAAAGATCCTGAGAGGAGAAAGGAGGAGAAGGGATTGCGGCGTGGCCATCCCCCCTGGTGGGTGATTTCTCACTTTCTGTCTCTCTGTCTCTCTCTGTCTGTCTGGCGAGCACACGCACCCAATAGCAAAACCTCTCCAAAAAAAAAAAAAAAAAAAAAAGAAATAGCCTATCTGTAAATGGTAAGTTAATTTTGACAAGGTATCAATAAACAAAGAGCTGTCCTTTCAATAAATGATGTGCAACAATGAACTACCCTTGCAGGCCAAAAAATAGACATCAATGTTTTACCTCACATCACACACATATTAACTTGTAATATCATAGATCTAAGCTAAAACTCAAATATTTCAACTTTTAGAACACTGATTGAAGACAATATTTCCAAATTATATGTATGCTATTTTTTACATTGGACATAAATAAAGCAAAACTGATGAAATAATAATATTAATAAAAATATTACTAATATTAATAAAACGTACTTTGAAAACCTATTGTCATTTATGCTCTCAGAAAACATTAAGAAAATGAAAACTTAAGCCACAAACATTAAGGAAATATTCCCACAAATATATCTAACAAATAAATTACGTCTTTCTACCTATCAGCTCTATCTCCGTATATCTAACATGAACCAACATAATAAACAAACAAACAAAAAAGAATCCAAATGAGAAAAGATTTGAAGAGAAAGCTCACGTAAGATACATAATAATGTCTTTTTTTTTTTTCTTTTTGGAGAGGTTTTTCACTACAGGGCATGTGTACTTGCCAGAAAAACAAAGAGAGACATAGAGACAGAAAGCAAGAAATCACACCCCAGGGCGAATGGCCACACTGCAATCCCTTCTCCTCCATTCTCCTCTCGGGATCTTGGGCACGCATGCACACGTGCCCTGCATGAGTTTAAGCCACCAGGTCCACGACTCGAACTGCAGTCGATTACATGGGAGTCCAGCGACATAGCCTTTATGCTAACTGTTGGTCTCCATAATAATTTCTAATCATCATATTAAAAGATATTTAATATCATTAGTCATCAAGAATGTACTTATTAAAGTAACATACAGAGGTCATAATATAGACAACACAATATCTAAATTTATAAGTTTATAGTGTAGGAACCAGCAGAGGGTGTAATGATTATGTTGCTGGACTACCACATGGGCTACCATGGTTCAAATTCCAGACCCAGAGGCTTAAACTCACTCCGGGCACGTGTGCATGTACGTACCCGAGATCCCGAGAGGATAATGGGGGAGAAGGAATTGTGACATGACCATCCCCCCTGAGGAGGTGATTTCTTGTTTCCTATCTCTGCGTTGCTCTGTTTTTTTCCAGTGAGCACATGAGCCCTCTCTTAAAAAATATAAATAAAATAAAAATAGAAATAAAAGCTTATATACATAGTGAAGAAGCTGGAGTAACTGAGTTCCTCACATATTACTGGTGGGATATTAAACATTATTCCATGTCTTTGAAAAAAGCTTCAAAGTTTCTTGTAGAGTTAAGGATATACTTGCCATATAAACCAGAAATTCAAATTTTAGGCATTTACCCAGCAGAAAAGAAAATAAATGTGTACTTAGGCACTTACACAATAATACTCAATATGTTTATTCATCACCCCAAAGTGAAAGCAACCTAAATATCCATCAGCTGGTGAAGGGATAAGTAAATCGTGGCCTATCTGTAAGATTGAAAGCTACTCTGCAATAAACTACTTGGTAATAACCTACTGTTACATGCAGCTGCACGGGTGGATATCAGATTTGCCAAATAAAAGATGCTAGACATAAAATACTATACTGTGTGTTTTCACTTACGTGAAACTCAAAAAAAAAAATTCTAATTGGTAGTGGCAAAACAGATCAGTGGTTCCCTGCAAACAGATTGTCTGGGGTTAAGAAGTCATGACTCTAAGAAAGGGCAGGAGGGAACTCTCTGGGCATTGGAAACATTCCTTCACCATATCGTAGTGCTAGTCGCACTGCCTTTTACTGTGTATAAGTTAGACCTCAATGGAGTTGATTAAAGTAAAAAAGACATGTTACTACCTAATTGTAAAACACAAAATTGTACGACTCCAGTTGCATAACGTTTTGGAGAAAGAGTAACTGCAGAGTCAGTAAAATAATCAGGGACTCAAGAGGTGAGGGATGGAGTTGAGAAAGTGAAATGTAGGATTTTCTAGGGCAGTGGAACTGTCCCTTATGAGACAGGGCACATGACACTATGCATTTGCAAACCTAAAGAACTTTGAGTGCAGAAGTGAGCCTTAATGTATTCAAACTTAAAAAGTTATTTGTAAGGTCAAGGTATCTCAGAAAGTGATTCATACTCTGATGAAAGAATCCAACTATATTAGTATATATGTAACAGCCTTGTTGAAGGGGGTGGAAACTTACTAACTAATCTAATTAATATTAGTAGTAAGTGGAACTGCACATACACCCCAAACCTAGTTGGTAAAGTTGTTTCCCAAGGAGATACAGAATAGCAATTCTCATACTACATTGTTTACTGGAATTGGAAAATTAAGTTTATGGTGAATGTCAGGAGACAACTTTCTTACTATTAGAATGTGTGGTTATAAGTTAGCAAGGAGCTAAAGCTGGAATGTCTGTGTAGTAAAAGATTAGAATTAGAAGCATCACTATGGTTCATGTTTAGCTTAATAAATATGGAGATTATTACATATAGAAATATTTACAGGTCTGTGCCCATTCACTTAGTATCCACACAGATGTCTTTCCTCTCTCAGTTAAGAGAACCTAAGAGCAACAACCCCCTTATAACAATGAGCAAACCCATTTAGATCTTGGTTTATGATCTCAGTTACCAGTAAAAGGACCCGGATGTTCTAAAAAACAATAGCAGGTTTCAGGACTTGGGCAGGAAACATACATGATAAAACTGGAGAGTATTATAGTGTCAGTAAGAAAGTACTCAAGGAAAAATAAAATATGATAGATATAATGGCCAAATCAGAAATGATTTGAACAAGAAACAGAACATAGTGACACGGATGACAGCTCAATGTATAGTAGAAATATCCATGATCCATATGGATTTATATAAAGGATGAGTGGAGAGAGACAAACCTCCTGGGCCAAGGAATCTCAAGTTATTTTTGTAGAAACTCTGCCCTCGAAAGAGAAGCTTGACTCTCCTGTCCTTGACTGTGGGCTGCACACTCTTCATTCCTTCTAGAGTACAGTGCAATGTCTGGTAAGAAGGGAAAGTAACTAGTGAGAGACGTGACAACAATCTCTTAGCTAGGTGATGAATTCAACAAAAGCAGGGCTGATAACACGTTGCCTTCATGTAACATAGTGAAAATTATATTTGCCTCTGTGGCCTTTCTCTCAAAATTTATAATACAGTAAAATCATGAAAAAAAAAGAATCATGAGAATCTCAGTAGAGAGGCCTGCTACAACATACCTGATCAATACTCCTCAAAACCGTCAGTATTGCAAAAAATATGAAAAATCTGAGAAAATGTCATAGTGAGGAGGAGACTAAAGAGATATGACAACTAAATACGAGTGCTGTTGTAGGTGGTATTTTATAATAGAATAGAAAAAAGATATTAGGTACAAATTAGGTGAATCTGACTAAAGCATGGCTTTTTAAAATTATTTATTTAATTTTATTATTCATTCATTCATTTATAGTTTAAACAGAGAGAAAGAGGGAAAGTGAGAAAGCAAGCCACCAGGTCCAGGACTTAAACTGTGGTCGAGCATGTTGGCGTATTCAGCACCTTGACCGCCACACCATCTGCTGGTCCCAAAACATGAATTTTTAATAATAATTTATTGCTGGGGCCAAGAGGTGGTATAGTGGTTAAGGCACTGGACTCCTAGGTGGTCGACCTGGTTCTAATCCCAGACCCAGTGATCTAAAACTAACAATGGGCACTTGTGCATTCATGCCCAAAATCCTGAGAGGAGAATGGAGAAGGGATTGTGGTGTGGTCATTCCTCCTGAGGGGTGATGTCTCACATTCTCTCTCTTTCTCTCTCTGGTGAGCGTATGTGCCCTAGAGCAAAAGTCTTTCCAATAATGATGATGATGAGGATGATGATGTATTGCTGTTGATTCACTATATAGTAACAAGTGTACCCTAATAATATAAAATTAATAATAGGCAAAAATGTATATATTATTTATACAATTTCTTGATAAACCTAATTTTTTTTTTTCCTTTTTGGAGAGGTTTTTGCTATGGGGCATGTGCACTCACCAGAAAGACAGAGAGAGACAGAAAATGAGAAATCACCCCCAAGGTGGGATGGCCAAGCCACAATCCCTTTTTCTCCATTTTCCTCTCTGGGATTCAAATCACGATCGACTGCATGAGAGTCCAGCAACATAGCCATTACGTCAACTGCTGATCCCCCCCAACTGATTTTTAAAATAACAGTGGGAGAGACTTTTGACTAAGAAGAGCAATCACATTTAATAATGAATACAATTTACCAGGACATACAAATTCTATATCCAGCTAACTTCTAGGAAAATGAATTGGCATATAGACATAACTACAGACGCAAAAGTAGATACATATGTAATCACTCTTCAGGAAAGACCTATGTCATCCCATCTGTATGTATAACGTGGCATGCTACTCATTGAAAGACAGCTTATTACCTAATTTTAAAAATGTATTTGAGTGCCTGTGGAGCATTGCTCTTTTTGCAAGTGCTGTAACACAAGTGCTGTGTTTTCTTGCGCAGTTGCTATAGAAACTCTGTATGCTATTGGATAGTAAATTTGAAAACTCGTAAAGCCTTTTTGAAACACACAGATCAGATATCGTGTTTGGTTTGTTTAGATATTTCCAGTGCATCTCTGAAAAAGAATTGAATGACTCTAATCAAGTAAGTGGCATTTTTTATTGCCTCTTAGTTGTTGGTGTGTGTGTGTGTGTGTTTGACATGTTCTTTACCCAGAGTAAATAAGGAGATAGTGATGAGTGGCGAAAAAGAAATCTCAAATGCATAAACTAAGAGTCTACAAGTACACACACATACAAATGCACACATACATGCATATATGTATTCATGCATTTGTACATATATATGTTTATAAAAGCTTACATCACTATTCAAAGTTGTAATTAATAATTGCATAACAGCTTGCTACAAACACAGTCATTTTAAAAATGAAGTTGAAAGAAAAGAATCTATAAACAACTCAACTACTGAATCCTTGTGCAACATGTATTGCTATTATCAAAATAACTTCCGTTACATTGCCTTTCTATTTCTGTCTTCCTATTAAGTAAAAATGAATATATAAGATGTCAAGATATGTGAATTTAATTTGTACAGCTGACAAATGTGAGACTATAATGGTTGCAGCAATCTATTATCCATGGAATTTCCTATCCTTGGAAGTTAATAGCTCTCTATTAAATATATATTTCTAATTCAAAACACGAGTATCAGGCCTGCACTACCTTAGTGAAAGGCAGGTAGCATAACATAATTACCTGGTGAAATCAAGGTCTGCTTTTGTTCCTTAGCTAGAGAAAAAGGGCATTTTAATGTCTTTAAGGCAATTTCTCTGGACATCACTAAGGAAAACTAAAATGGAAGAACTATAAAGTAAGGAACAACCTTAAAATGTTACTAATATATTTATGAGAACAAAAATCTAAAAATAGTTTATCAAAGGTAAAAAGTCAGAATGGTTATACAGACAAATATAGATTAATTTGTTAAATGTGTATTAGTCAGATAATGATAATTAGTCATCATACCAATTAGCTCCCTGGATCAGAGTATCAGAGTATGGGGGCAAGTCTCAAACCCAGAGTCAATTAACTATAATTGCTGAGAAGATAGAGATGTCTTATTGCATTTTTGTTCTTTAGCATGAAGCACATTACCTACTCTAGCACCTGTTAAAAAGGTGCATGAATATTTTCATTAAAATGGATCATAAATTGATATTTCATATATCATTTTCTAAGCAATTGATGCTTGCTGATAGAGTTAGAATTGATTCTGATACTTATGCACAGATTTTATATCCAGAAACCATGCTAAGCTTTCTTATTAATACCAGTGACACATATCTTTTTTATTAAAGAATTATTTTATTTAACTTTATTTATTCATTCATTGATTTATTCATTCAGAGTGTCAGAGAAAGAGAAAGAAAGCGAGAAAGCAAGTGCCAGGTCTGGGACTTTAGCTACAGTTGGGTACATAGGTGTCCAGTGGCCTTTACCACAATGCCACCTGCTGGTCCCAATACTAGTGACTTACCTACACATTCTTTTGTTTGTTATATACTTACAACATCTGCAAATAAAGAGAACAATTCCACCCTAATTTTTGTATTTTATTTCTTTTTCTTGTCCTAGTGCACTGGTCAGGACTTTCAAAATAATGTTGATGAACATAGGTAATAGTATGTTTGTTTCTTCCTCATTTACAAAGAGAAGCTTCCAATTACACTACACAATATAATTTTGCCACTAAGTAGCTACTTTTGCCCTAAGTTTTGCCATCTAGTTACTTGTTATCAGGTTAAGAATGGTATGTTCTTTGTTTGCTAAGAATTTTCTAAATCAAGGATAGATTTAGAATTTAAGTGAAAATGTTTTCTGAATCTATCCAAAAGTTTATGAGATTTTTTTTTCTCTCTCATCTGCTAATGTGAATTATCTTGATATATTTTGCTAGTTTAAAAATGTATTCTGAAATACCACTCTCAGCTCATGGAAATTTTATTAAATGTTTTGTATAGTACTGTACTGTATTCTATGTTTCATGGTCTATCCAGCCAATCTTTATATATATAACAGATTGCTTCTAATATTTTACTATTATAAAAATTATATCAATAGAGAACCTGATGTATATGCAAGTGTTTTTCTTTTCTCTTTCTTTTTTTCATGTTATTGAAAGGGTATCTTCAGAATAAATTCCCAGGAGTGACATTATTGCTGAGCTAAAAGAAAATACATATTGTTCTTGTCAGAGATTGCTGAATTCCCTTCCAGAGTGACTATACCATTTTCTATTCCCCAGTGATGAATGAGCACCTGTTTCCACACAGCCTCCACAATAGCAGTTTTAATTTGCAAGCTTTTTAGTATAAGTGAATTTGAGTATCATTTTGTAAATTTAAGGATAATTTGCCTCAGTGTGTGTGTGTGTGTGTGTGTGTGTACACACATATATACACTGTTCATGTCTTGCTCAATTTTGTGGTCTTTGTTGCTGCAATTTAAGTTTTTCTGTACATATTATGGATGTAATAGCTTTGTCTTCTTTATGTTGACTATAGCTTTTATTGATAATCGAAATGTTAACTGTTCACCCAATTTTCAAAGTTAATGAGAGATTCTGATTTTATGATAGATTATTTTTTCCAAAGTAAAATTAAAATATTTCTACTTTTAGATGAGTCAGTTTCATAGCATGCAATTTTCTAGATCTTTTCGTTAAAATGATAGGGTTGACATTCCTACTTACCAACACTTTTTTGCCTGAAATTATAGTAATGTTTATTCTACTAAATATGTTTCTAATGATGTAATATAAAAGCAATGCTATCATGACTCAGAGATACTTAATCACTCAGTTCTTCTCTAATTTCAGACAGAGTGGAAACATTTCACTCTATCATGAAGGCACAGATTTACCTTTATTAAAGAATAATTGCTGCTGGCTACATGATTAACAGTACGGATAATAAAGAAATGTGTTTATACAAGGTGTTTCATGGCGGTTTCCAGTGCACTTTTCCCTTGCGTGGTCAACACCTATACACCCAGCCTCAGTTGCAGCTAGACTACCTTTGCTAAATCCTTCATCCCTTTCTTTGCTCATCTGTAATATACTGTGCACATCTTTAATATGGTTTGCAAAGTAATAAATAGACCTTTGTGGAAGAAAAACAAAATACATGACTTGAGACTTTGAGAATAAAACTAAACACTTCAGCTTTTGATTTTCTTAGGATGCTTACTTGAGGAGAAAACAAAGCATGAAGATCTGTTGTCCTTAATGTCTCAGTGTCTATGAGGTGCAGAAAATGCTATGCCAACATACGGCACTTTTGCATATTGATGGTGTAAAGGAATTAAGAGAACCATGGAAGCAAGAGGGTTCCTCTCATCTTCTAATTTCTTTGTCCATATCCCTTGGTCTTCCCTTCAGCTGGTCATAGAAACTAGAATATCCCTTCCCTGAAGCAAGTCTTGATATTATAGAAGTACTGGCCTTATCCAAGTTCCTCTCTTTAACCCCAAAGACCCTCATATGACAGGTCTCCTGCTCCACACCTGGGAATAACAAATGTCCTATACAGACACGGGAAAGAATGTGAACAGAAGGGCCTTGCTAAATTCCTCTCGGAATGTTAACATTCGATCAGACCCGTTTTAGTCCAATTATGTTTCTCGACAACTTGGTACTTCTTTCATTAAACTTAGCATGAAAATGTACAGTGTGGGTCTTTAATTCTGAAGGTCCCCATCATGTAGAATTTGATTTAGTGAATTTGTTGCACTTTTCTTTTGTTGATCTGTCTTTTGTTGTATGATATCAGCCATGAACCTTGGGATGAATCAGGAAAAGATTCTACTTTTTCTCTCCTGGAGTATTTTGGTCCTCAGTAATATTGTACACTTATGAAAAAATGTGTATTTTTTCTTTTTAAACCCTATTATAATTAAAATAGAATCAAACTGTTTTATATTTCTATACAGTATGTAAGTCCTGCACTTTTTTTTAGTGAACTTGTCTTGTGACATGGTAATAGTATTTGAAAAACTAAATAAGCTAAGACAATGTAGCCATCTCACTTGAAGAAAGAAGTAAACAGTCAAGACTGAGATTCTCCTAACCTAATAATTATTATAATGTCTGGCAAAAACATAGTCCATGGATCAAAAGTTTTAGAATGATGTAAAGAATTTTCATGGACCAATCTCAGACCTATTGAATCAGAATCTCAGGGGGAAATGAAGCACAGGAAGTTGTGTTTTTAAAAGACCCCAGGATATTTTCACGTTCATTTAAGTATGAGAAACACCAACCTACCAGATGGACATTAAACCAAAAGCATGGGTTTTATTTTTACTTCCTGTTTTTCATTCATTTTCTTGCATACTGTTCTTTATTGATAAGTAATTATTTTGCAAATGTGCCATTAAATGGAAACAACTAAAAATCACCATCAAATATCTATATCAAAAAGAGTAACTATTGGGGCCAGCAGTTAGCGTAATGGCTATGTCGCTGAACTCCCATGTAGTTGACCGTGTTTCGAGTCCCGGACCCGGTGGCTTAAACTCACACTGGGTGCGTGTGCGTGCGTGCCCAAGATCCCCAGAGGAGAATGGAGGAGAAGGGGTTGCAGTGTGGCCATCCCCCTGGGGGGTGATTTCTCATTTTCTGTCTCTCTGATTCTCTCTGTCTTTCTGGCGAGCGCACGTGGCAAAAAACTCTCAAAAAAAAAAAAAAAGTAACTATCAATACACAATGTGTGGCCATGGGTCAATAACAATTTCAACACATATAGATACTAGAAAATCATTGATCATAACAAAATTCACTTCCTCTTTAAAAGGTTCTCTGATAATACTAGATTGAGACAGTGTTTTTCCAAGTTTCTCATACATTTTCACAATGTGTTAGGATTTTTTTAAAATTTAGATTCCATTTGAAGCAGCAGATGGTGCAATGGTTACGTTGCTGAACTCCCACGTAGTCTTACATGGTTCAAGCCCTGGACCCAGTGGCTTAAAATTCACACCAGGTGTATGTGTGTGTGTGTGTGTGGAAGAAAAGAGATTGAGGTGTAGCCATCCCTCCTGGAGGTTATTTCTCACTTTGTCTCTCCAGTGAGCATAAACACCCTATAACAAAAAAAAAAGCTCTCTCAAAAACAAACAAAAAATTAGATTCCATCAATGTACATCTCTATAGCACACAATATGATTTTTCAACATATGCATGTAATAGATAACAATCATATCAAAGGTACCATATACGTCATTTTCAGCAGAGAACTTTACATTTATTTTTCTGTTAAGTGTTCCTTCCCTTTGCCCCTCTCACCTACCCTCTACCATCTACTCCCTTCCCCCTGGCGTCTACACTTACTCTCCCTACTCCTATATCTTCAGATCTTTCCATTTCTGCCATAGAGTGCAGATACTTGGTATATATTGAGTGGGAATATACAGTGTGTTTCTTTCAAAGCTGGCTTACTTCCCTTAACATTAAGTCTTCTATATTCATCCACTTTGAATCAGATGACTGGGTCTCATTGCTCTTTATGGCTGAGTAGTATTTCATAATATATATGTGCCATAGTTTTTCAATCCAGTCATCAGGTCTTGGGCATTTGAGTCGGTTCTATGTCTTATCAATTGTGAATAATGTTGCAATAACCATGGATGTGCAGGTGTCCCTATAAATGAATTTTTCCCTATCCTTTGGGTAAATATCAAGGAGTGGAATTTCTGGTAGTTCTATTTGAATGTCTTTTGAGGATTCTCCGTATTGCTTTCTTTTCCATAGTGGTTGTACACTATACCAATAATATAAGAAGTTTCTCTTTCACCACAGCCTTGACAACACTTGTTATTCTTTATTTTTTTATCATAGCCATTCTGACTGTGGTTAAGTGATATCTCATTGTGGTTTTGATTTACATTTCCTTTATGATAAGGGTTGTAGAGCATTTTTTTCTTATGCTTTCTGACTATTCTTACATCTTCCATGGAGAGTTGTGTACACAGTTCATTCATCCATTTTTCAATTAGATTATTACTTTTTTGTTTTCTTTTTTAATGAATGAGCTGCTAGGATTATCTACATATTCTGGTTTCAACCCCTTGTCTGAGTTACAGTTTGCAAATACGTTCTCTCAATCCAATGGTTGTCTCCTCACTCTAATTGCTGCTTCCTTTTGCTGTCCAAAAGCTTTTCAGTTTGATATAACCCTGCTTGTCTATTTTTGGGACTATTATCTATGTCTTTGGGGTCTCATTTAAGAAATATTTGCCAACTTAAATATTTTTTTGAGTTTCTCCTAAGTTTTCTAACAATAGTTTTATGGTATTAGACTGTGAACAAAATAGAAAAAACAGCCATAAAATTTATCTAATTCATTAAAAAAACTCATATCACTAAGACAACACCATTCAAAAAGAATAAAGTAGGATATACGTTACTAAACAACTTCAAAATATATTGCAAAGTGGTAATAATCAAAAAAAAAACATGATACTGGCATGAAAAATAGACATATAGACCAAGGGAACAGAATCCAAAAATGAACCCCAAATCATACAGCCAACCCTTTGATCTTTGACAAAGGGTTCAAGACAATATTGAGAGGAGAAAGTCTTTTCAGCAAATGGTGCTGGAAGAACTAGATATCTACCCATAGAAAAATGAAACTGGGTCCCTATCTTTCACCATTAATAAAAATGAACTTGGAACCAAGAGACGGCATAATGGTTGTTTCACTGGATTCCCATGTAGTCCACTGTGGTTTGAGCCCCAGACCCAGCGACTTAAAACTCACACCAGGCATGTGTGTATGTGTGCCCAAAATCCCAAGAGGTGAATGGAGGATAGGGATTGCAGCATGGCCATCCTCCCTGGTAGGTGATTTCTCACTCTGTCTCTCTGTCTCTGCCTGTCTGGTGAGCACATGTGCTCTATAACAAAAATCTCTCAAAAAAAATTAAAAAATGAACTCAAAATTAATCAGACATTTAAGTGTTATGATTTTAAGAATAACATTAAGAACTTATTCTTGAAGAACTGCCACATAAGATAATACTGAAATAAAAATTTAAAACAAATCTGTCTCTTATCAAGTACTCAATAATGTGAAGAACTCTTGTTAGGCCCCATCTGTATTAATTAACATTGAAAATTTAAGATATATTGGGATATAAGCATTTTTATTTAAAAATAAAACTGATATTTTTTTAAATAAAATGACCAGAAAATGTATGTTAAAATTATTTCTTTAAGATTCCTCTAGAACCAAAGCACTTTTTGGAAATATATTTAGAATCTATTCATATATTCATACTGCTCTGTGCAAAATCATAATTAATGCAATATTAAAGTTTCTGAGAAATTCTACAAAGATACCAGTTTAACTTGTCCTCCAAACATCTTGATCATAATATTCTCTTGCTTCTGGTGTATATAAGACCTTCTGATGTTACAGAACTAGTGATCTACATAAATTAGTTCAAGAATCATTCTTCTTTTTTTCTTTTTTTACTTTTTTTTTTTTTGAGAGGTTTTCACTATAATGTGCGTGCACTTGCCAGACAAACAGAGAAAGACATAGAGACAGAAAGCGAGAAATCACCCCCCAAGGGGGATGGTCGCACCGCAATCCCTTCTCCTCCACTCTCCTCTCGGGATCTTGGGCACACACGCACACGTGCCCGGCGTGAGTTTTAAGCCACTGGGTCCGGGACGCAAACTGCAATCAACTACGTGGGAATCCAGCGACATTATGCCAACTGCTGGTTCCCCCAAGAATCATTCTTGAGTAGTGAAATATTTTTTAAACATAACTACTTTATGTTTAACTATTAGGTCTTTGGAAAGGTCATGATGCATTTTTGCATAAGAAAACAGAAAAAAAATGCATCATGAATTTTCTGACAACCCAATATTTCCTGCTCCTAAATCCAGGAAAAAAAAAAAAAAAAAAAAAAAAAAAAAAAAAAAAAAAAAAACACAGCATATGTGTGTCTAGGAAATTTGGGCTGATATTTAACACATTATAACCAGACATTACATTCTAATTTCAATGTAAATTTCTTGTCAAAACTTACTGAAACTATCTAAATTGAATTATTTTTTATATCAGATTGATAGAATCTAAAAAAGATTTTCAAGTTTGAATGTAAATTTCTTGTCAAAACTTACTCAAACTATCTAAATTGAATTATTCTTTATATCAGATTGATAGATTCTAGAAGAGATATTTTTCAAGTTCAAGTCAGGTATAAATGCCTACAAGTTAAAGAGAGTGTTTGAGTCTGTGTATGAGTGTGTGTGTTTTCTGAAAATATGCTGAAACATTAGTTTAATATCCTCTTAATATTTTTGTGTTTGAGGTAAACACAATTTAAAATACAGTTTCAAATTTTTCAAAAAGCAGTAAACCACACTTTTTAGGCAACATGTAAGTGACATAATTGACAATTTTAAGAATAAGATACTGTCGAGATATTATTCTTTCATCTCTATGTCTTCTTGTCTTTTTCTGACATCACAAACAAACCATTATCTATCCTTTTCAATGAATGAAGGGTAAAGTGACTTATCAAAATGTCTTTTCACAGTGCTTACTTATCAGTCAGTGGGTTCCTTCAAATTAAATATAAATTCCTTGTCATGAAGAGACATATCATTTTGCTCTAGACCTAAGGAGATCTATCTCTTTTTTAAACTATCACAAGTGAAGAATTTATTTTGTGTTTTGTGTATATTTTTGTTTTACTTTACAATTTTATCTTTTATTTCTTTCTTTGTGAATATAAAGAAATAAATATAATGAAATGATCAAAAGTTAAATTGTAGCTACACATTGAACGCTGTGTGTGTGTTTATTTTGAGTGACAGTGGAAGCGAGAGATTAAAAACTCTCAACAGAGTCCCAGGGAGTGTTTCTTCTCTCCATCAGTCATGACCAGGGGCATGTACGTTCACACCCAGCCTGTATAAGTTGAACCTGGAGCTCAACCCCAGTTTCCCATATGGCTTCCAGCATTGCAGATTGGTTGGTATATTGCCAGTACACCATCATGGTTGGGCCATGAAGGTTCTGTTTTTATAATATATAGAAAAATGCCAATGTTAGAAGTTCTATGGTAGCATGATTTTAAAATATCCCAAGCTCTGAATTCTGATTGAATATACAGCCTATTAAGACAAAGAGAAAAGAGAAAAAGGAAGTTTGCAAATGCTGTAGTCCAATTTGCAACACTTTCCAGTGTGTATTATGCCATTTTATTGTGTAATAAATGGAGTTTAACATAAAAAAAATGAAATTGTTCTCTGTCTCTCACACTCTCTCTTTCTATATATATGGTTCATAAAATGATATATGGCTCATAAATGATACCTTAAAATATGGCACTTTGACATATAAAATCAAAAACAACCTCAAAAACAAATTCTGTCTCTGACCTTGCCCTGGCTTACTAGTCTCTAGATCTTCTCTAAACTACTTTCTCTCTTGAAGTGCAGAAAAAAGCTTTACTCTGATATTCCATTGCCAGCTCTGGACTTACCAAAGGGGACAATTGCCTGTGGCAATTAGTGTCATTAATTAAACTCATATTACAGGAGGAATGAGGGGACTGTGAGCATACCTGGGTAGGTTTTCATATGCTATTGTTCATTCCAAAAGAGAATAATTGCTTACCATTGTCTGAGAATGGAGCCCTCACTTTTCCTTTAAAAACCATGTACGTTAAGATTGCTTGTACCCCCACCCCTATTTCCCCCTGCTCTATGAAGATCACATTTAAGCTTCAACCATCTGGCCACTTACAAGTTCATAATCTGTATGACTCCCATGTACAGAAGCATACATTAAAGAAAATTTGTGTTCCTTTCCTTGTGTTAACTTGCCTTTCGTCAGTTGATTTTCAGCGAGTCTTTAGAGGGGAGTGAAAATTCCTACTCTCCTACTATGTATGAATCTGACAGTGGAAAATTTAAAAGTTGATGTATCTGAATTCTATTTTAAACAATGTTCAGTGAGTGAGCTTGGTAGTGTAGTATTAAAGCTGCTCCAGAGAAGCCAGACATCAGCTGGCAGTCAAGTTTCGAATCCTGAGCCGGGTCAGGCAAGTGTGCGAGTGCTTAGGGTGCAGCTGGCTGGAGAATTAGAGGAGATCCGAGCAGCTACCACGCCATGCAGAGGGTGCTCCTCTCTCTCTCTCTCCCTCTCTCTCTCTCTCTCTCTCTGCTTCTTATTCACACGCATAAGCTCTTTTATGAATAATGACCACACTACAATTATAAGCAACTGTGATTAGATTTTTTTCAGAATCCATACTGCAGGGCAAATTAGACAACCTTTTTTTTTTTTTTTCAATTTTAGAGTTTAATAATGCTTCTTTATTCAATGAAATAATTTTACTTAAGAGACTGTCAATAACTTCCATTGATTATTATGAATTTGACTGATTATGGTGATCCTACTGACAATAACTGCTGATAACTTTAAAAGTCTCCCCAATTAATATATACTTAATGGAAAGGAGACAAATGTGGTCAGAATGTCACAGAAGATTTTCTTTTACCATGCAACAAAATTGATTAAGCAGATTCAATCTGAATGCAGCAGAATAGTTAATCTCTCAAAATAATTACTCTCTCAAAATATATAGTATAATCTTCATTGTTAAACTAGGTCAGACAATAAAAGTATGTGATGAATAAATGACTTTGATTTCAAAGGACTTCATATTTTAAAAGCTTATAAAGTTTATACTATTTTTGTCTCTTAACTTTTCTTGTAGAAACTTATCCAGTCTCAGTTCTAATACTATATGCAATAAATATTCTCTACCTGAAAGGTTGAAGTTCGAACTGTGCTTATTTTTTCTAGAGATGCATTCTGGAGTGTTTAGGTGAAATGTCATGATGTTTATAAGTTACTTTAAGATATTTAATCAAAGAAAATAGAAAATGGAAACAGTGAAAATTAATAATTGTAAAATTATATTTAGGATGAGTATATACTTTTTTTTCTATTGTATAGTGAATATTTGATTAAAAAATTGGAACAAACCAACATACAAAAGTACCCATAAAACAACAAATAGAAAACAGAATGAGCCTTCCTTTTTTATGATCTGCATACAAGGAAAACTTTTACAGCCACACAAAAACTAAGAAATCTTACTTGCTAGTAAAAATTTATACAAATTTAAACATTACTTAGAAAGTCAATATTCAAAAAAACAGTCAAAAAACAAATGATAAATCAGAAAAAAAAATGACATTACAACTTATAAGGGAATGATGAATCCCTCCATGAAAGGGAATGATGAAACAGAAAAGCTGTTTTTTAGTCGAGAAGAAAAAAAATAACCTGTCAAATTGCATGTATTTAAAATATTAATAGGTAATGCAAAATTATTAACTGTTGCAATAGCATGGTAAAAGTTTGTTTCTCTATACTCTTGCCAAATCCTGCTATCAAATGTAAGACAGTCTCTAATTTGGTAAAAAAGTTAATTATTCCTCATTTTGCATTTGATTAATTCTGAATGGGGTATATTTTCATGTATTTAAAAGACATTTGTTTTCCTTTATCCATTAATTACCTATTCTTATAATTACATGAAAAGATTTACTCAAACGTTTATACACATACAATGAGAGAGAAAAGCACAACACGGAGAACTCCATTTATGAAAAGCAGAAAAATAAAATATGAGTTCCCAGCAGATTCATATTTTGCTATATTTCTTTTTGCACTATTTTAATTTTTAGATGGTGCATGGTTTATATCATAAAAACATGCATCTTTTAAAATGTACAACCATCTCTGTCATCATTACAGTACTCTTGCTTAAGTTTAGAAAGAAAAGACATTATTTTAAAATCACAGCAAAATGTCTGCCTTCACAATCAGCCAGTTTCTAAGCTCATCGGTTGTGTACAAGTGATCTCACGTCCTACCACACATATTCTGCTGTCACAAATGGCACAATGACCTCTACCCCTCTATGACGGGTATGGAAAGAAACTGAGCACATCAGAAAGGCTCTGATATTGTGGCATTAACCTCCACTTTGAATTTAGGTAGAGGCTCATTATTCACTGAGATCACCTTTCATTAAATAATTATCATTGATGGAATCCAGATTCTTATGCCACATCAAAATCTCCAGCGTAAAAAGTAACTTGGAAAACAGCTATTGCATTTGCATGCTGATTTTTTTGTTTCAATAACAGTGAAGACTTTATTTTCAAAAAGAAGCTCTTTTTTCAAATAGCAAAATTTCTGAAAAATTTTATCTAAATCATGTTTTCTGTTTCTTTTATGGATGTATGTGTTTTGGACGGTTCAGTAAATGAATGCATTAGGCCAGCAGTCCCCAACATTCCTGGCTTCACTAACAGGATGGGGTTGGTCCCAGCACACCACATCCATCATTCACCCCATTGCCAACACTACTGCTTTGCAATATACACTGAA
The DNA here is from genome assembly GCA_026018925.1 of Tupaia tana. Classification (NCBI taxonomy): domain Eukaryota; kingdom Metazoa; phylum Chordata; class Mammalia; order Scandentia; family Tupaiidae; genus Tupaia; species Tupaia tana. The sequence goes on from JAKSZU010000006.1 coordinate 94,484,879, forward strand.
ACAATCAGGACAATAAGGTTGGGGACCCCGTGAGAATCCAATATGGCTCCTCACCCTACAGAAGGTGGAGCCCAGGCGGCAATGCAAGAGATGTGGAGACGCTGCAGACACAGACGAAATCTCACTCAGGCATCTGTCGCCCACTTCTCCCCATAGGGCAAAGTGGACCCACGCAGTCCATAACCTGTTCCCCAGCAGGCCGGAGACTAGCACCAGTCTACTGCAAAACGGACTGAGGGTGGAAAATAAAAAACATGGGAACCCCTGCATTAGACACTAACAACACTCTCTCAGTGGACACCACGGACCAGAGCTAGGGACCTCAAGTCAGCAAGTCTGTGTAGGAATCCTTACTACTGACTGGGCGAATCCAGGGTTCCAGCGTGGAGAACAGCCCACGATAATCTTTCTCTGGTCCGTGCATGTGACCTGCCAACTTGTTCTGCCAGGAAGACAGTAGCCCTGGACCCCTGGCTTTTGCCTGTGTCCTGCAAAGTCTAACAGCTCAAATAGCAATGCCATTGGAAACAGCAGTGAGAGTAAGACATTCCTCTTCCCGATTTAAGCCAATACAATCAGTCAGAAAGGTATGGATACAAGGAAACGGTTTACATTCCTTTTAACAGCTTGCTTTTAATTTCACCACTATGTCTTTATCAAGGATTCAGAGGCAAGAATTTAGAGATTTTAAAAATTTAATCCCAGGAGGGAAATACAGAATTTACTACCAGGGTGAGTCTCACATTGTATTCAAGCTACCATGTGCACATGTGCACACTGAGTAGCCCTGTGGCCTGTTGCGTGGACTCTCAGATTCCTATGCCATCAAAGGGAAAAGCCAAAGATAGACTGAAATAAAGATGGATATCTAGTTTTTCTTTTGATTTTAAGAACGTATCCTCAACCAAATGTAAGTGGTAAAAATAGGTCTTATACCTTATAAACTTAGGGTAAGTTCTCTTTGGAGAACTTGTGAAATTATCCAATGATGTTTTCCTTCTAAATGCCCAAATCAGAAGACTATGCCCAGAGTTATCTTTCTAACCCTTAGCCATTTTCTAGTCTTCAGGGAGTTATTTTAAGTAGCCAAGCTGCAAGGGGTTTTGAGTCTAGAACTCTGGAGACCTAGTCGTCTGAGAGCAGGTGATTCTGGGAAACCTCTCTCACTGTGTCTCTCCCTACCCTGACCTGGTTCATCCAACTTCCATCACACTGTCTTTGCTTCCCTCTGCCCTGAATTTCCAGTTCACTGAATATGTCTCATCTCAATATTTGCTATGACTCATCTAATGTTTCAAGCACAATTCAGCCATGGGACAGATTTCCCCCACCACACACACAGAGGAAAAGAAAATTAAATGGTAGAATACCTTAAGAAGTGTTTTTTGCTTTTGATATCGCTATGTAACTTTCTCCTGATGTTTAAGTAGCAACACATCAATTCACTGCAAAAAAATAGTAAAACTGAATGTATATGCTTGACCTATAAAGATATAGATTCCTTATTAGACATGTTTAAGTATTATATATTAACCACTAGAGAACAATGTCAAATTTGTGTGATAAAAAGAGTTCCTACAAAGAGGGATGTTAAGAAAACAAGGAATGAGGTATATAACACTTGGTAAAGGTAGGGACAAAAGAAAAAGATATTGGCAAGTGGCCAAGTGGAGCCATAATGACATGTAATTTAATCATCTTGTTAAATTGTCAAAGTGAAGTAGTCTATACTCATTATTTTTTTATCTTTTTTCTATTTTTTAAAAAATTGTGGATGCTACTCCCTGTTGAAGTCATCAAGCACAGTGTAAACTCAAAGGTAAATAATAAATGCCCTTGCACCCAGACAGAAGTCTTCCACTAAATAAATAAATAGCGACCCTCACTGAGAAGAACGTATCTGATCATAGTTCTGCCAAAAGTCACTGTTTGCTTTGACTTCTTCATTCTTACCTTCGCGTGCCCTTTCCTTTACTTAAGGAATAGAAGCTCACAAAGCTGGAGGTGAGGGGGGACAACACAGCCGCTGTTTCTCGGATCCAATTATTACATATGTTTCTGTCAGGCTGGAAGCTGAGAAAAATGAACTTACTGAATTTTTAATGCTGTATTTATTTATGCTCCGTTTACTATTAAGACCTTTTCCCATACATTCCTAAATGCTGCCATGTCTAGCGCAAACCATTTTTTTCATGTCCATATTTTTCATTATAGAAAATAAAATTCACTGATGAATTTCCCAATATTATCTATTTCCCACTGCACACCTTTGGGAAATTACAAACTTCATTTTCAACACACAAGAACTAGGTGAGAAGTCATTTTTTAAGCAAAATTAAATATTGCCCTCCGGAACTCCGTCATACCCTTTTTTTCTGATTCATGTTTATATACATTCCCACTCTAAGGAGCACTCCATCTAAAAATAAACAAATAAGCTTGCCATGTGTGCCTGTAAACACAGAGACGGATGGTGGTATGCATGCTATGAACTCGAGAATTATGACTGAGCTCCTGCAGAAGCATAAGAAAATTATATAAACTTTCAAGGCTAGAGTTTATCCTCCATTTAGAAGAGCAACAGTTCCACGTCTAGTGCACAGCTCATTGAGATAAGGGTCATTCAGCCTGGAGTGAAACATACTTCCCCGCCTAATCCTCCAGCTCTTTCTGTGGAAAGTCAGAGAGGCTGACAAATTCTCCTCTGGGGTTTTCATACCACCTTACCGTTGAATAAAGAATGTTTTATACTATTATTCTAAGCTCCAAGAGAAAAATTTTGGATAAGATTACAAATAGGCATTAGAAACTCACGCAGAATTCGCAACCAGGAAAGGCAATTAGCTATGACACCTAAAGGTGTTATAGTCCATTAGTATTTACTTGGGTGCAGTCATGGTGTTTTGTAGCAGCAATTTGGCATTTCAGTTTTGTTATCTAGGTCTGATAGCCATATGGGTCATGAATCTGCTTTACTGCTTTGTAACTTGTCTTGATAAACATAAAAAACAAATTTTAGATGGGCCCTGATAAGACTGTCCAACACACCAAAAGACTCTCCAGGTTTTTTTTCTACAGAGGTTCAAAATTATACAGGAGAAGAAAAAGGTGTTCCCTGAATACATGGAAAAAGGTAGGAGTTGTAACTTTGAAAGTTGACAATTGAGAGTTATGCTTATAGTTTTTTTCTCATGTGTTTTTAATCCTTTTTACATGGCATGAGTTTCCCTATTTCTAAAGTTTTAAGTTCCTAGCCCTGTAGCAAAATTTTCCTATGTAATTTCACTCTCCTGAAAGCAAAATATTCGTACAATTTAAACAAATGTAGATGTGTGCAACTCTGTTAATGCCGTAACATTTTTCCCATGTTTGTTTTATTTTAATTTTTAGTTTATGTCATGAACATTAATATGCAAACATTTTTTTTAATCAGCAAAGAAAAGAGACTAATAAATTGTTGCATCAACTGGCTTAAAAAAAAAAGTTACTGCAACAAAATAAATAAAATATATAAAAAGCAAATTTTAAAAACCGAAAGAAAATTAGACATAAAATTGAATGAATGTAGCTTATCCTAATGGATTTGACTAAGATATAAGCATATCAAGAAAACATCAGGAAAGTCAAAATGAGGATCAGTTCTGTGCTACAATGTGACAAGGCGCTGATCAAGAGAAGCCAGACCCCTCACGGTGTTTGCCGTTCAAATGCCCAGATCACACATGGTGTTCGCCCTTCAAATCCCCGGGTGCCTAGATCAACAGCCAATCCCTGTGGAAGTTGTTTACCGTCTCTTTCTCTCTGTCTTTTAAACTCTTTCTCTCTCTCATTTTCATGTGTTTCTGCACACTTCCTCTTAGGAATAAAGAGAAAAATATTTTAACAAAAGACACTAAAATGAAAAGTTAGCAAATGAATTACATGGAGACCTAGGAAAATTCTGTGGAAATAGGAAAACTTCCAGTGAAAAAAGTCAAAATGTAATGGACAACAATAAATGTACACCTCTGACAGATAAATACTAATACCCCTAATACACAAAAAGCCCTTAACGGCAGGGAGAAAAAGATTAAAAATGTAAAAGGAAATGGTCGATGAGCATGAGAAAGCAGTTAACCGAGAATAAGAATGGCCAACAAACAAATAAAAGTACACCTTAACTGCTTATAATGCAATAAATACAAATGAAAACAGCAGTAAGCTATTTGTCAACTACCAGACTGGCAAGAATGAAAGTCTGGCAATAATTCACGTTGGCAACAAGGAAACCCTTCACAAAGCCAAACAACTGTGTGTGAATTGAGATAATCTTATACAAGCTGAAATCCTACAAGTTACTAGTTCTATTTCTATAGTAGAAACAGAACTTCATCCTGAACTGATGACAGCAGAAATAAATAACACACATCTCTTACATTCCACCACTTTTGTTCAGTAAAAATTGCCCAACCACCAGCAGCTAAATGGCAAGACAATTTCTCCCTCTTTAAAACAACATTTAGGGGCCAGCAGATGGCATAACGGTTACATCGCTGGGCTCCCATGTAGTCAACCGTGGTTCAAGTCCCAGGCCCAGAGACTTAAACACACCCAGTACATGTGTGTGCATGTCCAAAAACCCGAGAGGAGAATGGAGGAGAAGGGCTTGCGGCATGGCCATTCACCCTGGGGAGGGGAGTGATTTCTCACTTTCTGTCTCCCTGTCTGTTTCTGTAAGTATTCCAATGAAAAGAAAATAGTTTTAGATTAGAGCAAAAACAAAACTATAAATCATAATTATATGCTCCCTGAAAAGAACACACTAAATATAAATGATCAGAAAGGCAGAAAATAAAGCTAAACCAAACAATATTGTATGGAAACTCTAATAAAAAGAAAGCAGATACTGAATGAGTAAGAAGGGAAGTAACTGCACTTTTTATTATAGTACAAAAGCAAACACTCCCTCCTTTCTGTAACTTCTATAAAATTGATAAAACTGGTAGAAATGAAAAGATAAAGATTACCAAACATAAATCAATAAATTAAATAAAACACTGAAGAAAACACCTGTTTTTTAAAATTTGTCAGGAGTAGGTACGATACTTAGTAGGAAATTTATGTTAATAGACATATTGTGCAAAAACAATGGCCACACATTGAAAATTCATGTACTTGAAAAACATAATAGTTAAAAAAAAGGAAAAGAGTGAAGAAAAGAAAGGAAAGAGCTGAGAATAGCGAATCAGATAACACACACACCATATAGGGTTAAGAAACAGCAAAAAATGTTGCAAAGACTAAATAAATCAATAAACCACCTCCAAGGCAGATAGATTTGCAAAACGTTGGAAAAGAATGATCGCAGCATGAGAATTGAAAAAGAATATATTGCCACAAATTCGAACATTTAAAAACATAGGGGACATTTTATAACACTTTGTCAGGAAAGATTTGACACTCAAGACGAAACATCGCCGTGGTGGTTGTATTGATTACAGGAATGGCCAAGCAGTACGTGTTGGACTGACACCATAGGCAGCACCTATGAACTAGGGAGGAAATAAACAAATCAACTTGGGACCAGCAGTTAGCGTAATGGCTATGTCGCTGGACTCCCATGTGGTCGATCGCGGTTCGCGTCCCGGAGCCGGTGGCTTGAAACTCACGCCGGGCGCCTGTGCGTGCCTGCCCAAGATCCTAAGAGGAGAATGGATTGCGACGTAGCCATCCCCCCTGGGGGGTGATTTATCACTTTCTGTCTGTCTCTCTCTATGTGTCTGGCGAGCGCACGTGCCTATGGCAAAAACCTCTCCAAAAAAATTAAATAAATAAAAATAAACAAATCAACTCCATCAATACACTGGAGAGCAATCAACGGTGCACAGACTGGAAGGATCTCTACATTTGGACAAACCTTCAGTGGAAGATGGCTGTAGCAATTTGAGGATATCAGATAACATAGATTTCAGGACAAAATGTTGAAATCAGAATTATTTATAATAATCAACAACTGGGAAAATAGTTTTTTTTTTTTTTTAAACGGGAGAACATACAATAAACTGCAGCATAGTCACAGAAAGAAATTACTTGGAGATAAAAATAATATCTAACATATAATAAAATGTTATAAAAAATATCCTCACACTAATAAGCACAGCCTACATGGCTGTATTTATATGAGTTTCTGAAACAGGCAAAACTATCAATGATGTAGGAAAGAAGGGACCAGCAGATGGCATAATGGTTGCTGGACTTCCGCACAGCCAACCATGATTTCTGAGTCCTGGACCCAGTGTCTTAAAACTCCCATCAGGTATGTGTGCTTGCACGTCCAAAACCCTGAGAGGAGAATTGAGGAGAAGGGATTGTGGCATGGCCATCTTTCCTGAGGGTTATTTCTCACTTTCTGTCTCTGTCTCATGGGCAAGCGCATGTGCCCTATAGCAATAATCTCTCTGAAAAAAAAAAAAAAAAAAAAAAAGAAAAAGAAAGTTTTCTTAAATAAAATAAAATAACATATGAAAAAAAGATTAAAAAGGGCACTACTGCGTCTGGAGTGTAATAATTGAGTAGCCTGAGAAAGCTTTTAAGGTGATCATAATGTTGCATAGCTGCAAAAAGTGTTTATCAAAAGTCTCTGCATGTGCACATAAGATTTTTGTGTTTCAATCTATGTGAGTTTTACTTAAAAATCAGAAACAAATACCAACTGGTTAATGATGTAAGTGTTTAATTTCTTAGGGGCGAAGCATAAGGAAGTGTGTGAATTACTATAAGATGTGTCATCAAGTAAGACAGTTTAACGGACTCATAGCAGGGCAGGCAGATAAACGGATCTGCGTCTGTGGTGGCAAACAGAGGCCTGTGAAGCGCAGTCCAGGTGGGGCATGCGCAGATGCACAGTGTACGAAGAGTACGCGCCAAAAAGTGGCTTCAAGCACAGAGTAATCAATACGTAAGCCAGTGAACTAGTCACGAAGCACTGCGTACTGTATGTAGTTGTATGTGCTGTATCCTATATGACTGGCAGCTGCCCGGCAGAGGTATTAGTGTGGTACTTTGCTCTAAGGCTTCAGGAGGGCAATTGTTATTTTTCAGTTCCATTACACTCTTATGGGATCACTGTCTTATATGCAGTCCATTGGTGACCAAATACAATGACTTAGTAGAGTTAGAAATGGCATCACAAGGAAAGAAAGTGAGAATCATCCTAGTGAAAAGATGAGCTAAGGGGACCAGCAGTTAGCATAATGGCTATGTCGCTGGACTCCCACGTAGTCGACCGCGGTTCACGTCCCGGACCCGGTGGCTTAAAACTCACGCCGGGCGTGTGTGCGTGCATGCCCAAGATTCCGAGAGGAGAATGGAGGAGAAGGGATTACGGCGTGACCATCCCCCTTGGGGGGTGATTTCTCACTTTCTGTCTCTATGTCTCTCTCTGTCTGTCTGTCTGGCGAGCGCACGTGCCCTATAGTGAAAACCTCTCAAAAAAAAAAAAAATGTGCTAATACCCTCTAGATATACTGAGGGAAAATACAAGCAGATATTTTATTTAAGAAATGCATTTTTCATTTAACATTGAAATCCAGTCAACATAAATCAGCCACTACAGAATAAAAGAGAAAAACAGGTAAGATCATTTCAATGTGTACCAAAAAGATATTTGAATTCTATAAATACTGTTCTTATTAAAAATTCTTACTAAAAGGTTTGAATAAACACTTCCAAAAGTGGATATCCAAACTGTCAATAAATATATTAATTAACTAATAATCTTGATAACCGTCAAGAAAATTAAAATTTTAAGATGAAATTACTAAGCAGTAACTAGAATGTCTAAAATTAAAAGCCAAAAAAAAGTAAATGTTCAAGTTTCAATGAAAGTCATTTATCATACCAAGAACCAGGAAGAACATAAACTGAATGAAAAGGAGAATAGATAAGAGTATTTCAATTAGTAATTATAAGTACCTTTATAATAATAAATAAACAAATGAAAAGCCTTGGAAAAAATATAGAATGTAAACAGAAGAATCAAATAAAAATTTTTAGAATTTAAAATTTAAAAAAAAATTTAAATAAAAACAGTAGAACATCAGAATGGAGGACACAGAGTAAGGAAACAATAAACTTGAGGAGAGAAAAATAAAAATAGAAAAAATAAGGATTCAATACTTTTCAAACAGATAAACTTTAAATCAATAAGATGTGATAAATTGTGCATGTAAAATTTAATGCCTAGAGCAAACTACTAATAAAGCTATTCAAAAGGGCACACTCAAAAACACAATTCATAAATCTGAATGGAAATCTGAAAAATATTCTGGGGGACTGGCAGTTGGTAAGATAGTTAAGACACTGGATTCCCACATGGTCAATTACAGTTTGAGTCCTGGTCCCAGTAGCTTGAAAATCACAGCAGGTACATGTGCATGGGTGCCCAAATTTCTGAGAGAAAATTAGATAAGAGATTGTGGCATGGCTATCTCCCCTTGGGAGTAGGGAGGTGATTACTCATGAAAGTTTCTGTCTTTCTCTGTTTCTCACTGGTTAGTCCCCATGTCTTACAGTAAAAATGTAAAAAAAAAAAAAAAAAGTCTTTTGATAACCTCCAGAAGGAAAGATAAAGAAAGCAAAAATAAAAGAAAAAAGAAACTATTTGAGAACAACAACAACAACAACAAAATGGTAGATTTAAGCCCCGGCATATCAATAATTATAACTAGTATAAATGAGTTAAGTATAGCAATGAAAAGAGAAATACTAACAAGATGTAATTAAAAAAAAATAAAACTTAGCCCAACATATGCTGTCTACAATAAGCTTTTCTTCTAATATAGCAACATACGTTGAAAATACAAATCAGAACTATTTATATTAGGCAAATATTAATCAGAAGTAGGCAGGCAATGCTATATTAGTATCAGATATAGCTGACTTCTGGGCATGGACAATGACTAGAGACAGAGAAGAACGTTACATAATGACAAAAAAGATCAGCCCTCCAAGAGGGTCATTGGGATCGGAATTGTGTATGAACCTAACAAAAGGGCTGCAAAATATGTGACGCAGAAACTGATATAACTGCAAGAAGAAATACACAAATACACAATTATAATTGAAAACTTCACCATATTTTCTCAGTAATTGATAGACCAGATAGACAGAAAATCCACAAGGATATAGAAGAATTTAACAAAACCATTAACCAACAAGATTTAATCAACATTTATGAAATACAATACCCAATATCATCAGAATACACTTTTTTTTTTAAAGAGAAAATTTTGCTATTGGGTGCATGCAATCCCCAGAGAGACAGAGAGACAAAAAGCAAGAAACCACCCCCTAAGGGGTGGGGGCCACACACTGCAATCCCTTTCCTGCAGTCTCTTCTCAGGATTTTGGGCATGCACGCACAAACATGTGGGCAGTGTGAGTTTTAAGCCACCAGGACTGAGACTCAAACTGTGGTCGACCAAGTGGGTGTCTACCACCTTAACCGCTAAGCCACCCGTTGCCCCAAGATACGCTTTCTTTATAAACACCCATGGAACATAACTAAGATAGATTAAATCCTGGGCCATAATCCAAATCTCATAAAATTTTAAAAATTTAAATCTTGCCCAGTACATTCTCCAATGATAGTGGAATCAAATTAAAATTAAATGAAGATAACTAGGGAATTATAAAACATTGAAAAATTAAAACACAAAGTTTTGTATTACCCAAAGGTAAAGAGGACATTTCAAAGAAAAATTTTAAATGCATTGAAATAAAAGAAAGTAAAATATATCAAAATGCGTGGGACACAACTACGACAATTTTTAGAAAAAAATTATAGCCCTGAAAGAGTATGACGGAAAAGAGAAAAAAAATCAGTAATCTAAGCATATAATAATATTAGCAGAAATCAATGAAACTGAAAACAAAAAAGAGAAACTGATTTTTTTTAATGATCAGTAAAATTGACATGCCTTTGACAACCTGACAAAGCAAAAAAAGAGAACACATATAAATGACCAATATCAAGAAGTAAATAGGAGATATTATTGCCGACCTTGCTGACATCAGAAACAGTAATAATAATAAGAGAACACAACAACCCAATACTACATTCACACCTTTGACAACTTAGATGAGATCAACTCATTCCTCAAAAAGGATCAAATGCCATTACCCTATAGGAAATCGATTAGTTAAGAAGCCCCATAACTATGAAGAGAGTTGTATTAATGATGTAAAAAACATCTAAAAAGTGGGACCAGTTGGTGGCATTTTGGTTAAGGTGGCTGGATACCACACACCCAACTGCGTGGTTTGAGTCTCAGAGTTGGCAGCTTGAAAAACATATTGATTGTGCATGCTTGCCCAAAATCCTGAGAGGAGAATGAAGAAGGGATTTCACTGTGGCCATCACCCCTGGGGCACTTTCTCACTCTCTCTCTCTTTCTCTCCCTGTTATACTCTTTCTCCTGGCAAGTGCACATGCCCTAGAGCAAATTTAAAATTAAATCTATAAAAATTAAATATCTAGGAACAAATGGCTTTACTTGAGAATTCTACCAAATATTAAAAAAAAGAATGAAAACAAGTTCTAGACAATCTCTTCCAGAAATTAAAAGATAATAAGCACTTCTCAATTCATTTCATAAGGCTAGTGTTAACGCAATACTCAAACTAGATGAAAACAGTGGATAAAATAATAGATCAATATTCTTACAGTATAGATGTAAAAGTTTTTAATAAAATCCCAGCACTATTTATCAGCAATATATTAAAAAATAACCACACACCATAAACTAAAATATCCTAAACACTGTACTAAATAAATCCCACTTATAACTAATAATTCAATTCAGCAGTGCTTCAAGATACAAGATAAATATTCAAAGACCATTTGCATATTTATATACTGGCCATGAACACTAGGATACCAAGAGTTAAAATAAAACACCATTTAAAAATCACTGAACAAATTATTAAATAATTAGGTATAAATCTCACAAAATATATAAAGCATTGTATGTTAAAAAGTATAATTCCAGTTAAAGAAACCAAAACTCTTGGGCCAGCAAGTGGTGTGGTGGTCAAGGTGCTGGAATTTCCACATGACTGACCGTAGTTCAAGTCCCAGACCTGGCAGCTTGCTCTCTCTCTCTCTCTCTCTCTCTCTCTCTAGGTCTTTCTCTGGCAAAACTCATGTGAAAATAATAATAATAATAATAATAATAAATAACGTTAAATAAAATAATTTTAAAAAATAAATAAATAAACCAAAAATCTAAGTAAATAAAGGCCTACTATAATAAAGGCTTCAAAGAATTTTTATAATAAGGATATCAATTCTGCCCAAATTGATAGATAAGTCTAATAAAATTTTTCTAAAAAATTCAGTAAGTTTTATTATAGATATAGACAAGATTATTCTAAAATATATAGAGAAAGATAAGGGAAATACAAAAACTAATAAATCCATCTTAAAAAAGAAAAAATAAACAGAAATCCCCATAGCCAATTTCAAGACCTTATTTAGCTACAGTAATCAAGACTGTGTGATATTGGTGAGTGTGATATTGGTAGAGGAACTAGATGCATAAATCAATGAAACAGAATTTTAAAATCTCATTAATATAAACTTGCTAAACTTATTTTTAACAAAGAAGAAAAGGCTACTCAATGGGAGAAAAGAATATATTTTAAACAAATGGTGCTGCAGAAATCAAATATCCTAAAGAAAAAAATAAGAAAAAAAGGCCCAACTTAGTGACAGAGCAACACTGCATTGCTGAAGGCCCAGTGGGAGATTAGAATTTGCTTTCCTAGTTGACTTGTACCTGCTAGGTGTGCACATGCACCTGTGGTCTGGTCTCTCTCTCTCTCTCTCTCTCTCGCTCGCTCGTCTTCCTCATGAAAAAAAAGAAGAAAAAAAAGAAGAAAGAAAGAGAGAAGAAAGAAAAAAGAATGAAAGAAAGAAAAAAGAATGAAAGAAAGAAAGGAAGAGAAAGAGAAAAAAGAGAGAAAGAAGAAAGAAAAAAGGAAAAAAAGAAAAGGAAAAACAAGGAAGAAAGAATGGAGAAAGAAAGAAAAAAAGAAAGAAGAAAGAAAGAAAAGAGAAAGAAAGAAACTTGAACAAAGAACACTCAGAACTACACAAACTGAACTTGAAACATAGCATACTCAGATGTAAAGGTACAAAACTTCTCAGGAAATAATATAGCATAAAATCCTTAAGATCTAGAGATAGGCTGATGATTTTCAGACTTGATGCTAAATATAGAATTCACAGAAGATAAATGTGATAAGCTTTAATTCATCAAAATTAAAAATTTTTATTGTGAATGAACATCCTGGTTAAGGGCATGAAAAGGCAAGTTTAGTAGGAAATATTTGAAAATCACATATCTTATGAATTTTTAGCATCTAGAATGGATAAAGGACTCACTAAGTCAACAGGGGAAAAAAAATCAAACCACCACATTAGAAAATGGACAACAAAAAACACTTAGATATTTCTTGAGAGGATTACAGATGACAAATAAACATGTAACAAGAAGTTCAACATTTTCGGTTATTATTAAAATGTAAATAGAGCAGGAAGTAGTATGGTAGTTAGGGTGCTGGATCCCACATGTCTAACTCCAAGGTTCGAAGTCTGGACCTGGCAGCTTAAAAACACACTGGGTGCGTGTGCATGTCTGCCCAAAATCCTGAGTGGAGAATGGAGGGGAAGGGATTGCAGTGTGTGTGTGTGTGGGGGGGGGGGTGCTTTCTCACTTTCCCACTCTCTCTGTCTCTCTGGTGAGTTCATATGCCCTATAATAAAAACCTTAAAAAAGGCAAATAAAAATTACAACGAGATGTCATGTCACATAATAACTGATGCTTTTCAGGTCATAATACATAATCATATCGTCACTAAAGAAAACACTTGATCTTTAAAATCTAAACATGACACTATCTTACCATCTAGAATTGTACTCGTGAGCATTTACTTAGAAAGGATAAAAGTTCAAACAAAAATTGCTACATGAGTATTTGCACCAACTTTATTTGTGATAGTAAAAATTGGAAACGAACTAAATGTCTTTCAACTAGGGAATGTCTAAGCAAACTGGAATGCATTTATGAAAGGAAACACTACTTGGAAATACAAGGAAAACATTATTGATACACCCGACAACCTGGGTACATCGCTAGAGATTATTAATGAGAAAGCCAATTCCTGTGATTGCTTACTGTGAATCCATTTGTACAACACATCTGATGTCACAGAATTATAGACATACAGAGCTAGACTACAATTCAGGGCTAGCACGCAATGCTCTGACGAGATGAACCACACAGGAAGGTTCCCAGCTAACAGCTAGAGACCTCCCTGAGGAAGCCAGGCCTGGGCGTGCCTGTAATTCAGGCTGGCTGAGAGTGGGAGTGGCCTGTGGCACCAGGACCTTTGGGGGTATCGTGTATTTGTCTCCCTACCTCACCACCTCTCTCACTTATGAAAAAATAAACCGAAATACACACACACACACACACACACACACACATGCGCACACATATTAAATATAGAAATGGTGAATTTATTAGTGGCTTTCTGAGTATCATTGCTAAGTGTATATTGTAATTAAACTTAAGTATTTTGTTTCTTTTGAATTCTTACAACATCATGTTGCAAGGATTCTGAATTTTTTCCCGAATGAATTGGCCCCGAGAAATGTCCCTGAGGTTTGTTGCCTCAGATAACAGTATGTGGTGGTGAGAATAAAATCATTTTTTTAAAAGCAGGAATAGAATTAGAGTGTCATGTTTTTCAATATTTCTCAGGCTGAAATTTTCATATGCATTATAGTTAAAAACTAGTTTTATTATATATCAAAGTGTTTATTGTCAGGCAGATGTTATATGATTATCACGGCAGAGATTATTCACTTAATTTGAAGTAAACAACATGAAAATAAATAACTAATATATATGTATGCACATCAGATAAGTATAACAGCTTATTTATATATGTATATATGTGTGTGTATATATGTGTGTGTATATATATGTGTGTGTATATTTATATGTGTGTGTTTATGTATATATATATATATATATGTGTGTGTGCATATATATATATATATATATGTATATATATCAGACATAAATACAACAGTTATATACTTGACCCTTGAATAATTCAAGGGTATAGGGCTCCAAATCCTATGTAGTCAACAATACATATAATTCACATATAACTTTTGATTCTCCCAAAACAGAAATACTACTACCCTAAGGCTGACTAAAAGCTTTGATGACAGCATCAACAGTTGACTAACACATATTATACACGTAATAAGCAGTATTCTTACAATAAAGTAGGCCAGAGGAGAAAATGTTATTAAGAAAATCATAAGAAAGAGAAAATACATTTCTAGTACTTGCTGATAAAACTGCATATACGTGAACCCACACAATCCGAACCTCTGCTATTAAAGGGTCAGCTATACTTGAAAGTTTTGAAAGTACACAAGACCCAGAAGTGCATTAAAGCAACATCACAGGATTTGCCTTCTGAAATCTGTGGCCGGCATAAGTGAGTACACAGAATGTTCCGCTATGGTTTCTGCCAACAGCACTAGAGAAGCATGGAAAACGTACTCCAGAGTATCCGCTGGTTGAGCACCTGTACCCACGGCTGGTTGTGAACAGGCTCTGGGAACAGGGCTTTCTTTGGAAATGTACTGATACAAATAGAATTATCCTCGTAGGAAGCGCAGCCCTGAGAAAGTATGTTGTTTGAAATTTATAAGAGCAGGTGAAAGACTTCTAGTGGTAAAAAATCCCATTTATCACTGTATCATTTATTATTATTACATGATAATAAACTCTTAAGTGGATTTTACATTTTTTGAACTTCTATGCAAATTTTCCTTTATATGCTATATTATTTACAACTGTTTGCATAAGTGACAGTTAAAAGGAAGCTGGAGTTGATCTCATTATGGTGTGTCAGATCAAATTAAAATGCCTCCAGTGATATGTTCTCCTGAACCCACTACTGACAATATCTCAGTTTCCCACCCTCCCCCATTGTTTTGCAAAGAGATTGTATAACGTTGCTATCCCTGAAGAGTGTTGGTGAAGGTATTATGTCACCTTATCACACAGGCTTCTGCTCTTCGTCATAAAGACTGGTACAAAAAGAACAGATAAAAAAAAGCTCAGCATTTCCAAAATTTATTGTCTGTGGAATTTGTACAGCCAATCTGAATAACTAAGTTAAAAGGCGTCTTACTTGAATGGTATCAAGAAACACAAAATATACAATAGCTGAGTAACCAGGTTTAGGAAGGCAGAGACATGTTTTTGAAATTTCAGGGCCACTCAGAATTTCTTCATGACACTGTCCTTGGGGACCGGCCCATAGTGCAGTGGTTAAATGCAGTGCAGAGGGAGCCAGATCCCACATGGTTGAGTGTGGTTCAAGTCCCAGCCCACATGTGTGCATATGCCCAGAATCCTGATGGGATAGAGAAATGGAGGGAGAAAGGTTGTGGTGTAGCCATGCCCCACTGGGGAGACTCTCTCTCTCTGATGAATACATGTGCTTTCAAGGAATTAAAATAAACATGTACCGTTGGTTTGGATATGACCAAATGGAAAGGTTCTGGGTTTGCACCTAGAGACTATCCTGGGTGTATCAGACCCATGTATGTCCCTGACCCAGGGTTGGATCAGGGTGACAAGACTCTGTTGCTGTTACTCTGTGTCTTGCTCTGTGTGTTTCTCTCAGTTGTGAGAAAACAAAATAATCTTAAAAAATTTAAATAAACAGAAATTCTAGTTTAACTTAACTGTGTTTCTCACCATGAATGAAACGCTTAATGTCAATTTCCTATGCCTTACTTATTATTTCCTTGGCATTTCTGACTCTGCTAATTCACTCACATAATTCCAAGGTGAATTCTCAGGGAGATTCTTTTCTTTGTTTACAAATAGATTAGCTGTCTAGGATTTTGAAAGAATGGTGCATTACTTTACTTGGAAAAAAGGTTACTTTACTTTTCTAAAAATTTCCAGGTGACCTGCAGAAGTCATGTGAAAGTAGTATGTTTTTTTTTTGTTTTTGTTTTTTTTGTTTTTTTTGAGAGGTTTTTGCTATAGGGCGCATGTGCACACCAGGAAGATAGAGAAAGACAGAGAAAAAGAAAGCGAGAAATCACCCCCCGGGGGGATAGCCATGCCGAAATTCCTTCTCCTCCATTCTCCTCTCAGGATCTTAGGCATGGACGTACATGCGCCCGGTGTGATTTTAAGCCACTGTGTCTGGGACTCAAACTGTAGTCGACTATATGGGAGTCCAGCAACATAGCCATCACGACAACTACTGGCCCCAGCAGTGTAATATCTTGGGAGTCAAATTTTGAGCCAGCAGGAGGCGTGGTGGTTAAGCTGCTGGACTCCCACATCACCTACCATGGTTCGAGTTCTGGATTGTTGGCTTGAAAGTCACACTGGGCTCCTGAGTGTGTGTGCTCAAAATTCTGGGAGAAGAATGGGGAAGGGATTGCAGTGTGGCCATCTCCCCAGGAGTTAATTTTTCACTTTCTTTCTCACTCTCTCTTTCCAGCAAGCACACATGCCCTATGGTAAAAACCTAAAAAAAAAAAAAAAAGTTCCTTAAGGATCAAGATCAAAACAGAGGAGTCCAAATATTTTGTAGTTGTAATTTCATAAGTTAGTTTTCTTCTAGAGGCAGTCATGACAGACACTTCATCCGTTACAGAAAAATGCCTGTGTTACAATATTGGGCTTGCCAGCTTGAAAATGCTGTCTCAAATTATTGCCCTGTTATTAACTTTTAGGTCTTTACATTTACACAGTGATCAACGAAAACTACTTTGTTCTTGATCCTAACCTTCACCCTACTGAAGTAACAATTTTGCTTGTCCACAGTTTGTTTAGTGGCACAAAAGAATCTATAGGTAACTACTCAAGAATGGTGTTTATTGTCAGCATGCAATTAATGGAAAGACCAATGAAAGCAAAATACTTGGGAACTGATTCTATAGCTATGATTTTATCTATTGCATTCTCAAAATTTTGGTTATCAAGGATAATCCATGTCAAGTCAAGCCAAATCCTTTAAGCAAATGCATACTTCTATAGTAATTAATGAAAATTGGAAGCGTATGACTAGCCAACTCTTATGAAGCAAGAAGAGCTGTCCTTCCTTCAAACTCCTTGTTCTGGGAAGGTCCTCTTTGGAGAAAAAAAAGCTAAAATATAAAATATTTTTTAGCATTATTAGGACTTTACTGATGGATTAACAGAATTCCAATATGGTTTCCTGTTTTGAAAAGTTACTAAGCCTTTATTCCACCTCTCTTACATTCCAGAACCTCATCCGAGACCAACGTGCCATCAGAGTAGATGATCCAGATCCAAAACCAGGTCTGAAGTTTTTGTGGGCAATGGATGATGCTGGCTCATTGGCTCAAACTGAAAGTCCTTCCTGCTCAGTCATCCTGAAATAGGAGGGCTGCATGAGGTAGGACAGCTGGGTATCTTGGCATAAACTAAGCAATAACACAAGCAGCCCAAGCCTACCTTGGTATAATGCCTTGCTAGTCACTGTGTCCCACCTACTGGCAACAGGCTCTTAGACCCACTGGATCAAATTCTACACTCCACATCCTCCCCAGCTGACATGTGTGCACAGGAAAGTCTGAGAAGCTTTGGAAGCAAATCATCACTGCAAGTAAAAAATGCAAAAAGGCAGACTTCCTTTTTTTTCTAAAACCCTTCAGCTTCAAAACCTTCAATTGTATTATTAAGACAGGTATGGGGCCAGCAGGTGGCATAGCAGTTAAGGCAGTGGACTCCCACGTGGCCAGCAGTTCGTTTCCCAGATCCCAAGGCTTGAAACTCACACCAGGTGCTTATATAAGCACGTCCCAAATCCCAGTAGGAGAATGGATGAAAAGGGATTGTGGTGTGGCCATCCCTGCCAGGGGATGATTTCTCACTTTCCCTCTCCCTGTCTCTCTCTGGCGAGCATACACACTCTATGACAAAAACCTTAAAAAGAAAAAG
This sequence comes from Tupaia tana, assembly GCA_026018925.1. Lineage (NCBI taxonomy): Eukaryota > Metazoa > Chordata > Mammalia > Scandentia > Tupaiidae > Tupaia > Tupaia tana. The sequence continues at coordinate 94,502,945 of JAKSZU010000006.1, forward strand.
AGAGAGAAAAAATGGTAGTAGGTGTATGAATAGCATAAAAAATATGAGGGACTACTTTTGACCAATAAGTGAATGGAAAGAATAAAACCAAAGCAACTGAAAACAGAGTCAACCTGAAGACTGATTACAGATTCAGTTTTCTCTCCAAGAAATAAATGGAACAGAAAGAAGACCTCAAGACCCCACGAGCCATGGCTGTGAGATGATGACATTTATATGCCTAAATCTTCCCATTTATTAGTCCAGTTCCATCCTCTTTGCATTATTTCAAACTCATAGATTCCACCACCTACTTGACATTTATAATTACTTAATATCCAACTTGAATATATGTATAAAAATGAATATGCTGAAAATGGAAAACTCAATCCTCCATCCTAAAATGAATTCTTTTCCATTATTTCCCAGCTGGATAAAAAGAACTATCACTGCAGGTTATTATAAACCAAAAAATGAACATTTTCGATTTTTCTCTTTTCTTCACATCCCATCTTTCATTAGTCATACTGTTTATTTCTTAAAATAAATATTGAATCAAAACTATCGGGAACCAGCAGTTAGCGTAATGGCTATGTCGCTGGACTCCCACGTAGTCGACCGCGGTTCGTGTCTCGGACCCGGTGGCTTACAACTCACGCCGGGCGCGTGTGCGTGCGTGCCCAAGATCCCGAGAGGAGAATGGAGGAGAAGGGATTGCGGCGTGACCATCCCCCCTGGGGGGTGATTTCTCGCTTTCTGTCTCTATGTCTCTCTCTGTCTGTCTGGCGAGCGCACGCGCCCTATAGCAAAAAAAAAAAAAAAAAAAAAAAAAGAACAAAAAAACCTCTCCAAAAAAAAAAAACTATCTTCACCTCTTTTACTAATATGACCCTGCAGAAGCAGCTTCAACTGCAACAGGCTCCTTAGTGCGCTTACCGCGTTCAGTCTTCTCATCTCTTTAGTCAGTATTCCACAGAGCAGTCAATGTGATCATACTGATGGCCTAAACACAGTCAGATCACTCGCTGTTCAAAAAGTTCCAGCAACTTCTGTTATAATCAGAATAAAATCCAAGCTCCTTTGTGGCCATCCCTCACCTGAGTCTGCCTACTTTTTAAATTGCATTTCTTATGAACCCTCCCCTCAATCGCAACTTGTACGCCTACACTCGCTGGACTCCCTTCTAATCCCCCAGTTTACAAAACTCTTTCCTGCTTTGGAATCTTTCTATTTTCTGTGCAATCTTCTGAAATATATTATTTTAGTAGCTGATTCTACAAGGAAGTATTTTCTGATTACTCTATTTTAAATAGCTGTTGTTGTTTATTCTTGCCACCTGCTTTATTTTTCTTTATAGTACTCATCACTATTTGATATTGTATCAGGTACTGTCTTGTTTCATGTCTTTTTACTTCACTAAAATATAAGCCCCATGGAAGCATGAACTTGATTTTTCCTCTAAGTGATCTCTACTGTCTTTGAATGCAGATATCATTAATGCATCCTTACTAAATATTTTCCAGAAGAAATTTTGAAGAGAAATATAAATGGGTCCTTAATACAATAACTGAGAAAGAGAAAAAGAGACTAAAAGAGAGAAAATGTTTATTTCTTTGCAGACTGATGAAGCCATTCAACTAGGAGATATGTTTTAAATTGAATATGGAAAAAGTACTTCATAGGAAAAAAAATTGGGAAAGTCAAATAATTTATACTTTATGAAAACAAACAGACACTCACATAAAAAACAACCAGTAATTACATGATATATGGTATATTTTGATTTATCTATTACTTAATTTAAGGTATTATGTCCCAATAATCTATCCAAGACCATGAAGTACAAGCAAGAAAGGAAAGCAAGTCAAATACGTAGCAGGTCTGCACAAATGTAGAAGAACTATAGCACAGTCTGATCTGATCTTTGACAAATTCCACCAGTCAAGTTTTCAATTTTTGCATTTTTTCTTTTCTTTATTGTTGCCCCCCAACTGGATACTATCAAGAATTCCTGAAATTCTCTCTCTAGTCTCTTGAGGTAACCATGCCTCTGCACCATTAGTCTGCAATACTGAGATTACAAGATATTCATTTTTCATGAAGACTTGGCATTTGTCTCAACTGCATTTATTAAAAGCCTAGACAAGAATTTCAGGTGATTTTTTTCATTTGATCACCTATAAAAAGTGATCAATTAAATTGAAGGATATAGAATACTAAAGAAGCTATGACTTGAAAATTTGGAAGAAATTTTCAGCAAGAGCAACTCCTTCTCACCCCCATCCCCCAACACACTCAATCCCTGCTAAGAGCAAAAGCACCTCCATTTTGAACTCCTTTCTGTATTGGAAAATTGCTTTCTCCTTTTGCCTAGAGTAAACAGTAATTAACATTCCTGCTGTCTTTCTAACCAACCCAAAATGCCCTACCTTAAGACATGATGAACAGCCACCAGACCATTTGCCCTGAGCCATAAAGGTCATTAAGATTTCGTTGTGTGTAGGTAGGGATGGAGCATTCCCTTAGGAATGATTAACCTGCCTGTTTGGCTTCTGTAACTTGCTTCCACATTGTAAGTCGCTACCCCTCACCCTTTCAAGCCCACCGATCTGCGCTCTTGTAGTCACCACTCAACCTGGAAAACAATGTGATGTTTGCCTTTTAAGCACCCCTCACCTTTCACTTGGGAATGCAGTGTTTTTGAGAGACATGAGTCCTCCCATACACAGGCTTAATCAATAAAACTCCAATAATTTGACTATGTCTGATGTCCTCTTATTCTTGCTGATTAGACTATAACATCATCTCCATCTTAGTGTACCTGGTGTCATCATGGCTTTGCCCTTCTTAAAAGTTTTCATAGTGACTCCTGACTTTTCTGAACACTTTCCAAATATGGTAGGAATATTTATCTGGACTTCAGGTATTTTCTGAACCCGTTAAAATGTCATAAAAATTAGTGCTTTGTAGTTGTATCACAAGGAGTTGAAAAAGAGGCCCTAGTGACTTTCAGCTTTTCATTATCCAGAGTACCTAATTCTAAAACACAAAATGTGTCTCAAATAATTGAATGATCCTCTGTCAATTTATGATATATTTATTTGAGTAGAATCTAAATGTAGAGCATATTGATTTGAACATTTAATGAATTTTGTGTTTCTCTACAATATCGAATAATTGTGTTTGTTTTTTTCCTGGCAATTAAAATCTGTAGTCACTATAAATAATCTATTAAAAACCACCAAGCATACTCTAATACATATGCTAATAATAATCTTAATCTTGTTAAAATTCTGTGGTCCATCAACACAAATTTCAAATAAAATGATAAAATGAAATTTCAAAAGTCAATTTCATTTGAATGTTTAAAAAATATTCTCTCCAAATATACTCTGTACACAGTTAATGGCATGCTTATCATTATGTAATTTATTAAATGTGTTAGTTTAGTTATTTAAGTCTTATCATTTGAAGACAATGTAACTTTTCTGCCAAACCAAATAAAATAATATTATCACTTGATTTTTAGTGGTTATTAGAGCAAAGACTGTAAATAAGCAGGGAAAAAACCACAATGAGATAGAATAGGTATTATCAAAATGACAAAAGATAAGAAAAAAGAAATATGTACATTGTTAGTGAGAATTTAAGTTAGTATAGCCACTATGTATGGATGTGTGTGTATGAGTATGGATGCTCCTCAAAAAATAGAAATAGAACTACCATGTGATCCAGCAATCTCACATCTGGCTTATATCCAAAAGTAATAAAATGAATGTGTTGAAAAGATATGTGTACTCCTTGGGAACCAGCAGTTAGCGTAATGGCTATGTCGCTGGACTCCCACGTAGTCGACTGCGGTTCACGTCCCGGACCCGGTAGCTTAATACTCACGCCGGGCGCGTGTGCATGCGTGCCCAAGAACCCGAGAGGAGAATGGAGGAGAAGGGCTTGCGGCGTGACCATCCCCCTTGGGGGGTGATTTCTCGCTTTCTGTCTCTCTGTCTCTCTCTGTCTGTCTGGCGAGCGCACGCGCCCTATAGCGAAAACCTCTCAAAAAAATAAAAAAGATATGTGTACTCCTTATTCATTGCAGCATTATTCATAACAGCCAAGATATGGAATTCATCTAAGTGTCCATTGGTGGATGAATAAATAAAGACAATGTGGGAGCTTTAGCCACAGTGAAATCCTATTCAACCTTAGAAGGAAATCCTTCCATTGGTGACAACATAGATGAAATTGGAGGACATTACACTAAGTGAAATAGACTAGAAAAAGAAAGATAAATATTACATGATCTCACTTATACAGAATCTAAGTATTTTAATTTATAGAACTCAAGAGTAGACTACTGGCTGCCAAGAGCTAGAGATGGGGAGAGCATGAGGAGATGTTGATCAAAGACCACAGAGATTCAGTTAGCATCCTAACAAGTTCTGAGAGATCTATTGTATAGCGTGATGGTTAGAGTTAATAATAATGTATTATATCATATATAGAAAATTGATTAACGAGCATGTTGTAAATGCTCTTGCCACAAAAAATGATACTAATATGAGGTGATATGTTAATTAGTTTTAATTAGTTAATTAGTTTTTGTATCATAGACACATATGAAATTATACACTCTATATAAATATATGTAACTTTTTCAAAGTTTTTAATTAATTAATTTCATGAGAGAAAGAAGCATCCTCAATAAGATCCCATGCTGAGATTAACTCCTAGTCCTTCAGTCAGCCAGAATCATGGGCACAGGCCACCCTGGTGTTCACAGGTCAACCCAGGAACCAAACCCAGATGTCCACATGGCCTCCAGTACTACAGGACACTGTGTTACTGCTCCACCACCATGGCTTGTCCAAAATATATACTATTTTCATTTGTCACTTTTACCTTAATAAAACTGGGTTGGGGGGATAAAAATGAATAAGCACTTTCCTCAGCATAACCACGGATGTCTGTCTTGCTATGACTTTTCCATGCATCATGTGGTTGGGGGAGTGAGCTCTTCTCAGCACTTCAGAAATCGATCAGGAATGAGGACAATCACAGTGAGAGTTGTTGGGGTTTTGACTGAAGGTGACAATGATATACGAGATTTTAAGTTATTAAAAGAAGTTGGGACCAGCAGTTGGCATAAGGGCTATGTCGCTGGATTCCCCTGTAGTCGACCACGGTTCGAGGACCAGACCCAGGGGCTTACACTCATACCGGGTGCGTGTGCATGCATGCTCAACATCCCGAGAGGAGAATGAAGGAGAAGGGATTGCTGCATGGCCAACACCCCTGGGGGGTTATTTCTCTCTTTCTGTCTGTCTCTCTGTCTCTTTCTGGCAAGCACGTGTGCCCTATAGCGAAAACCTCTTTTTAAAAAAAAAAATAATAAATTATTAATAGAAGCAAAGAGAAAATATTTGATTGGTATTCAGTAGGAAATGACTAAGAGTCATGGCCTACATCCCAGAAAAGTGAGGCAGGGTTTTTGCATAGTTGTTTTCTGGATGTTTCGTACCGAAGTAACTTCAAGAACCAGTTCCTAAGAGGCACCAATGTATTTGGCACAATGATGATTTGTTTCCTAAAGTTCACAATCTAGCTGAATCAACTGTTTATCTCTGATATTTCAAAGCTACCTAGTAAAGTCAGGTTTATACATTCTTTGGAATGATTTCCACACTTCCATTAAGGGCTTTTTCTCTCTCCACGTAAGAACTGGTGTATATCTTTAATAGAAAATAAGTTTTAACCAGCTGCTCTCATGTCAGGTATACTAAGACTGTACAATAAAATACAATAACCCAACAGATAAACAATGCCAAAAAGCCATTCGGGGGTATGACAGTTGGCAGGGAAGAAAGGTTTTTGAAAAGTCAAACTGAGAACATTGTACAACAGCCAATGGTTTTGACATGAAATCAGCTTTTTCAAGCATCATTTACCTAATCAATCTGAAATCAATTTCCCAGCCAAAAGGTTTATTTCCGGCAGTACTGAGAGTCTAAAAGTTGTTTCACCCATGTTCTCAATTCAAGTTGCTTTCTGAGTCTTAGCTTGCAGGAGAGCTGGGCTGTGAGAACTCTGAAGAGCACTTCAAGTACCCTGTGGACAGTTGTATGCAAGACCACCAATCATAGACTATCCAACGTGACTTGGTGAAAGTTTCTCTGGCCTCAGACTTTTTATACCTGTCATTCCATCACAAGTGTCATTGAACAAAAGAAAAATAGGCCCATATCAAAAAGCAGTACAGCTAGACACAGGCAGCAAAAAGGGGACAATCCTTCACTGTGACTTCAGGTAAGGTAAGAATTTAAGTAACTCAACAATCTTCTTACTCAAAAAAATCAAAGTAATTGCAGGTACAATTTGATATTTGGAACTGTTCTAGTATTTCTCTACTTTCTACCCATGTGATACTCTGCATACTTCACTTTTTTTGAGTGACATTGATATAATCCATCAACTGTTTCTAATCTCATCACTGGTTTACCAGATTTTCAGTGTTATTGACTTTAGAAAAATCCAAAGTTATTTGAAGATGGTTCAATATGAAACTGATATTATGATTAAGTGGCATATTCAGGTGTTCCACATAGTGAAGCAGCATGCCTGAACTTAATATAGTGATTTCTGAATAGAATTTATTGTCATAGTGATAAAGAGGAACCAGACTTTTTGAATTTAAAGATAAAAACAAAACAACAAAAAAAAAAAAAACAAAGAGGAAGTATAGTAGATTAATGATTGGGAAAGTTGATAGAACAGCAAGTATTCTGAAAGAAGGAAAAAAAAAAAAAAAAAAGAGGCAAACAAAAAAAGAGCAAATTGGGCCAGTCAGTGGCATAGTGCTTGGGCGGCTGGATCCCACATGGCTGGTTGTGCAGTTCAATTCCTGGATCAAGCAAACTGAAAAACACTGGGCTTGTGTGTGTGTGTGCCCAGAATCCTGGGAGGAGTGGTGAAAGAGAAGGGGTTGCGGTATGACTCTTCCCCATGTGGGAGACTTGCTCACTTCCTCTCTGTCATTTCCTGTCTCTCTGGTGAGTGCAGGCACCTTGTGGCAAAAATTTAGAAGCAAAAAAAAAAAGAGAGAGAGAGAGAAGAGTTAATTATGGACTTGTAGGGGAGGAACTATTTATGGGTACTTAACAGCTCTTTTACAGACTGCTTAGGAAGGTGATCTGAATGATTCATGCTTCATGTTTTTATATATTTAGTAAAGTTTATATTGCATGTTACATTACATTTTCTTATTAAATATTGATGCTGAAGTGTCTGAATGTTAATCATTTATTATATTCATAATAGTTTATCTATTTCTTCTTCCTAAATTATTTAAGATAAAATTTTCTTCAAAGAATTTCTTTTGAAGGACTTTTAGTCTAGTAAAGGCAGAAAACATAGTACACGGTTAGTATCTGAAAAGAAATAATTCTGTTTCTCAATTGAGTAATTTCTTCAAACACAAACTCATCCAGGAGGAGCAATGCAGGTTACAAAAGGATAGCAACAGAGAGCCTCTTCGAAGATTTTTACTAAAAGAAGGAAAGACGGAAAATTAAATTCACTAGCTTTCTTAACAAAAGCTTAATCACAAAATTTTGATAATGCATTACAGGCTAACGCATTGCTCTACTTTGGGTAGGTTCATTCATTTCTGTCCACTTATTATCACAATTTAAAACCCATTTCCTGAAGATTTTAAGAGAACATTAAATCAATAAATGTCAACACCTCATATAAAATGGAGATGATTTATTTCTCTACTTCATCTAAACAGATAATTGCCCAGAATCTAATGGGACAAACTGGATTTCAAGGTAACTAGGTTAGTCACTTATAATATTGTACATAGTTCAAAAGGTAAAAGAAAGAGCCCAAGGCATGCATTTACTTACTGTGTAACTTTGAATCAGTTTGCAATTGTGATTTATTCTTATTCCTAAAACAGTTTCATTAAAACACCTAATACTTTCTTTTTCTTTTTTTTTTTTTTTAGAGATTTTTGCTATAGGGCACATGCGCTCACCAGACAGACAGAGAGAGACAGAGAGATAGAAAGCGAGAAATCAACCCCCAGGGGGGATGGCCACGCCGCAATCCCTTCTCCTCCATTCTCCTCTCGGGATCTTGGGCACGCACACACACATGCCTGGCATGAGTTTTAAGCCACCGGGTCCGGGACGTGAACCACGGTCGACTACATGGGAATCCAGCAACATAGCCATTACGCTAACTGCTGGTCCCAAAACACCTAATACTTTCTTAAGAAACAAACTAGCTCCTTAGAGCAAAAGTAAGACGAAAAAAATAATGAAAAAAAAAAATCTTTATTTTGCTCCTTAAGTATCAAGAAAATAAAGAAATGAATTAATCTGCTTTTTTACTGGAGAAAGTAGAACAGATACATGCTTGACTATCTTTTTATGCCTAAAACTTTTTTTAGAATTTTCCTTAGACTAGTTCTGTTCTTTCATTTTCCAAATCAATCATCTTACACATAAGGGAACAAAGGTTTTAAAAATTAAAATTTCTCACTGAATGTTACAAACCTTTTACCTTAAATGTCAATATAAAGTGTTTACAGCAGATGTTTGTAGCGCTAATTAATGCCAGAGCTCTGAGTTAATATTTAGGCCATCGGGAGAGTCATGATGTATTTTTCTATGTTTTTCCATGCAAAAATGTGTCATGACTTTCCCGATGACCCAGTATACATCTGTCAAACTCATTTCACAATGGTTTTGGAATAAAAATAGTGAGAGTAACTACTAGTACCATGATGCCTTTTCTAGATGGATACGCTACGTGTCACAAATATCACATCTGTGTTTCCTTTGAGTACAATTTGCTGTCCAATCTGCCTAACACTGTAGGGAAAGATAGACCCTCAGAGAAAGAAGGCAGCTGTCATTTACTGGTGTAACTCTGGACCAGATGCACGTTTCAAGCTTCTACCTTCAAATATTTATGCTTGCAAATTAACACACAGGGCTGCACTATGCCCTTTTATAGATCACTGGAAATGAGAAAATAATGATCTTGCTCTTGATGACTTAACCTGCATTTACTCAGCCAGGCTCTTCCCCGTTACAGGTAACTCTGAGAATACACAGACCTTAGGAAAGAAGGGTTTGGGATTGTTTTGTTTCTTGTGTTTGTCTGTTTAATTGTTTGGGTTTAAAAAAAAATAGTCTGTAACTGTTCTTCCACAAATCACTGAAATAAATTAAATGACCAAATAACTTGAAGACAGCATTAGAAACCTATAAACGGGCCCAGCTAGCGTCCTCTCACTCAGTGTTGAACTGTATCACTCCTGGCGCTAGGGTGATGTGATCATGCACGTGAGTTTGACAATTTCCTTTTTTTTAATTGTGCTTTTTTTTTTTTTTTAAAGCATATTCAAACGAAGTTTTCTGTTTCCTGGAAGGTCATGGGCTATGTCCGCTGATCGTGGTCCATAACCTCAAGCTCGTGTCGAATCCTCCTGGTAGCAGAACAGGGCAGAGGAGCGTGTGAGTGCATAGACATCGCACCCTCATTGCCATGAGTGAGGTATTTTTCAACAGCATGGAAAGAAGACAGGGTTCCCAGCAAGCTTTTTGTTATTTTTTCAATTAATTTTATTGCATATATTTGAGGTTTACAACAGGGTGTAGTACTATTGATAAAAGTGCCCAACATAATGTCATGTTCAGTGTAGAAGGTGAACATATAGATCCTTTGATTCAATTATTATGCACTGTATGCATGTTTTTAAAAACATAGAGTACTCCACCAAAATATACATCAAATATGCACAAGCCAAAAATAGTTTAATAAATTGTATTGTGTAGATTTGAGGTTTACAACCTGATGTAGTAACCAGAAAGCCCTGCAGCAGGTCTGTGCCAACCTTTCCCTGAAGACATAGTTACATCACCTTTGGAGATAAACTCGCCTTTCCCGTAGGCAATAATCTCTCATCGCTGAGGGCTCAGGATGCAAGAATTTCATTTGATGTACTCAAAAGACATCAATCTTTGAAGTTGTATTTCTCTGGTAAGAACAGAGAGAGAGAGAGAGAAGGAAAAAACAGAGAGAGGAAAAGGAAGGAAAAGAGGGAGGGAGGAAGGGAAAGAATGAAGAGAGAAAAAGGAAGAGAAAGAGTGAACAGACTGGAAGCAAATATTAACAACCATTTCTCTGTCAGGGAAAATCTTAAAATGTATTTGTTTCTTCAAGTGAAAACTCCATCTAAAATCTCTCCCAGATGATCATGTGTAAAGAATTACAGTCTCTTATTTCTCTTTCTTATTTGACATACGCCTGTCATCAGAAGCTTCAATACTGGCTTTGGAAGTATCTTGAAAAAATTGTAGATCAGGAATTCTTGAGTCATTACAATGAAAATTTTACCCTTTAGTGGTTTTTGTTCTTTCAAGTTAGACGTTCTTTAAATAAACAGCCCAGATGTAAAAATAATGATATGCTACTCTGATATAGACTTTTACATCTAAATGAACAATTATATTGATGTTAATGTAAATAAAAAGCATAACTACATAAAAATACTTCCATTAAAATAAAGTTTAAAATTTCTGCCAAGCCTTGAGATGAATAAAGAAAAGAAAAAAAGTAAAGTTTAAAAGTAGAGGGAAAGTTAAAGGCAAAGGCTGTCATTTGAAATAACATTTACCACAAAATGTGGATTATCTTTGTCAATCAATTTGATAGCTCTTGTAAATGAGTGCTTTTACATTAGAATTTATACAGAGGCTTATATACTAAAAGACATTAGCATTTTCTCTGAATGGGTTGAGTATAATTTGATATTAACCTACATGTATATAGCACACACAAAAACTTTCATTTTTATAAAACTTTGATTAAATATTGAAAGTAAGCTGACTCCTGGAATAAAACCTACCTGATCATGATGTATAATCTTTTTTATAAGTTATTGGATACGATTTGCTAATATTTTGTTGAGAATCTTTGTGTCTATATTCATCAGGGATATGGGTCTATAGCTTTCCTTCCTTGTCCTGTCCTTATCTGTTTTAAGGATAAGGGTGATAGAGGCTTCATAGAATGAATTAGGGAGAGATTCACCCTTTTGGATCTTTAGAAATAACTTGAGCAGAATGGGGGTTAACTCTTCTTTGAAAGTTTTGTAGAATTCAGAGGCGAAGCCCTCAGGGCCAGGGCTTTTCTTTGTTGGGAGGTTATTTATTACTAATTCCATCTCCTGGCTTGTTATGGGCCTTTTCAGACTTTCTATATCCTCCTGGCTCAATCTGGGTAGATTATATGTGCCCAAGAACTTGTCCATCTCATCCAGATTGTCTTGTTTTTAGCTTTTATAGATGTTCATAGTATCCTCTAATAATGTTTTGTATTTCCCTATGTCTGTTGTTATTTTCCCTTCTTCATTGCAGATCTGATTCACCTGGTTCCTTTTTCTCTTCTTCTTAATAAGTCTCACTAGTGGTGTATCAATTTTGTTTATCTTTTATCTTTTCAAAGAACCAGCTTTTACATTCATTTATTTTCTGTATAGTTTGTTTATTTTCTATTTCATTTATTTCTGCTCGTATCTTTATTATTTCCTTTCTCCTGGAGTTTTTTGGATCTTTCTGCTGTTGCTTTTTCAATTCTCTGAGGCATGATGTTAAGTGATCTATTTGCCTTCTTTCCAACTTCCTCCTATGTGCACTAATTGCTATGAACTTCCCTCTTATGACTGCTTTAGCAGTGTCCCTAAGATTATGGAAACCATACATGTAATACACCATATTAAAAGGAAGAAAGATAAAAAATCATATGGTCATATCAATTGATGCAGAAAAAGCATTTGATAAGATACAACATCTCTTCATGATCAAGACTCTCAGAAAATCGGTATAGAAGGGTAATTTCTAAACATAATAAAAGCTATCTATGAAAAATCCATAGCAAACATCATCCTCAATGGAGAAAAGTTGAAAGCTTTTCCACTAAAAACGGGTACAAGAGAAGGAAGCCCACTTTCTCCACTCCTTTTCAATATAGAACTGAAAGTCCTTGCCAACACAATCAGAAAAGAGAAAAAATAAAAGGCATTCAAATAGGAAAAGAAGAGGTGAAACTCTATTTGCAGATGACATGATTGTATACATAGAAGACCCAATGGTTTCCATGAAAATAATTTCTGGAAGTAATACATGAATACAGTAAAGTTGCAGGATACAAAATTAACATCCAGAAATCTATAGCATTTCAATATACAAACAGTAGGCAGACTGAGATAGAACTGAAAAAAAGTAATTCCATTTACCATAGCCACAAAATGTATAAGAATGAATGAATGGAAAAACTGTGGCACATATACTCAATGGAGTACTATTTTTTTTTTTTTTTTTTTTTTTGGAGAGGTTTTCGCTATAGGCCGCATGCGCTCGCCAGACAGACAGAGAGAGACATAGAGACAGAAAGTGAGAAATCACCTCCCAGGGGGGATGGTCACGCCACAATCCCTTCTCCTCCACTCTCCTCTCGGGATCTTGGGCACGCACGCACACGCACCCGGGGTGAGTATTAAGCCACCGGGTCCGGGACGCGAACTGCTGTCGACTACATGGGAGTCCAGCGACATAGCCATTACGCTAACTGCTGGTTCCCAATGGAATACTATTCATCCATAAAAATCAACAAAATCCTGACTTTTGACAGGAAGTGGATGAATATGGAAGATTTACTGATGAGTGAAGCAAGTCAGGCTATGAAGGAGAGGCATAGTATGTCCCCACTTAATATATACTGAGTGTTCGCACTCTATGACTGAAACTTATTGCCTAAAGAATGTAGAAACACAGTATATAGTTGTAAATACCAGATATAGTGTGTGTGAAAGAAGAGGGTCTGAGGAAGGGCATTTAAAAGAAAAATAGGGAGGCAAAGAATTAATGGGGCATAGAAATGTGGTATTATCTGTTAAAGATATTTTATAGTTTTATAAACTGTACTAGGGAGAATGTTCACCTGTTGAAATATTCATTTTGTAAGCTAAATAGTGTGATTGAATGTATAAAAGAAAATGAAATAAAAAATGAAGGAAAAAAAAAAGAAAGAAAGCTGACACAATAACTGCCCAACTCTAAAAGCAGACAGAGAGCAGAAGAGCTTTTATCTGTATCTGTAACTGTGGGATTGGCCGCTGTGTGTGTCAGTCTATTACGACAGACAGGTCAGGGCACACCTCAGGGCTCAGCTCTTAGGGAGAAGACCAGGAAAAGAGGGGTGTGGTCAATCGAATCAGCCCCACTGTCAGTGAATCTGTTTCCTTTATTTTAATAAATACTGTTTTTTTCTTTATTGATTATGACATCATGTATCTTTGGTTTTCTCTGACAAATTCTTGGGTCCATCTAAGAACTCCACTTCTCTAAATAAGATAGAGTGCATACTGATATATCTGTGCTTTGCTACAGCAAAACTGTTATACTCAGAAGTGACCCCCTTTTTGGCTCAATTGTTCATTTTTTATTTATTTTTAAATAATTATTTAATTTTATTTATTATTATTATTATTATTAATTTGGCCAGAGAGAGTGACAGAGAGGGAAAGTGAGAAAATAAGCCACCAGGTCTGGGACTCAAACTGCAGTTGGCTACTTGGGAGTCCAATGGTTAAGGCACTGCTGACCCTCATTATTTGTTTATTGAACACTAGAGCCCCAAATATTTCCAAGCCATGAATAAACTACACCCTGAGAATTCGCGTAATGATTAACGCACATTTTTCCATTATTAGAAGTTTGCTATGAGGGAAATGGAGATATTATCATCAATTAAGAAACTTGAGGCAGAAGACTGGAAAATAATAGGAAAGTAATGATTTTCATTATCATTAATATTACTGTTTTATTATAACAACTGTAGTGATAACCCAATATAAAATAGCAATAGTACATGTATTTCATTATCTCTACTTAATGAGATTTATTTATTTCATTTAATAAATTATTAATGAACGTGAAATCCTTAGTGAAGAATCTGACTACAATCAAGTGTTCACGTATGGCATCAGGTATAATCATTAATATCAAGTAAAATTAATATTACCTTTGCTCTCTGAGCGTGAAAGGTGTGCCAACTGGGGAAAGATTTGTAACAGAAGCAGAAGATAGAGGCAGAATTAGAACCTTGTTCTGTGTGAAGGAAAATGCCGTGATTCTGGCTTTTACAATGGATGTGCTGATTGCCTGTGGACTTGGAATACGGACTGTATAACACAGCCTCACTGAGTTTGGAATTTCTCCATCTGCTATCAATTTGTTTATTTTTACCAATGCATCGGTGCATCTGATGCACTGGTAGAACTAGACTGAGGTGCATTTAGGTGCATTTCAGGTGAAATAGATTTAGTTGCATTTTAAGGGCTTTGCCAACAATTAGATTTTTAAGAAACAGTCTCCATCTATAATAGAAATAAGAGGAAACCAGACTTACAATGACGTTTCAGATGTCCTACTTATGAACTGAGTTGTATATACTGATATAAATTTGTTTTTTCGTAATTTGAAATGGACTTTAAAAGAAAAGATGATATTTGACTTCCCCAGGGGAGGGAGGCGTGGCCCCCTTGTGTCAGATTCTCTGTGTGTGCAAATGCAGGAGATCCTCAGTAGGGAACCTAGTTGTGAGATCTGGGCCTGTGTCTACATGAACGGAGGAGCGACTACAATTGCCATGAGCCGTGGCTGTGCCCTCTGCACGGTAGCCATCAGGCACCTGTTGTGACTGGAAACCTGCAGCGTGGCCACTTCAAACAAAGCGACCTTGTTAGGTGTAAAATGTGCACCAGATTCTTTTAGCTTTGGTATGAACAAAGTAAGGCATTTGCTTACGATGTGGATATTGATTATATGTTGAAATAATATTTGGGGTATTGGTTTAAATCAAATATCTAATTAACTTAATCTCACCTATTAGATTCTGGGATGCACCTACTAGAACAGTTAAAGTTATAAAGGCGGCATGAATGATGTCCCTCAGACGGTACTGATATGGAGCACTGTGAAGACCACAGTGAGAAAGGATGGGGAACAGGAAAATAGGAACCATGCCCGAGAAAGGGACATATGTGACATCAGTCAAGACTCCACCAAGGGGCTAGACAGACATGCAGTGCTAACATGCATTATTAACATGCAGTGCAGACATGCAGTGCTAGCATGCAGTGCTAACAAGTAGTGCTAACATGCAGTGCTAACATGCAGTGCTCTTCAAGGCTGACCACCAGGAAGGTTCCCAGTTCAAGTCAGAGACCTCCTTGAGGTATGCTGCACATGCAGGAGTCCAAACTCTAGATCCTGGGCTGCCTGAGACACGGGTGAATCTCAGCATCAGGATTCTGTTGGAGTTATTCTCTCTCTCTCCCACATGGAAAAAAGCAACTTTTTGTTTTCTTTTTAGAATTATTCATTTTATTTTATTATTATTATTATTATTATTATTATTATTATTATTATAAAATTTGCTATAGGGCACATGCATTCATCAGAAAGAAAAGGAGAAGTGGGGTGGGGTAGGGAAAGTGAGAAAGACAGACATCCAATCCAGGACTCAAGCTGCAGTTGGCCATGTGGGAGACCAGCACCTTAACCACCACACCAACTGCTGGCCCCATAAATAAACTTTTTAAAAATAATTATTTAATTTTATTTATTTATTTTAATTTGAAAATAAAGGAACAGAGTGAGAAAAAGAGAAAGAGATAAAGAGGGAAAGTGAGAAAGCAAGCCACCAGGTCCAGGACTCCAATCACGGTTGGCCAAGTGGGAGTCTAATGCTCTTAACCACCACGCCACCCGTGGGATTCCCATAAGTAAACTTTTTACAAAGGAAAATAAAAAGGCCACAGAGATGAGGGACCATTTCACGGGAACATGGGTCACTCCAGAGCAAGCAAGCCTCACAGGACTCTCAGTTCTCCACAGCAGCTCACCTGTCTGCAGTGACGTCCAGAGTGAAAGCTGCGATCTTCCTGCTCATCGGGACACAGTGACATCTTCAAAGTTACCTGCAGAGTACTCATTGGGTAGTAGGATGGACAGTAAGATTAAATGCCTGATTTTGCCAATAAATATTGTTAGTTGATTTCCCCCTTCTACCCTTTTCCACATTACTTGCAAGATGGTACCATGTCATTGTTTTACTGAATGTTTTGAGTTTTCTAAGTTTTTTTATACAGACTCCAACCAGAAGAAATGTAACAGTGTCTGCAACCTCTTCTTCTAAAATTATGTCTTTACACAAGGGGAATATTCACTTTCATGGTTAAATATATAATACGTAGTGGTGATTTTTAAATTTATGATAAATTAGGCCTCCTAATAATATCAGTATCTCCTGAGGAAAAGTATGACAGGAGAGAAAAGATATAATAATAGAAAGGAACATTTATATGTAAATGGTAATATATCATTCCTAAGCAGCTTTTAATGAGAGAAATGGTCATTTTCAGAGGAATTATCCACCCCTGGACATGGCACTTACCAAAGGTGTTTATGAGCACCACCAGCAGGAAGACTTGGGAATGTAAAACCACTCAGACCATTAGATCGCATCAAGACCGCTATCATTTACCACAAGCTCCAGATGGAAGTTTAAGGAGGAAAGAGGAGAGGAATCCAATTATGAGAGCTAAAGGATTAATTTTCTTTAAGAACTGTAGTTGCTCAGCTGTTTGACATTACGTTCTTTCAATAACGAAGCCACATCTGTCACCACTCATCTTCTCTGAAAGATGGCTCATGTGAGCGAGGCAGGTATCAGACGACAGGATTTTCTAAGTAAAAACATTTTTCTTTTGTTTTCTATTTTTTTTCCTCTGTAAATTATTTCCTACTTTCTGTCTTCCTATTTCTTCTGTTTCCCATTTATTACTGAAAAAAAAAGTGTGGTTTCTTTCTAATAAAGTGTCTTTGGTGACTCTCTCTAACAGAAAGAATTGCTGATGTAAGAAACGCTTCATGGTGCAGGGGAAATTGTATTTCTAAATCTGTGCAGCGGGTGGGGGGGGGGGGTCACAGTTTTACATACGGCTATTCATGGTTACTTTACACGTGGCCTATCTCCCTGTATCTCCACACAAAGCAAGTTAACTGGCCTGTTACTGTCGAAGTTAATACAATCAGTAGGACCATTTAGTGTGTACTGCAAACAGCGGTGAAAGTTATGGCTGGACTATTCGTAAGTCAACACTTTCTGTAATTAGCTCCAGTTCCCTGTGTCCATAGCTTTGTGTGTGGATCAGCAAGACAAAGAAGGGGGAGAGAGCTGTGCTTCACGATGTCAAGATCAAAACTAGAGAGATCAGATCTCCCTTACTATGGTCTTACTTTCAGGGATACTCCTTTTAGTCATGTCTCATATAAAACGTATGAGGTCTACATTGTTCAGATAGCTTTTCGATATATAGAGTTTGCTGTCTCAACTAATGTCTGGTATCAGTTGAGTAATATTTTCCCATTTCCCAGACACTTCCTGGTGGATACTTGTCACCTCCGAAATGTGCCTGACCCTGAATGGCCCTCATTATTTCTTGCTAACTCTTGAGATTTAGTTCCTTTGTTTAATATATATAGTTATTATATATATATATATATATATATATATATATATATATATATATAATGACTATGTTATATATGTAACTATATAACTATATATTGTTATATTATTATATATAGTTATATATACTGTTATATATTTATATATAAAATATATATTCATATAAAAATATAATTTATAGTTATCTATAAAAATATCTAAATATATATATATTTCTCATTTAGGGCACTATCACAATAGTGATTATACTTTAATTAGGAAGATTACTTGTTACTATAGGTCTTCCTCATTTAAATGCTAATATAACAAGACCATGTATATTATCACTAATTCTTATCCACCTCACACAGACCTGGCTCATTTTAGGCACCCAGCATTTGGCGAATGAAAAAAGGAATACTCAGTACCACTGCGCACCAAGAGTTGTGAAGTTGTGTCAATTTAACTACTTAAAGTTTATTACAAGACAGAATAAACTTTTCTCGGGAATGAAGGACACAGCATGGGGTCATTAGCACCAGTACTGAGAACTCACTGTCAAGGAGGTCTCAACGGCCAAAGCTCTGTTCAAGTCTGCCCAAAGGCAACATCTAGGTATTTCATCACCTTTTAGCCTACACCAAACACTGTCAGCTCCAGTGAGAGGAAAATACTGTGGCTTTCCCTACTTTTCTGCCACAGGATAGTTCACAGTGATTCTCTTCAGGAAAAAAAAAAAAAAGCTTCATTATCATGGAAAGAAATGATTAGCTCTAAAAATACGAAAAATATGATCACCATTGTAAATTTATTGACTTGAACCGAAAAGTTAAGTAAATCAATAACATTGGAAACATGATCAAAACTAACATGTCCTATCCATTTCGTTCCACACCAAGTAGAGTCACCTTCATTTCTCACACTTTTTCTTACATCATTTCAGACCTATTCATTTATTTGTTTGTTTGTTTGTTTGCTATAGGGAATGTATAATCACCAGAGAGAGAGAGATAAAGTGAGAAAGTAACTCCTGGGGGTAGGGCCATGCCGTAATCCCTTCTGCTCCATTCCCCTTTGAGGATCCTAGGCACTTGTGTTTGCATGCACACACACACACACACACACACACACACACACGCACTCAGCATGTTTTCCAGGCTGCCTGGTCCTGGACTCGAACCACAGAGTTGGCCATGTGGGAGTCGGATGCCTTAACCTCCACACTGTTTGCTGGCCCCTACTGAGTTTATTTCTATGTGGAATTTTAATTTTAAAAGGAAGTAAGATATAGACCTTGATTTTTTCTCTTGTTTGGGAACCAGCAGTTAGCGTAATGGCTATGTCACTGGACTCCCACGTAGTCGACCGCGGTTCGCGTCTCGGACCCGGTGGCTTACAACTCACGCCGGGCGCGTGTGCGTGCGTGCCCAAGATCCCGAGAGGAGAATGGAGGAGAAGGGATTGCGGCGTGACCATCCCCCCTGGGGGGTGATTTCTCGCTTTCTGTCTCTGTGTCTCTCTCTGTCTGTCTGGCGAGCGCACGCGCCCTATAGCGAAAAAAACCTCTCCAAAAAAAAAAAAAAAAAAAAAAAAAAAAAAAAATCTCTTGTTTAATAAAAACATACAGTTAAGTCTCTTAATTAAGTTTCTTTCAAGTTTGTCAGAATTTTATTCTTCTGGTCAGTAATCTTTAGTTTGATGTTTTAAAATTTTGATTAAAGACAGCCCCATGTCCTAGTGGTTAAGAGAGCATGATCCCAAATAGCCAAGTCCTGGTCCGAGGGGCTTGACAAATACTACTCTGGGTGTGTGCTTGCCTACCCCAAGTCCCAACAGAATGGAAAAACAGAGAAGGGATTGCACCATGACCAGACCCCTTTGAGAGGTTCTTTCTCCTATTTTTCTCTCTGTTTCTCTATCTCTCTGGCAAGCACAAGTATCCTTTGGCAAAATTATTTTTTTAAAAATTGAATAAATACAGATAAATTTATTTAAGTAACTTATGCGTGGACTTTATTCTCATATCATCAATAATTTACAGTGATTTCACATTTGATGCAATTTCATATCTTCTTTGAAGCAATTATAAAACTGACTCTATGAATATTAAACACTCTGCAAAATGTAATATATAAAAAAGAAAGATGGATGTTTATACTTCTTGCTATTGTGATACCTTACTACCTACCCTGCCCTTACACTATGTCTTTGGAATTTTTACCGAGATAATGTTACTTTTTATTTGTGGTTTCTTGGGGAGAAAAACAAAAACAAAAACAAAAAAAACTTAGTGCTTAACAAATTATCACATATTTAATTAGAAAAAGCCAAGTGGTTTTATAATAGTGCAGGTATGATAAAACCTTCACTAGATTCTTGATTTAAAAGCATTATGCGTCTGGCAAAGCAATTGTCCCTGATGTACATTTGAAGACATTGTTAAGAATAATGTAATGCATGTACTCTTCATAACTCTTTAACCGGTAATTCCACTAGGCAATCTAGTAATTCTGTGTCAGATAATGATTAAATCGCGAACGAGATATTAAATTGCTATACAAGAAACAAATGCAATCATTAGATTTGTTCCCTCAATCACAAAATCCAATTTTATTTAAATTGCTTATTAATGATCTTTATATTCAAAAGCCTTTTTGATAAAATGCGTACATCTATACCAGTACATTATCCCCAAAGCTGCTATAAGGTCCGTTACTGTTTAGCGTGATTATTGATTGAAGACAGGGTATGTGTGGCTCTGCCATGCCGGTGGAGGAGTCCTTGACTAGGTCTGCTCTAGGATTGAAGTGATCGCAAGTGCAATTTATTTTAATTAAAATATTTACTTGAGGTGAAACATGTATTCAGAAAATGAAAAGACACGGCATATTAACCAGCTCCCCAAAGCCCTCCTGAGCCTTCTCCCCGTCACTAACACTTTCCCCCAAATTAAGCACTGTTCTGACTTAATACTATTTATTTGTTTTTCCCAAGTTTGGGCTTATCATAAATTAAATAGGAATTCTTTTTAATATTCTTCACATATTCACTCTGTGATGCTTATGAAAGTCATACATCTTGTTTTGCATGTAGCAGTAGTTTATTCATGTTCATGGGTATATTATATTAAGTCCTGCCTAGATACTAAGAAGCTTACTTTAATGTCAATGACTAGGATATTTACACTTTTTGGCTATCACCAGTGGAGCTATGTCATTTGTGTAAAGAATTACAGGGTCACAGGGCACACGTATGATTAACTTCAGTGGAAAATGCCAAACTATTTTCCAAAGAATTGCTTCAATTTACATTCTACAGTCACTAAATCGTGTGAATTCTAGTTTTTTGTTTGTTTGTTTGTTCTACCAACAGAAGATACAGTCAGTCTCTTTTCTTTGTCTCTTTTTTCCATTCCTTCTCTTTCTTTTCTTTTCTCCCTTCCTTCCATCCTTTCTCCTTTCCTTTCACTGTCTCTCTCTTTCTTTCTTCTAAAAGGTGAGGTGGCTGTCAGAATTGAGGGGTCCCAGAGTCATCCAGGTGACAGAGGCTTTCCTGTGACTTTGGCCCACTTCGGGGCCTCAGAAATATGGTATCAAAGAGAAAGGAGTCATTGACTTGGGTCTCATCATGGCGAGTGCCTGTGGCTTTTTCTATTGACATAACTACCATACAAGCGAATGGGGCACAATGTGAGGTTTTGATACCTGAGTGCACATTAATGATGATCAGGTCATGGTAATGAACATACTCATCATCTTAAATACTTATCATTTCTGTTTGGTAAGAGCATTCTAAATCCTTTCTTCTAGCTATTTGAAAGATACTCTGTATTATTAGTACAGGCATTATAGAAAACAGTATGAAAATTCCACAAAATCTTTAAAAATATGACCTAGCAATTCCAACTGTGTAAATAACCAAAGAGGTTGGAATAAAAATATGTTAAAGAGATATCTGCACACCTGAGTTTTATATAGTACTTTTCACAATAACTCAAATACGGAATCAAGGGGTCAGTAGATGGCATAATGATTATGTCACTGGACTCCCATGTAGTCAACCACAGTTTGAGTCCCAGAGCTGGTAGCTTAAAACTTATGCCTGGTGCATGTACGTGTGTGCCTATGATCCTGAGAGGAGAATGGAGGAGAAGAGATTGTGTTGTGGCCATAGCACCTGGAGGGTGATTTCTTGCTTTTTGTCTCTCTGTTTCTGTCTCTCTCTCTCTGGTGAGCACATATACCCTATCACAAAAATCTCTCTCAAAAAAATTTGAAATCAGTCTAAATACTATTAACATATAAGTGGACAAAGATATACAAAAGCACAGATACACAATGGAGTACTATTCAGCCCCAAAATGAAAGAAGGAAGTCCTGTCATTTGTGACTACATGGATGAGTCTAGAAGTTATTTCAAAGCCAGGCACAAAATGACAAATGCTTATGATCTTACTCTTATGTAAAATTCCAAACCTAAAATAAATAAGATACAACTTGATCTCATAGAAATTGAGAGTAAAATAGAGGAGACCAGAGACAAGATAAGAGAGACAGGGGGAGCTCGGAAGAAATTGGACTATAGGCACAAAGTTCATTTAGACAGAGGAACATGTCGTTGTACTCGGATGCACAGATGGGATGCTGAAGAGATGGCCTTTCATTTACGCTATTTTGGTAAGTTTATACTGATATCACATTGTGGTTTCAATTTACATTCTTCTTACGTAAATGACATTGGACAGTCGTTCACGTTCAGTGCCCTTCGAATGTCCTGTGTAAGCTTTTTCTCATTTCTTTCTGTTGTACTCCCTGTCACTCCTAGTGATGTACACGGGTTTCAAATTTATATTTAATTCTGGATATGAATCCTTTGTTGTTACATGTATTGCAAATGTATTCCTCCACTCTGGTTTGTTTATGCTCTTAATAGCATCTTTAATGAACAGAAAGTCCGATACCAAGATCAAAGGAACATGTATCGTTTCAATTATCTGTGTCATCTGAAATGTACACATTTCCATGTACGAACACAGAAGAGAGATTTTTTGAGTTTCCCTTTCTACACTGTGAAGCTCATTCGAGCACTGAATCTCCCTGCTGCTAAAAACTCATTCCTTCCACACAGATTGAAAGGCGACATACCCAGAGTCCTCATTCTTTTTTCTTTTCTTTTCTCTTTTCCTTTTCTTTCTTTCTTTTCCTTCTTTTCTTCTTTCAGGCTGAGCACAGGTTTATTGAGATAGAGATAGGTCCCACAGACAGCACAGGCCAATGCTACATTTTTTCCTCTTATGTGATAATTTCGCAGTCAGATATCATGATCCGTAGAAGGATCTAGTAAAGGTGACACTTGCTTAGATTATTTTCAAGTAATAATGATGAAATGAAAGACACAATAAATGTCCAGATAGAGAGTACAGAAAGTAAATGCTTTGTTTTTGCTTAACTTTATATATACATAATAGTCAGTAAAAAGTTGTAGAATACAAATTTAGAATTATTATTATCATTGCATAAAAAGGGACCAACATAGTGTATTAGTACTTTTTAATTATATTGCTATATATTTTAAAGGAAGGGGGAAATTTTACGCATGTTAAATCTGCAGACTTAGTGATTACAATATCTTTATATTTTCTGTTTTCTCGCCTTAACCAGAAAATTTGTCATATATTTTGTCAAAATTAACTTCTTAATATACAATGTAAGGGTGCCAACAGGTGGTTAAGGTGCTAGACTCCCACATGGCCAACTCTGGTTCAAGTCTCAGACCTGGCAGCTTGAAAATCATTCCAGACATATGTGCTTGAGTGCCCAAAATACTGAGAAGAAAATGGAGAAGGAGGGATTGTAGTGTTGCCATCTCCCCCATGGGGTGATTTGTCACTTTCCCTCTCTCTATCTCTATAAGAGCACAAGCCCTGGGACCAGCAGTTAGTGTAATGGCTGTGTCGCTGGACTCCCAAGTAGTAGACCACAGTTCGCGTCCCAGACCCGGTGGCTTAAACTCACACCGGGCGCATGTGCATGCGTGCCCAAGATCCTGAGAGGAGAATGGAGGAGAAGGGATTGCGGCATGGCCATCCCCCCAGGGGGGGTGATTTCTCACTTTCTATCTCTCTGTCTCTCTCTGTCTGTCTGGCGAGCGCACGCGCCCTATAGCAAAAACCTCTCCAAAAAATAAAGAAAAATAAAAAAAGAGCACAAGCCCTATGGCAAAAAATAGAAAATATGATGTAATAATATTTGTAATGCTATTGCTGCTCATAGTTGATTAACAAATACTTTTTATTGATTCTATTTTCAAAGAAAATATCTCACATGGAATAATTCATTTACATGGTTAAAGATATCTAAAACATAGGGTAATTTGGCATAAAGTGATAAAATCTCACTTTATGATAAATTCCAGAAAGTGCCCTGTCTTTGTTTCCTTAAGATCAATTCTAACAGCATCAAATATTTTAAACACAGATAAAACCTCAGGTGATCACATATAAAGACAGAACTGAAGTAGTTTGAGTTTTCTTCCTTCACTTTACAGCATCTCGACAGTTACTATTTATTTCTTCTGCTATTTAAATGGCCCCGTGAATGTGCTAGCTGAGAGAGCCCGATTCAAATCCTTGTGAACTGATGGGAGAACGAATGCATGTGTCAGGACCTTGCCATTTACCTGAGAGTTAAAATGAATTCCCCCTAGAATACAAGGTTAACTACAGGAAAAGTAATGAAAAGGTGCTAATTTGAAGTTTGCATATGTGTTTTTAAAACCCAGTAGTAACCACAATTGTTTAGAACTTAGAACAACACAGAGTATTTTTCTGGGAGGAAAACTTTGTCACTGACCGAGGCATGGTGTTAATAAAAGGCAGACCAACTTCAGTTGTGTTGTTGTGTTTATATTGTCTACAGCCGTTTGCCCTTAATTGCTTACATCACAGATGGGTTTCCCTCCACCCATTGTTGACTTACCTCCTCCCCAGGAGTTTCTAAAACTAAGAATAACCAAAACGTTACATTAACTATTTTTAAAAATGGATTTCTGATTGACATCAATATTTAATGACGGTATGCTGTGAGAGGAACATCTTTGATGGATAGAAATATCGACTTCTCCTTCCTGAATATCTTACAGACAGGCTTCCTGAGAGGCAGTATCCAACCGTTTCTCAGGAAGCAGATGTCGAGTGTTTAGCTCAGGAAAATTTAGTACAAGCTACAAGAATCGTAATGCTCTCGATTTTTGTATTTACCAACTTTACTTCGGATGTAATACTTTTAATGTTTACCACAGTGCATATCATAGCACTCAGCATCTCCCCCAAGACTTCCAAGATTAGCAAAAATAGTAACATTCTTTATATTTCTACAGGTACTTTATAACTATAACTCCTTTTCATGGATATACCTACAAATAACATACACTTCCAGTTTCTTATTTCAGATATTATTTTTATTATGTTCTTTTTTTTTAATTGCAAGAGGGGATATGAGTTTATCAGAAAGAGACAGAGAGAAGGGGTCGGGGAGAGAAAGCACTCTGTAATGGGCCATGGTCAGGCCAAAATCCCTTCTTCTCTATTTCTCCATTCTCTTGGGAATTTGAGATACACGTGATTACACACTCAGCTTGTTTTTCAAGTTGCAGGGGCTGGAATTTGAACCATTGTCAGCCACGTGGGATCCAGCTCCCTTAATCACTAGGCCCCAGAGTCAGCCCCACTCATACATTTATTCATTCAGCAAATTCTGCTTCTGTCTCTATTCCATAGCAAGGCCGTATGTGAGGAACCGGGAATAAGACAAGTTCTATATACAATTATTCTCTTCAGAAAGATTTGAAAGAGGGGGACCAGCAGGTGGTGTGGTGGTTAAAGTGCTGGACACTCCCACATGGCTGACCATGGTTCGAGTCCCAGACGTGGCAGCTTCTTTCTCCCTCCCTCTCTCTCTCTCTCTCTCTCCTGTCTCTCTCTGGTAAAATTAAATAAATGAATAAATAAATAAAATTAAATAAGTAATAGTTAAAAAAAGAGAAATATTTGAAAGAATATGATACCTAAGCTTGACCCTGATTTTGAGCTCTTGTTCCATTGCTTTTTCTGCTCCAGAGATTCCCTGAGAACTTCAATGAGCAAAAGAAGAAATGCTGGAAAATCCCTGCAAGAGAGTATTCAAAGTGAAAAAAAAATGTAACTAAAATTACATGTTTTATATTTTAGCAACCTCAGGCTTCTGCTTTCCTTGTTTTATGCTATTAAAACAGGATGAATACAGTACACTGTACTTATTGGAAAACACAAAAGATCAGTGGGCAAAGCAAGATATACCTTTGTAAATATGGAGTATCAAAATACATTCTAAAGTGTGCTGTGTCTGGGTCTTTATTTCATCTGACAAGAATTCAAAGTAAAGGGAAAATTCTCTATAATGATTGTAACTACATTGATTTTTGCTTTCATTGTCACAAAAGATGTAAAAGGTTTTTTTCTTAAGACAATCTTTTTATTTTGAGATGATAACATTTCTATTCTCCTAGCCTTCTAGAAGGAAAAAAGTACAGTATTATGTTCCTTATTGTGTAAAAACAATGGAGTTGCTGTATAATGAAATGGAAAAGAAAGAAGATGGACACAATATCATTATATTATATTATAAGCCATTAAGAGCAAGTGGAAAGTAAGTGGGTTTTGTTTGCTTGTATAAAGTTCTTTCAAAGCAGCTGCATGCATAGTTGATGTTTATACTATAAGGTAAAACCAGAAAAGTTAAGAAAATATGTTCCGTGGTTCTAAGACAATATCCCTTAAAAATATGAGACAGTAACTTTGAGTTGAAAAAAAAAAGAGTGTAATTAATAAAGATTTTGCTGTTTACCAAAATGTTATTCTTAATAGATCATAAAATGAATGAATAAAGCCTGCCCATAGGACTTGACTTTTCTTTCAAGGACTACAATTTGGAAGTATTGTTGATGTATTTGAATCTGGAAATGTTATCCAAATGCTTTTCTTTTATTTCTTTTTTTTTGGGGGGAGAGGTTTTTGCTATAGGATACTTGCGCTCGCCAGAAAGACAGAGAGAGTCAGAGAGACAGGAAGCAAGAAATCACCCCCCGGGAGAATGGCCACACTGCAATCCCTTCTCCTCCATTCTCTTCTTGGGATCTTGGGCACACATGCATACACGCCTGGTGTGAGTTTAAGCTACCGGGTCCGGGATGCAAACCATGGTCGACTACATGGGAGTCCAGCAACATAGCCATTACGTCAACTGCTGGTCGCTCAAATGCTTTTCTTAGTTCAATGAAAGATTTCATTCTAAGTTGTACCTTTCTTCACTCCCTAATCTGCAAAATTGAAGAAAATACTGATATGGGGTAGAAACTGAATTAAATTATTTATCTAAAACCTATGAGATCTTCCAAACTACAGAAATGATCTATTGAATGGATAATAATAATCTGCCTTTCTCTCAGTATCATTCAAAGGAAATATAGTATACTAGGAAGAATTAGTGAAACATTTGATAGAATCCCAGTTTTGTAATTTTCTAGAAGTATAGAACAATATTGAATACAATATCTATAACTCATGATCAGTAGGACTTTTATTTGAAAGTCTAAAGTTTTCTCTGCAAATTTTCTACAACCTAGTAAATACTTAAACAAAAATATTGTTGTTATTTATATTAATAGCATGCAGATAAAACAAAATGATGTATATGAAATATTGTTCACATTAATCATGTGCAATCCAGTTGCTATTATTACTATCACTAACTTTATTTTTGTTGCCAGAATGCATACACCCTCTCCAGAGAAAGAGCTACAGAGACAGAAAGAAAGGGAAAAAGCACCTGCAGTGAGGTGTGGTCCTCTCACAATCCCTTCTCCTCCATTGCTGCAGCCTGTTGAGATTTGGAGCTCACACGTAATGTGCCCAGCATGTTTTCAAGCCCATGGGCCAGGATTCAAACTGTAGTCAGCCACATGAAATCTGGCTTCCTTCACCACTAACCCTTACCAAGAGGGCCAGGCCAATTATTAACTTTAAAAGGTACAATAAAGAGCCAGCAGGTGGCATGGAGGTTAAGGCACTGGATCCCACAAGACTTGGGTACACAGTTCAAGCCCCAGACCCGGAAGCTTGAAAATTACACAGGGTACATGTGTTGCATGCCCCAAATCCCGAGAGTAGACGAGAGAAAAGGGGTTTCTGGCATGGCCTCCCCCAGGGGGTGACTTATCTCTCTCTGTGACTTATCTCTCTCTCTCTCTCCGGCTCTCTCTGGCAAGCACACATACCCTATATAGCCAAATCAAATCAAATAAAAAAGGTGCAATAAATTATAACTTTTTAAAATAATCCACATATATTAGTTTCTTTCTTAACTAAGGATAATAAGGACACTCACACAGGACATAGACAGCCAAGTACCCCAAAGTCATTATCATTTTTCAGATCCTCCAAACTCCCACATTCTTCACATTTGACTAACTCTATAGAGCATATCCAAGGAGGAATAATAATATTGCTAAGATTAAATATGTTATATGTAATTTCTTGTTTATACCACTAGTACCCACACTATGATGCTGACTGAATTAATGTTAAATTGAACTAAGTCAGTTTTTTAAAGATGCAGCTATAGTTATTTTCCTTAAGAAATAGCATCTTTTAATTATGACTTGTCTATCTTCAGGCATTCTTAATAATTTCTAAGCTTTACAAGAGTCGGGATCAATTGTAAAGTTGCCCTGTATTTAACATAGTCATGCCCTCGAAATCCTTGGTTGTACAAAGCATTTATTGGAATCAGGATTCACTTTTTAAATCCTTGTAGAAAAGAAACTCTATTGATTCAACTTCGAGCAAGTGGGAAGCATAATGATTACTGAGCAAATACAAAAATCTTACAACCTTCGGAGATAGAGAGAAAACACAGTGATAGCCCTGCGGAATGACTTCAATTCCTGCTTGGACCAAACAGCAAGTAAAACAAAGTTAGAACTCTGTTGCTTTCAGCAATTCTGATCAAACCCCCTGTGACTAAATTACTAGTGCAGTGTGTTATATGGTATTTTATTCCCACAGGATGAAGTTCTATCTCTCACACAAAGTGTTCTTTCTTTTAGTATTATAGTCTAACAATTCCATTTAAATTATTTTACTGAGAAGATAATACTCCATAAAAAAATAATACAAATGTCATGTTTTTACATAACCCACCCCCTTCTGTGAAAATTTTCTTTCTCTTTTATTTTGAGTATGTCCATTTTCAAAGTTAGTTTGAGATTACAATGTTTGGGAATGATTACTTGGAAATTCTCCTTCTGTGAAAACCATGTTAAAATAGAATTTAGACAGAAAATCTTGCAAACTAAATCATCAATATTTTTAGAAAAAAAATAATGGAAGTATTATTTGGAAATCGATGCATAAGTGCTCTATTTGGGAGAATTTGTACTGCATGAAAAGAAAAATGTTTACTTAATTTTTTTTTTTTTTTTAAAAAAAAAGATGCCTAAGAAAAGACAATAATACACTGCCTATGAAAAGGCAAGAAAAGCCTCTGAATCTTACAGTAGTTCAAATCCCTGACCCAGTGGCTTGAATACAAGCCTGGTGTGCCAAAGTCCTGACCGAATGGAGACATGAAGAAGGGATTGTGGGCTGGCCATGCCCAGTTGTTTTGTTTTGTTTTGTTTTTCCCTCTCTTTCTCTCTCTCTCTCTCTGCCTTTATCTGGCAAGCACATGTGCTCTCTGGCAAATTAAAAATAAAGAAAGAAAGAAGGAAGAAAAAAAGGCAAAGACATAAATTAATCATTATAAAAATCTCAAGAAATTATGCCTAAGAATGACATACACTAGGCCAGGAGATGGTGTGGTGGTTAAGGTACCGGATCCTGCATGACTTACTCTGTGGTTCGAGTTCCGGACCTGGCAGCTTGAAATACACACCAGGCTTGTGTGCATGCATGTCCAACATCCTGAGAGGAGACTAGTGGAGAAAGAATTGTAGCATGGCCATCCTCCTGGTGGGAGTGATTTCTCACTTCTCTCTCTCTCTCTCTCTCTCATCTCCAGCAAGCACACATGTCCTATGGCAAAAACTCTAAAAAAATTTTAAAATAGCATATAACAAGGTTCTCCAAAAATTAATTTAATCATTAATTTAATAATTATTCATTTCATGATATTAAATTAATTTAAATTAACAAATTAAACTAATTAATTTAATATTATGAAAACACCTCACATAAATTTCAAAAAAAATTATCAAAATAAATGTGTACTATTCCATTTGCTGCAATCTTTTTGAAGAACCTCATAAACTCACTAACCTTATGCTATGGAAATATTAGGACTGAGAAACGAGCAGGGTGAGATGCATGATAGTAAATTCAATATGAGACTATCACCTTTACTCAAATGTATGGAGTATGATCAAACAGGTTTCAGCCATTGCCTTTAAGTTTTTTGTTTTTTGTTTTTGTTTTTTTTCAGGTTTATGTCCAAACCAGAACATCACAGTTGCTGAGAAACTTCATATTGAAAAGTAAACTTCAAACAATGGGTCTATCCATTTTCACCCAAGGCTTAGAAGTTGTAGAATGGGTCCTGCAGTCATTAACCTACTGCTACTCTCCAAGAGGACTGAAAAAGAGGATGGCTCTTTAGATTTGTCACTTAGAAAGGTCATGCTTATGGGGTGAGGTTGTCAAGACAAGAGGCAAGGAATCTCCAAGAAGAGGAACCTAGCATCTCATTCCATTCCTTCATTGATATCTGGGTGAGCTGGGGACTTGAAAATTTGCTCCCTTTTTCTATGAGCGCAGACAGAGTGGCAGTTACAAGAGCAGGGTAAGAATGCATTTGGGTTTAGCACAGGTCAAATGAACACCAGGAAAAGCAGCTGTGCTTGAGCAATCCAGTTGTGCTTATACTGGCCAAGGAAATTCAAGCAGCAAAAGTCCCAGCAGCATGCCCTACGGGGGAAGCAGAGAGGAAATTAAGGAGGGTAGATGAGGCTGAGTCACACCCGGATTTCTCAGGTGACAGGAATAGGAAGTAAAGAAGACCTACAGGTGTTGGGAACCAGCAGTTAGCGTAATGGCTATGTCGCTGGACTCCCACGTAGTTGACCTCAGTTCACATCCCGGACCCGGTGGCTTAAAACTCACACCGGGCGCATGTGCACGCGTGCCCAAGATCCTGAGAGGAGAATGGAGGAGAAGGGATTGCAGCATGACCATCCCCCCTGGGGTGATTTCTCACTTTCTGTCTCTCTGTCTGGCGAGGGCACGTGCCCTATAGTAAAAACCTCTCCAAAAAAAGAAAGAAAAGAAGACCTACAGTTGTTCATACAGGCACCCTATGAGACTCCAGCTACACGAAAGAAAGCGTTTTATTTATTTATTTATCTTAAGAGTAGTATTAGTCACATAGAAGCTACAACTTAAAAGAAGCCCATTGGAAAGATCTGTATCTACTACTACCCCTCATTGTCTCAGCATGAAGGAGGGACCAGGCCTCAAGGAGGGAGGAAATCTTTCTTTATAATGTTTGACTCTATATCAGGATGGTGAACTACCTAGAAGAACTGATAAACATCTAAAAACCCTGTAACCATCTCCCACTGCAAAGAGTAATCAGATATATATATATAACTCTGCTTGATTTTAGTCATGTGTCCAAAATCCTTCCTAGAATCTACTAGAAAAAAATTACAGCCTCATTTATTTTAAGGTTAATTAAAGGAAAAGTATATGCACGCACTTCTTCCAGAGTAGTGAAAGGGAAAGCAGAGCCAGTTGGTGACCTATTGGTTATGGGAGCTGGATTCCGCATGTTCAAATATGTGGTTTGAATCCCAGTCCTGGCGATTTGAAAAACACAACAGGCACAAATGTGTACATGCTCTGAATTTGAACAGAATGTAAACTGGAGGAGGAAGAAGTGCAGCACGACCGTTTGCTCTCTGGCAAATTTAAAAAAAAAAAAAAAAAAAAAAAAAAAAAAGCAACACAGGACTCATAAGGATAAAAAAAAAATTAAACCTCAGAATATATAACACAAAATAGCAATGCCCAAGCAGAGGCATGTGGCATAAGCAATTGAAAACCAATAGTTCCATCTAGTCATAAATTCTAGAAGGAGGTCCGAGGC
Organism: Tupaia tana; assembly: GCA_026018925.1. Taxonomy (NCBI): domain Eukaryota; kingdom Metazoa; phylum Chordata; class Mammalia; order Scandentia; family Tupaiidae; genus Tupaia; species Tupaia tana. Next base: position 94,534,687 of record JAKSZU010000006.1, read on the forward strand.
AGAGGAGGAAAACCAGTAAAATTATTTTATTTATTGTAATAAATGTATGTTTCTTTTCTCAGAATTAAGCCACAAAAAAATAAATAAATAAAAAGTGAAGTAGATCTGAAATATTTATTCTATGTGGATATTAAAAAAAAACATGTCAGTAATAATTATTTAATTATTGTTATATATAAAGTTACATAAATAGCACTTCTGCTTCACATGTCAGGAGGAACAGTATGTGTTTGTTCATTCCTCTTACAGTACATTAAAACTATTTAGAGATAGGTGTCGACATAGCTACTGAAACTGGGACCACACGTGGTGTAGTGGTTAAGGTGCTGGACTTCCACATGGCCGACCATGTTTCAAGTCCTGGACCACGTGGCTTGCTTGCTTATTTTCTCTCTCTCTCAGTCTCTGGTAAAATTTTAAAAATAATAATAATGATGAATAAAATGATCATTTAAAAACGAACTACTGAAACATATAAACAGTTACAGCATGGTCATAGAATCTAAAGTTAATGTACAAAAGTCAGTCCCTTTCTTTGACATTTTAAAAAACTTATTAGGTTGTCAGGAAAGTCATGACTTGTTTATGGAAAAATGCATCATGAATTTCCCACTGATCCAATAATTGCCAGAAGGTACTCTGGGCTCTTCAGAGAGAGATAGAGAGAGGGAAACAGAGAGAAATGCAGGAAGAAAACATCCAATCTCCTTCTCATTTTCCAATCAGCCAAAAAATAGATGGTTATCTGGGATCTGGCCCCTTTAATCACTAGGCTATGGGGCTAGCCCAATTGCCAATTGGAAATTGAAATTAAAAACACATTACCATTTACTCAGCATCTAAAAAATAAAATATAACTCTCTCTCTCTCTCTCTCTCTCTCTCTCATATATATATATATATATATATATATATATATATATATATATACAATTTTATATATAAGCTCTACATACAAAAAAAAACTTAAAATCTCTAATAAATTAATTAAATAACTAAATGAATGAGAAAGTATTCCATGTTCATAGAAAAACTCAATGTTATCAAGATGTCACTTCTTCCTAAATTAGTCTATAGATTCATTACAGTCCCAACCAAAATCCCAACAAGTTATTTTGTGGCTAACAACCAACTGATTCTAAAATTTATATGAAAAGGCAAAAGAGGGACCAGCAGTTAGCATAATGGCTATGTTTCTGAACTCCCATGTAGTCGACTGCGGTTCGAGTCTCGGACCCGGTGGCTTAAACTCACGCCGGGCACGTGTGTATGTGTGCCCAAGATCCCGAGAGGAGAATGGAGGAGAAGGGATTGTGGCATGGCCCTCTCACCTGGGGGGTGATTTCTCACTTTCTGTCTCTCTGTGTCTTTCTGGTGAGTGCACATGCCCTATAGCATAAACCTCTCCAAAAACAAAAGGCAAAAGACTCATAATTACTAACAATATCGTAGATGACAAAAAAATTAGACAATACCATAAAGAAAAGATAGTCTTCATAATGAGGTAACTAAAGTATTATATATTTGAAAATTGCTAAGAAATTAGATTTTAAATGTTCTCACCACACCACACAAAGAATATATACGGGAGCTTAAGTAACTTTACTGAATCATTCCACAATGTATACATATATTGAAATGTTACATTTCACTAAACAATGTATACAACTTTGTTTTGTCAACTATACCTCAATAAACCTGGAGAAAAAGTGATGCTAGAAAATTTGTAGAATCAACATAAATTCAAATGTAAAAATTCCGGGTATAGATCTTAGATTTATCAAAGAGACTCACACAATAGGGATGATAGATCTAAAGGTAAAACTCTTAGAAGATATTATAGGAGAAAATCTAGGCGACCTTTAATATGGCGATGACTTTTCACATGCCACACCAAAATCACAATTTGTGAAAGAATTTGGTAAGTTAGACATAAAATTTAAAACGTCTGCTCTGCAAAAGATGCTATCAAGACAATGAGACTATGTGACACAGACTGACAGAAAATATTTGAAAATGCTGTGTCTGATAAAGGACAGTTTCTAAACTAGACATCTAATCAAAGAAAATGTACAGATGAACAGGGACCAGCAGTTAGTATAATGGCTATGTTGCTGAACTCCCATGTAATCGACAGCGGTTCCAGTCCCAGACCCAGTGGCTTAAATGCAGGCTGGGCGTATGTGCATTCATGCCCAGAATCCCAAGGGGAGAATGGAGGAGAAGGGTTTGTGGCGTGACCATCCTCTCTGGGGGGTGATTTCTCGCTTCCTGTCTCTCTGTCTCTCTGTCTTTCTGGCAAGTGTATGCGCCCTATAGCAAAAACCTCTCCAATAAATAAATAAATAAATAAATAAATAAATAGATAGATAGATAGATAGATGGAAAATAAGCATATGAAAACATGCTCATTATCATATGAGAATTGCAAATACAAACCATGAGATACCACTGCTTAGAATGGCAAAAATTAAAAACGGTGGCAACACAGAATGATGTCAAGGATGTAGAACAATAACAGCTCTTCTTTATAGGTGGTAGGAGTGTAAAATGAGGCAATGACATTGGAAAACATTTTGGTAGTTTCTTATAAAACTAAACATGGTAGGCCAGTGGTATGGCGATTAAAGCAGCTCGATCCCAATGGCCACCTGCATGGTTTGAGTTCCAGACCCAGCAACTTGGAAAACGTGCCAGGTTGGTGTTCATGTGTGCCCCAAATCCTAGGACAGAATGGAGAAGGGATTGTGCAGCCATCCTCCCAGGAGGTGCTTTCTCAGTCTTTCTCTCTCTCTCTTTTTTTTCTCTCTTATCTATCTATCTATCTATCTACCTACCTATCTATCTATCTTTGACAAGCACACATATCCTCTAACAAGTTAAAGATAAAATAAATAAATAAAAACTAAGCATATTCTTACCATTCGATCCAGCAATTATGCTCTTTGGTATTTACTCGAAGGATTTAAAACCTATGTCCACACAAAAACTTACACACAGATATTTATAGCAGCTTTATTCTTGATCCAAAACTGAGAAGCAAGCAAATTATTCTTTAGTAGATTAATGGTAAGCTATGGTACACTCAGATTATGGAATACTATTCTGCACTAAAAATTAATTAGCTATTAAGCCATGGGGGGGGGGGGTGGAAACAAGGGTAAAAACTTGCAAGCATATTACTAAGTGAAAAAAGTCAATCTGAAGAGTCTACATATTGTATGATTCCAACAATAAACACCCTGGAAAAGGAAAATGTGTGGAGACAGTAAAAAGATCAGTGATTAGCAAGGGTTAGCAGAGAAAGAGGGATAAGTAGAGAGGGCACAGAAGATTTTTAGGGCAGTGAAACTAAATATTTTTGTATGACATCATAATGGTGCACACACAGATTATTAAGTATTTGTCAAAACCCATAGGATGTGCAGCATTAAGAGTAAACCCTAATGTCAACTATGGACTTGGGTGATAATGGTGTGTCAGTGTAGGTTTATTGTAACAAATGTACCACTTGGTGGGGGGTGTTGATATTAGAGTCTTCGCATGGTGGGAGGACAGGGGCCTATGCAAACTCTCCACACTTTTTGCTCACTTTGTTATAAATCTTAAACTGCTCTAAAAAATAAAGTTTGCTTTAACGTAAGAAAGATAAAGGCAATAAAGCATTCACTCTGAACAAAGTCTACCTAAAGCAAAAATATTTAAACAAACTTCTAGATGATGAAGAGAGGATAAACAAAAGATGCAGGATTAAATGAACGGAAACAGACAGCAATTAAATATGAAATGAATAGGGGCTCAAAGTGGAACAAGGAACAGCTCTGTCAAGGAAACAACTGAAAGGATCATTGTAGACAGAGGACATGAAACATCAGTATAAATATATGAAATGCTTATCCAGGTTAAAAGTCTATTTGGGCACATGAAACCTGCTACTCTATAACTTTCACATTTGTTGAATTTCTTAGAGTTACATTTCAAAAGTCATTGTTGAACTTCACTTTAACTGAAAGTATAGAGAACACATACAATTCTTCTTAGATTTAGAATTTTAAGATAGAGAATGGACCAGCAGGTGGCAGGAGGTTACAGCAGCTGGATCCCACATGGCCAACTGTGTAGTTTTGAGTACCAGACCCAACAGCTTGAAAAATCATGCCAAGAATGGGTGTCTGTGTGCCCACAATCCAAGAAGAAAATGGAGAAGAAGGGATTGTGGTGTGGCTACCCCCCCAAGAGTAGTTTCTCACTTCCCTTCTCTCTTGTCTCCAGCGAACTCACACATCCTATCACAAAACTGAAAAAGAAAAAAAAAAAAAAAAAAAAGGTAAAGAATGATAAAGAATGACAAAGTAAGCCACTTAGTCACTTAGTCCTCTGGTTCTGGAATCAAATGGACATGGCTCAAATGAAGTCCTCTTGCTCAATAGACACATGTCCTTCGGGAAGGTGACAAACTTTCAGAGCCTCAGCTCCTCGACCTATGAGCTGAGATAAACTAGCTACTTCATAGAGGATCCATCCCATGTAAATAAGTTAACAAAATAAATGCTCTACTTAAAACAGCATCTGGCACGTAGTAAGCATTCAAGAAATGTTACCTTTTTCAGTACCTATTATTTATAAATAAGGCCAATATTTGTTTCTTTTTCCTTTAAGAATGAATACAATGATAATGCTATAGCTATAAGTTACCGGAAGTGTCTTCTTTACGTTCTGGTTGAATATGAAGCTGTTTCTCTCTTGGGAATAAGTAGGAGAAACACGTCCCCAGTGCTGGCTCTCATGTTATACCACTGTTTCTAATTCCTTGTAACATTTCTGCATAGAAAACAAACAAAAAAGATGGTTAGAAATCAAGACAAGTTATATGTGAGTTATGGGTAGCAACTAGCATGCCACAGACCAAAGGGAGTTCAGAAAGGGGAGAGCAAACTTAGATTGCTTCATCCGGTTCTGTCTTTCCGTGATAAGCAGAGTGCCAAAGAATGACTCCTGGGTTCAACCCTCTGCCTACAAACGGAAGGAACAAATTCCAGATTCGATGTTCTGTAACACCAGTGTATGACGAAAGCCCAGGTGAAAGCACAGCAGGGTGGGAGTTTTCTTTCTTTCATTGCCGCCTGCTGGGTCTACAGACATCATTGGTTCTGTTTCTTACAGACTGATGCTATGTAAAGACATGAAGTAGAAATACCGTGCTAATATTTCCACCCAGGTGACATGAAATTGTTAGTGTTAGGAACTGCCACTTCACCATTTCACTCAAGCTGAAGATAATACTTTATGAGAAGATTATGTAAATGAAACTTCTCACAATGTAAGAAATTGGGGTTTCTTTAGGGCAGATTTTGGTTTATTCAAATCAAGTTTATGATGGCCCCTTGGGAAAGACTCAAATCTAAAATTCTGTCAAAAATAGCAACTGTCTCTTCAAATGCGTCATCTTTTCTCATTCATTTTATTCCTATCTGGTAGATAAAACATATTAAACTTTCTGATGAGAATTAAAAATTAATTTTATGTAAAAATAGTGAATACATAAAATATCTCTATTTATTAATTTAATATTTGATGCTGAAGTACATATGAAACAAAACATTGAGTCCTGCTTTGTCATTTCAAAAGAGGTCATTAAAGTGAAATGAACTAGTGAAAATATTGGAAGCATAAGCAGCAATTATTAAGACTTACTGAAGCTGTTCTTCATGGAATTAAAAAAGCAAAAATATGGTTAAATCAAGAAACAAGAGAAAATAAGAAAAGGAGGAGAGGAGGTAAAAAGATGCATGGGGTGCCAGCTGGTGACATGGTGATGAAGGTGGATGAATCCCACATGGCTTACTGTGCAGTTTAATTCCTGGGCCCGGTGGCTTGAGACTTACTCCAGGTGCATGTGCATGTCTGCCCAAAATCTCAAGGGGAGAATGAAAGAGAAGGGATTGCAGTATGACCATCCCGTCTGGGGGATGCTTTCTCCCTCTCGCACTGTCTCTCTCTCCCTCTTGTGAGGGCGTATATCCTTTAGCAAAATGTTAAAAAGCAATAAAAAGTAAATAAAAAATATATAGAAAGATATCTAGAATTCTGCCATGTAGAAATACAAGAACAGTGGGGTAATAGGAAATAAAAATTAAGCCCAGAACTGGTCTATATGACAAAAACACACAAGCAAACAAACAAAATGCCACATTTTTATCATTCATTTCAGAATGGCAGGTCAAACTCCTTGTGGTTTGTTATAAATCCAAAAAAAAAAAAGAAAGACAGACAGAAAGAAAGAAATATTCCAAATTATTCTACATGTAGTGCTACTTATAGTGATGTTTTCATTGCACTTTCTTGCTTACACACCTTTTTTAGATCTATAAAGAAGAAATCACCCTCCTTCAAGTTTCAACTTGATTTAACTCTTACAAAATTTGACCAAATAAATAATCTGGGTCTATTCGCTTCGTGTATGTTTGCACTTGTGCTGTTCCTGGCATGTCAGTAATTGGATATGCATATCTCCATCACTTATGTTTGCAGAGATGGGTCTATTCTGGAGCTAACTTCCACATGGCATTGTCTTTGGGGGCAGGAAATACATCTTCTGCTTCATGTTATACTCCTGTGGCTATGGAGATAACATTTGGGTATTTGGAGATGAAGGCATAATAGAGAAATTTTATAAAACAGTTTCAGAACTTGAGGGGAGAAATTTATGTAAGAATCATCCTCATGTATAATAAAATACAACAGTTTCTCAAATGTGGGTGATTAACGTAAGAATTATATAGTAAATATTTCCTAAGAGCCAAATAGAAGTGAAGACAGATGGGGATTATTAAGATCCACCCCAAAATGTCTTACACACAGTTCTTCCAGCAGGGTATTTATAGATTTGTTCAACAAACATTTGTTGAGCACCTGGGCTTCACTTGGGACACCATGATGGATAAGTAAAGTTTTCTGTCCTAGAGGGGCTTACAATTCAATAAGGCCAAGAAGGCCATAAGTAAATAATGGTAAGAACTTAGCAAAACCATAGATATTCCCAAAGTGGGTGGGAACACAGAAAAGAAACGCATAGTGAAATCTCTTTGTCATTTATCAAAATTTTGTTGAGCACCAAAACACACACAAGTGCTTGGATAGATAGATGGTTGGAATTCAGTAACAAATAAGTCTTTATGGTGTTTATATTTCTGTGAATGATATCAGTGAGCAAAGTGATGGGTATGGTGAAAGAGGAAAATGTGGAAATATAGTAAGATCTACAGAGCCAGCCTGTCTCAACACAAAGTCTCTCTTGTCTATTCACTAACTGTTCAACCTGATATCAATGAACTGCTCTGATCTGAATGTCCCCACCAAACCTCATGTTGAAATTTAATTGCCCAGAGAACAGCAGGTGGTGTTGTGGTTAAGCCACTGGACTTCCACATAGCTGACTGTAGTTCGAGTCTCAGACCTGGCATCTTAAAACTCATACCAGGCACATGTATGTCTGTGCCCAAAATCCCAAAAAGAAAAGTACTTGTGGCATGGCCATCCCCATTAGGGGGTTATTTTTCATTTTTTCTCTCTCTGTCTCTCTCTGTGTCTCCAGCAAATGCATATGCCCTATAGCAAAAATCTCTCTCAAAATAATTTCAAAAAATTTAATTGCCCTGGGCCAGCAGGTGGAGTGGTGATTAAGGCACTGAACTCCCACATGGTCAACCATTATTCAAGTACCAGACCTGGTGACTTGCTTTCTCACTTTCCCTCTCTCTACATGTCTCTCTCTGGTAAGCACATGTACCCTTATAGCAAATTTAAATAACAATAAATAAAATTAAAGAAATAATTCCTTAAAAATATTAATTGCCCACTTTGTTGCAAAGTAGTGAATATGGAGGATTTAATGCTAAGTGAAGCAAGCCAGACTATGAAGGAGAGGCATTGTACATCCCTGCTTAATAATGCTAGGGACAAGAAATATCTATAATAACATTGAATGCTAATTTCCAGGACTTAAATGGATAGATCAGACCACAGTAACACTGCAAATTCAGCAGAAGAGAGATTAATTACATAAGGCTAAACTGGTGAAATAAAATGTCTTGACTTTTTTTTTTTTTTTTTTTTTTTGAGAGGTTTTTGCTATAGGGCGCTTGTACTTGCCAGACAGACAGAGAGAGACAGAGAGACAGAAAGCGAGAAATCACACCCCTAGGGGGGATGGCCATGCCGCAGTCCCTTCTCCTCCATTCTTCTCTCGGGATCTTAGGCACGCACGCACACGCACCTGGCGTGAGTTTTAAGCCACTGGGTCCGGGACGCGAACCACAGTCGACTACGTGGGAGTCCAGCAACATAGCCATTATGCTAACTGCTGGTCCCAAATGTCTTGACTTTTGAGTAAAATATTACTGGATTTTTTAAATATGCTTTGTTTTCCCAGTTTAAGAATTTTCCCTTTTATTTTTGAGCTTTTGATAGGTTCAGTAATTTGTTAAAATACTTTTTCTTTCTGTTTGTTTATTTCTTTACATAGAACAAACTTTTCTCCCTTCCTGACCCCTCTGGGATTGGAAAATATTTGGGAGTATTCTTATTTTGTGGCAGAATGGTTATTAGCCTAAGTTCAATAGTACCTGTTGCCTTGAATCAGAAATTGGAAATAGTCATTGTTGGACAGGGCTTTGACTGGAATGTCATATCTGAAGATTAAACCAGAAAATTATGGAACTAAGGTAGATCTCAAATAAGCCAACAGAAGCTCTTGGAAAGATGGCCTGGCACCATAAACAATAGAGAGGATTAGAGAAGCTATATGAAAGAATTCGTACCATAAAATAACCTGGACTTTTCCAGTCCAGCATTGTAATCAGTAGAAATTGCAAAAGAGCAGCCACAACCAAAGGACTACCTTAAAAAAGATTTTGAAGGAAGAAAAAGAGACCGATTTTTGCTAGCAGATGGTATATCACAGAATACTTGGTAGGCTGGGCTGAATCGAGAAGGTGTATGTGTAAATTGTGTTCTGGGTGTTTGCTTTTCAACAGTTCGAATACTTGAAATATAAATATTTTCTCAAAAATATTTAAAACCATACTGTCTCTGTTGTTATAGAGTCGCAAACAAAATTATAACAAATATTTAGAACATTACCTTTAAACTTAAATTTTTTGAAATTTTAAAAGTTGTTTAACTGTCAAGAACTATGGAGTATAAGAAAAAAAATGATATGTAAAGTAAACATCTGTGGGAAAATATAAAAATAAATAAATTATATATATATGTGTGTGTGTGTGTGTACACACATACAGAAACACACTGAATGTCTGTACTCTGTGGCAGAAACTGAGAGATTAGAAGGTATAAAAAAGCAACTATATATACTAGAGGTAATATAGGATGGATGGGGTAATGGAGGTGGAGGAGGAAATGGGAAGAAAACATTTAACAGATGCAAAAATGAAAAGTTATGTGGTAATGATAATGTACATGGTAATATCCTTGACTGGACAGATGTGCACTACATTAATGCTGAGGAAAAAACATTTTGTACACCATAAAGATGTACAATGGTGAAATGCAAATGAAAAAAGTTATGAGTAAAAAACTGTAACTGTCATTGTAATAATATTGAGCATTGGGTCTCACGAGAGGTGTTGGGATCATGAGGACCCTACCCGCATGTGTACATTAATGGCTCTCGCAATCACGGCTTTACTAGAAAGCAAGCTCTCTCTCTCTTTTAAGCTTACCCATGTGATAGCATAGCAAGGCAGCGCTCACTAGATGTCAGGACTTCCCGGGCTCCAGATCTGTGAGTTAACTAATTCTGTGCTCAGGACCAGCACATGGTGGCATGGTTACATCAAGAACTAGCACTTAGTTGAACATGATTTGAGTCCCAGACCCAGCAGCTTAAAACTCACGTTGGGCCTGTGTGCATGCAATCCCAAGCTCTCCCCAGGAGAATGGAGAAAGAATTGCTGCATGGCCATCCTCCCTGAGAAACGAGTTCTTGTTTTCTATCTCTCTGACTTTCTTGAAAGTATCCTATAGCAAAATCTCTCTCCAAAAATAAACAAATACATAATTCTATGTTCATTGTGAACTACCCAGTTCGTGTTATTCTGTTATAGCAATAGAAAAGGAACTAAGACACTAACTTCCCCTTACCTCGGTTTCCTCCTCTGTTAAGTAATGAAAACAGCTATGCTTACCATATAGCATTACTGTGAAAATGAAATACTTCAGTATAGAAAACATAAGGAGAAGAACATCGAGCACATGTTGGATACCTTTCGTGTTTGACATTGTTATAATACTATGTGATCATTTTAAAGGGATTCTTGTGACTTTGATACTCAGGAAGACTTCTGTGAGGAGGTAGTATCTAAGGTAAAAATTAAAAGATTTAGAGAAAATGCAGAATAAGTTTACAGGGTGAAATAAGGAAAACATGAGAGGAAAGAACAGATTGAAAAGTTCATTAGAAAATCCAGAGTTCAGAAAGCACTGTGACAATTTTGAAAATTGACAATTATTTTGATATTTTGGAAGGAAGAACTATGCAGACTGGAGAGAGCTGAAAATCTGAGGAAAAACAAAGGCCAAGCATTAAGTATTAAGAAGTGGTGCCAAACTCTGTTTATGAGAATCAGCAAGGTAGAAGCTTAGTCTCGGGAGAGAGCATGTGAGGAGAAACAAGTATGTAAACTGCATCTCCAGCAACATCATGGGTTCCACACACCTTGGTTTTACCAACACAGAGTGTGAGAAAGTAACAAAGGAAGATGAAGCTGTGACGTCGCATAAAGACCATGTTTCAGACCAAATCAGAGACAAGCACCCTGAAAACTGTCCTGTGAATAATGGGGAACACTGCAGGATTGCTCTCTCAGGGAGAGGACAGCTGCAGGATTTTCAGCAGCAGATGTGATGGTTTTGCTTAAATGTCAGGAAAGGATTTAAGCAGAACGACCTCGTTAGGAAGCTATTGATACAGAGCAGGTAAAGGCTAAATAAGGTCACCTTCTAAAAAATAGAAGGGACAGTGGCACATTAGTACAAGGTGCTCTGCCAGGCTGACCCACACAGGAGAGCTCTGAGTTCACATCTGGAGACCTCCCTGAGGACACTGGACATCCACATGCCCATGATGTGGGGCTGCCTGACGCTGATCATGGCATCAGAGCTCTGTTGGGGATTCTCTCTCTCTCTCTCGCTCTCTCTCTCTCTCTCTCTCTCTCTCTGTCACTATGGAAGAAGTAAATAAACTTAATAAAAGAGTTGAAGGAGGTGTACTTCTTGGGGTGTGGAAGCAGAGAGCAAGTAAATATAGAAGAAAAGGATTTGTGGACATAACGAATTTGTGGGTGGCCACATCTACATACTGTGTCAAGCAGTTATGTGTTATAAGTCATCCATGAAGATATCAGAATGAAAACATCACAACTACATTTTACATTTTGTGAAAATCATAGGAGGAGTTGAGATCACACTAAGTATTCAGAGGGAATAAATACCAGCAAAACCAAGTTTAAAATTTGGGTGGGACATTGATATGCCAAAGTAAAGACTGTCAAAGAATAGTCCTAGAAGTATTCAGAGACTTGAAAGATGATATTTACATACAATCCAAGATACTTTTAAGTCAACACTTCTGAGAAAGATAATCACTAACAAACAATGCTGAATTAGAGCTAAACCTTGTTCTTGACATTGAGAAGTTCATCAGTGACCTTGGAAAGACCATTCTTGAGAGTGGTAAAGGAGAGAGAACAGGACCACCGCAGGCTAAAAACTGAATGGAGTGTGAGTCAGCCAGAGAACGGTTACAGTCGTGAGGAACCAAACATGAGAAAAGTCTTTCTTTTTTTTTTCTTAATTTATTTTTTGGCGGGGAGGTTTTTGCTATAGGACACATGCGCTCTCCATAAAGACAGAGAGAGACAGAGAGACAGAAGCGAGAAATCACCCCCCAGGGGGAATGGCCATGCCGCAATCCCTTCTCCTCCATTCTCCTCTCGCACCCGGCCTGAGTTTAAGCCACCAGGTCTGGGACTTGAACCACGGTCGACTACATGGAAGTCCAGCAACATAGTCATTACGCTAACTGCTGGTCCCCAAGAAGTCTTTCTTTTGTAACAGACCTGCCCGTTTTTATTTACTAAGGGAAACGGTGAACAGAGACCCCGTTTAAAACTTACTGGGCACAGAGGAGGAAGAGAATAGCGACAGAGAAAAAGTGAAGGGAATAATAACTAAGTGCAACTGTGGAAGAGCTGGTTTTTAAAAATAGAAGGGGGAACAACAACAGATGGCATAGCAGTTATGTTGCTGGACAACCAAGTGTTCAACTACGTCTTGAATCCTTGACCATGTGGTTTGAAACTCATGCCAGGTGGGTGTCCGTGTGTGCCCAAGTTCCCAGGAGGAGAATGGAGGAGATAAGATTGTGGCATGGCCATTCCCTCTGGGGGTTGATTTATCCCTTTCCCTCTTACAGTCTCTGTCTCTCTCCCTCCCTAGCAAGTGCACATGCCCTAAGGCAAAAAACTCTTTGAAAAAAAAATAGGAGGAAGATAATTTTTTAATACAAAAAGTTAGAGTAGAGGTGAAGAAAAAGCTTTTATTTTGTTGATTCTTTGGGACAGACATGGCTGACTAATAATGCCACCTCTTTCCCCATGTGCTCTCTTTCCTGCATTGAAACTTGATGAAAAGCCTAGAGGTGGAACTATTATCTTGCAGCCACGGGCAAAGTCCAAGAGAATTAAAAAAAAAAAAAAAAAAAAAAAAAAAAATAGGGCTGGTACTTTATTGCAATGCATAGGAAGCAGGATTCCACATGAATAGTGAAAGTTCAAATCCCAGCCCCTATAGTTTGAAAAATATGTCAGGCATGTATATGCCCCAAATCCTGATGGAATGAAGAAATGGAGCAAATTGAAGTCATCACGCCCCTCCTGGAGTGTTTTCTCTCTCTCTGCTCTCTCTCCTAAGTGTAAGCACCCTCTGGCAATAAAAGAAAAGCAAAATGACCACAATGCCAAAGATCTGCTAAACCAATTCAAATTCAGTCCTCCCTCTAAGGTCTTAATAATACAAGAGTTTTTAAATTTTTATTTATTCTACTGTATATCAAGTTTTACATTATTGACAGTTACGTTAATCCTAAATGTTACATTTTTTAAGATACCGTTATGTAGTATATTAAATTACCAATAAATTGTTGTACTGTTATTATAAATGGATATTTTAAAATATTTACATATTATTTATGAGAATTTTTTATGACTTCGTAAATTGCTCATTCTGTAACATGAAGCTATAAAAAGTATAACACAAAGTAACACAAAATATATAATATAATCTACAAATGCAGAGAAAAAGCACTGATCATTGTATCAAGATTTTAACAATTGGTTTATAGGTAGTGAAATTATGGATAGCTATTGTTTTTTTCTTTAAACTTAGCCATTTTATCCAAAATGAAACAGGGTTACATTTAAAATTAGAATAAATATTTAATAATGAAAGTATTCTTGCAATAAACAAATGATTCTTAACATTAGACAAATGAGAAACATACCACTACTTGCTAGAGTATTCATTCTCTAGAGGTTTGTGGTGCAATTTTTCAGAGCTTTCATATATTTAGGGGCAAGAGTTGAAGAGAAATAACTAATTCTCCATCCCCCGAAGCAGCTCTAACTTCAGATCTCAATTCATTGACAATCTGGTCAGATCATTTATTATATCGCAGCTAGCTGGCCAGAGACTTCTCTTTGCCAAGGAATTTTGGCAGACCAACTGGCCCAATGAACAACGTACTGCATTGTGTCTTTAAAAGATGGAAACCACCTTGTTTTTCTGTAGTCAAATGTGAGGTCTTAGAAAAACCTCAGTATGACAAACACAGTTAATTTTAAGGTTTTCCATTCATGACAAAGATTTTTTTTTTAATTTGGCCTCTTTCTTCTGCTTTAGCATTTGATAAATAAAAGAAAGACAAGGAAAATCATTCTGGACTTCATCCAAACACAACTGTGGGTGGAGAATAAACACTGATTAAAACATTCCAATAGACATTTTTATCTTGTCTTCTGTTGTCTGGCTTGGGAGGTAAATATGTACTTGTTACTTTCAAGTAAATTATCATATTAAGTCATGAATTTTGCATGACTCTATATATTTTAGACATGTTATTGATTGTACTTAATGTGTCTATATGTACACAGTACAATATATGTTATTTAAATACATTCTCACTAGTCAACATAAGCCCTAGGCTTATGATAAACAAGTCAAAACTGTACAAAACCTAAAAAATAATTCTTCAACCAGTATGAAATAATTCAGATCTTATTTCCCTGTGCTACATACACTGTGCCTAAATATTCAGGATCTACATTTCATGCTGTAAATCTGAGATAAACAGAGCAGCATAATATCGTAACAATATCAAGATCTTTTTTCTATTATAATTGTCAATGCCAAGTTATTTGCATTTTGAAATTTATAGATACTGTGCTACTTGCTTTTTCCCCCTTAGGTTTTTGCCATAAGGTGCATGCACTCGCTGAAGAGACAGACAGAACAAAAGTGAGAAATCACCCCATGGCTGGGGGAAATGGCCATGCCACAATCCCTTTTTCTGCATTTTCCTCTTAGGATTTTGGGCAAACATGTGCACATGTCCACCATGAGTTTCAAACCACAAGGTCCAAGACTTGAACCACAATTGACCATGTGGTGGTCCAGTGCTTTAACTACCATGTCACCTATTGGCCCAATATTTTGTTACTTTCCAAAAGACAGTTTTATTCTCAATTACTAATCTTACCAGTGCTTAGGACCAATATATCAGATCGTTAGAAAACTTTTCAAGTTGTTCAAAATAAATTTTGTGTTTCCATTCATCATTTTGATTTTTTAATAGTTAAAAAGTACCTTATTTATTCTTCATAAAGTTTAGCTTTCACATCATGGATTCTTCCAATCAAAAAAAGAAATTTGACTACTAGTTGACAATTGTCCTAAATTTTCTATTTTAATTATACATAGAAAATTTTGTTCATCTACAATAGTCTTAAGGAAATGATGATAGAAAAGTTTTACATTTGGGTCCAGTCCATGGCATGTTGGTTAAGGTGGCTAGATGCCACATGACCCACCAAGTGATTTGAGTCCCAGAGTTTGTAGCTTGAGAAACGTGATGGGAAAATGTGTATGCATGCCCAGAACTATGAAGGGAGAGGGAAATGGAGGAGAAGGGATTGTGGTGTAACCATCCCCCACGGAAGATATTTTCTTACTCTCTCTCTCTCTTTCTCTCTTTATCTCGGTCGAGTGAGCACATGCACCCTCTCGCAAATTTTAAAAATAAAAAGAAAAGAAGAGAAAAGTAGAGAAAATAAAAGCTTTAAATTAAATAATAAGTGCCTACAAAACTCTTCTTTAACTTTTTATCATGTTCATACTCATGTCCGGTCTAATGTGGCCTGATGATGTCATGTGTCTCCCTGGGTTTCTATGAAGAGCCTCTTCTGCCTGCTTCCTCCTGCTCTGGAGGCAAAGCCTCAGTGATATATGACATAGGCAGAGATGGGGGCAGACCTGGGCTCACCTTGACCTATCATTATGTCTGCTTTTTACTAAAATGTTCATTCCTTCTCATCTGCTTGTGGAAACTCTTTGAACCCTCTACATTTGAAAATCAATCTACAGTGTGGGAAAAACAGAGATGACCCTTTCCACGTATGAGAACTTCTTTCATTATCAAAACAAATGTAATGTTCTATTCAGTGTCTTCTAAAAGCAATGCTTCCACAGCTTTGGTCTAATTCATGGCTTCTAAAAATAACTTTTTCAAGGGAAGGCAAAACTATTTTGGAACATCAATGTGGTAACCCTGGCCCAGAACCACATTTGGGGTATCCCTGGAAAGATGTGATGTTCTCTTTCTATCAAACTGTCCAATTATTGGGTATATTCCAGCCTAAGAGGCAGAGTTCAAGTGTTTATAATAGGGGTCAGCAAACAATTGCCCATGGAAACAATTGGCTGAACAAACAAATCCAGTCTGCCTCATGTTTATGTATGGCCTGTAAGCTAAGAATGGTTTTCACGTTTTTAGAAGGTTCTTAAAAAATCAAAAACAGAATATTTCATGACACATGGGACTTATATAAAATTCATATTTCAATGTGTAAAAATAGTTTCACTGGAGCATAGCTACACTCATTTATGTATGCATTGTCTATGGCTCTGCTCGTGTTAACAGCAGAGCTGAGCATTGCAACAGAGATGGTGTGGTCCACAAGGCCAAAGTATTTCCATACTGACCCTTTAACAAGACATTGCCAACCCCTGGTTTGTAGCCACAGTGATTCGATCCTCACATCTTCACCGCGTTGCCTGGAGAGCTCCAGGCAACCTGCATCAGACAAAGTGTCTTTGGGTAATGTTTGGTGCTCGAGTGACAAATGGACTATGTGTCCATGAATATAAGAAGCTCTTCTTGATGGTGCTCTGGCTTCCTATAATCATTATGCTGATGGAGAATTAATAATAAACATTTTGACATTTTGAAGAAATGCAGATTGTTATGGAATTTCAATAAAATTCTGACAACCTATGTCATTTGACGTTGTCTGAACCTGTTAGGGTTGCCCTAACAAATACTATAAACTGGGTAGCTTATAAATGATAGAAATTTACTTCTCCCCATTCTAGAAGCTGAAAAGTGTAAGATCAAGGGCACGTTTTCTGGTTCGTAAATGCTAACTTACTACATTCTCACGTCATGGAAGGACTAGCTAATCCCACTCATGAAGGTTCTGTCTTTATAAGCAAATCACTTCCCAAAGGCCACAGCTCCTGATACTATCACCATGGGTGGGTGGTAGGTTTTTAACAAATGAATTTTGGGGGGGAAATAAATATTCATGCCACAATAGACTTAAGTGTTTAGTTACAAATCTTTCCATAGAATGTATCATAACATGTACAAATCTTTTTTTTAAGAATTATTTATTTATTTTTATTTATTTATTATTATTATTTTAAAATCTGCTATAGGGCATGTGTGCTCACTAGAGTGAGACAGAGACAGAAAATGAGAAAGCAAGCCTCCAGTTCTGGGACTCAAACTACAGTCAGTCATGTGGGAATGTGGGAGTCCAGCACCTCAACCACCACATCACCTGCGGGCGCCAAGCATACAAATCTTTTAAAACTAATCTTTGCTTTACTTAAGAGTAGATAAGCTTAGGACCAGAAGGTGTTTCTATGGTTGGACTCCCACATAATTGACAACAATTCGAGTTCCAGACTAGTGGCTTAAAACACATTGGGTGTGTGCATGTGTGCCCAAAATCCTGAGAAGAGAATGGAAGAGAAGGGATTGCAGCATGGTCATCCCCTCTGGGGGATGATTTATCTTTCTGTCTCTCTTTCCAGAGAGTGATCTATAACAAAAATATCTCTTAAAAAAAAAGTGGATAAGCTTTTCTTTATTTTTAAATGAGATTTTAAAGGTTTTTTCAAAGATCTGCCATTTAAAGTAGAATAAATGGACCAAGCAGTGGTGTCGTGGTAATGGAATTGGACCCATGAGGATGGTCCCGTGTTCATGTCATGGGTCAATCCTGAGCATGCCAGTAATGCACATACCTACATACCTACCCATGAACCAGACTGACTGAGACTGAGAATAGATTATGGCATGAAAGCCTTGCTAGTGATCCCTCTCTCTTTCTCTCTAGCTCTCTTTCTCTCTCCATTACAGTGTGTTTTCTTGATACTACCCATTTTCCATATCTTAGCCATCAGAAATCAAAACTTTTCTGGAAAAAAAATAGACATAATCTTCCATGATCCTGCTTTTAATTGCCTTTGGCTTTGGAAAAAAACAAATAAACAAATAAAAAATACAACCTTATTTATTATTTTTTGTTGAGAGAATTTTACTGTAGGGCACATGTGCTTGAAAGAGAGACAGAGAGAGAGAGAGACTGAGAGACAGAAAGTGAGAAATCACCCTCCAGAGGGAATGGTTTCCCTGCAATCTGTTTTCCTCCATTCTCCTTTCGGGATCTTGGGCATGCATTCACATGTGCCTAGCATGAGTTTTAAACCACTGGGTCCAGGACTCAAACCACAGTTGACTATGTGGCAGTGCAATGACGTAACCCTTATACCATCTGCTGGTCTCAGCAACCTGAATTTTTAAATAATAAAAAAAAATTGATAATTATTTAAGAACCCCTCTTGGGAAAAAAAAAATCACTGGTAGTCCATCTAAAAAAAAGGTTACTTTCATGTTAAGCAGTCCTATATTTAAATACATCTTTAAGGGAAAAAAAAACACATCAGAAATGATATGAATTCTATTTGTAAAACCACAATAAACCTATGTCTGATGCTGTGTATTAGATTTATTACTATGTTTTACCAAATTTAAATATTAAAGAATCCTCATCTTTTCCTATTGAAAAGAAAGCTATAAACCCAATGATTATGTGGATTCGTTTTTAAGTTTAAGAGCTGTGCAGCTATATTAGAAACATTCTGATGAAAACCAAGCTGTGGTTTAGAATTATAATGACTGCAATAGTTTCTGTGGTAACAATTTATATAGAGTAGGTCCTACAAAGCTTTGGCACTTCTTCTAGGTGACGTCCTAAAATTGTCAACGTATTATTAGAATTGCCCATCCTTGCATAAGGCCTAATTTTTACCATAGGCTTACGAGATTGTACTACTAAATCAAAGTTTGCTTTCATTTTAGTGTCACCTTTGCATAAAATTGAAACAAAAATAAGAATCTCACCATTACATAAAAGTTTTCTTCATCATGAAGAAATAGAAAGTGTCTATCTCAAGCCAGCAAGTGGCATAATGGCTAAGGTGCTGGACTCCCATGTAGCCAACTGTGGTTCAAGTTCTGGATCTAGCGGCTTGAAACTCATGCTGGGCACTTGTGCGCACAAGCCCAAAATCCTGAGAGGAGACTGGAGAAGGGATTGCGATGTGGCCATCCCCCTTGGGGGCGTGATTTCTCACTTTCTGTCTGGGGAGTGAATGAGCCCTATGGTAAAACCCTCTAAAAAAACCTTAAAAAGTGTATATCTATTAAGAAATAGGAGATTAAAGCTAACATTAGTTCTAACGTTATGATTATTTATTAATTCAAAGGAAATCTCGAAAGCTATTATATAAGTCTTATATGAGTTTAGTAAAGTTTAGTTTTTTAAGTAAACAAAATAGCATAACCAGTTACATAAATAGAATAAAAGAATCCATCCACGATAACCAGTACCCTTTTTAAAAGAATTAACACTAACTTAACAAGGTCATGTTGATAAGGTGTACCCTAAATATATGATGAGCCAGACACTTTTCTTTTGTGGTTTTCCTTTTGAAAACCCACAATGCAAGTCTACTTGTCAGAAAAACAAGAGACTATTCCAGTAGATGGCCAACCTACAAAATATCTGACCAGTACTTCTCAAAATTATTAAGTCTGTGAAAGCCAAGAAAGTCTGAGAAACCTTTTCAGCCAAGAGAGTCTAAGGAGATAAGATTACCCAACATAATGGATACTCTGGAAGGATTCCTAAAACAACAACCAAAACTATTAGGTAAAAATTATGGTTATCAGAATAAAGTATGGACATTAATAATAATTTATCAGTATTGGTTCATTAACTATGACAAATGTACCATACTAGTATGAGTACTTCAACATCCTGAGATCAGGATGTTTAAGAAACCTCTGCACTATCTCTATAATTGTTCTATAAATCTACCAATATTCCTAAATTTTAAAAGTTTATTTATGAAAAGATGTTTAAAATTCCAAGTATTAATGTCCACTACAGAGCTAGTATAATTTATAAGTTGCAGTACCATTACAAATTTGAACAAGAAAATCATTGCACAAAACAATGAGTCTAGAAATAGAGCTAGGATTATATATTTAATTTATAAATCATTAATTAAACAAATATTTATTAAGAATCTTCTAAGTTCCAGGCACCATTCTGGACAATGAAGATAAAGCAGTGAATAAATACACCATTAAAAAATGCCTTCATTATGTTCACAGTCTATTGGAAGAGACAGGCAATAAACAAATATGTAAGTAAAATTTGTAATGATTCAGATGTAGGTAAGTTCTATGAAAGAAAGTAAATTAAACAAGGGGAAAATAGAGTTCTGGGTGATCCTTTTAAATAAGATGATTAAAAAGGTTTGACTGAAAGGTGAGTTAAAGAAACTGAAAAAGGCAAGAGAGTGAAAAATAAAGATATGTGAAAAAAAGTAGTTACAGACAATAAGAAAGAAAAAGTTCCCAAAATCTCTGTATGTGAGGCAGATTTGAAGAAAAACAAGTGAACAGATATGACTAAAATAAATAAAGAGAGAGCCTGAACCCCCTAGGCTGTTGGACCTAAAGGTGATACAACTGATATTGCTGGTGATCAAAAGGACTCTCGAGGTATTTGTCTGGATGAGATGAAATATGCTTAGATGGTTATAAACAGAGGTAATACATGGCCTCACCTGTATATTAAAAGAAATGATCTGGCCATTTTGTGATGAAAATTAGTGTAGAATAAATAATAAATCATGGAGACCAATCAAGAGGACATTGACATAACCCATATAAAAGATTTGACTAGAATGGTTGTAGTGGACGTGGTAAATTTTAATAAATTTTGAGACACATTTAGTGGTATATCATGACTGACTGAATATGGGGTATCACAACTAGTGAAATCAAGATGAAGCCAATCCATTGGTCCTGGGCAATGCGTAGGAGAAAATTTTTATTTATTGAGATAAAGATTATAAGAGAACTTTGGGACTACAGATAAGGTACTCTTTTTATTTTATTAAATTCAATATGTCCCTTAGATATACAAATGGCTATGTCTAGGAGGTATATGGTTATAAATATGAAACGTAAGAAAACTTTATGAAATAGAGAAATAAATCTCCACAGAGATGTATTTAAATCAAAATAATTTGATACAATTATCAAGGGAATAAAAATAGAAAAATGAGATAAATGGTCTAGAAATCGAACTCCAAGAGAGTTATAAGAAGAAAATGGTAAAGACGCCTGAGAAAAGGCAGCTAGTGAAGTAAGAAAGAAAAAAATGAACAATCAGGCCTAGCTTCTGTGCCACAGTCAGTAGTGTACTGGAGCTGAAAGCCACATGTCTATTGCAGTTCTAGTCCCTGGCCTAACTGGCCTAAAAATACATCAGGCCATGCATGTGCTCAAGATCCTGGCAGGATGGGAGGCTGGAGGAAGCGGATTACAACATGATTGAGCCTTGTGAAGGATGCTTCCTCCTTCTTTCTCTCTCATGAAAATACATGTACTCTATAATAAATTTTTAAAAACTGAAAAAAGAGGGACCAGCAGTTGGCGTAATGGCTATGTCGCTGGTCTCCCAATTAGTCAACCACAGTTCGAATCCCAGACCCAGTGGCTTAAACTCATGCCGGGTGCATGTGTGTGCATGCCCAAAATTCCAAGAGAAGAATGGAGGAGAAGGGATTGCAGTGTGGCCATCCCCCATGGAGGGTGATTTCTCGTTTTCTATCTCTCTATCTCTCTCTGTCTCTCTGGTGAGCGCACATGCCCTATAGCAAAAAACTCTCAAAAAAAAAAAAAAACCTGAAAAATGAGAGTAATCAATTTGGTTAACAATGTGTGATACAGCAGTTAAGACAGGAACTGAGGATAAAAATTTGAGATTAGTAGAATGCAAAGAGCTTATAGATGGTGCTTTGCAAGGTTCTTTCCTCCTCCAAACAATGGATTAAACAGAGACACAAGGAGTTGGAAAAGACACAAGGCACTGATGTCATGTTGTTTATTGCTGAGTTTTGTGGGAGCTCACAGAGTTCTTAGGCTCTCAAGCTTATAGCAGCACTCACAAGCACTTCTTCCTCTTGGAACTTGTAACACATATGGAGAATACTCATAGAGCAGCTTCACTGCCTTTTGGAGTTCACAGTGCATGAAACTGAGCTGAATCTAGCCAAGGCCAAGCCAAGCCAATGCCATCAGGGCTCATCAAGATGAATAAAGGCCAAACAACCAAGGCTGCCTAGTTAGGTAGGGTAACTAGCCAGGAGCTTCCTTTCTCTTAAAGGGACTGCAAACAACAGTGATTCATTGCTGAAACTAAACTGTCACACATGCACTTGCACTTTACATGCAATGGCATAAAATGGGAGTCAAAATTATATAACAAACATGCAAGAGAAGTACAACTATTAATAATAACATAAGTTGTTTATCATGTGGCCTTCAAACATGATGAAATAGGAAGTGAGGAAACCAGACTAAACCATTCTGATTCCATTTGCAATACAGATGACCTTAAAAGATCAGTTAAAACTTGAATAGAGGATGGTAGAAATGAAAATTAAGAAAGACAAGTTCAAACCAGTAATTTTAGACACCTCTTCTGAGGCTCTATTATAATTGTTAAACAAAGAATAAATGATTGAATAAAGGAGGGTTAAAACAATTTAACACTTTTGGGACCAGCAGGTGGCGTGGTGGTTAAGGTACTGGTCATTCCCACATGGCTGATCACGGTTTGAGTCCCAGACCTGGCAGCTTGCTTTCTCAATCTTTCTCTCTCTCTGTCTCTCTCTGGTCAAATTAAAATAAAAGAATGAATAAATAAAATAAGTAATTATATTTAAAAAAAACAAAAAACAAAAACAAAAAACAATTTAACACTTTCAAAAAATAATGAAAATAAATAAAAGAAAGAAAGGAAAATGTAAGGAAGAATTAGAAATACCTCTCATAAAATATAGATACGTACTCAGAAGGGTTGATTAAATAAAAATATATAAACATATTTGTATTTTGTGCTAGGGAAGATCTTTTATAATATTCAGCCATACCTCATTTTATTGTTTTGTAATATCATGGTTCAGTTCTGCAGTAACCCTGTAGCAAATCTGTTGGTGTTGACTTTGTGTCTGTGTCACATTTTGTCAATTCTTTAAATAGTGCAATGTTTTTTTTTTTTTTTATTTTTATTATATCTGTTATGGTGATCTGTGATCAGTGATCTTTCATGTTACTGTTGTAATTGCTTTGAAGTGCCATGAACCACACCCAGAGTAGACAGCAAACTTAATCAATAAAAGTGTGTGTTCTGACTGCTTCACTGACTGGCTGATCCTCCTTCCCCCACCCTCTCTTTAAGCCTCTGTGTTCTCTGAAACACAATAATATTTTAACCAGGTCAATTAGTATCCTACAGTGCCCTCTAAGTATACAAGTGAGAGGGAGAGTCACACATCTCTCATTTTAAATCAAAAGCTGGAAATGATTAAACTTAATGAAGATAGAAGGTCAAAGCTGAGCTAGGCTGAAAGCTAGGGCTCTGGCACCAAACCAAGCCAAGTTTTGAGTGGAAAGGAAAAGTTCTTGAAAGAAATGAAAAGTGCTACTCCAGTGGACACATGAATAACAAGGAAAACAGTCCTTGCTTATATGGAGAAAGACTGAGTTTTTTGGATAGAACATTAAACTGACCACTGGGACCAGCAAGTGACATGGTGGCTAAGGGTGTTGGACTCCCACAGGGCCAGCCACAGTTTAAGTCCTGGATCTGGTAGCTTGTTTTCTCTCTTTCCCTCTCTATTTCTCTGTCTCTCTCTAATCAAACTGTAAAATAATAATAAGAAGAAGAAAATTAAATAAAATAATTCTTAAGAAAAAATAAAATTAAAAAAGAACTGGTCACAACATTCCCTTAGGGCAAAACCTAAACCAGAGCAAGTCTTATCTCTTTTTACTTCTACAGTAAGAACGGTGAGGAAGAGGAGGAAGTTTCAGAAGAAAAACTTAAAGCTTGCAGAGATTGATCCATGAGATTAAAGAAAAGAAACCATTACCATATATATCAAAGTGCCTAGTGAAACAGCAAGTGCTATTGTAGATGCTGAAAAAATTATTCAAAAGTTCTAGCTTAGGGACCAGCAGTTAGCATAATGGCTATGTCGCTAAACTCCCATGTAGCCGACCGTAGTTCAAGTTCCAGACTGGGCGGCTTAAACTCACGCCGGGCGCATGTGCGTGCGTCCCCAAGATCCCGAGAGGAGAATGGAGGAGAAGAGATTGCGGCATGGCCATCTCCCCAGGGGAGTGATTTCTCGCTTTCTGTCTCTCTGTATCTCTCTGTCTTTCTGGTGAGCGCACACGCCCTATAGCAAAAAAAGCTCTCCCCCCAAAAATAAAAGTTCTAGCTTAGATAATTGATAAATCTGACTACTCTAAAGAACAGATTTTCAAAGTAGACACAAGAGATTTATACTTGAAGATGATATCATTTAAGAATTTTACAGCTAGGGGGACCAGCAGTTAGCATAATGGCTATGTCGCTGGACTCCCATGTAGTTGACCATGGTTCGCGTCCCAGACTCAGTGGTTTAAAACTCATGCCAGGCGCGTGTGCGTACATGCCCAAGATCCCAGGAGGGAAATGGAGGAGAAGGGACTATGGCATGGCCATCCCCCCTGGGGGGTGATTTCTCACTTTCTGTCTCTCTGTCTCTCTCTGTCTGGTGAGTGCACGCGCCCTAAAGCAAAAACCTCTCTAAAAAAAAAAAAAAAAAAAAAAAAAGAATTTTATAGCTAGAGACCAGCAGTGGCGTAATGGCTATATCACTGGACTCCCATGTAGTTGACTGTGGTTCGAGTCCTGGACCTGGTGGCTTAATCTCAAACTGGGCATGTATACGTGTGTGCCCAAGATCCCAAGAGGAGAATGGAGGAGAAGGGATTGCGGCGTGGCCATCCCCCTGGGAGATGATTTCTTGCTTTCTGTATCTCTGTCTCTTTCTGTCTTTCTAGTGAGCGTATATGTGCCCTGGAGAAAAAAAAAAAAAAAAAAAAAAAATTATAGCTAGAGAGAAGTCAAGGCCTGGCTTCAAAGGGGCAGGCTGATTCTTATTAGAGGCTAATACAGTTTGTGACATTTAGTTGAAGCAATTGTTCAGTTGCCATTTGAAAAATCTTAAGACTCTTAGGAATTACACTAAATTAATGATGTCTATGCTCTGTAAGTAGAACAAAGCCTGGATGATAGCATCTCTGTTGACACCATGGTCTACTAATATTTTTTTTTTTTTTGTAGAGGTTTTTGCTATAGGGCGCATGCACTTGCCAGACAGATAGAGAAACAGAGAGACAGAAAGCAAGAGATCACCCCCCAGGGGGGAATGGCCACGCCGCAATCCCTTCTCCTCCATTCTCCTCTTGGGATCTTGGGCATGCACGCACACATGCCCAGCGTGAGTTTAAGCCACCTGGTCCAGGACTCGAACCGCAGTCAACTACGTGGGAGTCCAGCAACATAGCCATTACGCTAACTGCTGGTCCCAGTCTACTAAGTATTTTAAGTCCATTTTTGAGATCTGCTTCTCAGAAGAATAGATTTCTTTCAAATATTACTGCTCATTGATATTACACTTAGTCACCCAAGAGCTGTGATGGAGATGTGCCTGACTTCTGTTGTTTAGATGCCTGCTAACACATCATGCATTATGCAGCTCAAAAATCAAGGAGTTATTTAAACTTTCAAGTCTTATTATGTATTTGAGAAATACATTTTGTAAGGCTGTAGCTGCCTTAAATAGTGTTTCTTTTGATGGATCTGGGCAAAGTAAGTTGGAAAGCTTGTAAAAAGGTTTCATGGTTCTAGATATTATTAAGAACATTTGTGATATATCGGAGGAGTTCCAAATGGGTATTGATTCCAACCCTCATGGACAAGTTTAAAGGGTTTAAGACTTCTGTGGGAAAAGTAACTGCAGATGTGGTGGAAACAGCAAGAGAACTAGAATTAAATGTGAATTCTAAAGACAAAACTGAATTATTTAAATCTCACAATAAAACTTTAACAGATGAGGAGCTGCTTCCTCTGGATGAGCAAAGTAATGGTTTCTTGAAATGAAATTGAAGATGCTATGAACATTGTTAAAATGACAACAAAGGATTTAGAATATATAAACTTAGTTAAATTGGTGACAAGGTTTGAGATGATTAATTTCAATTTTTAAAGAATTTGTACTGTGGGTAAAATGAGATGAATAGCATCACATGCTACAGACAAATCTTTTGTGAAAGAATGAGTGAATCAATGTGTCAAAATTTAGTATATTATTTTTTTTCCTTTCATTCTTTCTTCAACTTACCACAGAGCATGTGTACTCACTGGAGAGAGAGAGAAAGGGAGAAAAAGAAAGAGAGAGAGAGAGAGAAGAGAAAGTGAGAAAGCACCCATTATAGAGCATAGTCACACCACAATAACGTCTCTTTCATTTCTCCTTTCTTAAGCATGCATGCACAGGTGTCCAATTTGCTCCTCAAGCTGTTGAATCCAGAACTCAAACATATAGTCAGCCATTTGAGATCAGTCACTCTATCATGTTACTGGCTATCCTCCATTGTTGTCTTATTTTTAAAAATTGCTGCAGACACCCTAACCTTCTGGAAATATCATCCTGACTTCTCAGCAAGTGCAACTAAAGGCAAAATCATCCACCTGCAAAAATATTATGACTCACTGATAGGAACCAGCAGTTAGCTTAATGGCTATGTCACTGGACTCCTATTTAGTCAACCGCGGTTCGCATCCTGGACCCGGTGGATTAAAACTCATGCTGGGCGCGTGTGCGTGCGTGCCCAAGATCCCTAGAGGAGAATGGAGGAGAAGGGATTGCAGCGTGACCATCCCCCCTGGGGGGGTGATTTCTCGCTTTCTGTCTCTATGTCTCTATGTCTCTCTCTGTATGTCTGTTCCCACATAGTCGCTTCGCGTCTCGAGCGCATGCGGCCCATATATGTGTCTGTCTGGCGAAAATAGCCTCACCAAACAAAAAAAAAAAATATATATATATATATATATATTATGACTCACTGAAAGGTGAGATGATCATAGCATCTTTTAGCAATAAAGAACTTTTTAACTGGAGAATATACCTCTTTTATTAAGCATGATGCTATTGCATAGTCAGTAGACCACTGTATAGTATAGACATAATATGGAACAGGAAACCATAAAATTTGTTTGGTTTAATTTATTCCAAAATTAGTTCATTGTAGTGGACTGGAACCATATTTGCAATAACTCTGTGGGATACCTGTGGATAATACATAGATATATAAAAATATATAACATTAATATATAATATTTAATTTATATTTAATTTACATATGGACTTAGTGAAAATGTTTTTTTTTAATAAATTTTATTGTTTATATTTGAGGTTTACAACATGATGTTATAGGATACAGAAAGATATAGAGCTACACATACCTACATATAGATAGCATAATAGTTACCATAGTGAAGCAGATGAACCTATTTATTATCTCTCATTGTTATTTTTTCTATGAGGAGAACAGCTAAATCTATTTATCTAACAAAAATGTCTTCCTGATTTTTAATCTATAGTCTTTTAATTTTCTTTTAGAATTATTTTATTTAACTTTCTTTATTAATTATTTTTCAGTTTGGCCAGAGGGGAGGGGGGGAGAGAGAGAGAGAGAGAGAGAGAGAGAGAGAGAGAAGCAAGCTGCCAGGTCCAGGAATTGAACTGCAGTTGGCCATGTGAGAATCCAGTGCTTTTAACCACCAGGCCACCTGCCAGCACCCCTCCCCTTTTAAATTTATTTTATTTAACTTTATTTATTTGTTTATTTTAATTTGATCAGATAGGGAGAGAGAAGTGAGAAAGCAAGTTAATCTATATTCTTTTATAAGTAAGCAGAAGTTCAATTTTACTATTTATTCACCTTTGTATTCTTTTTCTGGTCACAATTTTATTTATGCTCTGATTTTTGTTACTTCTTTCTTTTGACCAGTTTTAGATTTGTTCTGTTCTTGATTTCCTAGCTCTTTCAGATGTATCATTAGATTGTTTATTTGAAATCTTTCTACTTTTTTAATATAGGTGTTTATTGCTAAACACTTCTTTTTTAGTTCTACTTTTATTGTATTCTTTAGATTCTGGTAACTTATGTTTTCACTTTTATTTGTTTTAAAAATGGTTTATTTCCCTTTTAATTTCTTCACTGTCCCAATAGTAATTCATGAATATATTAATTTCAATATATTGGTAAAGTTCTCAAAGTTCTTGTTATTGAGTTCTAGTTTTATTCTATTGTTTTCAGAAAAAGTATTTGATAACATTTTTTAAAACTTTTTCTGACCAGTTTTGTGGACTATTGAGTAGTATATTCTAGACAATGTTCTATGTGCTGTCTGGAGGAATGCATATTCTACAGTTGGATAAACTGCTCTGTAAGTGTTGAATAAACCCATTTGGGCTACAGTGTGGTTTATTTCTTTTTCATTTCTTTTTAAAGAATTATTTTGTTTTAACTTTATTTGTTTATTTATTTTAATTTGACCAGAGAGGGACTGAGAGAGAGAGAGAGAGCAAGAGAGAGAGAACGTGAGAAAGCAAGATGCCAGGTACAGGACTCAAACCATGGTTGGCCATGTGGGAGTCCAGTGCCCTCAACCATCACACCATTACAGTCCAGTGTAAATTGAATGTTTCTTAGTTGATTTTCTTTTATAGAAAAAGTATATGTGTATTTAATTTTATTTATTATTATTATTTTTAAATTTGCTTTAGAACACACATGCTCACCAGAGAGTGACAGAGAAAGAGGGAAAGTAAGAAAGCAAGCCACCAGGTCTGAGACCACAGTTGGCCATGTGGGAGTTCAGCACTTTAACCACCACGCCACCTGCTGACCCCTCCCTGTGGATTTTCTATCTAAATGATCTGTCCAATGCTGAGAGTGAGGTGTTGAGGGCTACAACTATTACTGTATTGATATCTATTTTTCCCTTTAGATTTTTATATATTTGGGTTCTCTGATGTTGAGTTAAAAAATAGCAGAGGGGGCCAACAAGTGGAATGGAGGTTAAGGTGCTGGAGTCCTACTTGGCTGACCTCAGTTCCAGACCGAGTTTGAAAAATCACACCAGTTGCATGCATCCCCCAAATCCTAGGAGAATGAAGGAGACAGGATTGTGGTGTGGCCATTCTGCCTGGGGAGATGACTTTATCTCTCCCAACTTGGGAAGTTTTCAGCTATTATTGTATAATACAATTTTTCTATGCCTTTTCTCATTTCTTCTTTTCCTGGAAGTCCCATAATATGAATATTTGTCTGCTTACAAGTGCCCATACATTCCTGAATGAAATCTCTCTTCATTCTATTTTTATTATAATTTTTTGTCTGACTGGGTTATTTCAAAGGACCTATTGTCAAGTTCAAAAATTCTTCTGCTACATCAATTCTATTATTGAAGCTTTTAACAATATTTTTAAAATTTTATTTACTTAAATTATCTGGCTCCTAGATTTCTGTTCTGAATTTTTTTAATGATAGCTCTCTATATAATTTCTCACTCAGAACAATGATTTTGTCCCTGATTTTGTTGCATTGTCTATCATCTATGTTCTCTTATATCTCATTGAGTTTTGTAATGATTATTATTTTACATTTCTTTTCAGGCATTTCTTAGATTTTCCTATTCTGTGGGGTCTATTGCTGGAGAATTACTGTGTTCTTTTCAGGATGTGATATTATCTTGCTTTTTCATGTTCCTTGTGTTCCTACATTGATATTTGTACAGCTGATAGAACTATTGCCTCTAACAATTTCATAGGATGTATTTCATGGTGAAATACTTCCTTCTGTAGATGGATTGTAGACTGCTAGTTAGGTAAGTTACATTGACTTTGCTTCCAGGTAGAAGCAGTAGTCTCCAATTCGTTTTTTCAGCTAGAATCAGCAGTAGTGATGGCTGTGAGTGCCTCAGTGGCCTAGGCTGCAAGGATTGGTGAGGCTGACCCACGGGTTGAAGCTCTGCAAAACTAAAGCCTGGAAGCAAGAGAATACATGATCTGTTCTCCTCCTCTGGGGCCACTCAGCAAAGTGGATGCCTTGCCCATCCTCAGACTGTATTCAGGGCCTGTGAAGGCTGCAGGATTATCTTGCACTAAGGTTGAGTGTTTGAGATGTTAATAATGGAGGCTGCTGGAGTCTCTTGCTTACTTTTCCCCTAGAATGAGAAATTCCTTTCACTTCCAGGCCAGTCTCAACTAGGGAGACAGAGCAGATGCAGGATGGTTTGCCTCTCTCTCTGCTGAGTCCCTTTGCTCTGCAGCATTTTCATCACAATTACCTGCACTCCCACACTCTCTCTCACATGCTCCAGCTGAATATCAGCTGCTGATTTTTATGTTTTGTTTTGATCCTTATTTTGGTTGAGAAGCATGTTAGGCACCTCTAATCAGCTATCTTTCTGGAAGTCTGAGAGAATTCATTTAAGCTAAAATATTAATGGTGGATGGCAGAGGGATCAAAAATTTTAATAAAAATCAAAACCTCTATATGTTCACAAAACATTTAAAATAAAAAGATAAGTGAATGGTGATCTCGACAGCACTATAATTTTAATGTATTTACAAATTATTAATTACTTTTCTTTTGGCCTCTCCTAACATACTCTGCTTCGTGCCTGTATAGCTGAACATTTTAAATCCCTTTCTCCAGACTGCCTAATTAGCTGGCTCTTGGTTCATTTTCCTACTGAGAGTCAGTGGATAGATATTCAAAGGTAGGAAAAGAAGAAAGGCCATGTCCCGCATCTAGCTTTGACAGTGGCTGTTGGCCTTGTCTCTGGTGGCAGTGGCGGGGAGATGATCGTGGTCTCTAACGGCTATGGCAGCACCCACCCAGAGCCCCTCTTTTGATGTTCAGCCCCAGAGGTGTCAGTGCTCATTTGGAGACCAAGCTGCTGCAGCTGAACCTATAATAACATAGCAGCAGGTGCAGGATCATGGCTCTAGCTCAGAGGCATTTGCAGATTTCTGATTTCAAGGTAGAATTCTACCATCCTCTCTATTCCTACAGTATTCTCCTCGCATTTAATATTATTTTTCTTTATTCATGATAGAGCTTGTGCGCATACACATTGCAGATTGAGAGAAAGAGAGGAGCGGGGTCTGGCTATACCACAATCCCCTTCCTCCAAACATCCAGCCCATTAGGTCTTGGGCCTTCAGCCAAGCTGAGGATTCTAACCACTGTTGGGGACCCAGTTTCAGTTGAGCAGAGTCTTACTGCTGTAACAAAGAGCCAGCCCTGCTCTCCTTTTTCTTCCTTTAGAAGTTCCAAAACGATTGCTCCTATGGCATGTGTGAAATCCCTTCTGTTCAAAATAGCCATTGCACTTTTTATTTTTAGGAGTGGGTTTTGCCTGATACAGAAAGCTGAAGTTTTGATGCATTAATATTTAAACACAAATAAGCTTAAAATTAAGTGTATCTACATAAAATGGTCAAAGACATGAAGAATTTTCCAAAATCACATAAAAAGTCTTATATCAAATAAATACCAATAATCATAACTATAAACTCGCTTTCACATTTGCATTCTCTCCTCTCCCCATGGTTAAAGCCTCTGTGGACAGTGTGTGCCCTCTTCTCTCTTTCTCTGCTTGGTGTATCTTTCTCTCTATCCCTTAGTATTGAAGCTGAACAGAACTGACTTGGACGGGAGAACAAACTCAGAGGGCACATGCACCAGGAGGGCGAAGTGGCCTCAGATCACATCGGGGTGGAGGGGGAGTGTGGATGTTGTGTACACAAGAATAACCAATCCAAACAGTACCAGTTTCAATCACGGATGAGCAGAACTACTGTGTTCATCGACCTATCAGAGCTGCACAAGTTTCTGTTTTTCATTCGTGTATATGAACATGACTGAAATCTTGAGTGGGAGTGTTTCTCTACAGAAGCCACCCAGGAACATATTCCGAGAGACAGTCTTTTGAGCAAGCCCACTCCCTGTTTCCCAGATGACATCACTCATAATAAAGCCTTCTTCCTCAACAGACTTCAGGGGTCAGAGTTTGGCTTTTGTCCAGGAAGCACTGTTTCTGGTCTGCACTTACTTTGGTCCAATACCAGCAGTTTTGTTCCGACTTCATCAGATTCGAGCTCCAGGAGACACAGCGGGAAGGAGGGTACACTCTTTCACAGCAGTGGGTGTATCTGATGTTCGACTCTCTCTCCTAGTTTCTCCCTGGGCTCTGCTTGCTCTTCCTCTGCCTGCTCCTGCCACGACCACCCCCAAGACTATGATGCATTTCTTCCAAGTAACCATTCTTCCTGTCGGCCTAGTTTTTCCCATAGTCCATGCCCCCATAGAACCTTCCAGATGGTCTTCTAGGATGATCTTCTCTCTAAGCTTTTGCCTAGCTCTGGGCTCTCTTTCTTGTGGTTCCTAAGCATTCTTACGTCTAAGTTGTGGAGATTTAGTCCCCAGATATTACTAACCTCTTCCTGCCCACCTGCTTTAGGGCAAGAGTCATGTCCTCTTGCTTTATTATTCTACTGGAATATTTCAGAGAGTCAGTCTCTAAATAGAGCACATACAAATCAAACAATCTCTCTTTTAGCTCCTGTAAATGGATTTGAGGTAAAGAAAAGGGAGGCTGAAAGTCACGGCACAGAAATATTGCTGTGTAAAAGAGAATGCAAAAGAAAACAAAATCCACTTCATTAACCTTCCTTTTAATGAAGGTTTGGATCCATTTGAGTCTATTTCTTCCTTCCATTTGGGTCAGGAGTCCCACTATGGTGTCATGAGTCCTTGATATTGTTACTCTGTTGCAGAGATACATGTGTGTATAACAGTCATAAATAAGGGTTTTATATAGTACCCATTCTTCTCTCCTTGCTTAATATATGTTATGGCAATTTCCCCCATGCTAATAAATATTTCCTTTTAAAGGATTTCAGTGTCTTAGATTATTCCTCTCTGTGAATGCATCAATTTAATATAGAATA
This sequence comes from Tupaia tana, assembly GCA_026018925.1. Lineage (NCBI taxonomy): Eukaryota > Metazoa > Chordata > Mammalia > Scandentia > Tupaiidae > Tupaia > Tupaia tana. Next base: position 94,567,611 of record JAKSZU010000006.1, read on the forward strand.
TCTCCTACTTTGGATAAACTTCCTGTGGTTATTTTTTTCCAAATTTTACTACTGTTAACAAAGTACTACTAACATAAACTCTTTGTGGAAACATTCATGTTTATTTCCTCAGGATAAATTTTTAGAAAGAATCGCTGAGTCAAATGTATGCACATTTTTAAGAGTTTTGGTATCTATTGCCAAATTGTCCTCTGGAAAGTTTATCTCAGCAGCAGTGTATAAAAGTTCTGTTTAATTTACATTTGGCAATAATGTATATGTAACTTTTTTTGGTTTTCTAGGTTGATTAAGAAAAAATAAATCTCACTGAATTGTTTTTCTAGTGTGTTTGAAACAATACCTACAGACAAGATATCTGGTTTAATACAGCAGTTATATCTGGTTTTACATACCTGATATATATTGGATATAGATAGACATGTCGATATATGGAAGATAGATATATAAGTTTGTAGACATACAGCTATAGATGAAGCATATAGAGAAGATATGTGAGTGTGTTCATGTTGTGATAATTGTTATTTGTATATTTTCACTATTTATATGACATACTGCCAGTAAATACTTAATAAACTGGAAACATGTTAACTACCATTTCATCTTGTTTGGCCTACTTGAGGATTCCTGGACAGTCAGTGCAAAATGGTTTAAAGGTAAAGGTTATACAAAAAAATGATTATTATTTAAATTTGGTCCATAGTGGATTCACGCCCTAGTGTTGTGGACGTTCGTGCTATGTCCAATTAGTTCTGATATAAGAAACAGGTAAAAGATACTTAAGACAGATTGCTTCCACAAATATTACCTACAGGCATAAGGTCACAAGACATTTCAGAATCAAGTATTTTGGAAGATCCTGTCTGGTACATAGCCTTTTAGAAAACTATCTGGAAAGTTAATTGCCTCTAAAAATACAATTTCCTAATGGCCTAACTCCCTGAGAGGTGGAAGCAACGGTTAGATCCACACAGCTTTCCCCAAGTAAAGGTAGTCTCTGGTGATATTTCACATAAGACAGACCTGCATTATTCTGTGCTCTCGGAGAAACTACAGCTGGGTCTTGGGGCAAAAACTAATTAGAAAAGAGCCTTTTAAAAATTCAGATGAGTGGGAGCAGCAGTTAGCTGCTATGTCGCTGAACTCCCATGTAGCCGACCGCAGTTCGAGTCCGGGACCCAGTGGCTTAAACTCACGCCGGGCGCATGTGCATGTGTGCCCAAGATCCCGAGGGGAGAATGGAGGAGAAGGGATTGCAGTGTGGCCATCCCCCTTGGGGGATGATTTCTTGCTTTCTATCTCTCTGTCTCTCTCTCTCTGTCTGGCGAACACACGTGCCCTATAACAAAAATCTCTCAAAAAAAAAAATCGGTCGAGTAAATGTATTAATAATAAGTGCCAAAGAAATGGCTAAAGTAAAATTAATACTAGCTCTGGAAAAATTAGATTTCACTTATTTGTTTGTTTCTTTGTTTGAATAATTGATTTCTCTTTAGAAACAACGGACTCACATCATTTGAATATATTACAATGTGTACTTATCTCCAATCTCATCAATAAACTGGTTCTCAACTCAGATACTCTACCTTTCTACATTTCTAAGCTGTTACTGACTGATAATCTATCCTAGTTCCAGTGCAATTCTAGGATCCAGGAAGTCTCTCTGGGAATTCTACAGAGTCAGAAAAGGAGAGATATACCATGAGGCGTTTTCCTAATCATGGCCGGTTATATTTGCTCATTTATGGACCATCACACAATTTTAAAATATATTATTGCATTATCCCCGGTGTGGAACTCAGTTCCTGTCCCGAGTCCTCCCTCAAACCACCCACACTAGTGTAGACAAATACAATCTATGCTGCTATGTGACTGAGGGGTTTTACGCAGCCATGTGGCTTACCTGCTTCCCCACCTCAAAAAACCTTTTGTTCCATTTCAGTTTTTTTTTTCTTATTCTCTGCTATTTCTAGGCATCTTTTGCTATATTCAAAGACTTTGATATCTCTGCCCAAACCGAAAGGATCAGCTCCTCCATAACCCACCGTTCAGCACAACGAAACCGTGTTTGTCTCATACCTTGCTATCCATCTCCGGGAAAGGACGAAAGCAACAGCAATTGGTTTCCCCTTCAGTTTGAATTACACCACCCTCTTTATAAATCTAGTTGGCTATAGCAGTTCTGAGTAAATGAGAAAATAATTTTTTTCTTATTTTCACCATTTACCTTAAAATCTCAGTCCCTATATCTTTAGCTTAATCCTGCCTAGAGCTGATCTTGCTTGTTTTTGTCTCATTCTGTTTTCTTCCCCTCCCTCATTCATGTTTCTCCATCAGCCTTCCTTCACTCAATCTTGTTATGCCTTTGTTCTGTGCTCCATCTTCATTCTCCTGTACGTCAAGGTTAAAAAATTTGATTTGAACCCAAGTCAGTCTTACTTCAGTGATCATTTTCTCTGCATCGGACTGTCTTCATACATGCACCGTGACCAACCACCTTTTTATAAAAGCAATTTTCTATCCTGTTTTAAAAGCTTAAAGTCAGCAAATAGCAAAATGAATCATTTACATGGGATGTTAACATATTTAATTATGATAACACGAAAATGTGAATGTGCATTTTGTTTCTTTTCTGTTAACATGCCTGTCTGAAATTTCATTTAAGTTAAAATTTATCCTAATGTAGAAAATATTGTTTATATTTGCATATGTATAGGCAATTTAAGGAATATTATTTACTATTTGATTTATAAGCAGATTTATATTATCTCATGGAATATTATCCACGTATTTGGAAAATATCCTTGTGGACTTGAATGATGTTGTACATCTATGTATGAGAGAGAGGAGAGACATAGCAATATGATAAGAATTGAATTAGAACTCAGTACACTGTGCTTTAGGATAATGCAGGGAGAGGTCACTAATATATGCTATTGTATTATAATAATGATCACAGTAACTACCGCATGGAAGACTCTAAGTGAAGTCATATCATTAGGTATGTTTTATAGATAAGGAAAAAAGTGTTTTGGTAGTTTAAATAATTCCAGATTCATATCCACATTCACATTTTGAAAATGTCACTGGAGGATAAGGTTGTCTGACTGCAAAGTTCATAAATGATGTTGCCTCCATATATAATTTGTGCATTCTACACAGAATGTAAAATGCATATTCAAAATGGTAGCACAAGCAAATTTACTTTAATAAAAGCAATTCCAAAAGAAATTTTTATTAGAATTACATAGTTTTATGCCCTCTGAAGAAAAAGATTCTGTTACTTGGGTTTCATTGATACCTTTTCCCCCCAGTTTTGCTATATAGGATACATGTGCTCACCAGAGATAGAGAGAAAGTGAGACATCACCCCCGGTGGGGGTCGATGACCATGTCACAATTCCTTCTCCTCTATTCTCCTCAGGGCCTTGGGGCACTCGCACACACTTGCCTGGAGCAATTTTTAAGCCTCCAAACTGGGACTTGAAGAGCATGGTCAGCTATGTGGGATCCAGTGCCCTCCTCCCCCTTCTGGCTCAGAACAACGCAATCCTATCACTGAAAATGTCTGCCTGTAGTGTCAATTGAAGTTTCTACGGGATAATGGTGTTTGAAATGTGTTCAATTCATATTTAGATGATAGAGTAAATAGGGCAGATGCAGAGCTGCCAAACTGGGCATAACCATGGCATCCAGTGGCAGTGACAAACATAGTAACATGGTTGTATTTCAGCATCACCGCTCAGAGCAATCTAGGCTAAGCACTAGACACACTCCTCTCAGGGAAAGCATACAGCTAGACCACTCACAAGCTTACCTATTCTGGTTATCTTCCATATTGCCCTGGATACTTCTCTCACTGGCAGATTAGCCAAGTTGGGGGCTGAACTGGGGACTATCCACCAATAACTTAATGATTATGTACTTGAATGGTTTTTATTACATAGGAATGACTCTTGCCATTATTATAAATGAAAGTATTTTATAAGTAAAACTCAGTGCAATTAATATTGTTTGACCAGACATTTGCTTTTGCTTCTTTTGAATTGAACAAATGAACACATTTTTTAAATAAAACGTCATATACCTTTGGTAGAAAATAAAACCAAGACTATGATTATGATGCATGCCAAATAAACGCAAGCATCAGAGGCACAGCTGAAGCCACCACTGACCACCAAAATCACATAAACTGCAAGGACAAAGGCTAATAACTAGATAGTAGGTCCAATTCGAGTCTATAATATTTCCTAAAGTTTTTAAATGACACAATTTTTAGATTACATTACTATTCTAATTAGTGCTTTCTTCCTCAAATTTAAAAGACACTGGCGATATCGTGTATTTATCCAATATCTCCTATAGAACAAAAGGAAGATTTAAAACAAACAAACAAAACAAACAAACAAACAAACAAATAACAAATGGTCACACTTTTATATCTTTAAATCCTAGGTGAGATTTTGCAATTCAGCTAAAGAGACATGTTCAGAATTAGCCAGGTAGAATTTTTTTTTTCCATCCAAAATACACTGTGTATTGGCTCAATCAAGCACATCAACATACATGTTTTCAGCAAATAGTTTTCCAATTCTTGTCTTGTATACTTTGTTTTTTGTTTTGCCATCCTTGATTCCTTATCCCTCACCCTCTGCCATGTCCCACCCTCCTCCCACATTGTCTCTGGTATCCATGGTTGCTTTCTATGCCTTCCCCCCTCCCCATTTAATTGATTTGCTAATGAACTTAATTAGTCTAAATATATCCAATAGCTAGCACAGCTGAAATTCGAAGCCAGGTAGAATTTGGGAGCTGTCAGTTGAAGTTTTCTCTGAAGCCATGCCTTACATTGTGAGAGTCCATTTCTTTCTTCTCCACTCATCACATCTTTGCTTCTGCTTTGCTCAAAGTTCACCGATACATAAAGGCTTTTTAACTGACCTAAATCCAGAGCTGATTATCATATTTACATCGTTCACATTTACTTAAAAATTCTAGGAACATATTTGTTAGTGATTTTTCTTATGTTTCATATTTTCCCATATGCACTTATTTCATATCACATTAAATAAGAAATTATATATTTTGTAGTCTTATTCCTCTCCAGAGCCTAATTCAATCTCCAAGATTTAACTGAATTCACTTAGAGTATCTTACACAACTCCCTTTTCTTCACAGACTCTACCCCCAAAAATTATCTAAACGACTGGATGGAAAAAACACGTTGTTTCCAAATTTGAATCCTCTAAAGGGCATGTGAAAATGTTGTAATAAATGTGTTTATTAAGTATTTAATAATACCAATATTAACAATTAAATATTTTTATTAAATCTTATACTACGTATCTAACTACTCAGTCCTGTATCCACTTAATTCAGTATAAGAATCATGTACAATATTATCTCTGTTTCACACACAAAAAATTGAGGCCTTGCTTAAGGAAAATTAGCCAATATTATACAAATAGTACATGGAATTGTCAATATTCTAATCAAGATGTGTCTGAATGTAAAGTATTTCTTAATTATTATATGTGAATAGCTTTTCCTGCCAACATGTAAGTAATTGGAACAAATGGTTCAAGCAAATGTAACTTGCAGTATGGACATGTCTGAGGACTATCTTCACACTCCAGCCACTCTATCTGTGTGATCAGACTCATGGCAAATTAGAAACTTTTCTTTTGCTGGCTCAAGCTTTATGGATTAGGTCATAAAATTCAGATTAGTAGGTTTTCTCTGAGGACAACATTAGATCTAGATACAGCTTAATATCACTTTAAATTTTGCTCACATTGTTTGGAAGATTATTCTATTGTTCACCCATTCTACATCTTGGATTTAATTTCAAAATTACATCACTTAATTCTGAAACTTATCATTTTTTTAATCCAGATTCTGTATGCTATAGTAAGAAGAGAGTTAGACTTGGTACCAACAGATGGCGTAATGTTTATGTTGCTAGATTCCCACGTAGTTCACCCTGGTTCAAGTCCCAGACCCGTTGGGTTTAAACACGCCCAGCAGTGTGTATATGTGCCAAAAATCCTGAAAAGAGAATGGAGGAGAAAGGGTTGTGAGTGTCCATTCACCCTGGAGGGTTATTTCTCACTTCCTGTCTCTCTGTCTCTCCAGTGAGTGCATGCACCCTATAGCAGAAATCTCGGAAAAAAGAAAGAAAGAAAGAAAGAAAGAAAGAAAGAAAGAAAGAAAGAAAGAAAGAAAGAAAGAAAGAGGGAGGGAGGGAGGGAGGGAGGAAGGAAGGAAGAAAGAGAGAAAGGAAGGAAAAAGAAAAGATGAAGAAGAAGAAGGAGGAGAAGAAGAGAGCTAGACTAGGTGGAGTCTAACGTGATGAGTTCTTGTTCCAGTTCCATTACTGGACCACAGCGTGGCACCGGCAGCTAACGTAAGCCTTCTGGACCTCATTTTTTTCTTTTTTGTATAAAAGACTAAAATTATTATATTTCTGGAATTACCAAGTTATAAAAGAATACAAAAAGTTCACTACTTAATTGTTATGTAAGCAATTTTTTTACTCATATAAAGTTAATTAATTAAGGACTACAAATAAATAAACCAATAAATAAATGACAATATTATGTGTGGTCCTTGAGTTTATTTTTTAAAACTAACATACTAAAGAATTATCTGAGTTCTGTACAACCATACACATGAGAAGTTCAGATTAAGTCTCATAGAACCTATAAGGAAACAGTGGTAGAAAAGTTAACTCTTCCGCCAGCTGTTATGGACCAGGCAGGAACTTGCAGAGGCCAAGCAGCTCCTCTATGAGATATAGGACCAGCAGATGGTGTAATGGTTACATCACTAGACTCTTCATAGTCAACTGAGGTTCAAGTCCCAGACATGGAAGCTTAACATTTACGCTGGGTTCCTGTGAGTGCATGGCTAAAATCCAAGAGTAGAATGTAAAAGAAGGGATTGTGGCATAGCCACCCCCCCTGGGGGGCTATTTCTTGCCTTCTGTTTCTCTGGGTCTTTTCTATTTCTCGGGCGACACATACGCCATATAGTAAAAATTTCTTAAAAAAAAAAAAAGAAAGAAAGAAAAAGAGGTAGATGGAAATCACTTTTCTTAGTTCATGGTTGTTTATATCAGACCCCAATTTTAAATGCCAAAGGAACTTAAGTAACTAAGCACGTATTTGAATTAAGCTCTGAAGCCAACTGCCTGGGTCTGAATCCTGGCCACATGGTCATTATCTGCATAACTTTTCTTATCATTGTTACTCATAAGTTTCCTCATCTTTGTACACAATAGATTCTATCTCAGAAGATTGCTGAGGCAAACATTTAGGCAAACATGCAGGAAAGAACTCATTTTAGTCACTCAATAAATATGACATTATTCAAGGGTGTAAGCTAAAAAAAAAAAATCACAGCTTGTTATCAACATATCAACTTGTGACCAGGGTCTTTAAAGCCATTTTCGCTTTCTTCTTTTTTTTTTTTTTTTTTTTTTTTTTTTGTAGAGGATTTTGCTATAGGGCGTGTGTGCTCTCCAGAAAGACAGAGAGAGAGACAGAGAGATAGAAAGCAAGAAATCACCTCCCAGGGGGGATGGCCACATCACAATCCCTTCTCTTCCATTCTCCTCTTGGGATCTTGGGCACACACACACACATGCGCCTGGCGTGAATTTAAGCCACTGGGTCCAGAGCTCAAACCACGGTTGGCTACATGGGAGTCCAGTGACATAGCCATTATGCTAACTGCTTGTCCCATCTCCTTCTTTTTTTTTTTTTTTTTAATAACTATTTAGGTTTGTTCATTATTATTACTATTTTTAAAATTTGCTCACTAGAGAAAGACAGAGACAGAGACAGAGACAGAGAGAGAGAGAGAGAGAGAAGAAGTGAGAAAGCAAGCCATCAGGTCCAGGACTTGAACCATGGTCAGTTATGTGGAAGTCCAGTGTCCCAACCACCACATCAACCGCTGGACCTTCACTTTCCTCTATCAGTGGAAGGGCGGTGCTCTTTACCAGTTCATTTTCTACAAAGAAAGTACATCACAATCACGGTCATATTCTTTTTAATTCTTTTTGTCATAATCATTGGACAAGACTATATTTTTCCTGTTTCTAAAATTGTATGAGTGAAATAGACTTTAACAAAGAGCCTATTGAATATTAATTCCAGGATCTTACCTCTTTCCTTTACTCAGAGTGTCTTAGAAATCTGTTCTTATCAATGCTCATTTACCCCAAATAAAATGTTCTTAGTGATAACCTTCTCATCCAGACCAGTGTCTGACTTATTTACGAAGATGATAAGGCAAACTATAAGGATTAAAATCATCAACTTTGATCAGGTTACTTCAAAGAAGTTTGAGAGAAGTGAACTTTGGGAAAACAATAAAGAGATATGAAAAAGGAATATCAGAGTTATGGTTGATAAGAGATTTATAAGTAAGAGCAAATCTGTCAAGCAGAGTATAAAGCCAGGATACAAAAGACAACCCGCCCCCCCAAATCTAAAACAAAGCAAAACAAATGAACAATTTAATTCCTGGAATCTGTCTTACTGGGAACAAAACTCTAATCTTGACACAACTTTCATTGATTTCAAGTATGTTACTATAAAGCACACCACACAAGTGATGAAGTAACAGGTCGACAGGAGTGGGCAAGCACGGCAGGGCAAACAGAAGCCTGCTACACAAGTGGAAATACAAATACATCTGCATCTGTCTCATTTGAGACAAAACCAAATCCTCTCAGCCACCTGCAAAAATTTCAGAGTAATCTGCTACTCCAGAAATGAAACCCACTCGGATCTATCAAAATAAGAAAAAGGCAGTGTAAAAACAGCTTTCCTAGCCAAAGTGAAAATGGAAACTGAGAAATACCACACCAGGAAGCTTTCTCCAACACCCAGTTTCAAAGTCCAGAGGACAGAAATCCTTTTTGGAAAGCTTTGGAGATATAATTACTTAAACTTTGTTTATAGTGGCACAGTGAAGACTTTTCTGTTCTTCACTTGCCAAAAAGTAAAAGCCTAATGGATTAAGAACATCAACAACTGAAATACTGAAAACCTTGGAGAAGGGTGCCAAGAAGTATGAGATATTTCTGTTTCCTCCTTTGTGTTAGCAGCTGGACTCGGAATCACTTTCTTTCAACGTTGTCCATGTTACTCCTTCTTAAAAGTTACTTTTGTTTGTAGTTTTCCCATTTTCCACTTTGTGCTGAATTAATGGTATTATTGAATACACTGTCAGGGTTTTCTTGTACTTTTTTTGTCCATTTCCATCACTTATCTAGTTGTCCAAGTACATGTAATAATTAATATTTTTACTAAAACTTTAGAGTCTTAAGCTGCCTCACAAAAGAATTTTCTACATATTTAATTAAAAGTAATTAAGTTTATAATTCTGCTTAAACTGAATACTACCTGCAAGAAATCTTACATCTTATTTTAAATGGCAAATGCTATAATTTTGAATTTTTTCCATTTCATTCCCATGAAAGTAATGATTCTTTTTCTAAAAAAGAAATTGAAAATATATCAGTTTTGCATTGTTGTTTCATCCCTCCTTCTTTATGTCTTGACTATTAATAAATAATCATGTATGCCAGAGTCTTGCACACAACCCAATTTACACACGGGGAACTCTGAATAATGATCCTGGCAGACTCCAAACTTACGAAGCTCAGCTGCTTTATTGCCCGTGAATGTGTTGCCAGACTTCTTTGACTTGTCTCACAGCCCCTCCTTGGAAACCTCAGTCATCATGTTCAGGCTGCCTTGTTGTCTCAGTCCTGGATAATCCTCCTTCCAACCAATCCATATGAAGCTCTTTAACTTTATGAAGTTGGGCACCCTACCTGTCCCTTCCCCTCCCCCTCGCCAGGTCAAGTGGTCTGGCAGCCTTTGTGTCTTTCCGTGCATCCGCCTTGGCTTGCACCCCCCATGCCAGCTTCCTTCCTTGAAGAGCAAGTCACAGTACTTTCTCGATTATGAAAATCCAAATACCACAGGAGAATTAAAGACTTCACATCTTAAATAAATACATACTTTTTCTATCGTTGCTTTTTATCATTTCATTAAGGACTGGACTTAAGACATCCTGTTTCATAAACATTCTTGACCTCCTTTTACAGAAATACACTTTAAGTACTATAATCTGCATTTATAAACATGATGACCAAATATCATTTATCAAGATAGCATCTTACTTCATAACGGTGGTTTATTTAGAAGCAAAGCATTACAGCTTAATGAAAGACAGCTACTATTGGATCACAACTGTTCTAAAACTTTGTGTGTCCATAACCCAACTTCGAGAAACATAACTTGACAAAAGCAGTGTGGCTGTTAGGCATGGATAGTTCTCATTATTGGACAGAATTCCATATTGTCATGATGTCACTTAAATTATAAAACATTATATATCATAAATATAAATTGGACCTCTGAACTAGTTATACAGTAACTTTTTAATATAAAAGTGATTTGACTCTAAGACTACATTAAGGTGGAGCTAGCAGGTGGGTGGTGGTTAAGATGCTGAACTCCCACAGGGCTATTGCAGTTTGAGTCCAGGACCTGGCAGATTGAAAATCACGCTGGGTGCATGTGTGTGCATGCCGAAAATCCCAAGAGGAGATTGGAGGAGAAGAGATTGCAGTATGGCCATCCTCCCAGGGGATGATTTCTCACTTTCCTTCTCACTATCTCTCTCTGTCTTTAGCGGGTTCATGTACCCTATGGAAAATAACAACAACAAAACCCCCTAAAAAACAAACAAAAACACACAAAACCCTACATTAAGGTAAATATAATTTATTTCTAATATCACTGATATCAAAACTAAGCACTTTTTACATTTATTTTTAGTGCATTTGTAATAATCTTTCCTATAAAATATATGTTGACCATGATGAACTTAGAAAATATAAAGAAGTTGGGACCAGCAGTTAGCATAATGGCCATGTCTCTGGACTCCCATGCAATCAACTGCGGTTCGAGTCCCAGACCCGGCGGCTTAAACTCACACCGGGCACGTGTGCGTGTGAGCCCAAGATCCCGTGGCCATCCCCCCTGGGGGGTGATTTCTTACTTTCTGTCTCTCTGTCTCTCTGGCGAGCACACACGCCCTATAGCGAAAACCTCTCAAAAAAAAAAAAAAAAAAAAAAAAAAAAAAGAAAATATAAAGAAGTTAAATACTAACATAATTTTCTTGTAACTCCCAGCATAGAAATAACTATAAAAATAGCTTTGTTATATTCTTCTAATCATTACATTGATAGGATAATTATACACCTAACAATGAAACACAATATTGGACACAGTTTGCACATAACCAAAGATTAGTTTTTCTATTTAAAAATAGCCCCTCAACCTCTCTTGCATCAATTCTGTACTAAGTCACCTGTTTAAAGCCTCAGATTTCCCATCCATTTTATGCTTTGTCCTTACTAGTATTCTCTGGATATAAGACCACTTGTAATAGCATTATTTACTGCTTTTAAAATTATTTGTCTTACATTTTTTATCACTTTTAAACTTTAATCTTATTTGAAACATTTTCTTAGCTTCAAACTATGAACAATTTGTTTAAATGTTTACTGTCAATTTTTTCTATTATAAATTTTCCACATAAAACCACATAATTTACTTCAGTTTCCATTCATTGAGGTAGTTATTTCAAAATAAACCTATACATTGTATTTTCTGAACATCTGCATATTTGAGTATCCATTTTGTTGACTTACACATCTACAAGACAAGTTAGATCTGCATCAAAATGTCAAGTACAGCTTTTCTATCTCAAGGTTCTCCACTTTTAGTCTTTATTTACTTTGTAGAGGAAAAGTCTAGCACATACCAGTTATTCTTTTCTGTATTCAACATGCCTTTACCGTGGCTATTTTGTAGTGTTTCCCCGTGTATGTGTGTGTGTCTGTGGAATTCAAAGTTCAGCACATACCAAGGCACTTATCCTTTTATTAAATCTCCTGGATTGCGGTTTCAAATATTTAATCTGGGGCTAGTCAGTGACGTGGTGGTTAAGACAGCTGGATCTCACATGGGGGACTGTGCAATTTGAGCTCCAGAAACAGCAGCTCAAAAAATATGCTTGATAGGTGTGCATGCATGCCAAAACTTCTGAAAAGAAGAAATTATGGTGTGACCATGCCCCGTGAAAGGTGCTTTCTCTCCCTTTGTCTGTCTTTCTCTGTATCTCTCCAGTAATCACATACACACTTTGCCAAATTTTTTAAGTAAATTCAATCTAAATGACTAGGCTGATTTACTCATCTCTGGTTATTTGCTTTTGAGGCATTTTTTTCCAACCTTTTTAAATCCTGAATATTCTTTAGGTCATTTTCATATATGTAACATTTCTATAGGCTCTCTGAAAGCTATCCCTATGATTTTTATTACAATATATTCAGTACAGTTTTTTTCCTCACTAACACAAAGTAAAATCTATTTAAAATTAATATTTTCCAGTGGATATAAATGCTAATTTATCTCTAATTCCTTTTTTTTTAATTTGCTAGAGGGCCTGGAGAGAGACAGAAAGGGAAAGTGAGGAAGCATTCCCCATGGGGGATAGTCACCACAATCCCTTCCCCATTTCTCCCTCCTGTTAGGATTTTGTGCACCCACACACACAGGCCTGGCAATGTTTTGCAACCTATCAGATGCAGAAGTCAGAAGTCAACCGTGAGGTCAACCATGCAAGATCCTGGTCCCTAACCACCATGCCACCAGTTTGCCCAACTTTACTTCATGTTCTAACCCAGGGGTCAACAGACTTCTCCTGCAAAAAGCCTGATAGCAAATACGGAGGCTTTGGAGGCCACGTTGTGGTCTGCCACAACTCCTACCCAACTCTGTCACTGTAGCCAAGACAAAGTATAAGCAAAACATTATTCTCCGGTACACTCTGCCATCACAGATCCTGTTGAACCCCCCTCACTACCCTAACTACACTAGAATATGCTGCTAGCGGGGACTCTTATCCAACATGCAGAAGCACAAGAAGACTTCATTTCCTTAATCATCATAACCATCCCTGCTAGTTACTGATGACTACGTAAATCATCATAAACACAAAAGCTAAAATAACACACACTTACCATCACAGAATTTCCTTGGGGCACGAACCTGATCGTGTCTTAGCTGGTTTCCCACAAGGCTGCACAAGACCACAGTCAGGATATTGGATGAGTTCCACCTCCAGTGGCTCAGGCAGTCGGGGGCCACTGTACAATAAGAGAAGGTGCTGGGTTCAGATCCCAGGTCAATCTGAACATGCCTGGCATGCCCGTGGGTGGCACATGATCCTGGCTGGCTGGCAGTTTGGGAATGAAAATTACATTGGTTCAGCTGTGTTCTCACGCGTTCTCAGTGTTCTCCCAGCTTGACAGGGAAAGTACCCACTTCTAAGCTCACTGAGGTTGCTGGTAGGATTCATGAACTTGTAGTTGCAGGAATGAAGGCAACTGCTTCTCACTGGCTATTAGCTAAAAGCCACACTCAGTTACCATGAACTGCCTTGCATGTTCTCGGCATGGAGACTCTCCTTAACTGAAGGCTTTATGTTTTTAAGTCAGCAAGGAAATCTCTAGAATGAGATTTGCCAGCAATAAAGGGTCTTACATAAAGTAATTGGATCATGGAAGTCACATACCATAACCTTTCTTAGAGTCTACTCCACAGAAGCAAAGGCGAACACTGGGTGCGGGAATATGGAAACCACCTCAGAAAGCCTATGTTCACACCAGGCATTAAGCTTCTAATTCAGGAAAGAAAAAATATAAAAGTACCCTTTCTTTTCTACCTTTTCCATTTTAGTCTGTTTCTCAGAAGCATATGTATCCATTATTGTAGGTATGTGGTTTTAGAGAAACTCTCTGATTTGGAATACAGACTCCTTACCAGGGATCTTTAGGGGTACGCTGCGTTTTTTTGTCTTCTCAGGTCTTGGAAATCATTAGTCGTAGAATTTGTTAAAGTTTCAGTCAGGTGGCATTTTACAGCAGACGTCCCCAGTAGCCGTTGATTCGAAAGGTAGCATTTCATTTCAAACATCTTGTCAAGAAGGCAGACTTCCCTGGAGTCCATTCGGAGAGGTACATTCCTGTTAGGCAGCAATTCTCAGCCATGCTGGTTGGCATCCAAAGGCGTCATCATGATCCTGTAACCGAACTGCATGACAAAATGACCTGTGCTCACCGAGGTTCGCCAAAGCACACTCATTACGTTTAGGAGTCGCCTTGACAAGGCTGACACGCGTGTGCTCATATTTCAAGCCATCGTCGCTCAGATACTTACTAAGAAGGCAAAGGACAAGAACATAATTCAGAATGACTTGGCTAAATTAAGTTCAAGGATAGGTGAGTGGCTGTTACTACAACTTGAAGCAGGCATCTGCTGATTTCATTTTCTTGAACTGCTGTCACAGTCTCTAAGCTGCCAAGTTTGCTGCTTTAACAAAACAGAAGTTTTCTGCAAAATGTTTCTCATGGAACTTCACCCTCTCCCTTGAAAAGTTTAAGGCAAAATATACATCACATCTGCAAATTCAGAATCACCTAATATTCTGTTTATTCTCTCACTCATTTATGTAGAACTAGGTTCAATGCATAATTATTAGTTTTCTGTTTGTCCTAAATATATTCAGTATTCATACTAACAATGCATGCATATTATCAAGAATCGTGATTTTAAAAACTGTTCATATTTGTGTTATGATGTAAAGGAACTCTAAAAATCAAAGTTTATCTCATATATATTATTTCTTTTTAAAATTTTATTATATTAGCTGTGGTTTTTATATTTAAATACCCTTAAATATTAAGGCTTCTTTTTATTTTGAGTGTTTTAAAAAACCGTTATGAAATGAATCAAGGGCCAGCAGGAGGCATGGAGGTTAAGGCTCTGGATCCCACAGGGCAAGCTGTGCCGTCTGAGTCTCAGACTCAGCGCCCTGAACATCACTCAGAGCACATGTGTGTGCACCCCCTGGTCCTGACACGAGACCGAAGGAGAAGGGTTGTAGCTTGGCTGTCCCTCCGAGGGGGTGATTTCTCACTCTCTCTCGTGCCCGTGCAAGCGCATGCACCCTATAGCAAAAACTAAAAGAGAAAAGAAAAGGAATGCATCAGATAACTTTAAAGACTATAAACTAGTACAAAACATTCTGCTTGTCCTCAATTCAGTTCACAAATAATATTAAAATGACCAATGTTACCTTCAGGAAAGGCATTTCCCGGGACCAGCAGATGGAGTAATGGCTACTTCACTGAACTCCCATGTAGTTGACCATGGTTCAAGTCCGAGACCTGGTAGCTTAAACTCATACCACACGTGTGTGCGCATCTGCCCAAAATCCTGAGAGGAGAACAGAGGAGAAGGGATTGTGGCATGGCCAGGCCCCCGGGGAAGGTGATTTCTCACTGTCTGTCTCTCTCTTGTCTTTCTGGTGAGTGCACTCGCCTTACAGCAAAAACCTCTCTAAAAGAAAAAAAAAAAGAAAAGAAAGAAAAAAGGAAAGGTATTCCCCTACTCCTCTCATAATATTAATCACTTTTTAAAACGTGAGTGTTGTTATTCCCATCTACTTTTTTTTAATAATTTTTTTTAAGGTTTTTGCCATAGTGCACATGCTCTTGCTAGAGAAAGGGAGAAAGGAACAGAGAATGAGAAAGTGAGAAATTACCCCTGAAAGGGGATGGCTGAGCTGCAGTCCATTCCCCTCCATTCTCCTCTCAGGATTTGGGGCACACACGCACCCACGGCGGCATTATTTTCAAGCTGCTAGGTCTGGGACTCAAACCATGGTCCACAATGTAAGTCTAGCTTCCACCATGCCACCTGCTGGCCTCTGGACCTGTTTTTAAAAGCATGTATATATAAAATATACTGCATTTTTGTACAAAAATTGTTCATGAGAACATTCTCATTTATATAACATTATGCAATTTTCTTTTTTGTTCAATATGACATTTCTGAGATTAATTTCTGTTATCCATAAAACAGTAAATAATATTTATTCTTGTGTGCAGATTCACTGTATGAATTACTGTAATTTACATTCATCTGCCAATAGAAACTTATTTCCTTTTTTTTGTCACTATTTTAAAACACCGCCGTGGACCAGCCCCATGACCTGGTAGAAGGGAAAACCAGATGCCAGATGTGGTTCAAATCCCAACTGGCAGCTTGAAAAGCATAGCAGGCGTGTGTTCCAGTCTGCCCAATCTCGACAGAGGAGAAGTGGAGAGGGATTGCAGTGTAACTACACCCTGGTGGGGCCTGCTTGCTCCCCTCCCTTTCTCTCTCTCTGGTTAGGGCACACACCCACTGGCATATTAAAGCAAACAGACTAAAACAAAACAAAACCCTGCCCCTACATCCTGTCTGACTCTACCTCCCTACACAAATCTGTGAAAGATTTCCTCTGGTCTCGAACATGAGGTGCAATGACTATGCTATATCATGAGCACATCTTCAAATTTGCTCAGTATTACCAAATTTCTCTCTAATTCATACCTGTTTTATGAATTAGAATTATCCATTTTAGAGGTGTTAGTTTTTTGTATCTTGTTTATAAAATCCTTTTTCTTAATCAAAGTTGTATATTCCTCTGTACAATTTTATTAGTTCATTACAGTTTTTCACTTACGATATAAGGCTGGCATTACACTTTTGTTTATGCACAACAAATTGGTGCAAAGCTTTTTTCTCTAAGATTCGTAGTTACTGCAGCTTCATATTAAGACTTAACACTTGCTAAGTGAAGTTGCATTCAACTGTTTTGCAAAATTTTCTTGGATGCTCTTAGCTGCTTGCTCTTCCATATAATAATGAGAATCCACTCGGCAAATTAAAAAAAGAATTTTTATTGAGATTGTGAGGAATTTATGAATTAATATGAGGATAATTGCCATATTTAAGACATTAATATTTCCTCTCATGAATATGCTATATATTTCAATACAGTATTTATTTTTAATGTTTCAATAAAGTTTTTAATGCTCTCCATAAACCTTAGTATACAGCTATTGTTAGAGTTATTCTGAGACACTGTAATGATTGCTGCTATTGTAAATGGCATCTTATATATTTTAAATGCTTTTCATTGTATAAAAATGTGTGATTTATTTTTTAAATTATTTATACTATGTATTGAAACTGTGCTATTCTTTTAAGATATCTTTTATTCTACTTTTTTACATTTAATCACTACATATCGTTAGAATATGCAAAATGAATTTTCCCAGCATGAATACACTGTATATTAGTCCAGTCAAAGATATTACCCTACACATTACCATCGACAAATAATTTCCCATTTTTGTGTCCCTTAAATGTTTTGCCTTTTTCCCCTTGATTCCCTCTTTCTCACCCTCTCCATTTCCCACCCTCCTCCCACACTGACTCCAGTAACCAGAGTTGCTCTTTGTGCCTTTATACCTTCCAATCTTTCAGCTTCTTACTTTTTCTTTTAGAGAGAGAATTTTGGCTATAGGGCTTGTGTGCTTGCCAAAGAGACAGAGAGAGAGAGATAGAAAGTGAGAATTCCCCCCCCCCCCCCCCCAGAGATGGTTACATCACAATTCCATCTCCTCCATTCTCCTCTTGTAGCCAACATGTCTGAGATTCGAAACCTGATCAACTAGGTGGAAATCCAACAATGTAACCATTGCATTATCTGCTGGTCCCTCAGTTTCTTATTGATGGCATTAATTTGTCACTGGAGCCTCTTGTGCTTATTATGAAAACTAATTCCTGAGAATGGCAAAATAACTTATTATCTAAATATTTATTGGTATATTTGTTTATTATTTTAGAGAGAGTTTTGCTTTAGGACACATGTGCTCATCAGAGAGACAGAAAGGGAGGAATCACCCCCTAGGGTGATGGCCACACTGCAATCCCGTCTCTTCCATTCTCCTCTTGAGATTTCAGGCACACATGCACATGTGCTCAGTGTGAGTTTTAAGCCACCAGCTCCAAGACTTGATCTACAGTTGGCTACATGGGAGTCCAGTGACGTAACCATTATGCCATCTGCTGCTTTCTATTTATTTAATTTTATTTATTATCTTTTAATTATTTCTTTAGGTATCTTGGTTGTTTGAAAAATCTTATACCTTATACTTCCTTTTTTAATTCAGCATTATATAGGTCCACTATTACCATATTAAAAAAAAATGGTGATTAATGGTCCTTTTTGTTTCTATTTCATTGAATACCTTTACCCTATATTTTCAACTTTTCCTATTTTTTGGTCTTTTACTTATAAATGACATATGCCCAGATTTTTTCCCTTAAACATTTCTATATTTTAATAAGGCATTGATTCCACATTAAATTCATATCTGCTAATTATGTCATAATTTTTTACTGTTAAGGCAATGACACATATTTTATGGCCTATTAGGAACATACCTTACTTCTGGTACCAACTTTTCTCCACATTAGTCAGAACAAGGTGATTCAATCATAGGAACAAAGAGCTGTAAGTCATGAGTGGCTTTAGAACATTTCGTTCTGGGCAAGTAGGTGGCATAGTGGTTGAGGCGCTAAACTCCCACATGGCTGACAACAGTTTGAGTCCCCAACCAGGAGGCTTGAAAATCACGCTGGGTGAGTGTGAGGTGCACCCAGTATCCCCAGAGCAGGAGGGAGCGAAAGTGATTGTGACACAGGCTTTCCAACTGTGGGGGGTGATTTCTCGTTTCCCCATCTTATTTTTTATTAATATTAATATAGATGGAACATTTCCTTCATCATATTATTTCAATCATGTTGAGAGTTAGAAAACTTTTAAATGTTTCACATTGTTAGAGTTAGTGTGCACTAATTTTCTGGGCCACTGACTCTACTTAGCCATTTTTCTAATTTATTAGCAACCATTTTCTCTTATTTTAAAAAAAAAGTCAACTTTTGATTTGTATTGTTTGGTCTTTTTTATATCTATTTTTCTTAATTTGTTGGGATTTTTTCTTTTACTTTTATTAATTCATAGCCTTTTTAATTGTAGTTTATTGCTTTAACTTCTATCATTTTTCTAAGTTGTTGAACAGAATGCTTAATAAATTTTTATCATTTTCCTGTTCATTAAAATAAACATTAAAGGCTGTAAAATTTATCTCTAAAGTTTTAATATTAAAAACTGTTAAAATTATTAAATGTTTGATGGGGCCAGGTAATAGCAGACTTTTTCCTTCCCAAGGTCAACCAATTTAAATTAATAACAAAAGGAATGATTAAAATAAGTGACTGAAATATCCGTGTCATTTCTAACTGAGAAGTAAAATTAAGTTGTCCAAGACCTGTTGTAGGAAAAGAAACTGACCAGTTACAAAGTCAACTGGAAATCATCTTTAGTTCAGTGGCAAGGCAGTTAGCCAGTTAATCATGTGGCTTAGACCCAGACTCTCCTTTCCTCCCCCAACATGCTGCAGGTAGCTTAGTAACACCCAGCCATGAACAGTGATGACTCTACCTTAGGGCCAAATCGTATAAAAAGAATTCATAGATTTGGAGGTCAGCTCCTGATCATGACAAGGGAGGACGATATCCCACTTTTTCCCAAACCAATCACCATGACTAGGTTGGCAGGATAATTTGAAGCAAAGCTTCTGCAAAATCATATTTTCTATAGGTTCTTGGGCCTTTGAATACAGCCAGGAAAAGAGTCAATGTTTCCTTAACAAGGTAGCAAGAAAAAGCCCAAGGGTCAGGGTCTTCCTCCTGGAATCTGACACCCAGCAGGTCCCTGTTGCCACTTACCCAGTTTCTGAGAGAGGTTCCAAATGAAGGCTGCTGAAAGAAACATGAGAGCAGGGTGGGGCTAGACCTTGGGGCAGGAGAGAGCTGACCCTGCAGAAAGTCAGCTGGCTTCTGTTCTCTAATCTCACAGCCTCAGCTACAAGGCTGGAGGTGCAACCCTCAGTCAAAACAGGTGGGACTTGGGGCCAGCAGATGGTGTGGTGGTAGGGCACAGGACTCCCACATGGCTGACTGCGGTTGGAGTCGGACCTAGTAACTTGATTTCTCGCTTTCTCTGTTTCTGTCTCTCCCTAGTGAGTGCGTGTGCCCTATGGCAAATTGAATAATAATGATGATGATGATAATAAATCAAATTAATAATTCGAAAAAATTTAAAAACTGTGGGATTCTGAATGGAGGTAAAGAAATGGAAGAGAGAGAATTTAAAAAGGAGAAGAAAAAGAAAGAGGAAGGAACAGAAGGACTGTTCCAGTCATCAAGAGGTATTTTTTACACTACCTTTTACTTGTCTAGCAGTGAGGTACGTCTCTAGACTAATTTCTGTCAGTGCTGTTGCTCTCCTTCTGGTAAAGCTCACCTGCTTGTCACAGACTACACCTGGTCCCAGGATCTGTCATGTTATTTTCCCTTTGCTTTGTCTCGCACATTTGAACTTAGGTCTGTCCAAAAACTCATAATTGAAATAGACTTTTCCTCTTTCATTTTCCTAAGTTGGATAAAGCCACTCAGAAAATATTCTCCCACCTCACCTTAGACTTATTCTGTTATCAGCCTAACTCTTCCTGAATACGGCTTATCCTGAACCTGGATTAATTTAGAGTATATTTCTATGAATTTTCCTGGTACACTTCCTCAGCACATGAGCAGCATGGGCGTCTTCTCACAAAGACCATTTCACTTTACAAAACGCTTAACACTTCCTTGAGTTTGTCCCCTTAGGCAGTGAACTAAACACAGGAATTCAAGACTCTCTTTTCCAAAGTTTTCTCCTTGACTCTGAATTCGGGCTGGCAGTTGGGGCAGTTAACCCAGTGCTGCCCATCTCAGCTTGGCAATGAACTTTTAACCTACAGATAGGTAGCAAAGGACAGCAAAGACAATTGTTCATGGCTAATCGTCACTGCCCAAAGCCCAAGAAAAGTGGTTGGAGTCTCAACTGGGCACACCCCACGTGTGCCACAGCTAAGGGAGCCTGAGAGGGAGTCTGCCCCAGGTAATCCCACCACAGGAGCAGCAGGACTCTATGGGTGAAGCTTTGAAGGCACCCCGGGTTATAGGAAAGAGTGGAACAGAGCTATCTCAGGTATTTTCTTTTTTTTTATTTATTTATTTATTTATTTATTTATTTATTTATTTATTTTTAATTTGCTAGGGAGTGCATGTGTTTGCTGGAGACAGAAAAAAAGAAAGAGAAAAAGTACCCTCTACGGGGTGTGGTCACACCACAATCCGTTCTCTTTCATATCTCTCTTCTTTAAGAATTTTGGACAGGCACACACACACTCACACACACACTCACACATGCCCACGCGTGTTTCTTAAGCTGCCAGGTCCAGGAGTCGAACTACACAGTTGAACATGTGCAATCCAACCTCCTTAACCATCATGCCCCTGTTGGGCCATATCCCAGGTATTTTCTTCCTGACTTCAAATGTTAGATTTCTAGAAGGCAGAAACAAGACCATTGTTCTTTGAAACGAAGTGTGCTGGCTCCCATTTTTCTACCCAGCTCTAGCTATTGCATGCTCAGTGCATTGTATGGTTACTCTGAGAACTACAGACCAAAAGGGGGGTGGGGAGCAGAAATCTCAGTGGGCTGAGCTATTCAGCTACTATCTAGCACATGATCTTGTATAATTCTCTCCAAGATAAAAAGTCTATATTCTTTTCTTTGAATGTTTTTCATTTATTTACATTTAATCACATATCTCTTTACAGTGTACATTTCTTTTTCCAACATGAAACCATGCTTATCAGTCAAGACAAGATATTACTATATACATTATCATCAGCAAATAGCTTCTCATCTATATTCATTTTACTAAACTCCAAAGCTAAAAGCATCACCCAAGTCCTGAAAGTATTTTCTCACCAGTGTTTTTGACATTCCACTTCATGTGTGAGTACCAGGATTCCTGGACCAACAAATCAGATTTTGCACTGTCCTAGTTCAAGTTTCCAAAAAACGATTGGTTTTTAGCCCTTCATCCAACCTAGCAACAGCATATCTTGCTCTGTAAAATTTAGACATTGGGAAAACAGAACAAGTCATGCATGCTACAGGTAGCCTGGACCCCAGGAAGGAAAAGGGAAAAAATGTAACTGAACCTTCCTTCCTTACCGTGCAAAAGCTGTTCTTCAAACTTTGCCAATCAGATAAAGTCACACTCCGTCTTCTCTGGAAAGGGTGAATGAATAGAGACCAGAGAGAGACCTTAATCGTTTCATCAGTAGAGCTCTGCTCAGAGAAAAATAGTTTCCCAGATTTTTTACTTTTATTTAAAAAATGTTTAAGTATTAGAGCTTATCCTCTGATTTATTCTTAAATTTAGGTTTTATTGCTTTGGAGTCAGAGTACAGTAACCTGTGCTATTTGTAATTTTTAGGATACATTAGGGCTTTCTTTGTGGCTAAATATATGGTCAACTTTGGTAAATGTCAATAAGCCTATAAAATAATTATTTGCCATTTGGGGACTATATACACTCTCAATTTCTCTTTTGCTCAGTCTCTCTCTCTCCACACACACACACACACACACACACACACACACACCACATATATATGTGCATAGGTATTAGACTTATTTATTAATTTCCTTATTTAGAACTACAGTATTTTCCCTTAGATATTTTTATCAACTTCGTGTTAAATGAAGAGAGAGCAAAGTTAAACACTCACAACAGTAGACTGCTGTTTCAAATCTCCGGAATCTCCTTACATATCAGTTGTGTTTCCGGAGTGCCGAGACAGTTACTTGCTTCACCCATCTATCAGTTCTTTGCTGGTCTTTGTTGCAGTCGTCTACATTTTCACAGTTCATTTTGTAAAATTCCGTTTGCTTTCTCGTTTCTCCTCTGTGTATCCCATTTACATTGGTATATACTTTCTTTATTATGACTCATTTCATTTACTCCTTGAAAGAGAGCGAGACCATTGCCAGAATCCCGCCACACTGCTGTGCCCCCACCCTCGGGTGCTCCTGACCAGGCAGCCGTGCCCACCACCCGGACACTGCTGCAGGACAGCACTTTATACCTCCCGTTCTCTCCAATTTCTCTGTACTTCCATTATTGTTTCACTTTTTACCCTGAGTGTGTGAGTTCCACTGACTTCTTAATCTCCTTTGAGTTCCATTTTTCTCATGACTTCTTATAGTTCTGCTTTGTCATCTGACTCCTTCTTCATCTTCATCTTTGTCTTCATCTTCTTCTCTCCTCCTCCTCCCTCTTTTCCTCAATCTATTACCATTACGCTCTTCGTCGTCATTACCTTGGCATGTGTCATGTAACATGGCGTTACCATCTGGACAGACATTTCAAATGGCTGGACTTTTCTGGTGCTCATGGACAGCATGAAATTAAGCAGTACACTTGAGGACAAAGTACGCTTGCTCCCAGACCTAGGATTAAAGAGATAAGACTTTCCTAAGATAAGAGAGATAAGGCAGACTTTTGTCTAGACTACACTTTTATTAAGGGTACACCTTTGTAAGAATTTTGTTTGAACAGGATGGTTCTTACATATATATATCTTATTCTGTTGAAGATTATTTTTACTGTGTCTCTAAACATCAAATAAAATATAACCCTTTTTATTAATCACATGATCCAAATATCACAAGTTATCTGCTTTGGTTTCTAGCTCCCTGTGATATTTAATTCCTTATTTCCTGTGATCTTAGGTAACACATCTAAAGAGAGATTTGTTAAAATTGAGTTCTCTTTTTCATGTATTCTTTAGAAAGTTTTCCATAGTATGTAATGTAATACTGCTTGAACAATAAATTCTACTATTTTGAACACTTTTACCCTTTTTATTTACACATTACAAATTTGGAGACTACCTATAAATGTATAAAATATAGTTGTGGCTGTGATGTTTAGATCATGTCTAAATGCTTGTTAATTCACTTGAAGTGTGTGGTGTGTGTGTGCATATGTTTGTATTAACACTTTATTTCTTTATAGTGGACACTACTAAGACAAGATAAAGTCTCTTTCACGTTAAACATAGCTTCACAAGGACAGCACCAGTATATTCCCAAACATGAAATTAATATACCCAACCAATAGGCCCAACCTTGATTTAAAAATTAAAAAAAGAATATAAACAAATGTTCTACTTAAAAAATAGTTTCCCAAATGATTTAGAAAAAATAAATCAATTAACATTGCAGTTGCAGTTAAATTGGACAACAAAATAGTATACTACATATGCAGGTGTATAAGGTATGACCAAAATGTCTCATAGATGAAAATTCATAGCAATAATCCTAAGGGAAGAAAGAGAAATAAGGTAATAAAATTTAAATTTGTATTTAAGAATATCTTTAAACTGTGTGATTTAGAAAGAAAAGATACTAAACGTTAATACCTAGTCTAAATTTTTTTAAAAGGTAGAAATTTTCCATTTTTGGTTATTTGTGGGAGAATATTTTAAAAGCAGAGTATTCCATTTATTTAATAAGACTTTTTTTATTCTCTTTGTCTAATTCCAAAAATCATTCACACACAAAAGCAAATTTTTTATAATCATAGCAGAACATTCAAAACTGCTTGATTTGTAGCCCTTTGTACCTGAAAGGCATGTCTGTCAGCTACAGAACCTTGAATTTCTTGGTTCAGATTTTCTTTCCTTGAGTGGATTATAAGTGCTTATCCCCTAAACCCAGGAGCTACAGTCAATGTGATTTTCTTATTCTGGATAAATCTAGATCTCTGTCTCATAAAACAGTGTTATTTTAATATACACATTCAATTCTTCTCTAATTTGAAGAAAAGTTACTTGAATTGTGGCTTTAAATGTTCCCTCATTCCATTGTTTTGAGTTGGTTCTTTAGGAACACTAGCTATGTATATTTTTAATCACCTTTACCCATGCAATTATTTTCTCTAATCCTCCATCTCATTTGTTCTGAGCGTGTCCTATGGCATCAATATCTTTACTTCCTGTTCCTTGAAATTTAGTCTTCATTTCTAAATTGGAGTCTTGCGAAGAAACCGTTCCACATGTTTCTCTTATTTTATTTTCTTTTGTTTTGAGAGAGTTTTAGAGCATTTCTGCTCTAAAAAAAAAAAAAAAAAAAAAAAAAAAAAGCAAGAAATCACCTCCCAGTGGGGATGGTCACTCTGCAATCCCTGCTCCTTCATTCTTCGGCTAGGATTCTGGGGACACATGCACACGTGCCTAGTGTGAGTTTCAAGCTGTCAGGTCCAGGACTTGAACCGCGTTGACTACATGGGAGTCCAGTTCCTTAACCACTATGCCACTTCTTGGCCCTCTCTCATCGTCTGTCAATGTGTTTCAAAGTATGTTGAAAATTGGTCCATCATCTCCTGTCACCTGACTGTGCCCTTCATCTGCTTTTGTGCTTTTGCTTTGGGCTGCTACCTTAGCCAGTGATGGATGCTGCAGTCATGGATTGTTTATTTTGCTGTCTCTTTTCCTCTTCAAGTTGTGGACAATTTAAATCTGCCTTAATAACAATATTTTCCTTATTGCCATCATCTACACAAAAACAGAGCTATTTTTATATGCTTTTCTTATAATATTTGTGTGGAAACTTCATTTTTTAATTACTGATATTTACAGGTGATGTGTCTTTTTTTCTGGGTGAATGTCAGGAGAGTACTGTGACAGTGATGTTCTGGGGATGAGAAGAGAGTTTTCTAGGTTTCTCCATTGTATCTGGCTAGAGGAATATGGTGCTATTGAAACATGGTAATTCTCTACAGCCAGGCATCATGGGGTCTAATCTCACTGGTGATGATGTTCCCAACAATCCTGAGTCTCTAGTTCCTTAACAGACTGCTCTATCTAGGATCACTAGACAAGTGCTTGTCTTCCAGGGTGATGCATTCATTTCTAAAGGTAGATTCTTTTTGTTACTTTTGAACTTCTTCCATCTCAAGAACATTTTTCTCACTGCTGGAGTTCTTTTTCATGTCAGTCTTAGAGTAGTTTCTTCTCTGGGTGGGTCTTCCATCTAAGAATAAGTATTTGCTGAATATGTCTGTGTGTATCATCACCAGGTCCCTCCACACTCTCCCCTCTTCCTAATTGACCATTAAGACTTTCGCAGCCTTCTTAAATGGTTCCTTTGGTCTCAGATGCTTTTGTGTGATTCACTGGTGACTGGGCTTCTAAGTTGTGTCTGACTTCTCATTTCACTGAAAATATAGGGACTGGGTTTTTATCATTATTCTTCTCTGGTTACTCTGCATAAGATTTGGCATCCAGAAGTTACCATTGCACTCTATACTCCTAACTAGAACCAAAAGTACGGCTAAAGTTCTCTGAAATGAGGTATCTCAAAATCAGAAAGCTAACAGAATTCAGTCAGAAAAAAAAAATGAGAAAATTTGGCTAGATTTACAAACATGCTATCTTGACTTTCTGGGCACACATATTGCATATATTAAAATGTAAGAATATTCATTCTCACTGAAAATAAAGCACCTCTCTTATTTCCTTTAAAACATAAACCTGCCTTTATTTTCTGCTTTTGATTGTGCAAGAAAAATAAACAACAGCAGAGACACAAAGTTATAAAAAGAACTAAGACTCAATGTCATGGCTAGTGGTGACCAGAGAATGACAGATGGTGACAGACTAAAAAATGTGCAACATTCCTCAACTTGGGTGTAGTGTGCCAGTTATCCAGATTATCCAAGAAATCCCAGAAATGTTGAGTTGTTTGTGAACTCTCTTGCATTTTAATTGATGGCATAGTTTAAAAACCACATTCAGGTCAAACAAATATTTGGTGAGCTGTGGCGGAGTATCAGATTTTCAACATAGGAAGTCTGAACTCTTAAACTGTGGTATTGTTGTTACATTTGATGTCACCTTGATTTCTCAGTGTCTTCCAGTGGGCACATAAAGAGCATATTTCATTTTTGACACTAATCTCTAAAATCTCACTGAAAAGTATGGGCTTATGTTTCTTCTTTCTTTTTTTCTTTTTCTTCTCTCTTTCATTCTATATAAATTAATAGAAAGCTCATCTACTCTGTCATAAAAGCCTCCTAGTCATTTCTCATTTAAACACTTACTCATTAAATTATATATTTTCCTCTTTTTTTCTTCTTTCACTTTAGACTTCTAAGAATAGATCATTTTTACCTTTTTCTCTCAGATAGTCTATGCCTGATGCTCCTTTGACTACATCAACGGAACAGATGGATTGACGATTTTCCTGAGAAGACAGGGACACCCATTCACAGCATGCATACAGGCATCTTGGGGTATGTAGTGCCTTAGATAATTACAAGAGTGAATGCCCAAAGGAGAAATCAGCAAGTGACAGAAATAGAGGACTGAAGTAGAATCAGATGGTACTACTTTAAATAAAATGTTTCTGTAACTCTTAAGATATATGTGTTTAAGATACATTTAGACTAAGAAAAATTTGGAATCAATCAGAAAATTCAAGCAAAACAAAAACTTCTGAGTTTTCTTTTCTTTGGGGAGGGCCACGCTGTTATTTTTCTTTTCCTTTGTTTTCATGATCCAAATATGCCTTTTAATGAACTTTCAGATTGTGGTAATCACAAAGGATCCCAGCCTTCTTTCTTTATTTTGTAACCTTGAAAATTTGATAAACGAATTTGTAATATTGCTGTGAAGGGGTCAGCAGGTGATGTAGTGGTTAAGGCTCTGGTCTCTCGTGCAGCTGACCACGGTTTGAGTCCTGCACTCAGCAGCTTGAAACATTCCAGGCGCATGTGCATGCATGCCCCAAATCCCAAGAGGAGACTGAAGGATCGCCATTGGCCCAGGGATTGATTTCTTGCTTTCTGTCTCTATGGTGAGTGCAGGGGCCCTACAGCAAAAATCTCTAAATATATATACAAATATGTGTGTGTGTGTGTGTGTGTTGTGTGTATGTGCAGTGTGTGTGTGTGTTTTGAAGTGCAACCATCTCTTACTGGTACAAGTAACTAACTAATAACTTAAAAATAGTAAATTAATGAATACATATCATTGTATTGACATTCATTTATTTATTCCAGCGTCACGCTAGACTCCTCACCTGTCTAGAGAAATGTGCTATCCTGATATTATGCAAAAGAACACATATTTTGTACCTCTGCACTCATTCTCTCCGTCACTGTATAATCCACTAAACCCCCTGATGGTGTAAGCTGGCAGAGCAGGCGACATGCCAAATATTGGATTTTGACAGACTCTTGCAATTCAGTAGCATCTGGCAAAATTTTCTAAACTGCCTATCACTTGACCTGGCGATTCACCTTCTAGAAAAATTATACTGCAAATTGCCCCCTCATTTGGAGAATTGCAGCATTCTTTTTTCAGAATATTAGGCTAAAATCTGCTTTATACCCACTGGTAAGTAAGGAGAGAAAGTTTAGTAAATTTTGCAACAGGAAAAAATAATCTCTATGTGTACATTGTCTATACATTATTTATTCACGCTACATTCTAAGTGAAATACTGTATGGAATAGGTTTCTCTGTGCTTTAAAAATGAACATTCTCTACATATTCATAGATCTAAGATCAGGGATGACAAATTCATGTTTTAATGAGATAACAGGATTAGTAGTTGCAATGTAATAGTAATTACCACACCAAGCAATGATAATAGCAGGAACTATGTGCCAAAAAGTTCTATTTATTTTACACAGAATATTTCATGAAATCTACATGAACATCAGGCCCTAGTAACACCTCCTTTTTTCAAAGGCAAAAAACTGACTCACGGAAGAATGAAATAATTTGTCTAGATCATAGAATTATTTATTTTTCTAGAATTAACCTAATTCCAGAACCAGCATTCTTACACAAGTGTCCTCTGTCATATACATGTGTGTACCTTTGTTCTAATCAAGTATTTTAAAATTTAAATCAGAGTTAAATGTACACACAGTTTGAAGAGTCAAAAATTCCATAAAGCTTATTTTGAAAAACATTTATTGCCAACCCTGCCATGTTTCCCTCCTCAGACTCTCCTACTTTAAATGTTGTGCTAATAATTTAAAATGTAACACCAAATCTATACGAAATACTATAATATAAACAGTTATATCCTGAAACTTCAGTTTTAGGCATTATCGATTAACTTCTCCTTAAGAAAGATGTAGTTTTAGCTCTATTATTCTCCACCTCTTCCCTCCCACACCTCCACAACAAACAACACACTTCCTTTCCATTCTGCTAATATAGTTTTATCAAATCTTGGGGTAGAACATTTCCACTGTTTAAATCGCTCTACAAAAGCTATTCACCAGTGAGCCGTGGAACATAATACAATCCTTCTCTTTACTTAACAACTTCTTATTTTCCAGAGTGAATTTTATCTTGTTTCATTTTGCTGTTTGTTTGAATAGTTCTACTTATGAAACTTAAAATCTCCAGCCAAGTGCAAAAATCGACCTGAAATACATTCAAACTGAACAGGTACACTAGCACTCTATTTTCCTCAAAGAAGTTCTATTGGCTGCTTCTCACCGGCTCCAATCCACCTGGAGAGCCCAGGATTATGTAGGTTTCTCACTTCATCATTGTTCTGGGGGACCTCTCTGTCTCTCAGCCCATTTAGATTCCGTTTCTTGGATCCCCTCACACCTTTTCCTCTTATTTTGATGTTGTTAAATTCCTCCTTTTGGTTGAACATCCCCAGTAGTACCTGTCAGAATTTATCTTTACACCACTCTTTTTCTTATGTGAAAGTTTAACTGGATGTAGTTCTGTATTGGAAATCATTCTTGCTGAGTAATTTGATGGCATTTTTCTTTTGCCTTCAAGCATCCTGAGTTGAAGTGGAAAAGGTAAAAATAATTCTTTTGTCCTGAATCTTTATATAAGACTAGTTTCTCTCTGAGGAAGCTTGTAGGATTTTTTTTTTTTTTTTTGCCTACTTCATCATTTAAAATTCAGTGATGGTATACTATGATGTGCATTCATTTTAATCCATTGTACTGGATATTTAGTGATCCCTTTCAATGAGAAAATTAATGATTTTTATGCCTGGGAAAGATTATCAAATACATAATATTATTAATTATTGGCTTCTTCTATTTTCTCTGCTAGCTTTTCCACCCTATCACTAACTAGGCTATTGAACTTCTAGACTAGCAATTTAATTCTTTTCTTTTCTTTCATATACATTATTTTGTTTTGACATAGATTTGGGATGCTAAAACTTTGTCATCACAAATTCTGTTGAGGTTCTCACATTAGGTTTTATAATTTTTAATATCTAAGAGTTTTGTTTTACTTTCTAATTTTTCTTTATTAAAAATACAGTATTCTATGTTTGAAATGAAAGACTTCCTGTATGTCTCTGAGAAAATTAATGACAGTGTTAGATTTGTTAGCCAATTCCATTGATGTAAATACTCTCATCATGGTGGATTTCAAACTACCAACACTTAAGTCACTGAATGTGGAGTTGAAAGAAGATACATCAACCGTCAGCTCATCAACCATCAGCTCTTGCCTATGAGCCAGTAGCTCCAGTGCACCAATGAATGAGAGTTTACTTGAAGCTATTTATTGGTTTAATTTATGTGGTTTATGCTTTCCTTAGATATGTGATGATTCCTATCTTTTAGAGTGGAATGCTATAAAACCAACCAAAAGATTTCAAATAGGGGTAGGACTTGTCAATTGGACTTTACTGTAAAGTATCTAGGTCAAAACCCACGACTTTGTCTCTATCTAATATTTGATCTTGAGTTGCTAAGTTTCTCAAAGAAAGATCTTCTAGTATTTTGCCTAGTTCCAGAATTTTTCAATTATTTAGTGCCTCTGTTTCTTTGTAGAATACTCTCTTACACAGATGTACACGGCTTCCCAAAGGTAGATACTCTCTTTTACCCTCTTTATAAAATATTTTGTATCTTCTGCATTTTGTGACATTCAAAAGATGCATTTTTAAGGGCACAAGTGCTTTTGATAGAAATTGGCACTTAAAGGTAGAGGCTTTGAAATATATTGTGTTACTTTCATACATGTTCCAGCTAATAAAGTCAGCAAATAGTAAATATAAGTATTTTCATGTTTTTGTCTACCCTGTTAAGCCCTTACACTACTATTATTACAAAAGATTTTATTTCAATTTGCAATATAGACCGAAAAAAAAAAATGATTGAAGTTTTGGTGGTAGCTGCTAATCCTTAATTCAAGCCAAAGAACAAAGGGTTCTCCTCTCAGCTGTAAACCTCACTTAGTCTGCATGGCCCTGATCACCAAGCAATGGGCATAGAAGCATCTACACTTGTGTGTATGCGTGTGTATAAAATGTAGTGAGGTTTTAGTTATTGTCATGTTAGCCTTGTTAAATTCCCTGGATCTCTTTCAATATTTTGAGGCTTAAGTTTTAACTCTCATTCAGGTTACATATTTTCTCTTGCTTAATAATGTAAAATAAGGCTTTGAATTATAGTTAAGCAATGATTTATTTCTTCTCTTAAATATGTAATACTCTGGTTATATCTACTAGAGTTTTCTGAAAAGTTATGTTCAACATATTGAGTATCAAGATCTTCAGAAAAACAAATTTAAAGTATTTTTCATTTTTAATCCTTTTTGTGACTTAGTTTACTAGAAAAATTCTTTACATCTTGGTCTGCTAACTTACAGTGACATCAGTATAGATGAGCAATTAATAAAAATACTGAAGGGCTGTATTTATAACAAATATCCATAATAAATTGCTTAATATGCATACAATTATATAATAATATGTAATAATACTCTTGACACCATTTATCTGACAAAAACATATAAGCAGAAAAAATTTTTTTACATTAATGATTGAAGAGTCTAGAGATTTTTGACACCAGAAAGAATTGAGATGAGCTATTACTATTTTCAAACAATGAATTAAAAGCTGACATGTATCTCATATTGAAAATATTTTATATTTCATATATATATTTTAAACCTATATTTCAATGATTCAAAGATTTTCCCATCATAGATGAAAATAAGTGTGTATTATGATGGATATTTTGTGGATGCAAAGGTATTTATAAATATAATTTTATACTTAAATCTGTTCATTTGAGAGTCAGTTTTAGGTGAAAATTCTCTTACTATATCATCACTGCTTTATAGGAAGTTATGACAATGTCATTTTAGTTGAAAATAACAAAGCTAAATGTTATATTTTATGATGCTTTAATTCTTGAGAAGAGTTTCAATCAGAAATGACGATTCAATTCATCATTCTTAATTATTTGAATAAAATTAAGAAATTTATTACAAAATAAAACAAAATTATTATCTGTTTCTTAGGGGTTCCTCAAGACCATCAGCAAAGTACAAGCTCTCATAAAGTGAAACCCAATAATTAGATGCTGTTTAAGGTATACATGGAGAGTGAATTTGATCTCATAATTGTCGGCTTTTCATCTAACATTAAGGAATACATTTTAAAATAGGAATTGTAATTTATTACTTTTTCCAAAATGAAATAATCCAGCAGAGAAATATTCAGCAAAGAAATATTCAAATAACAGAAAAATTTTAAATTATGATTATGTGACAGTATTTATCTACTATTGACAACTGAACAAGATAATATAAATAAAACCAAAACGACACTGTAAAGATGTTTTTAAAAGGCATTATTGTTATACTGTCATTCTGAAGGATAAATATGGCAAAAATTTTTAAAAGTCATAGTTATGTACCTTTCAAAAATTTAATCTGATTTTGAATAAATAATTCTAAATAAATAATTCAAGATAAGAAATACGCTCTGAGATTTTGTTAATGATCATTTTATATAGCAGCCTGAAAATTTCACTGCAGTAGGATTATAGTTTAAGCAATTCATGACACATTACCTCAGTGAATTTTTTTAAATTTATGTATTTTTCTAATTTGATCAGATTGAGAGAGAGAGAGAAAGCAAGATCAGGTCTAGGACTTGAACCATGGTCAGCCATGTGAGAGTCCAGCACCTTAACCACCATGACAACTGCTGGCCCTATCAGTTCAATGGATTTCAAATCATTTAAATGATAATATGAAGATATATGAAACATAGATCAACATTTATGAACTAGTAATAAGTAAAGAATCTGAGCCAGCCCCTCAGCCTCATGGTTACAGGAACTGGATCCCACATGGTTGACCACAGCTGGAATCCTGACCCAGGCAGCTTGAAGAACACACTGGGCTCATGTGCATGCATGCCCCCAAATCCTGAAAGGATGGAGAAATGGAGGAGAGATTTGGGGGTGACCATGACCCACTGGGAGCTGCTTACTTCCTCTCCCCCTCTCTCTGATTCTCTCTGGCAAGGACACATGCACCCTGGCAGTTAAAAAAAGATCTGTGCAAAAAAGGTATCACACACAATGCCTGGGCACTTTACTGTAACTGCCAATACATTCATGGTCATGCAGAGATGGAAATACGCAAACACAGGTGTACCCTTAAGGGAAGAGGCCAAAGATAGCTTTAAAGGTCTTTTATTTTATGAAAAACTAAATAAATATTAAAAGCAGTCCTTAATTCAAAAGTCTCCATGCAAGATTTTGTGCATGCATATCTGAAGTTATTGTACACTACTTATTTTTATAGTAAAGTGTAATGATTTTAATCTTTCAAACTTATTGACTAGATTATAAACAAACTTGCCACAGTGATAGAATCACATAAATCATGGGTTCCAGTTTTAATATTAAAGTGATTGTGAATAAAATGTCATTTGTTGACCTTCAGAAGAAACAAAATACAATTTTTATGCTTGTGCAGATCATTCTAAATGACCCTATTTTCAAAATCTTGTTGCATTTTCTACATGAAACATATTGCATCCTGGGGCCAGCAGGTGACATGGTGGTTTAGGGCACTAGACTTCCACATGGCTGACCACAGTTCAAGTCCTGGACCTTGTGGCTTGCTTTCTCACATTCCCACTCTCCCTCTCTCTATCTCTCTTTCTTGCTCCATCACTCTCTGGTCTAATTAAAATAAATAAATAAATAAATAAAGTTAAATAAAGTAATTCTTTAAAAAGAAATATTTTGTATCCTGACGTGCATGTGTCAATGGAATAAAATGCAGATGTTCCTCTGTCTACGGTAATGGTATTAATACTCATTATAGCAATATTTTCCATTGTTTGATATTTTGAAATATCCTACCTTTACCAATGTATAATTCATTGTATTCATTATCAGTACCATTTTCTATGATTTGTTGAAATTATCCCCCAAATTTCAAGTCAGGCACTAGACAAAAAAGATATTTTCTCCTTTGATGTGTATTTTCTTATTCATAAATAATTTTTACAGTTATAAAAATTAAATGCTGCTACTTAAGCTTTTAAATAGTTGCCTTTGCTGAATATAATTGTGTGATTTAAAACTATACCATAAAATTGAAGCATTATACACTTGTCGCTATGATTAAATTTCTACCTTAAAACACATTGCCACACAAATTTGTGTAAACCCAGTGATTCTTAGTCACGATGCTAGTATTTTGTAAAACTGGCTAAAGCCTAGCATTTATTGAGCACTGTCTGTGTGCCAGTCAACGTTACTCCATTCGATCGTCCCACTCACAATACATTTCACAATGAACTTGTACAAGCGTGGTAAATAGTAAAGCTGAAATTGAATCTTAAGTAGATATACACTAGAGCTTGTATAACCAGTACCTTATATGGAGTTTTACAAAATATATATAAATATATTTGGTATATCAGGAAGGCATGTAATGTTTAGTGGTAATATTTATATGTTTGTGAATCTGTGAATGTATGAACATACACATTTTTTTTCTTTGCATAGGGTGCTCACCAGACAGAGAGAGAGACAGTGAAAGGGAAAGTGAGAAATCACCCCTTGGGAAGATGGCCATGCCACTATCCCTTCTCCTCCATTCTCCTCCTGGGATTTTGGGCATGCATACGTGCACGCACACCTGGCATAATCTTCAAGCTGCCAGATTCAGGACTCAAACTGCGATCAGCTATGTGAGAGTCCAATGCCTTAACCAGCACGTCACCTGCCAGCCCTGAACATACACATGTATACATATTTTATACATATTCATACCTATGTGAATATATAGTTATACTTATCTTCTCCAAGGCTATATGACAAGTTCAGCTCGTTTCCTTGATTAACTTAGGGTTTCAGTATTAATTAAATAAAATTATGGAAAAATTAGATGATTTGCATAATATCATTGATTAGTTTAACAAGAGATTTATTAAGAGTGAAGGAGTGGGCCAGTACCATAGTACAACAGTCATACACTACTTGAGAGAAGCCAGTTCCCACACATAGGTATGTATATGAATGTATATGTCTATATATGTAGTATGTGTGTATATACATATTTTATATGCATAGCTATATATATTTTTTCTGTGTTTACAGTTATTCATACCTGGGTAATTATATAAATACAAGTATATTAGTATGTATATAATGATTCTAAAGTTTTTGGCATGCAAATGTGCACATAAAGGAGCAGACTTTTAAAAAATTTCATAAAAGTTAGTTCAAATAGCTTATTTGTCAAACTGATTACCCTGCTTTAGGGTTTATAATTAAAAGAATACAAAATGCAGGGTCTTGGACACGGTGGTTTTAGTGTCACTTCATCCGTTCCAAAAAACTTTTTTTAAAGAACAAAATAAGTAAACCGTACATACTAAAGCATAATTGAACATAAGATTACACAAAGCCTTCAACTTGAGAATGTAGATCAATTTTCATTTGCCTAAGTAGGTTCATAGTAATCAGAGACCTAAGTGCAAACAGTAGTAAAGTCTGTAGTTGGTTCTGTGATAAATAGGAGAGAAATGGCTTAATAGCAAAAGCCATAATTATCCACAGTTCTCAGTTTACAATTAGTTTTCTTTGACAGTTATAGTCATAAATGCCAGCTTTAATCATGTGTTCAGGTTGAATTAGGCCCGGCCAATGCTGGAAGAGATCTAATCCGCTTTCTTTCCTACTCATAATGAAATAATAATGCAAATTCACTACATTGATGGGATGACCCATGTGAATTTATTATAGGCTTGGAGAAGTCTCTTGAAAGGGATAAATTCTTTCTGGGTACAGACTTGAGGTAATTCAAACCAGACAAGAAAAAAAATGGAGCTGTCATCAGAGGCCAGGATATGGAATGGATTTAATTTGTATGAATAGGCTTTTTAATAAGTATAACAGGACTAAGCTCTAGCTTTAGTTGGAGAATATTACTGCTGTCAGTTTCCAAATCTGGATGCACTAACTTTATTTGGGAGGATAAAAGCCATTTCCAAAACTCATTTCTTGTAGCAGCATACATCACTGTAGCTAAAAGCACCCTGCACAGGAGCCGTAGTGAACAGGTCTAATTGTGGGAGTTACGTCAACAGAATAAGCTATTTTCATCAACTGGTCAGAGTCAAAGGCAGTTGACATTTCCAACTATTGTTTGAATGTATATTTTAGGCTACAAAGACACATCAATGAATTAAGATTCATTTAGGTAGCTTTATAAGTTTTTTCTTTTGTTTTGAGGAAGAACATATTAATTTAATACCATCTAAAGAGCAAACATTTTTTTTAAAAATCAATATAAGAAAGTATAAGTACGTTTTGAAAAACAATACTAAAACAGTATTTTATCATATCAACACTCAAAGTATGACTATTATAAATATTTCAGGAGGCTAAAACTTTGTGTTGCTTTGCTCAAATGTACTTATCTCCTCCAAGGCTATATGACAAGTTCAGCTCATTTCCTCGATTAACTTAGGGTGTCAGTATTCATTAAATAAAATTATGGAAAAATTAGATGATTTGCATAATATCATTGATTAGTTTAACAAGAGATTTATTAAGAGTGAAGGAGTGGGCCAATACCATAGTACAACAGTCATACACTACTTGAGAGAAGCCACTTCCCACATGGCCGCCATGTTTGGAGTACCCAGCCTGTTAGCCAGACCACCTCAGCCATGCTGGCATGTGTCCGATTTCTAACCGTGAAGGAAAAGGATCACAGGGTGGCTAGACCCTGTGGAGGGCGCTCTTTTCTGCCTCTCTCTCTCTCTCTCACCTGCACACGTGTGTGCTCTATCATAAATAAAGAAGCAAAAGAGTAAGAGTTAATGAATTAATAAGAGTTAATGATGAACATTAAATGCAACATAGAAAAATATTTAGAAATGAAGTTTACATATTTCAAGGGGAAAAATATTATTTTCCTTTCTTTTCTTTTCTTCTTTTCTTTTTTAAATTTTGTTATAGGGTCCAAGGGCTCACCAGGGAGAGAGAGTGAGAAAGAAGAGGAAAGTGAGAAGTCACTCCCCAGGAAGGATGGCCACAGTGCAATCCCTTCTTCTCCTTCTTTGAGATTTTGGGCACGCACACACGTGCAACAGGTGTGTTTTTCAAACTGGGACTCAAACTGCACAATCGAC
Source organism: Tupaia tana (assembly GCA_026018925.1). Taxonomy (NCBI): domain Eukaryota; kingdom Metazoa; phylum Chordata; class Mammalia; order Scandentia; family Tupaiidae; genus Tupaia; species Tupaia tana. The sequence continues at coordinate 94,605,027 of JAKSZU010000006.1, forward strand.
CATATGGAATCCAGTTACCCTAACCACCACACCACTGGCTGACCCCTAAATATCTTTTTTCTTCAATCTATTGGTAAGATCCATTTTGCCTTGCATTGATGCAAAGCTAATTAGTGTTTTGGTTTTGTTTTTGCTTTTAAGAAGTTTTTGCCTTAGGATGCACACATTTGCTGGGGAGAGAGAGACAGAGACAGAGACAGAGATTAAAAAAAGAGGGAGAGTAGGAAATCACCTCCTGGGGGAGATGGCCATACCGTAATCCATTCTCCTCCATTCTCCTCCCAGGATCTTGGGCATGCACACACATGTGCCTGGTGTGATTTAAAACTAATTAGTTTAAAGGGTTTAGTTATAACTTTCAAAAATTTTTTTATTCATTTTCAAATATCTTAATTATTAGGCCAGACAGTTGCTCAGTGGGAACACAACTGGACTCATCTGGGAAAGGTCCTTGGTTTACGCCCTGGAACATCCCTAAGCATACCACGTATGCATTGCCTGCCTGTGACCCAGACTGGCTGAAACTGCGTGTGGGTCAGAGTGAAGACCCTGTTTGGGGGAGCTCTCGCTCTCCCTCTCCCTCATGGAAGGAATAAATAAGTAAACCAAACTTCTAAAAATAAAAATGTATACATACTTTAACTATTATAAAGAAGAAATTTAGATTTAGATGCATTATAACATCTGAAATTTTAGTAGCACTATTTTTTACCCTACTTTACATAGATCGCAAATTATGCAATCTTAATATAGTGAACACTATGATTCATTTTTATGGTAATAGAGAATTCACTGGAATTTCATAGAATGCTAAAAATAAAATGACTAACCTTGAGAAGTCTTCAAAAAAAATTCATGGACGACACTTATTACGGAAAGACTATACACAGGTTTCAAAAATGTTTTACACCAAAATAAATTGGTACTATAATTACATTTTTCCATGAACTTCCTATAGTTCCCTTGAAAATAATCAAAGAATAAGTGATGGATTTAATATTTCTTCAGGAACCATTATGACGATAGCAAGTATATCAAAGGAACTCGTTTCTCCTCCTTTCCAGCTTGCCCTGCTGAGAACTCCTTTGTAATGAGTTGGTATTTAATGATTTTTTATTCAGCAAACCTCCAAGTCATTTGTGCATACTCGCCATGCTCAAAGAGCACATTTTATCCGAGGACAGTCACACGCTTCCCATTACAGTTGTAACTGCAGCACTGTACACAACAACTGCATCGTAAAACAAAGAACAGATCCACATTGTTACAGGGGCTCTCTGAGCAATGGCTCACCTTACAAATTATATAATACGATATGCCAAGGGACATGCTAGCGAAAGCAAGACGTGAATGAGAGACCTTTTGTTCATGCAAACACTGTATGATTTTCATTTTAAAAATATGTCAGTTTGATCAACAAAATGTAAATACTGTAAGGTGAAGTTTACTATAATTTGTACATTTAATAAGTTAAATGGTACTAGATTAAAAAAAACAGTAAGAATGTGAAGGTTAAATAAGATTTTCATAGAGAGGACATATCTCAAATATTGCTTTCATGAGAAACAAAGACAATTAGGTTGAAACGTAATGCAATGTATGTATATATTATGTATTCCAGTAAAAATGGTGGAAATTAAAAGTTGAATTGCTTGGGACTAGCAGATGCTGTAATGTTTATGGCGCTGGACTCTCATATAGTTAACAGTGGTCTGAGTCCTGGACCCAGCAGCTTAAAACTCACGCCGGGCACATGTGCATGCATGTCCAAGATCCTAAGAGGAGAATGGAGGAGAAGGGACTGTGGTGTGACCATTCCCCATGGGAAGTGATTTCTCCCTTTTTGTCTGTCTCTCTCTCTCCCGTGAGTGCACATGCCTTTTAACAAAACTTTCTTAAAAAAGTTGAATTGCTTGGGACCAGAAGGTGGAGTACTATTTAAGGGTCTTGAACTGCCACATGGCCAGCCATGGTTTGAGTCTCAGACCCAGAGGTCTGAAACTCACTACAGACACATGAGCTTCTGTGCCGAAAATCCTGAGATGAAGTGATTCCTGGTGGGGTGATTCTCACTTTCTCTCTCTCCATCTCTCTGTCTTTCTGGCATGTGCCCTATAGCAAAAATCTCTCTAAAGAAAAAAAGCTGAATTGCTTAATTCATATTATGAAAGCAAGAATAAGTGTATTATAAAAATGCAAATTTATGGAGCCATGAAATGATCTCTAATTACTATGTGGAAATCACATGAATTTCCCACATTCTGCATAAAAAATAAGTGGTCACACTAAGATATTAGACTGAAAAGCAAAACAAGTGTTATGAGATTTCCTTACACATATATTTTAAAGAAAATGCCAAATAATTTTGGTTATGCATGATATGGGTCAGCTCCATAGCCTACTGGCTAAATGAGCTGCATCACACATGGCAGAATTCAGTTGGAGTCCCTGCCCTGGTGACTTGAAAACAGGTGTGTGCATAGAGAAATGGCGGACACAGGCTTGAGGCGTGAGGGTCGCCCACCAGAGAGTGCTTTCCCACTCCTTCTCCCTCCTTCTCTCTCTCTGGCAGGGACGCATACCCCCTCTTGTCCCTCTTGTCTGCCTCTGCTGAACGTGCAGAGGCACACTCTGGACATTTTCTTAAAAAATAGCAGTTCTGTATTATAGACTAATGTGCATTATAGTTTAATTGATTAAAGTAAGCACTTAATAAATATTAGCTGCAGGGCCAGCAGGTGACATGGTGGTTAAGGTGCTGGACTCCCACATGGATGACCACCAAGGTCCGAGTCCCAACCTGGCAGCTTGCTTTCCCACTTCCCCTTGTTCTCTAGTCAAATTAAATAATGAGAATAATAACAAATGAAAAATTATTTAACAAATAATACAATAAAATCAATAAATATTAGCTGCGGTTACTTTTATTGTTACTATCCCTCTTAAGTAATTGAGTCACTTAAAAAGCTTTGTCAGCATTTGAAAGATTGAGAATAAAGGGACCAACAGAAGGCCTAATGGTTATGTCCCTGGACTCCCACATAGTTGACCTCAATTCAAGTCCCAGACCCAGCAGCTTGAAACTCATGCTGGCATATGTGCATGTGTGTCCAAACTCCCAAGAGGAAAGTGGAAAGAAGGCTTTATGGTGTGGCCATTTCCCTGGGGGGGGCAGGGGTTGATTCCTCACTTTTGGTCTTTCTGTCTGTCTGTTTCTCCAGAGAGCACACATGCCTTATAGCAAAATTCTCTCTTAAAATAAATAAATAAATAGATTGAGAATAGAGAAAAACAGTTATTGAACTTTATTAAATTATATACAAATGGGATTTATGAAAATAAAATAATATAATGTAAATATGATATAAACTGATCATATGTACCTAATATTACAGAAAAAAATTATATAGTATGAAATATTTATATATTATATTTTATATTATATGTAGTATAAAATACATGTATATCATATTATATATAATATGTAAATTTTTAATGTGTTATGATTATTTATATGCAAATTTGCATTGCAGATTATATATAACTATTTAATATATTGTATTCATAATTTATAGTATGCTATGCAAATATAAATTATGCTTATATGAATCAGATCAATGAGAGAGATTATATAAGACAATGAACAAATAATTCATGATTTATTGGGGTTTTGTGTTTTTTTGTTATTTTTTGTTTTTTTTTTCTTTTTTTTGGAGAAGTTTTTGCTATCGGGCACATGCACTCGCCAGAAGGACAAGAGAAATAGAGAGACAGAAAGCAAAAAATCACCCCCCAGGGGGGATGGCCACGCCGCAATCCTTTCTCCTCCATTCTCCTATCGGGATCTTGGGCACGCACGCACACACGCCTGGCGTGAGTTTAAGCCACCAGGTCCGGGACTCGAACCATCGTCGACTACATGGGAGTCCAGTGACATAGCCATTACGCTAACTGCTGATCTGTAATTCATGATTTAGGTGCAATGTAAAAATGAAAACTTTTCTTAGTCAAATAACAATTCAGAGTGCTTTGCATCCACTCACTTTTCTTACTTTCTTTGTATATTAAAAGTTCAGAAAGAAGAATTGTGGGCCTTATTTTGTGTTTGAGGGACTGAGATACACAGAGCGAGAACAACATGTGCAGGATCATCTCCTAGGGTCGGAGGACAGCCCATCTCTCTCTCCTTTGAGGTGACAGTTCTCTTCAGGAGCTCTTCTTCTCTCTGAGGAAGGAATAGAACTGTCCTGGAGCTGCTCCACTCATGGAGCAGTCTGCTCTGTATTGTTTTTTTAATAAATTTGCTTTTACTTTCCCTTAAAAAATAAAAATGAATTATTAGGATTTTTGGGAAAAAATGTAATCTAACTACGCACATTTTTACCTGAGGAAGCAGAGGCCCTGATACATGAAACAACCCATCCGAATGCAAACAGATAGTTGCAGGTAGAATTAGAACCAATTTCCTAAACCTCCACTGCACTTCCTACTACTTCAGTGTGTATTTTATTGTAACAGAAAATACTGTACCCAAATGGAGGCCATTGCCCTCGGGTTTGTGGATGTTGAGCAAGGTTAAGAAAGATATTTACGTGGTCTGTGGGTAGTCAACAATTGTTTCTCTGTCCAGCATCTACAGCCCCATGTCCTGGAAGCATCCAACTCTCATTCCATGCAATAGACAAACGTAATCCCTTTCTTCATCTTCAGAGATGGGCATGAAACCTCAGCTGGACCAACCTATTCACAAAACTTGGTCAAAATGAGTGCTTCATGAATAGCCTGAGCAAAAGAACCTCCAAATCAATCAAAAAATGTTCATGAAACTACCAATGGGAAAATGCTCTTCTGGCAAACATTCCCCCGAGTAAACCACCAGGAAACCATCTGCCAGAACACGCAGAAGACCTCTCTGGATGAGGGTAAGTTAAATGGGACAGGAGTAAGAAGCAGAGTGACTTCTGATGGCATTCGAATCTTAGGATCCATCTATATCCCCTCTACTACAGGAAATTTTAAGTGTGTGTGCCAATAAATTCACTTTTTACTTGAGCCTGTTTGAATTGGGTTTTGTTCAGTTACCATCAAGAAGCCTATTAAACCCTGTTTCATAATCAATCCTATCATAAATAGCTCTCTAACTAATTGAAGATAAGTAAAATAATAAGAAAGCAGTACGTGCCCTTGAAATCTCAAAGGAAAGAGACTATTGCCATGGAGATGCAGAGGAGGTGCCTATCATGGCAAATGGAATTTCTACAAAGGAGAAAACCACTTTTTCAAGGTACACTCTTATTGTCCCCCTGAAGATGTAAGAGGCCACTAGAAAATAGAGCAGTATGGAGAAGACTGAACAAGAGGAACAAAACATCTAAGGAAAACCAAAATAAGACAAAAACAAGTAAATAATAAAAATTTGGTTAACAATGACTAAAAGTGTTTAATGGGAGTGCAGCTTTAATCAACATTGTGGAAGTCAGACAGGTACGTTTCTCCAAGATGGGAAGTCACAGGAATGTGGTGCACTAATGAATGAGAGAGCCAGGCTACTGGAACTACCACATAAGAGTCAAATTATGAAGAGTTAATATCCTTGAGTTGAAATTGAGCTTGAAAGTATGTTTCAAAGGGACCAGCAGTTGGCGTAATGGCTATGTCACTGGACTCCCATGTAGTCAACTGCGGTTTGAGTCCCAGAACTGGTGGTTTAAACTCACACCAGGGGCGCGTGCATGTGTGCCAAGATCCTGAGGGGAGAATGGAGGAGAAGGGATTGCTGCATGGCCATCCCCCTGGGGGGTGATTTCTCGCTTTCTGTTTTTCTGTCTCTCTCTGTCTCTCTGGAAAACGCACGCATCCTATAGCACAAACCTCTCAAAAAAAAAAAAGATATTAAAAAGAAACAATAACAATGCGAAGGTTAAATAACATTTTCAGAGTGAAAACATATCTCAAATAATGCTTTCATAAGAAACAAGGACAATTAGGTTGAAATGTAATGCAATGTATGTATATATTATGTAATGTGGAATTAATTTTAATACTTTTCTAATAGTCACATCCTTACAATATTTTTTCTTTAATTTTCAAAATATTGTAGTTTACTACCTGAGTATTTACAAAAATATATGTAGTTTTAATCATTTAAAATTAAAACAATATCAGGTTTTAGAGACCAGCACATGGTGTAATGGTTACGTGACTAGACTCCCACGTAGTAGACTGTGGTTCGAGTCCTGGACCCAGTGACTTAGAACACACTGAGCACATGAGTGTACATGCTCAAAATCCCAAGAGGAGAATGGAGGGGAAGGAATTGTGGTGTGGTCATCCCCCTGGAGAGGTGATTTCTCGCTTTATGTCTCTCTCGCTCTCTCTCTCCCTCTCTCTCTCTCTGGTGAGCATACACATACTATAGCAAAAATATCTCTTCAAAAAAATCAGGTTTTAAAACTCTAAACTTAAACACATTTGAAGTTCTTATCCCTTTACAGTTCCAGACATATTTGTTTATTGAACACCTGTGTGATGAAGAAGGGTGGCGTGAATGGGACAAACTACAAGGCCCCAGCCTTCAAGATGAGGAGTGATAAAAAAGAGATTAGTAATATATCATCCAAAAAAATCATGTTTCCTTAATACAATAATGAAATTAGGTAATCAATATCAAAGTAACTGAGGCAAGAGGTTCCAAGTAAAAATATTCACCACGATAATTTTTAGCATAATCGAAGTATTTATTTTCATGTCTACATCAATTTCAAAAAGCTACCATGCTTTGTATACTTGATTAAAAGGGTGCAACACACTTAGTAGGAACATGAAAATGCTAATGGAAATAACAGCTGTGTAAAGATATTCATGGAAATAAAGCTGATATTTTACAAAGCTGTAAGAATGAGTGTAATTTATATGAAGCTGTAGTGTGGCCTAAGTTCTCACTAAATATTGGCTTTCTCCATAGTGGGATTTATGAGTAAAATAAAAATTTTCAAACAAAAGCAAATACTGATTCTTATAATTCCATCTTAGTCATATGAAAATTGTACACCTGGTAGTTGTTATAATGTGAAATGAAAAGAACTTGGTAAATAAGAGCAAATCTGCTGTAACCTTTTATTTCAGTTTATAGTTTCCAGGGAAAGTATTTTTCTTAGATAATAAGTACTATAGGCTAAAATAATAATACCATTTTCCATTTACATAAAATGTGTCAAATGACAACATTCAAAATATATTCTCTTGTCTGGTGCTGGTGAATTCTAATCCAAATGAAGGAAGCAAAACTGCAAGATGCCAAATGAACTCTTAATATATCCACTTGGAAAGGAAGTAAGGTTAGTACCCAGCATAGAAGGGTTCCCACGTGCACTAATTTCCTTTGCACCTGCCCCTACCACCACTTCAAAAGCGCTAATACCGGACGGAGCAGGGCTTCCGGCAAAGTGCGTTGTATTAGCCAACTTCCTACACGCCCGTCAATCACAGTATTGGAGGTGGTGGGGAGAATGCTGCTGCTTGTGAAAAAGTATTTGCAGGGACCAGCAGTTACTGTAATGGCTATGTCGCTGGACTCCCACGTAGTTGACCGTGGTTCGCGTCCTGACCCGATAGATTAAAACTCACGCTGGGCGCGCGTGCGTGCGTGCCCAAGATCCCAAGAGGAGAATTGGAGGAGAAGGGACTGTGGCATGGCCATCTCCTTTGAGGGGTGATTTCTAGCTTTCTGTCTCTCTTTCTGTCTGGTATATATGTATGTGTGTATACACACACACACACACACACACACACACACACACATGTATATATATGTATATATATATATATATATACAATATCCAGAATAAATACTTTGAAATATCAAATATAATAAACATGATAAACAAATTCAGGTCACCTTTGGAGGTTTTGATTGGGGGAGGTTTTGTTTTGTTTTGTTTTGTTTTAATTTTAATTGCCAAAAGTTATGTGCATGCACCAGAGAGAAAGAGGGAGAAACTGTCCTCCAGTCAAGTCAAGCCCAGTCACAATGTAACACCTCTTCCCTCTCCTCCATCCAATCAGGATACAAGGCATGCACACATGCGTTTCTGGCATGTTTTTCAAGCTGTGGACCCAGGACTTGAACCACTGTCTGTTCTGTGGGATCCAGTTCCTGCACAGTGCTTAACCACTGCGTTATAGAGCTGGCCCTTGTATTTTTTTAAAATTTATTAATTAATATTCATTATTTCTTAATATAAAGGGCAATAATTGCAATTCTACTTCAATTTGTTAAACTGATTGTGCTTAAAGACATGATGAAGAACTGGAGCAATGATTTCGGCAACTCAAGGAAATGGAATATATTGCATAGTTCATGCAAAAGTTCCTTTCACCTATCATGTCCACTGCATTGTTCATTTCCTAACCGAGTTTCTATCTAAATGAAAGCAGCACAATCTACAGAGATTTCAGTGGGAAAACCATGATTAGATTTTATAACTATATTCACTGTGAATACCATGGAGCCGGGGTATGAAAATGTGACTTCATAGCTATACAACCATGCTTGTATTCTCATATTATATAACAAGAGATTGTTCTGACCAGCAGATTGCATAATGGTTATGATGTTGAACTCTCATGTAGTTGACTGGTTCGAGTCCCAGACCCAGCAGCTTCAAAATCATGCCAGGATCTGTGCGTGCATGCCCAAGATCCTGAGAGGAGAATGGAGAAGAAATTACAGCATGGCCATATGCCCTGGAGGGTGACTTCTCACTTTCTGTCTCTTTGACTCTGTCTCTCCAGTGAGCTCACTTGCCCTATAGCAAAAATATCTCAAAAAAAAAAGTGAAATAGCCCTATTAAAATACACAATTTATTTTAGATGTAATGAAATATTCAAATAACTTTAGTATACTTTAACAATCATAACATGTCAACATCATCTGGACATTCTGGCATAATTTTTGTTGAAAATATTAACATATTTCTCTTTATATATGTTTCTTCATCACCTTAGACTTATTTGAAAATGGATCACCATTTTTCATATTATGAAAGATGATATATATATCTTTTTTTTCTTTTTTTTTTCTTTTGGAGAAGTTTTTGCTATAGGGCGCATGCTCTCGTCAGACAGACAGAGAGAGACATAGAGACAGAAAGCAAGAAATCACCCCCCACGGGGATGGCCATGCCGCAATCCCTTCTCCTCCATTCTCTTCTTGGGATCTTGGGCACGCACACACATGCTCCCAGTGTGAGTTTAAGCCACCAGGTCCAGGACTTGAACTGCGGTCGACTACATGGGAGTCCAGCGACATAGCCATTACACTAACTGCTGGTCCTAGACGATGTATATATCAAAGATTTTTATGTGGTTGTTATATGACTTCCTTTTAATGTTTCCCATTTTTAGGCATAAGATATTACAACATAATTATAAATGTATTCAGTTCTAAAAATAAATTCAGCACATTGATATTTTTTCAAGGGTGGGAGTAGGGAAAGACTTCCTGAATAGAATTGTAGCCCCATTGATTTATCTACCATGTAATCACATAACTACTTTTTTTATTGACACATAATAATTGTACATATTTATAAGATACAGTGTGATTTTTCAGTACAAGAATATAATCGATGTGTAGTGATCAAATCAGGGTAATAAGCATATCTATCATCTCAAAAATTTGTCAGTTCTTTGTGTTGGGATTATTCAAAGCCCTCTTTTTTAGCAAATCTGTGATATAAAATAAGTTATTATTAACTATATTTATCCTACTGTACTATATATTATTAGAACTTCATATGTATTTGTAATTTTATAACCGTTAATCCATAGACTCACTTTAACTGTGGTTTTCTCATTTTATTTATTTCTCATAGAAAGCTCCAAAGTAATATTATTAAGTTTGAAGCAAACAATGTGATGCATAATTTATGCTTAATTTTTGCCATCACTTCATAGTTTATTTCTATATGCATACATATGATTTTATACAATAAATTGTATGATACTATTTCTGTGTAACTTGATATTAAGATGTATGGGCCAGCTCATGGCATGGTGGTTAAGGTGACTGGATCCCATATGGCCAATTGTGTGCTTCAGTCTCAGACGTGGCAGCCTGAGAAACGTGACCAGTGTATCCACATGCGAGCCCAAAATCTCAAAAGGGAAGAGATGTGGAGGAGAAGAGATTGTCATGTGAATATTCCCTATGGTGGGTGCTTTCTCATTTTCCTTCTCTCTCTCTTTCTCTTCTCTATCTCCAGCAAGCACATATACACATTGACAATTTTGTTTTCTTTTAATTTTTTTTTTTTGCTATAGGGCACATGCACTTGCCAGAAAGACAGAGAGAGACAGAGAGACAGGAAGCTAGAAATCACCCCCAGGGGGTATGGCCACGCCACAATCCCTTCTCTTCCATTCTTCTCTCAGAATTTTGGGCACGCATGCACACGTGCACAGCGTGAGTTTAAGCCACCAAGTCCAGGACTCGAACCGCAGTCAACTATGTGGGAGTCCAAAGACAGCCATTACACTAACTGCTGGTCCCACACTTAGGCAATTTTTTTTAATTACTAATATTTATGAACATATTTTCATGTAAATAAATATAGATTTTCTCATCATCTTCAATGACTGTATAGTACTTCATTACATACTTCAACTCACTCCAATAAAAGAAGTGCTTGAAATATTCTACTTTAATTGTTTATATCAGAGTCACCAATTATTTCCATGTGATTAAATCCAAGTATGTTTTTAAATCATTATCTTGTTTGGACTATGTGTATCATCTCATGTTATGTATTGCTCACCAAAATAGTCTCTAACCCTCTATATGCTGTAACGCTCTTGTTTTTTTCTGCAACACTGAATGTTTGTTCCTTGGCCAAATTTTGGGTTCTTCTAGTTCCTTAATTCTTGGTGATCCTCAGAATAGTTGTAGGCCATTCATGACCTCACTCTATAGTTTACTAAATGATCTCATGCATCATCTTTATGTTTGCAACTTCTGTATCTCAAAGCAAACATGTCCATGACCGCTGTATATGCTTACCCAACTACCACCCAATTTCCACTACTAGGGTGTCTTAGCAGAACCTCGAACACAGCATGGACATGACCTGAATTCTCCTGAACTTATTGCATTGTTACCTTTACATAACAAAAATGTTCATTTTACTGCTCCATATTTGACAGTGACTCACAATCTGATTATGTGTTGAAGTCACAGACAAGGAAGTCATCCTTCACTCTACCAATCTTTTTATGGCACCTCACATAAAGTTAAAAATCCTTTCAATTCTCCATAAATGCCTGTCTGTTAGCCCATTCTGCTGCCAATAATAGTAAGTAAACAAAATGAGGTGATTTATAAAAATAGATGTTTATTGAACTCATGTTTTGGAGGTCCAAGGTCAAGGAGCCCTTTCTGATGAGTTTCTTCTGGCTACATCACAACATGAGGAGGGCTGGAGAGCATGGTCTGTGTTTGATGTGGGTCTCTGCCTTGTTTATTCTCCTTATAAACCCACCAGGACGTAATGCTAAGGGTCCCACATTGGGACCAATGGGGTCTCACATTAGAACCAATGGGGCCACACATTAACCAGTCAATCACTAATCTTATCCTAAGGTCCTATTTTTCAACAAAATAATTGGGTCAAGTCTCACCCCTTAGTTCCTTTACAATCGAATCTCAACTAGGAATTTTGGGGGACACCCACATGACAGCAGTCTCTTTACTTCATGGCATATTTATTACCACCTGCTATATAAGCCTGTTCTCTCTCTGGAACATTAAAATCACTTCCTATATGACCTTCCCACACTGATTATGAACTACATGAAATGACTAACCTTCGACCATTTTTGATGGTAAGTTCATATGGATAAACTTTCCATTAATTCTCTGAACTTCTCAGTTCTACTATTTTTTTTTTTTTTTTTTTTTTTTTTTTTTTTTTGAGAGGTCTTTGCTACAGGGCACGTGTGCTTGCCAGACAGACAGAGAGAGACATAGAGACAGAAAGAGAGAAATCACCCCCCAGGGGGGATGGTCACGCCGCAATCCCTTCTCCTCCATTCTCTTCTCGGGATCTTGGGCACGCACGCACATGCGCCCAGCGTGAGTTTTAAGCCACCGGGTCCAGGACGCGAACCGCGGTCGACTACGTGGGAGTCCAGCGACATAGCCATTACACTAACTGCTGGTTCCCAGTTCTTCTGTTCTTTTGAAACACAAAAACATGAATGTTGAATGAATATCTGTTGTATGACTAAGTGTGTGAAGGCTACACTTTAATTTCTTAACTTATTTATAATTTTTGCTATAGGCTGTTTTAAATATTTCACTTGAATTAAAGATTTTGTAATAAACATTTTACTTACAAAATCTTATGTACATATCCAATTACTTTCTTAACAAATATATTAAAGAAGAACTGTTAGATCCCTATCTGAATTACTGCCAGACATTTCCAACTCTAAGCAAAAGCAGAATAGAACTCAGGAGAGCACACATCAAAAAACCTGAAATCATTGCTTTCTTAAGAACCTAACAAAAGGGAATTTGTATATGGTTTTTGCTATAGAGCACTAAGGCATATGCACTCACCAGAAAGACAGAGAGAGACAGAGAGATAGAAAGTGAGAAATCACCCCCCAGTGGGGATGGCCACACTGTGATCCCTTCTCCTACATTCTCCTATCTGGATCTTGGGCACGTACGCACATGTGCCCAGTGTGAGTTTACGCCACCAGGTCCAGGACTTGAACTGCGGCCGACTACATGCGAGTCCGGCAACGTAGCCATTACACCATCTGCTGGTCCCAGAATGTGTATATTCTAATAAAAGTCACTGGAGATTTTTGTTAACTAAGAAAGGTAATTTAATGCAAGTAAGTTACCCAAAAGTGTCTCGGAAATTTTCTAAACTTACAAGGATTAGAAATCTCAATTTTGATTTATAGGTTGCTGTCATTTTCCATCTGAAGACATTATTATAGGAAATGATGGCCAGAAAAAGATCAATATGTTGATATAGAAAATAGATGAAAAGCACTTCCTAAGAAAAAAGAACTATTGACAATTTTATGCATATAAAAAACTCTAAATCAAATTATTTGATATTCAGGAATAGTTACCAATTTGTTAAAAAATATGAAAAACAAAAGTGAAGCAGGATAAACTAGATAATTCATCTGCCAGCTTGAAGGTACAGCACTATACAACATGTCCATTTTTTAAAATGTCTGTGACATTATGAAATATAAAGTAGCGTATTTACTATTTTGATCATTAGTTTTAATTCTCATAAAGACTAATCAACTTTTTGGGCTGGCAGGTGGTGTGGTGGTTAAAGACACTGGATTCCCATGTGGGTGACTGCAGTTTAAATCCCGGACCTGGTGGTTTGCTTTCTCACTTTCCTTCTCTCTTTTTCTCTGTCTCTGATCAGACTGGAAAATAACAGTAATAAATAAAGTTAAATAAAATAATTCTCTACAAAAAAAATTGAAAAATCTCATCAACTTCTCTTAAAAAGTGAATATTTAGTTTTCTATGTTTTAAGTGGAATTTTTATTTAATGTCATTTCTTGAATGCACATCTTTAGTTATGGGTTATGAATTCTTTTGCCAGTAAGCTTTACTTGCCAAACGTGCATTCTTAAACTGTACTAAATATCAATGTGCTTGACCTTATACATGCATTATCAAACCATTTCAACAACCATGTGTGATATTATTCACACAGTTTACAAACAAAAAATCTCCTCTTTGTTCAGTTATCGGATATCACAAGATGAGATGTCCATACTTGATTCAGCTTTTTCCTGGAGGGATTTTTCCAAATCATGTGTGGTAGAATAGAGTCACACAACACAGTTTCAGACTCCTTGGTTTAAGAAGGCAGGTCTAAGTTCATGGCTGCCCAAACAGCAACAACTTGTGGAAAATCCCAGAAAGGTGAGCACCAAATTTAAATACATATATACATATATATATATATATATATATATATATATATATATATAAGACTTGTAAGCAAGTTTTGTTCTATTGTTCTATTTGCTGTATATGAGCAGGGTGAACCTCTAAGAAACATGGGTGAGAACAGCAACCAGAGCCTACAGATATAAACAAAAATTTGAGCAGCTAAGAAATACTAGGAGGATCATTTTGGAGCTTATATTTTGCCAAAGTGCATGAGCTTTAGTCTACATCCTAGACCATATATTGAAAACCAAAAAATATCCTTATCTAAAGAATAGAAGTGATGTCTGAGAGTAAGGGTGACACACTGCAAGAAGGACAAATTGCCTGCACTAGCCCAAACAAAACCTTACATCAAGCCTCAACAAGGAATACTAAACCATCACTGAAATACTAAATACTAGAATACTGAATGATACTATTCACACTGGAATACTAAATGCCTGTAGAAACAAACTTCACCTTTTTGGAAGAAGAAAATATCACTCAGAGTTTTCATAACTTGTCATCCACAATGTTCAGCACCCATTCAAAACATACGAGGGATGCTAAAAAAAGAAATTGAAATGGTTGGAAATTAATATTTAAAAGGGCACTAGATGAGGAACCACAGCTAATTCGAATACTGGGAATATCAGATGGAGCTATAGCTGACACTAGTAGGTAAATTAAGAATAAAAATGTGAATGAAAAATAATGGAAAATGTATTAAAAGTATCTTCTAATATAAAAAAATGGATATTCTGAAAAAGACTGTTTCTGAAATGAATGCATTGCTTAAAATTGTATGTAGTAGGACATAGAACTTTAAAAACAGAAGTAGAAGAATGAAATGTGCATAAATCCAAGCACTAAGAGAATCAAGAATATTCATGTGGCCTTGTTATAGCCTCTTTGGAAGTTGGGGCTCAGTTAACTGACTAAATGACGAAACTCTGGGTGCTATGTTGCTGTGAGTAATAAAGTATTTTAATCTCTGACCTAGGAGACTCATGTCTTCTGCCACTATTCATGAAAATGTGACAGGCTCAATTTGGGGGTCTCAAGGGAAGGAAAATATCCCACTTTTCACAGTTCTTGATACAGACCACCCAGAAAACATCAGGCATACAATTAGAAATTCATTATCTTTACTTCTTTAATTTAAAACTATTGATTTACCCCAATTTCCTACTTTAGTTTATGAAGAGATATTTGTTAAAGTAGGGCTATAAAAATCTGTAGTCTATAAAATCCAATAGCCGTTCTTTATATTTATATATAAAGTATGTATGTGGGTCTATGGTTTTACTCATATCTTAGGCCCCCGTCTACATAAGGGATGGACTAGTTCATATGGGATAGTCCTCAGCGCACTTCCTTAACCTATTTATAGATTTATTCCTATCCTAAATGTCAGACTTGTAGAAATTCTGGTATGAACTCCACTTTCTTACATTTTCAATGCCTTCTGGTGAGACCCGTTTCATAGACTTAGAAACTAACTCCTCTGTCATTAGACAAATAGCTTACTCTGTTTCTTATTCTGACCATGTACAATTTCTATTAATTTTAAATATGTAAAGCAAAATTGACTTACTTAGGCTCTCTCTTTAATAAAGAAATTAAAATTGCTGTTTGTCAATAAGGTAGCTGTATGGCCTTTCACTAAATAATGATTTCTGCTATTTTTATTGACAACTTCTTTGTCTTGGACATAAAAGAGTAAGTACTTTACTCTTTTATTCTGAAAGATGTATACAAATCAGTTAGATCCCTATTTATTCATTATTTATTTCACATATTCATCTGGTATTATTAGAATGACAGATTCCTTGTTAGGCTATAAGAGAATATCTTTTTAAAGTGCAATAAAAAATAATAATGAAAACATAATGTGATTTTAGTGAATACCACCTCAGAAACCGAGACACAGAAATGTGTCTCAATAGAGCATTTTTGGTAAGAGGGGATGTATGTGTTTCATCTTTTGACAACAGAACATTAAAGTCATTAATGGAATTTTTAAGTAGGGAACAAGATTTCCAATTGACAGCTGATAAGAATACCTAGAATTTTTCTTAAATTGGAGATTGGGTGGGGAAAGGGAACTGTAGAAACTCTGGGACAAATGGGTGTGTGTTTATATTTTGCAATAATACTGACATGAAAAAACATTATTTCGGGACCAGCAGTTAGCGTAATGGCTATGTTGCTGGACTCCCACGTAGTCGATCGCAGTTTGAGTCCCGGACCTGGTGACTTAAATTCACACTGGGCGCATGTGCGTGCATGCCCAAGATCCTGAGAGGAGAATGGAGGAGAAAGGATTGCGGTGTGGCCATGCCCCCTGTGGGTGATTTCTCTCTTTCTGTCTCTGTGTCTCTCTCTGTCTGGCAAGCGCACACACCCTATAGCAAAAACCTCTCCAAAAAAAGAAAAAAAAATTTCGATTTCAGACATAACTACTAACAGAAATTTACACACTCAAATGGAAGGGAAAAAAACAATAGCGAAGAAGAAACAGAAAGCCGTTCACCTCATATTACATGACAATTTGGATAATATTGAAAAGAAAATGAATTAAATACATCTCATTGGACTCAGGACAGAATGACTTATCAAAAGTAGGTACAGGGCCAGCAGGTCAGCATAGAGGTTAAGGTGCTGAATTCCACATGGCCGACTTCGCTGGTTGACCCCAGGCTTGAATCACGGCAGACACACGTGCATGCATGCTCGATATCCCAAGAACAGAGGAGAGTGAAGAAGGAAAGATTGCAGCATGGCCGTTCTCCTGAGGGGTGACTTCCCACTTGCCCTTTCTCTTTCTCTCTCTGTCTCTCTCTCGTGAGCACACATGCCCTATAGTAAAAAACAAAACAATGACAAAAAAGGGGATGCATTTTTCATAGAATTTATTAGCATCTACCTGTTTCAAAAAGACTGCTGAAGAAGTGAGTGGGTCAAAGCAGTTTTTGTGGCATCTTTTACCTTTTCTGATAATGAAGCTGTGGAAGTGGAGGAAAATACGCTGAGCTACATAGCAGCGTGCTGTCCTTGTGATGCAGTCTGGAAGCCTACTGAAAGGATCAAGCAAGCTTCCTTATTGCTTCAGAAGCAATGTAAAAATACACCGAAAGTTACCATATAGGTCCAGTGAGTCCATTCTAGATAAAATTTTACCAGATAATTTATATCCAAATTCTGACAAAAATAATTACATGGGTACAATGAGTGGTGCAGAGGTTAAGGCACTGGACTTCCACATGATTGACCTCAGTAAGAGTTCCAGGCCCAGCCACTTGAAAATCATGCCAGGGGCATGTGTGTGTATGTGCCCAAAATCCTGAGAGGAGAGCAAGGCAAAGAGATTGAAGTGTGGCTATCCCACCTGGGGGGGGGGGGGGGGTTGATTTCTCACTTTTCCTCTCTCTATCTCTCTCTCTATCTCTCTCCGTCTCTCTGGAAAGTATGCAAATCCTATAGCAAAAACCTTAAAATAAAAAAAAAAAAGCAAGAAAGAAATTACCTGACCAAGTTATTCAGAAATAGCCTCCCAATACTGTGTGACTGGTCTTTGCTATAAACTTTTCAACAGATTCAGAGATCCTATGGAGACAATGTTCTGAAACTATAGCTTCTCATGTGTCCAGTTACCTCACCCCAGGTAGAAAACTGACCAGGTAATTCTAGAGAACAAAAAGGAATAAAGTCAGCTGGAGTGATTTCAACTTTTAACTTGGGAGGATTTGATACTGACTTTTCTATTTGTGTGTTGGTTAACATTATTTCAATTACAAATATAACTACTAACAGAAATATAAGTCTGTGGTGCCAAGCATGGTAGCTATGAGCCATGTGCACCCCCTCAGCACTACAAGGATAGAGAACGCACTTCCTTTAAAAAAAATATTGTTCAAGGTTAATTAAACGTAGGTAGCCACATGTGGCTATTAGCTTTCACATGGGTTAGCGCACTTACAGATAAGAATCCTTATTCACAGATGCTGCTTTCTAGGGGAAAAAAGAGAAATAGAGGGCCATCAGAGAATGTGGAGGTTAAGCACCTGTGTGATCTGAGTCCTGGACCTAGTGCATGCATTTGTGTCCAAAATCCCAAGAGGAGTAGGGATTGTGATGGAACCATCACCCCCGGGGGGGAGGGAAAGGTGTGATTTCTCACTTGCCCTCTCTCTCCATCTCTCTCCATCAAGCCCATGTGCTCTGTAGCAAAATTGAAAGAAAAAAAAGATAGACACAAAATTTGTAAACAATCACATAATGCAAGGAAATAATGTCAGATTATGGCAAATACCGTGAATAAAATAAATAGGGTGATGTTTTAAAACATAATGTGTGTGCTGACAGATACTCAACACAGGCTGATGAAGAAAGAGCCGGTGTTTATGCTGATGACGGAATATGAGTGACAGGCACCTCTGATGACAGTCCGTGTTCAGATTGATTTGATCTCTCTGACATGGCCCAGACTTTGTGGATCCTTTCCTGCTTGTCCTTTGTTCATTATTTACAAGTGACATCTGCAACAGAGCAGGTGACTCTCAGGTACATGATCCTTACAATTATACATGATATGCTCATCTCTTATCATTTGGAATGTTTTGGTTTGTTCTTCAGACTTTTGGGTTTGGTCATCCTCAGAATATTTGCAATTTTTTAGTTCTGTTGTCAGCTGCGGTGTTTAATTTCCCCAGATTTGCAGAGGACTAGCCCTCTCTTTTCTCTGTTTGCTGTTATGGTATTTTCATGACTAAAAATAAAGGGAGGGGAGTATTTTAATCTTTAGAAATGCTTCTCTATGTAAATTTGGCTATAAAAGTATTTTCTTTTCTGTAGAGACGTGCAAAACCATTAAACATCTCACTTGATGGCTAATACAATGAGATATCCATATGTAATCATTAGATATCCAATATTCTTAGACTACTCAGTATTAATCACAGGCTTATGCCATAAGAGGCACTGGATCATATGGAAGAAAAGAAGCTCACTCAATTTAAACAGATTTAACAAATCTTTTAAGAGGAAGTGTCAGGCTTAAACTTCAGAGGAATATACTGCAATAAGTGGATAGAATAAAACAACAAAAGCACAAAAATAGAAATTAGGAAACTGAACTTAGATTGATTTAATATATATATAATAAATAAGAACATTAAAATTATATAATGTAACACAAATTAGGTGTCTGTGCTAAATATAAATGTTCATATTATTATTATGGAAGAAAAATTCTGTAATAAATTTATGTGAAAATGGCTTATTAATTTAGGAAAACAAAATCTAATGTAATACACTGAATAAATTGCATATTATATTCAGGAGTTATATGGTATATTACTATAATAAAATGCATGGTATAGTGAACATTTTTCTTACCAATTTTACAGTTTGCCCATCTGTTAACAAACTGACTATTGACTATTCAATAATTTGGCATTTCTCACATAAGATAGAAATCTATAAGTATTTTTAAAAATATACCAATCAGTAATCTTATCTGTTGAAGTCAACAAAGAATTTATTGTTTCATACATTGGTAAAATTGTTTAGTCAATAATTCTATTAAGTGATTATGTTCTTGTGGAGTGATTGTTTTCTTGTGAAAATTGAATCATGGCACATCAGAGATGAGTATCATTTTAATGTAATCAAATGTATGATCAAAAGATAAAACAATTGAGTTGTTTTGCTAATCTGTTGCTTGGTGGGTCGGAGATTAATTTTGCAAGTAATTCTTTAATAATGAATAAACACAGCTGCATTCTTTCACAGTCTAGAGACAGAGGGTGTAACACAAAAAATTCATCAATTGTTCTTATGAGTAGTCACTTTATTTGTTATTGTATTTTATTGAATTTTCAAACAATAATTACATAACAAAGGATCAAACAAACCAAATCTCGCATTGCCATTTAGCTACAATATACATTTAATTACAAATAATCAGCATACTCATCAAATAAACATATCTAAAAGCTTGGGTTATTTATTGCTATCATAAAGTCCTTTGTTAAGCATGGCAGGAGAAATAACAGTCAACTCTGTCCCACTAAATGGAGAGAAAAATACATATGATGTATAATTTTTAATAAGACTTTTGTAAAGAAAATAATTTATTTATTTTTGTTACATATTAGGTATTGGGCTAATGAGTTATTAGTCATGTAATTTTTCTGACAGTCATAAACCTAACAAATAAATTAAAAACATCTGAGAAACATATAAAGTGTCATATTCTACTCTTAAAGTATCATTTCTTATTTCAAAGAAATGTCTCAGAAAAATGTCATTGTCAAGAAATTTTTTACACACTTTATAAAATTCTCTGGTCTGAAATGATAAATTTCTGAAATTTATCATTTACTTTTTCAACCTTTTTTTAAAATTTTGCTGAAGGGCACCTGCACTCACCAGAGAGAGATGAAGAGTGAGAGAGAGACAGAGAGAGAGAGAGAGAGCGCGCGCAAGAAATCACCCAATATGGGGCACAGTAATGCTGTGAACTCTTTTTCTCCATAGTAAATGTTTTAAGTTACCATGTCAGAGACTCAAACAAACATGCTGACTACATGGGAGTCCACCACCATCACCATTACGCCATTTGCTGGTCCTGTCACATCAAAAGTTCTTAACGTACTGAAAGAAACTCTTAATATCAACATATGTTTTAAAATAGCCAATGCATATCATTTTAGTAATAGAAGAAACCTTTTTATATTGTGAGGGAAAATATTACTGTTGGTTCAGAGGGGAAACTGAGTTTCATATTGTCCTATTAGTGGTGATAATAGTAATCAATATTAAGTATCTGCAAAATATTCAACATGGAATCCATCAGTCAAGAGTAGAGGAATAGAGACCAGCAGTTAGCGTAATGGTTATGTCGACCATGGTTCGAGTCCCGGACCCGGTGGCTTAAACTCATGCCAGGCGTGTGTGTGTGCGTGCCCAAGATCCCAAGAGTAGAATGGAGGAGAAGGGATTGCAACATGGCCATCCCCCTTGGGGGGTGATTTCTCGCTTTCTGTCTCTTTGGCTCTCTCTGGCTCTCGGGCGAGCGCATGCGCCCTGTAGCAAAATCCTCAACAAGAAAAAAAAAGAAAAGAGTTGAGGAATAGACATGGTGGCTGACCAGAATTTTAACAGTACTGTATAGTAAAGTGTGGCCTTGAATATACTGAATTCGGTAATGGAAGCAATATTTATACTATGGCTATAGTATCACTTGCCTAATAAGATTGCACACATGTAAAAATTCATACTGAATAGTCTATCTGGAAAAGCTTTAGAAAACTGAATTGTAAATATTGTACAAAGTCTATTAGCCATTGCTAAAGAATCTTGTTACATATTATTGATTTAGGTTCAGTATAATAAGTGGCAGTTTGATGCTCATTAGACATTTATTTTATCAACTGGTTATATTGTTAAATAAATAGTTTTTATCCTAAGAATTTTCAAATAAAGGAATAGAAAAGACTACTTTTACTGATATAAGTAAGAAGTTTTTCTCTTTATTATCAGTGGGTTATTGCCAGGGAGATAAAATTGAAAATAGTGTTTGTATTCAATGTACTATATATTTAAATGCTTTTAAAAATATTCTTTAGTTAAGACAATAGATTTTTTTCTTTTTTTCCTCAAGGTTTGTCATAGGGTGCATGCACTCAGTGGAGAGACAGACACAGCCCGTGAGAGGAAAAGAGAGAAATCACCCCCAACCCACCCCCACCCCCAGGGAATATGGCCATGCCACAATACCTTCTCCTCGACTCTCCTCCTGGGATTCTGGACATACATGCACACATGCCCACCATGATTTCCAAGCTACCAGGTGTGGAATTTAAGCCATGCTCTGCTATGTGAGTGTCCAGCACCTTAACCACCACTGGCTGCTAAGCTTTTTTTTTTTAGAGGGAGATTTTTTCACTATATAGCATGTGTGCTTGCTGAGGAGACAGAGAGATGGAAAGTAAGAAATCACCCCTCAGCGTGTACCACCATGCTGCAATCTCTTTTCCTGCGTTCTCCTCTTGGGATTTCAGGCACTCACATATTCACATCCAGCATGAGTTTTAAGCTGCAAGGTCTGGGACTCAAACCATGGTTGATTACGTGGGAGTCCAGTGACATAACCATTAGCTATCTGCTCGTCCCAAGCGAACAAATTTTAAAGTGTGGATGTTTATTAATTTCATTAGGAATAAAATGTTATACGTTGAAATTTAATTGTATCATCTCAGTAAACTATGCTCATGGGCATGTAGGCCCTCACTTACAACACTGGCACTTTGAAATTGGTATATGTTTATAATCTATGGACAAGGGGTCCTTAAAGAGTTTATTATCCCATGGGATTCTGAGGGAAAGGAGACCCAGTGAGAGCCTGAATTTCGTTTCCTTCTATACTGTGGACAGTGTCTTCTACCTCTAAGACTGACTCAGGAGTCATGTCTACTGCTGTTGTCTAAGAAACTGCAGGAGGCTAACTTGTTAGGCTGTAAGCAGTACAGACCTTAGATTGTATGCAGTTCCTTCACAGAGATATATTAGTAATCTATTCCCATATAAGAACTGCCCTAGAAACTTAGTGATTTACAGTGATGTTAAACAAGTGTTACATTTCATAATCTCTAAGACTCAAGAATTCCAGAGCATATCAGCTAGCTGGGCAGTTCTGGCACAGGTCTTCAGATACAGCTGCAGTCAAGCTATGCATAGGGTGGCAGTCTTCTGAAGGCCTCCCTACGTCTGAAGAATGATTTCTGAAGTCAGCTCCTTCCCATGGCTCGTTAGTTGGGTTAATCATGGGCCCTAAATGCATCCCCACGTGTGAATCTTCATAGAGCACTAGAGGCTCCTCAAGACATCATCACTGGCTTCTCCCGTGAGAAAAGTTTAAGACAGGAGGGTGATAACCACTCAGGTCCAGTCTGGGTTCCAGAGTTCAGCCTGTTTCAGTCCAGAGGTAATTGTGGAGGGCATTGCATATGGAAGCCATCTTGAGAGCTCCGCCATCTTGAGAGCTGTCCGCCATCTTAGAAACTGTTAGGTTTCATTTCTTCATTGAGCAAACCATTTCTCAGAAATCATGTGACCAACCGTTCTCCCTGGGGGTGGTTGGGTTTCTAGACAACAGGAGAGATCCACCCACATCAATGATTGGTTCATACTGTTCTATCTCATTTGCATTTTGGGCAACCAATTGGTGCCTACCAGCCTGTATATAAGCTCGCAACTCTTCCTTAATAAATGAGGCTTGATCAGCACCTTGTCTGGTCTCCACTCTCTGTGTCTGTAGGAATTCTGTAAGCTTGAACACATGGAGTCCCTTACTTCACTGACCTCACTCAGGTACCCCTTCGACTGTCCTGTGGGTTTGGGAAAGTGGCGCCCAAACGTGGAGCCCTGGGCCTCGAGGATCAGGGTGAAGTGCACCGTGAAGAAAGCCAGGCGTCTGGTAGAAGTGGAAGGGTAAGTAATACAGAGATTACTTAAAGTAATACAGAGATTACTTACTAACATTTTAGTGTGCAGTTATGGGACAGCAAATGAGTAAACATGAATTATTTGTTCAGGGGCTTAATGATGCCCTTAAGATATGTGGAGTTAAGATTAAGATCAAGCAATTATTTTCTTTCTTTGATTTTCTAAAAGAGGTGTGCCCCTGGTTTCCTCAAGAAGGCACTATTGATGAAGCAAGGTGGAAGAGGGTAGGTGATGCTCTGAAAGACTACTATGTTGCATTCGGCCCAGAAAAAGTCCCAGTAATAGCCTTTTCTTATTGGAGTTTGATAAATGAAATCATTGGGTTCCGGCCAACAGACCCCAGAATTGTGGCAGTTGTTGAGGAGAGGGAACAAATTATGCAAAAAGAAAAATGTCAGGAATTAATTAGTGATGACATCATGGAGACTACAAAAATCCTAGAAACAAAACAAAAAAAAGATGATCTAATTTCTTTCGATAGCGAGGAAGAAACAACAAATTCTAATAAACAACCGGATGTTAGGCCAAAACAACTTAAAAAATCAAAAGTAAATGAGGAGGTTATAAACCCTAGAAAGCCTCAGAAAAATGTATATCCATCCCTTACAAACCTTAAAGTTTATTCAGATGGTCAACTGGCTGATTCTGAGGAAGAAACTTTAGAAACAAAGGTTGCTGCGCATAACAGTTCAAAATGGCCGCCTGAGAAAGAAACTTCAGAAATGGAGGCCGCCGAGTACAACAATTCAAAATGGCTGCCTAAAAAAGAAACTTTAGAAACAAAGGCTGCTGAATACAATAATTCAAAATGGCCACCTTTCATAAAACAACCGCCATCTTACAACTCGGTCACATCTGCGCCATCTTTGGCATGTAGTCATTCTTGACATGAAAGGGCTGCTTCACCATCTTTGGCAATACCCGTTATTGATCCTAGGGTGGAAGTTCGAGCTAAGATCGAACAACTTAAGGAACATATTCAGTTAGAAGAAGAACATCAAGGATTGATATTGCGATTAGAAAAACTGAAAGTGGGTAAATCTAAAGGTACAGCTTTCTCATCCTCACAAAATCACTGTCAGCCCACCCTTACTCCTGGTGTAAAACTTAAACCAGCTCGAAAATTACAACCACTGGTAGAACTTGAGGAACAGGAAGCCTTTCCAGTAACAGAAGACACAGATGCACAGGGACAAGCATGGCACCACGTACGTGGCTTTGATTTTAATATTATAAAAGAAATTAAAATGGCAGTTGCTCAGTATGGAGCTACAGCTCCATATACTTTAGTCATAGTTGAGTCAGTGGCATAAAATTGGCTTACACCAATAGATTGGCAAACATTGGCCCATGCTGCGCTCTCTGGAGGAGATTACTTGCTTTGGAAACCAGAGTATGTAGAATCTTGCGAGGATACTGCACGCCGTTATGCCCAGGCCAATGATGGCTGGACATTAGATATGTTGTTGGGAGAAGGTGATTTTGCAACTACTGACACTCAAATGCAATATGATCCAGGGCTCTTTAGTCAAATTAATACGGCAGCCATGAGAGCTTGGAGAAAACTTCCTACTAAAGGAGACTTAAGCACCTCCCTTACAACAATAAAACAAGGGCCTGATGAATCTTTCTCTGAGTTTGTTCATCGATTGATTACAACAGCAGGCAGAATATTTGGCAGTGCTGACACAGGTACAGAATTTGTTAAACAATTGGCATTTGAAAATGCTAATGCTGCCTGTCAAGCAGCAATTAGACCATATAGTAAAAAGACAGATTTATCAGGATATATTCGCCTGTGTTCTGATATTGGGTCAGCATACCAACAAGGAATGGCCATAGCTGCCACCCTTCAAGGTTACAACAGTGTCCACCAATTCCTTACCCATAACAACAGTGCCAACAAAACAAATAACAAAATTACTTGCTTTAATTGTGGTTGGCCTGGACATTTTGCAAAAAATTGTAAGGTGAAAAATAATGGTAATCAACGACAACCAAATCAACTTCCTGATTTATGCAGTAAATGCATGAAGGGATGCCACCCTCCTAATGAATGTAGATCCAAATTTGATGTCAATGGGAGGCCAATTAATCAGGGTCAGTGAAACGGGAACAGAGGACTGCCCCAAGCCCCCAAACCCAAACAAGCTTTTGGGGCACTAGAGTTTGTTCCAGCAACCAACACTAATCCATTTTGGACCGCTCTAAAGCAACCCCAGGAAGCACAGGACTGGACTTCTGTTCCACCACCCACACAGTATTAACTCCTGAAATGGGGGTTCAGGCATTATTCACCAGAGTCTTTGGTCCTCTGCTGCCAAATACCTTTGCAATATTCTTGTGGCGCCGTAGTGCCACTATGGAGGGACTTCAAGTCTTTCCGGGAGTGATAGATAATGATTATAAAGGAGAGATTAAGATTATGGCTTCCTCCCCAAGGTTAATCACAAACATTCCTGCCAACAAACACATAGCTCAGCTCCTGCACCTTCCATTGATCTGCACTCCAAACAATGTCCAAACCTCTTCACAAGGTGAAAAAGGCTTTGGCTCATCAGATGCCTATTGGGTACAACAAATTTCTCCAAATAAACCAATGCTTACTTTATGGTTGGATGGAAAACAATTTTCTGGATTGATAGACACTGGAGCTGATGTTACAATTATTAAAAATAACAATTGACCCCAATCTTGGCCTCTGGTCCCAACCCTAACTAACTAAAAGGGTATAGGACAAAGTCAAAATCCTGAAAGAAGTTCAAAAGTATTACAATGGAAACCTAGGGAAGGCAATCAGGGAAACATTCAACCTTTTGTAACACAAGGCCTTCCTATTAATTTGTAGGGACGAGATTTGTTATCACAAATGAGTCTCTTGATGTTCAGCCCAAATGATACAGTAACTGCACAGATGCTGGCTCAAGGTTATATACCAGGAAAAGGCTTGGGAAAAAATGAATCAGGCATTGTCCAACCCCTATTGTCTGAACCTAAACTTGATAGAGCCGTATTGGGAAATTTATCCTAGCAACCATTGACATTCCTGTACCCCATGCAGATCGGATCATCTGGAAAGATAATACACCAGTGTGGGTTGATCAATGGCCTCTACCTTCTGAAAAATTATGAGCTACTTGATTGTTAGTACAGGAACAATTTGAAGCAGGGCATATCATAGAGATACCTCGCCCTGGAATACTCCCATTTTTGTTATCAAGAAAAAAAATCAGGAAAATGGTGTCTACTCCAAGATTTAAGAGCAATCAATAAAACCATGGTTCCAATGGGGGCACTTCAACCTGGGCTACCATCTCCAGTAGCCATTCCCCTTAATTTTTTCAAGATAGTTATTGACCTCCAAGACTGTTTTTTTACTATTCCCTTACATCCTTTAGATCAGGAAAGATTTGCCTCTAGTATTTCATCGATTAACTTTAAAGAACCAATGAAACATTACCAGTGGAGAGTCTTGCCTCAAGGTATGGCCAATAGTCCTGCTTTGTGTCAAAAATATGTTGCTGCTGCCATACAGTCAAAGACAGATGGGTACAAATGTATATTGTCCATTATATGGATGATATTTTAATTGCTGGTAAAGATGGTCAATTTGTCCTTCAATGTTTCCAAGACCTTAAGGAACACTTATCTACCCGAAGGTTAAAGATTGCCCCTGAAAAAGTACAACTTAAAGACCCCTATACTTATTTAGGATATCATCTTTCTGGCCCGAAAATCATTACTCCTAAAATACAGTTCAGACTTGACAATTTATAAACTTTAAATGATTTCCAAAAATTATTGGGTGATATCAATTGGATCTGCCCTTATTTAAAACTGACCACAGGTCAACTCAAACCTTTATTCAATATTTTACAGGGAGACCCCAATCCTAGGTCTCCTCGAGTGCTTACAGAGGAAGGCCATCAGACGCTCTCTATTGTAGAAAAAGCCATTGCCTCTCAATTTGTTACAACCATGGATTATGGTCAACCATTACTCCTTGTCATTTGTCATACTACATTCACACCAATGGCTGTGTTCTGGCAATCGGCACCAATTATGTGGGTTCACCTTCCCTCTTCTCCTTCGAAGGTTATACACCCTTATTATTAAGCTGTAGCTGATATTATCAGTATTGCATGAAATTTAAGTGTTACCTACTTTGGCAAAGACCCTGGTGTAATCATTCAGGCATATACTAAAAATCAGATTAATTGGCTATTCCAACAAACAGATTTTTGGCCTATTGCATGTGCTTCCTTTATTGGAACTATTGATAACCATCTTCCTCCAGATAAATTTTTACATTTTTTATATACCCATGACTTTGTTTTCCCTGTACAAACTTCACATCATCCTGTTGAAAATGGTTTATTGGTTTTTACTGATGGTTCCTCCACTGGAACTGCTTCTTATTCTTTCTCCAATCAAACAGTTACGTTTACCACTTCCTCATCGTCAGCTCAATTGGTTGAACTGCAAGCAGTTATTGCAGTCTTCTCTGCTTTTCCTGGTAAATCTCTAAATTTATACACAGATAGTGCTTATATTGCTATGTCTGTACCACTTCTGGAAACTGTGGCACAAATTAAACAAGTTTCTCAGACCGCACAGTTTTTCCTCCAATTACAGTCTCTCATTAGAAATTGAGAGTTACCTTTTTATATTGGCCATTTACGTGCACATAGAGACTTGTCTGGCCCTCTAACTGAGGGTAATCGTCACGCTGATCTGGCCACAAAACACTCTCTTTTGGTTTTTACTCAAACTGATATGAATCTTTCAGATGCCATTGCTGCCCATAGATTGCATCATTTGAATTCTCACACTCTTCATCTTATGTTTAAAATTACTCAAGAACAGGCCCGACAAATTGTAAAACAATGTCCGGCCTGTCTTACTCTTTTGCCTACACCACATTTGGGTATTAACCCTAGAGGCCTTATGCCTAATACCTTATGGAAAATGGATATCACTAATGTTGCTGAATTTGGTACTCTTAAGTATGTTCATGTCACTGTTGACACCTTTAGTGGTTTCATTTTTGCCACAGCACAAACTGGAGAGGCCGGTAAACATATTATTTCCCATGTTCTTGCTGCGCTCTCCGTTCTGGGCAAGTCTCAACAAATTAAAACAGATAATGGTCCAGGATATACAGGACACAATTTTGCCTCTTTTTGTAAACAACTCCACATTACACATGTTACGGGGATTCCATACAATCCCCAGGGACAAGGTATTGTTGAACATGCTCATCTCTCCTTGAAAAATTCTCTCCAAAAACTAAAAAAGGGGGAGATTTTATAAACCAAAGGCTCACCAAAAAACCTTCTAGCACACACACTTTTTGTCCTAAATTTTCTGACACTTGATAAAGATGGACGCTCAGCTGCTGAGCACTTTTGACATTCAACTACTAAAACAAAATTTGCCACAGTTTTGTGGAAAGATCCACTAGACAATACATGGAATGGTCCAGACCCTGTCCTCATCTGGGGCAGAGGGTCTGTCTGCATTTATTCCAAAAAAATGGATGCTGCTCATTGGCTACCAGAAAGATTGGTCAAACAGATTGATTCAAATGATAATAATTTATCCAGGGATGTTGAAAACCCTAAGATACCTCTCCCTTCTTCCACAGATCAATAAAATGAAGATTCTTCTTAAATACCTGATCCTGTTTTGCTTCTTCAACACTATCGCTGCTGGTTTTGACCCTGGCAAAACTCAAAAGTTCCTTGAATGAAATGCTCCTTGCACATGTACAGGTGGTAAGATCACCCATCTTTCCTTCATACCATTCTCAACAGTCACATGTTCTGGATTCACTGCATAACTCCAACAACAACCCCCTACTTGGTATTGCATTAATACGCCCACTGTTTCCTCCTCTTCTGCACCTGCTCAATGCACCTGTACAATCTTCAAATCCACACTTCAGGCTGAGTGTTACGATCATGCCACTACATGCATTCACAAAAATACAACCTATTTCACAACTACACAAATTAAAACCTTTACAGGTACTTCAGACCTTTCGAACCGCCTTGAAAAACCCTGTACATCTGACAACCTAGGGAGAACCATTTGTTGGAACTTGACAGTGCCTCCCCATGTCTCTGATGGGAGTGGACCTCAAGATAAGACTAGACAACTCAAGGTACAAAAACACTTACAAGTTCTCACACAAAATTTACATCCTCAACTTTCCTACCAACTATTAGCCTTGCCTAAACCTAGAAACATCCTTTTTATTAAAACTACTTTCTCACCTCTTAATCTTACTCTTGTCCTACTTAAGGTTTACAGACCCAAAATTTCCGAAGACTGCTGGCTTTGTATCTGCCACGGTCCACAAATTCGGTCAGCCCTTCCAATTGTCAACACGACTTTTCCTGTTGATTCCTCACATTGTTTACCAACTTCACCCTTTTTAGTTCAGCTTGTTTTCCCCTCAACCATAAGTTGTTTTTATTCTCCCTCTCTTAATTGTTCTGAAGAAGTTGTTCTTGGTTTTATTACATTTTCTGATTGTACTGACAGGATACGCACTTCCCATACATCCAATTTGTGCACTCCTCATAATACAGTTTGTTTGTGGTGCTAATCTGGCTTACACCTTTTTGCCCAAACACTGGGTAGGTTCTTGTGCTCTTGCAGTATTGATTCCTGATGTAGACGTTATTAAAGGAGATGAACCAGTTCCCATTCCTACTTTTGATTTCATTCCAGGAAATTCCAAACGCACAAGATCTAAACATGTCGTATTACTCCTCCCTATTCTTGCCACCTTGGGTTTCGCTGCAGCTACAGCTACTGGCTCTGCTGGATTAGGATATTCCTTTCAGCTCAAACAACTTACTGATAACCTTGTTTCTGATGTCCGCGACTTGGCTTCCACTATTCCTTTGTTCAAGATCAGTTAGATTCCCTTGCAGAAATAGTTTTCCAAAATAGACGTGGGTTAGACCTCCTTTTAGCAGAACAGGGGGGTCTCTGTCTTGCTTTGCAGGAACGCCACTGTTTTTATGCCAAGTCTGGTATCGTTTGTGACAAGCTCAACCAACTACAAGAAAATCTTCTTGAATGAAGAGAACAACTCACCGATAACCCCTTCTTGACTACATGAATGGACTTTTCCCATATTTACTCCCCTTGCTTGGTCCAATTCTGGCTATACTGATTGTTTGCTCTTTGGGGCCTGTTCTCTTGACTCATGACTTCCATTAAACGTCATTATCAATGACTCCATAAAAATGCAGCCTATCCAAGTCCACTACCACAACCTGGAGATGGAGTATTGTGGAGCCTAGACATTGCTCCTGCCTGAGGCACTGAATCGGTTAGCCAAAGAAGGGTAAGAGAGTCTGAGCCTATAACAGCTGTACAGTCCTACCACCTAAGACAGGAAACCCATCATTGCAATGAGGTTCTGCAATCACAGGTAAGGATGGATGTGGCTCTGAAAATGACTCCAACCTAAGACAGGCACAATTCCCCCAGGCTTTTCTCCTCTCTTTGAAAAAATAAAAAAAGGGGGATATGTGGAGGGCATTGCATATGGAAGCCATCTTGAGAGCTCCGCCATCTTGAGAGCTGTCCACCACCTTAGAAACCATTAGGTTTCACTTCCTCATTGAGCAAACCATTTCTCAGAATTCATGTGACCAATCGTTCTCCCTGGGAGTGGTTGGGTTTCTAGGCAATGGGAGAGATGCACCCACATCAATGATTGGCTCATACTGTTCTATCTCATTTGCATTTCAGGAAACCAATCAGTGCCCACCAGCCTGTATATAAGCTCGCAATTCTTCCTTAATAAACGAGACTTGATCAGCACCTCATCTGGTCTCCACTCTGTGTATGTCTGTAGAAATTCTGTAAGCCTGAACACATGGAGTCCCTTACTTCACCGACCTCACTCAGGTACCCATTTGACTGTCCTACGGGTCGGGGCAGGTAATGACATAAGGGTAATTCCAGAAAGCAAGGACTGGGGGGGTGGCATTTGGGAGGATGGTTGCCAGTGGAGACACCACTGAGATTAAATGTTCTCCTTCCAGAATGCTCATAGTGATGTATTTGTTTAAATAGTATTTAGAGATATACCAGAATAATGGAGATTTTAGACATTTATGTTTATAACTAAGAATAAGCAAAGCTGTAAATTTAGCTTTATCTTTGCTGTAGATTTAAAAGATCCTGGAAGTTAAACTCAGGACTCTTTTCAGATCCAGATTTAAAGGGAATATGCCAGGATTGTGCGGCAAGAGTATTGAGTAAATATAAATAAGAGCAGTACTCTAAAAGTAAATGGAAAACCAATATTATAAAAATATCTATGTATAGATTTCAAAAATGTTTGCACCAAAATGAACCCATACTTTAATTCTATTTTTACACAACTTTTTTTTTTTGAGAGGTTTTTGCTATAGGGCATGTGCACTCTCCAGAAAGACAGAGAGAGACAAAGAGCAGAAAGTGAGAAATCACCCCCCAAGGGGGATGGCCACGCTGCAATCCCTTCTCCTCCATTCTCCTCTCAGGACCTTGGGCATGCAGGCACACATGCCCGACATATTCTTACACAACTTTTTAAAGTCCCCTCATAATAAACATAACAAGATAAAAATATCATACTTCTAGGATAATTTAATAAGCCAATCATGTAGCACAACCAAATTATCTTAAAAATTAAATATAGTAGTAAGATTACTATCATGCTTTTGAAGTATAGCCAAAAGGTCTGGGAAACACTAGAGAAATAACGACAAATTTATAAGATAAAATATTGTATGTATTGTCAAACAAACGTGAGAGAAAATTTCAAGGTATTTTTGAACATTCTTATCACAAAGTATTCTCTTGTACTTCTATAAAACCTCCTCATTAAGCAAAGTTCCAAATAAAAAATAATAATAAATTACAATGAAAAAGCTTAAATCTGGAGGTCACTATAGTATACTGTAAATTACAAACAGTTAAAGAGGACAGGGAGCAGCATTGTGGTTAAGGCACTGGACTCCCACATGGTAAACTGTGGTTCAAGTCCTGGACCTGACAGCTTGAAAATCATGATGAGAACATGTGTTTGAATGCCCAAAATCTCAAGAAGAAAATGGAGGAGAAGGAATTATGACATGGCTATGCCCCCAGGGGATGATTTCTTGCTTTTCCTCTCACTGTCTTTTTCTGCCTCTCTCTGGCAAGCACACATGACCTGGCAAAAACCTTTAAAACAAACAAACAGTTAAAAAGGTAAATCAATAAAGAATTTGAGGATCTAATAGAGGATAAAAGACAAAGAAGACCAAGATGGAAGGAATAATGCCAACCATGCAAATAATCAGAACAAAAATTAAGTTTGATTACACTATTCAATTATAATTATACTATTAAAGGAGAAAAGATTACAATTGGGTATAAAATATGTCAGGGCAGTACAAGTCTCATAATGCAATGTTTTGTCAACTAGCAATCCTCAAGTTTTAACATTTAAGTTATGGTATATTGGCCCATTTTGTATGGCTATAACAGAATCCATAGACTGGTTATTTATTTATTTTTTTTTTAAAAAAAGGAACTTATTTTTAATAGGTCTGAGGTTGGTAAGTCCAAGCTATGGCGTCACATCTGAGAACACCCTTCTTTCTGGCTCATCCTTTGGTGGAAGGTAGAAGGGACAAGTCCACAGAAGAGCAAGACAATCAGAAGAGGCCAAATTTGTTTTTATAACAATCTCACTTTCTCAGTGACGAGACCACTCCCACAGTAATGGCATTGATCCATTCCCAGGGGCAGACCACTGCAGACCTAATTGCCTTTTATTAGGTTCTACATCCCTACTCTGTTGCTTTAGAAATTGAGTTTCCATGGGTGATTTTGGGGCTACACATTAAACTATTAAAGTAACATGAGGTTACTCTGGAAAACTCTGTGGTCCATCATCTGTTGCTGCTTATAACAATGTAGGAAAGGAGAAAAATGGTGATAGATTTTATGAGCCATTTGGTAAACTGAGGGTATCGTTTACACAGAAATACCACACAAACCTATGCATGTGGTTACCATGTTTGGTTATTGACCACTTAGCATTTCTTGACTCAGGAGAACAACATTTGGGGGTTCACTTTTCCCCTCTTTCTCAGTTAATATATTTCTGGTGAACTGTTCTATTTGGGTTTCAGTTCTCAGCAGTATTCTGTTCCCTGGCCCCCATAATTGTTGTGGAGGTTAGTGCATGTTCCAAGTACTATGAGTCCCAGAAATTTTATGGAAAGCACTTAGGAAGAGATTTGTCATCTTTGTTTCTGTACATCAATTTAGGTGGAATTTAGCCCATTTGGTTGACAGCATCTATGCTAGAATGAGAGGACAGTCTTTTTGGAAATGCAACTAATGCAGAAGCATGGAGCATAGAGCAGGGTCCTAATGTCCCTTTCTAAAAAAATAACTTGAATGCCTAGATCTAGTGGTGACTGAGGTGAAATACATCTTTAAACTTTTTATAAGTTATAATCAAAGGAATCATAATGATTACAATGGAGAATGCTAAAAGTATATTATTCTGGCATCAAGCTATGGATTGTATAACAAACGCATTGGCTTTACTAAGTCAAACAGTCATTACAGGACTTGCAGTTTCACTATGGAATAGAAAGCTGGAAAGCACCTCACATAATCCACAACATCATACTTTCTTAACCCATTGCAGACCTCAGGTCATAGGACAACCAATTAGCCTGAGATCTTAAGAAAGGCAGCCCTCCCCAAGGAGAGACGGGAGTGAAAGCAAGCATCCAGGAGAAGTAGTAAGCCGGGAAGGATGCAGTGAAAGCGATTAACACATCACTAAAGTCTGGTATGACTGTATAAAGCCTCGATAATACAGACACAAAAGAACCTGCACCCACTCCAAGGTATTTTCCTTAGACCTAGGAGAAAGATGAAGGGCAGGGAAACAGAGAATGCATCTATGAGGCTGAAGGTCTGGAGAAGATCAGCTGACATAACGTGTGGGAAACGACACAGAGAACACCTGCCTCCTGCTCTCTTAGAGAGTAAAGGTGGTAAACTGCTGGACAGAGATTGCCCTGACATCCCAGTAACAAGGAGTGATGCACCGTGGCCACTGCTAGTGGGAAAACAGTCAACCAAATCAATTAAAGTAAAACAAAACCCTCTATCTTTGGATCAGTTAAAAATATGATTCTACACTTAGAACATTAGTGAGCACCTGCCACTGTAAGTGTAGCAGGGTAGGGGCCAGCAGGTGGTATTGTGCTTAGGGCATTGGACTCCCATATGGCCAACCAGGGTTTGGGTAACGGATTTGGCTGCTTGCTTTCTTACTTTCTCTCTTTTTTTCTCTGTCTCTGGTGAGCTAATGTACCCTATAGCAAATTAAAAATAATAATATCAACAATTCAAATTTAATAAATTATTCTTAAAAAATTTAAAAAAGAGTAGCAGGGTCATTAGGGAAACCTCATACATGAGGCTCTGGGATAGAGCTAGTCTGACTAGAGAACGCTAGCTTGAGCAACAGAGAAAGTTAATTTGAGCAACAGAGAATGTCCACCTCTGCCCAGAACTACCAGGCAGCCATTAAATAACGAGTAACAAGTCTAAGCTTGGGGAGCATTAGGAGCATGAAGAGATGCTGTCTCTGAAATACAGCCTCAGAGGGAAAGGAAACCGAAGGTGGTATAGGAATAGAGAGTGAAGAACCTCCTTGCAATTCGCATAACCTAACATAAGCAAAAAGTTGAGGAATTCTAATGCCAGGCTTGATAATAACAATAAATGCTAACCAAAACAATCTTATTTCTGTCCTTGTCTATGTTGATACTTTCTCTCTCTCTCTCTCTCTCTCTCTCTCTCTCTCTCTCTCTCTCGCTATTGGGTTGTCATGAAAGTCATGATGCATTTTTGCATAGAAAAACATGGAAAAATATGGCATAACTTTCTCAACAACCTAATACAAAGATCCCAGCCAACAAAGACTGTGCCTATTTTAAGGCCTCAATATTATTTAATCAATCTCTACTGTCCTTAATCTATGTACAGCTCGCAAAAATTATGAGAAACACACATGAAATCACAATAGCAATAAAAAATAACATTTTCAAAGACCAATCAAACGCATTATATTTTATATTGCCTGCATGTTCAAACTAAGACATGATTTAAAAACAATAATAACTAATATGTTGAAGATTTAACGTGTATGATGAACAATATGTATGAACAAATGAGGAAGTTCATCAGAGAAATGAAAAACATAAACAGAAAATCAATGGTGCTGTTTAAATGCTTTAATGGACTAATCGCTTATTTCAACAGAGCCAAGCAAATATTTATATTTAGTGAAATTAAATATAAGTCATTAGAAAGCATAAAAACTTGTATGCAGACAGAATAATAAATGAAAGGAAAAAGGAAGAGAGCATTCAAGAGCTAAAAGATTATATAAGCACTAACATTCATGCCATCAGAATTCCAGTGGAAGTGAGAACAGGCAGATAAAATATTTGAAAAACTACTTGCTGAAAATTAAAAAAAGAAAAAAAGAAGACCAAGATACAGATCAAAGAAACTCTAGAACATCAAGAGAATATATGTTACAAAAAAAGAAAGAAAAAGACAGAAAATAAGGAGGGGAGAGGAAAGGAAAAGGGAGAGAGGGAAAGAAATAATATCAGTTATATGCCCTCTAGACATATTATATTCAAAGTAATGAAACCCATGGATGACGATATTGCCTGGAAGACAATCAAAAAAAGGAATATATTAAATATGGAAGAACAAAATATTAAAAAGACTTCTTAGGGGCCAGCAGGTGGCATTGTGGTTAAAGTGTTGGACTCCCACATAGATGACCATGGTTCAAATTCTGGACTTGGCTGCTTGCTTTCTCACTTTCCTGTCCTGTCTCTCTGCTCAAATTAAAAGCTAAAAAATAATAACAAATCAAAATAAATAAATAAATCTTTTTTTAAGACGTCTTTAAAAAGTCAGTCAGAAAATAATGGACAGATTTAGAGTGTTTGGGAGAGTGGGGAAACTGCCCATCAAGAATTTGACAATGTGTTTAAATACGCTTCCAAAATAAAAGACAAAATCTTTAAGACTAACGAATACTGAAAGAATTCATTATCAGCCAACCTACATTACAAGAAATGTTACAGAGATGTTCTTGCGACAGAAGAAATAAGATACTGGACAATTTAATTTATCAATACATGAAGGAATAACTTGCTAAAGGTGAGGTCAAGTCGCAAAAAAAAAAAAAAAAAAATTAGGTCACTTCAACATGACAGAAATGAATCTACAGACTACACTGAATATTGTATATCCTAACATGGTGTTTCAGTCTGTTTTATGTTGCTGTAACAGAATACCACAGACTGCAGAATGTATAAACAGTAATTTACTTTGCTCTGGTTCTGGAGCTCACCATGTCCAATAGCCTGGCACCAGCAGCTGGGGAGAACCTCCTTGCTGCATCATCCCACAGTAAAAAGCACCTCTGCTTTGAGAGAGCAAGAGAGAGCTGAGATCGCTTTCATGGCAGCCTACCATTTGCAGCACATTAATTTATTTGTGAGGGTGGAGCCCTCGTGCCTAATAAGCTCTTAAAGATCCCACTTAATACCATCACAGTGGCAATTAAACGTCAGCATAACTTTTGGAGGGGCTATTCAAACAGCTGTACTCTGCTTCTGCCTCCAAAATACTGATGCTCTTCTCACATATAAAATATATTTATTCCATTCCATAGTCTCAAAGTCTGAGTTAATTCTGGCATCAATTCAGAAGCCCAAAATCCATTTAAGTAAGGTATGGATGAGACTCCAGGTGTAATTTATTCTGAGAAAATCTTCTTAAGAGACTGTGAAGTTAAACAAATGATCTGCTTCTGAAATACAATGTTGGGACAGGCATAAGACTGGCATTCCACTCTAGGTAGTTTTTATAGTAACAACCAATTTTTTTATAGTACCAATTTTTAGCCTATGTAGCATTGCTATGACAGAACACCATAACCTGGGTAATTTATAAATAATAGAAATGTATTTGGCCCAAAGTCCAGGAGGTCGGAAGGTCCAAGATCTTGGTGCCCGCAGCTGCTGAGGCCCTTCTTGCTGCAAGAACTCATGACAGGTGAAAGGATGAGAGAGTACAGGAGTGTCAAACTTACTTGTATGCCGGCCTGTTCTCAACAAACCCGCGCCCATGACCATGACATGTATCCGCCGGTGAAGCCTAATCACCTCTTAATGATCTCACCTCTTAAAGCCATCACATTGGAAATTAAGTTTCGACATGAGTTTTTGATGTAACATTCAAATCATAGCAAAACACAAACCTTACCTAACAATAGTTCAGAATCTATCTACCCTGTGGTTCTGGGATGATGATAGTGGTATAATGATGACAATTATGATTATAGTTATATGCTAGACAAAACTTTTGGGAATATGTGTGTGTGTGTGTGTGTGTTTGTGTGTGTGTGTGTGTGTGTTTGTTTGTGTATGTGTGTTTGTGTGTGTGTATGTATGTGTATGTGTGTGTGTGTGTGTGTGTATATATACACGTATATATACACACATACGTATATATATGTATATATATAGATTCAGTAGTATCCATCACATCTAATTAGATAAATTATTTTATAATCTATGTTGTTTTACCAATTAAATACACACACAATAAAAAACAAAAACTGACCTGCAAGATCAAACAACTTGGCCAATTTCACACAACCTGTAGGCAGCATCCATACCGACCACACCATCTACCACACCATCTAGCAGCTACTTCTATGACAACTCGCAATGAAGATAGTTTAAAAGAAAATCCTTACTATATCCCTTGAACTCTGATGATGATATGCAAAGTATTAATAGCAGAACTGGAAATATTCCTAATTAATACATAGGTAAATGTCCTTTACATTTCTGAGTAAACAGATTTCCTTTCTAAATGTTTAAATAATTTCAAAACAGGTTTAGGTATGAAAAACAGCAACTGCAATTTGTCCCCAAAACAATGTTTTTAACAAAATGTCTATAAACTGACTACAATATAAGTTGTTTTGGACTTTATACTATTGCATTGTATGCGTTCATTTTATAAGTAGTCTCTACAATACTATTCAGTAAAATATATTGTAAAGGATGTTGCACTTTTAGTTATTAATTATTGTATGGTTACTATTGGCTGCCGTGTTAATAATGGACCGGTGCTTAATTTGCTGTTTTTATAGCTATATTATGTAAAGTACTGAACATATGTAGAAAAATATGTTAAAATGGTACATATACAATGTAAATTCAGTTACCTCGAAGTATCAATAGCACCACCTTGGGGTGTTCGGTATTTCAGAAATGTTAAAATATGTTTCCATATAGATCTTTTATTGCAGACACCATGTGACAGAAATGTAACTAAATCTAAATAGCTTGGAGATTGAAAACAAGTTTTAAATCTACAACATTTGCACTAAAGCATTGTTTATAATAGCCACAAAAATAACTAGAAAGTCAAAGAAAAAAATTAAATATCAATTAGGAAGAAATTTGCAAAATAAAATAAATTACGGTGTCAGTACATTTTATCTAATTTCTGGATCCTCAATGTCTAAGAACATGGTAGGATTGAACTTCTCAGAACACACAACCATGAATTTGAGAGTAAGCTACATGGGTCACTTCCAGACAGAAATCTTAAGGACCAAGCGTACTTTTTCACAAGAGTCCACAATAAACATGAATCATAAGAAATTTTTAAAAAAGCGATTGGTGTTTGATGACTAAGTGATTTTGGAGTTCTTAATTACTCAACCACAATTTTTTCTGTCTTGACATATATATTATAACCACAAACTAGAATATTTTAGTATTTCTGTTTAAAAGTATAGAATTTCTCTATATCCTGACAGAAAAGTCTACCCCAGCTTTGTGAGTAAATAAGCTGATACACCAGCAGGTGGCAGGGTTGTTCAGCAGGTGTCATGGTAGTTAAGGTGCTGGACACTCCCACATGGCTGACCATGGTTTGAATCTTGGACCTGGTGGCTTTGCTTTCTTACTTTCTCTCTCTCTCTCTCTCTCTCTCTCTCTCTCTCTCTCTCTCTCTCTCTCTCTCCTCTCTCATCAAATTAAAATAAATGAATGAATAAATGAATGAATGAATAAATAAATAAATAAATAAATAAATAAAAGAAGCTGGTACTCAATATTATTACAGACTAGTGCACATGACATAAACAGTGATAGAGGAAAAAAAGGTCAGGGTAGACAGATATATTCAGTTTGGTATAAGGAAAAAATGTTTTATCAGAAACACTGTAACAAAGCTGGAGACTACTTGATTTATAGTCACATAGCTTAGATTAGGAGAAGCACTTAATAATACTCCTTAATCTGTTAAACATGATATCAAATTTCTTGTTGAATCTCCTGTGAGACTGAGTAAATGTTCAATAATATCATCCCGTATGATCATATGTACCTTCAAAGATATATAGTTAAGGAAATTAGATAAAATATATGGAAGACGTTCAGTGTTTTGGAGCCTAAATAAAAAAGGACATAAATTACTAATAATCAACTATATTCCTCTTTTATATGATGTTCAAAGCACTAACTTTACAAGTTGAGACTGTGTTTAGATTTTTCCAGACAAAACCTTCTGAAGTTTCTTTATTCTTTTTAAACAAGCTATTGATATTACTACTCACAATCAACTTAGATAAATGAGTATTTTGAAATAAATTTTATAAACTTTAAATTCTTTTTGTTACAAACATCAATTACCACTCCTTAAATTCAATAACTTATTGCATATAAATTCTCAAGCATTGCTTTTAGAGACAAAATAAATGTATCTGATGATATTTGATAGTCTGACTCAGAGGAGCACCTGTTATTTTAATCACACACAAATGTGCATAAATTACTGCCACGATAAAATGAAAACAGAAAGGATGGCTTCAGTTAGGATTTTATTATACAACGGAAATTCATATAGAAAACCTTGAGAATTTAATTACTATTTGTTAAAATATTTGTTACATACTAAAATATTCAATGTATCTTAAAAATAACAAAAATGTTTTGTAATATGCTGCTAACATTACTATAAGTTAATTTGGAAATATTCAAATTTGATCAGTATCAATTATGTACCTATTTGAATATTTACCTCAAATGAGGTATTTATATTATTAAAGATTGGTAGACAACAAGAATTTTACTTCGTCAAGTATAGTGTTTTCCAAAGAAATAGACCTACTGGGAAAATCTTCTTGAATAGTAAGCTGACCAGGATCACATTTCTCTACTCAATGCACAAAGCTAAATTGAAAATCTGGCTTGTCAGCAAACATTGAACTACAATGACATTCTTGTCTAGCTCTAGTCTGCTAATTGGGAATTCCAACATAATTCAACTAGAAGATATTCTACACTGTAATCCAACGGCAGTGTTTTATTAAAATTCAGCACTCCATATTTTTATTAAGTCTTCGTCATCATTCTGAATGTAAACTTCAGAATACTCTTTCCTTTAAAAAACAGAAAGAAAATTTTATTTAAGGATAGAAATTAGTAATAAAAAGTGTGTATGAAGTACAGAAAGAAAAAATAGTCATTTTTACTGCCAAATAATAAAGCCCCACCATGAAAATCTACAAAACATAATAAGGATAATAAAAAGAAGTGCTCATAAAGAGAATCTTCATCAGCATTGGAGCAAATGGCATCTAAGCAAATCTAAGCTTAATATCATAGTGAGAGAAATAAAGAAGAAAACTATTACGATAAAGACTTTCTATCATGCTGGATATATAAAAATAAAAATAGTAATGTAGGCTGCTATATGAAAGAAAGTGGCCTCTGCTAGGACTTGTCCGGTGCAGAGAGGCGATGAGGTTTCATGTAGTGTCTGCTTACCAGTTGGTAAGGTAATTATACGACCCAGCATCAGACAGTTAAGTTATACTGGGGAAAACATAACAAAACAAACGACAGACAGCAGCTGCCAAAGACTGCCACATGCAAATTTTTCATTCATCTATTCAGGCATCCAGTCACTCAGCAGAAATTTATTACGTACCTAGAAATGTTGGACGCTGTCTTAGATCTTGCAGATATAAAGATGAAGAAAGCAATCTTTTACCTAGTAAAGGTAGACAAATAGATGAACAAATTAATGCAGCAGAGCATCGAAGGTGCTCTGATAAAAATGGTGGGGTCAGTTCTGCCTTGAACTTGAATGACTTTTTGAAAAATTCCCCTCTAATTAAGCAAGGCCATCTTATCTATATCCCTAGGATCTTTGTCACATATCTACATAGAATCTGAGAGATGAATACTAATATTTAAATTACCAGAATATACATAATTAAATGACAAATTGTGTGGCCCATCTAAAATTTCTTGAGGAAATATACAAGGAGGGAGATAATGAGGCCCGGCGCGCAAAGCTAGCATAAAATCAGAAACAGAGCAGAAGAAAAAGAGAGGAAGGAAAGGAATCTGTAGTTTAAAAACTATGCATGTTGGACTTACACGATAGCTAAATGACAAGTTTGATAGAAACCAATATATTTCTTAGCATATCTGCACTCATGCAAAAATCATTTTAATAATGTTCCACCATGTCTTGTTTTTAAGTGGTTCTTCAATTGATTCTTGAGTATTTGTTTTTATTTTGGTGTGTATATGTGTGTGGTTTGCTCAGTTCCTTTATGGTCACTTTTTCCTTAGATCTTTCAATGTATTGACTTTTTAAAAAGTTTATTTAAAAGTCCCAGCTTTAATACCTGGGTCTCTCTAAATCCAATTGTCTTAAATATTAGGTTGTTGGAAAAGTCATGATGCGTTTTTGTGTAGAAAAAAAAAAAAAAAGAAAAGAAAAAAATAAATCGTGATTTTTGCTACAACCCAATACTTTACTCTTTTGCATTGTCTTTTTCTCCCTAGAATTATTGATTTAATTTTATTTATCTTTATTTTTTTTAATTTGCTATAGGGCATGTGCACTCACCCGAAAGAAACAGAGAAAGAAAGCAAACCACCAGGTCGGGGACTCAAACCCTGGTCAGTCATGTGGGAGTCCAGTGCCTTAACCATCACACCACTTGCTGGTCTGGTGTCTCATAATTTTTGGTTGTACATTGACATTGTATGTAGAACAGAGAGAAACAAGATAGATATTCTTTGCACGTGGAGGTAGGCAGCCTCGTGTCTCGTCAGGCATTATTGTGAGAGATTGGGAACTGGAGATGAAACCCGATACCCGTTTTGCCATTTCTGCCCTTTCCCTCTGTGTATCTCAGGCTTTAGTTTCTCCAGAGGAAGCCTGTTGTTACTTTGTACTTACAGCATGGCTTCAGATTCTGGATGACTTTTCTCAGGATTCCTGCTGCACCCTTAGTGTTTAGCAGCCTCTGCACATCTGTTTCATTAAGGGGGTTCTTTCCCCACTGTCTGATACCCCTGCCCCCAAGGAAGCCTGCACTTTTTGCTGATGGGGAGGATGAGCAACTTTCCTAGCACATCTTCAGTCTTTTTAAAAGTCCTGTTACCAGACTCTCAGGGTGGTGCCTTCTCAACACTGTTACTAATCTCCTAAAAGCAGTCAGCCTGCCTGTGTCCATACTGTAATCCTTGCAGATGAGTTTCCTGACCTCCAAGAAAGAGCAGGCTTCTGCTCCTTATTAAGAAGGCTTTTTGATTTTCCTCGAGATTTGAGAGATTCTGTTTTACTTCTGCCCCAGAAGCAATGAATCTCAGCCTTGACCCTGAAGGTGAGTGCTGCCTCTCCTACCCCAATGACGTGAAGCTTTGGCTTCCTATTAGAGAAGATGCAAGAACAGGTGTGGTAAATGCCCGTTCCCCATGCCAGCTGGTTACCACTTGCCTACCAAGCTTCCCTGAGGGACTCTCACCAGCTTTCTAACCTGCCCTCTGTTTTTCTAGTAAGTACCTGGTAAGCACAGATGGTTCTGCATCTTAGACTTCTAGCTTGAAAATGAGTTTGTTAGCCCATACCAGGGATTAATGAATTTGTTAACATTTTAGCTGGTTCTTATCTGCTCATATGGTGACCACCTCTTCCTCCAGTGACCTGCCAAAGCAAAAACAAATGTATACCATTTCCTTGGAGGTGTTCTCTCCATTTGAAATTCAACTTACTTAGGTACCTTGCAACTTAGCCCTCTGTTCATTTCAGGAAAAAAAATAATTTTTGCATATTGTCTGTTTGGGCTCCCCCCACCCCCCACCCCACCATTATTACGTGGTTAGTAACAATTCTCTTGGTGTTTTCTACATCCCAATCAGAATAAGAACTTCAATATTCTCCTCTGAATTATTGATTAAAATTATCTTGGTGTTTCCCTAATAAAAAGAAAGGAAACAAAAGAGGATTTCCTTATCAGTTATACTTGACTTTATGATTCTCCAAGT
The DNA here is from genome assembly GCA_026018925.1 of Tupaia tana. Classification (NCBI taxonomy): domain Eukaryota; kingdom Metazoa; phylum Chordata; class Mammalia; order Scandentia; family Tupaiidae; genus Tupaia; species Tupaia tana. The sequence continues at coordinate 94,649,011 of JAKSZU010000006.1, forward strand.
TTTGGAAACATTTAATATTCACCAACATTTTTGTTAGCAATGATACTGGTTTTCTAGAAATGGATGTAATAAAATACGCAATGATCTGACACTGAGCTCTAGCCTAGCTTCGTGGGTAAGTATAGTCACATCTCGGGCCTTTTTGTAAAGAGGGAGTACTTGTCTTTGATTTTTCTCTTACTACCTAGAATAGAATAATGCAGTAATATCTAAATACTTTTTACTCATTCAGTTCTTTCATCAAATGAGTTTTAGGTATATTACCTAAAATACAAATGGTAAGAAAGTCATTATCTGCTTAAAGGTTGGGAGGGGAAAGATGAAAAATGGCCATCTGTGTTTGTTCTACATCTGTCCTTGAAAATTCTGAAGTGGCCTGTGGAACCTAAGAGATTTTTTAGTAAAATAAAGTGCCACAAGATTAATCCCTATTTAATCTGAACTTTTAGTAATTCTTCTATTTAGACATCTTATATCACACTATGAAGAGCACTGGAAACAGCAGGGAATTGCCATTTTAATTTAGTCCAATGTAATTTATTAATTAAATGTCCTACATGTGGAATAATTTAGACAATGGTAATCATACTCTGAAATAAGAATTTCATTAAAATTTTATAAAATCTTCCAGCAAAGACCCTCTCCACACTTCCTTTAATAGTCTTCATTCATTTCATGTACAGTGTCTAAGACAAGTGCAAAATTAAGAATTATAGGGAGCCAGCAGATGACCTGATGGTTATGGCACTGGACTCCCACATGGTAGACCACAGTTCAAGTCCCAGACCTGGCAGCTTGAAAATCACTCTAGCATGTGTGCATGCTTGCCCAAATTTCCAAGAGGAGAGTGGAAAAGAAGGAATTGTGGCATTGTCATTCTTCCAGGGAGGTGATTTCTCTCACTTTCCTTCTCTCCATCTCTGTCTCTCCTTGGCGAGCACATGTGCCTTTTGGCAAAACCTAAAATAAATAAGAAAGAAAAAAATTTCCAAGTAGAACTGCATACAAAATTAGAGACCACATAGGTGGTATGCTGCAGTTTTTTCCCCAGATACAGTATACCAACTATTTCTCTGCACTAAAAATGGAAACAAAATATTTGCTTTAGAATAAGCTGTACACAATCTCATGTCTTAAAAATGACAATTGTACAAAACACATACACAAAGCTCCTGATATTTTATAATACAAAAATTGGGACTGCAGAGAATCTTACCTGAAAAGCTTTAAACGTAAACATAATTAAAGAAAAGTGAAGAAACGTAATTTGCACATAGTAAACATAGATTTTTTTCAATGTATGAGTTCTTAATTCGTAATTACTTTGCATAAAGGAAGACTGACTCATGGGAGCTCTGGAAGCTTAAGTGGATACACTTCATTGCCGTGACCTGAATATGTGTCCCCAATTTCAAGGTCTGGCATTTGGTAGTATTGTGATGGTATGAAGAGGAGGCTTGCTCTGATTATGGTGTTGAAAGTGGAGCCTTTGGGAAGGGGTTGGACATCAGGGTCCGGCTCTGATGGTTGAATTCAGGTGGGTTTAGGAGGACACAGAGAAAAACAGACTTGCCTGGCCTGCTCCACGTAAGTTCCTGAACTTCGCTATGTCACGACGCAGCCCGAGATCTCATGGGCCATGGCCCCTTGACCTTAGACCTCTGTGCCATGAGCTGAATTCACATCTGCTTTTATGAATTACCCAGATTCAGATTATTTTCTGTTACTAGCAATATAACATACTTCCTCTATTTTTTAAAAATTATCAAGACTCATTGAGTTTCCTTTTTCAACAACAGAGCCAACCATAATAGACATATCTGAGGGTTTTTGTTTTTGTTTTTGAGACTTTTGGCTATAAGGCACATGTACTGCACTCTCCGGAGACAGAGAGAGACAAAGAAGCAGAAAGCATCTCTGGGGGAAGGTCTTGCTGCAATTCTTTTTTCGCCATTCTCCTCTCAGGATTTTGGTCATGCACGCACACGCACCTGGCTTGAAGCCTCAGATTGGGTCGGCCATGTGGGAGTCCAACTAAGTAACCATTATACCATCTGTTGGTCTATGTATCTGAGTTTCATTAACTAATTATATTGGGTATAATTTAATAGCAAAGAAGAAAGATTATTTTTTTTTCTGGCCTAGAGAGAATTCTAACTACTTTACAAATATTATAAAACACATTTTTTAAAATTCTGAAATAAAGTTGTTAAATGAAAAACATAAGTAAACTACTATCTACATGAGTGAATATGAAACTATATTCTCCTGTTGAAATGCCGTCAGGGGAAATCCTGTCAAAGAAAGCAGCCAAACTAGAAGAAAGGAAGCAAAAAGTCCAAGGAGAGAAGCGATGACATTAAACCCCTGCAGCAAGGGAAACTTATGTGAGGCCTGTCCCTGAACATGCAAATTATGTGAGCAAAATATGCTCCAGTGTGTTAAACTAGGTTGAATCGCAAGCTCCTGTGTCACGTGCCATCAAAAGTTCTGATGTGTCGTCTGTTTCACCCAATGAGCATAAAATAAGTTTTATGTAACCCCATATGCTACCATAAAACAAAAGGAGAATACCTCAAATGGCTTGTGGAAAAATTGAATTAAAATATGTGTTCATTTTGGTGCAAAAAATAAAAGAGGAAATCTATTCATAAATTTTTATTATACCCATTGTGCCTAAACATTTTTTTTTTTTTTTTTTTTTTCTTTTGGAGAGGTTTTTGCTATAGAGCGTGTGCGCTGGCCAGGCAGACAGAGACAGAGAGACAGAAAGCGAGAAATCACCCCTCAGGGGGGATGGCCATGCCACAATCCCCCCTCCTCCGTTCTCCTCTTGGGATCTTGGGCACGCACGCACACGTGCCCAGAGTGAGTTTTAAGCCACCGGGTCCAGGATGCGAACCGTGGTTGACTACATGGGAGTCCAGCAACATAGCCATTTTGCCAACTGCTGGTTCCTGTGCCTGAACATTTTGAAGCCTCTCATATGTATGGGGATAATTATAATCTGGGATTATTCTTGTAATCTTAAAAGGTTGTACTTTCTTTTGAGTTCTGCTCAGTATTCTATTTCTCTCTTGTGTTTTTTCGTTTTTGTTTTTTATTTCTTGACTTTGCCACGGGTTTCTCTATTTCTTTTTTTAATTTTTGAAAGAAGTAGATTTGTTATACTAATTTTAGGAATAGTTTTTTCTCTCCTTTTATTTTAGGTTGTTTGATAGGGTGTGTTGGAGAGAGACAGAGAGGGAAAGTGAGAAATTGCTTCCCACAAGGAGCAGCCATGCCACCATCCCTTCTCCTTCATTCTCCTCCTGGCATGCACACACATACACCTGGGAGCACTTTCAAGCTGTCAGGTCAGGCTGCAAACCACGGTCAGCCATGTGGGAATCCAGTGCCTTAACTACCATGAGATCTGCCGGCGTCTCAACACATGTTTCATCCTTAAAATTATTAGTAACTTTTCCTGTTTCCTTAGACATATTTGTACTTGTTTTCTAGCTTGTTTTGTGGTAATTTTAATTGTTTATTTATAGAAATAATAAAAACGTATTCTATGATAAAAATAATAAAATTAAATATAATAATTTTCATCTAAATGTTGTGCTCATCACATTTCATAAATTTTGAGTTACAATTCAGTGAAATTAATTTCTAAATACTACTTTTTGAGTTTCTCTTATTCAAGGGTTACGAGTTTTTAGTTTCACGTGGTTTGGTGCTTTGTTTACTCCTAATTTCTGTTTTTATTACATGCTAATGATAGAAAATGTTCTGAGTAACTCCCTCTAGCTGAGGGAGTTATTCAGTTATTCAGATTTTCTTACTGGTTCCAAGAGACTTCACTATTTCTACATATCCCTTAATATTCTAAGAGAGTCTACTGTCTTGTCTGTAGGTTTTTAGCTGTTGTGTTCATGGGTCCTATTTTAGTAAAAGCCTACTCATTAAATTACTTTTCTATATCATGTGTCTTTTTTTTTGACATGGTCAATCGAAACTGAAAAAAATGGATTTTAAAGTATGTAGCTATCGATATCATTGTACCTTTGATTTTTTTTTCTAACATAGTTTTCAGCAGGTACTTTAAGATAGTAGTAATCATTTGACAGCACGTGAGAGAGAGGCCATACAGAACCACGGATATATATTTACTTTTCTAGGCACTATGTCCAGGTTACAGGAGGTATCAAATACAAGTGGGTCCCTAGAATTCAAAATTATCACCTGATGATGTCCTCTATTTGGGGGGTTTCATGGTGAAAACCTCGCTGGAACACTGTCACCTCCACCCAAAGGCCAGACTGAAAGCTTTTCTCATTATTAGGCTGTTACTTTTTGAATTATAGCGTCATTAGCTTGAAGGTAGGACACCAGTCACCCAGGACTGTTCACGAGAAGGATAAGTTTTACTGGTTTGCATAGTCTACCTTTTGCATTTCGCCTGAAGTCCCCGCTCGCTGTTGTAGAATGCAGTCACTCAGAATGCCCTCTCCCATCCTATTTCCTGCACAATGTCTTGATGGCCCTGCACAGCTCTCCTGAATCAGTAACTTCAAATACTTTATTTGTAAGTATCCACTTTCTACTGCTATGTAACAAGTTATCACAAAATTAGACTTTAAACCACACCCGTTTATTAGATCACAGATGCGTAGGTTGGAATTCCAGGCACGATGTGGGTGGATTCTCTCCTCAAGCTTTGAGAAGGCTGTCATCCGAGTGTTAGTGGACTGCGTTTTCTCTAGGCGAGAATCATTTCCATACTCGTTTAAGGGGTTGACTCATTCAAGGGGTTGGCGCATTCGGTTCTTTGCTGTTTTAGGACTGAGGTCCCCAGTTCTTCACTGGCTGTCAGCCAGGAGTTGTGCCTGGGGCTTGCATCCCTGACCATGTGGCCAGCAATGGAGAATCTCCCTGGTGCCAAATTCCTCTTAGGCCTTAAATTTCTCTTTCCAGAAAAAAAACCCTGTTCTATTTAAGGGCCCATCTGATTCCATCAGTGCCTCCCAAGAGAACCTCCCTGTCTTGAAATATGATTTGAGAACACAAATATTGCTTTCCTTTTGTCATACAATCTACCTTAATCACAGGGGGCAATACCGCATCATAGTTACTAATTCCATTCATGCATAAAGAAAGGAGATCTTATTAGGTCAGTGGTCATTTTGAAGTTAGCCTCTCACACAATGCAATAAAAACATTACCATTGCTTTTGATTAATTCTACCCTGAAATATAGTACGTCTATTGTTAGTATAATTATGTTACATCCTTCCAGCTATGGCTGAAATCCACTTAGACTGACATTGTCCATGTTCTGCCTTTCGTTTGTATATACCTAGGATACAGTTGCTGATTCTGTTATATTTCACCTTTCTCCGTCCTGTGATGTAATGTTTATTTCTTTTAAGTAACGCATACATCGGTTTTGTTTTGCTCAGCCTTAGTCCATTCAGTTGCTAAAACAGAATACCATAGACTGGGTGACTTAATTTATACACAACAGACATTTTTTTTTATTTTCCCAGAGTTCTGGAGCTAAAAGTCCGGAATCAGGGTACCGGCATGGCCAGGTTTTGATGAGGGCTCTCTTCAGATTTCTCCTTGAGGAAGTTCTCTTCCCATGCAAGAGAGAGGAAGCTGTTCTCCTTACATGGTGGAGAGAGGAAATAAGGTCTCTTGGATTCATAAATCTCCCATTACCCCTTCATCCAATCCCAGCTACCTCCCAAAGACCTGTTGCCTAGTGCCATCAGCATATAATTTGGTGGGGGAGGAGACAGAGGATTTAGTCCTCAACATGATTCATCCTAGGATCTTTTTAACTTCTTTGCTACTTCCCTCTAGGTTTTGTTTTCTTGTGTCTTTGACTTCAATTTAATTAATTTATCAATTAATTACATATTTAATAAATATTTGTTTGAGTCTGTTTTTCATTTCAACATAAAAGGAATAAAAACTCATTACAATCTCCAAGTACTCTGCTCCCAACAAACATACACACACATTCACACACACACACAAACACAGACACTGCAAACTCAGTAATACGCTCCCAGTGTTTCTGGAATTATCCAGATTGTTTTAGGTTATAAATTTCCTTATCTACTCCTGTGTTCTAACAGTAATTATTTTTCCTCAGATTTAAGAATTTAGTTTTATAATTTTGAAGTTTTGCATTAATTTTATGACTGTAGACAATCTGAGTACTGCTCTCTTCCAGTATGAATTTTCACCTCTCTTCAATTCTAGATAGGCTATGGACCTTTTATCTCTTTTTATTATCTTTTAATTGTTTCTTTTACAGTTTATAGTTTTCATTTTTGCTTCTTAATAGTAAAATAGTCTTGTGTTTTCTTTTTTAGTTTTTTTATAATAGGGCACATGTGCTCACTAAAGAGACAGAGAGAGGGAAAGTGAGAAATTATCCCTCCATGAGGGGATGACCACACCGCAGTCCCTTCTCCTCCATTCTCCTCCTGGAATTTTGGGCATGCACACATGCCTGCAGGGATGATTTTCAAGCCACTGTGTCCTGGACTTAACCCTGCTGGCCAGTGGAAGTCCAGCACCTTAACTACCATGCCACCTGCTGGCCTTTGTTTTTACATTTTTTTAAATAATGTATTTCTTAGATAATAAACTGGATTTGAAATAATAAATTTCAAAATTATAAATATCTCTATATCTTTTGTGTTATTTTTTCTGACTTATAGTTAGTTTCCACGTCTTCAACGTACTCATTCTTTATGCAGGCAAGATCTCTGTGAACACTCTCTCCAGAAACACAGGTACAGTGGACATGCCTCAGTTGCTCTCACTCATCATTCAAGCTAGACTGAATCTCATGCTTGATAATGAATCTCAAAGGAATGCTGTCTTCCACAGCGCCGACACAGCATGACCCCAATGGATAGCGCGCAGGCTTCCTTCTGCATGCGGTATAACGCAGTGTGAATCTCGTGGGTGTGACACACTTGTCCTTGCAAGGTGTTCATCCTATAACCAAGTCTCTGCTCAGTAAAGGACAACCACAGAACAAAAACACACTCCTCAGCGTGCATTGCCAGAACTGCCTCTTCCTCCTCTTATTCCAAGAAAAATTCTTATTGCTAGGGACGGCTCATGGTGAAATGCTTTGCTCTCAGGATCTGACATCTGTCTTTCTGTTTTCTGGGAGTTCTAAACTCTCAAGAGATGCAGAAAGCCATTGATTGAGAGAGATCAATTTTCCAGTCACCCTGAAAAGCAGTATTTATAGCTCACAGAAAGAAGTAGGTCTTTAAAACATGAGGCAGACACTGGGACAGGAAACAAAACAGCAAGGCCACTCTTTCATGAGACAAAGCCCAGGTATCATAGAGGTAAAACAGAGTGTGTCTGGGTTTGTTTATTGTTATGTTTGCTTGTTATATGATATAAAATAGTGCCATTGATTTAATAATTACTGCTAACTCTTCCTACAGCTTGACAGTAGTTTAGCTAAAGTATTTATGCCCTAGTTGTTTGCATTTATCTTTTTCTTTTGTATGGATCTTTATGATATACTGAAAGAAAGTCAGACTAATATTCAAATTTTTTTTTTTTTTCTTTTTTTTTTTGGAGAGGTTTTTGCTATAGGGCGCGTGCGCTCGCCAGACAGACAGAGAGAGACAGAGAGATAGAAAGCAGGAAATCACCCCCCAGGGGGGATGGCCACGCCGCAATCCCTTCTCCTCCATTCTCCTCTCGGGATCTTGGGCACGCACGCACACGCGCCCGGCGTGAGTTTAAGCCGCCGGGTCCGGGACTCGAACCGCGGTCGACTACGTGGGAGTCCAGCGACATAGCCATTACGCTAACTGCTGGTCCCCATATTCAAATTTTATTTTAAGCCAGACTAAGTTAAATCAAATTTTAAAAATAAAAATCTTTAATTCCTTAATATGATAAATATTTTTATAAAACTTACAGTGAATAAATGAATGTTCACAGGGAATAGAAAAGGTTTTTACCTTGACATTGAAGAGTGGACAATTATGCATAGTATAATAAATTATCATTTAAATATACTACACATTTAAGTTATTATAATAATAAATGGCATCTTAACATTATTTTAAGTCAATCTATAAATAAATTTTTTGACATCTACCATAGTAAAGAAACTGGGAAAAGAAATGGGTATCAAAACCTAAAAGAGGGGCCACTAGGTGGTGTGGTGGTTAAGGACTAGACTACCACATGGCTGACTATGGTTTGAGTCCTGGACTAGGTGGTTTGAAAATCGTGCCAGGCATGTCTGCATGCATCAGCAAAATCCCAGCAGGAGAATGAAGGAGAAGGGATTGTGGCATGGCTTTCCCCTCTGTGGGGTGATTTCTTACTTTCCGTCTTACTGTCTCTCTCTGGCAAGCACACACACCCTATAGTAAAAACTTAAAAAAAAAAAAAAAAAAAAAAAAAAAGAAAGGGAAAAAGAAAGAAGAACCTAAAAGAATTTATATCTTTTCAAGGACATAGCATACACTGCAACATTAACTCTACACACAAATTACTCACTTGGGCAGGTCAGAAGCACTAAAGAAGTTCAGAAGAGGACAAAATCTACATTAAAAAAACCCTTAAAAATTATTTTTAGAGATTTTTGCTTTAGGACGCATGTGCTTGCTAGAGAGATAAAGAAAGACAGAGAGACAGAAAGCAAGAAATCACCCATCAGGGGACATGACCACACCACAATCTCTTCTCCATGCTCCTCTTGGGATGTTGGGCACACATGCACATACCCCTAGTCCTGGACTTGAACCATGGTTTGCCAGGTGGGAGTCCTGCCCCTTAACCACTACACCACCTGCTGGCCCCTGAAGTACTCTTAATGAATGTGATTATCAAAAAATGAAAAAAAAAAATCAACAGTGAGCAGTTTATCTTCTCCCTATCCCAGGACTATTTACACACACACACAACACACATGCACATATATGCTACATGCATATACCTCACAGCTCCAAATAGCAAACTCACATGAAAATTATCTAATATTTACAACAGAGTATGATGAACATTTTTGTTGAACTTTAAATTGATCTTGAGCCACAAATAACTGAGTTGAACCTAACACACATAGTAATATTTCTCATAAAAAATTAATTTTAACACTCACACTCATTAGATTTTGTTCAAAAGAAATGCCTACTTTGTGGAAATCACCATTTAGACAGGAAGAACCTCTGTTACTCAATTACTCTAGTTGGTTTTCCTCCTTAAAATATGTTCATAAGCTTTTCTGGTTTCAAAAGTTAATGTACGGGACCAGCACATGGTATAATGGTTATGACACTGGACTACCACATAGTCAAACTAGGTTTGAGTCCCCGACTCAGCAGCTTAAAACTCATACCAGGCATGTGTATGTGTGTGTCTAAAATCCCAAGAGAAGAGCGGAAGAGAAGGGATTGTGGCATAGCCAGCCCCCCAACCCTGGGTGTGATTTCTCACTTTATGTCTCTATCTATCTCTGTCTCTCTGGCGAGTGCACACATTGTATAGCAAAAATCTCTCTCCAAATAAAAGTAAGTGCACAAAAAAAGTTAGTTTTTTTTTAATTTAAAATAATCTAACATTGTCACATCAGAAGATAACTACTATGTTTAATTCAATGCCCTTGTCTTGTATTACTGTTGTTCCAGATTTTCATGTCATTTCAAATTCAACTGAAGAAGTATAAAATAAAATTTCCTTTACTTGAAATAAGACTTCATCTCATGTATATACCCTTTGATTTCTATATTGTCTTTTGAGGTACCCATCTTGAAAATGTATCCATCTTACAAACAAAATAACTTAAAAAAATAAAAAAAACTACAGAACATGTATTTAACAAATATTTAAAAATTCTATAAAATACTACCAATTACCTTTTTTAAAAAACAAGTTAGTGCTACTACTATAATCACAAGGCTGTTCGTTTTACCACCTTTACAGAATCTTAAAAATTATGACAACAGTTTTATTTATACCTCAAGAATTTTGCTTCTCATTAGATGTTCCTATCCACTCTGAAACGCAGTCTCATCTCCCTAACATGGCCTCTGAAGACTCTGCAGTTGATGTGTATTTGAAGTATCATTCAACTCACAATAAACTGTGCTGGAAAGGACCATCAAGCCGTTAGCATTGAAAGAAATCAATCTAGTGATGGTAAATGGTCTGCGGTCTCCCCGGGATAGACTCATCGGTTAAAACTTTAAAGCCATACAAATCAAATATCCTTCCCTTTTGTAGAGTGCTTTATGTGGAATTAATGTATTTTAACCCACATGACACTAGCATTTTCTATTCTTGTACGATGTGCGGAAAACTCATATCTTAAAGGTGCTGTGAAATTTATCATTTCGGCTCAACGCAGCCTTCTTCACCGATCACAAGGCTCAAATGCTGAGACACTGATCGATAATTGAACAGTGATCTAATTGGTTTTGTTGTTCTGTTATTGTTACAGAGCCACAATTAACTAGATGTGTGCCAATAATGCTCAAGACCTTAATAAGAGATTGACGAGGCTCATGAAGACAGCATTGCAAATGGCCCGCGATGATTTCAAAACAGCTTGCTGGTGCCTACACCTTCCCTGGGTCATTTGCAGTAAAACAAGGCCATACAAATAGAGAAGCATTATGTCTTGGAGACCAGAAGGACACAGAGTGATTTAGTTAAAATGACTTCTGTATTCAGCATGTGGTCACAAGAGAATAATGACGTTCTCCATTTGCATCAAAGGCTAAGTTCATACGGCCTTTTCCCCCTTCTCATATACAAGCAGACACCATTTTTTCCTGAATATTTTAAGACAAATTTACCAAAGTAAAGGCATAAATTTAGAAAATGTCGTAGATCTGTATTTTACTCTTAAGATGGATAAATAAATAATTTTCATGAGAAATTTACATTTTTCAAAACTATATTTAATCAGCAAACTCAGAATTGCAGTAATGACTTGGGAGCACTTTGCCATAATGTAATGGAAGCCCAAAAGCACAGTGAAGTTTCCCATATGCCCAGATAGCAAGTAGAACCCAAAAGAAGTGGTAGTAAGCTTAAATTACGCAGAGAATTAAGTTAAACCGAAGAGATAGTATTTTACCAAGGTAGTAAGGAGAGTTATGAATCTTTACCCCTAAATATCAAAGATGTAGTTATTTACCTTATTACATACATACAGAAGAAGTATGTGTACTTACCAGAGAAATGTCCTCCATTTCTCTGTCCCATAAGGACTTGGGCACATATGCACCTGCCATGTTTTTCAAGCCTCTGGGATGAGAATTTAAGTGAGTTTGGCCAAATCCTATTTTTGAATAGCATGTGATGGGATCCAGTTTACCAATGCACCGTGTTTAAGTGCTGAACCTCAGGACTGGTCCCACCGCACACTGTTTTAAAAAAGAAAAATGAAATAGTTTTGAAACTACCATTTATTAAATATTCATTTTTTAAAATCCTCTGAAAGGTAAGTCAAATTTGCCTTAGTATAGTTGGTAAATTTCCTAAAAAATACTACAGAATTGTAGGCAATCTTTGAGAAACCTTATAACTTTTCAGCATTGATAAGATTTTCAACAAACCAAAGTAACTCATTAAAACCATTCTATAAGCATGAAAATCTACACCTATTTCTTCATCCCCTTCTAAACATGGCTAAGTATAAAGACAGCTTAAACTGTGAAATTCACACACATACGTATATTCCATTCTGCAATATGTTAGCCTTTCTCTCAAACTTTTCTGTCTTCTTGTTTCTTTTCCAGTTATTTACAGGGCTTTTAAACAGTGATAGTTTTGGGCCCAGCAGGTGGCATGGTGGTTACAGTACTGAACACCACATGGCTGACCATGGCTGGAGTCCCAGACCTGGTGGCTTGAAAATCACACCAGGCAAACATGTGCATGCGTGCCCAAAATCCCTAGTGGAGAATGGAGGAGAAGGGATGGTGGCATGGTCACTAGCTACCCCCTCCCTGCCCCAGGGAGTGATTTCTCACTTTCCCTCTCTCTTTCTGTTTATCCCTAGAGAGAACACACACCCCCTATGGCAAAAACTTAAAACATAAACAAAAGAAGTGATAATCTCTCTTTAGAAAACACTAGTAACTAAGAAAGTATATCTTTTTTAAAATTTCATTTTGAGAGAGATTTTTGTTATAGGACATTTACGCTTATCAGAGAGAGAGAAACAGAAAGACAAAATCACTCCCCAGTGGGGTTGGCCATGCCACAATCCCTTTTTCTCTATTCTCCTCTCGGGATTTGGGGCATGCACACACGTACACCTGCATAAGTTTTATGACACCAGGTCTGGGACTCGAACCACATTCAACTAAATGGAGTCTAGTGATGTAATCATTATGCCATCTGCTGGCTCCCAAAGTAGATCTTTAAAACCTAACAAAGGGCTAAAAAAATCCTAACTCAGATACCATAAATCTTGTAATTGTGCTCTTCTCCTCACACTGGGGGAGTCAAAGCCAGGAATGCAATTTGTAGCACATTTCTAACAGCAGGATGCTTGAATTATCACTCTCAGACTTGTTTTCATTTTGCCCTATTGTAATTCAAGGCTGGGTTCATTGCTGACAGCTAATATGATTTGATCCTGGCTAATGTTGATATGCAAGGAGTTCACTCTGAATAAATATGGGACAATGGCTGAACTCCTGTATGTCTAAGCTATGAATCGAACAGAGCCAGTCAGTCAATTAAAAGACACTTCGGTGATTAATACTAGTTACATTATTCTAATGTATTGATACACCCACTCCCTTCCAATTTTGATAGTGATTGTAAATAGACAGATGATAGATAGGACATTTGAAGTAAAGAAAAACAGAATCAATTAAATTATAAGCCACTATTAAAGGAAAATCTCTGCTTAACAATAATTTTAAAAGCATGGTAGTATCTATGTATGATAATGTTATGTATGTATATTATGTAAACTATAAAATTTTTCAGTATCAGGTCATAGTTTTCCAGAACTACAGTACTATAGGCTAAGTTTATTTTATATTATTTTCCTTTAGCATTTTAATATACATTAAAATCACTTATAGTATAGGCCAATTTTTAAAGTTTGGGTAATAAAAGTTGTGATTCAAAACACTAAATAATACCTCTAACTGTGCTTCATGGTTCAAGCGGAAAATTAAATGCCAGCATGCCAGCCAATCACAGCACTCTGAGCAGTTCTTTAGACTGTATCCGAGTAACAGCTTGTAGTCTGTGAGCTTACGCATGATTTCAAAATCTTTTCGAAATCTTTCTTTGAAAGTGTGTAAATTGCCTTTCAAATCTCCCTGTTTGACAACTACAACCATCTTGACATGGCAATGCCGTATTGTCACATAGTATGTGTCTGTCCAGACTGAGATGAGCCGCTCAGCAAGATCACAGAACAGTATAGACGGGAGAGCTTCAGTCTCCTTTTGTAGGCTTTGTCATTACATTAAACGATACCCACTCAGGACCAGCAGGTGGCAGGGTGGTTAAGTCAGTGGATCCCACATGACTGACTCCAGCGTTTGGGTCCTGGACCCAGTGGCTTGAAACACACGCCAGGCACATGTGCGTGCAAGAGAACGGAGGAGGAGTACAACATGGCTGTCCTTCCTGGGGCGGCGATTTCTCACTTTCCCTCTCTGTCTCTCTGAGTGAGTGCACGCAAACTATGGTAAGAATCAAAATAAAGAATTACCACATAGAAGGGAATATCTCTCTGTCCTAAAATAAGTTGCTCATTTTCCACTGTTTGTTTTATTTTAAATGAAAGAACTTCTAATACTCAGAAATGTATTTTTTTAAAAAAGAATCCGTTTTCTATCAATATAGTCCCTACTGACGTTAAAATAAGTCACAGTAAATTTTACTTTGAAGTAATAAATGCTTGAGCAAAAAACTCAATTAATTAATTCATTAATTTAAGAAATATCTATTGAACGCCTACAATGCCAAAAGTAATTTAGGTGTTGAACACACGGAAACAATCTCATCCCAGCTTCTCCTCCTTGGCGTAGATACTTTAGTACCAGGACAGAAGTAAAGTTCACACAAAACTATTTTTGCTGTCTGAAATATGCTATAGGTTATAAAGAAAGAGTAGTGCAAGTGGCTAGAGAAGGGAGGCGAGGGATATTTTACAAAGGATATGAACACAAAGCCCTTCAGAGAGGGGATATTTGAGCAGAGACCTTAAGTATGTGAGAAAAGCAAGCCAGAGAAGTTTGGGGTGGGAGAGATGGAGGGAGGACCGCAGACATAGGCTTTCTGATCCCAGAACAACCTTGAAGAATTATCTTTAATTTATATGCTTAAATATTTAACATGTAAACATAAACCTTCCTCTCTCTCTTTTCACCTTCTAAGCTGGGGATTTATGAAAGATAGAGCATCGTATTCACAAACCCATCGGAAGAGGGAAAAGACAGCATCGCTACGCTAGCCGTGGAAAACACAGAGGAAGCAATCCACCAGTAAGAGGAGCATTTAATTCTGTACAAAGATCAAGCAAAATAAAATACATTTTAAAGCACTGCAATATATAAAGCTATTAACTTTTCAATTAAATTATTTCCAGTAGTAACACAATTTTAAAAAGACAGTATAAAGAAATAACTTATAACTAATAAATTAGGACTATTAAGAGGCTTAGAATGTTCATGTTTTTGAATCTGCTAATTTTCATTCTAGTACCCTAAACTAAAAATATAATGGATAAGACAATAAGTACATTTTGACAGGCATTATTTTTTATTGCAGGGGAAAAAAAAAAAAGACCTCTATGGCCAATATACACCACAGAGGTAAGTAAATTATGGTGAAGCTGTGTTTGCAATTATCATGCCGCCATTAAATGTGGCATTTCCCAACATTCTAATTACCCTCAATTAATAATAGAACAGTCCTAATCCTAAGTAACAAAAACATGCTATACGTAGCACATAATATATTATTTTAACTTTTTAATTAAAAATTTGGCTAATTAAAACATAATACGCAAAATATTTATAGGCAAAATATAAAAAGATCATTTACAGATTGAAGAAAACAATCAGTATAATATAATAAATAAACGAAGGTATAAAGAAGCAGTTTCAGGGTCAGAGGGCAGTAGTTCCGGAAGCCACATCCCACAGGTATGTCACATGCTCCACCATGGTGCGAATCCCAGCCCCAGTGGCTTGAAAAACATGCCAGGTGTGCATTCAGGCATGCCCTAAAAACAATGGACGTAGAGATGGGGGAAAGGATTGCGGTGTGGCCACACCCATTGGGGGTTCTCTTTTGCTCTCTTTCTCTCTCTCTGCAACTGCACATGCCCAGCAGCAATTAAAAAAGAAAAAAGAAGAAACAATTTTAAAACATAACTTTAAATAAACACTAAACAGCAAACCAGCAACAGCAAAAACCCTACTTTTGTTAAGATTCAGGATAAAGGTAGAGCTAATGCTATATAACCTTTTCCATTAGGTTGTGGAAAATGTAATACTGGCAGGGATATAGAGAGATGGTCCTCTCATAAGTTGTTGGAAAGAATGAAAAAATAATCTGGAATTATTTAATAATGTATTTCCTTTTTAAAAAAATTATTCAATTTTATTTGTTATCATTATTATTTTTTTGAAAAATTTAACCAGAGAGAAAGAAACGGAAAGTGAAAAAGCAAGTCATCAGGTCCGGGAATCAAACCACAGTTGGCCAAGTGGGTGTCTAGCACCACAACCACCACGCTGCCAGCCAAGACCAGTAATGCATTTTCAACACATTAGTCTAGCCATCCCACTTATGGAAATGCACCCCATGGAAATGAGCATATCAGCATATGTGTGCAATGATATTTACTGCAGCATTGTCTAGTTGATCATAAGTAAAGGTTTAAATAATAGGTGTATACATATATATTACAAAATAGTCTAGAGCTGGCAAGTGTGCCACAGCAGAGTAAATGATGTCGTTGACAATTCAATACATACTTCTCAAAATAAACGAATAGAGCTATTACTGAATGTGTATACAATGCACTATTCAATGTTGCAGACAATGAATGTGTCTATAACCTTGACTTGAGTATGATACACTATGCATGCTTTGAAAAAATAATATTATATCCCCATAAAGATGTACAATTATTATATGTAAACCAGAAATAATGGTAAAAAAGGAACAAAATTGTGGGGCCAGTAAGTGGCCTGGGGGTTAAGGCACTAGACTCCCACATGGCTTGAATCCTAGACCTGGAGGCTTATAAATCACACCAGGCACATGTGTATGCATGTCCAAAAATGCCAAGAGGAGAATGGAGGAGAAGGGACTACAGAGTGACCATTCCCCTAGGGGAGTTATTTCTCCCTTTCTCTCTGTCTCTCTGGTGAGTGTATGTACTCTAAGACAAAAACCTTAAAAAAAGAAGAAAAAGAATACAATTGTATGTACAAAGTACATGGAAAAATATGATACACTTTTACAAGAAAAAGTAATTTACAGAGAAATGTATGTTTCTGTGTTTGTAATTTTTGTAAATATTTGAGGCTTAGAGACGGAATGAGTACCAGACTTTTAATAGTGATTTCACCAGAGAACAAGAAAGAAGACAGCCTATAGGAATAGAAACAATAGGAAAGCAAAATAGGATAATACACATGGCATAGTTTTGATTAGCAATGTAAAATATAAATATCTAAGAGTAATAATAATTTCAATGGTTAAGAATAGAATATGTTCACAAAAAATGTAAAAGGCATAAAGTGGGGCCATCAGGTGGTATGGTAGTTAGGGGCGCTGGACTCCTACATGGCCGACTGCAGTTTGAGGTCCAGACCTGGCAGCTTGCTTTTTCACTTTCTCTCTCTGTCCCTCTCTGGTTGGATTAAAATAAGTAAGTAAATAAATAAATAGTTGAATAAAGTAATCCTTTTTTAAAAAAAGGCACAAAATAAAATGCTAATATGCTCAGACTCCAGAAAAATTTTGATTTTGATTTGTTAATATTTTCATTCCGATACAAATGAAAATTGATGGGACCAGCAGTTAGTGTAATGACTATGTCACTGGACTCCTATGTAGTCGACTGTGGTTCGAGTCCTGGACCCAGAACTTAAACTCACACCAGGCATGTGTGTGTGCATATCCAAGATCCCGAGAGGAGAATGGAGGAGAAGGGATTGTGGCGTGTCCATACCCCCTGGGGGGTGATTTCTCGCTTTCTGTCTCTCTGTCTCTCTCTGTCTTTCTGGTAAGTGCACACACCCTATAGCAAAAACCTCTAAGAAAAATGAGCATTTATATTAAATAAGCAGAACAAAGGGGAGAAGGAAGGAAGAAAGTGACTGGCTTACTAGAAATTCTGTACCTTTGATCTCTATACACATTCATGTATCACGGAAGGACAAGGACATGGCTGAGACACGCACCACGAGGTGATTTCATCATCGTGTGAGCATCAGAGCGTGCACTGGCACAATCCTGACCCGGTGGTTTCACTGGTTCTATGTATGTAAACATAGAAAAGTTACAGAAAAAATAAAGTCTAGAAGATGAACAGTATTATACCAGTACGGGCACTTACTTTGACAGGGCTAAGACTGGAAGTTGCTCTGGGTGAGGCAAGGAGTGAGTGGGAGTGAACGTGAAGGCCAAGGACATCACTGTGATCGCTGGAGACCCGATGACCACTGTGTACTTAGACTACACTCAGTTTGTAAAAAATGTATTTCTCCAATAGTAAATAAACCCAAGCTTATTATAACTTTTTACTTTATAAGCTATTTATTTAAATGTTTTGACTCCTTTGTAAGAACACTTAGCTTAAAAAGCAAATACATTGGATAGCTATACAAAAATATTTCTTACATTCTGATTCTAGTCTATTTTTAAACATTTTTTTTCACTTTTTGCATTTTTTTTTCCCCTAAAAAATTAGACACACACATAGTAGCCTAAGCCTACTCAGGGTCAGGATTACGATGTCACTGTCTTCTGTGTCCCCTTCTCGTCCCACCAGAAGGCCGTGATGAACAGACAACACAAGGTTAAGTCGAGCCCAAAGAGAATGATGCAATCAGGAGATTTAGGAAACAAGAGATGTACGAGGCCGCTGCTGGCACAGTACAACATATAGTGAACTTATTTCTTCATACAAGGGAGGAACGCGCTTCAAAATAATGACAAAAGATAAAGCAAATAGATAAATCTGTAACATACGTGTTTATTATCATTACAGGCACTGTGCAGCTGCACATAATTGTGTGTGCAATGCTTCATAGAACGGGCATCACAGGAGGTTTGTTGATGCCAGCATCACCACAAAACGAAAGGGATGTATTGCACTACAACATTGAGGTGGTTATGAGGTCACTAAGTGTTAGGGATCTTGTGCTCCTGGGACCAGCAGATGGCGAAATGAACTCTTATGTAGTGGACTGCTGTTTCAGTCCCAGATCCAGCAGCTTGAAATTCATGCTGGGCGCATGTCTGTGTGTGCCCAAAATCTCGAGAAGAGAATGGAGGAGAAGGGATTGTGGTATGACCATCATTTTGGGAGGGGGGTTCTCTTTTTCTGTCTCTATGTCTTTCTCTCTGTCTCTCTCTCTCTGTCTCTGTTTCTCTGGTAAGTGCATACACCCTAAAGCAAAAGTTTCTCTTTAAAAAAATAAAAAGAAAAAGAATTTTAGCTCCTTTAAAATCTTATGAGACCACCTTTGTCTGTCATTGACCAAAATGCCATTCTACAGCA
This sequence comes from Tupaia tana, assembly GCA_026018925.1. Classification (NCBI taxonomy): domain Eukaryota; kingdom Metazoa; phylum Chordata; class Mammalia; order Scandentia; family Tupaiidae; genus Tupaia; species Tupaia tana. Next base: position 94,667,779 of record JAKSZU010000006.1, read on the forward strand.
CATAACTATAATTGATTTTGTGAGTTATTTCAAGGTATATGTGTGTGTGTTTGTGTGTGTGTGTGTCTGTGTGTATTTCCTAGCATTTTATAATTAGCATGTTATTTTTTCATGTTTATAAATAAGTCTTTTAAGTTTTATAATAAATAAATAAAAACTTTGTTAAAACACAAAACATCATTTGATCATGAGACTTTAGGAACAAAATTTCTGAAGACATTTCTAAGTGCTCAAGAAAAAAATCCGGAGTATGTATTTAAAAATTATTCCAGTGAAGAAGAAAATAATATATCAGGGTTGCATGTTACACATGTATAAAATTTGTAAACATTATAGGAATCATGTCCATACAATGATCAGGAGACAAAGTGCTACTGCTTTCTCTTTCTAGTCTTCTCTAGAAGCCCCGGACTACCAAACAGGAGAACTGAGGGGGTGGCAGAGACGAGGCACTAGTCTCCACATTCATTATGTCATGAACTTCCATTCATACGACAGAGTGAGGGATGACAAAGGTGTCAGCAAGGTTTTTGTAAATTGAATAGTGAAATATCAGTGACAACTACACTTACAACCTATAATTTAGAGATAGAAAACCTTTGGCATGCTCTAGAGGATAAATAGAGAATGGAAGATAAATAGAAATCATATAGTGTGAAACCTTTGTTTTTTTTTTTGTTTTTTTTTTTGTTTTTTTTTCACCTTTTTTATACCTGACAGGAAACATGTTTGAAAATGACTCATTAGGAAGTCCATGTTTATGCTGAAGTTACAATGAACAGCTGTCGGTCCGCCCCTCTCCTTGGCACAGAGTATTACGCCAGACTGACATTGTTGGGAAACAGAACCGAACTTGGGTTGATTAGATCAAGTGTAAGCACAAAGGCAACTGCCCACAGGCGGAGGTGTTATACATGGACGATTGTAACAGCCTCAGGGCAGGGGTCCAGGATGCTTGTAAACTCCAGGAACCCTCATTCCTAGAAGACCAGCTATTTACCTACCGCCTCCCAAGCAGAGTCCTACCTTATTCACAGTCTCTGTTGGTATAACTTCTAGGCAGATCAGTATTCAATCTCAGTATTACATAGAAGATTCTAAAATCAGGAATCATTAAATCATATTCAACACAACACATCATAGTACCAAGACTAAAGGAATCACCGTTAAAAATGCAAACAAAAGAAAAGTTTAAAGGCACTAAAATTACAACCTCAGAATAATAAGAAAACATTTCTTTATGAAAAAAAGCTGTTATACAAATGAAGCCATTCAAAATCAAAAAGGAAAAACTCAAAGACAAGGAAGACTGAGCCAGTATTTCTCTAATCTTTCCCTTCTAAGTGAATATCATCATTATCTATTCAGTTGCTCATCATAAATCCTATCACTCAAGGCTCCATTCCTCTCTTTACCTCATACTGCACATCCAGTCCATCAGAAAAGAACTACTGGCTCTACCAGGAAACTATCCAAACCTGGTCATGTATCACCATCACCAATGTTAGCACAATCATCTGACACAGCATCATCTCATTCCTTGATTACTACAAGAGATCCCTGCCGTTCTCTGTTTTCATATTTAACACTACCGTCAATTCTCAATGTAACAACAGCATAATAATTTTTCAAAGGATAAATCAAATCTAAACATACCTCATCTTTTTACCCTCTGATTATTTCTTTCTATTTATCGTTGTAGTGACAGGACTAGATGGTCCTTGTCTGCCTCTTTGAGACGGTCTCTATTTCTCTCAACAGCTACTATGCCTTAGTTGCATTGACCTTCCAGCCCCTTGTCACAGAGGCTATTTCCCTCTGACATTACTGTTCTTCCCAAATTTCCATCTGCTTGTCTCCTTCACATAACTAGGATAGTAGCTGAATTATGTTCTCAGAAATTCTTAACCAACAGAGCTAGACCAGCCATCTCAATCTCTCTTTATCATTCATGACAACTTTATGTCACCATTAGCACTAACCTCGTTTTTGAAATCTGTGCTTTTATTTCCCTAAAATTTGAATTATAATTTGAATAATAGGAAGACAAGATAATGTCTGTATTCCATACTGTTGAATCTTCAATTTCTAGAATAGAAGCTGATATGAAGCATAAAAACGTTCTTGATAGGCACAGCAGGATACGTTGTGGCTGATCATGATTAGAATCCCAGTCTCATTGGTTTAAAAAACACACTGGCCATGTGGGTTTGTGTGTGTGTGTGTGTGTGTGTGTGTGTATGTGTGTGCACTTTCCCAAAATCCTAATGGTAAAGAAGGATGAAGGAAAAGGATTGTGAAGTGACCATGCCCAACTGAGGTGGAGGTAGTTTCTCTCTCTCTCTTTCTCTCTCTCTCTCGCTCTCTCTCTCTCATAAGCACATACACCCTTTCCTCTGACAAGAGAAAAAAATAAAATTGAAAAAAATATTTCCTGTAACATTAAAGAATTGGATAAATTTTTAAGCAATTTTGAAGGTAAGAAATAATAACTGGCTTAAATATATGATTTTATGATTTTATATTAATCAAAAATATTTATTTGGGGGGCAAGCAGGAGGTGTGTTGGTTAAGGCCCTAGATTCCCACATAGCAAGCAACGATTCAAGTCTGACAGTCTGAAAATCACATCAGGCACATATACATGCAAGCCCAAATCCCAAGAGGAGAATGAAGGAGAAGGAATTGCTGAGTGGTCAACCCCCTAGGGGTTTATGTCTCACGTTCCCTTCTTTGCTTTGCTCCAGTGATTGAATGTGCCCCACGGCAAAAAAAAACAAACAAACAAACAAACAAAAAAAACTTAAAATAAAATTATTTTTATTTTATTCAGAGAAAGTTCACATTTTTGGCACACTTTTTATTGCACACTTGTCATCTTTTTATTGATTTTTATAAATTATTTGGTAAGAGTTTAATAGAGCCATGAAGATATGTTCCTTATTACAATTCTTTTTAATGTGTACTATTCTTTTTATTTATTTGTTTTTTCATTTATTTTATTTACATTTTATTGGACATCTTTAAAGCATATGATATGGTTTTTCAAAGCACACATGCATTGCATGTCAATCAGCTTGAAGATATTACAGTACACATCATCCTCAACAGATAACTTTCCATCCTTGCGTCAGTTGAAAGTTGTTTTGTGGTGGTGTTGTTTTTATGAGCCCCTCTCTCCCACACCGTACTGTCCATCTCCCCCTATACAGACTCTGATACCTACACTTTCTGTCTCTGCTATTACATCCTCCAGTCTTTCAATTTCTGCCACAGAGTGCAGACATCGGTATATATTGAGCAGGGACATACAATGTCTTCTGTCTTTCCTAGTCTGGCTTGCTTGGCTTAGCATTTATTGTTTGAAGAGGAAGAAACCATTTCAGGAATGATTGCAAACTGAAAACACTCCATAAGAGCTTGTGCTAAAAGTTGAATTTTTATTTTTTTAAAAAAGTTTATATGCCAAAAATTAGAAAGATTTATATCAATCTCAGCAAGAATTCAGAAGTACTAGTTACAAAGATGGGTCACAAATAATTAGCAAAGAAAGAAGTAATCCTTACTATATTGTGATTAAGAATAAGCCTTCTTGGACTAATCTTACTTTTGTTTTTGACAGGCTAACTGGACTGGAAAATCATAAAAATGAAGTAGACAAGAAATACCCATATTTCACCAAAATACTTAAACCCTTTTCTAATATTCTTATAAAAAAGATGGAACATACAAGTCTAATGATTAAACAATACAAGTCTAATGATTAAACAATGAGGTGAACTTGGATCTGACTGAACAACTATACTCAGACAATTCTATTAAGGGATCACACTGACCTTGGGAGATGTTATCTATTTTCTGCCTTAAGACAACACTTTATCCAGAGACTTAAATGAGAATATTTAATGCAAAAAATATTTCTGAATAATAGAAAGCTGAAATAAGAAGAAAAATTAAACCAAATCTAAAAAAAAAATCAAGTCCCATGTGAGTCATAAAAATTGAATCTGAACTCAGATTACATGAATAAAAATATAATATTTATGAAGAAAGCTTGAGTGTATCTGATCTCTTTTTTCTTTTTAAGGTTTTTGCCATAAGGCATCTGTTCTTGCTGAAGAGAGCAACACTGAAAGAGAGAAAGTGAGAAATTACCCCTCAGGGAAGATGACCATGCTCCAATCCCTTCTCCTCCATTCTCCTGGGATTTGAAGCATGCACACACATGTGCCTGGCATAATTTTCAAGCTTCCAAGTCTGGAACTCAAACCACAGGCAGCAGTGTGAGAGTGCAGCACCTTAACCACTGTGCCACCTGCTGACCCTGTATCTGATTTTTTCTCCTCAGATCTCTTAAAGAACTTTGTTCTGTTGTAAACAGGAAAATCAAAGGAAAGATAAACAATAAATAAATAGAACTACTGATAGTAGCGACAATAATAATAAGCTAGATTGGAGAATCAAGTTGCTATACAGAAATAAAATCAGATCACATAATGGTGGTAGCTGAAGGAGAGAATACTCAGGAAAGATACAGTTGTTTCACAAATTTGTTTGTTTTGTGCAGAGATAATAAGTATATGGAACTCTAAAAAACAAACAAAAAAAAGGAAGAGCCAGATTGAGTGGGTTTAAAATGGCAGAGATTTCTGTTTTATATGAAGACCTTTTTATGTTCATAATTTCATAAAGGTGGAAAGGGTACCCCGTGAGAGGGGTTCAAGCAGATGGCAAGCTCACGATAGCAGAAATGTCACTATGGAATGCAGGCATTTGTTTAGGTTTGTGCTATGCATCTGTTGCAAAATTCCTTGCCGCCTTGTGCCATACATCAAGTCAACCAAATGTGTCTGTTTTAAACACAAGATTATCGTACAACCCACTGATTAAAAGGAATATTTTTAGAGAACAATTTTTGCAATGAAGCTAGGATTATTATCAACTGACTTTAAGAAAATGTAAGTGTTTTTATTGTATTCCAACCCAGAGTTGGAATCACCGGTTCTTAGCATGTATTGCTATGAAGAAATTTACATGAAGGCTCCCATTTTGGCTGAAAAAAAGAGGGAAAGGTATATTTCCGAGGCCAAAAAAAACTGAGGAAGAGATTATTACTTATGCCCTCCCTACAAGATTTAACTCATCTATGAGGACTGCTGATGATACTCCACTGTGGAGGCAGGCAGACATGAAGGAAGTATTTTCCTGAAATACAGCTTTTTTAAAAATTCGAGGTATAATTCACTTGCAGTAAAATGGATCCTTTAGATTACATATTCTTGAGTCTGACCATCAGTTGAATATCTACAACCACATTCAAAATGTCATTTTATAATCTCAACTAAATCTTTTGTGCTCCTTATAAACAAACCTCTTCTTACTCTAAGCTCTTGGCAAATGTTTCTGTTCTCTAGGTTTGCCTTTCTTAGAGTGTCATATAAGTAGAACATACAGGACATAGACTCTTTTATCTGTTCTTGTTTCCAGGAACATCATTTTAAAGATGGAAAGAAAAGTAATGCTTTTTAAATTCTGACTTTACTGAGGCTGCACTATGGGGCTACAATAAGGCCAATATAGGACCTACTATGAAATACGATATAATGCAATAATCAACAATGGTGACGTGAAGGGAGAGCAGCGACACCAGGATGTGTAAAATCAGTATGCAACACCCTCTAAGGCAGCTGTCCTCAACCTTTGCAGCACCAGGGACTGGCCTTGTGGAAGATAATCCCTCCATGGATGGCGGAGGGGAGTCCTGGGGTGACCCTAGAGCCTCACATCCACTATTCACCCCTTTTCCCACTGCTATTACATTGTGCTATACAATGAAACAATCACACAACAGAGATCACGCTCCCAGAAGAATCTAGTGCCTCCTCTGATCCAGTAGGAGACAGAGGCCAGACAGCAATGTCAGCGATGGGGAGTGACTGCAAACACAGATTAAGCCTCACCTGCTCACTCAACAGAGCCCACCTTCTGCTGCACAGCCAAGTGGACCAGCACAAACCTGCAGCCAGAGGTAGGGATCCCTACTCTAAGGAGTACCAGACTACCTAGAAACTTTTCAGGGAGCTGTGGTTCTGCACTGTGCATGTACCTGATCACAGCTCCATGGAATTTCCACATAATACTAATGTGACCTTATTTATAGTTCTTGGTTAATGAGCCTTGCGATTTTTAGGCTATGAAAGCATCCTAAAATTGGTTAAATAAATAAAAAGCATAAAACCCACAAACTAAATAGTTTAACAACTGGAATGTTGAAGGGAATACTGACAATCTGAGAAAGATATAAATACATCACATTTGTTCCAAAACTCAAAATGAAGAAAAGTTTAAAGGAAGAAAGCAAGAACTATATGTGGCCATGGACCAGATTGAAATAGATGAGTGGAAGGAAGTTGTGATGTAAATAATTCTATTCTGAGAAGTTGCCATCAGACTTCTTTAAAAACCATGGTCATTGGTCAGGTTCATTCTAGTGGTTCATTCTCATACTAGATAAACTCAAGGATAAGCTGAGATCGTATAGTGATCATAGTTGCATAACAGACACAGTTTACTCAGAAAAAAAAGCTTAGTCAAACTTTTAAAATACTCAAAGAGTTGTTTGTTTGTTTGTTTGTTTTCAAATATACACAATAGTAACTTTTTCCCCCCTAATGGAACACTATTAGAACTGAGGGCTTACGTTTCTTTTAATGACAGCAACAAGGTTGGTTGATTGCTCAATTTTGTTCAGCCCTAAGTCATATACTAGGTTGTTGTGAAAGTCATGATGTACTTTTCTATGATTTTCTAAGCAAAAATGCATCATGACTTTTCCCAACAGCCCAATATTTTATATTGCCAATGCAAATTTTTTGGATGAGTGAGGAAACCAGTCATAGTAGTCTGCTTATGAATAGGCCTTAAATCTGTGAAGTAACCAGAATTCACCACAGGCCTTGGCTTTACTTCAAAAAATAATTTCTTAGGCTAGATATTATGTAATTCACCCAGAAATACCTATAGATCTAGTCTAAAGCACCCCATCCTTTTCTTAATCATGATGGTAAGTAAGCATCAGGACTGCTGGGGCAGAGTCATTTCTCAGGGTATTTCCCCCACACTCTCCCTTTCAGTCAGCGATGATTTAGACTGCCTTGCTACAGATCCTGTTTTGACACAAACTTATCCAACACAGTCTCAACACTGTCATCCCTCTGATCAGGACTTTAGGGAATTGCAAAAGAGGTTACTTTACTGTAGTAAGAAACATTTTTGTGTTCAATAAACTAACCAGCTCACCCCAGAGGAGGCACTATTTGGGAAATTAGCCTTCTTGCTCCTGTTTTTGAATGTGACTGCTGTCTCTGATTCTCCTCAAGAATTGCTGTTAGTGGAGTCTCTTATGCCAAGAAATTCACAGCCCTATCTCTCCAAAGACGTATGTCAACTGACAAATTATGCCACCAATTAGCCAAAGTTTCTCTTTGATACTTTAAGGTAGCCTCCAGTGGTTAGAGCTAGGTGTGAGCTTTCCGTCCTATCCCAATAAGGGAGAACTATAATGAGGCAAGTGCTGGGCAATCTCCTGCTAAAAAGCAACATTTATTACAAAAGGTGCATTAAAAGCAGTCCCCAAAAGTGTTCTGTGCTTTGGAAGTTGCCTTCTCATGCTAGGTACTTCCATAGGGACCTTGAAAAGATAAGAGGCAATAACACTCCCCACCCAGGCACCACAGACTCACAGGACAAGGAGAAGGGTGCTCTATTCATTGCCAATGGGACTAAAATACCAAAAGCCAAAGTCAAGCCAGCAGGTGATATGGGGGTTAAGGCAGCTGGATCCCAGAGGCTGACAGTGCATTCAGAATCTCAGACCTTGTGCCCGAAATCCCCAAAAGAGGGAGAACTAGAGGAGAAGGGATTTCTCTGTGACCATGACCCATGGCGAGCGCTTTCTCACTTTTTCCTTCTCTACCTGAGAGCATGTGTGCCCTCTAGAAAATTAAAAAATGAAAGCCAAAATCAGATAACTGGATGGTTACACAAGGGCAGGAAACACTGTGAATATTGCAAACCAGTTTTACACCCATTCATGATGAATTCTCAGCTTGATAAAGCAGCTAAAAACCTACAACTAACATCATACTTAAGGGTGAAAGTTGAAATGCTATCCCCCTAACGTTGAGCACAAGGAAAAGATGTCAATTCTCAACACCCTTACTCAGTCTAATACTGTAGTTGTAATCACTTAATAAGGACAAGGGTCACTAAGTATGCCAACCAGAAAGATGAAAATAAACTATTTCCACAGTTCCAGATGACCCGATTGCTTAGGAAAACCATGAGGAATTTGCAAGCATAATCAGAGCAAAGTCCTAAAATAAGCAAAATCATGGGATACAAAATTAATTTGCCAAAAGAATTACATTTCTATATACTAGCAATGAACAAAGGGGGAAATAGAAGTTGAAAGTGTAATACCATTTATAGTTACTCCAAGCATAACCAAAATATGTAGGTACAAAGCTAATGAATTGTGTACAGGCCTATATTAAAATTGCAAAATACTGAAGAAAAAAATCGAAGGAAAACCTAAACAAATGGAAGAATACAGCATGTTCATAAATTGGGAGACTCGATGTAATAAAAGTTTCTCCAAAAGTGGGTATGTCGAAGTTAGGCAATTTCTACAAAAATGTCTACAAATAATTTTGAAACCACAGCAAATCTAAAATTTGTATGAAAAATTATAGTCTCTAGAATAGCTGAAATAATCTTGAAATAATTAAATTGAGCAATTATCTTCCTTAATAATTAAAGCCTCCTATATATTAATAGCTATAATAATCAAGACATTGTGCTTCTAGAAAAATAAACACATATCCAAACAGAACAGAAAACTCCAAAATAGGCCCACACAAATATTTCCAACAATATTTTTGCAGAAGTGAAAGGCAATGCAGTGAAAGGAAAATCATCTTTTCAACTGATAGTCCTGGAGCAAGTAAGTACAGAAATAGACCAAGGAATGAACCTTCATTTAAACATTTTTTAAATTTTTTTTTAAAAGTAAAAAGTGAATTATGATCTTAGATGTAAAACATAAAAGTATAAAGCCTTCAGGAACAAAAAGTATACCTTCAAGGTTTTTTTTAGCAAACTGTTTTTACATTTGACACAAAAGTGTGACCAATAAAAAGAAAACTAGACAAATTGGATCTAGTCAAAATTAAAATCTTTTGTTTGGCAGAAGCTCATAAAAACCTGAAAACATAATTATAGACAGAAAGACAATCTTTTCAACCTTACATCTGACAAGTGACTAGCTTAAAGAAGATATAAAGAACTGTCAAAATTTAATATTAAAAAAAAATCCTACCAGGAAATAAGCAAGTCCCAGCTGCAGTGGTACAGGCAATATGGCACCGCTGCATGATATGAGAGCCACGTGGGAGGGCTAAGTGTGGACTCTGGTTTGACCTAACACCCTCGGTGTTCCCACGCACACCTGTAATGCTGGTTGCCTCAGGATACAATTTTGTCACGGCAAAGCCCTGGCAAGGATACCTATTTCTTTCTCATGAAAAAAAAAATAATAATAAATCAAACAAAATAGGGGAAATATGTGAACATATATTTCACCAAAAAGGATATACAAATTGCAGAAAAGCACTCAAAAAGATATTTAGCATTATAGTAGTCAGATTGGCAAGTCAAAATCAGAGTAAGCCATCATTTCACCCAATCAGAATGGATAGGATGAACTATGGTGATGGCACCAGGTGTGGTTGACAATGCAGGAGAACGATCCCTCCTACATTACTAGTAGAAATGCAAAAAATCCTGAAGACGTACTTTTTGTTTCCAAAAGTTTTATACTTTTATGTTATAGCCACTCTGAAAAACAATATGGCAATTCACTTAAAAATTAAACATGTAAAAAAAATGTGACTGCCGTATGGCTCAACCATTGCACTCTGTGGCACTTAGCTCTGAGAAATAAAGCGCCTGTACATGAATATTGACTCATAAATATTCTAGCTATATTTGTAATAACCCAAGACTGTAAACAAGTTGAAAGTACAAACTCTGGTGCATCCATTCCATAGGATACTATAAAAAGGAACCAACTAGGGATAAATGCAACATATGATGACATTGGCAAATCTGCAGGGGTTATTCTGAGTGAAAAAATAAAGCCACTGTAAAGGTTAGACTGTGATTCTGTTTATACAACATACTTAAGTGACAAAATATTAGAAACAAAGAACATAGTTGTTGGCGATGTTTCAACCAGAGAGTGGATACAGGATGGCAGGGTGGGGGTGAGGGGTGAGTGTGGTTGTAGGAGAGTCACAGGAAAAGACCCTTCTGTTACAGTGGATGTTCAAACCTAGTCATAAGGTAAAGTGGGTAGGCTTTATACACACACAAATGAGCATAAGCAAAGCTGGGGAAATATGGACAAAATGGGTGAAGTATATCAATGTCAATATCCTGATTTTGATTTTGTGCTACAATTTTGCAAAATAGTACCAAAGAGTATACAGGATTTTCTTCAATTATTCCTTATGATTAAGATAATCTATGCTTATGTGATTACCAAATTTGAATTAAAAATGAAAGTTAATCATGACAAGTGACAATGAAACAATCCCCTACAAAAGTCTGGAAATTATAAGGACATGCCCTAGTCTTCATGAATCAAAGATCCTTCACAGCCCTAAACAGCACTGTGGATTTCAAAAGAACAGTACAGAAGACGTGGGAACAGCAGTTTGGTACCATCATGATGAAATGTTGATCTGTGACAACAGAAGAACTTAGAAAGCAGAAAGTGGCATTTATAAATTCCATCTCTCCTTTCAAGAACCTCTCCTGTACTGACACCTTTTCTTTCAAGTCTGCCTACCCAGTGTCCCCACATCAAAACATAGTTCCTTCTACTCCAGACCTCACCCTAACCCTCCTAGTCTGCCCGTGCCTTGTGAAGTTGAATGCCTCAGACTTCCAAGAAAGAAGGGAGGGAGCCTTCTCAGATTCCTCTGTAAGAGCACTGGCTAATTTTTCACTAATTTACCTTGAAAACAAGTACCTGACAAAGGTGAGGATTAATCTTTCTCAGACACAAGTGATATATTTTTACAGGAAGATAGGACTTCTCCGCTGTACGGATAGCTATGCCCTTGCCCTTTCAGCATAATAACTCTAAAGAATAGTTACTCCTCCCTGGGAACTTCAATACCAGCTGATGGCTCACTATGCTTTCCAGGACTGATGGTGAATAAATCAGACTGGATTAAATTAGAGCCGTTGTTGTACTCTTCACCCCCACCATAAATCACCACACACAGTTAGGCAGAATTTCCACTTACCTCATTTCTTTCCCAGATCTCAGTTCCCTTCCTTTCTCTCTCTGTGTCCCTCAAGTCATGTGAATCCAGGTCTTCACAAAACAGAACTCCATTCCCAGTAAGGACACACTTCTGTCATCACAGCCACCTTCTTCAGCACACCGAAATCTTTCTCCGTAAGGGCTCCTCGCAGCCGGTATCACTCTTTCCAACGTGAATGTTCAAAATGCCTAAAGTTTATTATATCCCCAAACAAGGAGTTATTGAACAAACAGCAACAACAACAACAAATAAGATTCAAGGGAGGAAAGCTTGGAGGCTGATACCTTGTAATGTTTCGACAGAACACTAGAACAAGCAAAGCGGAGAGTAGAACATTTGAGGTCAGTGGTATTTTAATCAGATATTTTTGTTGATCACCATTTTAACTAAACATGCACGTAACTCCAGGATTGTCAGTTCCAGAGAATGAATGAACAGAAAGTTATTTAAGCCATTATGAGAAGTCCAGTAAAACTATGAATTTTCTATATAGAGATAGCATTTTTCAATTTATTTTCCCATATAAATTCATGCTATCTTTAAAATACAAGTGCTGTCCAGAACTATCAAGTTACCATGTTAATATTTGTGTAATATATATTAATTAAATAACTGCATATGTGAAATATTTTTGCAACTTTGATAAGAACTTTTAACTTTTTAAAAATCAGATGAGATATTTGAGGATTTCATCAAACCAATGTTTAAAATTTGATTTGCAAAACTTTTTTCCTTATATAATTACTGTATCAATTCCACTGTCACAATGTAATAAATATTCTAGTTGAATTCAACTAATTAAAAAAAGAAAAGTCTTTGGGCATTTTTTTTATTTCAATGAAAGTGAGATAAATTAAACACTAGGAATTATTACTACCTATCATTCTTACTTAGAGTCAAACCATTATTTCGCATACTAAATTTAAAAATAGGCTTACTTTAGATAAAGTTAAGTATACTGGGCAGAGCGGAGCCAAAACACACCAAAAAATTCTGCAACAAAGCATAGTAAATATCACCTGATGCAGTTTTATTGCTAGTTTTATTCTTTAAAGAAAACAAAACAAAAAAAATCATTTAGAAGGATTACCTAGTCTAGAATTTGTCAAAATAATCAGCTTTCAAAACACCCCTATTTAACCTTATAGCCTCCTGTATGTATTCTAGACGCTGAAATAATTTAAGTGAAGAATTGTTTTGAATAACTTACACCTTCAGATGGAAAGGATCTCTCAACTGACACTAGACTCCTTCTGTAACTTCCCTACCATGCTGTCCTCTCACTGGAACGAGAATACCTTGACTAAAGAGAGGTTTCATGTCCCAGGACAGGCAATTCCATTTAGACCAGGCCCAGTATTAAAAACTCAGATATACAGTGAGTAATAGGCTGTGTTCCTCTAACTTCCACTCATCAAATACCATTCCTGCCCCTTGGGGACCATTTGTTAAAAGTTTAATCTTTCTTCACATGACACCATGCATTGGAGGAAGCTATTACTTCTCACCTGACTCTTCTAGTCCTTAGGTTAAACAGCACTTTTTCCATAAAGTGTACTTCATAAGATTCAATGTCAGTGACTTTCCCCTCTGTGAAGACACTTCTCTCAACAGATTTCAATGAAGTTAGATTTCCATCCTTTTAAGTTATTATAATATCCAAAAATTAATGCAATACTACAAGTGCTGTAATCACACTGAAGATGTCCCTAAAATGCAATCTGGGGCCCAGCAGTGGCAAAACTGGGGGCCCCCTCGAGAAAGGTCCTAGGTTTGTGTCCTGTGACCCTCTGTACACACCAGGCTCGCAATTGTGCGGTGATCTGGGCTGGCCGAGACTGGGAGTGGACAGCACTGTGAGGACCCTATTGGTGGTGCCTGCCTCTCTCCCTCTCTGCCCCGCCCCACTTCTCCCTCACATGGAAGAAATAAATAAAATGAAATAAGATGAAATGCAATTTAAGAATGGTCACTTTTTATTACATATATCAGATTCTCAAATGTATATTGAACTTCCAAATTATATTTTTGACACTCATATTCATTTTATCAATGACTTCTAGTAGCATTTCCTTCAAATAAATTCAGAATCTACAACAATTTCTCACTAAGTTTCAATGGTGAGAAATAGGACCTGTCATCTCAATTCAAGCCACATTCATCTGTTACCCAGATTAGAACAGTAGTCTCCTTACTGGTCTCTTTGTGGCAAATCTTGCCCATCAGACAGAGCCCATTCTCTGAACGTACTAAAATGTTAAAGTAGTCCATAAACAAAAAAGGTGCATCGTGTTCCTCCCCTGTTTAAAACCATCCAATGGATTTTATTCCCACTTGGGATGTGGGTCTGACCGTCCATTACCACTGAAACGTAAGCTCTTCGATGGAGGGAATTTTTGTCTGTATTCACTACTGTGTCTCCTGCTTCTGCATGGTGTCAGGCACTTAATAATACTTAATAAATAAAAATTAGTATTGAATAAAATAACGAAATCATTTTCATAATTGCTGCTATACCTAAGCTCTAGCTCTTTCAGTTGTTATGCTAGATTTAATTGTAGGACATTGTTTCTTATAAATATAGAATTATACATTCAAAAGTGTAAGACGATCAATTTAAAATGTATTTGGACTAATTAGATAATGAGCCAGTTGGATAATACCCAAAACCCAATACATTTTTTTGTACTGTAATAAAAATCAATTATGAAATACAGTGGAAGAATACTCTCATTCATAATACTAATGGAAAATATAATTAGCTTAGGAAAAAAACTTTCAAACACAAATTTTGTATGAAGAGAATTACAAAATTGTGTTTTAGCACAAACAGAACAACTTTCATAAATGGAAAAATATAATGTACTGTGGGCTAAATATTATAAAGTTGTCAATTTCTCTATAGTTAATTTATAAATCAAATAGTATTGAAACCATTATGCCAATAAGATGCTGGAGACAGCATAGAGAAATTGATTACTTTATTTGGGGGGATTAACTACCAGAAGATTAGCTTAAGGCAAATTTTAGGAAAAAAAAGTTAAAAGTTTAATGAATTAAACTAAGTAAAACCCATCTAGGCCTGGCAGATAATGATGAATATTTATTAATTAACCAATAGAAATAAATTTTAAAAATCATTATTTTATAGTTAATCATCTCTTTAGCCTACCATTATCTTCCAGTTCATCATTTTTCATCCAATAAAGGATTTCTTTTCCATTTGCACATCATCAGTATATTTGATGTCCATGCTCTCAAAATATTTTTATCTTAATATTTTAATTAAGCTAATACATAGCTTATATGTATTATCTGCCTAACATTGCAGTCCAAATTACTGACAAAAGAAGTGATTTTTTTTTGGTAATCTTTGTATGGCTCTTATTACAAATTTTCCTTCAAATTAACACTTGTCTAGCATATTTCTGCACGTTACTGAGAATAAAGTTGAACATGGTTTTCCATATCAAATTTTCTGTGAAGTTTAAAGTACCCAACACAGAGAGAAGAAGGCATATACACACTCACCTAATTTTTTTAAGTCACCTGTTTGTTTTTTCTCCCTATCGTCTATAAACATTTCATAAAAAGTTGTCTGAAACCCTGTTGAAACATGACTTCCTTACTATATTTATAATATATAAAACAAATAGTATGTATGAATCAAATAATTGCTTAAAATGTTGAGGCAGTTATTTTAAAATTAGCTTGTTCTTTGAACACTCTCATGGATGCCAGTTATTACTGATTCATTTTTTATGCTATTTCAAAGCATTATTTTAGCATGGTCATCTACATTCTTCTCATATATTGACTTTCAGCTCACCAGTATTTTCAGTATTGAACTTCTTTTTTAGGTTATTCAATTTGGTTTATTGCCTGCCTTCTGGAACTTCTCCCAGTCCCATATTCCTCTAAAGCCATTGACAGTGCTTCACTAATCTTATTTAAATGTACTCACAGTGCCCTGAGATATAATTGCAAACTTTATTTGATTAAGCTTTGTTTTAATTATTTCATCTTGGCTTTTATATTCCTCTTTCATGACTTCCTGGATATATGCTCTATTTTAAGTTTATGTTATGGTCACACTGACTTGACAGATGTCATCAAAATTAGCATTATTTTAAGAAGTCCATGTACAATTTCATAGTGCATTTTTCTAATAATTCTATTTTAAAATGTCTTCAGAAAAATTAATCAGGTTACCAGAAGAGGAATTACATAGACATCTGGGAATGTCAAATTTATGGGATCTATCTCGTTAAAAGATGTTACCAAGCCTTCATCTCTGCCACATAGAAAGTTCCTGTGTGACTTGTGCAATGTCCATGAAGATGAAGTGTAAAACATGATTTGTACACTTCATACTTTCCTTTCACAGATCTCCTAGAGTACCTCAATATCTTATTTATTTTTTTGAGAGGTTTTCGCTATAGGGTTTGTGCGCTCACCAGAAGCACAGAAAGAGACAGAGAGACAGAAAGCGAAAAATCACCTCCCAGAGGGGACGGCCACACCGCAATCCCTTCTCCTCCATTCTCCTCTCGGGATCTTGGACATGCACGCACACGTGCCCAGCATGAGTTCAAGCCACCGGGTCTGGGACACGAACCGTGGTAGACGACATGGGAATCCAGCAACATACCCATTACGCTAAATGCTGGTCCCAAGTACCTCAATATCTTGTGTGCAGTGAACACGCATGTACACAATGTGGCGGGAGTAAATATGTAACTTTGATTCTTCAACACAAGAATTCATCCCACAATTTATTTAAGGCATTCCAGACTAATAACAGAGAGATGTAAATCTAATTGAATGAAAATTAATAAGAGTTTAATAGACAAATTAAAATACTATGTAAGTGTGTGATATTGTAAATTAGCCAATATCTTTCTTTTCTGTGTTATTGTTTAATGAGAATTTTGAACCCAGACATATACATGCACCATATAATGTATTGCTTATAAGGTAACGGTGCATTTGTGTGAGTGTGCATGTATATCAGAGAGAGAGAAAGCAATGTAATAAAATATCTGAGGAGCTTCGAAATTAATTTAAGGGAATAATCAAAAGTACATATTTATGCATAATTAATCATCATTATTTTTATATCTAAAATTAGAAATAACTGAATGTTTAGAATATAAAATGTAGGAAGCTAATTATTTGTAGTTACATGTAGAATTACTCCACAGATATATAAATTAACTTTCATGAGTTTTTGCAAACAGTTAAAATACATTATGACAGGGACCAGCAGTTACAGTAATGGCTATGTCGCTGGACTCTCATGTACTCAACCACAGTTTGAGTCCCGGACCCGGTGGCTTAAACTCACGCTGGGCACGTGTGCATGCGTGCCCAAGATCCCGAGAGGAGAATGGGGGAGAAGGGGTTGCGGCGTGGCCATCTCCCCTGGAGGGTGATTTCTCGCTTTCTGTCTCTCTGTCTCTCTCTGTCTTTTTGGTGAGTGCGCGTGCCCTACAGCAAATCCTCTTCACCCCCCAAAAAATATACATTATGACCTCAAATAAGAACCAAAGATAAGAAAATAATAAATTCACACACATACACTTACATATATATATGTATATATATATGTATATGTATACATATATGTAAGCATATAATGATATTTACTATATATGTGTCCGTATGTACGTACATATTATATATGTGTATGCATATATGTTATGCACAGGTGTTTGTATATATGTGTATATGTACGTGTGTTTATAAATTTTATGCGTGTATGTACATGTGGACATATGTCTACATGTATCATAGTAAATCTCATTATATGTGTTTACATGTCTGTATATCTATATCGACATATATAATAACATATACACTAAAAAGGGAGATACAGAAGAGGAAATTCTCGAAAGGATTACAATGGTTACTTCTACATTATAAAACAATCATTTCTATTCTACTCTTCAATTCTTTCTGGACTTCTCTAAATCCCAGGTTTGTTCTGTTTCAATAGTTGTGTATATATTTTATTATTTTGAAAACATTCAGAAAAGAGTAAAACTTTGGAAAAGAAATAGAAGACAAGAATGGCAATTCCATGTCCACAGTTGTCAATAAGAAAATATTATTCATGCCATATTTAGAGGCAGGACAATTTTTCGTTTGAACTAATAACTCTAGCTCTACATATCTGTGTACTTGTTTATTCTCCCCCAAATAATTGCAGCAACAAAATGTCATTCACTCAGATTTTAGATCTCATTTGAATCTTAACCCCACAGAGAAACCATGATTTCCCACCATCACTCCAATAATGAACTGAGAACATGGAAACCCAAGATTGATGTGTTTGCTTAAAGAGAGCTAATATGTCATGCTTGGCTAGCGCTGCTCAGCCTCATCGGCGATAAAGAGAGGAGAATGTAGCGATGAAACATCTCCTGCACATGCTTCACTGATATAAAGTGACACGAGAAGCACAGCGTTTGCTGTTCTCTTCAGATTCAATCTTCTGAACCATGCTGCTCTGGACAAGTCATCCTTTAATCATTGATAGAGCAACGAGCAACTTGATGCCTCAATAGTAGAACCCAGCTTGAAATTTAATTAAGGCATTCCAGGTTCAAATAACTGAAAAGAGATGCAGTCTTAATCAAAAAGAAGGAAAGCAAGGAGGGAGGGAGAGAGGGATGGATGGAGGGGTAGAGGAAGGGAATGGGAATGAGTCTGAGAAAATCATTGGGTGATAACTGACAAAACTCAACTCTTCAGGCAACAGGATTTCATCTCAGACCCTATCGTTCCCACCTGTATCATCTGTCCTTTTCAAATTCCCGTAACAGTAGCTGTAATAAGAAAGTTAGAATGCAATGTTTGCTTGCATGTTTTACATCTTCACACACAGTGTGTGTGTTTGGGATCAATGTAATTTCTGTTGAAACACACTCTTTTTTTTTAAAATGTCAAGCTCAAATGATGCACATTTCCAGTTCGCCATAAAAATCTATCAAAATTAGCTTCTCTGAATTGTACTGAATGAAATTTTTAGGCATACACTATGAAATAGAAGATAGTATTTCTACTTGTTTTTGTTTCAATACTACAGCATCTTTCCTCATTACAGAGCCTGCTGCAAAGATTCTGTCCTCGACGACACTCAATTATCAAGCCATTACTTCATGTGTGCTGGGTCTTAGCCTTTTAATGAGAGGTCAGTGGCGTATCTAATAACATGTGATATATTAGCACTGGAGTGGGCTTGCTTTCTGGGGATGCCTTTGCTTACCTCAATATTTTTCTTAGTTCTTTCTACTTTGCTAAGTTTAGATAAACAGTTTAGAAATGCATCCAAGAGTCAGCTGGTGGCATAATGATTAGGGTAACTGGATCCCATATGACCAACCACACTGTACAAGTCCTGGACCAGCAACTTGGAAAAAAAAAATGTTCACAGTCTCAAAAGGAAAGAAATGGAGGAGAAATTGCTGTGTGACTATTCCCAATGAGGGGCGGGTTCTTTTCTTATTTCCTTTCTCCCCTGGCAACTGCATGTGTGCCCTGGCAATCTTTTTTTTTTTTTTTTAAAGAGTTAAAAAAGAGAGAGGAAGAAAGAAAGAAAGCTAAAAGAAAGAAATGCATCCAAAACACCCCAAAGGTTTGGGAATCAAAGAGGACTTTGGTCAGTACTAGACAGACTGAGGTCTGCATACTTGCCTGTCATTCATTAAAAAAACAACTAGTGGTGCTGTGGTGAAGATGCCTGGATTCCACATAGCCAACTGCACAGTTCTAATCCTGAACCTGGAGGCCTGAAAAACTCCCTGGGTGTGTGTACATGCCTGCCCCAAATCCTAAGAGCATAGAGGAGAAGAGATTATCATATGACCATCCCTCCTGGTCAGCGCTTTCTCACTTTCCCTCTCTTTTTCTTTTCTTGCTTCTCTCCAGAGTGTGCACATACCCTATAACAAAATAATAATAATAATAATAATAATAATAATAATAATAATAAAAAGAACAGTGAGAAAGTCTTTGCAACTATCTTTCTTTTTTTTTTTTTTTTAAAGGGAGATTTTTGCTATAGGGTGTGTGTGCTATAGGAGAGACAGAGAAACAGAAAGTGAGAAATCATACCCCCCAGGGGAGATGGCCACCTGCAATCCCTTCTCCTCTATTCTCCTTTAAGGATTTTGGGCATGCATGCCCATGCATGTGGAGTGAGTGTTAAGCTGCCAGGTCCAGGACTCCAACAGTGATCTACTACATGGGAGTCCAGCAACATAACCATTACGCCATCTGCTGATCCCTGCAATTGTCTTTCTAAAGAGCAGAATTTAAGCACAGGTGCCCACCCAGCACAGGGTCATATAGCACCCCTTCCATAGAGTATGGTGGCTCTCTGCATGCTCTGTTTCGCTGATTTCCTACCATGCCAATTCTCTTTTATTACTTCCCAGACTGCTTAGTTACTTTTTCTCTGTAATGTAATTGCTCCTTGTTCACCAACCCAAATGATTTATTTTTTCATTTTTACTTATACATGCCTTCGAACATTTGCAGAAGTGGTCAAATGATTTACACGAGCTGAGTCATGTCAGATCTCTCTCTCCTTCCTAGCAGCAGAAATGCATATTAGTCTAAATTAGGAGAGTAAGAGTATTCATGTGAGTCATTTTTATGGGCATAGTTGCTTGTTTTTAAGCAGGGGAGGGAAAAAAAAGGTTTACCTAAATTTTGCAAGTCATCAATCTGTCTCTTCTTCCCTTAATCGCACAACACAGTAGAATGAGTGTGTACCTGAAAGGGCTATGAGCAGGCTGTTATCTCAGTGCATTTCCACTGCACCATCCCACCCAGCAGCTATCCAATGCAAACGCTTGTTGCATGCAAAGGATGACTTCAGATTAGCCACTGGCGATTCATTATTAACATGCATATTCTCCTCTCACAGAGCTAAGGCATTATATTTATTGTTAGGAAACTATAAACATTCAAGAAGAACAAAATTAGAGAACACAATAAAAACATAATGAGAAGGAAACAAGCTTAACTATAAGACTCAAGACTGGATACCGAGAACACATCTGAGGAAAATTCTTCGTACAATTAAAACAAGTAGACATGTGGTGTACTCTCCATTGTTAGACGACATAATGGAAAGTATGCCATAATCCTTCTTTTCAGGCCTCTTTCATTTGGAATTCAAGATAATTTCAAGACAGTGGCTCGATGTTGAAAAGGCTCAAAATCCAAAATTAATTGTTTAGAAAAAAATAAAAGAGGAATTTGAATTGCTTACTTATGACTGACTGCTAAATCCTGACGAATTCAGAAAGACATACAGATAGTCACACATGAATTTATATTTTATTCTGTATTTATGAGATTTACAGCCTTCTGTTGAATCTTACACCATTTACTTCCTTCATATGACCATAATATTGGCTGATTGGACCCTTAGATAACAGACACTGTACTCAGTACTTGATGTTCATTGACTCGTGTAATCTTCGCAGCAACCCAATGAAGTGAGTTATGTAACATTTCGGAGAGGCTGATAAAGTAATGTTTTCGTGATCACATAACTAGTAAGTAGTCCCAATGAAATTTGAACTTATCCAGTGTGCCACCAGACCACCATATTATTTGACTTCCATAATGTCTTGTGATGAAATAAAGGACTACATAGTTTTACCATGTTGCTTTCAAAATGAGCAAGAAATCTGTGAGAAACTTAAGTCTTGCTAATCACTGTTCTGATGACTGGATTCCACAGGGTTCTGGAAACAAATGACCCTGACAAGACCTTTACCTCTCTCATTTGAGAAAATATCCCTGACATTCCACTGTAATAAGAATAGACATCCATAAAAAGACATCATTCAAGACTGTTTAGACTGTGTTATATCACCTTCAAGAATTCTAAGATATCAAGACTACTCTTGAGAGAAATGGTAAGAAGATTTCAGTATTAACTTGACTTCCAGGACATCCCCTAACACCAGCAAAGACAAAGCTTGAACCAGTCTCTGGAGGATTCATGGTCAATACAGGTATTTTGTAATAGTGTACATCCACTAGATGTGATGTGGATAGAATGATTCATGGTGAGGACAGGAGTTTGTAATAGTGTAGACTCACTGGGAGTGAAGTGGATGGAGTGATTTTGGGGGAATCACTGTGGTGGCAAGGTAAACAGAAGTATTGCTACTTTTTCCTCCCAAGTCTTAAGCAGCAGGAAGGTTGATCATTCCTAAGGAAAGAAAGCCATATGTATATATTTTCCATTTGCTTTCTTTTCTTATCACTTGTTAGGCACCATTCAATGTGATGAAAATGTTATCAGTCTCAAATATGCCTTTGGAACGTAGGAACTACATGTATACATACATAAGTGACAAATAGGTAAGATAGATGTTGAAACTAAGAATTCTACAGTGATATATGCATATTAATATAGGCATATGCATAAAACACACATGTACACAAACATATATTTGAGAATTAGCTGTGGAACTCTTATTGTGGTAATTAGTAAACTAAAATGACCCTACCTCCTGATTTGCCAAGGACATGATTCTTCCAATGGTTACTGTATTTGTGTCATTAAGAAAATAATGTGTAAATTTGGATATGGAGAAATAAATTGATTTAGCCATTCTCACAAGTATTGCTGTTTCAATCTCCTTTTCTGTCACCAAGCATTGAACACCACACTGAGAATAGTGGTTTAATCATCTCACAGTTTTGAACATTCGAGATTAAGGGGTGATATCTGCTGAGGGACTTTTTGTGGGTGAAATTTCTCTGCAGAGTGCAGTGCATCACCTGCTAAGGACAAGAGTGAGTGCATCCCTGCATTTATGTCTGTGTCATTCCTTCTCCTCATAAACCCACCAGTATTCAATCATGATGCCCTTATCCAATCCAAATAGCCTCCCAAAAGTCCCCACCTTTCAACACATTACAGTTTCACCTTTTAATTCCAACACAACTAAATTTCAACAAATGGTGTTGGGAGTGAGCGGTATTTTTTTTTTTTTTTTTTTGAGAGAGAGAGAGAGATAATTATGCTATAGGGCATTTGAGCTCACCAGAGAGACAGAGAGACAGAAAGTGAGAAATCAGCTCTCCCCAGGGAAATGGCCACACCACAATCCCTTCTCTTCCATTCTCTTCTCAGGATTTTGGGCAAGTACTCACATGCACCCGGTGTGAGTTTCAAGCTGCTGGGTGCAGGGTTCAGACATGGGTCAACTACATGGGATTTCAGAAAAGTAACCATTACACTATCTGCTGGTCCCTGGGGGCAACACATATTAACTATCTCAGATGTAAACCTCAAATATGTACCTTATGGCATGTCATGTTTTATTGTCTTTTTTTGTCACATTCAGGAAGAGAATTTTTATTTGTCACTGAATGAGATAGAGAGATAGAAAACTTTCAGGGACATTGAAAACATGGTCTACAGTGACTGAGTTAGTAAAATCAGTCAGGAATTCTGTTGGAGATAATTCACTAGCTGAGCTGAATTGTCTGGATTCCAGAGGTGGCATTTACTAACCTCTCACCTATTTTATTTGAAAGGAAAGGAGGTGGCAGAAATCATTTGTCAGGGATAATTACTAGTTGTAATAGTTTCCTAGTGCTTCCAAAACAAAGTACCAGAAACCAGGAAGCTGAAGACAACAGAAATTCACTCTCTCACAGTTCTGGGTGCCAGAAGTCCAAGCTCTAGGGGCTCTAGGGAAGATGTCTTCTTGCCTCTTCCATCTCTGGTGGCTGTTTGCACTGCTTGGTGTCTTTGCCAGTGGACACATCACATCTTCTGCCTGGCAGATCTCTCCTGTGTGCTTCCCAGAAGACATTCGTGATTGAATCCAGGGCCTGCAGAGATAATCCAATATGATCTGTTCACTTCAAGAGCCTTAATTTAATTATACCTATGAAGAGTTTTTCCAAATACTACAACATTAATAGGTTCCAGGGATTCAATAAATAAATGTTGCTTAGATGCTGCTCTTTGACCCACTACACTGATTTTGTGTACATGAGGGAGGGTGGTATTATTGCATGGTGCATGTGTGTTGAGCAGGCCCAGAGGAAGATTTGACAAGCTCTATTGTCATAATTTTAAAAAGTTTAACGGTGTGCTTCTTCCTGGTTATTTGGGTTGCTCTATCTATGAACTATGTAGGTAATATTTAAACCTGCAGTTCCATTTCTCTCAGTCAAGTGGGTTGAAAGCCCTTTAAAGACTAGTCCTTAAAACCCAAGCCCTCAGGTAATATAATAAAAGATAGAGGTAATAGGAAAAGGAAGATTCAGTTCCTCTTTATTTCTGGTCACCTCTAACACTTTAACACTTTACTCTTCATTTGATTGAACTTCATTCTCCTATTGTGTTCTCACTTCCTTAGTTCATGGTTTCTTGAATCAGTCTGATTTTGTTGGTGGTGATCACTTCAATTGCTAATAGGATGCAGATTCTTAATAAGCATAAAAACATATTCAGTTGCAGAAGTTTTTGAAAATGAAATGTATTGCATTTTCTAATGAATTTATCACAATATCCTTGGATCTCGAGGTGATGTTAAAATTTCTTGTGTTTTAACATATGGAGTTAAGCTATGAAAAATATCCTGTTCTCACAGTCGAAGCTAGAGTAGATTTGCTGTACTATCCTCTATAGCTCTAGGAAGAGTTTCTTATAAGATGTCAAAGAGTTTAATCTGTGTCTGTCTGATCTTTATCAAGATTGAAATTTGTATGAAGTCTTTATGCCAACTTAATGAATCCATCTATTTGAGAGGAAAAGGAACAGTCATATTTATTATAAAATAAACCACACTCTCAGTAACATACCAGTGGGATTAATTAGTGTAATTAAATTATAGAGAATCAGAACCTACCAGTTATCATATGTACTGTCCCAACAGAGAAAACTCTATCCTTTGGATTTTAAAAAGTAAACAATAAAATGTGAATCATGAATTATACAAACTTCAATGACTTTGCCAAATTAAATTCAGAGGACATACATGTGCTCTGAAAACCACAATGTTCACCATTTCCTGTATAATTTGCATTCAACCTTCTACATTTACTGAAGACCAGAAGAATAAAAGTCTATACTGGTAAAGTTTTATCACTGTTAAGATTTTTCACATATATATACATATATATTTTAAATGTTATACTAGCATCATATATTCATTTCTGTTGAGTTATAAGAATTGAAATCTGCTGTAAAAATAAATAAATATTTTCTTCACTAAATAAAATGGCTACACATATCAAGAAAAAATGAACTTACTTATATTAAAACATTTGGAAATGCAGGTCAATTTTCAGTTTGAATGAGGTTGCTTTTCTCCTTTACTAGTCTCAAAAATGTCTCTCCATATTAAGATCATCTTGGATGGTATGTAAAATGCTGAATTAAAACTCTAGTATGGGGGTTGACAAGTGATATACTGGTTATGGTGCAGGACTCCCACAGGGCAACTGCTGTTTGAGCCCCAGATTCAAGTGCTTAAAAACCACCCTGGGCAAACGTGCATGTGCAGCCAAAATCTGAGAGGAGAATGGAGGAGAAGGGATTGCGGCATGGCCATTTCCCTTAGGGGCAATTTCTCACTTTCCCTCTCACCATCTCTACCTGTTTCTGGAGAATGCAAGTGCCCAATGGCAAAACAAAACAGAATAAAACAAAAAAAGAAACCTCCCCCAGTATCATAATTACAAATGTACATATGAAACTCCAGTCTGAAATTCATAGATACATTTTTTTAAGAGGTTGTTTTTGTTTTTGTTTTTGCCTTAGGGCTCATGTGCTTGCCAGAGAGAGATAGACAGTGGGAGGGAAAGTGAGAACTCACCCCACAGAGGGATGGCCATGATGCAATCCCTTCTCCTTCATTCTCTTCCCTGTATCTTGGGCACTCGCGCACATGTTCCATGTGAGTTTGAACCCACCAGGTCTGGAACTTAAACAGAAGTTGGCCATGTTGGAGTCCAGCGACCTAACAGATACACTTTTCTTATACATAGGAAATTATAATTGTCCATAAATAACTATAGTAGGACACATAAAATAATGGACAGGGTGCTTAATACATAGGCATTAGGACAAATTAACTAGCCAACACCAGCAAAGAGCTGTATTATGAGAGACCAAAGCCGGTGACCCTAAATCTAAACTATGTCCCAAATTGAATCAATGGAGCCAGCACACGATGAAGTTCTAGTTTATGACAAGCTTTTATACAATTTACTGTTTTACTTTTATCCAGTGAAAAGGAGAAGATTAGGTACTGACTAAAATATTTCATTCAGTGGATAAATATTAAATGCCGATGAGCTTTGATTTCTATTTTATAGAACACATTGTTATCTTAGAGTTTTTACATCATAATTCAATTTTCAGAATTTTTAAAAATTGGGACGTTACGGACTCATTTATAGTAACCTAACGTATATGTAACCTCTTACCCATTTTCATTGCTCTTTCAGTGGAGACTAGACAAGTGACTCAGGAGCAGAGATCTGTGGTCTAGTCCCAGTCAGGCCACTAACTGCATTAGTGATCTTGAGCAGGCCCTATTTAAAGCATAATCTATAAAATGTGGAGTTGCTGCACAATCTGGTATCTTTGATATATGCAGAACTGTGTTTAAATATTTATAAAATATCGGGGTCCTTGTATTTCTCTCTCTCTCAACAAATAAAGCCTTAAAAATTACCAAATAGTACATAAACTTAACCCATTTCAATTCCTGACAACTTTTCTTGTTTTCCTGTAGGAACTGAATGAAATTTTTCTTTTTTGTTTGGTTTCCTATAGGAACTAAATGACAAGTACATTGATATACTTGATTATATATCAAATTTAATCAAAATTGATCAATTAATTTAAAAGTTATTATGGAAATAGGCCAATGAGAAATTTTAAATAACCATAGAACTGTAAATGTTTTTATTAAATTCTAATGAGAGATAAATACCAGCATTTTTTTCTTTTTAATTTGGTGGAGGATGTATTTGCTCACCAGAGAAAGGCAAGGAGAGAAAGAAGGAAAGTGAGTAAGTATCCTGCATAGACAGGGCCATGCTGCAATCACTACTCCTCAATTTCTTCTTCCTTTTGGGATTTTGGGCACATATGCACATGCACCTGGTATGTTTTTCAAGCCACTGGATCCCGGACTCAAACCCTGCATTAGACCATGTGGGATTTAGCCACCTCACCACCACACCACTAGCTAGCCCAGAATACTTTTCTTTTACTGGCAAAGTCACAGACTCTATCTCACTCAAATAATCCTAAGAATTGAGGTATTACCTTGCTCAAGATCTCTGTTAATGTGGATTCTTTTTTTAACTGCGGATGAATTTGAATTTTAGATCCTTATCTAATACATAAAGAACAGTTATCCACACTCATCATTCATTAATGAACTTTCTGAAAGGGACAAGTCACCTGAAACCCATGGGTAGGCAGTACAGTTATATTTTGAGTAGATACATTCTTTTTGATATCTCATTGTAAAAAAATCTTCCTTCATATATTCAACTGCTTTAACAGGCAGAGCAGCTGGAATTAGAGGGGGAAATGTGGCATAACGCATTGGCATTTTCATTTAAGGAGGACTGAACTGTGAGAGTGAGCAGTTTCATTGCTGTTGAGTTTGTTGTCACACTCACTACCTCCTCTTTCTCCAGAATTATTCCATGGATTAGAAAGATTAGAAACTACCTCCTCTAGGTTCAGTGATACCCAGTGTCTTCAACCGATATGATGACACCATTCTTTTATTGCTTTAAAGATCCAAACATCTGAAATAACCCTTTCACATCAGAAAATGGGCACTCCTCAAGCCCTGACGAGAGAAGCATCATCTCCATCCTGTTTCGTACATTGGAGCTATTGTGCACCCCGTTTAGGTCTGTGTTAAAGACCATGAATTAGCCGTAGGCTGCTCCGTACAGTCTGTGTGTAACTGCGACTGCTATGCCTTTGAGTCAGGAATGGTTGTTTCCTTTCTTGATGTAAGGGGAAAAACAAGTATTGCTGCATGGCCTGTGTACACCAAATAATGTCTTTTTTTGGTGAGGTGGTAAGTAGCTGGTAAACACCCACATACACTATCAAGAGCCTGAGTTTTTAAAAGTCTATTTATTTCTTCTATGAATGAGAGAGCTGGAAGGAGAGAACAGCCCCTACAGGGT
The DNA here is from genome assembly GCA_026018925.1 of Tupaia tana. Taxonomy (NCBI): domain Eukaryota; kingdom Metazoa; phylum Chordata; class Mammalia; order Scandentia; family Tupaiidae; genus Tupaia; species Tupaia tana. The sequence goes on from JAKSZU010000006.1 coordinate 94,695,393, forward strand.
CCTGGCTCCATGATCCTCCCCCAGCCTTCAGCCTGCCTAGATTATAGACTTAAATGCCCTCCAGTGCTCAAGAAGGTCTCCAGACTTGAATCAAGGCGATTGCCCCACTGAATTGCCTCACGGAACGCCATGTTTACTGCTGTGCCACCATCTGACCCACAGAGCCTGCATTTTAAGTTTCACTTCCCTTCAACATGAAGAACAAGTCATGTCTCTATTTCGCAAAACAGAGTTACCAGAAAATCAAGACTGAGAAAGTAATGTCACTAGAATCCAGACTTCTAATTTAAGGTTAATAATGGAATCTTTAATAGATTTTCATGTCTTCAATTCTACATGCAGCTCTCATAGAGATCAAAAGATGCCATTCAGTTAAGAGGAAATATATTCTCTAATAAATGAGTCCATTGTTTCAGGTCAGAATTAATTTCTGGTCTTTGTAGATTCTTTAAGGGTTGCTCAGTAACAAACTGTACATTTAATATGAACTTTTTTTTCAAATTTCTACTTCCTTCCAAATGGAGATGACAATAGTATCAAAATGCATATGAAAAATAAAATATACCTCCAGACTGCCCATTTTCAAGGGGAGTTTCCTCTCATAAAAATAGAACTAGAGGGACCAGCAGTTAGCATAATGGCTATGTCGCTGGACTCCCATGTAGTCGACTGCAGTTCGAGTCCCGGACCTGGTGGCTTTAAACTCACTCCAGGCACGTGTGCGTGCGTGCCCAAGATCCTAAGAGGAGAATGGAGGAGAAGGGATTGCAGCATGGCCATCCCCCCTGGGGGGTGATTGCTCGCTTTCTGTCTCTCTGTCTCTCTCTGTCTGTCTGGCGAGTGCATGTGCCCTATAGCAAAAACCTCTGCAAAAAAAAAAAAAAAAAAATAGAACTGGAGTCACCTTTTAAGGGGCATATTTGTTGTGTACTTTGTGTGCATCAGAATGCAAGAAGCTTTGTCAGATGTAACCCTTACGCATACAAAAATCAAGGAGGTAGGATCTTTGCTCATTCTTATTTTGTAGTTGAGAAAACAGGCAGAGAATGTGGTAACTAGGTCAATCTCTCTCTTATTGAAGATGGTTGGTCAAACATTCTGGCACCTAGATCTAGAATATGAATATTAATGTTTTTGCTTAAAAAATCAAGAGCCTGTCAATAAATTGAAAGATAATTTGATCAATAACTTCATATATGGTTGCTTTTATTTTAGTTGTCCTCAGTAAATACAAAAAAAAAAAAAAAAAACACTTTTTAAATTAAGATATTAGAGAGATCAGGTATAGTAGAATGGAGAAATAAATGAAATAACATTTTCTAGCTATCTTTGTTTCATTTCTTGGGTAAAATAAATAAGAAAAACAGTGAATGCTTCCATATGTGTCTCAAAAACAATGTGTGCTGTCAGAACCCTACCATTAAAAAAATTATTTGTTTATAAAAATTAAAACATAATTATTTGGACTACCTGAAAAAAAAATTTAACAAGTTTCTCTTGATTCTATAAACATGTTGTCATTTTCACATTGCAATCAATGAGCATGTAAAAACCATATAGCTAGCTTATATTTAAACATTTGAGAAAAATATAAAGTTGCACATGCAAAGTTAATGCAGAAATTGTAATAAAATTTTGCCTAAAGTTAATTGCATTACTTATTTTTTTTTAATTTCCAGGAGAAAAACAGGGAAAAAGAAAGGCCACCCCCAACAGCCTCCCTAAGCCATGATCCACTCCCGGTTTGGTCAGTACTGAATCACCCAGGTGCATACCTGGTGGAATCTCTTTTTTTTTTTAAACTATAATTTTCCACCCACTCACAAATACATATCAATTTGAGCTAAATTTGACTATTTTATATTTTCAAAGTTGAACTTTGCCTTAATTTGCTATTTTTTTCCTGTTTTTATTTTCTTTTCTCCAGTTATAGCTGTGACTCAGATAGAAGCATCATAGCTTTGCAGAATCTGGACTTATCCCAATGGACCAGTCCTCTGACAAATGATTTTCCTACAGAATTTTTCTCATTTTTAATAAAAACAACATAGTCATTTAATTCTTAAGAAATGTCAGCTATTCGGCAAAATTAAAATGAGTAACATTTAAGGTGCTAGTTAGGAAACGCAAATGTTTTTAACAATGATATTAAGAACATAAGGAAATGTATGCATTTGAATAAAGGTATATTTAAGACTTCAAATCATTAATAGCAACTGATTTTATAGCAATTCCAGAAATGTCATCATGCATTTAATTATTTTAAAAGAGCATAATATATAAACAAGAGGTCAGTGAGATGTTTGGTGGTTGGTTATGGCAGTGGAAGAAGAAACACGCCATTTAGAAAACCTGTTAGCAGTCCCTGTAGTGTCACACTCAGTAAACACATACAGAGAAAGGGGAGTCGGTATCTAAAGCTCTAAGAAACTTGATAAGTGCAAAGACAGGCGTTCTGCTCAGATTCAGTGGGAGACATTCGCTAATTAGACACAGTTGAAAATTTTAATATGCTTATTTAACAAAGGTCTAGAACAAGTGAAGTTTGCATACAACTTACATGTGAGTACAGGCCGTGATTTAATGGGCCTTGGATGAAAATTGATGGCTGATATTATGGTCTCTACTGATTAAAGGTTTCCACAGTGGAAAGTAGGTGAAGATTTTCAGTGAACTAAAGCTAATTTCTCCTCTCTTCTTGAGAGAGAACACAGAACGTTTTGGCTTCTGTGAGGAGCAGACTGTTCAGTTCGGGAAATATCTTTGAGCCCCTTCTGATCACCAACTTTATGGTATCAAGCAAATATTTTCATTTCCCTTGATATCAGCTGTGAAAAGTGGAGTATAAAGACATCACTATTTAATTCTTAGCATCCGCCCCATTTGGATCTAAAATTCAATGATTCGATCCTTGATTATTATTTTTATTTCAAGAAAGCTCATTTTACAGAAATGGATTCTGATTGCTAACTCTAAACACATCACTTGGGGTATACTAAGTACCAATATATACAAGGTGTAGCATATATATGTGTATCCATAACACAGACATATGTGCACTTGTATGTGTATAATCTATTATATTATTCTGTTTATTTCATTACTCAAGATTACTTATCAATGCCTCTTATAAAATAAAAATTCATATTTAAGTGACAATTCCAATTTTCCTATCAATTAACAAGTTCTACATAATGCTAAAACATTAAGTATTCATGTTAGATATACTAAAATCCTTGTTTATGAAACACTTCACTAAAGTTAAATGAATGCAAAGTAACATAAATAATTTCCTTTATATGTCTCAAGGACATATAATGCATGGATTGTATATCTTGAATACCATCTCTTTTACTCTAAAGATGACTCAAGCTGAAAATGTAGAATTATACAGATATCCATCAAATGAGCATCATGTCTTGTTTATGAACATATTGCAATTTTTAGTTTTAATTTTTCAATCTCATTTACCAATTCCAGTCCCAGAAGATGGGAGAAAATAATAGTTAGGGGTCATTTTCTACCATATTCTAATATGCAACAAAAAAGTCTAGGACATCAGCCCTAGGTAATGAGTTTGGGGGATTGCTACCTCATAAAAGCTTATGAATTTATCTTGAGAAGTAGCTTGAGAGGTCAGCTTGTCTCTTTCAACTTATAATGAGACTAGCAACTAAACTATCTAAATTGATGGTATCTTATCCTATTGTAAATGACCTTGAGACAAGATTATTCCATTTCTTTTCTTGATAACCTAATATAATAAAAATCTAGTCATGGCTAGAGCTACATAAATGTACTGTTCTTCAGCAATGACAGAAGTTATTGCTACAGTGAAGGAAAAAAATGAAGCAAATTTTCAATAGTGCTTAATTTACTATTAGAAAATAACTTTGAAATTATTTAAAAGCCAAAAAGAAACACATTTTTACTAAAAAGCAGGGCTGAATATAACTAAGACTAGTGATAAAGCATATTCCACATGATTTTCTCCTCATTATCTATGCTATGAGGTTGGAAACCAATGCCCCAGTACTCAGTATTCGAACCATGGTCAGCCATGTGGGATGGTTGCAAAAACTGTGTTAATAGTGACATAACATTTCACTATACAACAACAACAACAAAGTAAAGTACCCAAGTCACTTTATTAGCCAAGTTACTTTAAATGTTACTGTCAGAAATACTTAGCATCTCCACATCCCTCCAAAGACTATGAACTTCTATCCAAAAGATTAGAATGCCCTGCCCTCAAACTGTGGGACCTCTAGCTGCTGAAGACATGATCATTGGACATTTTATAATAGACAGGTTTTAGATTTTACTTTCAAGCAAAATATCAATACCATATTTTTTAAAAATAGTCATTCACTCCATAAAAAGAATTCTTCAGCACTGTCTTGCTTACTCTCAGCACCCAGATTAGAAATTTTCTAGAAATCAGTGACTTTTTTAGGTTTCTCACTTGTCATATCTCAATTGTGGACAAATGCAAGATCTTCTGATCCAGGCTAATTTCTTTAACATGGTTTGCATAATTCTGTGAGTAGGCACATTCTCTGGAATCAATGTCCAAGCATTTACAAATTCTCAAGAGTATTCTAGACTAACTAACTTTAACTACCTTTATAAATAGCTATACAGAACACATATTCTCACGGTTACTATCTAATCGTGCTTCTCCACCCAACGCTCTCTCCTTTCTCCACTTCATAACATAACCTACTCCAGAGCAGCCCTTTGTCATTTCTCACTTGGCCACTAAAATAAAACAGGGATGAAACTCACCATCATACTATCATAAAAAAAAAAAAAAATAGTCTAGCATAGCAACAAAAAGGGGGTCGCATATGGACCACTATATTCCATGTGTAAAAATTTCTTTGTGATCTACCTAGCTGATGGTACACACAAGTAATTGGATATTATCTTTTTTACTGATATGAACTTCTTTCCAAATAGAAATGGAAAATGGGAGAGATTCATTTTCCCAGGCTTTCTTACCTCTGGAACAAGGTGTAAGCCATAGCTTCCACCAACCGGAGGCCTCTGGGACTCAATTCTAAGAGACCTCAAAAGAAAACTAATGATGAAAAGAAGCAGCAGAATCTGAGGAGAATCAGTTCTGACAAGACTGGCAGAAGTGACAATAATGAAAGCACATCCAACTTCTAGAGGCGTCAATTGCTGCACGTCAAAAAGAGGGGCCGTGTGTCCAATGGTGGTGGTGCCGACGTGCAAGCTGTAGTGGCTGTGGCCAGAGGCAGTTGCCATCATGTTTTCATAGGCCCACGTCCACAGAGAGATCTAAGGCACCTCCTCTGGCTGTGACTTCCTGGTCCAGTACTCCAGCACTCTTATTGCTGGGAGCTTTGTAAGATCTGTTCTAAAAGTTCATTTTCTGCTTAGACTACAACACTTTCTGTTATTTGCAAACAATACCCTGACTGATGTAGTTACTGCAAAAGATCATGTGCCAGTAAAGTAATTTTTCTCATGTCTGTAATAAAGCAAAAAGATGCATTAAAACCATTCAACATTTCACTATACAACAGGAAAGTAAAATTACCAGTCACTTTCTTTTCCAATCAAAATGAAATTTTAATTATCAGAAAAACAAAACTGGGTGACTTAAAATATTTTTCTAGATAATGTTGAAATTGAGCTTTTTCATTTGAAAAATTTATTCTATTTTTTTTTTTTTTTTAATTAATAGGATCTAGAGCCAGCCTGTAGTGTAGTAGTTTAGTACTGTGCTTGGGAGTTAGATCACACATTGGTTGACCGTGTTTCAAATCCTGACCTGGCCAGCAGGTCACATGGTGCACAGCCAACCGTGGTTTGAGTCTAAGACCCAGAGGCTTGACAATCACCCTGAACACATGTGCACGCCCAAGGTTCTGAGAAGAGAATGAAGAAGACGGAATTGCCGCATAGTGGTCCCCACTGGAGGGTGAGTTCTCACTTTCCCTCTCACTATCTCTCTGATAAGCTCATATACCCTGTGACAAAAATAAAAAAAATTTAAAAATCCTAGCCTGGAAGCTTGCAATACATGCCAGGCATATGTGCTTGCATTCAAAATCCTGATAAGAGGTTAGAAATAAGGAAAAAAAGATTGTGGCATGACCACACCCAACTGGAGGTGCTCTTTCTTTTTCTCTGGAAAGTGAGTGTGCCCTCGGGCAATAAAACAATTAACAAAATTTACTTTTTAAACAAGTTTTAGGGGGCCAGCCTGTGGCCTGGGGGTTAACTTGGCTGGGTATCACATGGCTGTGCTATGTTAGTCCCTGCTTCAAAAACACTTCAGGTATGGGACCAGCAGGTGGTGTGGTGGTTAAAGCGCTGGACACTCCCACATGGCCGACCATGGTTCAAGTCCTGGACCTGGTGGCTTACTAACTCTCTCTCTCTCTCTCTCTCTCTCTCTCTCTCTCGTCAAATGAAAATAAATGAATGAATAAATAAAATTAAAAATAAAATAATTATTTAAAAAAAAAAAAAACACTTCAGGTGCATGTGTGTGCCCAAAATCCCAATAAGACGGAGAGAGGGGAGGAAAAGGGATTGAAGCTTCTCCCATGAAGGTGCTTTGTCACTTTCTCTCTCTCTCTTTCTAGCAAGTTAAACAAACAAAAAGATTTAGATTCACAGAAAAATTTCACAGAAACTACAGTTTTCTCATATGGTCCTGGCCCCACACATGCACAACCTCCGCACATCCCTCCTCCGAGTGGCCATCATGAAGAGAGCTGCTGAAAACATCCATGTGCAGATTTCTGTGTAGACATATGTTTTCAAATCATCTAGGTAAATACCAAGGAGTGCAGTTGCTGGACTGTAAATTGAAGTATGTTTTTTTTCATTTATTTATTTACATTTATTCACTGTACATCATTACAGCATACAACATGAGATTTTTCCATCCAGAGTACACTGTATATTGGCTCAATCAAGCACATCAACATACATGGTATCGTCAACAAATAATTTTCCATTTCTTGTTTCCTGCATGCTTTGCTTTTTTTTCCCCCCATCCTTGATTCCCTATCTAAGAAACTGACAAACTGTCTTCCAAAGTGGCTGTGCTAGTTTTGATCCCCACCAGCAAAGAGAGTCCCTGTTCCACACGGAGGTCAATCCTTGTCCTTGCCCATGGTTCAGATGTCAGCCATTTTAACAGAGGAGTGTGTGTGTGTATCACTGTTTATATTTGCAGTGCCCTAGTGACATATGATGGTGATCATTCTTCATATGCTGATTTGCCAGCTGGGTATCTTCTTTGGTGAGGTGTCTGTTCAGTTTCTTGCTCATTTTTCAATCAGGGTGTTCATTTTCCTATAATTGACTTTTTAAGATATATATATATATATATATATATATATATATATATGTATATGTATATGTATATATATACATATACATATATATATATATAGTATGATAGTCCTTGATTAGCTGTGTCTTTTACAAATATTTTTCCCACCAATGGCCTCTTTGAATCTCTGGACATTGTCTTTCATAGAGAAGAACGTTTTGCTTTTAATGAAGTCCAACTTATCAGTTATTTGTTTTATGTATTGTGCCTTTGGTGTTGTATCTAAAAAGTCCTATCATATCTAAGGTCATCTGAATTTTGACCTATGCTATCTTCCGGGAGTTTTATAGGTTCACATCTCACAGTCAGGTCTCTAAGCCGTTTTGAGTTAATTTTTGTGAAAGGTATAAGGTTTGTGTCTATATTCTTTTTTTCTAGGAGGAATTGATTATATTTATGTGAGTCTATTTCTGGACTCTCCCTTCTGTCCCATGATCTATTTGTCTATTATTTTGCCAGTACGACATTTCATTATTACTGCAGCTTTATAATAAGGATTGAAGTAGTGTCAGTCTTCTCACTCTGCTCTTCTCCTTCAATATCGAGTTGGCTATTCTGGGTCTTTTGCTTTTCCATATAAACTTCAGAATCAGTCTGTCGATATCCACAAAATAACTTGTGGGGGTTTTGACTGGTACTTCATTTAATCTATAGATCAAGTTGGAAAGAGCTGACATCTTGACAAAAGTGAGCCTTTCTATCCATGAACATAAACTATCTCTTCATATATTTGGTTATTTTTCTATGTCTTTCATGAGAAGTTTTCTGTTTTCTTCACACAGATCTTATATATATTTTGTTAGATTTGTACTGAAGTATTTCATTCTTGGAGGTAATCATGTAAATGGTAATGTGTTTTTAATTTTCAATTCCTCCTGCTCATTGCCAGGATACTAGAAATTTTAGTGTTTTGAATAGCTAAAATATTATGTGTTTATATGATGTAATTTTTGGAATTATAACTTTTGCAATAGATTCTAGATCCTGATTTTAATCCTTTATTCCATAATTTAGTCTAACCCCAAGTAAAGAGCCCAGAGTTTTTATTTTCCCATTAAAAAAAAAAAAATACCATGCCTCCTCTCTGCCCATTACTAAGAAGTCATGGCAACGGTAAGTAAAGCCTGGTCCCTGCTCTCCGGAGAGTCCTGCCTAGTAGAGAAGACAGACACAAAAGGGTGACCATGAAGCAGCCGACTGGCAAACATCGTCTAAAGGAAGACAGTGGAACATGCTGGCATCGGTGGCTAAACTTCCCATCAATATTTTCCAAACTGTCATTCAAGTCAAAACCAAAACCTCCTTAATATGGTATTATCTACATTTTATATACTCACAGAATATTTTTATGGACATAAAAAGGAAGTATAGGAGTAATTCCCAAAGTTCTGCAATATTTTCTTGAATGTAGCAAATGACATATGGCTGTTAGCTAGGTCTCAAACCATGCCTCAGAGATATTAAAAATGAGCATTCTGGGCCTGACCACAGTGGCAGAGTTGTAAAGACAACGTGCTTCATGGGCTGAGACCACATGTTCAGTTCCCAGTCCACCCTGAAGGCCTGGCATGGCAGTCAGTGTGTTTCTGTGATCCCAACAACGTAGGGGCCTGAGGCAGGAGTATCTCGGACAGAGACACCCTGTCTAAAGAAAAAAAGAAAAGAAAGAAGGAAAAGTTAGCTTTCTTCTTTATGATTTTGTTGAACCAAATGGCTTTAAAAGAAATCCATCTTCACTTCTCCATGAGAATTTTTGTAAAATTAATGTTAGCAGTTGCCCAAATATTGATGAAGGCATCCTTTATCCAAGTGCCTATGCCGAATACAATCCCTTGCAAGTAAAAGCAATAGAACAAAGTGGCAGATCTTAGCAGTAAGCTATTTCCCCCAGAAAGGATCTCCTATGTGTGCTCGATCCGCCACTTTCATTCATTTAGCAGTTTCCACGGTCTCCGACTGTTTGCCAGATGCCTGGGACAATATTTCTGTGTGTACACATTAAGCAAGATTGTTGTTGTTATGCTTTATTTTTTATTTATGTTAATGAGGCAGGATCTATATAGTAGAGAGCAGGAGATTTTCCATCCTGATGGATAAATAACATCTGTGGACATGTTAAACATTCAAAATGTGTCTGTCTGGAGCAGCATGAACTATCAAATGTTAATGACAGACATACAAACATATTCATCCCGAACTACCTGACCAGATTAAAAATTGCTATCCTATTAAAATAATCGGGGCTGCTCTCCGTGTGACTGTAATTGGTGCTGAGGTGGGAGATGAAGTGTGGGCGTAATATTCCGTGATTAGCTGTGCAGATCTGCTCGGTCCCCCTCACAGGCTCAGTGCGAGGGATAGACTCAGTGAGTTAAATCTCAAAAGCCATTCAGATGGGATTCAGGCATTATTCTTTAATCATTATTAAAACCAAAGTCTATCGTAGGCAGGGGAAGTGGAGAGGGAAAGCAATGCTGAGCTAATCAGACTCTATTCTAGTCTCTCAGGGAACTTTAATGTTAGAATTCTCTCTCCCAGGGCGACCCTGTCCCTCTACTCCTCATCCCTCTGAAGGAGCGAGCCATCCCAGGACCACAGCCCTCATAGTGCATTTCTCTTTTATTCTCTCTGCTAATTCAGTATCACTTTAAGCTCCTATGGCTTGAGCTAGCTCTCCAAAGCATCCACCCTGTGGTACATGCACGACCTCTCCAACTTCACTTAAAAAGTCTTTGTTATTTCTGTTTGTTGATAAGGTACGGGGAAGAGGGGGTGGGGGGAAGAGCTTTGGGCTTCTCAGCAAAGTTATTGCTTGAGGTTAAAATATGTAATAAGGAAGTTCGCTCCAAGCCAGGATAACTACACTCAATTCTATGTGTCAAAAGAGAAATGCGGTTCAGATACAGTGGCACATTGATGCGTGCTGCTGTGAAATGCTGGTGGCCATATAGAAGATCGGGGTCTGGTTCCCGGGTTGATTTACACTTACAGGGGCGCAGGCACGTGCTTGGATGCTGGCTGACTGGTGGCCTGCGGGGAGAATATCACAGTGCAAAACCTTGTAAAACGTGACTGTTTTTCTCTCCCTCTGCGTTCTCTCTCTCATGAAAAAAAGAAACAATTTAGAGAAGACCAATCTAACTGCAGTAGCACACAGAAGCCACATAGAACGACTGGGTTCAGTTCCTAGGCAAACTCAACCCTGCCTGGTGTGCCTCACTAATTGGGAAATGGTGGGGATAATTATGACACGGCGAGACTTTGTCAAAAATTTCCGTCTCCAGAGGCCAGTAACAGATGTGGTGGAGAAGACAGGGGACTTCCACATGGCTGACCATGGTTTGAATCCTGGACGCTTGGCTTGAAAATCATGCTGGGTATATATGCAAGCATGCCCAAACTCCCAGGAGGGGAATGGATAAGAAAAGATTATGGTGTGGCCAATCTACCTTGGGGTTATTTCTCACTTTCCTTCTCACTGTCTTTCGGTCTCCAGTGAGTGCAAATGCTCTACGGCAAAAATCTTTAAAAAAAAATCCTATCTCAGGAACCAGCAGTTAGCGTAATGGCTATGTAGCTGGACTCCCACGTAGTTGACGGCGGTTCGCGTCCCAGACCCGGTGGCTTAGAACTCATGCCAGGCACATGTGCGTGCATGCCCAAGATCCCGAGAAGAGAATGGAAGAGAAGGGATTGCGGCATGACCATCCCCCCTGGGGTGTGATTTCTCGCTTTCTGTCTCTATGTCTTTCTTTGTCTGTCTGGTGAGCGCACGTGCCCTATAGCGAAAACCTCTCAAAAAAAAAAAAAAAAAATCCTATCTCCGTCTCTTTCTCTCTCTCATCCTCTTTCACTTTCATAAAAAGAAAAACAGAAAGATCAAAAGTATTTTAAAAGATAAAGAATATTAATCATCAATATATTTTTTTTATTAAGAATTGTCCAGTTAGAAGTAATTTAAAGTATCTTATAGACTATTTTGATGACCAACTGGTGGCATGAAGTTTAAAGCAAATAGAATCCACACGGCCAACTCTGTGGTTCAAGTCCCAGACCCAAGCCTTAAAAAACATACTGGGCTTGTATATGTGCCCAAAATCTTGAGATGAGAATGGAAGAGAAGGGATTGCAGTGTGGTCATTCCCCCTGAGGTATGCTTTCTCACTTTCTCTCTCTCGCTCTCTGTCTCTCCCCAGTGAGCACACATACACTATGCAAAAAAAAAAAAAGACTGTTATTGTATAACTTGGATTAAGAAAGTAACAGAAACATATTCATGTGTGAGACATCAGAGTGGTTTCTAAGCCTTTCCCATGCACCTGTCCAACTGAAAAAAAATGCTGTCACCAATAAGAGTGAAGCTTCCTCTTATAATTAAACAGATATAACCATTTCTAACTGTTGGAGGTGAATGCTTAAGACCAAAGCAGACCTGTAGATTCAGTCATTGTGTGTGGCTTCTAAAAGGGAGCCAATTTGCCAAACAATCACACCGATCCCTGTCTGCCTTTCACTTCACGGTTTGTATCCCAGCCCACAGGTTGCATTAAATGAAGCTTCCCCTGCGACAGCCTTTCTCCCACCACTCCTGGTGCTAAGCATACTGCAGCTTAGTGTGCCTGGAGCAACACTTTATTGACCCACGGTCATTTGCTGCAACTCCGTCCAGGTTCTATGGGATCCTTTCACTCACTGGTATGCTCTGTTTATGCCTTTCTTACTCCAACTCTTCTTCAACACCAAACAGAGTGCTTGACATATGGGACCCCCATAGCAAATGCTTTCGCGTGGCCCAGCCTGGCAGTGCAGTCAGTAGCATCCTGAGCCCTCGTGCTGGAAGCTGCTAGCTCACCATGGGTTGGATGTCCAGTCCAGTAGACCAGTATGAAAGCGCAGGGTTAGGGTCCTGACAAAATGTGGCATTGGGAAGGGTGACTATAGAATGATGAAATGCTGTCTAGGGTGCCTCTCTCTGTCTCTCTCTCTCTCTCTCATAGACGATATCATTTTTAAACAGAAAAAACTAAAAAGAAAACAATTGTTGCTGGCATACATAGAAACACTCAAACATATCAAGTGAATTTTTAGATTCAGACAGAGGATGGGAGAACTCCCCAGTCAGAGCCAGAACCAGAGCCCAGGACTCTCCCTCCTGGCACAGAGTTCTTCCCCTAGGTGGCCCCTCTCTCCATGCTTTGGACAGAGACAAAGAGCACACTGAGCAGTCAGGTACAATGCAAGACACTGGAGCCTTCTCCGTGTTTCATTCTCAGAAAGAAATATAAAACATTACTTTAAAAAAGATGGCAAAGCCGAGGCAGTTTAAGGAACAATATAAACAAAAAATAATAATGCTGCCAACGTGACAATTTATATTACCTTGTTTTTCGTTTTTTAACAGACTCTCAAGGTACTCACAAGCATGCTTTGAATTTAATTTTCACATAATGTAAGTTCCTCTAGGAGATGAATATTCATCAACAATTAGTATTTCTAAGGATGCAAAGCATTCTCTGTAACTCCTTGTAGAGCACTCTATAAAAAAAAAAAAAAAAAAGTATTATCATTTATCACTATTTATTTTGCCCCAAATGTGAATTTTGATGTGTCTGAAAGGGCTTTTGCTTAGGTGCTGATAACACTGCCTTTTTCTCCCACAGCAGCCCAAGGCCCCTAGAAAAAGGCAGATTGCCCTAATTACTTGAGGGTTTGTAAACAAATTCCCATAGGTATGGTTGATTTTCTTTCAATTTCTGAGACGATTGGAATTAATCCAAATTCTAAAAGTTTATGTCCAGGCCATTTGCTGAAACAATGCCATGTGCATTTTTTAAATGCCTCATTGATTGAAGAGTATATCATTAAACTGTTTTTCACATATTCTGCAGCTGTGCATTTGTGATGTTTTGTTTAAGGAAGAAAAAAATGTCTTCTAAGGAATTAGATGATAGAAGCCAGAACTTGTTGGCCATTTTAAGTACTTACCCTTCATTGTCTCTAAGTTCCACTCAGTGAATAAGTAGTTGTATTAGCCTCAAACTCTAGCAAATCAACATGTGAATACCACATGAAATGTGGCATTTTCTTATCCTGCAATACCTACTTGAAGATGAATCAGTGCTAAATTTTGTTTTGCCTAGAAATTAAATGCTTATTGGCTGACTGCCTTGATGCAGATTTTAGACAAGCTTCTAATGTGGCTAATCCAAAAGAGTGAACCTACCCTCTTGCTATTTCTAATTCTAAAACTAACCTGGAATGCCCAATTTTTATTCTAATTTGCATTGTGTCCCTAAAATATGTATGAATTGAATAAGATGATTTTATGTGTACATTACTGAAGATTTACAGTCCTACTTAGGAGAGACTAAGATTATGTTGTATATGAAAAAATAGACCCAGCATTTTTTTTAATTAAAAAGAAAGAGAAATCAAATGAGCACAAGACTATCTGACTGCCATCTGATCATTCCAAGTGAGATTGTGTCCTTCTGTTTCCCAAGCTGAGTGCCTCCTCCGTGTTATATTGAACCTGATGAAATACAACGATAGATTACGATTTTAGTGCAAGTAACTATATAATGTTTTTGTTTTTTGTTTATTTATGTACAGAGCTTATTTTAGTTCAGCTCACCCCTACAAGTGCTGGATATGAAAAAGCAAACAAGTCATTCATAGATACTTTTCTCAGAGAGCTTAAAAATCTAATGGAGAAAACCTGCGCCCAATCACAGCCCAGGAAGGCCAAAGATGAAAAAGAAGACACAGACGGAACTCTGGTAGCTCAAAAGGAAAACCATTGCTTGAACTGAAGAAGATTGTAAACAAATCATTGATTAACAAAGTGAGTGGGACTCTGAGTGGAAAGTACAAGGAAGGACAAAGAATGAAGAGATGGGAGCCGACAGGTGGCCCTCGTGGTTAAGGAGCTGAACTCCCACATGACCAACCACAGTTCAAGTCCTGGACCTGGTGACTTGCTGTTTCACTTTCCCTCCCTTTTTCTATCTGTCTCGCCCTGGCCAAATTAGAAAAAATAATAATAATAACAATACATAAAATCAAATAAGTAATTCTTTAAAGAAAGAATAAAGAGAGGTAAACATAGAAAAGTAAAAGCCTGAGGAAAAATATAGCATAAATGGGAACATGTCTCGTGTATCTGAGGAAAAATATTTTGCTGTCTCCTTGGTTTAATTGCAAAAGGAGATCAAGGAGAGCAGAAGACAAGTGAAAAAACCTACCCTTGCTCTCCCTTCTTTACTTGACAAAACTCTACTACTCCACTCTCAGGACTTGAACTCCTCCAGTATAGAGTTCTCTCAACAGCAAGAACAGTTGTAGCTGTTAGCTGTAGCTGCATAACAAATTATTCTAAAACTTAGAGGTGTAAAACAATAACCTTTTATTATCTCATGATTTATATGAGTCAGGAATCTTGGAGCAGCACTGCTGGGTAGTTCACTCTCAAGATTGCAGCCAAGCATGCAGTTCTCATGGCTTGATTGGAGCTGAGAATGCATTTCCAAACTTCCTCTTATGGTTCTCAGCAGGCCTCCATTCCTCACTAGCCACTGACCAGAGACCATCATTCCTTGTGAAGTGGGCTTTTCATATTCTTCCTTAGTGGTCACATGATGTGACAGCTAGGTCCCCCAAAATAAGTGATCACAAGTAAGCACAATTGAACAAGAGAGCACCCATAATGGGAGCCACTGTCTTTTATAACCTAACTGTAGAAGTTACATCGCATCACTTCCAGCATATGCTCTTGGCCAGTCAGATCAGCCCTGTTGTAATGTAGGATGGGGCTGCACACAGTGTGAATATCAGAAGACAGAAACCATCAGAGGCCATCTTGGTGGCTAGCCACCAGTGCAGATTAAGCGGGGTGTCCATCTGGAGTGTCCAGAATCAGAGCTGGCCACTGAGCAGTTGTGTCTTCACAGAATCAGTCAGCACAGCGGGGCTTCCAAACTTGTCGATTCCTCCCTTTGCGATTCAGAACACTATTTTAAGTATTGGACTTTCTTAAGAGAAAAGGCAGAAAATACTCACTTTCTGCAGTCTTCTAAAAAACTTCATTCTTGTCTAAAGGATTTCTGTTTTAATTGTATTTACTAGAACTCTCTGCTCTTACCTAGCCTCAGGGTGCCTTGACAACAGCTAACTCACAGGAGCACTGATAAGAAAGCTTCCTCTAATACTTTCTTATTCAAAAAAATTTGACATCACCATGAATGTGACTCATTATGCAAAACAACTTAAAATTGCCTCTCATTTACAGTAGCTATCTCAGGTATATTCCATTACCTAGTTTCTATACCTATTAACAAAATATCTCTTTTTATTGACTTGTTAGTCATATCACTGTGACTGACTTACTGACTTAATCCAAATTTCTACAAATGCATTTCTGGGAGGCCAAACTCTCTTATGCAGTTTACAGTTGAGATTGTTACTATTTAATGTGGTAACTTAATTTGTTAATTGCTCTTTCCGTAGGCTTGAGATTTGATGGTGTTTAACAAGTGCATTGGGATTGGATGCAAAATTTTCTCTTCAGAGCTCTTACCTGGATCTCAGTTTTCACATTCTTTGGTTTTTCTACTTTTATCTCCGAGCCTTCATATATATGCCCCGAAGCATCCTTGTCCCACTAGTCCCTCCCTGTGTCACCTGTCCGTGTATGACACCAAGTTGTTTCATTGGATTTCTGAAATCTTAGCTCTCCTACAAGATCTCCCTGGACTCATCAAAAGTTAGACAGAAGCTCTTCAGAATGCATTCACGACCTAAACCTGCCCCTAAATCTGTACAAGCTACTAACGTGCACACTTAAAATCATCACCGCCTGAGTTCACTCAGTCACTTAGTCGGAAAGCAAGGCCTGGAGCTAATGACGTGAAGGTCACAATGACTGGTTTGGAATGTGATGCCATCTTTGTGTTCTCATGGGCAAGAATTCCACACCGAGCAGTAGGAGCAGAGTAGGGAGCAGAACCAAGATGAAGCCATCAGCAAACAGACATGGAAAGTCACCAAAACTAACGGCACAGAGCACTGGAACAGACCCCTGGATTTAAAGGCAAAGTATTTAGATTGGAATCCAAGTTTGCTCCCTAGTAACCTTAAGCCTTCAAATGATTTACTGGATGTCTCTGCTCCTAATCGTCTTGACCCAAGTAATGGGGATAAGAACAACTATTACATCATGATGAAATTAAATAGCCAATTAAATGTGCATTAAAGATATGTAAATTAGTATATACTCGAAGTATACAGTACATGTACATAAAGTATAATACACATACAGAGTGAACATTCAGGACGGGAACATTTCGTTTTGTGTATTTTTTCCATGAGAGAGAAGCAGGCTCCCTTCACGCCGTCCTGCTCTCCCTAGCCCTTCGGCCAGCTAAACACGAGTGGTCCCATGGGTGCTCCCAGCATGATCAAGTCAAGCTGGGATTTGAACTCTGCTCTCATAGGGTCCTTGTATTGCACAGCAGTCCACTACTGCCTGTACCACAGCTGGGCCAGAAGCTAAATAATTTGTGAACCAAATTCAGAGTCATATGCTAGTAAAACAGCTAAACAAAATTTAAAAAACAGTAGTATATCATATAGACATATATACATACAATAATTTATATTAAAATACGTTTTCTGCTCTTAACTATGCTTTGTTGTCACATGATTGCCATAGCTTAAATAGTCCAGGAAAGCAGAAAACACATCTGTTCTGTTCATCAACCTACACCTAGCACTTTGCAAACTGTCTGGTACATTATGCTTCATATCAATTATATGCATATTAATACATAGTTTTGAGTGTATGAAGAAATATTATAATATTTCAACTGTTATTTGGCTCAGTTATCTGATTTTACTAAAAGGACTTAGAGAATATAAATCTTTTTAATATAAAAAGCAAAGGCAAGTAGGAATGCATTAAAATGCATTTTGGCACTATTGATACTAGTTAAAATTTAAAAACAATTTAAATTTCCATCGGAAGAAAAATGGTTAAGAAATTGTATCTATTCAAGATATTAGGTAGGAATTTTAAGTGATGGCTATGGAATTATGCAACAACTATGCAAATATTAAGTGGTAAAGGGGGATACAAAATTTTACATAGAATATGATCACAGGCATGTAGAAATACTACGTTGGTACTTGATGCATTGTGCTGATTTCTAAAAACTTAAAGAAAACACTTTCTACTTTCTTCTAGTTTCCAAGTTATTGATAATATTGGGTAATATTTTTGCACAGAAAAATATGTAGAAATAATTTTTATGCAAAAATGTGTCATGACTGTTCTGACAACTCAATCTTAGGTTAATTTTAAGATGTAAGGACTGGCAGGTGGTGTGGTGGTTAAGGTTCTGGATTCCCACATGGCCGACCATGATTCGAGTCCTGGACCTGGCGACTTGCTTTCCCTTTTTCTTTGTCTCTGTCTGGTCAAATTAAAAAATAACAAATGGAATTTAAAAAATAAATAATTCTTTAACAAAATAAAATTCTAGAAAAAAATTTAAAGATACAAAATAATAAAATATAAAACGCAAGTGAAGCAATAATTTTTTTAATTTTAGCCAATAGTAAGATTATGAAATAAAAAGTATTAGAATATACAAATGGTCTTCAAAAATTCATAGACAGTGCATATTATGAAAAAACAATGCATGGATTACAAAAGTTTTTTAAACCAAAAGAAACTCATACTTTAAATCTAGTTTTCACTATCTCTGGAAGTCCCCTTAAGTAACACACTTAAAATATTCATAACAAAACCAGTATGACTGGTCCAGCAGAAGGTGGCATAGTGGTTAAGATGCTAGAGTCTCACATGTCATACCTGACAGCTTGAAAATCATGCTGGGCACGTGGGTTTGTGTGTCCAAAATCCCAGGAGGAGAATGGGGGACAAGGGATTGTGGTGTGACCATCCCCCCAGGGGGCATGATTTCTCACTTTCCCTTTCTTGGTCTCTCTCTGGCAAACATATGTGCCCTATGGTATTAAAAAACAAATAAGCAAACAACAACAACAACAAAACACAGTATGACTTACAAGGAAATAGGAGATGTTATGTAGGTTTTGCTATTGGGTTGGTATTACCAGTCCATTTATTTTAAAGAAAGTATTATAAGAATAAAATATATAGAGAAGGTGGAAACCTTCATTAGTTTCCTATTGTTGCTATAACAAATTATCAAAAAATTGATGGCCTACAATACAAACTTCTCCTCTTACAATATTCAAGTTAGAAGTCTAAAATGATTTTCATGGAGCTAAAATCAAGGTATGGACACTTCTGCACCCTGTTCCTTGTCATTTGGCTTCTAGGAGCCAGCTGCATTGCTGGGCCGTGGCCCTTCCTTTTTCTTGGAAGAGCAGCACTCACTTCTGCTTACATCATCATTTCCTTCCTCTGACTTTGACCTTCTTGCTGACCTTTTTAAAAGAGCCTTGTGTTTACATGGGCCTACCTGGAAATCCCAGGATAATCTTCCTATCGAAAGATCATTTACTTAGTCACCTTAGGAAAATCCTTTGCCATGTACGATAGCATAATCAAAGATTCTTGCGATTAGGATGTTGGTATCTGTGTGGGGCATTATTCCTTCTACCACAAAACCCATCTAGGGTGTTATTATGGAATAAAACGCTCTATGTAGGCCCAGTCTGGGTGGCACAGGTGAAAGTGATCTGTAGTGCTGGAAGCCACATGGCTACTGTGATTCAGATCCTGAGTTACTCTGAAATACAGCAGGTGTGTGCACACCCAAGATCCTGATGTTCTAAAGGGTGGAAGACTGGGATCACGGTGTGGTGAGTCCCCACCAAGCATACGTGTGTCTGTCTCTTTTTAAATCATTTTCTCTGTCTCTCTCAATATAAGTAAAAATAGATAAACTTTAAAAAAACAAAACAAAACAAAACAAAAAAACACAGCTCTCGGACCAGCAGTTGGCATAATGGCTATGTCGCTGGACTCCCATGTAGCCGACCACAATCTGAGTCCCAGACCCCATGGCTTAAACTCACGTCGGGCGCGGGCGCGTGCGTGTGCGTGTGCATGCCCAAGATCCTGAGAGGGGAATGGAGGAGAAGGGATTGTGGCATGGCCATCCTCCCTGGGGGGTGATTTCTTGCTTTCTGTCTCTCTGTCTCTGCCTTTCTGGCAAGCACACATGCCCTATAACAAAAACTTCTGCAAAATAAATAAATAAATAAATAAATACAATACAGTACAATACAATAAAACAGCTCTACATAGATAAAAGTATGTTTACAAGTTTGTGGTTTAAGATACAAGATTGTACCTGTGGTAAAAGAAGAATTTGATCACAAGAGTTGCAGAGATTTTTAAAAGACATTGTGCTGAAAATTCAAATGGTATCCATAGAAGATGTATTAATTCAGGACATTATTTTAACAAATAGAACAAGCAAAAGCCTCTCTAAAAAAAAGTCACATCAGCATTTTGTTTCTGAAATTTCATCTCTATTGCTGGCACTCTTTAAAAACAATAAGAACAAATCTCCTTTTAAACTTTAAGTATTATTTTATTCACTATAGCCAACTTTATATTTTAATCAGAAATAATGGTGGTAGTATTAGCCACTTTGTGCTTATAGTATATTGCTATACTTAAAAAGGCATTAGAATATTCCAACTTAATATTTCTACCATAGTTATTTTAGGCATTACCTTAAAGTTCATTTGCGGTAATACATACAGAATACCACAAAGTCATTTGCGCAAATGCATGTAATTGATTCAATTAAAGCAATTATAAGCCGATAGATATATTAAAAAAAATCCTTGTATCCTGAAGAGGGAAATTTCAATTTGAGATTATAAAGTCATTTTTCTATGTGAGGCGACAGAATTTCTTCATGCAAATTTAGCAATATGCATATATTTAAACTATATTATGTCTAGTAATGAGACAATTTTTAAAACTTTATCTGATTTTTAAAATTTTGAATAGTCATTTCTTACATAATACATTATCATTCAATGGTCCTGAGTTATAAGTCATTTGTCAAGCAAATAATGACTCAAAAATAGTGAACTAAAAAAATCGAGGTTTTAGTCACACAAAGTACTCTGATTAAGGAAAGACTTTATAATAGGTTAACAATTATATATGCTTTATTTTCTATAAAGATTTTTCTTAAAGCCATAATTTTCCAGGCTAGCCACATAATAAAATCTTCTAGTATCTTTTCAAACCACCATTTTCTAAGTATCCATCAGATTATCTTATCAAGGTGGTGAGAGAGGCACTATTTTTACAAAGTCACCAAATACTTCTATGTGCAATTCATGTTGAAAACTATTGAACTGAGCAAATAACAATGTAGGACAACCTGAAATTGTTGGGGAGTCATCTGTTGATTGATCCTAACACTTAGGAATCAAGTATGTATTCATTGCATTGATGATTGTTCATAATATACAAATTCCATGTGTGTCTACTCATATATGTACATATGTAATTTTTATTTTATGAATGCACAGTATATAACTTATATATTGTAAAATTATGCCCAGTACTGGAAACTGTGTCTTTTCTCGAATCAATTGGTTTTTTGCTCGTTTTCTTCTTTCTTGGTTTAGCTAAAGGGCATATGCACTTGAAGGGGTTGAGAGTGAATAATCACCCCCCAAGGGTATGACCAGCCTGACATTTCTTCTCTTCCCTTCTCCTCTCACAGTTTTAGGCATGTACACACATGTGGGCCAGCATACTTTTCAAGCCACGGGGTCCAAGACTCAAACCACCACTACATGGGCCATGTAGGATCCTTCTACCTTAGCGGCCACACCACCTGCTGGCCTATTCCCAATCAATTGTTTATAGTTACCACAGTTATTCAAATTAGTTTAAATTTTTAGACCTACGCAAATAGAGTCCAATCCAACTCAATTAGCGGTCTCAATGAAAATCACTATTATCTTTATTTCTGCCAAGTGGTAAATGTCTATTCTAAAGAAATAGACATTTAAAGAACTTACATGTATTTATTTGCTTATGGTAAAAAGGAGTTGCCATTGAATGAGTAGCCACCATTAGCATACTAGTGACTGTGATAATTACTGTGGCTAATTAAAAACTACCCTCTGAAGTAGGATGCTTTATTTTATGTTTCATTTTAAATTATTTTAGCAGAATTAACATGTGGTTATTGTTATATCTATCTTTCTTTTTTAAAAAATATGTGCTTTGGATATTCATCTATGTTGACATATAAAAATCTTCAATAATTCTTAATTTGTACATAAACCATAGATGGGATAAACTGTAATTTATTTAGTCATTTTCCTACTGATGTCTGTTAAGTTGTTTTTATTTTTTGATATAAATCTCAATTTATGGAAAAAGCACTGCAGTCAACATTCCTCATGCACAAATGCCTGTAAGGTAGGTACGGAGAATGGGAGTGAGCCATCGCGGAACGTCTGTACTCCGAGTTGAGCTGCTGATGAATTGCTTCGCATATGCTATAGCATGTGTACAACTGCCAACGTCACTGAATATCCATTTTACCATTTTTCTTTCCCAGATCGTGTGATGATCAAACTTGGATTTTTCTACTTTAATGTATTAAAAATTATCATCTCACATGTTACAGTTTGTATGTCTGTAATTATGGATGAGCTCAAACATCCTTGTATATGTTCATTGATTATTTTTATTTCCTCTTCTATGAATTAACCAGTTGTGTCATCTTCTATCAGAGTATTAATATTATCCTTCTAATGTTAAAAATTTGGTTTTTTTTAATGTCTATTTTCTTCTAGTGAGTTGTCTGTTTTAGAATTATTTAGGGCATTGTTTCTGGTACATGAGGGTTTTTTCTCTTTTTAATAATTATTTATTTTATTTATTATTATTATTTATTCTTAATTTGACCAGACAGAGACAGAGAGAGAGAGCTGGAAAGTGGGAAAGTAAGCCTCCAGGTCCAGGATTCAAACTGCAGTCAGCTATATGAGAGTCCAGCACCTTAACCAACATGCCACCTGCCAGCCCCAGGTAGATATGTTTTTAAGTTTTGTATAGTCCCAATTATCTTTAGTTTTGTTCTATTTAAATATCTTTTGTTACTTACATTAACATAGGCCTTTTGCTTTTTTTACGTTTTGCATAAACAGGGCTTTTTCTTACTCCCAAAGTCATAAACATGTTAATGACATTTTTCGTAATATTTTATAGTTTGCCTTTTAATGTTTAGGTTTATAAATCATTTGGAAATTATTTTATAAATAGTGTAAAATAGTAATTGATTTCTTTTTCTCATATAAACTAGATTATATAAATTTTATTTCTATATGGATCGTTTTTCCCTCTGAACTGACATGTCATATATATCATAAGTCCATGTATGCAATTCTATATATGCTTCTATGTATGGTCCCTCTTTTTCATCCTATCGACCTAGTATACGTTCTAGTTCCAATACTGTATGGGTTTTTTTCATGCTTCATTTCTAGATGGATAAAAGATCAGCTTGCTAAGCTCTACCAATAACCTGTTAGAATTCTGATAGGAACTTGACTTGATATACAAATTACTGTCTTCTTGTTAAGTGGATCTTCCCTCATATGAACAAGGTATATTTCTGTATTTATATAGATTTTTATTTTGCTCATAGATAAAATTTTTATTGTTAAAAAATAGACCTTGCATCTTTTTGAAGTGATTATTCCTAGGAATAAACTACGGTTTTTAGTTTTAGTCTATAGTTTTTGTTGTTATGTTAACGCAATACTTATCTCATTTTTAAATGACCTTTTGAGGAATGTATTTGCTCAGTGAATGACCTAGGAACCCCTCTGCTCACTGGTGTATATCACGCCGAACTGGTCTCGGCCGAGTTGCCATTCTTGCCTGTCCCTGCACTCCGACAAACTCCGTGAGGGCTGATAAATCCCAAGTGCTGATACCGTCCAGTTAATGCTCTTGGATTCCTAAGTAGATGTCCCAAAATAATATAATTTGTAAATATTCAGTTTGTCTCCCTGTTGTTTCTTATCTTTCTATCTCATCTTTTTCTGTTGACTTGATATATTTGCGAAGTCTCAGAAAAATGTTAACTATGAAGTGTTCTTTGTTTTTCTCTGATATCAATAGGCATGTTCTTACTACATCAGTGTTCAAAGTTGACTGAAAATCTCTTCCCCAAGCTAATTTGATCTATTCTGTAAGAAGACAAACTAGCACCTCATATACGCGTTATTAAAACACCAGCAGGCTCTTCAGAAATCTTTCTATGATCGTGACAGTGACGGCAGTTACGATTATTGCGTGCCTCCACTGGGAGGGCACTGTAAATACTTCGTGTGCACCTATATTTGTAGATAGCACAACAGTGTTCTCATAGCCCTCCTTAACGCATTATAGAGTTTAAATCTGCTCCAACTCACTCAGCTAAAAAACTGGAGAGCTGAAGTTTGAACTTAACTTTAGGCAATTGTTATCTGTTGTCACAACATTGACCACTGCAGTCTACATTGAAGCTATTTCATAATTATCACCAGAGTATATGAAATTATGGTAAGTATGGCAGTAGTTTAGTTAAGAGCAAAATTTTAGTACCACTCTTTGGAAAACGCTTCTAACAGGCCTTGAACCTGATATCCAAATTCATTAGGACACTTCTATATCAACGATATCTGACCCTTGATCTGCTCGTTCCTGTATGTTAAATTTCAAAACAACTTTGAAGTGGAGCCAGCAGGTGGCATGGTGGTTGAGGCACTGGACTTACACATGTCTAACTGAGGTTCAAATCCGGACTGGGAGGCTTGCTTTCTCACTTTCCTTTTCTCTCTCTTTCTGTCTCTCTGGTGAGTGCATGTGCCCTGTAGCAAGTTAAAAAATAATCATAATGATAAATAAAAAATAAATAATTCCTTTTAAAAAGCATTGAAATAAAACATAAAATTGTTTAAATATGTCGGAATCAGGAGCCACGTCTCTTCTTTGTACAGTGTGAAAATATTAAAATAAGTCAGAGACAGCAACTGTGTTTCTTTGTACTGTCTTACCCACTCCCCTCTGCCCTCCTGACCCTTGGCACACATTCTGACTGAGTGGCCACACTGAATCCTGTGGGTACGACATGGTGCAGCCTACCACCACCACCAGGAAAGAGCAGAAAGCCTCGTGTTCACACAGCGCCCTAATGGGAGCACATGAAGATGGCACTCCTTGCAATTTTAGGTTCACAAATCATTTGCGAATCACAGTTTCTTGTTCTTAATTTGGAAGTGCCTCCTCTTGCTTCACTTCCATGCATCCCCTAAAGTTTTCAGAAGAGGTTTATAATATTTTGGCCTTGAACCTGATACAAAATTGTGAATTAAAAAATATTTTCTTCCCTAGGATTTGTGTTTCCTTGGGGATAAAATATATTGAGTGTGTTTTTAAAATGCTCTTGACAGTGAGAAGTGGAAAATAGTGTAAATTCTGACCTTGAATACACTTTCTTATGACTGGATAAAGCTCTTAGTTTATTCCATATGGGGCTTCCCACCTAGTTTTATATAATTCAGCCTAAGTCAAAACAATCTCTACATTAACAATATCGTATTACAGAACTAACCTGACATTCAGTTTCATAAAACAGAATACACTGAAATTTCTTAAAAGCCTATTTCAAAATTTTATTATATTTAAAATGCTATGCATAATATGTCTAAAGTAAAAACATTATCCCATTTAATTGTACAAATCATTTCTGTACTTAGTTTTAAAACATTAACTATTTTAGACATATTTTTAAGCATATTCAAAAAAAAGCCACAGATTTAAGTTTAAAGAAAAATATATGTGTGGCCAATTTTTAATCTTAACTCATATGAGCTTACTTTTTAAATATTAAGTATTGTATGTATAGTATAACATTTACTCAAACTTGCACCAAGGCCAAGAAGATTGTGTTACGCATATAGCAAATTAACCAGAGACCTGGTTGTAGATAAGCCAGATAAGTTTTTGTGAAATTATTTATGAAAAGAAATTTAAGACAATGATATATGGTGGTACAATTTAGTCAGCAAATATTAATAATAATAATAACTATTCTCTCCATAATATTTATTATGTTAGGCCTAATTCTAAGGTCTTTTCATATAATAACTTATTTAAGCTTTCCAATATCTCTATGCAGAATTTAGTTATAATAAAATAAATCTATTTTTTTCAATAAATAAACTGAGGCTTAGTAAAACTAATGAAGTAGTAAATGGTAGATCCAGCTTGTTTTTGTTTTAAGGGGAGAGATTTTTTTACTGTAAGGCTTGTGCCCTCACCAGAGAGACAGAGAGAGACAGAGAATCAGAAAGTGAGAAATCACACCCAAGGTGGGGCTGGTCATGCTGCAGTTCCTTCTCTTCCATTCTCCTCCTGGGATTTCGGGCATGTACACACACTCACTCAGTGTGATTTTCAAGCCACCAGGTCTGGGACTCAAACCACTGTTGGCCATGTGGGAATCTAGCAAAGTAACCACTACGTCATCTGTTGGTTCCTAGATCTGGCTTCTAAATCCATGCATGCTAGCCCAAGAGTCTATGATGTGAAAAGCCAATGAGTTAAAGTATAAGGATACCAAAAGTCAAAAGATTATTAGAAAAAAATTACCTCATTCTAGTATTCTTACCTCACTTTAGTATTCTACTAGATCTTTTTACAATGATCTAAGAAGAACTGAATTTAATCGGTACATTTTCCTAAGAGCTTTCTTGGTCATTGGCATCTGTTAAGGAAAGAATTGAGTAATTACCAAGATGAATGTGGAGAACAAAAAGTCCATTTACAGAAGAAATTCCAAGTACCAATCACAACAATGCACAGAGACATACCTCTAGCAAAGACAAATCTCTATTAAATAACATCTCTATATTACACCTCATAATCTTTCATACCCACATAGCTCTCCAACTTGAGGCTTGTGGACGACATGAGTTCTTGGTTCTAGCCATGGAATCAAGTCTGGGCTAGTAGATGGCATGGTGGTAAAGGCAGTGGATTCCACATGGCTAACTCTGTGGTTCAAATCCAGATAGGCAGCTTGAAAAATATGCCAGCCGTGTGTGTGTGTGTGTGTGTGTGTATGTGTGTGTGCACATGCCCAAAATACCCAAGAGAGAAAGGAGAGGGCATTGTAGCCTGGCTCTCCCCCCCCAGGACAGGTGCGGGGAGGGAATGCTTTCTCACTTTCTCTCTCTCCCTCACCCTTGCTGGCGAGTGCATGCACCCTATGGCCCAAATAAAAAAATAGAAACAATCAATTCTGTCTAACTGAAACTTGGAAGGAATGTAGCTGCAGAATTTGGGTGAACTACAGATCAGCTAGGAAAGGTAAAGAACCATATTTAGAAAATGAGCAGAAATCAAGGGAAACTTGATGCCAAAAACATAGCCATGGCCTTGAAGGAAATGAGTCCTGCCCCTCAGCATCAAAGTCCTGGAAACCAAGCATCTGTTTGGGGAACCTGCACCTTAACCTTCAGAGAGCTAGAAAAGGAAGACAAGACTCTTCCTTGCTTTCAACCCTTAGCAGTGGAAACACCTCTCCTGAACAAGAAAAAAATAAATAAAAAAGTCAAGTATGCAAAGAGTAATCTTGTTCTTGGCCAGCACAGAGATGCAACAGTAACACAATGCTCCCTGGTGCTGAATCCATAGTGGAGGTCCTCAGTTCGTGTCCTGAGGTATCCCTGTACACCCCAGTCATGAGCACACATGCCTGTGACCATGCTGGGGATGGACCACAGTATGGAGACCCCATTGAGGATGCTTGGCATGCTCTCCTTCATGTCATGGAGGAAATAGACAAACTTGGTTTTTTTCTTGCAAGTTTTTGTCATAGGGCATGACAGAGAGAGAGAGAGAGAGAAATAGAGAGAGTGAGAGAGAGGGAAAGTGAAAAATCATTCCCCAGGTGGTGTTGGGGAAAGCCATGCCACTGTCCCTTCTCCATTCTCCTCCTTGTATTTTGAGCACACACTAACATGTGCCCTGCATGATTTTCAAGCCTCCAGGTCCAGGACTAGAACTGTGGTTGATCACATGGAAATCCAAAGTCTTAACCACCACACCACCTGCTGGCCCAATAAATAAGCTTTAAAAAATAATAACGTTATTTCTATATAATCAAAATTTTAGTTCCCAGAACTCAAATAAACCTGTTTTAGACTCATGCCATTAACAATATTACATAGCAGAGAAATTGTTAGAAAGCTGCAGATGATAATTAAGTCAACTATTTCAATACTAGATTTATTCATTAACTATTTTTTAGTACTTACCACTAGCCAGGCACATAAAACTCACATAAACTCGGGACCAGCAGTTAGTGTAATGGCTATGTCGCTGGACTCCCACGTGGTCAACTGTGGTTCACGTCCCAGACCCGGTGGCTTAAAACTCACACTGGGCACGTGTGCGTGCGTGCCCAAGATCCCAAGAGGAGAACGGAGGAGAAGGGATTGCAGCGTGGCCATCCCCCCGGGGGGGGGGGGTGATTTCTCGCTTTCTGTCTCTATGTCTCTCTCTGTCTGTCTGGCGAGCGCATGTGCCCTATAGCAAAAACCTCTCCAAAAAAAAAAAAAAAAAAAACTCATGTAAACTCTTTGACCCAGGTGCAATGATCAACCCTGATTTCACTCACGAAGTAATTGACACACAGTTACGTAACCGACTATAGGTCATCCTCTGTGAAGTGGCAGAGGTGCTTTCTGACCAGGCAGTGGGGTGTCCTAATCCATGCTTTTAAACATTAGTCTACACCTTCTTCACCATAGACTTCGGGCTTCAATCTGACAGATCCTTGAGACTAATCACATTTGGACCGCTTACACCTTCAAATAGGCAATATAACCAATGGAAGATTCATCCATCTTTCCTTAGAAACGTGACCTGAAGTCCCAATAGATTGTTTTACCATGTCCTCTACAGCAACCATTTACCTTACCATGCTGTCATCTACCTAGAAACCTTTCTCTCTTGTCCTTTCTGGGGTCCCTCCTTGGTCTCTGGAATCTGTGTTTTTGTTAAAGCCTGCACCTACACAGCTCCTTGAATAGTGCCATTGCACTATCAGAACTGCTTTTCTAGACACGCAGACGGAAGTGCGTCGATCTTACACCCTAGGTGGGTGTAGGAGAAGTGGGAATCCCAGTGCTTTTGCTGAAGAGGAGAAGCTCCTAGTGTTATTTACAGTCCAGGCGCCCTCAGGGAGAAGGCTAATCCTACCCTCCTTCCCCTTGCTTGCTTCTCCTTCCCCTGTCCCGCTTGACACATCCCTAAATCTTGAGAGCTATTCTTTAATAGATGTCCAGCACAAAATCCTAACTCCACATCTGCTGCTGTAGAACCAGAACAAATGACGAGGACCTGTGAAGACACTTACTAATCAACTCAAGCAGGAAAAATGATGCATGGGAGTTATGCTGGCCACCTCGTGAAACCTCTAGGAAGTTTAAAAGCTGGTGCGGAAACAAGGAGCCTGAAACTGTAACAACATACACCATGTCATGTTGTCATACATGTAATTCTACAGTTCACACACGTTGTTGTCACCATGACTAAAACTCCCTTGCCATTCACACCACCACACCCGACACTGGCCTGCCACTGTCCTCAACACCCTGGACTTTCAGTGTAAATGGTGTCTCTCTCTCTCAGAAAGAAAAACTGAGAGATGTCTGCCTATTCTTTGTAATAATTAGCCCTGCAATGGGAGGAAGGCTCAATACTAGCTACATTCAGAACTACCTGGGACTTAATTTTTAAATACTCTAATTTCTCTTTTTAATCATACTTGTTAATTGTACTTCTCCTGAACAGTCTTTATCCTCACTATATTTCATTCTTTACATATCTAAATCCTACCCCTAGTGTATGATGTCATTTGGAAACTAGTTAGAACATTACATTGTCCCTGATTTTACTCTACTAAAAATGATTGATTTATACTCTGGGTACTATTTAGTACTTTATCAATACCTTAATATTTACATCTTATATGAGACTAAGTTCTTTTCGGGCATTTAACATGGCTTAGCACAATACCTTGACGACAATCCGTATAATAAAATTTGTCAAATAAATTAGAGTAAGAGCTATGGAAATATTAGGACAGGGATTTGGTAGACTCAACAGGATTTAGCAAGTGATTAAATCTGAAGGGTTGGGAAGGGAAAGTTGCTAAGTTTGTTTTCAGAATCCAAGCTTGAGCATCTACGTACAGTATGATGCCATTAAGACATTTTAAAAAAATAGAACAGTCTTGATAATTGACACAGCTATCTATAATTTGCTTGTGGACATACTGAGTTTGGAGTTCTTGATATCTTTTTTGCTTACAAGTTTAGTAAAAACTCAGAAACTTGGTCTGAAACTCAAATGAGACATCGAAAAGTTTAGAGTTAAGTGTCCCTGGATCAGAGTGATAACAGAAGCCATGTAATTATTAGATGAGACCGGTCAGAGAAGAAATGTGCAAGAAAAGAATGTGAGCATTTGGGTAAAGATCCTCATAGAATGCCAACACTGGGAGGCAAGACAAAAAGATGAGAAATAGAGGAAATGAAGAAGAAAATTAAGATTGGGAAATCAATGAGCTCCGAAGTGTTCACAGAAAAATAATACCCTAGAAGAAATCATTGTTTTGGCTATTAGGTATGTGACCCCAATTCTTCACCCATCCTTACATTACCATTCAACTTTGTCACTATTGACACAAAAGACAGAGTGTATTTCCCTACTCCTTACGGTAGGGCTCAGCCATGAAAATTACTTTGGCCAATAAAATGTGGGCAGAAGTGGGAGTGGCCAACTACAAGACCAGGCTATAAGACGTTCCCACGTGCTCACTTCACCTCCTAGGCTTTTGCCATTACCACGAGGACATGCCTGACCAGCCCACTGATCCACGTAAAAAGACAGGTGGAGGATCCTACCTGGACTGGTTCCTCAGCCCAGCCAAGAGAAACAGAACCACTCCCACCAAATCACAAGTGAGTGTGAAACACACACACATAGTTGTACACCACTGGGAAGCAAGAGCTTACAGAGAGAGGACACTGGTGACTTTAGCAAATTGTACCTTCAATCAGGTATTAGGGGTTTGAAGAATTAGAAAACGTGAGCCGGAGTTAGTGAGAAGTTAGTTATCACTGAAGGGCTGAAATTAATTGAGATGGTTAACTTTATGAAGATTAAATACAAGATAATGGAGGAAGAGTGTGTGGTTCTGTACTCTTATTTCAAATTCGTAATTTTGGGAATGGACCTTATGCAATACCGGAGTATGTAAACCATTAGTGATTAATGGAGAAAATTTCAAGCCAGTGAGGAGACTAATTTGGGTTAACTAAGTTTGTAAAATGACTGCTTAAATCACATGACACAGAAAAGTAGTCTTTATTGTGCAGTGAGAAAATGTCAGATAATTTAAATTTCCCTGCAGCAAGAGCAAAATCTATCATAATCTTACCTTAGTAACGGCAACTTTGTAAATTGGAAATAAAACCTAAATAGATGAAACAAGATGATTCTCACGAATGCTAGGAAGAAGAATTAAATCTTGCCAATTTGGCAAATTGGCCTATATGCAAATTAGTAATGTTTTAAATAAAGAAAACACATCAAAGGGCATGCCTGTTCATTTATTTTGACATTTTATAATTTGGTCTAATTATTTGTGAAACAGTAACCCCTTAAGCTGGCCTTTGGTACAGTTTGCAAAAAATAATGACATTTTAGTCAAAGACGTACTTAGTTTCTCTTTCTATAGTACATTCAGGCAAGATACTTAGTAGAGTAATTAATTAAAAACTAAAATGTCAAGTCTTACCCACATGTCTGTGTGTTAGCCAAAGATACATATGGACTGGAAACAAGAGAATTCAAAATGGGTTCTTAGTTAAATCCATGCATTTCCAAAGACAAATCTGTAAAATGAATTCTCCAAGCAATGCATGAACTACATATTATGCCTAATTATTAGATTTACATGTCAAATATACTTTCACTGAACGTGTCTGACTTTACCATTTTATCAGTTTATTCAAATTTGGTATTATCTTATACTGTATTGTCCCTGTCTTCACTCATGACATTTCACCCCTGGAAAGCCCAAGAGTAACGATCCAGGGGACTTCGAGCTCTATTTTAGCTCCTTCTTATATTAATACCATACTTTGCAGATGATTATTTTAAGAACAAGTCATTATATAAGTTTTTCCTAAAACTGAGCTGGCTTCATTTTTATGTAATTTACTTCATATGAAACAATTCTTGGTTTTGTCAAGGCTGCACACATAGTTTGCTCCCTGCAAATTATCGGGACCACATACAAGTGCAACCTAGCAACATTTCCTCCAATTTGGTTTCCTAAGTAAATAAAGCCTGCAGCCCAGTCTTCCATTAATGAGGGATGAATCTGAGTCTTTTCTGATAAATCAAAGGGCTGTGCTTATTAAACAAAGATGATGTTATTGATTCAAAGGGCACGCTTTTTAAGCAGTTTTTTTTTTCCTAATTGTTGTGCTGATCCATCCACATTTTACATTTTACTTCCCATTTGAGCCACATACATTTATAAAATGCCCAGCCAAGCTTAGAGACTTATTCCAGGCACAGCGTGGTACAATACTGACGGCCAATGAACAGCAGACCTCAGGACTTCTGCATAATGAATGGCGAGGTAGGCTAACAGCTCACTAGGCACATTAATCCTAGCGCCGGCATCAAGGCGAGTTTCTGTGGGAAGTAATATAAATCATATGTGTACAACTCAGAGGAGAGACAATCATATACATACTAGAAGCTAGAGGGTTTTTCTTTTTCTTTTTAAGCTCTTTTCCATAGAGCACATGCACTCACTGGAGAGAGACAGAGAGAGATAGTGAGAAGGAAAGCGAGAAATCACCACCAAGGGGAGATGGCCATGCTGCAATCCTTTCTCCTCTATCCTGCTTGGATTTGAGTAGAAAACCCTCACACACACATGTGCATCTGGCGTGATTTTTAAGCTACCACATCTGGGATTCAAACTACTGTCACCCATGGGGAGTCTAATGCCTCAACCACTATACCACGGGCTGGCCAGCATTAGGTTTAAAAGAAAACACAGATTTTTTTCTCTTTCATCCATGCAAATAATTTCTTTTAAATAAAAGTAATAGCATTGATCTTCATTGGCTCTTTAATTCCAGGAGCCACATTAAATAGGACAGCAAAGTGCTGAGAATTTTGTTCATTTTCCTTTCATAAGATGTATCTGTAAGTTAATAGAAATTCCACTAGGATACCTAGCAGATTGAGTATGAAACACTTCCTTGGTAGACAGAAACATTTTTATTTTACAAAGATCATTTCCTGTCATTTCAAGAAGCTCCATGTACACCTGAAAATAACTTGAATTCTGTCCTTATTAAATATAATGTGCACTATATGACAATTATGTCAGGTTTGTCATCGATGCATTATTTATTCATGCATTCTACAGCTTTCCTGATTTTACTGTGGGTATTATCGGTGAAAGTTTTGTGAATGGTAACTTCATATGTATTAACATTTTGAAATTATGTATTGATTGTGTAGAGATTTAGGAAGGTCATCATTATTTACCTCTTTATCATTATAAAATGTTATGCTTCATCTCTAGCAATATTTTTGCCTTAAAAATCATCTTCGATGATACTGGACTCCTATCTATCACCATTAACAAAAATCAACTCAAAATGTATCAAAGATCTAAACCTAAGACGTCAAACTATGAAACCATTGGTAGAAAATATGGAGGAAACTCTTAGAGACATAGGAGTAGGCAAAGACTTCTTAATAATACCCCCAAAGCACAGGCAATAACCCCAAAAATAGACAAGTGTGATGACATTAGATTTTAAAAGCTTCTGCACAGCAAAAGATACCATAATTAGAGTAAATTGACAATCCTCACAATGGGAGAATGTATTTGCAAACTATACCTTAGATAAGGAACTGGTAGCCAGGATATACAGGAAACTTAAACAGCTTACCTGAAAAAAAAAAATGATCAAATCAATTAAAAGATTGGCAAATGAGCTGAACAGGTTACACTCTAAGGAAGACATTAAAATGGCCAAAAAGCATATGAAGAAATGTCCAACATCTTATCACAAGGGAGATTCAAATGAAAAATAAAATAAGATACCACCTAACACCAATCAGAGTGGTTAAGATTTAAAAAATAAAGAATGATAAGGGCTGGTGAGATTATGGTGAAAGGGAACTCTTCTACACTGTTGGTGGGAATAGAAATTAGTACAGCCACTGTGGAGAATAATACAGAGGTTCCTCAAAGATCTACAGATAGAACCACCATATGATACAGCAATTCTACTCTTGGGTATCTCCCCAAAGGATAGGAAATGCTCAGTTGGATAAACATTTTCACATCCATATTTGTTGCAGCATGATTCATGATTGCTAAGACAAGGAACCAACCCAAATGTCCACAAACTAGTGAATGGATTGAAAAACTTTGGAATATATACACTACAGAATACTACTCAATCATAAAAAGAATGAGACCTTGTCGGTGCCGTCTCTTCTCTGCCGAGACGGCATGACACCCGGTTCTTCCTCCCTAGTCTTTATTCACAGGTTTCAGCTTTTCCCGCTAGCTTCTCCCCGGTACCAGCTTCTTCAGCCAGCTAGCTTCTCTCCTCTTTACCAGCTAGCTTCTCCCCTACTACTTCTTTCTCCCCGTATATATAGGGTTCTCCCAGTGGCCCCACTCGCAAGTTCCTTCACCTGTGCGAGGCAAGTCCTGATTGGCTGTAGAAGGAGTTGTTTGTACATGCCTCCCTATGCAGCCAGCAGCGCCATCTTGGCTCTGCGGCCAGCGGCGGCGGCCAACAAGACCTTGTCATTTGATAGAAAGTAGACAAATATGTAAGATTTACTGCTAAGTGAAGTAAGCCAGAAAATGAAAGAGAGGCATTGTATGTCCCCACTCAATATATACTGAATGTCTGCTATCTGACAGAAACTGAAATATTGGGCAATATAAAGAAGGGAGAGCAGCTGTGGACACCAGAGACAGTGTGGGAGGAGGGTGGAAAATGGCAGAGGGTGAGAGGAAGGGAATCAAGGGGAAACAAAAGAAGTAAAACAGCTAAGAAACACGAAATGGAAAACTATCTGTTGAACATAATATATATTGACTGGGCCATTATTCAGTGTATTCTGGATGGGTAAATTCATTTTGTATGTTGCAATGACAGATAGTGAATGAATATACAATAAATTTAAAAACACAGATAATATTAAAGTATTTAGATTTTTAAAATCAGCTTTGATATTAATAAGTCACATAAATTTTCTGTTGGCTTGGAATTGCATGCTCTATTATTTCTTCCTTTAGATGTCAGTCAATCTATATTCTTATATTAAGATGTTTCTCTTAAAAGCAGAATAGTTGAGATTTTTTTCCTATTCCAATCTTACTATTTTTTTGTTAATTTCACCACAGGGTGTATTCATTCACCAGAAAGACAAAAAGGAAGAAGAAAAGTGATAAAATACCCCCAGGAGGAAATGGTCACAATTCAATTTATTATCCCCCATTTTTCCCTCTTTTCAGAATTTTGAGGATGCACACGCATGCACCCAAGGTGTTTTTCAAGCCTCCAAATCCAATACTCAAATCACGCAGTCACCATGTAGGATCCAGCCTTTTATTTATTTTTTTTTAAGAATTATTTTGTTTAACTTTATTTATTTATTTATTCATTCATTCATTCATTTTAATTTGACCAGGGAGGGACAGAGCAAAATAGAGAGGAGAAAAGTAAGAAAGCAAGCCAACAGGTTCAGGACTCAAACCATGTTCAGCCATGTCGGAGTCCAGTGCCCTTAACCATGATGCCACCTGCTGACCCCAGATCCATCCATTTTAACCACCATGCTGTGGCTGTTCCGATTCAATCCTTATCTAACATATTGTGTTTGCCACATTGAATGTAATTAAAGATATATTTAACCTCATATTTCCCATCTATTTACATGTTTTCTCTTTGGCCAAACTTAAACATTAATTCTCTAGTTTTCTTTTGGATTATTGTGTTTGTTTTGTTTTGTCTTACCATCTCATCTTCCCCAGCATCTTTCTCATTCTTTTAATACTTTTAATAATTACTGTAGAATGGGGTATCCATTCTTGAATCCTTATAATCTAATATAATGTTACTTTTGGCACTTTCTCTGCAATGCTAGGGAAACAGAACCCTTTCTACATATGTACTCTCACCTTTTTCACTTTTGTTTTTATGCATTTTAACCATACATATGTACAGCTTCACGAAGCATTGTTAGTATTCTTTTAGTACAGATTTGCTGGCAATAAGTACTGTTTGTTTCTGCAGTCTAAAAATATCTTTAGTTCCCCTGTATTTTTAAGAATATTTTCCTTTTTCAGTATTAGCATTCAGGAAGAAAGCTAGAAAATGAAAGCAGGTAAGAGGGCTCTAGCCCTTAGTAGCTAGGTAGAAGAACAGGGCAGAAAATTCTCCCTTGCAGTAATGTAGGTGGGAAATTTTCAGTAGGGGTGTCTAGTTGATAGCTAGTAAGATAAATCCATGAACCCAACCACATTTGATATAGTCAATGGGATCAAAAGAATGAGAGGGCCCAGTCAGTGATCAACGAGTTAAGGAATTAACCTCCATGGAAAGTAATTACTGGGGCCCTTGAGCCACTGTCTCTTGCACTTGGGCTCACTCCTACATCATGGAAAAATACTTTCACTTTTACTAAATACATTATCCTTTACTTTCACTATTGGTGAGTTTCATTCAATTCTTTGTGCCAAATATCAAGAACCTGGACAACCATCCTGCAAACATACTTTTCTCTTTTTTTATTTTCCAGAGAACTTTCATACTTGCCAGAGACACATAACCAGAGAGAAAGTGACAAAGCACAGCCCCATGGAGGATGGGCATGCCCCAATTCCTTCTCCATTTTTCATTCCTTTTGGTATCATAGGCACACACATTCATGCACCAAGTGTGTTTTTCAAGCTGCCAGGTCCTAGACTTGAGCCACACAGTCAGTCATGTGGGATCCAGCCGCCTTCACCATGGTGCTGTGGGTTAATTCATTTTTATTTTTAATTTGCTAAAATCCACCTGCAATCATCAGAGAGAGAGAGATAAAGAGCAAGGCAGAAGGAGAAAGTATCCCCTAATGGCGTGAGGTCATACTACAAGTTCGTCTGCTTCATTTCTCCATCCATTTCATCCACTTGGGATTTGGACATGCATGTACTTACCAGGAGTGCTCCCCAAGCTGCTGGGTCCAGGACAAGAATGATTGATTTGTCATGTGTGACCTGGCATCCTTAACCCCAGGTCATGGGACCAATTCAAGAATATTTTTAATAGTTCTTCCAGAATTTGCCCTGTGTTCTGACAAATTCTGAATTTTCTCACTGACATCCTAAACCTACTATCAACAAAAGACTCCAAAGAGGACCAGCAGTTAGCATAATGGCTATGTTGCTGGACTCCCACGTAGTCAGTGTGGTTGAGTCCCGGACTCTAACGACTTAAAACTCACGCAAGGAGTGTGTGAGTGCCCAAGATCCCGAGAGGAGAATGGAGGAGAAGGGATTGCGGCTTGGCCATCCCTCTTGGGCGGTGATTTCTCACTTTCTGTCTCTCTGTCTCTCTCTTTCTGGCGAGCAAACATGCCCTATAGCTATGCCCTATAGCTAAAATAACCTCTCCCCCAAAAAAAAGACTCCAAAGAAAAGCAAGAAGTCACTTCATTTCATGTCTACTTTTCTGGAATCTAAGTCTTTGCTTTTTGTTACTTCAGTAGTTTTTTCGTGCCTTTAAATGAAAGATCTTAAATGATTACTGAGTTTTTCTAGTTGTTCCAGGATAAGCTTGATCAATAACAAGTTACTTTATCCTCCTCAAAAATGGAAAACACTTTTTTTGTCCTTATTTCCCATTTCAAAGATTATCTCTCCAGCCAAATAGAAGATCTAAATTGTTTTGCATGTTGACTGATTGCTTATTTTTGCAACAGGATTTTCTTTTTTTAATATTTAAATGTATAAGGACTTGGGTTTTTTATTTAATATTTTAGAACTACCTGGAAATTAAGCTAAATCAAATTTCATTATTATAGATTTAACTAGTAAATCTCTTTTCACAAGCATCCTTATAGGACTGTTCTAATAAACAAAGAAATACAAGGTGAGCTCCTACACTGCTCGTTATTCTGATCAAATGTCGAGCCATGCTGATTTCTGGACCATCAACTATTTTTGGAGAAGATTTTAAAAATAATTGAGCAACACTCTGTTAAACTGACTTCAACCTAAATGTAAAGCTTAATGCTAAAAAGTGTCAGTTTTTCTAATTTGGGATTAATTCAAAATCATGCAGTAATTTAGCAAGTTGTTCATGTTCTATGCACTCAAAGAAAACTGTTTAGATTAACTAAAGATTTAGCTCAAAACATGCCATTACCTTCGATAAGTAATATACAACTTCTGACTCTGTGCATCAAAATCAATAACTTTGTAATGAGATATTAAGTTTCCCTTGATATTAAAATGACAGAGTTCAAAATATTACATTCTTTGGTTTTATTTTTTTTCTGTCGATTTACTCTGACCAGGGCTAGCTTTTGAAAATTAACAAAATTGGATTTCTTTCTTTCTTTTTTTTTTTTGCAAAGCAGTCAGTCACCCAATAATTTATTTTAGATTTAGATTTACAAAGAGCTCATGTGTTACACATTAGCTTCTTAACATTTAAAGTAAGTTATTTTCATTTGCTTTCTCATCTACTAGTTTCACATTGGAATATATTTGCATTTGTAAAACTGTATAAATCAGTATGTTGCATAAGTAGGAGCAGGAAAGACAATAAAAAAATGACTTTTTACAAATTATTCACATTTGAAGGAGAAAGAATAAATAAATATGTAAACCTACTTTTCCAGCAGATTGGATATAGATTGATATAAATGTTCTAATATTATATAAAAAAAACTTTTGTATAATGCTCTCATAAGTCACCAACAGCATGTTTAATTACCAAGTATATCAAGTATATCATTTGCTCTCTGAGTACCCTTATATGTGTTCTCATATAAAAATAATTATTTTAACAGTGAGTATATTCAATACTAAAGAAAATAATTAACCAACCTTCAGCTTCACAATCTTTAGTAGAAATCAATGTGCACTAAATTTCAAAACTAAAGTCTCAGAAGAGGACCTATGTAACAATCAAGACCAAATAACCAGATAGAGATTTTCCACAGGGATGGGGAAAACCTGTGTCATGACTCTTGCATCCCTTTTTGTACTTTCAGAATACAAAGACTGAGATAGATATTAGAAGAGGAAGAGGAAGAATATTCCCTTTGAAGGGAATATTGGTGAAGACATGTACTTGGAACAAGCTATTTCTACACTGAGTTCATATTCTCATACTTTGAAAGAATGGGAAGATACGGCAGGATCCATGAGAATATGGCTCCCATATCTCCAATCACAGGAAGAATAATTGCCCAAAATTCCTAGTTGCTATGCTGTGGTTGGCCTAAAGGCCAAACTTCCCATAAACTGATTCCAGGCAATAACTTCAAAAAGGAGAGTATCTAAGAAAAATTCATTCGCATAGGACTCAGGAATCTTCTCATAGCCAATAGTTTATTAAAGACTCTGTCTTGGATTTGCCAGACCTCCATCTGACCACACGACCATCTAGGAAGGTTTCCTCCAACCTTCTCTTCTACTTTTTCACTCAGACTTGTACCAGGTCTCGGGGCTCTCTGACGTCCCACCTTCTTGCGCATTTCCTTCTCACAGGTTTTATCTAATAAGATACCATTCTTGTCATCTTCTCGGAGAACTAGACAAGCACTGGATGCTAACTTCTAACTAAAGACTTAGTCAGGTGTTCAAAGGGGCCTCTGGGAGAACTAGGCCATATGTTCCCTGTAAGTATAAGACCTAGAGTACTGGGTTGGTTCTTGCCTGCAAACCTAGAGAAGACTGTGGCCTATGGCCTCATTTATAATAAGGTAATATGACAAGATTGTATAGTTTTGCCAGAAGAATCTAGGGAGTTCTGCTGTATTGGGGTCTTCTTGCAATCCCCAAATTAGCCATAAAAGAGATGAGAGCATGTTTTCCTTGGACCAGATGAGTGCCGCTCTGCAGAAAGCTGGCACTGATCATCTTGGGTTCTGTGAAATAAAACTTGCCAAGAGCAGCTCCATCTCTTCCAAAAGGAGATGGAGGTGTATAGATGATTTCCCAGGCCAAAGAATGAGATGGGGACTTGCTACAGAGGAAGAGTTTAGCTGTGTCAACGGAACTAGAGCAGTGAGTAGCCTAGAAGAACTCTGAAGAATCTGTGGAAAGAGGGTACACCAAAAGAGAAGGCAAAACATGAAAGGAGCGGCCACATCCTTTCCCTGTTGTTGTATCCTTCCTTCTCCCCAGAAACCCGAAGGAAGGACACCACTAAACCTAAGACGGGAACTGACAAACGTAGAGAACGGGTCAAACTGTGGTTCTTTGATCTGACTGCAAGAGGGAAGGTCACATTTAGATTTATACAAAGCCAAGGTTTACATTTCCATCATTATATGGGTCTACACAAGCTCTTTGGTGAATGAGTGTGTTGAAATGCAAATAATGGAAAAACTGTTAGATAAGCATAAGAAGAAAAACCCATGGGAAAACCGTCGTGCTCTTATATTGAGCCAGAGGAAGTTTTTCTCCCAACTAAAAAGTTAATGTCATAAATTAGGTTGACTCCACCTACTGGTCACATACACTATTTTTCATGGAAAGTTAGTAAAAATATAGTAAAATTATAGCTCTTAATTTATCATCTCTTAGCATAACAATTCATATTTACACTCCTTATGAATGATTATCTGAGTGAATATCCTTCACATAGCTTAGAACACTATAAGTTCTCCATTGATATTATTACTGTGAAAATAGGTTCGATTATACATACACCACAGTATACGTAAATATGCTCTTAAATATATTCAATTTTCTACTGCAAATTACTGCCAAATAGGCATTATCAATGAGATTAAAATGATTTCTTCATATAATATGGCTCTATAGCTTATTATCAACCAAAAGAAGAATAAAAAATTAGCCACTATGAGGTCATTGGAAAGAAGGGATTATTTCTATGCTCTTTGGCAGAAAATAAAACCATAACACTGAAAGATTTTGTCTTAACTATTTAGCAAAAGGCATGAATTATGGGCACTTTGAGCACATGTCTTTTTCTGAACAATTATGTATCTATAAACCAAAATACAAGCAATGAATACAAACTGGATCTTAATGAGCAGCAAGAATCCAAGAGATGAAAAACAAACAAAAGGCCAAGAGAACCACTAATGATGCTACAATTGCTACTCCGTGCTCTGCTCATTTGGATAACAACAGCATGATTCATGGGCTAACGAACCGAGCTTCATTTCTTTCACCATCAAATTAAAGCTTTTTGCTAATTTCTTATGACCTCAATTCATTAATTTTGTTTTGACTCTTCATTCCCAATCTTCACCAAGTCAAGACACTGAAGCTAAAAATGATTCAGGCTTTCACTTCCTGCCTGGAAAGCTAACATACTCTTCTAATGAACAATTTATTGCATTATCAAAGAAAACAAAATGTTTTATGGCTTTAAAGCTAAACCAAACACCAAAACTATGGAAAAACTGTGGTCTCTCCTTAAAATACTTTGATTTTACAAAAGGGATGACTCTTCATAAGTATATTTTCACTACATTGGGTTAGTAAATTTGCTTTCTGTTTTCATTATAATAGAGCAGTAAGTCAATGAGTATTCAGTTATATTTTTGAGCATGTCTATTTCTTGCAATAGCTATATTTAAAGAAGAAAAAGGCTTCATTTAAAAAAAAAATCACAGATAATGGGACTAGCAGGTGGTATAGTGGTTAAGTTGCTGGACTCCCATGTGGTCAAATGTGGTTCAAGTACCGGACCTGGCGGCTTGAAACTCATGCCAGGCATGCCATATGCATGCCAAAAATCCCAAGAGGAGAATGGAGGAGAGGACATTGCAGCATAGCCATTCCCCCACCACTGCCTCAGGTGGGGTGATTTATCACTTTTGTCTCTCTTGTTGGTTTGGTAATCACATGCACCCTATAGCAAAAATCTCTCAAAAAATAATAAAATTGACAGATAAACTTGGTTTTTATTTTTGGTTGCCCCATTATTTAAAGTATAATAGTATTGGGGCCAGCAGGTGGCATAGTGGCTAAGATGCTAGACTCCCAGCCAACCACAGTTCGAGTTCCAGACC
Source organism: Tupaia tana (assembly GCA_026018925.1). Lineage (NCBI taxonomy): Eukaryota > Metazoa > Chordata > Mammalia > Scandentia > Tupaiidae > Tupaia > Tupaia tana. The sequence goes on from JAKSZU010000006.1 coordinate 94,737,200, forward strand.
CAGAGGCTTCAAAATCTTGCTGGGTGCAAGTGCATGTGTGCCCCAAATCCCAAAAAAGAGAACAGAGGTGAAAAGATCATGGCATGGACATGCCCCTGCAGAGGAGGTAGGGGATTTTTCACTTTACTTCTCACTCTCTCTCTTTCTCTCTGGCAAGAGCATGTGCCCTATAGCAAAAACTCTAAAATAAATAAATAAATAAATTGTATGTTGAAATGTGTTTTAACCTTGTTAATACTACCTATTATAGAATAATGTGAATGGTCTGATTTTTGTTAGCATATGCTACATAAAAGACAAATAAATGGTTCCCTTACCCTGATTCCCAAATTTTCATTAAAGTTAACATCATCATCACTGATCCATACTCAGGAAGTGCTTCATTGAAATAAGAGGCATAGAAATTGGAAACCATTTACTTCATTTTTTCCCTAATCCTTTTGATCTACCATGGTAGAATGCAACCTTTCAAACTGAGTAGGAATGTGACCATTCCTCTTCTTCAAAGCAGTGACAAAGTTCTAAACAAATAGGAGTTTGTACGCCAAGTAAGTTAAAGAAGCAATCAGTGAATGTGCAAAAATTACTACTAAAAGTTCTTTAAGGGCTAGCAGTGGTATAGTGATTGTGGTGCTTGATTCCCACATGGCCAATCATGGTTCAAGTCCCAGACCTGGTGACTTAACACATGCTGGGCACTGGTACCAGCAGATGGTGTAATGGCTATGTCGCTGGACTCCCATGTAGTCAACCGCAGTTCGAGTCCCAGACCCAGTGGCTTAAACTCATGCTGGGAGCATGTGCGTGCATGCCCAAGATCCTGAGAGGAGAATGAAAGAGAAGGGATTATGGTGTGGCCATCTCTACCCTGGGAGGGGGTGACTTCTCACTTTCTGTCTCTCTGTCTCTCTGTCTTTCTGGCAAGTGCACACACCCTATGGCAAAAACCTCTCAAAAAAAAAAGAAGAAAAACCATGCTGGGCACATATGTGTACATGCCCAAAATCCTGAGAGGAGAATGTGGCCATTGCCTCTGGTGGGGGGGGGGGGGTGATTTCTTACTTTCTGTCTCTCCCTGTCTCTGTCTCTCTATCATATGTGCCCTATTGCAAAAAAAAAAAAAAAAAAAACTCTCTAAAAAAAGAGGAAGAATAAAATGGAAAAGTGGTTTAAGCATAAAAATTATTTTAAATAGCTAGGATAAATAATGTAGCAAAGCAATCTGTAAACATTATGATTACTGAAGTAAAGATTAACTGAAAGTAATACTAATTGAACTAGAAAAGACTAGGTCAAAAGTCTGGACAAAATAGCAAAAATGAGTCAACTCAGTAGTTACAAATTTAAGTTCTTTAATTTCTACAATTGGAAAAATTTAATAGGTATGGTTTCTATTATTGATAATGTTTATTTTCCATATAGGAATATATTTACCTTGGATATTTAGATTTTACCCTGTGTTTAATTATATATATATATATATATATATGTATATATATAATTAACATATATATATATTTATATATACACACACACACATATATATATATATATATTTGGTTTTATATGGAATTATTTATCCTTCTCTTTAACTCCATAGGCATATCAGTCTTCTATTCTTCTATATTATGGTATTTATGTTGTATCGGGTTGTATCAGGTCTGAGATCAGCTTGCTTTTTTTTTTTTACAGATTGCTTGCTTCTGCCAATAACAATCCCTCTGCATGGTCTTACAATGACATTCTATGAACATACAAGTAAAACTGTACATACTCTGTTTCAATGAATACAAATGAGACATATTATAAACATATTTCTGAACTTTACCTTTGTCTAAAAAATAAATACTAATTCTAATAAGACATATGTAAGATCTCCTGTTTGACCACAAGTTTACCAACACAGTGACTTCAAACCGTTTGTTTTTTGCTGATTAACAGGTGAAAAGGACTTCCGCTATAGTTTTGTTTTGTTTTTTAATTAATGTATTTATTTAATTATCTAGAGAGATAGGAAGAACCCCCCCCCCCTTTTTTTTTTTCGGAGAGGTTTTTGCTATAGGGCGCGTACGCTCGCCAGACAGACAGAGAGAGACAGAGAGACAGAAAGCAAGAAATCACCTCCCAGGGGGAATGGTCATGCCGCAATCCCTTCTCCTCCATTCTCCTCTCGGGATCTTGGGCACGCACGCACACGCGCCCGGCGTGAGTTTTAAGCCGCCGGTTCTGGGACACGAACCACGGTCGACTACGTGGGAGTCCAGCGACATAGCCATTACACTAACTGCTGGTCCCCGGAAGAACCCCCTTTGACAACAGGGTCTTGCTTCCTCAACCTATCCCTTGGGCAGGATGACGGACATGTAGTGTGGTCCTGACGTGTACAAGCCAATCTCACAGCTGAAGCCTGGGATGGCTTCCAGCATGGTAGAGCCTCCTGCCTCCTTACGTAGACCACTGTAGTTCAGCCCCATCAGTTTTAGTTTTTATTTTGTTTCCCTGATTATACATGGAGTGGGTATCTTATGTGTTTAAATAACTTTTATGCTGTTTCCTGGGATATCTTTGTCAAATAATTTGCCTATTTTCTGACAGGCTGTTAACATAATTATTTATTTTTAATTAATTTTGTTTTGCTTTGTTTTGCCAGAGAGACAGAGAAAGTGAGAGGAAAAATGAAAAAGCAACCCCCCAAGGAGGGTAGCCATGCCAGGTGCTTCTCCATTCTCCTCTCAGTATTCTGGGTACTAATGCACACATACTCAGCATGGTTTCTGCAAGCCACTGGGTCTGGTACTCGAACCATGTAGTCAGCCACATGGGATGCAGTCATTTAACCACCATGCCTTTGGCTGATCCCATTGATTTATTTTCTTATTGATTTTTACTAACTTTTCATACATTAAGTAAAGGAAACTTTTTCCTGATAAAAGTTCTAAATATTTGCCTGAGGATTTGACTTTATCCCTCTACTCAGTTGTTTCAGTATAATTTACTGGATACCTCATCCTTCCCCTAATGACACATCACCAATTCTGCCATCTATCAAACCCTAATTCATATGGACCGTAATGGTTTACTCAAAGGAATTGTTTCTCTATTCATGTGCCAGTGTTTACTTTTTAAATCACTAATTTTACAGAATGTGTTGGTATCAATCTGGATTATTCATCTTTATATACCCTCCCAGGATGTTACTAAAATTCTCTTCCTTTTTTAATGTCTCTTTATAAACTTCAGGATAAATTGGTCATATTAAAAAATGTTAATTTTGTTGGGATTGTATTAAATGTATAGATTTACTCAGAGCAAATTTAGCATTTCCTTGCTTGGTGTTGCTTTTCAAAAGCTAAGTATGCTTTACCATATATTTACACTTCCTTTTGTGTACCTCAGAAGCATTTTAAAGTTTTCTTCACATATATACCTACTTTATTTCATATTAAATATGCCCTTAACTAGGTTATCTTTTTGTTACTATTGCCAATGTTATCTGATGACAATTTTTGTCGTATTTTCCTACTATATGTTCCAATTTTTATTCCAAAAGTACATATCTTACATTACTTCCATAGAGAGGTAGATATTCCTTCATCTTTTAATTTGCTTCTAGGTCCATTTTCCATGCTCTCCTCTTCATAAGCATGAGTTTTCTGTATGTCGGTCTGAATTGCTTAGACCCTAACTCACAGTCATTTTCCCCTCTGTAAACTGGTCCTCTATATTAGCAGTACTTTAGATCTTTCCTGTGTTGAGTTGTGTTACTACTTTTGCCATTGTTTTAAGTATTGGAATGCTACTTTTTCTGTATTTCACAGACTTGTAAATTGTCTTGATATTTTCTCAGTCCATTTGTAGTTCTGCATTTGATTTAAATATGCTGAGAGTGAATCATTTTTGAGTGCTCTTCCATACCCTGGAATCAGTCCTATCTCAATATGGGCTAGTCATCTGTCTTTTGAAGACATAATTATCTTGTCTTATTCCTTCTTTAATAGAAACTACATACATATTGTTTGTTTGTATGTTTGGCTTTAATGTTGTCTGATGTTTCTGCTTGTTTACCCTTCAATCCATTCTCTGGGGGCCTTCTATTTTCTCTGCAACAGTGAAGGTAGATTTTCCTTGACTCCTCTCTTCATTTATCTGAACATTCTTTGAATATTCTGTTGAAGACATGAGCATGGATATTAAATATTGGCTGTTTATATTAATTAGCCACTAGCCTTTCCAGCCATTAGGGTGGAAATTAGAGGCATATAGTCTGTCTTAGTCATGAAATATTGTTCCCATGAAGTTTCTCTCTTGACAAATCGCACTGACATTTTTTTGGGTGTGTCAGTAGACTGGCAGTGTAAACTGTCCCGCTGGGTAATGACATTTCCTTAGGATTATTCTCTAATTGGATGACAGGGTGAGTTAATGAGAAATTCTGTGATTCTCAGACTTTGTGTTCAGGGTGAACACCCAGCCATCTTTTTGTCACCATTGATTTAATGGTTCCTAGGAAATTTCTCCTGGTACGCTTCCTGAGAATATCTATCCGAGGCTGTTGACACACTTCCCATACTTCTCATGACCTGTCTCTCCAGTTCCACTGGGTTTGATAAATTGAAGGATAGAGTGTTCTTAAGATGGTTTTAAGAGAAATTTGTTCTACTTATTTCCTCTACATACTATATTCTCTCAAAAGAGGAATTGTACATTTATTCCAAAATCTTCTTCCAATTGGATCCTGACTTTATTGTATTTGGCCAATATTCTAAAATATATACTATTAGTCTGAGATTTCTCCCAAATTTAATTAGTAATTTAACTTATGTGGAACAATAATATATTTATTGAAGAATCAAGTCTAAAATATAAATATAAATTATACACTTTTCTTGAGTTAAAAGTATTTCATAGTGCTTTAAAAAGAAGAAATTAATACAAACATTATAAAAAATTTGACATACATTCCCTAGTCATTGACTGACAAGAAGACAATCATAAATAAGAATTTGGTAGGGACCAGCAGTTGGCATAATGGCTATGTTGCTCGACTCTCATGTGGTCGACTGTGGTTGGAGTCCCAGACCCGGTGGCTTAAACTCACGCCAGGCACATGCACGTGCGTGCCCAAGATCCCGAGAGGAAAATGGAGGAAAACGTATTGTGGTGTGGCCATCCCCCCTGGGGGGTGATTTCTCACCTTCTGTCTCTCTCTCTCTGTCTCTCTGGCAAGCACACACACCCTGTAGCAAAAGCCTCAAAAAATTATTTTAACATTTAAAGAAATTTAACATTAAAATATAGATGATAATACAATATCTTGCTGTAAAAATTTGATGCAACATGATTTCCTTTACCCACAAGTTTCTATTTAATAATTAAATTTGGTCTTTATTTTAAAATAGTAACCCATCAGTCATCCATTCATTCAGTAAATATTTATTAAATGAATTTATTGTACTGAAGAGTGACTATGCTATGCACACTTTTTCTCTTTCTCTCTCTCTCTCTAATTTTCCAGAAGGCATTTAATTAAAAATGCACTCACTGAAAAGAAAAAGAGAGACAGAGGAAAAGTATGAAAATGTCCTCCAAGAGGACCAGCAGGTGGTAGAATGATTACATCACTGGACTCCAACATAGTCAACAGCTATTCAAGTCCCTGACCCAGCAGCTTAAACTCACACCGGGCATGTGTGCGTACATGCCCAAAATCCCAAGAGAGAGGTAAAGAAGGGATTGCAGAGTGGCCATCCCCCCTGGGGGGGGTTATTTCTCACTTTTTGTCTCTCTGTTTCTCTGGACAGTGCACATGCCCTATAGCAAAAATCTCTCTCTAAAAAATAAATAAATAAAAAAGAAAATAACCTCCATGAAAGGTGGTCATGCTGCAATCCCTTCCACTCCATTTCTTCCTCCTTTTGAGAGTTTGGGCATACAGGCACACATGCCCAGTGTGTTTTTCAAGCCACTGGGTCCACTCCTCGAAGCAGCGTTGGCCATGTAGCATCCATGTGAGTGGCTAAGGTGACTGGTCCCCTTTTTTTATTCTGATAATTATTTTATTAAGTAGCTGATATCAAATACTAAGAAATCTAAGAAAAAGTAGACTATTTGGCTATCATATCTAGAAACAAAATTTAGACCAATGTTACTCTCAAATCATTCTATTGTAACTTCTATGATCTACTTTTAAGCTGTAATTAAAAAGCCTGGTTGTATATCAATTTTACTTGCAGGCTTTTTTTAAATTAAAAATTATATGCCTAGGCTACATTCCATAGCTATGGAATCAGAATCTCCAGGAGGCAAAGTATCTGTCCTTAAAGATTAGTACACATTTATGTGCTTGCCCATGACACACCCAGGACACACACATTGCTGCTCTGCTTCCAATGATGATTCTTTTTTTTTTCCCTTTTTTAACTACCTGAGGGTATGTGTACTCATCAGAGAGAGGGAAAGAAACCCCCAATGGTATGGCTTTGGTCACACCATAACCCTTTCTCCTTCATTTCTCCCTGCAGTTGGGATTTGGGGTATGCACATACATGTGCCTGACGTGTTTTTCCAACTGCCAAGGGCTGGGTCACACTGTAGTCAGCCATGTGGGATCCAGCTTTTAACCACCGGGCTAAGGGGCTGACCTGAGACTCTCACTTTACAGTCTATACAACCATTTCATTTACACTGTTATCTAACAAGGTGCATTTTCCATTAATGGCAATAATATTTAACTTATTTAAGTTGTGCTATTTTTAAGAGGTCACACAGTTGCGGTATTGATGACCCAGGATAACTGTGGGAACTTGGGTGGCTAGAATACCTACGTTCTGCCACTTCTTTTGTATTAGGCATTGAGTTAGCAATTTGTAAAGATTCAGTATTTTAGTTTGGATTTTTCACCAGCCTCAAACTGACTTAACACTTCAAAGTACGCAACCTGGATAATCCTTCTGCTCGTTTTGCACTTTTCTCAGCACGTGAATATGTTGGCATGTTTCCAGATATATCTGCCCATTAAATCCCGTGCAGTTTATAGGACTACAGCACAATTGGATAGGAGACCATCCCAGCATGGGAAACGGAGGATTAAAGAGCTACTTTCTTACATGTTTGCCAACCTCTGTCTGGTTCTTTTTCTGCCTCTCAGATCTCTTCTCTGAAATGTTTGGTGTTCTTAACTTTCCTTCTCCTTCTCCTTCTTTTCTTCTTCTTCTCCTTCTTCTTCTTTTCTTCCTCTTCCTCTTCCTCTTCCTCTTCCTCTTTCTCTTCCGCTTGTCCTTCTTTTCTTCTTCTTCTTCTTTAATTTGCTATATGGCACATTGCTGGAGAGAGACAGAGAGAAAAAGTGAGAATATCACCCCTTGAGAGGATGGCCACACTACAATCCCTTCTCCTCAGTTCTCCTCTCAGGATTTTGGGCACACAATGCATACAAACCCACCATGTTTTTCAAGCTGCCAGGTCTGGGACTGCATAGTTGGCTATGTGGGATCCAACTGCCTGGCCTCATGCCCTTCTTATTTTGGTTATAGCCTTACCCTGTGGCATTAGTAAAATGTTTAACCTTAAATAGCAGAGACTTAAGGAGTTTAAGCTCTGCTTTATTTCAGTCAGAATCAAGATACACCTAAATTTTACCCCACTATGACTGTCCTCACTTCTGCTGTGTGAGCCTCAGTCTTTTCTCGAACATTCAGGCTCGTCTTCTCCCACTGCTCATAGCTTTTCCCCATTTCTGACCATCCTGTACACGTGTAATACTCCAGCTCTCTGAAGGATAGTGAATAATATCATATCATTTTACAGTACATGTTGTACATCGGTGGATTTAACTGCATGCTTACGCATCACAAGCTCAGGGCAGCCAGTAGAGTGGTGTGAAGGTGGCTGGATCCCACATGGCTGCCTGCATGGTACAAGCCCCAGACCCGGCTGCTGGAAAAACATGCCGAGTGCATGTGTGTGCATGGGCAAAATTCCAAATGCAAAAACGGAGTAGAAGGGATCCTGTTTTAACCATCCACCATGGGGGGTGCTCTCCCACTTTCTCTCTCTCTGTCTCTCTCCAGTGAGCACATGTACTCACTAGCTAATTTTAAAAAAGAAAGAAAGAAAAAAGAAAAGGAATCAAGCTCATACAGCAAACTCAGACTATTGGAATTCAATGGACAAATAAGGAAAAATGCCTGCCCCTCTCTGTCTGCCAGTCTTGTTAACAAGATACAATACGCCGATTTTCCAGGTGACTTCCTTTCCAATGGATTTGCTGGTGATGGGTGTAAAGCTAGTGATGCCCCTGGGACCCCAGCTTGACTGCTCCTTGGCTCCAACTTCAGCTGCTCGTTCAGGAACTGCCTTGAATTAAATATGTTCTAAAAAAAAAAAGAACCCTTAGAAAAAACAGAGTGAGCCATTCAGCAGTCTCAGCCTGACCATATCTCAATAATTTCTAAATGCCTCTGCTCCAAAAGCAGAAATCAGACATGAATGCCTTGGTCCACCACCTCAAGATTAGTTTTCATATCATTATACCTTCCTAAAGTTGCACTATCAAAAGTCAAGATGTTCTCGTTTGTTCCTTAGACATTACTTACGATGCATAAAAATGTTTGACATTTTTTCCTCCCCCCTTTCCTTTGTGAAGGCCAGGTAAAGCCTGACAGAACTTAGAGAAACAATTTTTTTATAGGCTAATTTTCCTTTCTGGCTTGCAGCATTAATGCTTTAAATTCTAATTATATTCATCACATTAGCTAAAATTTTGGCCTAGGTTTCTTTTTTCCCTCAAGTGGCCTCCTCTTGGTTGTGCCTATAAAGACGAAGTCATCCCGTGATCCTTGAGGAGTTATCAGGTGACAGAGACACACTATGGAGGGTGAGCAATGAAATCTTCAGCCAGTCGGCACTATGGACACCCCTGGACGTGTTTTATTTTGAAAAACTGGCATGGTTATATTTTTAGCTTCCCAAATTAAATCTGATCTCTGGCATTAGTCAGTCCACGGGCTGTTGCTCACTTTGGATCACGTGTGTCGAACAGCCTTCTGTCTAATGAACGTGTCGATACTGAGCTACTTGCCAAGATAGGTACAAAACAGCATTCAGTTCCCTGCATACCTTTTCATCTCAGTCTGAGCATCCCAACCTAAAGAAGCACATCCAAATACCAAATTATTTGTCTGATTGAGAGCAAAACTAGGAAATGGAATACAGCCAGTTCTAAAAGGTGTACATTTTTGCCCACAGGCTGTGAGGAATGTAAACAGTCTTTGCAACCCACTTCACTGGTGATTTCTTGTGAGGACCTGACCCCTGGGCTCACAACTTAGAAAAAAGTTGAGTGATGCTTGTATAATCATGTCTTCACATTCTAATTTGTTTACGTGAGTTCTTGCACTTACAAACGCTACCATTGCCACGGCTTCTACATTTTTTTGTATATGAACTTGGGAGCTATTCCAGATATTCTTTCTACCATATGCTTAATGGAAGTGATTAATGCCAAATTGAACTCCCTGATTAAAGCCAGGGGAAAGCCTAGTCAAAGCCTTTGTAAAATAGAAACCCAAAGGAAGTCACTGTGAGCAGATAAGGGGATCTAACCTTGCTTTACAGAACTGAGGGCCACCGGGTCAGTTACAGAATCGATGGACTCGTTCAATAATGGGAAGATCATGGACTTCGACTTGAGGCATGCTTGCATTTAAAACCTGGCTTTCTGAGCCGGCCTGTAGCCTGGTAGTTAAGGAAAGCTGGATTCCACATAGCCAGCCATGGTTCGAGGCCTGGCCCTGACAACTGGAAAAGCACGTCAGACACATGCGCATCTGTGCCCAGAGTCCTCCCAAGATGGAGGAGAGGAGAAGAAATCGTGGTGCGACGATGCCCCTCTGGGTTATGCTCTCTTGTTCTCCCTCTTTCTCTATCTCTTTGACTCTCTGGCAAGAACACGTGTCCTGTGGTAATTAAAAAAAATAGTTCTGGCTTTACAATTTACTAGTCGGGTGAGGTTATGAATGTTGATATTTCTTACGGTGCCTCAATTTTTCTCATCTGTAAAACATGCAAAAATTTCCACCTCATGTTTATTAATTCATTTATTCCACAAGTATAAACTTAGTGGTTACTAGGTATTCTATTACTAAAAGCCAGTTATCAACATGCTTGCTTAGATTTTTTTTCTACATTTATTTTATTTTAATTTCTTTTATACATTCAATCACCACACATCACTTAGCTTATAAAGTGAATTTTCCAACATGAATACATTTTATACTAGTCCAGTTGGCTACTATACGCGTTATCATCAACAGATAATAACCCATTTCTGTGTCCTATAAATGTCTTGCCTCTCTATTTTTCTCCTTACTGTCTTTCTGCAGACTCTTTTTGTTTAGGTTTTTGAAATTCTCTTGCTGTATTAGAAACTCCTGTTTCTCTTGCCTGAGTTTTTTGAAGGCTGAATTGTGTTTCATTAGAATAAAGCTTGAGGCTAGCAGATGGTGTATTGGTTACATCACTGGACTTCTACCTAGTCTACTCTAGTTCGAATCCCAGACCCAGTGGCTTAAAACTCACACTGGGCACATGTGCATGTGAGTCCGAAATCCCAAGAAGAGACTGAAGGACAAGGGATTGCAGTGTGACCATCCCCCTGGGGGGAGGTTTCTTGCTTTCTGTCTCTCTGTCTCTCTCTTTTTCTCTGGTGAGCACAGGCACCCTATAGCATAATTCTCTCTAAAAAAATAAAAAGAAGAAGAATTTTTTTAAAAAGAATAAAGCCCACCAGCAATGTGTGTGCCATTTCTCTTTAATTCCTGAGCTTTAGACACGACTTACGCAGACAGTCAGCATTTCCTGGTCTGTTTCTTTGCGCTATATTAATTTAGGAGTCCACCGAGTAGATGTGTAAGAGAAACTCACCGTGTGGTGACAGGTTCCCTGCAATCTGATCCCTGAACAGCTGTGTGTTCTGCTGTGCATTCAGGCAGCTTTTCATATACGGCAGAAGCAAATCTGACGTGCAGGTGCCAGGGCCTTCATCGTCCTGTGCCACAATGCCTCTTTGTGGTTCAAAAGCGCGAGGGAATATTTCTGCCCACTGTCACTGCAGGTTCATATCTCCTTTGCTCTGAACTCTCACCCAGAGATTTATTTTGCCTCTAACTATTTTCTCAGGTCAGTCCCACACTCTGAGTAGCTGCATTGGGTTATTTCCTCATCCTGCCTAATGATTTGCATTCTTACAACTTAAATCTTGGTTTTATCATTTCCTTACCACTCTGTGAATGCCTTCCGGTTCTTTATTAAAATGACTTCCCTGTCCTTTCTTGTTCATGCAACATCATCCAAGTTAGTGCCATCCACAAAGAAAAATGTGTTGCTTATTATCTTTTTCAGAGTGTTCACAAAAATACTGAATATAAATGAACTTCAAATTTTCAACTTTGAAATAACCTCATCATTTCGGAGGACCCTGACATTGGCGTGTGTTATTTTTATTTGTTTAGGACCATAAAAATCAATGTAAACATATTTAGCAGGCCATATTCAGGCTAATTGGAATATGTTACATCAAATTATATTGTACATTGGGTTAAATGCCTTAAGGAATAATAGATTTCCGTTTCTGTTTTTTTTTTTTTTTTTTTTTTTCCCCTCTCTCTGTCTTTTATTCAATGCATCCTTTTCTTGGCCTTATTGAACCAAAATAATCTAATTCTAATGGATTACATTTTCCTTATTTTCCAGAAGTAAGTATAGCTGTAAAGAAAAACACTCTGAAAGGTTGATTTGCTTTTCTGGATCATGACATTAACTTTTAATAACTTTTGCATGATGCTTCTCTGAGGACATTTTAACCAAACTATGTTGAAGAGCAATTTCTGTATGAGTCAGAATTCAGTTGTGGCTAGTAAAATAATTTGTCTTTGATAAATTACAGTTAACTCTCAATATGCCAGAAATTAAAAAAATGCATTTATTAAAATATTAGAAAAATAACCTCTACTGTCAGTTTTTCCTCAGGGACCTGTAGGAAGGGATGGGAGGAGGGAGGGCATGTTTTGAGATTGAATCTGCATGGAATTACCTGGTCCCTGAGTGCAACCTCAGCCAGTTTCTGTAAATGGAAAACCCACAGGAAGGAGTGCATACCTTGAATACTGGAAGTGATTTTAAAATCATCTAGTTGAACTCCTTCATTCACAGTTGAAAGGAAGAAAAGTCCCAGAGAGATCTGGAAAGGACCAAGGTCGCAGTGCGAGGCAAATCCCTGTTTCACAGCACCATTGTGGGCACTACCTGAGTCCTTCAAGATTATTTAGTTCCCTTTAGGCCTAAGGCACATGCTTCTAGAATTTTTTTAGAAAGACGTTTTGCTAAATGTCCTTAAATGTGTCAAATTAAAGCCATGTTACTATTACCTGCCTAAAAACCATGTCTGTGGTTACATGCCATTTTTGATATTGTACTTACATTAACTGACTACCTACTTTTCTTGCTTAAATTTCAAAATGTTTTTTTTTTTTAAGTATACCAAACTGTGGTTCCAAAGTGTTGTTACTTGATACAAGAACAACTGAAATCTCTATAAATGAATATTTGTGCTGTCTGTTTCATATCATTCTATGTCAGTATCATAATAAATGCCTCATTGAGAAATGGAGAGTATGACAGTGAGGGAAAATGATTCTAATTCCTGAAATAATGCATAAACTTTGTTATCAAATAAGTTATAGAAACAGGACATCAGGAAATAGGTTGAAACAGAAAAGACTATGTGATAGGAAAATCAGAGAATCTAGCACTCTCAGGACAGTCACCATCCTGGCTACACTGGAGGACAGAGAGGAGTAAGAAAAACAATATTTTCTTCCAAAATAGTTGTATTCAGCTTTATAAAGATCTCTACCTACATTTCTTTATAAGGAAGAAAAAAAAAAGATGGAAATCAAAGCCTGAGAGTTTAATTCCCTATGCCTAATATTTCCACTCTTTGCTATTCTATCAATACTGTTAGATAATTATTTGCAAGTCTATATAGACACCAAGAGCTTCAAAAGCCATAAAACCACAGATATTGAATACATACCAAGCAAATTTAAAAATATTTGGTATTAAGCAACAGCATAGCTGCTTGAAACTAAGATAACCTATAAGCTATAATGGAATAAATTTGCTACTTAAAGCTCTTAATTAGCAAAACAGTCTCCATTCTTTTAATCTAGCATAACTAATATTTTTACTAGCTAATCAAGCACTATTGCTTAAACAAGAGCAACATTGTTGAACCTGAATATCCCCCTGTGCATTCAGCATAAGGTACTTTGTTTCAATTTGGATGTCAATCAATTTATAATTTGAATATGTATTTTTAAAGATTAGCAACATTCTGGATATAAACTCGTTTATAGAAATATTGCTAAAGCCACATACTACAACAACAATATGTTAATTGTAATATAGCTTTTGCAAATGAGCTTGAAGATAATTATACTTATAGAAATAGAAATGTCTTTTTTCTGATTTGGATAGGAAAGCAAAGATTCACTTTTATGAAAACATTTGAACAATTACTTTACATAAGAGATTTTTTTTTTTTTTGAGAGGTTTTCGTTATAGGGCATGTGCACTCACCAGATAGACAGAGAGAGACAGGGAGACAGAAAGTGAGAAATCAACCGCCAGGGGGGATGGCCACGCCGCAATCCCTTCTCCTCCATTCTCCTCTCAGGATCTTGGGCACGCACGCACACGCACCTGGCGTGAGTTTTAAGCCACCGGGTCCGGGATGTGAACCGTGGTCGACTACGTGGGAGTCCAGCAACATAGCCATTACGGTAACTGCTGGTCCCTACATAAGAGATTTTTAAATGCGGACCCTGCCATCAAGGGGTTTACATTCAGATTGGGAGATAAATTATTATTCACCTGAGATTTCACTGAGATAATTATTTAAAAGAACTAAGTAGCAGAAAAATACTTTAGAATTTTCTAAACAAAAGACAAAAAGTAAACAATGGATGAATCATATTGCATTTAATGCTGCTTTAAATCTCTGACTTTTGTATGCTACATAATGTACCTTAGTATCTGTATGTGGCTCTAACAGTGATATTACACGAGAATATCATGAATTAAGAATAATTACAAAGCTGTAATGAGTTCATAAAGAGATCATTGTGTTACTAGTAACATGTTTGTACCTGTGATCTTTGCTGTCATTCAATCAGTTTTATTTGAAACACTAATTTCCCTTCCATCTTGGCTAGCATTAAGTACTTGTCAGTGGGCTTTGGTATTATAACCTTAGCACACTTAGAGTATAAATGTGTGCCATAAATACTTAAACTAATACAACGAACAAGTTCACTTGCAGAAATAGAGACCTAATTGGAGCTATAACCAAAGTAGCACAAATAATATTTGCAGAGGTCTAAAATGAGACAACTGGAGAAAAGAATACCTCACCCGTGTTTGTGGGCTCATGCACATTTATAAACTACAAAACATGGCTAAGTCTTATTTTGAAAGGACTTCTGAATAAAATAGAATGAATATATTTTTTTATTTTACCACCTGGCCCCTGGGCATCATGACCAAGCCGTATAGAAAGTCATTTCTCACATGCTCTTGTGACACCCTTTATTTCCTGAAAGGAGTTCATTTGGCCATTTGTATTTTAAGACAAAACAAAACACCTATGAAGCAAAGTGTATGGACTGACATGCACAGTTAGCACTCATACAAACACAAAGAGATGAGAACATCTTTAAATTTCTCTCATTCTTGGCCTTTACAGAAATGGGGATATTTAGTCTGAGTCTTCAAAAGTCACTTCCTTGTTTTCAGATTAGTAACTGCTCTTCTTTTCTACCCTCCCCATGCAGAAGTGCACATCTTCCTACTGGTATTTTAGAAAGGCAGAGAGCACTTCTTCCTCTTCTCATTCAGCGTATGAACAATCTTTATTTTTGCCATCTTCATCATTAAGAGTACACTAGAAAACTCTCTCAAATGTCTTATTAGTGTTCTATAAATGTATGCCTCTGATTTCATATATGTATACCTATATTTATATCAAGAGCATTTTGTCTAAAGTTGAAGTACTCATTCAAGTACACTCAGAGAATTAGATTATGACCATTCTGATCAAATGACTTGAGTCAAATTGTACTGAAATTTATATGAATAAGTATCCCAGACTATCACCCATAAGTTGGACTCTGCAACTTCAGCCGGTTTTACCATGGAAATCTGAGCTACCTGGTTCTCTTCCCTTAAGTTATTTACCTGGGGTCACATTCCTAGTTTTAATGTAATACCATGTTCCCTGAGCACCTGCTTTGACCATGACATTGAGTCAGTGATTTTTAAATGGTAAAGGATCACTTGCCATTTATACAAAATGAAAACTAAGAATTCAACCTATGTTCTCAGGTACCATAGCTATAATTTTGCTCAGTGTTTAGTGAAGATAGTAGTGGAAATAGAAATTACAATGAAGTAAAGGTTTTGATTGTTGTGAAAAGGTGGAAGTATGTAGTGAAAACACAATGGAAAAATTTATAGCACCCATTTAGGATTTAAAAAACAAAAACATAAAACAGAGGGTTTCCTAACCTGGGCCAGGGACCAGTACTGGTCAGTGGCCTGTTAGGAACCGGGCCACACAGCAAGAGGTGAACAGCAGGGAAGAGAGTTAGGCTTCATCTATATTTGCAGCCACTTCCCATCACTTACATTACCACCTGAGTTCCACCTTCTGTCAGATCAGAGGCAGATTTAAATTCTCATAGGAGCCTGAATCCTGTTGTGAACTGCCCATGTGAGGGATCTAGGGTGCATACTCCTTATGAGACTCTAACACCTGATGATCAGGAGTGGTGCTAAGGCAGTGATACTAGCACTGGGGAGTGACTGTAAGTACCGATTAACATTAGCAGAAAGATTTAACTGCACAGAGAACATAATAAATTGCTTCAATTGGGGTGTTCCTTTTCTTTCTCTCAGTCTCTCTTTCATTAGGGCACTCACTCTCTAGCAATTAAAAAGAAAAAAAAGAAAAGTAAAATACTCACATTTGACATGTTTATATCTTTGAATACTAGCTTGAGAAATCATGTAGCCCTACTAATTTGTAGTTACTTCCTTTCCTGCCAAGAACAGGACACACACACACAAAAAAAATCTATTTCAATTCCCTTCGCTTTTCCTGCTCTCCCATCCCACTTCCTTCCTTCCTTCCCACACCCTCAGTCTTCCTGTCAAGAATAGTGGAGTATACACCCTAATCAAAGTAAGACACTGCAGAGGCAGTAAGATACACTGGGAAGATTAGAGTGGAATAAAAATGGCTCTAGAATAGTCACTGATAAGAGTAAACTTGAGTGTAGACATTTGGGACAGGTACAAATGTAAGCGCATTCACACAGGGATGTCTCAAAGTCTGTCATGACTGGGAAAAAACCCACAGCAGAAAAGATAAAGACTCTGTTCTTTGTTGTCTTTACATTTGTATGCACGACTGGTCCCTCCCTACAGCACATTAAACTGATTAGCTCTATTTATTGACATAATAGTTGCAGGCCTGGACACATGTTGGGACACATTAAATCACTTATTAATAGGAATTATTACTTTTTAGCTGTCAGAAGTGCTTATGAAGGAAAAATTGTCATGATGTTTTTCCATTACTTGAGCATTATGACAAATTTCACATTTGTAAAATGTTATTTGTGTTGCCTTGAAGCTATTGGAACAGTTAAATCTACTAATAGCTGCTATGTTCTTTTTTCATAAATTAGAAGGAAAAAAGAGGAGAAAATCAGTTTTAAGAAAATCACATGCTATTTTACGTTAAATAGGAGCTTAACCAAGAAAAGGCAGGTATTTAGATTAGGTTTTTCTTTCTTAGAAAAAATAAATGCATATAAGGCTTAAAAGTTGTCATCTCTATAAGTATCTCTATCCTTTCTTGGAAAAAGCTATTGTCAGATTTTCACAGCTGATCATTTTATAGCAAATAGAAAGCAGGTCAAAAAGGTTTCCTGTTAGTATGAAGTTTGCTTCGTGAACTGTCTAACAATTTGAAGGGACATGGTTTACTGATATTCCACGTCTGCAATGTCTGTCTACAGGATCATGATCTAAACCAAAACCAAAATAATTTATTTGCTTCCAGAAATGCCTAAAATCAGGATGAAATTTTCATCCCTCTCCTATTACTGGCCCATCTCCTCATAAAGCAGTTTGGTAACAGCATATGACCAAAGGGAAAAGAGAATAGCCAGCATAACGCCCCAGGGTCAATAGTCAAGTATCACTGGGTTCTTGTTCCCAGGTGCCACGTCGCCATGCTCGGAACTGCCGAATCATATGGTGGAAGAGATGACCTGACATGGTGTCAAGTGCTTACAGGATTCTGGATGACTAAGCATCTTTATTTAACCAGCACGCCGCTAACCCCACATGGGAAAGGGCCTGAAAAGGTTAATGTAAACATTGTCTGCTTCCTTCACACCATGCCGGAATACCACATCTGGTGGGTCACCTCCCCTTGCCGTCAAAACTCCAAGGACATTTGCTTTGTGAATGTCGGGATAATTTTATGAGAACCAGGCACCAGGCAACTAACGTGAGGACTCAGGAAAATTGTTGCATAAGAACTGTTTGGATTGGGGACCAGCAGTTAGCGTAATGGCTATGTCGCTGGACTCCCACGTAGTCGACCGCGGTTCGAGTCCCGGACCCGGCGGCTTAAACTCACGCCGGGCGCGAGTGCGTGCGTGCCCAAGATCCCGAGAGAAGAATGGAGGAGAAGGGATTGCGGCGTGGCCATCCCCCCTGGGGGGTGATTTCCTGCTTTCTATCTCTCTGTCTCTCTCTGTCTGTCTGGCGAGCGCACGCGCCCTATAGCAAAAACCTCTCCAAAAAAAGAAAAAAAAAAAAAAAAAAAAAGAACTGTTTGGATTATAGCAAAAGGTATGAGTATGAAGCCAGGACCCACTACAGTAGTCATTGACGCTTCTGGACAAATTAGGTCCATGCGACACCTAACACCAAATGGCAGGGAAACTGCAGTAATGGAATTTCGGAGCACAGGTGACTCCCCGTGAGTGAGAGCCATGGATTAGACAGCTCAGTCACATCTGGCCAGCTTTGGGACAAGAATAAAGAACACCAGGCTGCAACACGAGACTCAGATCACACAGACACCTGGCTTTTAGATGTCGCCTACACGTCCATCGTGTGCATGCTCTATTTATGAATTGAAACGATGGGACTCAGGTGGCTTGGGCGCCGCCCTGCCCCAGCACAGACAATGCTGCAGGGAAGATCCTGGAACACCCCCTGCTGCTGTGAGCGTGAGGGGCTATGCATGTCTGTCCACATCATCAGCCACCAGCCATCAGAACACTGAAACTGCATCAGTCGTGCCAGATTGTTCTGCTATACACCTGTTTAAAAGATTCTGCAACAGAATGATATTTTGTCATTAAGTCACATAAATACGGTTAAAGAAAGGAAAAGTTTTCTTTGTCCTACCTGCTCTTTCCCCGACTCCCTGTAAACCACCTCTCTCATCCTGAGCACGGTCCTGTTTTCCATCTCTCTTCCTAACAGTCACCACCCCTACAGTGTCTTGGATACAGATAGCAGACAGAGTAACTTCTGCAATGCCCTGTAACTCTCTCTTCAAATCTGTCAGAAATCCTACTAATCTATCAGCCTTATTTCCTTCTGCTTTAATTTGATCCTTCATAATTTCTTGTTAGCTTGACATCTGTTATACTCTACCTCAACAGCATCACACAGATGTCTCCCTTGACCTGAAAGATGTCTCTTATTACAATCCAATCCCAGACATCCTTAAAGACTTAAGAAATATACCACTCCCTCCCATTTACCCATGCAGGTTTACAAATGTCTTTTTAAATACTGCTCTCCTCATTAGATCACAATTATCTGTTAATATGCACTTGTCCCAAGTCACGTATTCCTCCAAGAAGGAATTACATTTTATTTTTGTCCCTGGCACCTGAAAATCGTAACTGTTCCGCAAATGTTTGTTGAATGGGCTTTTATTATTATCTCCTCAGGCTTTTAGCTCCTCTTTTCAAATTATAGTTAATTACCTGACAAATAATTCTACATTAAGAGGTTAATATAAAATTACACCGTTTTAATAATTTTTAAAAAATAAGCAAAATGACATAACATATTTGTATGTAGCATTAAACATATCAAGGAAAGAGGAGGGACTGATAAGCCTAAGTCTTTGGATATGTTACTTCTGGATAAGAGGCCAAACGTAGGGTGTGGGAGAATTACGTGGGTAAAATGTTAATTTTTAGAAACATTCAAAGGATTGGATTGCACAGTACATTAGAGGTGTTAATTCTATTACCAACAAATATTTAAATGGATATAGCCAGAGAAAGCCATGTAAGAACTACATGTTAGTGAGCTGTGAGTTGCAAAGCATGATTAATGAAACTCTGGGACCTGTGTTCCAAAAGACAGAAGGGAAAAGAACGTGTGTGTATGTGCACGCGCGTGCATGTTTCTGAAATGATGATACCATCTCCAGAGAAACTTGCATTTATAATTTTATGATGAGAGAATTCCAGAGAAATAAAATCTTAATTCTAAAATAAATATGCAATAATACCAACATTATATAATTGTTGAGCAAAACACTACTGTCTTAGGGCTCCATTTGATAAAATGCCTGTTCCAGACCTAAGATATCTTTTTTTTTTTTGGAGAGGTTTTCGCTTTAGGGCGCGTGCGCTCGCCAGACAGACAGAGAGAGACATAGAGACAGAAAGCAAGAAATCACCCCCCCAGGGGGGATGGTCACGCCGCAATCCCTTCTCCTCCATTCTCCTCTCGGGATCTTGGGCACGCACGCACACGCACCCAGTGTGAGTTTTAAGCCACCGGGTCCGGGACGTGAACTGCGGTCGACTACGTGGGAGTCCAGCGACATAGCCATTACGCTAACTGCTGGTTCCCCTAAGATATCTTTTGATAGCAAAGTTCATAATGTCGTGAACAGACGGCTATGTTGTTTTACAGCCAAGGATGTTTTCAGCATGTCTCAACCCTTGTCATCCGGGCTGCAGCCTATTCTAAACGCACAATGTGCAGGCTGCCTGAGACGCTATAGGAAACAGAAACAGTGATTGTTGGCATTTTCAAGCAAATACTCAAAACAATATAAGCCTGTGTTTCTAAACATTGACAAGAAGCTGAATTCTTTTCCCCATACGGGGTAGAAAGAACTAGAACATACGTAAAAGATGAATCAGATGAGAATCTTCCTTATGATACTTTGTGAAATAATCCTAACTAAGCCATAATCTTGGGCTTTTCCTGTCTCTTCCATTTGAACTTCACCTTTTTAGGATGAAGTCTGCTGAACCTGTGCAGTATGCTTATTTATAGTTAGTCCCAAAGCTGTCTCTCTTTTTTTTTTTTTTTTTTCTGAGAGATTTTTTTCCTATTGGGTGCACGTGCTCGCCTGAGAGACAGAGTGACACGGAGACAGGAAGCAAACATTCACCCCCTCCGGGGAAGGATGACCATGCCACCATAACTTACTGTCTAGCTTCCTCTCAGGATTTTGGCCAGGCACGCACACTCACCTGATGTGAGTCAAGGTGACGGGTCCAAGACTCGAACCACTGTCAACCACATGGGAGTCCAGGGTCTTAACCACTACGTCATCTGTGGCCCCAACCCTCTCAAATTTTAAGAAGTAACAAAGTGCCTTTTCCTTTCACCATGTTTTTTATTTCTCAGTTGGAATCAAGCCCCTTTCCTCTACAATCCAAAAATTCACTTTAACTCTAATTCTACTCAATATTATAGCTAGATTTTGCATATCTGCCTCCCCTTCATTGAAAGCACATGACAGAGCTTTAAAAAATAGTTTGTGGAATAAGTATTCAGTGTTTAACCCACCACTGTGCAGCATACAAAACCCATCTGGAATGGATAGCAAATGGCCAGTTTTGAAGAAAAAGATCTATTCAGAGAGAGAGTGAGGTCAGGTTTCTGGGCCCCTTGATAAATCTCCTCACGGCTCTCTCTGTTGGCCAGTTGTCATCATCTGGGGAAGTTCATCAGACTCTAAAGAGATGAGGACATATTTATTCATGAACAGCAACTGGGTATAGAGAAAGTTCACTCCCTAATTGTCTGGTATTTTAAGGCACTCTCTGGGGCTTAGTGTTGTTATATATAAAATTATATATACATAAACTTATATATATAATTATATTAAATATAATTGATCTCTGAAATTCTTTCAGTAGATATATGTAACCCTATACTTAGAGAAATTTAATCTGAAACATAGACAACAAGTAAGCTTGTGTTTTTTGAATCCACTATAAATGTATGATCTTTTGTTATTCATTTTAGGTAGACATTTTTACAAATCAGGAAGTACAGGAGAAAATGACTAGCCATTATTAGCAATCAGAAAGAGTCCAAAGAGATTGAAGAACAACCCATTTTATGTATTAAAGAAAGGAAGACTACTTCAATTTTTCTATCATTTTTTTCTTAATGATATTGAATACAGATGAGTGTTATGCTATGAAACATTTGACGGCAGACACCCATTAAAGAGGTTACATAAAATCACCTCTTTTAAACATCAGAAGTCACTTGAATTTCTTTCTTTTTTTTTTTTCTCTTTTTTTTTTTTTTCTGGAGAGGATTTTGCTATAGGGTGCGTGTGCTCGCCAGACAGACAGAGAGAGACAGAGAGACAGAAAGCGAGAAATCACCCCCCAGGGGGAATGGCCACACTTGCAATCCCTTCTCCTCCATTCTCCTCTCAGGATCTTGGGCACGCACGCACACGCGCCCGGCGTGAGTTTCAGCCACCGAGTCCGGGACGCGAACTGCGGTCGACTACGTGGGAGTCAAGCGACATAGCCATTACGCTAACTGCTAGTCCCAAGAAGTCACTTGAATTTCTGAAATGTAAGGTCCTACTGAGACTCATTTTTGGCTGGTTTTAGTATCTTTTTTGAATGCTGTAATAGGTTGAAAATGCAGAGCCTAGAAAATGATGGCTCTGTGTTGCCTTTTTGAGAGAAAAAAAATATATACCAAAGCATGGCATCTATATTGCTAATGTTTCGTAAGTTAAAACTATATATTAATAATTATATAATTTTATACAGTCTCAAGAGCAAAGTCCGATGCCTATTGATTGTTACAGGAGTGCTTCAACACTCACCGCTGAGGCACAGTTCTGTGCTACTCCTGTACAAACTTCCATCCCACATGTGCTAAATCAGCAAGGGACGGTGAGCTGCAACCACACATCCACTTGATTTGTTTGTAATTTACATAGTTACTTATTCAGTTGCCCTTCTGAAGTGGAAGATAAACTGAAATGCTTGCTGAGAATTAAGTGCTAAATGGAAATAAGGAAAAGGGGTGAATTTAGTTCTTCTTTCTGGAAAGTATGTAGAAAGAGAAGTTCTGTTAAAAGGTAGAAGAAAAAGCCATTAGAGTGAACCATTGAAGGGGGAAAAGAAACTTCTTTTAAAAAAGGTTATTTTTCTATGAAACTTTCTAGCCAAGTGGAAACAAAGTAGAAGGAGAGACTGAGCATTGAACCCACTAGATATATAGTTCCTGGAAGGGAAGGTGGCCTTCTCTAGAGATTTATTAAGGATTATTTCCTAACTCACAACCCCAATTTCACTGAAATGCACTAATCTCCCTCAGGGCACTCCATAATAATAATATCACCTCATTTATTCCGCTTTGACTGCAATTCTACTGTAAGTATCCATTCAAAGGAGGTTTGACTTGCAATTAACCATGTGATTATAATTTTATCACATTTAATTTCACACTCTGAAAGAATTTAGCATAAGCTGGACCTAGAGAGGCAGTGAAGTTAACATCCACAGAGCTACAGAGGACAGACATCTACTATCTTCCTTAACTGGAAACAAAAACATCAACTGAAAAAGAGATTTTCTGAAACAGTAAAAGGAAAGCCCAAGAATATACACTTAAAATCATATTCACCTTTACCTCTTTATTCAGCCAGGCTCTCTATTAAATAAAGAAGTCAAAAACCAATTTAGTTGGTCTGAAAATTGGTAAAAAATGCAAAAGAGAGTTATATGCAGTTGGCCCAGTTGAAAATGCTGACACAGAAACAGAGCTGCCAGCATCGGTCCATAAACCCCTAAAAAGGCAAAAGTACAACTCAACAGGAAATTCAGAAGTCAAAATCATTTGCATTATGACCCATTAAATACTTGTGAATTTTTTAAGGGCATTTGCAATATTGGAGAGTCAACTTTATAGTTGAAAAAATTAGATATTTAAGTGTTTAGATATGTCAGTAAATGAAAACTGTTGAAGAGAAATTATAGCTTTACCTCTTCCATTAAAATAAATCTATATTTATATAATTACACACACACCAACAAATAAATATATATGTATACAATCTTTCAAAATAGCAACCTTAAACAATTTGACAGGTGAAATGTTTGGATTAAAATATTATATAATACTAAACACCGTTTGTAATTAAATACCTAGTGAATAATGTGGGTAACTTCAAGGCATTATTTCATTACTTTTAATCATCCCTATGACGTAGTGTCAACCTCTTTTTAAAGATGAAGAAACTAGAACCCAAATAATTTTTTTTTTTTTTTTTTTTTTGTAATTTGAACAAAACGAAATAGGTGTTAAGTGACCAAACCGGGATTGAATCTGACTCCTAACTTGATGTATTTTATAGTTTTCTAATATATCCTGTAGAAAAGAGAGCCATTGGGGGGTTGGCAGGTGGCGTGGTGGTTCAGGGTGCTAGATTCCAACATAGGCGACCATAATTCGTGTCCTGGACCTGGCAGCTTGCTTTCTCACTTTCTCGTCCTCTTTCCCTCACTCTGTCCCTCTCTGGTCAAAATAAAATAAATAAAGTGAAATAAAATAATTCTTTAAAAAGGAAGAAAGAGAGCCATGAATTTTATATATGTTTATTACTATATAAAGATGCCTGCACCATATATATGATATGTCTATAATATAAACACATAAACACATAATGTAGAACTTAAACCTCTGTAATCTCACCCTTAGCAAAAAGTCATCATTACTTTTTAGTGCATAGTCTTCCTTACAATTTCTTTAGTGCTCTCTAGTTTCTTGATGTCATATATAAATGTATATATTTAAAGTTATACTAAATATAACAGATTATCTCTTGCTTTATTTTTATTTAACGTCACATCAGAGTTTCATAATTCAATATATGTGGTTCTGATTGTTATCTTCTTCCAAAACGTGGTTTGGCTTGCTCGAGCATTGTTATTTATTTATTGATAGACACTATGTCTCTTTGTATCCTGTATCTCCTTAATATACATTTTAAACTTGTGCTCACATACATGAGCATCATTTTTGTAGTTCCAGCTTTGGGACAGATTGGTAAGGCTGAAATTACTGTGTCCAAGGATATAAACACTTAAATGGCCTTTTAATATATATACATTATCGTCAAATTCTCTCCAAAAATTCCTGACTAAAAAGAGTGATGCTAGTAACAAGTATTACAAATATTGTTAGTCTTTATCAAACCTCTATATTTTAAAGATATTTAATGCCCCATTTACATTCTGTTGACTAGGAAAGTTGAATATTTTCAACTTTCAATTTCAACTTTAATTATTCTGGAATTGGTAATATGTGACTTTTTTACTACATACTTATGGTATACTTTTGGTGATATAATTTATATTATTATTACTAAGTTCCAAGGACTTTTTATATTTGAGGATTTTATTTATTTATTTATTAGAAATACTTTACTCAACTTTTGATTTTCACTCTATTATTCTTGGATTAGCTTATATGTATTTTTGAAGTTTTAACATGCTCAAATCTATAAATGTTTTCTAACTGCTTCTATTATATTTTTCCTTGAATAATTTACTACTCCAGAGATTTATTAAATAAGTACCTTTTTTATACATTTACCTTGGCATGTCATAATATTAGAATCTAAACAGTGTTATTTAGTAAATATATTAAATTTTTCAAAAAGTCTTATTACCAACATTTCTTGAAAATCTTTTTCCTATGAGTTATTGTTCAGACATATTTTTAATTAAAAATATAATACATGTTTATTGTTAGAAACTTGAAATGCAGAGAAAAATTATTAAGCACACTTTTATTTTATTTTTTTTTTTAAGAAAGGTTTTTTGCTGTAGGGTGCATGTGCTCTCCAGAAAGACAGAGAGAGACAGAGAGACAGAAAATGAGAAATCACCCCCCCTGGGGGGACGACCATGCCACAATCCCTTCTCCTCCATTCTCTTCTTGGGATTTTGGGCATGCACGCACAAGCACCTAGTGTGAGTTTAAGCCACTGGGTCCAGGACTAGAACCGCGGTTGACTACATGGAAGTCCAGTGACATAGCCGTTGTGCCATCTGTTGGTCCCATATTTTTATACTTTCTAATCTCCACACCAAAACACATATATCCTATGTCAACTAATATTTCAGATTAAACCTATTTTATATACTTTAAGTACTACTACATAAAAAATACCTTTAGAATGGTTTTGAGCTTGTGGATTCAAATGTACAGCAACAATTATAACCACTGTTTATACTTTACTCAATTGAGTTAATTGATTTCAGGATTCCCATCACTCATTTAATGCCATGACACTTTCACTTTTGAATTGTTGATTTTGATTTACCATTCAGTTAACTGTCTACTTAATGTCAACTTAAGTTAAAAGTTACTTGAGAAAATGATCACATAATATTCTTGAGAAGGGTAAAGGAGTGGTAAAATTTCTATTTCTTATGTAGTTATATACCTAATATTGACATGTGAATAAAAGGTTCTAGGCAATTCTGCTCTGGAATGAAATTAATTTTTCTTCAAAATTCTATTGGCTATGGCTACTTGTATTTGGAGAGAAAAAATACTACACCAGCCTGAATTTTAGTGACTTTTTAAAAATAATTATTTACTTTAGTTTTATTTATTTATTTATCTATTTTTTAATTTGACCAGAACAAGACACAGAGACAGAGAGAAAGTGAGCAAGCAAGCCACCAGGTCCAGGACTCGAACCATGGTTGGCCATGTGAGAATGTCCAGCACCTTAACGACCATGCCACCTGCTGGTCCCCACTTTTGTTGTCAGGTGTTTTCCAGAGGATGTGTGCTCACTGGAGATATGGAGAGAGACAGTGAGAGGGAAAGTAAGAAATTATCCCTCTGTGGGGGGTGGGGTGCCGATGGCCATGCCACAATCCCTTCTCCTCCATTCTCCTCACTCATCTTCTTAGAGACTTAATTCTTGTGCAATTTATTCTCTTTCCTGTTCATAAGATTTTAACTATTTTCTGCAGATAAATTTTAGAAAAATTCTCTTCCTCTAATTTTTTTTCCTCTCTTTCAAAGACTCATTAGCTGCCATATTGTTTTTAAGTTGTATTTATCAATCACTAAATTGGGAGAATTATAGCAAGGCTCAGGGTTTAAAACACATTAAGAGAAGAGCCATCAATATCCTTTAATATCTGCTCCCAGATTAATAGGCCTCTTTGTTTTGTTTTCCCTCAATTTCTAAGTTGTTTTTTATGTAGGTTTTTTTTTGTTGTTTTTTTTTTGTTGTTTGTTTGTTTGTTTGTTTTTTTTTTTGGTTATAGTTGTGTGTGTGCTTGCCTGAGAGAGAAGAGAGAAAAAGTAATAAATCATTCTGAGGGAGCATGCCCATGCCTGACTTCCTTCTCCTCCATTCTCCTCTCAGGATTCCAGGCACACATGCACATGTGCCCAGCATGTTTTTCAGGCCACTGGGTCCAGAACCACAGAGTTGGCCATGAGAGATTCAGCACCTTAACCACCATGCCATCAGCTGGCCCCTGACCTCTCCCATTGTTTTAATATATTTTATTTTTTTAATTTATTTTATACATTCTCAATCACTATACATCACGTAGTTTATAAAGTTAATTTCCAACATTAATACATTTTACACCAGTCCAGTTAGAGATGTTATCATCAACTGATGATAATCCATTTCTCTGTCCCATAAATGTCTTACCTCTCTGTTTTTCTCCTTAATGTCTTTCTTCACTTTTCTCCTTCTGCACCATCTTCGCACACTGTAACCAGTATCTATAACCATTTTCTATGTTTCTATATCCTCTAATCTTTCTGTTTCAGCCATAGAGTGCATATAGTTGGTATATATTAAGTGGAGACATACAATTCTCTTTCATAGCCTGGCCTGCTTCACTCAGCAGTAAATCTTCCATATTCATCCACTATGTATGGAAAGGCAGGGTCTTGTTGTTGTTTTTTATGACTGAGTAGTATTCCAAAGAGTATATGTGCCACACTTTTTCAATCCATTCTTTTGTTTGTGGACATTTGGGTTGGTTCCATGTCTTAGAAATTGTGAATAATGCCACAATAAACCTAAATGTGCAAGCACTTTTCTGACTAAGCATTCTCCTGTCCTTGGGGTAGATACCCAGGAGTGGGATTGCTGGGTCATATGGTAGTTCTATTTGTAGATTTTGAGGAATCTCCATATAGTTCTCCATAGTGGTTGGACCAATTTCCAGTCCTACCAGCAGTATAGGAGAGTTCCCCATCACTACAACCCTGCAAGCACTTCTCATTGACTGGTTTTTTTTAAATCTTAGTCACTCTGACTGGGGTTAGGACCGCTCCCTTTCTAACAGATGTGTGAAGGCCAAGACTATAATTAAGAGCACTAAATCAATATGTAAAACCTAATAAGTTCTGGTTTAGGGTAAGTCTGTTCCTGCAAGGTTGAATTTTCTCTTGTTCAGATATCTAGTTTCTTTAACTCAGAGTCTAAAGTGTATAGTTATTATTAAACATGTTAGGACTTGAGAAAATATATCTCAACTCTTTACTCATCTTCACTTCACTTTACCACATTTTTCCTTGTAAAAACAAAGATAGATAATTAGAAAAAAACATATGAGACCTATCTCCTGATTTTAACTTGAGGAATAACTTCCAAAACTAAAAAAAGGAAGTAATGTGAAAATATAAATATCACCAATAATATAAATGTCAAAATTGATGTCTGTATTGCCTGATGTCAAAATTATTAAAAATAAACATAATAGTAAATAATGAAAAACAAAGAAATATTTGCAATAAATATGACAGTATCATTTGGGAGTGAATATATATATATATATATATATATATATATATATATATATATATATATAAATCAGGTTCTTCACCAGATCCCTCACTTCAAATAGGTTTAAAGTGAACATATGAAATAAATGCACAGTTCAATCCTCTTAACAGACCTAAAAGTTACACTTCCAATAACTCAGTTTTGTTTTGTTTTGTTTTGTTTTTGAGAGGTTTTTGCTATAGGGCACGTACGCTCGCCAGAAAGACAGAGAGAGACGGAGAGACAGAAAGTGAGAAATCACCCCTCCCCCCCCAGGGGTTATGGCCATGACGCAAACCCTTCTCCTCCATTTTCCTCTCGGGATCTTGAGCATGCACACACACATGCCCAGCATGAGTTTAAGCCACCAGGTCTGAGACTCGAACCACAGTCAACTACATGGGAGTCCAGTAACATAGCCATTGCATTAACTTCTGGTCCCATCAGTTTTAAAGATCATTTTTTAATGGAGGAGGAAAGCATAGGATGGAGTTTAGAATTTTTTTTTCTTTTTCTCTTTATTAATTTGCCAGAGTGCATGTGTGCTTGCTGCAGAAGACAGAAAGAAAGTGAGACAGCACCTGTGGGACATCCACACAGCAATCCCCTCTGCACTGACCTCCTTTCTGAATTCTGGGCATGTATGCACATGTGCCTAGTGTGTTATTTCAAGTCACTGGATCTGGGACTTAACTACATAGTTCAGTATGTGGGATCCAGCTGCCCCAACCAACATGCTATGCCATAAACTCACCCTCAAACTGTGAATCAATGTGCAGTTCTAAAACTTGTTTTCATTCTGCTATCCTAGGGTGCTGGTTAGCTATAACATATAAATGACCATAGCATTTGACTCAAAAATTCCACTTCTAGATATGAACTATCATTTATAAGTAATAATTTGAAAATATATCAATACAAACAATAGATTGCTTAAATAATTTATGGCATGACTATATGATAGAATATTTAATAGCGTGGAAAGATAGACCTAATGGTGCTCATTTTTAAAAGCTTGATACAAAAATGCACTTGTCTATACTATGATTTAATTGTTTTATGTCCTGTTCATTATCTACTATCTTATCATGTCTGTCAGTCTTTCTATAGATAGGTATCCCTTTTTTTATTTTTACTTTTGCTATAGGACATGTATACTTGCTGGAGAGAAACAAAGAGAGGGAAAATAAGAAATCACCCCTCCCCAAGAGATGGCCCCACTGCAATCCCCTTCTTTATCCTCTTCTCAGGATTTTAGGCTCCCATGGATATGGGCTAGTGTGGTTTTTCAAGCTATCAGGTTCAGGACCCAAAGTGGGTATGTGGCCATGTTAGATACAGTGTTAATCTCCAACCCACCTGCCGACATGGTATTATCTCTGACATAGGGCTCCTGACTGATTTTCCTCCATACTGTTCACTATTGTCCAAACGTTATTCAACAACTGCATATTACCTCAATAATTTAGAGAGTAAGCCATGCATACCGAAGAGAGACGGGCTCCAACGACTTTCATTTAAACATTCAGTAGGAAATAAATCAGGCCCACTGACCTGCTAGAATCCAGCAACATGTTAATATTTAGGAGATATTTCTAGTAATTTGACTCTGAAAGACTATTATATTGATGAAGTTGAATTACGAAGGAAAAAAAGCAAAAGAATCAATACTTTAACTCAGGTTCACCAACCTCTCCCTAGGAATTTCAGAAATTATGTGCCAGAGTATAACTTGACATCTAAAAAAACAAACAAACAAACAAACAAACAAACTAAAAGATATTTTTAAAGAAAAAAAAACTATTCATTGTAAACTCTTCTCTCTCTTAAAGCTAGCACATTAGGTATTAAAATGGAATAATCCATCCTCAATTTCTTGGAGAAATGAATGTTGATCAAAGTTTAAATCTATGGAGTTTGTGCAGTGAGTTAAGCGTCTCAGACTACCGCTATCTGTATAATTGTCCAAAACAAACAGCCTCAAGTGTTTTTTTTTTTTTTTTTCTTTGTGGGTTTTTTGAGCTTTTTATTCTATTCAGGGTACAACAACTGCTATAGATTCCTGATCCTAGTTTTACCTAAACCCCTATTCAGCTCCCAAAAGTTATTCAAACTCTCTGGAGAGTGATGTTTTCTAAGGGACAGGGAATCCAATCTCTGTTCCTAGGAGGTGAAAGCTGAAGAATAGGTCAGAGGTAACCGATGATTTCTGTCTTCTTGTGGTGTTTTATTCCATTTATTTCACTTCTAAACTTTTTAATAGTGCTGAGTTTGTGAAATGTAACTTGCTTTTCTTTAAATATATATCTTAGTTAGTTAGTTTGCTATAGGGTGTGTAGGCTGCCAGAGAGACAAAGAGAAAGACAGAAAGTGAAACACCACCCCCACTCCCCCAGAAGGGATGGTCACGCCAAAATCCCTTCTCCTCCATTCTCTTCTCAGGATTTTGGGCACACATGCAACACACACCCAGCATATTTTTCAAGCATCTGGGTCTGGGACTCAAACTATACAGTCAGTAATGTGGGATCCAGCTGCCTTCACCACTACATCACCAGCTGTCCCCTATATATGTTTTATATGCCATAGCTAAGCTATAGTGTTCTTCTAATTAATCTTTGATAGTCTCCAAAAACATGGAATATATTTTATTTGTATTTCCAGGTCACTTTTGTATCTACCTGTCTCTCTCTAATGTCTTCATGCAAGCATCTATCCACAACCTTTAGAGCTGTCATATTTTATTTGTTTGTTTATTGATGTGTGTTACTGTGTTTTTATTTTGCCTTCTTGGTCCAGTTGAGGAAGATTGTTTGTGTGACTCAATAGTAAATGCATCCTTTATAGACATAAAGTTGCATTTTATTACAGTCATGAATCCTTCTATTAAAAACAATTGTTCTAAGCATTATAAGTATCGGTTGTGTCAATTCATTTTTATGCAAAGTTGTGTTCTCTCTTTTTGTTTATATGTATTTCATAATGAATACTAAATCCTAATTTCTTTAAAATATATTTGTAATTTAATTTACAACTTTTGCACAATTTACAACAACATAATTAAGCTGAGATTTACTTTTCATATTTTGCTAATGAAATGAAACAATGTATTTTATAGGTAAATGTTTGGCATCTTAGTTGTTTATTTTTCATCATGACTTATTAAGTAAACATCGATGTTACTCATTAAGAGCGAAAGTGGGGGCCAACAGGTGGCATGGTGCTGAAATCACTGGACTCTCACTTGATCAACCCTGGTTTGAGTCCTGGACCCGGCAGCTTGCTATTTCACTCTCTCTCTCTGGTCAAATTGAATAATAATAATAAATAAATAAAATTAATAATTTTTTAAAAAAGAAAAGAACAAAAGTGTCTCTTTTGCTTCTTCAGTGTTTTTTTTTTTTCATTCTTTTATGGAAGAGAAAGAGCAAGCAAGAGGGAGAGAAAGAGACAAGTACCCTTGGCATAGTCTCTCCAGACCAGGATCTCCACCCTCCTAGCCTTCCAGCCACACAGGATCACAGGCACCCCCAGAAGCACACCTGGCATGTTCAGGTCAGCTCAGGATCTGAACCCATGGCCTCCCATGCAGCTTCAGTATTGCACATAGGCAGCCTTTCACCTGCTCCACTGCAGCTGAACCAGAAGTATCTATCTTAGGTTACATTGCTACTTCCATATTCACTTTGTAACTTCTTTCTTTGTTTTTTTCACATTTTTTTCTAATTTCCTTTTTCATTTTATTTGATGCCATTAGTCGTGTCTCTAATAAATTTTCTAATTGATGTTTATTAGGCATCTTCCACATATCCTGACCCATTTTTTTCTCTGTTCAATTTTGCTATGATGAGACAATTTTTTTAAATAATTGCCTAATTTTTAGGTCTTCATGAAATTAATTCAGAGGGAAAAGGTCAGCTTTGTGGGACATTGTGTTTGTAGTGATGAATCTTGGCAATCGGTCTTGGCGTTGGGTAGATTTTCTTCCAAACACTTGCAAAAATTCTCTCACAAAGCTATAATGGCCAATGGTCAATAAGATATCTGAGCTTTAAAAATATTAAATAGCCGGTTCAGAAAGCAAAGAAATGACAGATTGGGGATTTAAATGCATATATCTCTAACTCTACAGACCATTTTTAATACTCTACAGATTTGTTCTTCTCCATTTCTGCTACCAATAACTGTTTCAGATGACTGCACCTCTATATCCTACTGTTTAAGCTTTTAGTATCCCGTGTACTCAGCCATGTTTTTCTGGAAGTTTCCTTGATTCAGAGCTTTGACTTCTTGTGCTGGGATATTATTTCTTTTGTTGTCTATCAATGTGTTCATTTTATCTTACATTTTCAACCTCGATACCATCTTCTAATCAAAGCATACTCTTTTCTTTCATCTCCTTTTATTCTATTTATTGAGCAATCTTGTCTTGTGGTTAATTTGATGTGTCAACTTCCCTGGACCACAGGGCGCCTGATCATATTTGTGAGTGTTTCTGGGGGGCATGAGTGTGTGATCTGGGGACCCAAACAAAGCAGGTTTTCTCTCCCATGCGAGTGACATCAACCGACATGCTGGGGGTGCAATCATACCAAAAAGGTGGAGGAGGATTGGATTCTCTTCATGTGACATCAGCCTTGGACTGGAACTGAACACCAGAATTTGCACCACCAGCTTCCCTGGTCTCCAGGCAGCATAAGGCAGATGTGGGACTCCTCAGCCTTCATAGTTTCATGAGTCAATTCCTTATAGTAAACCTTATTCAAGATATGTAAGTAAGTATAATCCATTGGTTCTAATCTGGAGAACACTGGCTAGAATGCACCTCACAGTAAAAGACCATGGGGACCTTCTCTGGATCCTCTCTCATTTGCTAGTGCTATGTTTGGTGACTACATGTTGTTGTTTTTCTTTTCACTTGAGATTTGTTCCTTGCTTCCCAAGCTTACCTTTTGGGTCTCTGTTATTTTGTTAATCTTTATTTCAGGTCATTACATTTTATGTTGGTGTATTATATATTTTTTTTATTTTGTGAGGCTTCTGTAGTATATTAAATATGATATTAATAGAATGAATAGTTTGTACTGCTGACAATGGAATATGTGTTGTAAGAGTTTGAGCCATCACCATTTAGAATTTATTATCACCAACGGGATTATAAATATCAACTCTAAAATACCGACGGCCACTCAGTGAGGGGAGGGAAGGTCTCAGACCAAACTGGGGGTCTTGATTCTTTCTTTCTTTTTTTTTTTTTAGAGAGGTTTTTGCTATAGGGCACATGCGCTCGCCAGACAGACAGAGAGACAGAAAGCAAGAAGTCACCCCCCGCCAGGGGGGATGGCCACGCGGCAATCCCTTCTCCTCCATTCTCCTCTCAGAATCTTGGGCACGCACGCACTAGCGCCCGGCGCGAGTTTAAGCCACCAAATCCGGGACTCGAACCACGGTCAGCTACATGGGAATCCAGTGACATAGCCATTACGCTAACTGCTGGTTCTCTTATGTCCCATATAAAATCTCTTCATATAGAATAACTTTTTTAAGGAGCTTAATTTTCCACCAGAATCAACTTTTTTGAGGAAAAAAAATTGGTTTTTCCCCTAGTATAGACAGGATAACATATTATAGTAAATCAGATAATTTTTTTCTAGGTAGGTTACATTTTTATTAATCTTAACATTGAATTGATATAAATTAAAGAAATAAATGTTAGAGGCCATGCCACAATCCCTTTCCTCCATTCTCCTCTTGGGGTTTCAGGCATGCACACGCATGCGCCCGGTGTGATGTTTGAGGAACCAGGTCTAGGACTCCTGCTGCACAGTTGGCCGTGTGGGATAGAGCTGCCTTAACCTCCATGCCGCCCGCTGGCCCAAGTCAGTCTGTTCTTGGATATTTACATGAAGATATTTGAGGGGTACTTTTTAGTTTAGCAGATTATCAGAATATAGGAATGAAGTTTATATGCATTACATACTCATAAAAAAAGGCTTACATTTGGAGACTTTCTCAATTATGAGAAAAAAGAAACTTCAGCAATAAATTGAATCTCCATTTCCCCAAACAGTAAGTTTAAAATCTGCCGCAGAAGAATCTTAATGAGTACTCTTTTACAATGGCGTCCAGGTGCTTATACTGCACATGCCTAATTAAATCAGGAAAAATAGTTTAATATTCCAAAACCTAATTTTAAAGTCTCAGAATTTTTAGGCATTATTGAAATATATTCTTCCTTTTCTATTACTAAAGGAAACAGTCTTAAGGGATCAAATATTTGAAAATATGGAATTTCTCCCTATTTTAGAATCACATAAACATGTTCACCTTTCCAGCTTTAGATATATTTGGAAAAAAAAAGTCAAATCTTATTTTAAGGAACATATGGCTATACAAAAAAAATTAAAAAGAAGCTCAAACGTTGGGGTCAGCAGTTGTTGTGACAGTTAAGGGCACTGACTCTCACAAGGCCAATCACAATTTGAGTTTCAGACCTGGTGGCGGCGTGCTTTCTCTCTCTCTCTCTCTCTCTCTCTCTCTCGTAACCATGCATGTCCTATAGCAAACTTTTTTTTTAATAATAATAGTAACTTTTTAATCAATCTTTTATAAAAGCTCAAATGTTTTTAAAACTGAAAGAATGGAAGCTATAACAACATAGATGGCAACAGTAAGCACCAGGACTGTGTCGGAGGGGGTGAAAAGTGGGCGGCGAGAGGGAGGAGAGCAGGAAAAGCACATTCCACAGACACAGCAGTGGAAAGTTATCTACTGAGGATGAGGTATGTGGCAGTATCTTTGACTTGATCGATATGCAATGCATGCATGTTTTGGGAAAAAAAACATATTTTACACCATTAAGATATATGACTAAATGTAAAAGAAAAATAAATCAAAAGGAAATATAATAAATAAATTTTCAAAATAGTCTCTCAAAATTTGTCCTTGGGAACCAGCAGTTAGCGTAATGGCTATGTCGCTGGACTCCCACGTAGTCGACCGCGGTTCGAGTCCCGGACCCGGTGGCTTAGAACTCACGCCGGGCGCGTGTGCGTGCGTGCCCAAGATCCCGAGAGGAGAATGGAGGAGAAGGGATTGCGGCGTGACCATCCCCCCTGGGGGGTGATTTCTCGCTTTCTGTCTCTATGTCTCTCTCTGTCTGTCTGGCAAGCGCACGCGCCCTATAGTGAAAAACCTCTCAAAAAAAAATAAATTTGTCCTTGAAATATTTGGTTAAATCATCTTGTCTTAGGTTGGTCACTGTGGCCCAGTGGTAGTGTTCTGCTTCACAATCCTGAACCCACATGGAAGACCAGGGGTTCAGTTCCTGGGTCAGCCCGTATTGACCAGGTGCACATATGCATGCCTGTGGTCCTGGCTGACTAGGCAGGCCTGGAGGAGGGTCAACGTGTGAGACCTGTTAAAGGCTCCTGCCTCTCTGGAAAAAAATGAACTTTTTTAATAAACATTATGTTATTTCATTAATGCCATAATAAACTATACTTGTAATGTTTAAGCACATATGTGGCTTGCCTAAGGAGTAGAAAGCGCTCAGTGAGAGTACTTTGTAAGGGAGATGCTAACATATTCATTCATTGAATTTTGTTTTCTCAACTGGAAATAAAAAAAAACTTGATAATCTAAAGGATCTGTATAGTTTGAGGTATTTGACAATACCTAAGTGGCTTGTTTCACACTGGGTATTAAAAAATCAACAAAAGACTGGGTGAAAATATCGATTACATCTCCCTAATAAAAACAATGTACATATTGCATGTTGTTATATTAGCTTATATATTCCCACAAATTACAAATATTATAGGCTGTGTTGTTCTGAAATACATCTGCAGGTCTCTTTTTTTTTTTTTTTTTTTTTTTTTTTTGAGAGGTTTTCGCTATAGGGCGCGTGCTCTCGCCAGAAAGACAGAGACAGAGAGAGACAGAGAGATAGAAAGTGAGAAATCACCCCCCGGGGGTGTGGTCACGCTGCAATCCCTTCTCCTCCATTCTCCTCTCAGGATCTTGGGCACACACGCACATGCGCCTGGCGTGAGTTTAAGCCGCCGGGTCCAGGACGCTAACCGCGGTTGACTACGTGGGAGTCCAGCGGCATAGCCATTATGCTAACTGCTGGTCCCCAGGTCTCTTCACTAACAGTTCTATTTGGATCAATATTCCAGAACAACCAGATTCATTTCCATTCTAGAATGCTACTGCTCACATCAAGATTGTTGTACTATTTGAGGTAGAACATTACTATGACTCCTAAGTTCTCGGTGGAGTAAGAATGGAGTTTTATCTCATGATCTCTGCTATGATTAGTGGAGCATATGCTTCTTATCTTACAGCTTTAACGGAGAGGATTTTACACAGCTGCAAATTTCTATTTTTCAAACTTGGCTGTTCAACATCTTAAGTCTGTGTCCTACCTCTGCCAAGATCAGCATTCTATACTCTGATGGAAGAAAATTCATTTTAAAGCTATCTCGTAGTAGGAAATTAATTTCCATCTCAAAGTAAGAGCGTACAATGGATACCACCATTGGCCGTTAACCTCAACGGATAGCCCATGGAATGGCTCCATAACGTCTCCTGTACATCATCTCAGCTTCTCCCCACGGTTACAACATCCAAACAGAATTTCTCTCTGGTTAACCCACGTATGTGCTGTATCGTGTGCATTAAAAGGTGTGTGTGTGTGTCACTCATATTACCAGATAATTATATGACCAAGAAATCCAATATTTATTACCTTTCAGGATTCAAAATTATAATATCAAATACTTTAATACATCTTTAGTGTAGAGACATTTAGAATACTGTTTGTTATTTACTAAGGCATCACACACACACTTCTCTACTCAAGTAAAAACACATTTTTTTCCAATAAATGTTGGTACATTTTGTTCCAACAAAAAACATTGTACTACCCAAAAATGCTTCCCCTCTGCTTCCTGTTATACTTTCTGTTCATCACAGGTCGGAAGTAAGCCACATTTTAAAACTGTTTTCACGGCAAACTGACATGTCCAGTGATTATTTTTTTAAGTCCAAATACTTTTCTAGTTACTTTTTAAAATACTAATTTTATATTCTTAAGGATTCTTTTACTCAAGCAAAATAAGTTTGGATGGACAAAACCT
This sequence comes from Tupaia tana, assembly GCA_026018925.1. Taxonomy (NCBI): domain Eukaryota; kingdom Metazoa; phylum Chordata; class Mammalia; order Scandentia; family Tupaiidae; genus Tupaia; species Tupaia tana. The sequence goes on from JAKSZU010000006.1 coordinate 94,774,604, forward strand.
GAATCAAGAGTTCACGTGTCTGTGATAACATATAGTCAGAAATATAGGCTGTGTTTTTTATTTTTAGGTCAACTTGTAAAAAGTCAACTACATTTTCTTTCAGTTCAAGCCTTCAAAGATATCATACTTAGAATCAGAGCAGCCAAATGTGATTATAGATCATGTATCTTGACTCAAATAAACCCTCTGTCAGGGACTAGCCAAAAGATATTTCTGATGACTGGTTTTCTTGTGCCATTTTGTCAGTGATTATCAGCCAAGGTTTAGGTAATAACTTGCAAATACCCTACCTGCATTCAGAAGTAGAGTAGAAGGCCACAAGGGACTTGTAATCACCTCCTTCAGTGACAGGCTTTCCTGTTAAAGTTATTTGGCCAAAAAAAAAAATCTGACAAATTTGTTTACCACCTAGGTGCTTTAACCAGTAGTAATTAGGTAGGTGAAACACCTGTGGTATATGGGAGTTTTGCAAGGATAGGCTTTCAGCTTTAGAATTGGTAGCTATGTCCTCATTTCAAATGCACACATGCAAATTATTATTCTTGTCTGAAACTGCCATGCTCTGGGACTCCTGTTGGATTGCTTCAGGAGATTCGCCGGGGCCTAGAGATATATTGATTTGGAGAAAATGTAAACAGAATTAATCTGGGTACCAGGAGATTAAAATGCTTGACTCAGGCCTGCCCTTGGCTTATTTTTAGGCATTTATTAATCTTTATTGTGACTCACTTTTTCTATCTTAAAGTAAAGTCAGAAAAAATATATATATTTGTACATATCTATTATTGTACATATTATATAACGTACTGATATACATACGGATAATGTATACATGTATGACAAGAAAATTGGGAGAAGGAAGATGCTTATACAAATGTGAGTTAAAAGTGTAGTAATCTTAGAAATATTAATATTTCAATACTTAGGTTCAAAATTTTATAAATCTTTATTTCTTCAAAATGTATTTGTAAACTCTGAATGCCTCGGGAATTTAGAGATTCATTTACACATTTCTGAGAAATAAATATGTCGTCTTCATCCGTTTATGCTGGAGTCTTCCAAATATTCTTTTGTGAGGAAAAAAGACTATCTTATGATTCTGTGGCAGGAGATGGTGAGGTGTTAAGGCACTGGACTCCCCTGTGGTTGACCATGGTTTAAATCCCAGAATTAGCAGCTTGAAACTCCTGCCAGGCATGTGTGTGTGTGTGTGGCCAAAAATCACAAGAGAAGAATGGAGAATGGAAAAGGGATTGCGGTGTGGCCATACCTCTGGGCGGGAGGTGGGGGTTGGTTCTTGCTATCTGTCTCCCTGCTCTGGTGAGTTCACACACCCTATAGCAAAAATCTCAAAAAAGAAAAAAGAAAGACTACCTTATAATTCTCCCCAAAGGTCTTCATTAAGGAGCAGAAGGTACATGTTGGAACACGGTACAGTTGTGAGCTACTTATATTCATGTTCTCATTTACATTGAGTTTCTCCTGTTCAATATCTTCCAGGAACTACTAACACAGAAGAATCAGCCTAACTTCTGGCAGCCGTGGTCTACAATCTCCCCTGTGCTCTCAGCAACATCATCATAATCAGAAGATGGCAATGTATGGCCCCAGAGCAGATTTTACTCACCTGCCTGTTTCTGTAAACCGAGCTACTGAAACACAGCCAAGCTCATTCATTTACGTCCTGGATATGGTTGTTCTTGTGTTACAACACAGAGCTGAGAGCTCATAAAACACACTATGGACTGCAAAGACTGAAATAGTTACTCACTGGCCCTGTTCAAGTAAAACGCATTGATGCCTTGTCTAAATCATCATCCTCATTTACAAAACCATGGAGGGCCTGCATGTTTTAGTGGGGAAAGATACCAACTTAGAGTGAGAAACTCTTCTTCATGCCCCAACTCAATTTCTTTACTACAAAAAGACACCAAATTTGGGACCAGCAGTTGGCGTAATAGCTATGTCCGTGGAGTCCCATGTAGTTGACCATGGTTCGAGTCCCAGATCTGGTGACTTAAACTCATGCCGGGCACATGTGCATGCGTGCCCAAGATCCCAAGAAGAGAATGGAGGAGAAGAGATTGTGGCGTGGCCATCCCCCGGGAGGTGATTTCTTGCTTTCTGTCTCTACATCTCTCTCTGTCTTTCTGGAGAGCACACATGCCTTATAGCAAGAAAACCTCTCCAAAAAGAAAGAAAAAGATACCAGATTAGCCTTGTCCTTGCTATAAACACGAGTGGGCTCCAGTCCGGGGAAGCCGTGTGTTGAATCTCTTAAACATGGGACAGGGGCCCCTGGACATGCAGGCCCCGGGCATCTCTTCACCTTCACGACTCCTTAGTTACATACATGCTGGTGAGTTGAAGTGTGATGCATGATTCTTCACACAGGCTGCGACCTAGGAATCCTGACGCAGGTTCTCAGAAGAAAATGACAGGACAAAGAAACCGTATTGCATGAGCTATACCATCTGTGGAGCATATAAAACGTGAGTCATGGTGTCGCTCCTGTGTTCAAGAATCTGCAGAGACCCTCATCTCAAAGTAAGAGGCTTACAGTGTGGGCCTCCTAGGTCGTTCGTCATGCGAGCCACTCAGACCTGCCTTTTCCTGTCTTGTGCTACCTCCTCTCGTTACTCCAATGCAAGCATTTCGCTCCATGTAGTTCCTGAGTCACTCTCAATGCTTGAAATTTAAGTGTTTTACATGGTGCAGGGCTGTCTTCCTTAACCTTCTCAGGTCTTTGCTCAGTCATCGCACTTCATTCATACCTTTCTTGAATATGGTAAAATTAAAACCCACATTTCCTAACAGGCCTCAAATCACCCCTTCCTGTTCCACTTTTCATTTTTTTGTTCTTGTTGTTTTGTGTTAGTTTTGCTATCAGGTTGCATATGCTTACCTGAGAGGAAGGGAAAGAGAAAAAGAGAAAGAGAGAGAGAGAGAGAGAAATCACTCCCCAGGGGGATGGCGATACGCAGTTCCCTCTGCCCCACTCTAAGGAATTTAAACATTACTCACACGTGCCCACCTTGTTTTTCAAGCAGCTGGATCTGCACTCCTCACAAGTAGTCAGCCATGTGGGGTCTAGGTGCCTTACCCTCTGCGCTGGCTGCTGGCTCTCAGTTTCTCACCTATCACCACTTAGCATGCAGTGTAAATGTTTCTGTTTCCTATTTGTTGCTTTCCTATTTGTTGCTCTGTCTCTTTTAGCTTCAAAGGACAAACAATAGACTTCGTCCATATTGTTTCCTGTTGTATTCCAAGCATCAGGAAGAGTACCTGGCACATAGCAGGAAATAAAAAAAAAAAAAAAAAAAAAAAAAAAAAAAAAAAAATTAAAGAATAAATTAATTAATTATTGGAACAAAACCTTAAGATAACAATGAATGCTTATAATTACTTAATATGCACCAAGATCTTTTCATATTCCTGAGAATATACAAGGAGACTTTGAAAAGATCATAGAAAACACATATTATGAAAAAAACTATTCATGGATTTTTTAAAAAATTTTGTAACAAAATGAACTCATACTTTAATTTCATTTCCACATACTTTTCAAGCCCCAGGAATATACGAATAAGGCACGTCTGTCCCTAACAAACACACAGCCTGCTGAGAACAAAAAATTATCACAAATTGTTACATAAGTAAATAAGCCAATGAAAATAAAACGCGGCACTCTTAGTTTTTCCCAAGAGGCTCTTGTCTTATAGCTCCAGGCCCTGTAGGATTCCTCCTCTCCTCATTTCTTCTCTTTTCCCATAGTTGTCTATTGTTTCCTTTGTCATAATTTTATTCTTTTAATTATCTTCAACTTCATTTTTCCTAATTTCCTATTTGTTATTTTAAAACTTTCTTTTACTATGTTAAATTGTTCTTATAATAAATATATACTTACTCTTATAACCTTGTATGTGTCACTTCTTGCCATCTTGTTATACGTATTTGTCTGTTTTAGTACTTTTGATTTTTTGTGTGCTTTTTCCTCACACCTACTTAGTTTGTCATAATTTTTCGATTTCATGACATTTTTCGTTAACTTTCAGATTTGGTGGTCTACATTCTCTGTCCTTGTTATATTATTTGTATTTACTTTTATAAGATAATTGTATCAGTAATATTTTTCATTTTCTAATTCTGGTTTCCATTTTTAATGTTTTATCTTAAGATTTTTTATAAAACCACACACAATTTAGGGGCGCATGTGTCACATTTGCATCTAGTTACTTTGTCTCTATAGGCCTGCAGTTATTCACGTGTAAAATGTTACTAATATGTGTCACATAAAAGTCTTCTAGAAATAAAGGAAATAGGACCAGGTAGTGCTGCTACTGGGTCCCCGTGGGAAAGCCCTGGGTTGGCCCTGGAAAGCTCCGGGCATGCCAGGCGTGTGCATGCCTGTGGTCCAGGCCGGCTGGGGCCAGGTAGATCATGTAATGAGGACTTGGGTTTGGAGTTGCCGTCTCTCTGTCTCTCTCCTTCTCTCTCTCATAGAAGAGATAAACAAATAAACTTTTTAAAAAAGATATTACATGTAAAAAGAGATAAGACACTGTTAGTTGTATTAAATGAGTTCTGCATGAGAGAAACTTTTGAAACACTCTAAGTGTTCAATACCAGAAGCCAGCAGGAGAGTTGAGCATCTCTGCTGAACCACTCCAGGAATGGAGCACGGCCATCCAAGTCTTTGTTCTGTGGAAAGGAAGGCACTGATCACAATCTCAAAATAGTTTGTCAGTAGTGAACTAAACTGTGGCAGTATCTATTTCCAGATTGTCACATATTAGATTGACTCAGTCCTGTCGGTAGCTGACTGAAAGAATATGTCATGTAATATTTTCTGGAGCTAAGTATTTTCAAATGCAGCCCTCACTCTTAAAGAAGTGACTAATAGTCAACAGAAGAAGCATAGATGATCTGACAACCTTAGGGAATAACTATCTATAGAAAGTGGTAGACTACATGTTTAATGAGATACTGAAATACATAGAGAACCACACAGAATTGCATATGTGAAAACTTGATTAAGACTGAAATTGTTGGGACCAGCAGTTAGCGGAATGGCTATGTCGCTGAACTCCCACGTAGTCGACCGCGGTTCGCGTCCCGGACCCGGTGGCTTAAACTCATGCCGAGCGCGTGTGCATGCGTGCCCAAGATCCCGAGAGGAGAATGGAAGAGAAAGGATTGCGACATGGCCACTCGCCTTGGGGGGGGGGGGTGATTTCTCGCTTTCTATCTCTCTGTCTCTCTCTGTGTGTCTGGCGAACGCACACGCCCTATAGCAAAAACCTCTAAAAAGAATGAAATTGTTAGTCGGACTTAACCTACCGAGCAGAGCAAAGAATCAATACATTTGAAGTTTGGTCACTAGAAAATAGTCAAACTGCAAAGAGAAAAATGAATTAAAAATAAGAGAAGAGACACTGTCATCTGTGGGAAACTATCAATTAACCTTTCATATCCATAATTGTAACTTTAAAAAAAAGGAGAAAAATCATGAGCTAGGAGAAATATACAATAACACGGTTGAGCAATTTAAAAAATGAATGAAAGCTATCAATCACAAATGCAAGAATTGCATTCACTATTTCAACTTAGAGAAATCTGGAGAGCCAGGATCATCTAGCCAGACCGTCTAGGTCTTCTTACATGGAGCAGAAAATGCTGGTCCCAGAAACTGCTTGGAATATTTAAATATAATTTTGACTAATTCCTGGACGCTGAATATGGAGGTAGAGCATGAAATCACCAAAAAGTTAGGAAATGATAAAACTAACGAACAACAAGAAACGCTGAGGAGATGTCAAAGGAGAATGAGAGCCAGTTGAAAGAGATCCGAATGCCAAAGCTAAGACCATTTAAACAACAACAACAACAACAAATTAAGGCAGTACAAAATAAGTCTCCATGAGTCCATGTTGACACAAATAACTGATTATATAAATGCATATAAAAAGAAGAGAGACAAATCTCCCATTCAAGAAATTCCAAATGCTATATGTATACTTGGTCCAAAGAAGGCTCCTTAGGTGTGCACCGAGGCTGTATTTTCCAAGAGTACAGTTTAGAAAGGGTGGGGAGAGGAGAAAAGAAAGTCTGAACAGTGGAAAAACTTGACCAATACTGTCTCAGGTATGTAATCAGGGTCAACCTCACCAGTGATTGGCTCTATTAATAGTGTATACTTTTGGGGCCGGCAAGTGGCCTAGCGGTTGAGGTGCTGGACTCCCAGATGCATGAAGACAGTGGCTGAGGTGAGGCACATGGAATCTTCTTCCTTCAGTTTCCCAGACTAAAGCAGATGCAAGGTCTATTTTTAGTTTTCCACCACAAGATTTAATATAAGTCATAACAGGAAGAAGAATGCTTCACATTTTCTGTGAGCGGTTGTCTAATCAAGCTGAAACGCTGAGATTTTCTGCCTGTGACTTGTCTAACCTACGTGAAGTTGGTGCTCTCAAAGGGGCCAGCAAACCAGCTGATACATCTGTGAACCGCAGGGAGTCCTCACAGGAGCAGACGCGTGACCGTGAGGTCAGGTGCGGAGGCTGCATCATGGGAAGGACCATAAACCCAAGAGCCCGGCCTTGGGGGAGAAATCCTAAACCTTTGGCAGACAGTGAAGAGCTGTTCTTTTTCAACAGAACACCTTTCATTTTAAACAGCCAGAGATTGTATTTTTTTACAGCATCAATGAAAAGATGTAGCCCAGAACAAATTCTGCTATGATAAGCCACAACTAAAATGTATAAAAAGCAAAAATACTTTCAGTGGTTCACTATAATAAATTAAAGCTTTTTTTCTTAAAAAAAAAAAAAAAAAAAGAGAGACAATGCAGGGAACAGCAGATGGCATAATGGCTAGGTCGCTGGATTCCCATGTAGTCAGTTATAGTTTTAGTCCCAGACCTGGTGGCTTAAGCTCACACTGGGCGAGTGTGCGTGTGTGCCCAAGATCCCGAGAGAAGAATTAAGGAGAAGGGATTGTGGCATGGCCATCACTTTTGGGGGATAAATTCTTGCTTTCTGTCTCTCTCTGTCTTTCTGGCGAGTGCATGTGCCCTGTAGCAAAAACCTCTCCAAAAAAGAGACAGTGCAAACACTAACTCAAAAGAAAAATAGCATAAGAACATTAAAAAAATAAAATAAAATTCATGAAGACAAAGAAAACATTAGAATTAAAGTGGAATAGTTCCTATTGATAAAAACATCAATTCATGGAACCAGCAGATCACTGGACTCCCACATCTTTGACCATGGTTCCAGGCCCAGTGACTTAAATTCATACCAAGAGCATGTGCCTACATGCCTAAGATTTCAAGAGGAGAACGGAGGAGAATGGATTGCTCATGGCCACCCTCCCAGGGGATGATTTCTTGTTTTCTGTCTCTCTGTCTCTCCAGGGAGCACACGCACTCTATAGCAAAAATCTCTCTAAAAAAACAATTCACCAAGAAGATGTTAAAATTCTAAATTTGGGACCAGCAGTTGGCATAATGGCTATGTCGCTGGACTCCCACGTAGTCGACCGCGGTTCGTGTCCCGGACCCGGTGGCTTAAAACTCACGCCGGGTGCACGTGCGTGCGTGCCCAAGATCCCGAGAGGAGAATGGAGGAGAAGGGATTGCGGCATGGCCATCCCCCCTGGGGGGGGGGGGGTGATTTCTCGCTTTCTGTCTCTATGTCTCTCTCTGTTTGGCGAGCACACGCGCCCTATAGTGAAAACCTCTTAAAAAAAAAAAAAAAAAAAAAAAAAAAAAAAATCCTGGACCCAGTGGCTTAAACTCATGCTGGGTGCATGTGCATGTGTGCCCAAGATCTCGAGAGGAGAATGGAGGAGAAGGGATTGCGTCATGGCCATCACCCCTGAGAGGTGATTTCTCTCTTTCTGTCTCTCTGTCTCTCTGTCTTTCTGGCAAGCGTGCACACCCTATAGCAAAAAACTCTCCAAAAAAAAAAAAATTCTAAATTTTTTGTACATAATAGCAGAACTTTATGTTACAAACATTTATGAACTAATGAAAAAATACACAATTCCACAATCACAGTAGCAGATACTGACATTCCTCTTTCAGAATTTGGTTGTCTATGAGGACCAAATACTTAGTAAAGTGGCAAATGCTATCAACCCACCTGTCATAATTTCCGTTTAATAAACATGACATCTGGGACCAACAGATGGTCCAGTGATTATGTTGCTGGACTCTCAGATGGCCAACCACAGTTCGAGTCCCGTACTGAATAGCCTTAAAATCACGCCATGTACATGTGCGTGTATGCCCAAAATCCTGAGAAGAGAATGGAGAAGAGATTATAGCATGGCCATCTCTTCTGGGAAGGTGATTTCTTGCTTTCTGTGTCTGTCTCTCCAATAAGCACACATGCCCTATAGTGCCCTATAGCAAAAGTCTCTCTAAAAAAGAAGAAAGAAAAGAGAGAAAGAGAGAAAGAAAGAGAGAGAGAGAGAGGGAGAGAGAGAGAAGAAAGAAAGAAAGAAAGAAAGAAAGAAAGAAAGAAAGAAAGAAAGAAAGAAAGAAAGAAAGAAAGAAAGAACGGACATGATATCCAACTACAGAACATACACAGTTCAAGGGCCATGGGCCATGGAATATTCAACAAGATATACCTCCTGCTGGCGTGTGAAACAAATCTCAATAAATATCAAAGGACATAAAACTGAGTATGTTACCTGACTATTGTGGGTTAACTTGAAAATTAACAAGAATTTTGTATCTTTTAAAATCCTCAAATATTAGCAGGTAAGAAATAAAGAAGAAACAATGAAAATAGGAGGGAAGGGAGGGGAGGAAGGAAGAAAAAAAGGAAAAAACAAAAGAGAGAAAGAGAGAGACAAAGACAGAGAAAAACACACAAGACAAATTAGAAAAGATTTCAAAATGAATGAAAATAAATATATGGTATCAATCTAGAACAATACTTAGAGGAAGTATACAGATTTATAAGTTTATATTTTTTTCATCACCTTTTTACACTTCTTAAGGAAACAGAAAAGAGAAGATGTTCAAAAGAGAGAAAAGAAGATCTTATTTTTAAGCAAAATTATCTGAGAATCATTTTTTTTTTTTTTTGAGAGGTTTTCACTATAGGGCGCGTGCGCTCGCCAGACAGACAGAGAGACATAGAGACAGAAAGCGAGAAATCACCCCCCAGGGGGGATGGTCACGCCGCAATCCCTTCTCCTCCATTCTCCTCTCGGGATCTTGGGCACGCACGCACACGCACCCGGCGTGAGTTTTAAGCCCCCGGGTCCGGGACGCGAACTGCGGTCGACTACGTGGGAGTCCAGCGACATAGCCATTACGCTAACTGCTGGTTCCCTGAGAATCTTTTTAAGTAGGTGTGTATATGTATGTTTCTATCTTTTTATTATAATTAAATGGGTTAGGGTCATAATTGATTTTTTCCTATTTAATAGTTTTATAAAATATTTCAAGCATTTATATAAAGATAAATAAAATAATAAAAAAATCCTGTGTTTCTTTCCACCTGTACTCACAACCTACCTTCAGAAAACTCTTAACATGATTTCATATATATTTAGATTTTAAAATAAAAATAAAATTACATTTACCATTGAAGAATGGCAGATACTCTTTCCCAATTTCATTTCTTGAACTTTTGACTATGCAGAATTAATGAATATTAGCATTTATTATATTCATTTATATTTGTTCTTATTACATATTATGTATACATTAGCATTTTAAAGTATTAGATTTTAAACTTCAGGTACATGATGTCATCGAACATGCCATTTTACAATTTGCCTTTTTTTTAGAGGTTTTTCCCTTAGGACTTGTGCACTTACTGGAGAGGGAGAGAGAGAGACAGAGACAGTGAGAGGGAAAGTGAGAAATCTCCTTCCCAGGGGGATGGTCACACCACCATCCTTTCTCCATTATCTTTCTGGGATATTGGCAGGCACGCATGCACACACGCTTGGCATGAGTTTCAAACCACCAGTTTCAGGACTGGAACCGTGATTAGCCATGTGGCAGTCCAATGACATAACCACTACTCCATCTACTGACCCCGAGTTTGTCTTTATTGCTCAAAAATATTTTTGAGATTAAACATATTTATAGATGTAGCTGTAATTTATTCCTTTGTACTCCTCTCTACCATAAATTAGAGGACATGAAAATACCAACATTTTGCCCATTTTTATCAACCTAGAACTTTAAGTTGATTCTCTATACTTTTTTTATAATAAAGCTCATGTTGTAGCAAAATTGCTTACTAGTCTACTGCACATATGTAAGCTACTCTACAATATACCTGGATCATATATTATATTAATATTTATCTTCACTTGACATTGCTAAAACTATCCTCTATTTCTTCTTCCACTCATCTTCAGAATGTGAATACGTGTCAGGTACCTACCTCTAACCACAATAGCCCTTGCCAGACTACTTATTCCAATCTGATGGATGAAAATTTTATTTTATCATGGCATTAATTTGTGTTTTCATGATTACTACTGTGGTTTGGATAATAGTTTGCTCCCCTAAAAGAGTATGTGTCAGAATTTGGGCCCTAATGGAAAGGCATTAGAAAGTGGTGAGACCTTTTCCTGTAATTGGTGGTGGGATAATTGAGGCACCACCGTCATAAATAGATAGATTAATATGTAGGGGTTAGCTCCTGTGAGAGTGGGTTGTTATAAAAGACAGAGTTGCCCATAGTTGGTCTCTCTCCCTCTCCCTACATATGTCTGCTCTCTTTCTGCTTCTCTCTGCCTTGAGATGTTGAATAACATATTTGGACTTTCTAGTCATCAGAATCATGGGTCAAATAAACCTCTATCCTTCATGAATCACCCAATATCAGGTGTTTCTACTTAACAACAACAACTAAAACAATTGCTAGTAATATCTGGCATTTTTCATGTTTTATTGGCCATTCTGATTTTCATTTTTGTGAATGCTCTGAGCATACCTCTTACACTTTGTGGGGTTTTTTTGGGAGGGGGAGGTTTACTATTCATTTTTTACTGATTTGAAAGAAGTCTTTATATATTTTTCAGACACGTGATTATCATACACTTTGAAAATATTTTCTTTTAGTGTAAAGCTTATCTTTACCCTTTTTATAGTGTTTTTTAAAAACATGCATGTTTGATAACAATAAATGTTTTATATATCTGGGATTTTTTAATTTGGTTTTATATCTGAGATATCTAATTCTAAACTAAGCTTTTAAAAATATTTTTTCTTCTCAAAGTTTTAAGAATTTGTTTTATTCTATAGATAGCTATCTTTCTTCTATGTGAAATACAAATTTAAATTTATGTTCTTTTTATATGGATAATCTTTTTTCATTACTACTTAACTAGTCCATCTTTTTTAATTTATCTACAAAGCTACTTCTGTCACATCTTATTTCAATATACGTGCAAATTAATTCTATATAATCCTTTCATCTATTCAATCCCTTCTATCTATAAGTACACACTAGATAAATTATTAAAGTTGCAAATGAATACCTATATCTGATAAGATGTTTTTCAAGCATTGTTCTTGAAAGTTGTCTTGTTTTTATTTTTACAGAGAGAAATTTGGAATGTTTATAAGTTTCAAAAAAACAATTTAGTTGTTTTTTTTTTTTTTTTTTTTTTTTTTTTTGGAGAGGCTTTTGTGCGTGTGTTCACCAGAGAGACAGAGAGACAGAAAGCGAGAAATCATCCCCCAGGGGGTATGGCCATGCGACAATCCCTTCTCCTCCATTCTGCTCTTGAGATCTTGGGCACGCATGCACACACGCCCGGCGTGAGTTTAAGCCACTGGGTCCAGGACTCAAACAGCAGTTGACTACATGGGAGTCCAGAGACAAAGCCATTATGCCAACTGCTAGTCCCCAGCAATTTAGGTTTTGATTTAAAACCTAGAGTATAGATTAATTTGGGAAAGAATATACTTTTATCTTTTTTAAACCTTTCTATTATATTACTTTTTATATTCAGGCTCTAATTGAGAGACATTTTCTAGTCATGATAAATATGTTTTTACTCTTTCATGTCCCTTCACATGCTAATTAAGTCTTATGTCTTTTATATCATCCACTTATTATAACTGCTCTTTCTAGTATTATATGGTCTTCATTGTCATGCCAAACAACTAATAATCCATGTTTGCTGAATAAGTTTTTCATTCAAAAAAGCAATTAATAGACAATGGATAGTCTTGCTATAATATATACTGGAGAGTAGAATATTCACCGAAAACTATGCTTTGACTTCAAATACTCTTGAGTACTTTTATAATACAGTGAGACAAGGCTGTTTTGAAATCTGCCCAATTCTGATAGATATTTCCACCTGGCCAACAGCACGTATTTTCCCAGCTTCTCTCTCATGTTTTAATTCTCTCTACAATGCCAGTTAGATCAGGTTCTCACATAACTCACTCTTCCGTGAGCGCTGCCTTTACCCAGCTGACCCGGCCAGAGATCCTGCATATGCTTTTGCCTCTGTGCCCTGGTTAATGGGGTGCCCTGGCAGATCCAGTTCTTTCAGTCAGCAGCTGCAGTTTGGCCCTAGTCTGCACTCGGTTTATAGACCTGCTTTTCTGGACTCAGACACTCTGGTGTTAATCCCAGGTAGTCTCCTAGAATGTGAATCCATGGAGACCCCGAGTAGAAGGTTACTTTCCTCGTGGTTATCTATCTATTGTACTGATATCTATTTCAGAGAAAGAGATTTTTCCCACACCAAATTTTCACCTGAAATTTAGTTTCATCCCCTTCAAATATGTTCAGTAATTACGGTCTCTACTTACTTTTTATTTGTTGACCTTATCATTTTCTTTCTTGCTCTTCCTTAGGATTTGCAAAACTCTTTAGCACCTTTAATCTTGCTTCAAATCACTTCATCCAGCGTCTTTCCTGAAATCTTATCCACTGCTCTTCTCTGAAGTTCTTGCATGTGTGCACAGCTTTTTGATGATGAGGGGCCGAGACTGAGCATGCAGGCCTAGAACCATTCTCAACAGCCAATTACAAAGAGGCTCTCTTTTATCCCAGCTCTGTCAAGTGGGACCCTGAACATCCTCTTCCAGTAATAAAGGGATCGCGTCTCTTTCCATGTGTCTCTGTTTTAATTCATGCACGAAAAAGTTTATTTAGATAGCTTTATTCTTTTCTTTTTCTTTGAATTATATTTTCTTACATCTATTAGTCAGTAATAAATATATTTTTACTCTTTTTTTCTCACATATTCTCACACGCTAAGTAAGTCCTTACATCACTCACTTTATTTATTTTTTTTTTTGGAGAGGTTTTTGCCATAGGGCGTGTGCACTCGCCAGACAGACAGAGAGAGACAGAGAGATAGAAAGCGAGAAATCACCCCCCAGAGGGGATGGTCACGCCGCAATCTCTTCTCCTCCATTCTCCTCTCAGGATCTTGGGCACGCACACGCTCCTGGCATGAGTTTAAACCACCGGGTCCAGGACTCGAACCGCGGTCGACTACGTGGGAGTCCAGCGACATAGCCATTACACTAACTGCTGGTCCCATCACTCACTTTTCATAAATCAATTGCCAATATTGTTTGATCTTCAGTGTCATGCCAATCAACTAATAATTCATATCTGATGAATAAGTTTTTACCTCAGAAGACACATACTAAACTATGGACAAAATATCTTTCTATGATATTGTGTGTATATATATATTAGAAACTAAAATAACCATTGGAAGCTATGCTTTGACTTATGTATTCTTTGTGAGATTGCCAGTTTTTGTCTCTTGGAGATTACTTAAAGAATTAAAGACTGAAATAAGTAGCAACTAACTTGAAAAACGTTTAGATAATTAAACCTTAAGTGTATTGTATATTGGTATTAATTTAAATCTTATTTTCTGTTCTTGAATAAAATAATAATTGAAAATACATTCTCCCTATTATAAATATCCTAAAATGTGATATGGGAGTTTGTAAGCTCCTGTTGGATTTATCACATCCTAATATAATCTTTTAGATAGTCTTTTAGAATTCAGAAGCATTTTAATACCAAGTAAAGCCAAAGCAATGATGACTGAGTTAATATAACTAAATAAATCATAATTTACTTTTGTTTTATTTTGCCAGAGGGTACATCCGCTTGCCAAAGAGACAGCAAGAGACACAGAGAGAAGGAAAAATCACCTCCATAATGCACATGGTCGTGCCACAATCCTGTCTCCATTGTTCATCCTGTCAGGACTTTGGGCACACACGTGCCATTTGCTTTTCAAATCACCAGACCCAGAATTCAAACAGCTCCCCTAACCATCAGGCCATGGGAACAGCCCTACAACCGATGTTTTAAAAGTTTATTTATTTCTTCTATGAGAAAGAGAGAGAGACATCCCACCGGGGTCTTCACGCCACAATCCACTCTCAGTCAGCATGTACAGGGAGCCCTCAGGACCTGAACCAAAGATCTCCTATTTGGCTTCAGCGCTGTGAAGTGGTACGTTACTACTGAGCCACTGTAGCTGGCTAGAACTGATTTTTCTGCTTAGTATTTAATCAGGCTAGTTGGATCATCTTTGTGAAACTCTATTTCTTCAATTATCATGTGGGCCTGTTTACCTTAGAGGTCCTCTCTCTGCCTCTTGTGAAATTTCTTCTGTAGTCAATTTTCTTTTCCTGACACCTAAAATATAATTTCAAGTCCACACAAAAAAATCATGATCAATTTTAATAATTTCGTGAGCAAGTTCAACTATTTAATATAAAAATCATGGTAAGAAAACAACTGCAAAGAATTATGACACTAGTTGCATTTGGGTGGAGCACAGATCTGAAATTTACGTCGAAGGGAGTAACAAGAATTGTCTTCTGTTTCTCCTATCTTCTCAAGCTCTGTGGCAAAGGGCACTGTCACCAACACCAAAAAAAGTACTTCTGAGAAACACAAAAAGGGAATAACACAGAATGTGTCTTTTCCTGTGCTTGTTATTTGCTGTCTCTGGCTATTCTACCTTCTCCTAGACACAAACCCTACTTCCTCAACCCAGTGTGACAGGCCCATTTGTTATCAGTGACCTTAATGAACATCCAGTCAAGGTCAGAGATTTTCCACTTAAGGAACTATAAATTCTACAGGACCACTAGATAAACACTTTTCCTTTCTGCCAGAGAACACAGAACATTTGTTACCAAAGAGTATAAGAGAATTAATTTAAAAACTATTATTTCTTTTTCTTTGAAAAACCACTTTAAATTCAAACCTTCTAACTTGACATGATTAACTAGTTGTTTCATTGGCTAATATTATGAGTTAATTTGCTAATTAAACAGTTAACATTATTAATTGATAAGAGTTCCTAGAGTCAGCCAGGTTGGATTTATTTTCGTACTTCACCATTTACCAGCTTCTTTCTCTAAATTTCTTTGTCTAACAAATAGGAAAGATTCCAGTCCCTACCCTACCCTAAAGTTGTTTTGAAGATTCAATGAGCCAGTGTTTATAAAGTGGTTAACACAGTGTCTACGACATAGTAATCATGTAATACATGCCAATTCTTATTATTTTCATTATTATTATATCTCTGTTACTTTTATATAATCACCAAGGTGCCTTTTAGGAGTGTCCAGTGACAGATGTATGCTTTGTTTCTGAGTATGTTATTTCATATGTAATAGTAGTTAATGTTAGTGAACTACAGGTGAAGATTATTTGTAAATAGGAACATGAGATAAGTCATATTTCACAATGAATAATGCAGTGCCGGGGCTGGATGGCAACACGATGGTAAAACACAATCAATGTTTGTGAGGCACTTTCATGTGGCAATGTTGCCAGTTGGTTCTAGAAGTCTCCAGATTATATGGGGCATATGTGTGCCCGTGATCTGGGCTAGTCATCATGGCGTTGAGACCCTGTTGGAGTGCTGTTTCTCTGTCTCTCGTGTATTTGTTGACAATAACATGTTTGTTGATGTGCTTGATTGAGACAATATACAGTGTATCCTGGATGGAAAATCTCATTTTGTATGCTGTAATGCTGTACAGTGAATGAATATAAATAAATGAATTTAAATTTAAAAAAATAATGCAATACTAAGGAGACCAGCAGGTGGCATGGTGGTTAAGGCGCTGGACACACCCACATGGCTGACCACGGTTTGAGTCTCAGACCTGGTAGCTTCCTTTCTCCCTTTCCCTCCCTCTCTCTCTGTCTCTCTCTGGTCAAATTAAAATAAATGAATAAATAAAATTAAATGATCATTTTTAAAAAATATTGCAATACTAAAATAGATGACAAAATAGATTTCAAAATGTACATTTACTTTCTTACTGAACATTGCAGAATTTGTGGGTCAAAAAGAGTCAAATCAATAGTTACAGACTTTAGGGTAGCTAATTCTGAAATCAAAAGGTGGAGAAAGATCCTCATTACAAGCACGCTTCAAGCAAAGAATACATCGGATGAAACAAAAAGATTTAATGCACTTTCTAAAGTGGGATTGCACATAACAACCAAAGAAGATGCTAGAAATGACACATCACTGACTCAGTACTGACTGATATTCTTCAAGCAATGCCTAACAGGCACTTGCTGATGAAAGATTATTCACCCCAAATGAAAAATGTCTGTTCAACTCTAAGAATTTTATGGAATAATCTTTTTTGCAAAATATCATATATATTATTGCAACTTTCAGGGTAGAAAAAGAAATTCCTCAGACAACAGCTTTTAGACTAAGACGCTAAAAGAAGGGAAAAGCATATCTCAGTTTACAAAACAAAGAAACTACAGAGCTTACTTGACATTTAGACAAAAAATAATTACATAAAGACAATTTCTGGCTAATAGTAACATTATTCTATGATCCTAAAGAGAGATCTGCCATTTATTATGTTACATTTATTTATATCAATTGATGAAGTGATTGCGAATAATATATATCTTTCTCCAGACTAGTATGACAATAGGAAATCTGATCATGTCATGTTTGCAAGGAAAACAACATGTTAGCATAGACAACGGGGTAATAGGAGAAGTAATTTGATTTGGTGAACTCCAAATGACTTTGGAGGCTGCACATGAAATTGTGATGAGTGGTCACAGCCAGGTTGGAAGAGCAGAAGATCAAACTCTATATTTCTGGCTGCTTTCGTCTCTTTCTCTTACACTGGAATTTTAGCTCAAATTTGCTAACGTCAATTTGTCATTCTTTTGCATGTAGGGAGAAAATACTCATTTTTCTCTATCCTTTACCACAGGAATTAGAATTTCTATGAGGTCTGAAAGTTGGTAAAGGACAAATAATATGAGGTCCAGAGATATTTCCTTTAAAAAAAAACAAATTAAAAGATCGAGTGAACAAAAACTGAACATAAGGTAAAGGCAGACTACTATAAGCCTTTTCAAAACTCTAATCATATAATCAAAGTACTTCAGTCAATTGAGAAAAAGGTTCATGCTTAAAGAAATAATATATAAAACATTGTTTACACAATTTTAAAAAGTCAATAAGTCTATTTGCCTTCGGGAAATAAACTTAAATTTTTGTACAAAGGTCTAAATTTACCTACCTCCAATCATTACCTCAACTAAATAGCTTATTCCAGGAAAACTGTTAAATGCATTGTTCTTGAAAATATTCAATTGTGTGTGTCCCCATTTTTAGTATTTTATCATACTTTTTCTTTTCCAAAATGCCCTGACTCTTCTCCATGCCTAGTTAAAATATACCTTTTCTTCCCAATGGAGGTCAAGATTAATTTAATCTTTAGAGCTTATCCTATCATCTCATTCTATGGATTTTTTTCTCTATTTTCTGCAGTATTTGTTAAGTTCTGTCTTGGGGCCAGCAGGTGGCATGGTGGTTACAGCACTGAACTCCCATATGGCTGACCTCAGTTCAAGTCCCAGACCCAGAAGCTTGAAAAATCATGCCAGGGGCTTGTATGGGCATGCCCAAATTCCCAGGAGGAGAAAGGAGGAGAAGGGCTTGCAGTGACGCCATCTGCCCCTAGGAGTGATTTCTCAATTTCCCCCTCTCTCTCTCTCTCTCTCTCTTTCTCTCTCATTTTCTCTATGGCACGCACATGAGACCTACGGCAAAAAACTTTAAAAAAGAAAGAAAAGAAAAGATAAAAAGATCTGCCTCATTAGCGTGGAATTACTGATTGCCCTAAGATAAAAGGTTTGTAAAAGATGTTGAGAGGTTGACTTAGGAAACTGATATTTGGCACTGTGCTTATATAAAATAGATATAATAATCATTTTGTAGGTGTCAAGGTTCTCTGGGTAAACAGATCAAGAGGAGATTGGTGATAGATTGATGATAGATAGATAGATAGATAGATATAGAGATAGATAGATAAATATTGGAATCTTGTTCACATGATTATGGAGGCTGAAAAGCCCTATCCTTGCTGTCTGAAAGATGGAGAGCCAGGAAAACTAGTAGAATAATCCAGTTGGAATTCCCAGGAATGCAAACCAGAGAGTCAATGGCATCATTTTCAGTTCAAATCCAAGGATCTAAGAACCACGGGCAGTGGGTGGGTGTGGGTGTAAATCCCAGCGGCTTAAGATCCTAGAACCAGGAAAAAGAGAAGCGAACATGAATGTCCTGCTCAAAAGGAGAGAAAGAAGTTGCTCTGCCTCTGCCTTTTTGTTCTGTTGGGGCCCTCAGGGAAGAGGCTATTGCCCTGCAGAAATTGGTGAGGGTGATCTTTGGTCAGTCTGATTCAAATGTTATTCTCCTTTTTCCCTTTTCAAACACCCTCACAGACAGACTTAAAAAAGAACTCTCCCATACGGTTGGGGGAAATGTAAATTGGTCCAGCCACTATAGAGAACAGTGTAGAGGTTCCTCAAAGATCTACAAATGGAACTCCCATACGATCAGCAATTCTGCTCCTGGGTACCTACCCAAAGGACAGGAGAATGCTCAGTCAAAAAAGTGCTTGCACAACTATATTGATCGCAGCATTATTCATGATTGATATGACATGGAACCAACCCAAATGTCCACAAACAGATGACTGAATTGAAAAAGTATGACATATATACTGTATGGAATGTGATTCAGTCATTAAAAACAACAAGACCCTGGCATTTGATACAAAGTGGAGAAATACGGAAGATTTACTGCCGAGTGAAGCAAGTCAGGTATGAGAAGACATTGTGTCCACTTAACATATACCAACTGTCTGCACTCTATGGTAGAGATTGTAAGATCAGAGGATGTAAAAGCATTGAAAATAGTTATGGACACTAGAACTAGTGTGGAAGGAGGGCGGGAGAGGTGAAGAGGGTAGGGAAGGTAATTACAGAAAAAAAATAAGGAGGTAAGACATTTGTGAGACACAGAGATGTTTAATTACCTGTTGATTATGATGCGCACAATATTCTCAACTGGACTGGTCTGAGATGTATTTCATGTTGGGCAAATTCTCTATACAAGCAAGTGGATTGAATATATAAATAATAATAATTATACTTTAAAAAAATAACGTTTTACCAACTATCTGTGCATCTCTTAGCCCAGTTAACACATAAAATTAATCATCACAGCAAAGATGTCACTATGGATGAAATGAAATGTGATCAAATTTTATATCCAGATAAAAGACATTCTTCATAGACTATCTCTTGATAAGCCTAGAGAATCCTAAAGTATCCATAGATGGGTGATCTTTCCATCACTTTAAATTCTTCTATAGGCTATGGTTCTTTAGGAAATTAAAAGAATCTTGGCAAATGGGGGCCAGTATCTGCATGGTGTTTAGGGCACTGGACTCCCACATGGCAGACCATGGTTCAAGTATTGGACCTGATGGCTTACTTTCTCTCTTTCTCTGTCTCTCTCTGATGACTATAACAAATTAAATCATAACAATAATAATAAATAAAATAATAATAGATAATTTTTTTAAAAAAACTAATCTTAGTAAGTGAATTGAATTTAGTATATTTATTTATGAAGCATCTAAAGAAAGACTATTATATGCTAGACAACACACTAGATCCTAAGTGAGGGATGAAAGTCTATAACTACAGAATATTCACTATTCTTTTTTTTTCTCAAAATGGTTTAGTTCTCATTTATGTTTGACCCATCCACATTAATAATACTACAAATAGAGAATGAGTTTATTAGAAGAGTGTATTAGAGTTTGTAACAACAGGCTATTTTTTCGTGGCTGCAGCTACCTTTAGCTCTAAATACAAATGTGTGTGTGCATGTGTGTCTGTATGTGTGTGTGTGCATGTGTATATTCGGCTGTCTGGAAAGTCATGACATATTTTTCAGTGTTTTTCTATGCAAAAATGTCATGACTTTCTCGATGACTCTTTCTACATATATACATACAGCTTAAATATATATGTGCATGTTCTTAAAAGATTGCTGACTCTCACAAATAAAATAAATAGAAAAGAGATGGACTAAGTAGTATATTTCACACTATATGTGATGTGAATATGTTCCCATGAAAGTTCATACTTAATTAGGTAACCTCCTAAGTAGCAGACATAAAGTCATTGAGTTAGAACTGAGCTGCCTGCAGTGGGAACAGAGGTAAATGAATGATACAGTAGAAAATATTTAATGATTTGCAATGAAAAGTTCCTGGCATACATTTGTTTTATAGCTAATTTCAGGAACCATTCTTAGGTACCAAGAAGAAAGTGACTTCATTTCAACCCTTCTCCCATCACTGAAGGAGTGCAGCACATCAGGAGGAGGAGCAAGCCCACACGCACACAGGGGTGGTGGCACAAGTGGGAGGACACCACTGCAGAGTCACTGAAGTGCGTGGGAGCCCCAGACTCTGTTTCCAGGACAACCTAGACAGACCAAGTGTGGACATGCATTGTGGGCCTAGCTAACTGGCAGGATGGAGCACAGGAAGACCTTGCCAAAATAACTCTCTCTCTTTCTCTCCCACCACTCTCACTCTCTGTCTCTCTTCTTTCGCTCTTTCTCTAACTGAGAAAATTGTTTTAAAATCCATGTGAATACACAGAGTACTCCCCTACTTGGCCATAATGCATTTAGTCATATGTCTCTAAAAGTCAATCTTCCGGGCCAGCTGGTGGTATGGTGGTTAAGACAACTGGATCCCACATGACAGTGTGGTTCAAGTCCTGGATCTAGTAGCTTGAAAAACACACCAGGCCCATGTGCATCCATGCCCAAAATCCCCTAAGAGGGTGGAAAAGAAGGACTGCAGAGCAGCCACGGACCCAGGCGGTGACTTCTCACTTCCCTCTCTCTGGGTCTCTCACACTCTGTCTCTCTCCAGTGAGCGCATACACCCTACAGCAAACTTTAAAAAAAAAAAAGTTAAATATTCAAAACAAACTTCAATCTATATAAAATACAGTCTTTTTTCACAGAATTAAAAAAAAATACAGTAATTACCTTCTTGCCATTAGGGTTGTTATCAAAGGAAGTAACATTGACATGATCCAAAGGTTCTAATCCCATTTTTTTAATGTTTAAATGGACATATTTTAAATTAATTAACTTTTTGATTAGTTGAGTTATAAGTATGCTAATAATATGTTGTATAGATAAAACATTTGTCATTAGTATAAATGTGTAAAGCTCCAGCAACTAACACTAAGCAAAGGGGGAACTTGGGAACAGCAGTTAGCGTAATGGCTATGTCGTTGGACTCCCATGTAGTCAACTGCGGTTCGAGTCCCAGACCCAGTGGCTTAAACTCACGCCAGGTGTGTGTGAGTGCATACCCAAGATCCTGAGAGGAAAATGGAGGTGAAGGGATTTCGGTGTGGCCATCCCCCTGGGGGGGGGTGATTTCTTGCTTTCTATCTCTCTGTCTCTCTCTTTCTTTTCAGCAAGCATATGTACCCTATAGCAAAATCCTCTCCAAAAAAAACCAAGCCAAAACAAAACAAAAAAACCAAAGGGGAACTTTGGCCATGAGGGCTATTAAGTCATGAATCCCTGAAGAAGTGGGAGGATCAGGCTTGTTAGGAGGCTCTGAAGTTCACAGTCTATGCAGTTAGAGGCTGTTGCATCCGGGATAACCATAGTAGGGACCTGCAGTCCCCACAAATCCCACACTTAGATGCAGCCTAATGTCCACTACCTTTAGAATCTACCACCAATTCCTCTCTTCAGAATACATGTAGGGACCAGTAGATAGCATAATGGTAACATTGCTGGGCTCCCATGTAGTCAACCGCAGTTCAAGTCTCAGACCCAGAGGATTGAAACTCACACCGAGCATGGGTATGTGCCCAAAATCCTGAGAGAGGAATGGAAGAGAAGGGATTGTGACATGGCCATCCGTGTTGGGGAGTGATTTCTCGCTTTCTGTCTGACTCTTTCTGTCTCTGGCAAGCATATGTCTCTCAAGAAAAAAAAAAAAAAAAAAAAAAGAATGTGTGTGTGTGTGTGTGTGTGTGTGTGCGCGCGCGCGCGTGTAGATAAGCAGACTTAAATCTATAGGTACAGTGCATTGTCAAATTCAACGTTTCCTTCAACAGTGTGTGTGTGGGTTTTCAATCTTTCCATAAAGTTCTGATTTAAGAGAAAACTCATTGTTTTACATATATGTGATAAGGGTGGGTATAAACAGGTAAGAATTTAGTTGTGATTTATTTATCTTTCCAATAACCAGTACTGACATATTTCATCACACCGCAGACTGAGGGGGTTTGAAGTATAGCTGAACAGATTTAAGTACGTCAAGCTAATGCAGTTGTATCAGGCCTACGCGGTCCTCTGTTTCCCTTCACTCTCCTACCCTCATCAAAAATCATTTTGCCATGAAAAGAAATATTGTCAATAGTTTTTTAAAAAAAACTGAATTAAGGATATAACATCAGGCAATCACAAAAATTGAAAATAAAATAGCAATGGAGCCAGGAGAGCTTTCTAACTAGTCATAAAAAGTACTCTGAAGATTAAACCCTGATGTCCAAGGAACAAAGCATTAACTAAATTCTACTCCAACAATACGTTTTCCTCTAATTTAAATGTAATTCATTATAGAAGTGCATTCTTAATTTACTCAAAAAAGGGGTTTATTTATAGACAACCTCTTTTGCAATTAAGCTATTACAAGTGCTAGTAATTGTAAGTGACCATGTTTCTCCATTCTTACTCCTTTCTAGTACTGATTTGGCTACAGTTAATTCTTTCCTATGATGTAACTCTCTCTTAAGATAAAAATGTTGGAGGACCAGAAGGTGGCGTGGTGGTTAAGGTGCTGAACTCCCACAAGGCTGACAGCTGTTCAAGTCCTAGACCTGGTGTCTTGCCTTCTCACTTTTTCTCTCTCTCTCTCTTTCTGTCTCTCTCTGGTGAATGCACATGCCCTGTAGCAAAATTTTTAAAAATAATAATAATAATGATAAATAAAATTTTAAAAATAATTTTTAGAAAGAAAGGAAAACTAGATAAAAATATGAGTGAGGCTAGCCTATGAGGCAGAGTACTGCAATGCTCTGTATGCTGGACTCACATGCAAGGACCTGGGTCTGAGAGCTGAGGCCTCACTCTACACGCCAAGCACAATGCACATGTACCTGTGATGCTGGCCAGCTGAGGCTGGAGAGGGATCGTGGCAGGAGGAGACTGTTGGGAGTACCAGTCTCTCTCTATCTGTCTCTGTCTCTCTGTTTTATCTCTCTCATGGAAGAAATAAAGTTTAAAAAGAAAGAAAGATATCAGAGAATTTAGCATGACGACAAATTGGTTTTGTGTTTGTTTTATTAACAAAACTTCTGTTAATTTGTAAAGGTGTTTATGAGAAGAAAGATGACAGTAGCATATTTCAGGCTAAGGTGATTACACTGTGTTATAAATATCAAAGAAAACCATATCTTAACAAATCCCATCAGTGAATGATATAAAATCTCTCATTTTTCTGGTGACAATGTTTTGTATTGACAATATTCAATCTAGACAGCCTTTTAGTACATCAAAGAGTAAGGGTGGTCTCCATTATTTCAAGTATTGCACAACATATTTGTTTAAAAATAGTTTTCAAAGAGTGTAGTTTCAGTAGATGGAGATGATTATTTGGATAATGAAAAGCATCTTAACAAAAGAAATCATAATGAAAGATGTACATCTGTAATTAACTTTTTGGCCTCTGTGTGAGTTTCATTCTGGTATGAAAAACATCAAGCCATTATAATTACAGATATTGATGAAGAAACAAACAAGCCGGCCTAAGATGTGTTTTGCTCATATGGATAAAGACATATTTAAAGGAAAAGGGTTTGATGAGCTTCTCTGGGTCTTTCTTTGTCAAAAACATTGCCTAGTAACATTACCTGGGTGCATAATACAGTGATAGAACTGGTCCCCACGTAACTCTGACTCATGTGATAGTTCCATTATAAAACATCATGCTTATTACACAATCAGGCTATTTATTTTAATAATTTTCCTTCTTCATCTCCACTCCTCAAGAAAAAAGAAAAAGCCAACTGAAAGTAATCGCATGCCTTCTGTGATTTAGGCAGGAAATAATTTGTTTCTTTTATAATGGTTTATTTCAATATGTTGTCTGAGAGCCTGGAGAAGACTCTCTGAGTTACAAAGCAGTCTGGCAGATGCCTGAGGCATGAGGCTGATGTCCTGGGCATTACAGGGGGGAAGGGTGTCTTTAAAAAGTTCATGGAAAATACATATTGTGAAAAACTATGCATGGATTTCAGTTTATTTTTGCACCAAAACAGACTCATATTTTAATTCCATTTTTCCAAGAACTGCTATAATCTACTTGTATTTTTCCTTCTTCTTCTTCTTCCAAACTCTGATTATAAGGCAATAGGAATCAGTCCTCACTATGTAGAAATACTTAGCCCCAATACTTCAGCCCCCAGTCAAAAGCAGGTTAAGGTCACACCATAGAAATAAGTATGATGGTTCAGTTTATTAATTCGCACTATTGTCTGCCTAGGACAAGGTCTCACCATGTCACAATTCACCTGCCTCAGCATCCCAGCTGGGTCCACAGGCACACACCGCCACACCTGCCTGCGCTTCAGACAAGCTCCCGGTATGGCACAGCCTCAAGCTCCCGGTCCTACTGCCTCAGGCTCCCCGGACTGCTGAGAATACAGACGCATGCTACCATGCCCAGCCTTCCGGTTGTAGCAGGCATTGAACCTGGATTTCCCTTCTGGTCCCAGACTGTAGAACACTGTGTCTTAGTAGCACAACACC
The DNA here is from genome assembly GCA_026018925.1 of Tupaia tana. NCBI lineage: Eukaryota > Metazoa > Chordata > Mammalia > Scandentia > Tupaiidae > Tupaia > Tupaia tana. The sequence goes on from JAKSZU010000006.1 coordinate 94,799,801, forward strand.
TGGCTGGGTTTGCAGTATTTTAGAACTACACAATCCTTTTCTCAATAACCTCCAGTATCAAAACTGTAGTATGACTTGGCCCAGCTGCAATCACACTCGCTGTTTGACACTACTAATCAGCAGACCGAAGCCACATGGGGTGCCCAGGTCTGATTTCTGGTCTGCCCTAAAGAGTCAAGTGGGTGGCACACATCTGTAGTCCCAGCTACTCAGGAGACAGAGGCAAGAGGATCACAACATCATGAGACTCTGTCTTCAAAACAAAACAAAACAAAAACTATGTCTTATTTTTTAAATGAGAAAACTGGTATCTAAATGATAGCCAGAAATAAGTCAAGCAAGCAGTGATAAAGTATCACGCAACTGCATGCTGAGTATGCATAGCAGCCCAGGGTGACACCAGCCAGGTCAGCTATCTGAGACCCTTCCAGTAGACAAGGTTCTAAATTCTAAGTGACCCTGCCATGAAATAGATTTTCAACTAGACAACAAATCTCATACATACACACACACACACACACACACACACATACACACAGAAGGAAATATACATTAGAAGAACTTCCTGTGCTTGAGTTAGAGGATATGCCAGAGGGTAAGTTACTTTAGGGTGAAAAGTTTGAGCCAAAGAAAAAGAATTAATGCCCTAAAGTTCTCGCAAACACCAGTCCTCCACACATTGTTTTTAATAATTTACATTTTATTATTATTTTTAAGTTTGTTATAGGGCATATGGGCTCACCAGAGAGCAATAAAGTGAGAAAGCAAGCCACCAGGTCCAGGACTTGAACCATGGAGTCCAGCACCTTGACCACCAAACCACCTACTGGCTCTACACACAATTTTAATATAACAACAGTAACACACTTGTTTCAGCATATCATATACACTTTGCGATCTGTAGTTACAAAAGAGAAGTGAGGACTTACAAAAAAGAGTGTATAATGCCCAGATGCCCATCAAGAATGTAAACTTATATAACTTCTAGATCGTTAAACAAATATTTGTAATTTTCCATTAAAATGTTACCCATAGAAAATTCAGATACACGTGGTTTTGAAAATACACTGTGTTATTCTCTCTCAGATGGAAAGAGCAGAAGCTCCTTCTTAGTGGTGAGCTACACCTGAGTGGTCACACACATGGCATGCCATGGTTCAACTGTAAATGCCCAAGAAAGGAAATGGCATTGCTGAATGGTTACAGTCAGAGACTCTTGTGAGGGCAGCCAGAAGGTATCAATAGATAGCTTTTCCATAACAGAATCGTGTTGTGGATGGAATAATTATCTTCTTCAAAAAGAGTGCTTTTGGTAGGAACGAAGCGGTAGCTGGGCTGCTCTTGGATCCCTCGCTGCTTCCGTTTCTTATCGGGCTTCCTAGCAGCGGCCTAGTGGAAAAAGAAGAAAAGATGTCTGAATATATTCGGGTAACCGAGGATGAGAATGATGAACCGATTGAAATACCATCAGAGGATGATGGGACGGTGCTGCTGTCCACGGTTACAGCCCAGTTTCCAGGGGCATGTGGGCTGCGCTACAGGAATCCAGTGTCTCAGTGTATGAGGGGTGTCCGGCTGGTAGAAGGAATTCTGCATGCTCCGGATGCTGGTTGGGGAAATCTAGTGTATGTTGTCAACTATCCCAAAGATAACAAAAGAAAAATGGATGAGACAGATGCTTCATCAGCAGTGAAAGTGAAAAGAGCAGTCCAGAAAACATCTGATTTAATAGTGTTGGGTCTTCCATGGAAAACAACTGAACAGGATCTAAAAGAGTATTTTAGTACCTTTGGAGAAGTTCTTATGGTGCAGGTCAAGAAAGACATTAAAACCGGTCACTCAAAAGGGTTTGGTTTTGTTCGTTTCACTGAATATGAAACCCAGGTGAAAGTAATGTCACAGAGACATATGATAGATGGACGATGGTGTGACTGTAAACTTCCTAATTCTAAGCAAAGCCCAGATGAGCCTTTGAGAAGCAGAAAAGTGTTTGTTGGGCGCTGTACAGAAGATATGACTGCCGATGAGCTGCGGCAGTTCTTTTGTCAATATGGAGAAGTGGTCGATGTCTTCATTCCCAAACCGTTCAGGGCTTTTGCCTTTGTTACATTTGCAGATGATCAGGTTGCTCAATCTCTTTGTGGAGAGGACTTGATCATTAAAGGAATCAGCGTACATATATCCAATGCCGAACCCAAGCACAATAGCAATAGACAGTTAGAAAGAAGTGGAAGATTTGGTGGAATACTTCTGTCTACATGCTTTCTCATCCAAGAATTCGTCATCACGCTGCACAGGCTGCGTCTTTGACGCCCTGAATGCAAAGAATTCATAGCAGTTAATTCCCCTTTTTTGACCCTTTTGAAATGGAACTTTCATAAAGTTTCTTGGCAATAATTTATTTTGCTTCAAATAAACTTATTTGAAAAGTTGAAAAAAAAAAAAAGAGTGCTTTTGTCCTTTGAAAATAAAAAAACATAAATCTGTCAACTTGTACCAATAGTATGTAGATATGCCTGATTATTCCAGAGAACAATGAATTCTTGTAGATTCATGTTCAAAAATACATACTGTGACTTAATTGTGCTTTATTTTTCTCAAAAATATTGAAGTGTCTTCTACTACTTAAATATCTATGGACCAGCTACCATTTACTGGGCACTATTTTAAGCAATTTGGGTTATTTTAGGGAACAACAAATAGTCTCATGCTTAACAAACGAGAGAGAATAAATAGCTAACGTACACAGGGTATTACAAGGCATTAGCTGTTTTGAAGAAAAGAAAATTAAAACAGGGTAAAGAAAACCAAAGATGCAAGAACGAGGGCCCAGGAAGGTGCACTATTGGGGCAAGTAGATGGCACAGTGCTTGTGTCACTGGATTTCTACCTGGCCAACTGAATTTCAAGTCATGGACTGGGTGGCTTAAAAATCACTCTGGGCATGTGTGTGTGCATGCCCAAGATCCAGGAGGAAAATGGAGGAGAAGGGATGGCGGTGTGGCCAAGCCCCATAGGGTGTGATTTCTCACCTTCCCTCTCACTATCTTTGTTCTCTGTCTCTCCAGCCAGCACACATGCTATAGGCAAAGACTCTTTTTAAAAAGATGTCCTATTAAACTGGGTGCTAAGTTAGCTTAATTGAGAAAAAGAGATTTGGAAAAGAAATGGAAAATGTTTAAGAGCTACCCACATGGACAACTGGGACATGGCATTCCCCCAAAGTATAGTTGAAATCTAAGAGCACTCCCTGCACGTTCCAGGACAGCAGCGTGGCCACGTGGCTAAAGCAGACCGGAGGAAGAGAAGACTAGTAGGAGAGAAGGTCTACAAGGGACCAGGAAGTCAGATTTTATACAGGGCCTTGTCCAGGACACAGTTTGTCACTCTGAATAAAAAGAGAAATCATCCTAGCATTCAGTCCAACTTAGGTTTTAAAAATCCTGTGAAAGGACCATGACACAAATACCTCTTATATACCCAACGCTCTGGTATGGTATTGAGATTCCTGTTGATTGGCCAAACGACAGATGAGCACGTTATGCATTGCCGTGAGCACTGCAGAAATCTCCACGGAGAAAGCTGTAATATCAGGATCTCACTCTCTTAAAACATTATCTACATTCAAAGGCAGTCTTATATTTCTGCTAAGACTACAGACTCTAGAATCAAGCTACATGGGTTTGAAACCCTCCTCAGCATTTACTAGTTTCAAAGTTTCGGTTTCCTTGTCATTAAAATGGCAATAATAACGAGCCCTACTTTTTAAAGGACAAAGATAGTGATGTGCATATTAAATATGAAATTGTGTGAAAAGCACAAGTATCATCCTGGAACAGATGAACAAGTCACTTGTATTCACATAATATTATAGGGTAGTTGGACGAACTTAATGAGATGATCCAAGTAAGTACACATACTAAGCACTCCATAACATACATATTTGCATATTATTGCTGTTGGCAAAAACAACTTTCAAAATACATTATTAAACATTATGCATTTTCAGGCAATAATTTAATAGGCTCCATTGTATTTAGCATGCAGAATGAAAATGACAATTACAACAATTACAATTACCATTTTAATCCAGTGCAGTTCAACAAAAGATTAGATACTTGTATGAACACTAATAATGTTTGCAGAAAATTCATGACAAAAGAAAATAGCAGGCATCTAGAAACAATAGGGTCAGAGAAAGAACATAAAACAGAACTTTTCACAGTTCCTGATCTTACTCCTTTTTAAATGTACACTAAAATCTTTCTTTAGGTTTCATGGATATTTTTTCTGCAACACACTTTTTAAACCACATTCATAATTGAAGATATTTTACTAAAATCATGGAAAGGAGACAAAATTATTTTTTGCTCTCATACTCCCAATCTCACACAACAATACTCCATGTTCATAAATCAAGAAAATGCCAATGTAATAGTAGCTATCGTGGTTTTTCAAGTCAATTGCAAGTATTTATTAAGTTTCTTGAAAAGACATGTACTAGGCATTGCGTTTTATCATATTATCATAATTTCTGAAATAGATTGGCATCTTGGTAAATTATAATTTAGTGGATAAAATTATTTTTCACCCCCTTATAATCAGTTTGCAATGAGAAACCTACCTTTTTATCTTTGCCTAGAAGTTCTAGAGATGTTTGCCCTTTAATTTAATGTCTAAATTGATTCCATTCTCTTTCCACAACTAATGACTATATTTGGTTCATTTTTCAATAAAACTTAATGACTAAATTAAAAAGGTTAATCAGGTTTAAATAAAGATGAGGGTGACATTTCTTCCATATTTGTCTGGCTCCCAACCTGCTTCCTGCTAACTTTGAATCCTGCCTTCTGTGGAAATCATGCCCTCTAAAAACAGCGTTGTGAAAAGGGCCATATGGGGCAACATTGAGTTTTGGCACCCCAAATGCAAGAATATTTTTCAAGAAAAATTTTGTAACCGGTGAGGTATGCCATTTAATTAACATTTTAGGTAGGGGTCATTGCTTTTCATTTGGATGAACAGAAGCTAAAAAGAAAACCCCAGGAGAAAGTGTAACGTCGGAGCCCTTTCCTAAACTAAAAAATGGCCATGAGACAGTAACATGAGGTCTATACTGAATCCCATTGAAGGCTGTAATTAGCCCTCGCTTTGGTATTTTGTACAATACAATGAAGCACTATTTTACCCAATATATCTTAATTAAAAGCAAAAACACAATACAGCACAAAGCTACCATCAAAGAGGCGTTATTGGCACTCACATAATACAGAAGATGGAGAAGGATTTTGTTTTCTTTGTTTGGCAAGAAAATTAGAACTAGGCATTCTATTTTCCACACAGCTCTCAATATAGAAGCATTTGTGTACCAAAAATTGCATTTGCACTGTAAATTATATGGATGGAAGCCACAGAGAAAGAGATAGTTTGTTGTTTTATAATTCAATAGTAGTAATGCTTAGATTTCTTTGCCGTCTCTTTTACAAAGAATATAATTATTGAAGATTTGGTTTTCACCACAATGGGAGAGTGAGTTGAATATTCTAACATTTATGTTTTATATTCCTTTCTCACTGGGAAAAGGATTATGCAGTAAAATGAAAATGCACACACAAAATAATTTTATCACTTTAATTTTGAATTTTGAATATTAAAGAAACCAAAAGAGTTCACTATGGTCTCATGGTTGTAATTTTCTAAAATGAGAAATGGAAAACGGGGGAATAAAATTCTATTGCACAAAAATTATAAACATACTCTCTCCCCCAATCCCAGTTACTTCTATAATGAACAAAGGCAAAGGGTGGGGAAGGTTAAAGGTAAGTGATTCATAGCATGAAAAATGTTTGATGAGACCATTCACACAGAGATTTTAGTCAACTTGAAAGAGACAGTTGAAGAGTAAACATAAAATCTGGGGCCAGCAGGAAGTGTGGAAGTTGAGGAGACCCCTACCATATGGCTGACTACATTGTTTGAGTCCTGGACCCACTGGCTTGAAAATCACACTGTGCACATGTGTGTGCGTGCCCAAAGTCCCAAGAGGAGAATGGAGAAGAGGGGATTGCAGCATGGCCATCCGTTCTGGGATGTGATTTTTCACTTTTCCTCCTCTCTCTCTTTCTTTCTACTTCTAGTGAGTGCAAGTGCCCTATAGCAAAACTGAAAAATAATAATGATTTAAAAATCAGTACTCTAAATCAGGAGTTTCCAACCCTCTGAATCAGGCTGCACAGCAGGAGGAGGGCAGTGGGCTAGAGAGAGAAGCTTAATCTGTATTTACAGTCACTCCCCATGTACATACCACCTGAGCTCAGCCTCCCATCAGATCAGTAGTGAGCAGCATCAGATCCTCATGGGTATAGGAGCCCCCAGGTGGGACCATCTAGTTGCAAGAAAACAAGCTCAGGACTCCCACGGATTCTGCATTATGGTGAGTTGTATCATTATTTCATTATGTATTAAAATATAATAGTAATAGAAATAAACTGCACAATAAATGAAATGCACTTGGATAACCCTAAAAACATCCCCCTTGTGTCTGTGAAAAAAATTGTCTTTCATAAAACAGGTCCCTGGAGCCAAAAATATTGGAGACCTCTGCTCTAAATAATCCAAATTGAGAAAGACAACCAAATACTTAGACTACATAAGACAAGTCATAAAGAATGCCTGAAGTTCTAACATATTTTCTTTACATCTGATATGTTATTTCTAGCGAATTCCTCAAGGTTGGGTATAACAGCTATGCCTTGTAAACTGAAAAGCAAAATGAACAGTGGTATACCAGCTGACTACTTCCATTCAGCATAAATCTTTATAAACTGAGACAACCTTCAACTGAAGTGTAAGGACTAGCTCGTTCTAACTGCCGTTAAAGAATGGGAAGAAGGAAAAGGATCAAGAAAGTACTGGTTTTCATTAACCTGGTACAGAAGCACTGTTTACAAACAAGGAAACAAGGAAGCAGAGAGACAACTGCCTTTTCCCAATTCACACAGGTAATACTACAGGAAAGATAAGAACCCAGAACACCTATTTCCCAGACCCTTTTATTTGGTATCAACTTTACAAAGATGATATGCTTTCAGAGACTGAAGTCTATAAAATAAAAGCCAAGTTATCAAAGCAATCACTGTTAGAAAATACCTAAGGAGTCAGCAGGTTCAATTTTTTTTTAAGTTTTTGCTACAGTGTGTGTGCACTTGAATCTGTGTGTGTATGTGCGTGGGTGTGAGAGAGAAAGAGAGAGAAATCACTCCCCAGGGAGAATGGCCATGCTACAATCCCTTCTCCTCCATTCTCCTCTTGGATTTTTGGGCACACATACACACATACCAGCTTTGATATTCAAACTACCAGGTCCAGGATTAAAACTTCTCAGTTGACCATGTGGGATCCAGCTACCTTAACCACCATGCCACTGGTTAGCTCAACAAGTTCAACTCTTTAGCTCTCCCTGCTCATAAAAATACGGCTTCCTGGGGTCGGCAGTAGGCATGGTAGTTAAGGGTGTTGGACTCCCACATGGCTGACCGTGGTACAACTCTTGGGCCCGGCAGCTTGCTGTCTCACTTTCTCTTTCTCTGTCTCTCTCCCCTCTCTCCCTCCCTCTCTGGTCAAATTAAAATGAATAAAGTTCAATTAAAAAAAAATAAAAACAGTTAAAGAAAAGAATATGGCTTCTGAACTCTTGTTTAGCACCTATGTTGCACCTATATAGCATCCTTCTAACAATTTCTCTGAGTACAGTCCCATCACAAAATGAAAGAGCAGATTCCAAACCATGCCTAGGGAAGAAGAAAATAATGTTCTTTGGTGAACAAAACATAACTGTCTTTATCTGTGTCTAGTGGAAGAATTATGAGAACAATGCTAGAAGTAAAGAATGAGGAGGCTATAATGTAATACATTAATAAGAAACTTTAGCGAGTACTCAGGAACTTTGAAATTCAGATTGAACAAATCTACCTGATAGATACTCAGAATATGAGGAGGTCTTTAAAAAGTTAATGGAATATGCATATTAAGGACAAACTATGGGACCAGCACTTGGGGTAATAGCTATGTCGCTGGACTCCCACGTAGTCGACTGTGGTTTGAGTCCCGGATCCAGTGGCTTAAACTCACCCTGGGCACGTGTGCATGTGTGCCCAAGATCCCAAGAGGAGAATAGAGAAGAAGGGATTGTGGCGTGGCCATCCTCTCTTGGGGGTGCTTTCTCTCTCTCTGTCTCTCTGTCTTTCTGGTGAGCACACAAACCTCTCCAAAAAAAAAAAAAAAAAAAATTAAAAAGAAAAGAACAAACTATGTGTAGATTTAAAAAAAATTTTGAACCAAAATAACCTTGCACTTTACTTTCATTTTTCCACAAACTTTTTCATAGTTTATTTATTTATTATACATTCAACCATTGCATATCATTACAGCTTGTAAAATGAATTTTCCCAGCATAAATACACAGTATCTTAGTCCAGTTAAAGGTATTATCATATATGTTATCATCAACAGATAATTTTCCATTTTTGTGTCCTTAAATGTTATGCTTCTTTCTTTTTCCACAAACTCTTGAAGTCCCCTCCTATAGTCTTAGTTTTAACAATAATAGAACAAATCATCAACGTGTTAGAGCTCATAAAAATAGCTAAAACAAAAGCATATATAGCCACATAAAAAAATTAGTACAGGGAACAGCAGATGGCATAATGGCTATGTCGCTGGACTCCCATGTAGTCGACCGCAGTTCGCGTCCCGGACCCAGTGACTTAATCTCATGCCGGGAGCGCATGTGTGCGTGCCCAAGATCCTGAGAGGAGAATGGAGGAGAAGGGATTGCAGCGTGGCCATCCCCCTGGGGTGTGATTTCTCGGTTTCTGTCTCTCTGTCTCTCTCTGTCTGTCTGGTGAGCGCACATGCCCTATAGCAAAAACCTCTCCAAAAAAATTATATATTAATAAAATATATAGATATGTCATAAAAATCCTAATCAGTACTAGCTATTGATGATTGTATCACAATGTAGCAATTCCTTTGTAAAGAGACATATCTCATTAGATTAAGAAATTAGATTAAGAAATTTATCTGCTTTTTGCTTTTCATAACAGGAAATATGTTTAAAGAACTCAGTGGTGCAAACTACAAAATAATGCATTTCATAGCAATAGATTATGGCTCTCTTGAATCCCAAGTTGACTGAATTTCAGAGCTATCAACTTTTCTGTTTTCAAATGGAAAGCCTTACAGGCAGGAATGCCATCTTTGTTTCTTTCCATACCCAGTGACTGGTACATAGGAGGTCCTTAAAATAGTTGGTGAATAAATGTGTGAACATGAGAAATAAGTAAAACATGGAAGATACACCTGGGAGGAATCCTAAAAGGTCTTGATTTTTACTTTAAAGTGATTTTCTTTATGTGCCTGATAAAAGCAGAGTTCCTTTTACAGTGTCTATTTGCACACTTTGCGTGTTTATGTGCAGAGTGGCTTAATGATAGAAACGATTTATGATAGCCTTTATCCTAGAGATTAAAATACAGACTGAGGCGAGCAGGTGGTGTGGTGGTTAAGGTGCTGGACTCCCACATGGCCAACCACAGTTCAAGCCCTAGATCTGATTACTCAGAAATCACTGCAGGTGCCCGTGTGTGTATGTGCCTAAAGACCTCGGGGAGTGGAGAGGAAGGGATGGCAGCGTGGCCATTCCCCCCAAAAGGTGATTTCTCACTTTCCCTCTCTCTGTCTCTCTTTCTCTGTCTCTCTCCAGTGAGTATATGTGCCCTATACCAAAAACCTACACACACACACACACACACACACACACACACACACATCACACTTAATTATACCTGTTCTGAGTGACATATTTGCCTTTATACATATTGGAATGAATTTCATAAGTAATAGTTGTCTTTTCCCAAATTCTAATTCAAATAAATTCCTGACTTTCTTCCTGGAAATATACAAAATATCTGACTTTAAGACTTATTCAGATCTCAGCTACAGTAAAATGGATATTTCAGGACATGAATCATTTGGATAACAGAATTTAAATGATGTAGAATAAAATCCCAGTGATTTCTTGCATCTTTCTGTCTTGCACCTACTAGTTCTTTAAGTACCCTATTTGGTTCTAGTTTAGATTGCTGAGATCTCGAACAGATTTGTGTGTTTGCTCGTCTGTTGGCCACCACAGTACCCCTCTGCGTCCTGGGAACTCTGACAGACAGTGGAGGACGGCAAGCAAACGCAGACTGAAGACTGTCTGCAGAAAACGTGTGTGGATCTGTCACCACCAGGGCTGCAAACATTCAAGCATTGTGGAAACAGTGAGGAAACTGAATACAATGGTAAGCAATTGTCTTGTCATTTGAGCACAGGTATGTTCGGAATGGGTGTGCTTTCTGTCCTAGTCTGCTCAGGCATTCGTACAAAATACCGGCATGCGTACAAAATACCGGCATGCGTGGTGCGAACAGCAAAGTTTATTTTCTCCCAGTTCTGGAAGCTGGAGCGTCCAAGAGCAGGATACCACCGCAGAGAGGCTCTCCGCTCTCTTCCCAGCTCGCAGACCCTTCCCTTCTTGCTGTGTTCTCATCCGGCTAAGAGAGAGATCCTTGTCTCGTTAAAGATTAGCAATCCTACTGATGAAACTCTACCTTTAACATTCCTTTAACCTTAATTACCTCCTAAATGCCTTACCTCAAAAGAAAGTGCCATTGGGAGTCGGAGCTCCAACTGGAGAATTTGGGAGAGACACAATTCAGTCTACAGCACTTTTCTTTTGACTGATTTCACTTACAAAGACCAGATAGGAAAAATGAATGAATACGGACTAAGAAAAAGACAAAACCGGCTTCCACTTTGGAATCAACAAGTTCTTTTAAATCGACATGTTGTTGTCAGTTTGAGTCACTAGTTTAGCAATAATATAGATGACGGATTCCAGAAACATGTGACCTAGTAAATGCAATTTGTTCTGTACAAAACCGTTCACATAAATCAACAAGTGTTTTCCCCGACTCTGTGTTAATTCTATCTTAGTCTCCAAATCATCATCTCGGGGAGGTGATCTGAGCATCTAAAAATAGCCATCGTATTTTCTCCACTTTAGTTTGCTGGGCCTACATCTGAGCACACTCCGGTCCTTCTTCAACCCGCTGATTGCTGCCCCTAATGCAGCTTCACTACGGCACTAATATGATGCTCACTCCAGCAAGAAGCTTTCTGCATATCTTGCTTTCATTTCCTGTTCTATTTGCTATAAACATAGTTATTTCCATTCTGTTGCTTTCAGTCACATATGGCATTTTGAAACTGTTAAATAAAGAGATTATCAATATTAGATCTATCTCAGCTGTAAAACCTACATTTATGGAGAAATATGATCTCTTCAATTTCATTTTTGAAAGCCCGGTATCCTGGCGGTGGTCATAAATTCACATGATTACCCTAAGCATTAGATTTTGCATTTGGAACACTATTTAACTAGAAAAAGAAATCAAACATTCATGCAAGCAAGGAAGCAGCTCCTTATTAATGACATGTGCAAGAAATTGCAAAATATGAATGATTCTGACTAAGATCATCAATAAAACTTGACACTCAAATGAAATGACTCTGTAGTATCTCCTTTTGGGACAGAGACCATGAAAAGAATATGAACAGTTTGCCAAGTTCAACATTAGCAGGAAATCATTCTTGCTTTTATGTATTTTTCAGGAAAACTGAAAAAAAATAGTAAAAATAGATATATGCTATTATCTCTAAAAATACAAGATACGCATTGACTAACATTTAATTTAAGACTGCTGAGCTGGCTTTGGCCTGGTGGTTAAGACGTGCGGATTTCATATGGCCTACCGTGCTGTGTGAGTCCCAGACCCAGGAGCTTGAGAATCCCATCAGGTATGTGCATGCACATGTGCCAAAAATCCCCAGAGGGAGAAATGGAAAGGAACAGATTGTGGCATGACCATTCCCTAAGAGGGAGTTTTCCCCTCCTTTCTTTCTCTCTGATAAGCACATGCACCATCTAGCAAAAGACAGAAATAAAGGACTTCCTGAAAGAACTTCGATAGCATCAGCTCTTTTAAACATAATATTATATCAAGTCTGATTAGATCCTAAAGAACTATGTACCTAAAATAGTCATTTAAATAAAACTTTTTTAAAAAAGACCATTTTAATGACCACAGAAAACAAGCTAATTCAGAACGTTCCTTCGGTGAACACAAATAAAGCAGGCATGTCTGAAAAATACACAAAAAAAAACTTAATGTGACACTTACTTCTTGTTATTATCTGGGAAATAGTCTGATAATTATTTTTAAATAAAAACTGATGTTTTTGCTTTATCTTTGTTCTGCCAGGTCTACTACTAACAATAGCCTAGCTTACAGTGGTAAAAATGGATGTCATCAAAGTTTCCGGGAACCTCCACCAACTTCTCCATAGTTACTCTGACAGTGCATGTGTCCCTTAGGAATGTTTGGAGACCACTACATGGAGCTATTGTAATTGAAAACAAACAGGGGCTAATGTCCACACCAGGGGGGAGTAATTAGAAAAACCATGGATCTGGCTGCGGTTGAGAATGATAATCAAGTAGAGCTCTATCATTTGATTACAAGCCTCATTCAGTACAGGGCATGCGTCCTTGGGCATGAAGTGATTAAGCAGGACACATGCTGAGCGCTCCTGGGGGCAGGAGGAGAGAGAGGAGGCGTGGGAGGAAGTCAGTTCTCAGCAAGGCCAAGGCCAGAGGGTGTCCCTGTGCTCAACAGAAGAGACTGAATAGAAGAACACAACCCAGAGGAACTTAGAAAACATGCCACACCACAGGGTCACTCCTGGCACTGAATAACAAAATAAGCAGCCAGTGGTTCTGATCCTTCTCCTGCCTCCTGCTGATGGAAGTGATTGCTAGAGTCTAAGTGAAAAGACTGGTCTTTCAGAAAAGCACCAGCCCGTGGTTATCTAGACTACTAACAGCACATTTGAGAAGTCAGGCCTGCTCCATTAATAATGAAACTCTCCTTAGCTGAAGTTTTCCCATTACTAATATAGTTCCTAGTAAATTCTGGTTTACTGGGTTTGAAAGTCTCTGGCTCAGGTAAACCTGAACACTTTTGAATAATCAGCACTATCTTCTGTGAAGAAAAAAAAAATAGACTTTTGAGCAAGACATCTAACAAGAAGTACAACCTGGGGCATATGAAATGAAGTCCAAAGCAGATCAAAAGAAATAAAATCTCTTGTTGGCTACACACTTAGATAAGTCAGAAATTAATTATTAAAATCCACTATATAGTCTTTATAGCAAATATAGATGTTGACAAACTTTCTGGCTCACACATATGAATGGAAAGAAGCTCCTGAGAATTGCTTCTGTTTTTGTCTAATGGAGAATCTCATCATTTATTTATGCACTTCCATGGGGTTATACTGTTCAAGGGATTTCTCTGGTATGAGTTTGAGAACAAAATAAAAGACTAGAAAATCTTTGGCAAAATAATCACATAATACATGACAAGGATCCCTTTGAAATTTGTTCCACGTATTTTAAATAGGCAGCTGGCATTCTGAATGCTTTATCTAATCGCCATTGGGGGATTGACCCTACTCTCTCGTTTCAATTCCTGCCACCACTACACAGCATTCGCCTCCGGCATGAGTGAAGGGCAGTCCATCCTGCGTCACTGCTGTGGTGAATGCATTTGGTTCTGAAGGCTTCACAGGATGCTATGGAGTAGGAAACCTACAAAGACCAGTGGGTGGCGTAGTGGTTAAGGCGCTGGACTCCCATATGGCTGACTGTAGTTCGAGTCCCAGACCCACTGGCTTCAAAATCATATCAGGCGCATGTGCATGTGTGCTCAAAATCCCAGGAAGAGAATGGAAGAGAAGGGATTGTGGCATGGCCATCCTCTCTGGAGGGTGATTTCCCCCTTTCCCTCTCACTATCACTCTCTGTCTTTCTGGTAGTGTATGCACCCCATGGCAAAAAAGAAAAAGAAAGAAAGAAAAGAAACTTACATCTAATAATTGTACATCCTCACAAATGTTCATAGTTGGGAACCTTAAGATATGTTTAAATACTTTATCCAGTCAGTCATTAAATTAGGACTCTTTATGATCACCAAGTATTTCATGACTAAATACATATTATTGACGAAATATAATAAAAATACAAGGAATCTAAGACATATACAAATGATATGGCCATCAACAGCACAGATTCAAGAAAAGAAAACTTCCCAAAGCACTGTGCTCTATGGAAACATGTAAGAAAATGTTCTTTTTTTTCAAAGAGCAAGCCTGTGGGGTATTGTCTGGTAATTCTTACAGCACAGATCCTTTAGAAAATTTAAGTCTTTCCTAGCATGTGCTATGAATAAATGTGTCCCAATAGAGTTAACTGTACATTAGGTATTGCACATTGCACATTGAAGGTGATAATTCAACAGTTATTCATGATACGCATTTAAAAGCTGCCTTCTGCAGCAGTTGTATTTACTTGCTGTGCTGTCATAGCCTATAATCATAACATAAATGTAAAATTACACAAAACAATACCAGCAAAAAAGAAACTATATATATTCCAGCTATATATTTTTAGTGATTAAAGTTTGGATATTTTTTCTTCTATGACTCTTGGACTTTTCTGAACCTAGACCTAAATTTAATGTACTCAGTTGACTCTATTGCCCCTATCAGGAATGCCTAAGAAATGTTTTAAAATAGTGACATAGAAATATAAGATATCACCATGTAGCTCTTTTAATAAATGCCGTTATTTTTAACCTATATCTCTTTAATACTTTTTAAAACAAAAAATTACAAATGCATACTGTAGTTGAAGAATGCCTTACAAAATAATAGGTATGTTCCTGGGTAAGAAAGAGATTTAGAATGTATTAATAAGGAGGAGATAAAAGGCTGGTTCACATATCTACCCAGCAACTTAACACAGGAACATGGTAGAACATTTCAAAGATAATAAAAGGTAATAAAAAACGTAATACAGAAGAGCAAGAAAATCCATCCACAAATGTTATAATAAGCATAGTTATCATAAATAGTTATCATAAAGACTTGAGACATAACTCTAAATAAGCAGGAATTTAGAATACCCTGTTCATTTGAGCTCCTATTAAAAAAAAAAAAAAAAAAAAAAAAAAAAAAAAAAAAAAAAGCCGTAGGGTATGTGAGTTCACCAGAGAGACAGAGAGAAAGGGGGAAGCAGAAAGTTCCTCCTTCCGATGGGGTCTCGTCACACCACAATCCCTTCTCCTCCATCTCTCTATCTTGTTGGGGTTTTGGCCATGCAAGCACTCAAGCCCAGTGTGTTTTTCAAGCTTCCAGTCTGGGAATCAAACTGTGGTCAGCTATGAGGGATCCAGCTCATTTCAATGACTAGGCTAATGAGTTGGCCTGAACTCCTGTAAACACAGTAAAGTCAAAGCAACAAAATGATAGGGGAATTTAGACTACATATTGGGTGGTAGAGATAATATTCTCAGTGCAATAAAATTAGAAATTAAAAAAAGTAATGATGAGTACCTATAACTGGATATAGAAAAAATTTCTCAAATAATTCCTGAATTATTTTTATAAATAATTATTTTGCAAAAATGTAAAACTTCTAGAAAACATAATAAAGATATTCCATATTTGAACATGGGAATAAATGCACAGATTTATAAGCCAAACAGAAAGAACAGATTAAGTCGCTGATTTTAACAGAAGCACAGAAAATGAATGGAAGGTAGGCATAAGAAAAGAATTACAAGTATAATTTAATGAAGTCAAAAATATGTAAATAAAGGGACCAGCAGTTAGCATAATGGCTATGTCATTGGACTCCCACGTAGTTGACCGCAGTTCGCGTCCTGGACCCGGTGGCTTAAACTCATGCCGGGCACGTGTGCATGCGTGCCCAGGATCCCAAGAGCAGAATGAAGGAGAAGGGATTGTGGCATGGCCATCCCCCCTGGGGGGTAATTTCTCACTTTCTGTCTCTCTGTCTCTCTCTGTCTGGCGAGCGCATGCGCCCTATAGCAAAAACCTCTCCAAAAAGAAATGTAAATAAAAAAACACTGAAAAACTGCTTCTTTTAACACAGAAGTAAGCAATAAAATACATAATTTAGTAAACTAGTAAAAATCAGAAGAAAGTATATAATAAGAAGTGAAACAGAAATCACAGAAATAGGGACCAGCAGTTAGCATAAAGACTATGTCGCTGAACTCCCATGTAGCTGATGGTGGTTCGAGTCCCAGACCTGGTGGCTTAAACTTACGCCGGGTGTGTGTGCATGTGTGCCCAAGAGATCCTGAGAAGATAACGGAGGAGAAGGGATTGTGGCATGGCCACCACCCCTGGGGGGTGGTTTCTCACTTTCTATCTCTCTGTCTCTCCCTATCTTTCTGGCAAGTGCACGCACCCTATAGCAAAAACTTCTCCAAAAAAAAAAAAAAAGAGAAATCACAGAAATAGGAAAAAAGATGGCTAATAAGATCTATATTAAAACTATGATATAAATTTAAAATTTGGATAAAAGATTTTTTTTAGAAAAATAATTTGCCAAAACAGATGTTGGAAGCTAGACAATAAGAAAAGATTTATTCACATAAAACAGGCAAAAGAAATATGGCTAACAGCTAATTCCTGTAAACAGCATTAGGATGAAAGTATTTCACAGAAGAATTCCAAAAATGTTTAACAATCAGGCTATTGAAATGTTATTAAACTTTCTAGACATAAAAAAAATGAGCATTCAAAATAACTAAGATATTGCTACTGAAGCCTGGTTAAGACTGTTCTTGGAAAACAAACTATAGAACAATCTCATTTATAAATATTGATGCAAAAATCCTAAATAAAATATTGGAAATGAAAATGAAGCAAAACTAAAACATAACTTTACCATGACAACTGTTTTATTATAAGAATGAATGATTCAATGTTAGGAAATCCTTTAATATAAGAAATAAATAACAAATCTTGGTGATAAAAAGTATGTAAAAAAAAAATGATTTACCACCCTGATATTTAATCGAATCAAATGAATTTTTATAGGTGAAAAAAATTAAATACTATTATTTTTCTTTATTCTTCAACCTAACAACATCAAATAAAATAGAATTATATAGATACATTTTATGCATGTGTGTTGTTTACAAGTATGCATGTGTATAATCTTACTATATAATATATCTTAGTTCAAAGTCCAGTACATTTTGCAAAGAGTAAAAAGTTGGATGTATAGCATTGTGGAAGGAAGATGTAAATTATCTTTATGTGATTGTTTACCTGTGCTACTGAAGAGAATCAAATGACAGTTATAGAAATTTCAGTAAGCTAAAAAGATATTGAATTAATACTCAAAAAACAATGGTTTTCATATATTGCAAATTATAAATAGTAAATATGATACCCAAAACACCTGATTTATGATAGTAAGGCTAAATTGTAAAGATAATTATTACAAAGATTTGAAAATTTTTTATTATATCCTTATTGTAAAAGTTGCTTTTGAAAGAAAACTAAAATAGCACACACACCCTATAGCAAAAATCTCTTAAAAAAAGAAAAGAAAAAGAAGAAATCACCAGTTTACAAATGGATAACTTGTTTTAAGAAGGTATGAGATGATGTTGAAGGTGACGCACACAGTGACAGACTACCCACATCAGTTTGTGAGGGAAAAGACAGAGATTTTAACAAAGGTAACAACATACTGTGTCATTGGACAGGGATGCCTAACATCATGGAAAGTTTAATTCTCCCTAAAATACTTAATAAAATTGACACAATCTATATGAGAAATAACTGTTAATTAGGCAAACTCTACTTAGCATTTAAATTAAAAAACAAAAGAATTTTAACAAAATTTTGAAAAATGAGGAAGACAACAGGAGGACTAGTTTTGTGAAAACATTTGTCTATGATTTAATTATAGTAAATATTAGTAAAGCTTCAACGTTAAAGCAGTGAGTTATTTGAGCATAAATAAGCACGTGAATCAAAGACCCAAAAGAGAGCACCCCAAAATCTAAATGACTGTATATAAAAATGTTTAAATGATAAAGTTAGCATAGTTAAATTAATGGAGAAAAAAATAACTATTCATTAAATGGCATTTGGACAACTAGAGAAGAGTATGCTATATCCATACCTCACACCGTACATTAAAATAATTTCCAAATAGACCAAACAATTAACTAATACATAAGTTTACCAGAAAAAATATAAGGACAATTACTTCATAAAACTAGAAAGGAAAAAATTCATTTTAATTGTAACTTAAAAAAACAGAAGTTGTAAAAGAAAAAATGGATTTACATACATAAATATAAAGAATTGCTGCAAATCAAAGAGCAAATAAAGGTATGAAAAAACAATATTTATTAAATCAACTGAAAAAGTCTCAATACTAATACACAAATTTTCTTCAATCTAAGACTCTCTAAAAGTTCATAAAAAATGCGTTTTGTGAAAAAACTATGCATGGATTTCCAAAATGTTTTTCATTAAAATAAATTTATACTAACTTGTCATAACATGTCCAAACATGTCTGAGAGACTAAGAAGGGTAAGATATGAGGTTGAAAATAGACCTTAACAGAGCAACTTAATTCTGCTAAAATTGAAGCAAGAATAAACATTCATTGATGGTGCCACTTGGGTTCAAAAATGATGAAACACTGATGCTTTATGGAAAGTTCATGGAGATAATGTCCCAAACAAATCAGTAGTTTGAGACCAGCAGATGGTGTAATGGTTAGATCGCTGGACTCCCACATAGTCACCAGGGTTTGAGTCCTGGACCCAGAAGCTTAAAACTCATGATGCACACACATGCATGCATGCCCAAAATCCCAAGGGGAGAATGGAAGAAAAGACTGCAGCATGGCTATCCTCCCTGAGGGTTGATTTCTTGCTTTCTGTCTCTCTCCATCTCTGTTTTTCCGGCAAGTGCACATGCCCTATAGCAAAAATCTCTCAATAAATAAATAAATAAGAAAAAGAAGTCACCAGTTTACAAATGGATAATTTATATTAAGAAAGGACGAGATGATGTTGAAGGTGACGCATACAGTGGCAAACCATCCACATCAGTTTGAGAGGAAAAAAATGATCTTGTTCATACTTTTATTTAAGAGAACAGACAAGTAACAGCAGAAGAAAACAGCCAACAGCACAGCACACACAACTCAGTTGCTTGGGTTGACATCATTCCAAACGAAAAATTACAGTTGATCAAACTTCCTGCTCACTGGGTGTCAAAATTTTTGCTTCCAGATGAGCTGCAGACAAGAGTAGAGCTTTCTGTGAAAATCAACTGGGTGGGTTCATGATCCTGAAACATATTTTTGAAGGATTGTGACAGGGGATGAAGCATGGCTTTATCAGCACAACCTGAAGACAGAGCACAATCAAAGCAATGGCTACCAAAAGGTGGAAGCGACCCACTCAGAGCAAACATGGATCAGTCTAGAGCAAAGTTCATAGCAACAGTTTCTAGGGATGGTCAAGCCATTTTGCCTATTGACATTCTGGAGGGCCAAAGAATGATAGCATCCACTTATTTTTATTGTGTTTTGAGATAGCCAAGGCTTTAGCAAAAAGGCCAGTAGGAACGCGTCACTGGAGAGCACTTCCCCACCACAACTCTCCCACCAGCAAACAGGACAGTTCGTGAGCGTTTGGGTGAGAAATCACTAGGCATCCACTTTACATCCTGGCTCTGCTCCTTCTTATTTCTTTCCTAATCTTTGTTTGGTTTCTTGTTCTGCTGTTGTTTTAAGCCAAGGGACATATGCACGTTCCAGAGAGAGAGAGAGAGAAAGAGACAGAGAGACAGAGAGAAAGGGAGAAAGCACCCTCTAGTGAGATGTGGTCATGCCACAATCCCTTCTCCTCCATTTCTCCACCTTGCTGGGATTCGAGATGTGCTCAAATATGCACATGCCCAGCAAACTTCTCAAGTCCCCGGCTCTGAGATTCAAACTGCGTGATAGGTCATGGGGAATCAGCTCTCTAAACCACTAGGCCACAGGACAGGCCCATGCTTCCTAATCTTAAACATTCTTTTTTTTTTTCAATTAATAATGTAAAAGAGACTATATCAGCATGGTTAAATTCTCAGGACTTCAGTTTTCAAGGATAAAATAAATGCCTGGTACCATTACATACAAAGGTATCTTGAACTTGATGGCATTTATGTTGAGAAATAAAGCTCATATTTTCCATTTGTATCTTTCAATTCCATTTCCCATGAACTTTTTGAAGTCCTCTAATATTAGTATTATGGACTAAAAACAATAAATAATAAGAGGGGACAGCAAACAGCATAGCGGTTAAGGTGCTGGACTCCCACATGGCCAATTGCAATTCAAGTCCTGTACCCAGAGACTTGAAACTCACACTGGGTGCAAGTGTCTGTGTGCTCAAAATCCCAAGAGAAGACTGGAAGAGAAGGGATTGCAACATGGCCGTTCCCCCTGGGGTGTAATTTCTCACTTTCTCCGTGTCTGTGTCTCTGGCAAGCACGTGCACCCTATAGCAAAAATCTCTCTAGAAAAAGAAAGAATAGGAAAAGAAAAGCAATCAACTAATAGAGCTTGGGTAAGCGGCGGTGGCCGTGCAGTTCACAGGAAAGCTTATGGTCTTCAAAATCTGAAAAGCAAAGTATAAACTCAATGAGAATAAAAGAAATACAACTGAATGACACCGAAATGCCACTTTTTAACCTATCAATTTGGAAAAGGTAATAAAGTTTCTGTATAGCCTATGTACAAGCCAGACTCGGATTTGTGGAGTGAGTATAAATTCACAGCCTTTGGGCCAGCCAGTGGTTAAACGGCAAGATTCCACATGATCGACTATGCAGTTCAAGTCTCCAACCCCATGTCTTGAAATACATGCTGGGTGAGTGTGCTTGCGTGTCCAAAATCACAGGAGAAAGGAGTAGTGAACGAAAAGGGATTGTAGAGTGACCATTTCCCATAGGTAGTGCTTTCTCACCTCTCCTCCCTCTCTGTCCTTCTCTGCCAAGCACATGTGCTCTCTGGCAAAAATTTACAAAAAGAATCCATAGCTTTTATGATGATCAATTTGATCAGTATCATTTATTATAATAAATTACAATTTCATCAATAAAAACCTATTTCATCAATAGAAAGAAAATTATAATCCATCCAAATAATGCAATACTATGTAATTGTAAAAAATGAGAAAGCGTTTGATGTGTGAACATCGTTAAGACTTAGCATTAAGTGGAAAACTTAGAACCTGGGATAGCATGTATAGAAAGCTGTATTCTGTGTGGAAATAGAAAAATGATATATACTGCCATATTTTTTTGTATCTAAATGGGTCCCTGCAGGGCTGAAGTGAGACCTGCATGAATGGGAAACAGGGAAGGAAAAGCATTTCTCTCTGTAACTTACATTTTAATAGCCAGTCACGTGTTGCTTAGAGAGGAATACAGCCCGAGAAAGGTGTGACAGGGTGATTCTGCTGGGCAGGCATAAAAGAGTGCACTTACCTGACCCTGGAAGGTATGGCCACTCCACACCTAGGCTATATGGGTTAGCCTAGTGCTCCCACACTACAAACCCGCTTGGCATTATTACTATACTGCAT
Organism: Tupaia tana; assembly: GCA_026018925.1. Taxonomy (NCBI): domain Eukaryota; kingdom Metazoa; phylum Chordata; class Mammalia; order Scandentia; family Tupaiidae; genus Tupaia; species Tupaia tana. The sequence goes on from JAKSZU010000006.1 coordinate 94,821,452, forward strand.
ACTCCAGGCTAGTGTAACGTAGTGCTGAGTGTTGTGTGTCTAAATATATTTAAACATAGCAAAGATACAGTAAAAATAGGGTATAAAAGATAAAATGTAGTACACCTGCATAGGGCACTGACCATGAATGAAGCTTACAGGATTGGAAATTGTTCTTGGCGAATGGTGAGCGAATGCGGAGGCTTAGGACATCACTGTGCTTCAGCCACACTACATTTATCTTAAAAATCTTCTTCTCTCTCTAGTAATAAATTAACTTTGGCTTACTGTAACTTTTGGACATTATATGCTTTTGAATTTTTTAATTCTGATTCTTTTATCGTAACTCTTAGCTTAGAGGAGAAACAATCGTGTAGCTGTGTGAAAATATTTTTTCTTTAAATCCTTATGCTATAGCCTTTTCTCTATTAATATTTTCAAATTTTCTTTTTTTACTTTGTAAGCCTTTTTGCTCAAAACTAAGACACAAACACATGTCAGTTGAGGCCTACACAGAGTCAGGATCAATAATGTCTGTCTTTTACCTCCACAACATGTCCCACCAGATGGTCCTGATGAGCAAACCTTGAGATTAAGTCAATCACAAGAGAAAGTGACACAATCAAGAGACCCAGCTGGTGGTGGTGTGCACAGCTACGACGCCGAGTTCCACAGGCTGGGACCACACGGGAGACCCAGCTTGGCTTCCTCATCCAACAAATGGCTAGGCACGTTGACACGCTCCTAGAATCCCAGAAATTCAGGTAAACTGAGACAGGAGGATCGTGAACCTAGACTGGCCTGGGCAAAATAGTCAGACCCTGTCTAAAAGGAGGTGAGCATGGTGGTACATGCCTGTCATCCCAGCTGGGAGACTGAGGGAGGAGGCTTCCTACATGGCCTACAGCAAGCGCTGTGCTTTCTTACGGCCGTGGCATAATCAGCTTGTTTACTGCAGCATCACTGCGGACATACAGTAAGGACTGTGCTGTGACATTACGACAGCTATGTCGTTGGGTGATAGGAATTTCCAGGTCCATTCTAGTCTTTTGGGACCACTGTGTATCTGTGGTCTGTCATTGACCGAAATATCATTACACGGTGATGTTCTGACCATTATTTATTAAAATATATATTTAAAATTTCAATACGTAATATATTTGAACATCCCTGTAACAGCTTCCTGTTAAATCTATGTAATAGATTTAGAGTTGTGTCTTCACTCTATTTTTAGGTATTCGGTCAGCCGTTCTGTTTCTGTATTGTTGTCGATCTAGTTTACACTGTAGATACCTCAAGTTACGCGGCTGCCTGGCTGTTTCAGAATTAGCATGAGACATCCAGTTTGAGCTCTTAATTGATTAGAAGAATCTGTGTAAGTGTTTTTTTTTTTTTTTTTTTATTTTTTTTGGGGGGAGAGGTTTTTTGCTATATGGCGCGTGTGCTCGCCAGACAGACAGAGAGAGACAGAGAGATAGAAAGCGAGAAATCACCCCCCAGGAGGGATGGCCACGCCGCAATCCCTTCTCCTCCATTCTCCTCTCAGGATCTTGGGCACGCACGCACACGCGCCAGGCGTGAGTTTAAGCCACCGGGTCCGGGACTCGAACCGTGGTCGACTACGTGGGAGTCCAGCAACATAGCCATTACGCTAACTGCTGGTCCCTGTGTAAGTGTTTTAAAACACTGAAAGAAACAAAACTTTAGTAAATTACATCCATGTTTTAATGTAAAAAATACAACATTATCTCTTTAACTCATAAAACATACAGTCTCCCACCCCTTCCTCCACCCCCCCAAAAAAAGGGAGAAAATGCAAACAAAAACACTTAATTTTGGAAATGTATTGAATATCTTGCTTCTTCCTAGCCCTGTCCCTAAACAATACACTCCCTGCTACCTCACCACACATAATGACTCACATAATCGTATTTCCTCTTGGCTGAAAGTGGAACTATGGGATCAACACGTTCGAGTAGCTTGTCTTCAGATTTCACGCCTTCCCAGATGAGTGAACCACAAGTGAAGTGTCACCAACCTCCTCCCGTAAATATTTGTCAAACATACATGTTTGATCTATGGGGGATGTTTGTAGTTTTGGCACATCGTTGAATTAGTCCGAGATGTACCATCTAGATGAACAGTCACTGAATTGTAGCACGCATCCGTTCAGAGTGGTGGTTGATGTCAGTCAATGCTACCTGGCATCGGTGGGGGTCAAATATTATGGATTCCTGAATCAGTGCTATTTACAAACACATAAAGGCGTTTACCATATTTTTGACATTTAAAATGAATTTTAATTTTAGGTGAAAAAGATTAATGTTATCGTTGAAGGATAGAGAGCCGAAGGGGAGAGAATAGGCAAAATAAATTTTCAGATATATGAAAGCTATGTAAACCTAAAGCCTGTCCCATTATCTTGCCATCCCCAAATGAAGAAAAGTCCAATCTCCTTACCTTGAGATTTGGGAATCTAGATATATGACAGAGACCACTGGAATTGGAGGTGAAAGGGGCTGTCTTCTAGTTCTGATTTAGATGCTTAACAAACAGAAGCATTTAAATTTTCTGGACTTCATTTTATTTCACTTTCTGTAAAACTGTAACAATATATATTGTTGAGAGGAATACAGAAATTAGTTTGCATTTTGAACACAGCGGAGATGATACAAATTCGCCTACAAACAAGATTATTCAAGACTTCCCAGGGATGCTGTCTTCGCAGTCCCACCTCCTGTTACTCTTCCATTCACATTCTGCGTAGGCGTCCACTAGTCTATTCATCCATCTCCTGTTCATCCCCTGGTTTCCTGTCAACCAAAGCATTCCTGCTGTTCCCTTATCTCGAATAGCCCTATTCTTGTACCCTGCACAGGTATCCTGTCCTCAAGAGTCTACATCAACAATAACAACAAAAAGCCTGAATTGTAGCAGTTGTAGATTTTTGTAGGATAAATACACCTTCCACAGCCATCTTCAAGCTACCATCCATTTGCCAACCAGCTCAAACAGTTCAATACCTAACAATTTCCGAGCTCCAGCAGGATGAGCCCGCCAGCCCTTTGCCTGCCTCCCTGCAGCTGGAGAAGAGTGGCTCGCCCTGCACACTGACGACCACTGCGGGAACGGAGGCAGGAAGGAGAGACCAGGGTAGGAACCCTGAGTATTAGCCTACAGGGGGGACTGGTTCTCGGGGACTCACACTATGTCACTGCTTCTGAACTGAAAAACTCAGAGACAAGACTATAAAAGCTATGAGATGTCTGTCAACCCGACAGGATTTTGTCGTTCAGCATAGGTGTGAAAGGAGAGGCAACACATGGCTGTCATCCTATGATGCGAGTGTGTGTTCTGGTCACTGGGGTCACACTTGGCTCCACTCTCAAGTATCAGAGTGAACTAGGATAATTTATATTAGCATTGGATCATTTCCTCACCTATGCAACGGACATAAAATAGCACCAAATTTATAAACTTGTTCTAAGGATTAAATAACTAACTTTTGGAACTATGCACAGAATACTTGATGATTATAAAAATTATTTTCTCCACATTTTGATCCTCCATAGTAACGTAAGAGCCATTTCCTCACTTTTTCCCCATATTTTTGTGACAACCCACCAGAGAAAATTGCATTTGTTTAGGAGCCAGCTGTGGCATGTTGGTTAAGGGAGCTGGATCCCAAAGGGCCAGTTGTGCAGTTCGAGTCCTGGATCTGAACTGCTTGAAAAACAGAACAGGCACAGATGCGTGTGTGCCAAAAATCCTGAGAGGAGAATGGAGGAGAAGGGATTGCGATGTGACCTTTCCCTTTTGGTGGAGGATTTCTCACTTTCTCTGTCTCTCTCTCTCTCTCTCTCTCTCTTTCCAGAGAGTGTACATACCTTGTAGCAAAAATTAAAATAAAAAATATGTATTTGTTTATTGATGGGTCCATTTTCATTAGAGCATAAGCCTTCAGAAAGCTGTTACTGCATCTTCCTCATTCTGGAGTACCTTCGTCTATAACCTGGCACATAGTAGGCATTCCTATAGTATTTATTTCATAAATATATGATGGACTTGATCTTTAGACATTTTTCTGGTCCAAATTCTCACTTAAGAAATTTTCTTTGCTTTAAACAACACATAGTGAAATAGATTAATCACATCAGAAAACTTTTTTATCTTGGTTGACAGTAGATATTTTTCTCAGCATTTGCTAAATAAGATTGTGATTTTATTTCCTTAGAGAAAAGCCAAGTTCTACCATTTAATAGATGTAATATGAACAGAAACATATTAATAAGACTAAAGGCTGTCATAAATACTCTCGGTTTCCCCCATTAAGAGAAAGGATCTGTAACCCTCTCCCCTTGAGTCTGGATGACCTCTGCCAGTGCTTGACTACAGCATATGGCAGAAGTGTCTTCGAGCTAGTTCCCAGGCCCAGCCATTTAGGAGACTGGCAGCCTCCAGTTCCTATGCTTTAAGTCTTGCAGCCGGAAGATGCCATGAGAGACTTACCTGGTTTCCAACTGGAGAGATCAGCTGAGAGGCCCAGGGACTACGGAGAAGGAAGAAGCCTCCTTGGGCCCACATGTCCACTGGTCCCCTCCAGATACCCCAGCACTGGACCCTCCAGATTAATTCAGCCACCAGCTGAGCATCACCTACTAACCGAGGACAACGGAAGGCGGAGCACAAGATTACCCAGCTGAGCCTTGCCAAAATCCTGAACCCCAAATTTTGAGAGATAACAAAATCTTTTTATTTATTTATTATTTTTATTTGGGAGACTTTTGTTATAGGGCATGTGCACTTGCCATTCCAGGGGAAATGGCCACACCACAATCGCTTCCCTTTCATTCTCCTCTCGAGATTTTGGGCACGGGCATGCACACATACCTGGCATGAGTTTCAAGTCACCAGGTCCAGGACTCGAATCTCAGCAGGCCAGGCCATGTGGCAGTCCAGCAACATAAGCATGATGCCACCAGCTGGTCCCAAAACTTTAATATTGTAAGAAACAAACTCTTGGGGTAATTTCGTATATAGCAGTATATAACTTATAAATAACAAGAAGAAGACGGCTAGCTAAACTAAAGATAATATTTCGGGTACTTTTTAAATTACATGCTAACTTTATACCCTCAAACGAAGCAAAAATCTTTGTCCTGGGGCCAGATGGTCTCCCTATGTATGCTCTAGGCATGAAAACCTGCTCATGATCCAGGGTGGCCGATGCTCAGTAGGTGGCATTTTGAAGACTGTCAGAGGTACCTCTCTAGCTCAAAATCTGTGTGTGTGTGTGTGTTTGCATCTCATTGGAGAAATAATTGGAAAAAAAAAAAAAAAAAAAAAAACACCTTCCATAACAAAGTTCTACTTTACTAAGGTCAATTCTGATACCGTTGGCACATGTCTCATAATCTCCCTACACCCAAGAAGGCTACTCGGTCTCATATCCATTAAATACTGTGCTTCCATAATGCAGAGAAAGTTGGACTTTTTAAAATATTAAAAAACTATTTCCCCAATATTTGAGTAGTTTTCATATCATCACAATATCACAGATTCACAATGAGCATGTTTTATTAGATGACAACCACTTCAAGGATAATGACAATATTTTTCAATAATTCTAGTCCCTTTTCATTTTTCAGCCTATAAATTCAATATTCCAGAGACTGAAGATCTGGCAGGCCTCTGGCGGCCAGACTAGGCCTCTTTAATAACTTCTGTTTGCTAAGAACAGCAATTCTGACACAGCCCGCCTCGAGAAGGCCTGCTTAATATTAGCTTCTATCTCAGTCCAGCAGTGTGACCGAGACTCTGAGCTACATTGCTTTAGGCCTGCTGGCAAGAGAAAACCTGTTTAATTACCTGCCCCAGCTGTACTTACTAAGTGGAATGATTATTAAATCTGTCTCTCTATTTCACAGTTGCAGTATACAATTCAAAACTATGCCAAAAGGAATGGAAGACATAGCTTCTGTCTATGTAGGCAGGACTGACATCATTGGAGCAGGTGTCTGAAGAGCACTGGTGCCCAAGGCTCAGCCAACCCTGTGTGCTCCAACATCAAGATGCAGGTTCTCAGATGCCCTGCCAGCTGTGAAGCTGAACACAAGCGCTCATCAGCTAGCCACGGCACTGTCCAGCTCGCGTTCTGAGGAGGATGACGATACCTGGCCTTCCTCCCCTTTACCTGCTAACAGGTGACTTAAGTTATTTACCCAGAAATTGAAAGATAAAATGAAATTACAAACTAGTTGGGATTGTTCATTTTATCAGCCACAGGGTACCCTGATATTTGGTGAAACATTACTCTGGGTGTGTCCATAAGAGTGTTTCTAAGGGCCAGCAGATGGCACAGCAGTTACATCCCTGGACTCCCACATGGCTGGTCGTGGTTCAAGTCCTGGACTCAGTGGCTTAAAAATCATTCTCATGTGTGTGCGTGCCCAAGATCCTGGGAAGAGAATAAAGAAGAAGGGATTGTGACATGGACATCCCCCCCAGGGGGTGGTTTCTCACTTTCTCTCTTACTGTCTCTCTCTCGCTCTCTCTCTCTCTCTCGCACATGCACACTAAGGGGAAAACTTCTTTAAAAAAAAAAAAAAGAGTGTTGCGAATGAGATTAACATTCGAGTGGGTAGAATGAGTTCAGCAGGTTGCCCTCCTGATGTGGTGGGCCTGAATAAAGCACAAGACTGAAGAAAGGGGAATGTGCCCTCTGTGCCCGACTGTCCCTGAGTGAGGACCTCAGTCCTCCTGCTTTTGGTCTGGATCTCAGACTTGCTGCAGTGCCTTCAGACTTGATTTTGAAATTGCGGGAGCTATGCCATTTTCCTCCTAGATTTCCGGCTTGCCGACTGCAGGTCTTGGGTCTTCTTAGACTCCACTGCCAATAAGCCAATTCTTGGTAATAAACAAACAAACCTATCTGCTTCTCAGGAGAACCCTAATGAATACACTTCTGATGGTCCAACTTGCAAACTCCCTTCAACTGATTCGCAGAGTTGATATTATACCTTTAAAGGAAGAAGAAACCAACATGCACACTTGGGGAGACCAAAGTGGCCAACTGCCTTAATTTTTCACTTCATCATAAAAGATGACATAACCCCATAATATATCCAAGTTGGTTATAATAGTATTGAAATAATTTTGAAATCAGTAAACAGTTGGCTAAAATAGATACTCCAGAAAGAAATTTGCTTATATGTGAGTTTCCTTTGTACTTATGAATACCCCCCACCCCCCAGCCCACTCTTAAAAGTAAGGGCTAGTGATTGGGAAGTTCAATCCAAGTCTCACTCAGGCATTTCAAAAAAAAAAAAAAATTGTCACTCATAAAAGCACTTTGTTTTCTAATTTCATAATTTATCTCTCTTTGGTATTACTTAGATATTTTATAAATTCCAGGTGAATTAAATCTTATTCTTGACTGTACACTTTGACATAATAATTGTTTTATTCTACAATCAGAAAGTAAATAAATTTCACATCAGTTCTTCTTGTATCGGTGATTGTATGTGTATCAACTAAGGTGCCAGTTTAATAATACAACTAGTTTCTTTCTGACTTTTAGTAATCATAATTCATTTTTATTTTGCAACTTCTGTTTCATATTTTAAAGCACAAAGTTATTGCCCCATAATGGCAGTTCTTAGAACAGATGAGTACCACAGGAGGCCATGACAATTAGCCAGGGTGCTCTATTTCTCTCTCACCCTCTATGCTAGTGAGAATGTCAAGTATAACTCCAAACTACAGAGTGAGAGTTTGTCAGTAAGCATGTACAGGGTTAATAAGGGAAAACCTGCCCCTTCTTCACCACACTAAACCATAACACCTTCAGTACTGGTAGAACGTAGGTTATAAACCATACGAATAATGCAGCATTATTTAGAGTATTTATAAAATTTGCAAAACAAGCCATGTCTTCTTAAGCAAACCACAAGAGAGTATACAAATATTGAATAATACATCATAATTTGTCTTAGTGCATTTGTGCATAGCTAACAGAAATACCTGAGATTTTATGAAGAAGATAGAGGTGTATATAAAATCTCACAGTTTCAGTGGGTAGAAATTCCAAAGGTTCAGGCCTATGGCACGGCTGACAGCACAGGGGATGGCTGCATTATGCTCTCGCTTTCTTTTAAAGCAACCAGTTCTCAGGACAATTAACCTCTTCCCGTGAGACCTAAAACTCACTACGTCATCCTGAATCTACCTGGAGAGTGTTAACCTCTATGATGCCGTCACCAGGAACCAATCACCACCCACCAGGCATCACCACCTCCCAGTCTCCAATTACAAACCCTGAGATTTGGGGAGACAAACCATGATCCAGATCAAAATATAGCTTCAGCTTATCTTTCTGCTCACTTTCTACTGAGAGGACCAGGCTCGTAATTTTGCCCAACTGTGTGAACTAGCACTGAGCCCTGCTCTATTCTGGTACCCAAACCATGGAACAAAGCAATAGCATGATGGGGTAAAATACACTGGAATAAGTGTCCTTTTGTGGACATTCTGAGTTTGATTCCAAACTGCAACTCACTTTTTCTGTTATCTTAGACTTATTTCTTTGTTTTTGTTGTTTTTGTTTTGTTCAAGGTAGAAAGTGTATGCATGCACGTGAGAGAGACAGAGACAGAGAGAAAGGCACCCTTGACATGGTCTTACCACAGCCCGTTCCCAGCCCTCTAGCCTCCCACAATCCCTTGTGTTTTCAAGCCAACTGAGAATCCAAACCCTCTACATGTGTTTTCAAGCCAACCCGAGAATCCAAGCCCACCCTCAGCATGTGGCCTCCAGCACTGTAGTCCTGTACTCTACAGACTGCCCCATCCACGCTGGGTCTATTTCACTCTTCTTGACAGCATTTTTTCTATCTACACAATCTAAGGTTTGTTCTAAAATGATTCGAAAGTTCTCCAAGTTTAAAATTATACTAGTCTCACAGTTTCTGGATGATCGGACAGTTGTTTGAGTATTAAATTACTAATTCTTCATTTATGCAAGCTTAGCACAAGGCCTGACACAGAAGTTACTACAAACTGAGTGTTCTTGACATTTTCCTATGGCCAAGCTTAGCCTGCCAGATTTGAGATCACTTCACACCAAAGCAGGCTAGGGTTGCGTTCAGGTTTCACTATAATACACTCATTGTCAATACTGGGTTCCCCTTTCCCTCTGGGCATGCGGAAGATTACGACGTTATCAGGCTTCCACAGAGAAACCTCCGTGTGCAGTGCTCCAGGCTCTCTTATAGCCGTACCTGGGAAGTGTCTCAGCTGCCACAGGGAAAAAATGGCAGCACTTGTGGCAAGCTCGGATCTCCGAGTGCTTGAGTGGGACAGAGGACCCTCACAGTCCACAAAGATGCGCCGTGGGCAAGAAATCTACTTGATGGGAAGACACTGAAAGCCCTGGTTGCTTTTACTGCAGCCCAGCAACCTCTCGTGAGGAACAGGCTTGCCACCGACATTAATTCACATGTTTCCTGAGGGTTATCTTTAGCCCTGCCTTTCTCGGCACTCTTCAGATATGGTTATTTACTTCCTTCCTCCTAAGCTCATCATTCAACCACAAACCAATTTGGTTAATATTTAATGTCTTTACCTCCTTAATACCTCCCATGTATGCCCCTTCCTACCCATCCTACCAGGACTCCCCTAGTCTGGGCTGTCATCTGTCCTATCAGATTATTGCTGCAGCCTCTTGACGAGTCTCAGCCTCCAGACTACTGCACTCTTCATATTACCAATGGTTAAATATAAAATAAAATATTGCCTGATCAGTCTTCTTAAAAAAGACCTTTCAAGCGTCAGGAGTCAAAGCCCAACAGTGTGACCTCTAAGTTATTCCATGACTTGGCCTGTTAATCTCTCCAACTGCACTCCCTTCTGCTCTGGGTGGAAAGCTAACCTCTAGTAGATATGAGTGACTATCGCTGGTCGACACACCACACTGATTCATGCCTCTGTGATGTGCTCAGGCTACCTCGTCTACCTAGAGTAACTTCCCACTCATCTTCCAGCTTGCTTTTCAAGACACAAGTCCTACACTGTCCAGTGGAGAGCCCAGTGGAGAGGCCAGGCTGTGCTGCACTTCCTCTGTGTATACATCTGAGGCTGTTGCAATCCCATTACGACAAAACAGTGTCTCTTTTACCTACTGGATCCAGAGTGCCCAAAGGCAAAGTTATCCATGTCCTGTGTCTTTGTGTTCCTCACCTGGCACCACAATGCCAGTTCATATTCTGTAAATGTTGGGTGAACATTCCTAGTCCTGAGGGTATTGTTTCTCACGCCCTGAAATCCTGTGCTCCCACCCCACTTCAGCCTGTACTTGGCCCTGCTTGTGCCATCTCACTACCTCCCCAAGAGCAGTCCTCGACTTGCTCCCATGTCAGTTTTCCTGCTGAGAAAGAAGTGTCCTAGCAAGTTCCACTGGACCTGGGCTAGCCCTACTCGTTTTTATCATTTCCTTTTCTCAGGGCTATCCTCTGTTTCACCTGCAAAAAAGGCGAACCTAGTGACGAACAGAACTGTTCACTTGTAATTCATGATGCAGCCATCTTCCCGATATCAAGGATCACTGTTTTCTTTTTTGTTTGTTTTCTTCTCCAAAGAGAGACAGATGGAAACAGAGAGAAAGCTAGAAATTGGCCTCTAGTGGAAAAAAACATGCCAAAATCCCTTGTCCTCCATTCTCCTCTTGGGATTTTGGAATGCACACATACGGACTTGTCATGATTTTTAAGCTACCAGGTCCAGATCTTGAACCGTGGTCAACCATGTGGAATTCAGCCCCACCACCTCCTGGCCCTGAGGATCGCTAATTTCTTACAAATTTCCTGCCCAACTCTACCAACTAGATTAAATCTTTTCACATCTAGTTATCCAAACTATGCCTCAAAGACCATAGTATTATCTTCCACTTCCCAGAGATTCACTTTCCTACAACAGAGACAACTTTTGAGCATCCATTTTTGCCTCAGAAGATTGGAGGCCCGTTTTCAAATAACATTCTATATTTTTTAGAGGGGGAAGCAAGAAATAAAATGTCTATATATGTAAGAGTTTAAAAAGATGGTGGCTCATGTTGGACTTTCAGGTGATATGGGCCATATTTAAAGGGAAAGTAGTTTTAAACAATAAGACACCAATGAACAGAGAAACTGAGATCAACTGCAATAGACCCTCATTGTACATTTTCAAGTTCATGTTCCTTTTATTCTGAATAATGTCATTATTTTAAGTCCATTTACAATAAAAATTTTACACGGGGAAATAGAAATTTTATCATTACATTGTACCCTAGTCGTGAATTCCCAAAAGACCACCAAGGAGCCTATTCCGATGTAAGCACACGAGGGTTGCTTTTATTCAGGCTCAAGCCAGGACTCTCAATCTCACTGGCACAGTGGGTCAGAGTTGAGAGCCCTGCGTGTGAGTTGGGCTGGGTTTGTATTTGGCTGTTAGGGGGGAGGTCGAGGGGTGCTGAGGAATGCACTCAGGCAGCTATACATTGGCTGTAGATTTCAAGAAGCATAGTTGTCTTTTACTGATTGGCAAGAAAGTTATTTCAGGTCTCTGGTATTTCTATTTTTTTTTTTTTTTTATTGGTCAGCCCTGGTGGGGTGATGGTCTTATGACCTATCCTTATGAGATTGGCTTGCCTCCTTGAAATGGCGCTGATTCTCAGCAAGGTGGATTTAACAAAATGGAGTCACCCCATAAAAAAATGGAGTCGCTCTGGTCCTTCAATTACTATAATTAAATAAATATATAATTAATTTTATAGTTATGATTCATTTTCCAAAAGGAAAGCCAATGACAGTCAGTCACCATTGCCTCTACTAGGAAATGTCTAACATGTCTCCAGGATCATTAAATGTTTTAGGAATCCCCTGGACTCCTTTCCTGACACTAATACATTCCTCATCTACGCTCATCAGCATCCATGGATGAAAGAGAGATACAAGCTAACCCCACCGGGCAATACTAGGATTGCAAAAGCAAATGCAAAAGTCCCATGCTGTGAGTGAATAACCTGTGGGACTTGAAAGAGCCCACAGTTTATTTAATGCTGTTTCTAATGTTTTCAAATTCTTACTAAGTTCTCTCCTTGAGAGACCCATATTTTCACTGTGCATTTGGTCCCACAAACGACGTAGCTGATTCTGGCTGGAGCAGAGCTTCTAAGTTTCTCAAGAAACCTTTCATTAAAATGCCATCAATAATCACAAACAGCCTACAGCGTCTCAATCTGGGTGTACATGTGGAAAGTGAACGCTAATTCTCCCTTAGCTATTTTCTTTGGCCTTTCCAAAACTCCTGTGACTTGTATAAGAGCTAGGCAACATAGCTGTGTTCCTCAATATATAATCTATGCCAAATATTTAGCATTATGTGCTTTAATAGATCTACTTAGTAAAAAAGACAATTTATATACTCAAAAGTTTTCTCTTGCTTGGAAAACCTATAGATGAAAAAGTAAAAAATCATCTCAACAGCGATTAATATGCTCCTCTTTTGTAATCCAAATTCAAAGAACCATTATTAAAATTTTAGTTATTGTACCAGTATAAAATTTAATTTAAACCATTTTCTTTATAGTTCATCAAACTGCAACCCAGTTAAGAAGTGTTGCATTGTAAAGAGCTGCACTTTGTTTACAATTAATTCATTGAGCCTTCCTTTTAGTAGTCTTGATCCGAACAACTCCATTTGTTATTCATGCAGATTTGCATAAACGCTCCACAGCGTTTTACCATTAAGGGACACTTAAAATGAAGGGCAACATTTACTCCTCTCCTTTTTCAGGCAATTCTTTATTTCGCGTATTATTTGAAGAGGGTTGTTATGATCAGCAGACAGGAGCTAGTGAAAACATAATTTTAAGTCTCTAATGGTGATCATTTCTAGTCTTTTAAAGATTGCTAGCCTTAATTAATTTGTCTCCAGTAAGAACTGAACTGTTACGTCTGAAGAGAAGTTTCTTTTCATCTTCCTTATACTCTGAGGATCTAAGCATGATTAATAACTTGCTTCAAAAAAACGATACAACTAACTTGTTCAGTCATTCACATAGTCACTTAGAAAGTACTAGTTAGGTGTCTGCTGTGTGCAAATACTGCCCTTAGTATGTAATACTAAGTAATCTAAATAAAACCAGACACCATTCCCAGTCTAGAGCGCAATGCCTACAGGAAGAGACAGAAAATAATAAAGTATTTGTAAAAGCAAAAGCAAATAGTACCTATGGCAAGTGTATGAAAGAGAAATACCCAGTGCTTGGAGACATAGGGAAGAAGTCAGATGGTTTCTAAAGTAACATACTGAGTGGAAACCAGTATTTTAACACAGAGATGTAAAACACGTCTATAAATTATTGGTAGTAAGATCAAGACAAAACAATCTCAAATAAAATAGTATAATAGCTTCCTATGTCTACCAGAGGTCAATGTTTTAGAATTTTTCCCAGGTGTAACAAGGTTGGGAGGTGGTGAGACCTTTAAGAGGTGAGTTTTGTTACAGGATGGGAGAGCTGGGAGCACTGTGTACAATATTCTATTCTCTGAGTTCAGGCCTCTACAATTAGAGATCCACCCTGAGATGCAGAATGAAGCCACAACCACAAGTAAAGTAAGAAAAGAGAAATCTTTAAAAGGAAAATGAAGGTTTGAAGAAAGGTGTCAGAAAGGCAGTTGGCGGGCATCTGTCAGAAGACAGTGACACTGGGAATGGGTTAGGTGCTACTTTTATTGTGGTATCTTGTCATGAATATTTAGGAGGGGAGGTTTGTCACTGTAGCTGGCTCTTTTGTTTGCTTTTGTGCCATTGGGCCTGCGTACTTCTTGTCAGGAAGCGAACTTTATTGCCCAGTTGAGTGAAATCATCCAGTATGGATTTTGAAGGTATAAGCATGCACTAGGGACAATTTTGCTCAAATCAGTTTATTGCCCTGAGTGGGAAATGGGATATTGGCCAAGCACCCCAAAGAATGCCTGTGTGCATATGCAGAGTGCAGGTAGGGAAGACAGTAACCTTGTCTAGGTCTTTTGAAGAAAGCTTAGCTAGTATAAATGAGAGAGAAGCTTTTCCGTGCTACCCACACAAGCCGCATGGCGTTGTTCTCAGTTCCCGTCGTAACTTAAAGGGAAGCTTTCACGATGTCTGGCGCCCTTGATGTCCTGCAGATGAAGGAGGAGGATGTCCTCCAGTTCCTTGCAGTAGGAACCCACTTAGGTGGCACCAGCCTTGACTTCCAAATGGAGCAGTACATCTACAAGAGGAAAAGTGATGTCATCTACATCATAAACCTGAAGAGGATCTGAGAGAAGCTTCTGCTGGCAACTCATGCCATTGTTGCCATTGAAAATCCTCCTGACATCAGTGCCATATCTTCCAGGCATACTGGACAGAGGGCTGTGCTGAAGTCTGCTGCTGCCACTGGAGCCACTCCTAGTCCTGGTGGCTTCACTCCTGAACCTTCACTAACCAGATCGAGGCAGCCTTCTGGAAGTCACATCTTCTGGTGGTGACTGATCCCACGGCCGACCCTCAGCCTCTCACAGAGGCATCTTGTGTTAATCCACCTACCATAGTTCTGTGCAACACAGATTCTCTTCTGCGCTGTGTGGACCTCGCCATCTCATGCAACATTAAGGGAGCTCATTCAGTGGATCTGATGTGGTGGATGCTGGCCAAGGGAGTTCTGCATGTGCATGGCACCATCTCCCATGAACACCCACGAGAGGTCAGGTCTGATCTCTGCTTCTACAGAGATTCTGAAGAGATTGAAAAGGAGAAGCAGGCTGCAGCTGAAAAGGCTGTGACCAAGGGGGAATTTCAGGGTGAATGGATGACTCCAGCTCCTGAGTTTACTGCTACTCAGCCTGAGGTCGCAGACTGGTCTGAAGGTGTGCAGGTGCCCTCGTGCCTATCCAGCAGTTCCCTACTGAAGACCGGAGTGCTCAGCTTCCACTGAAGACTGGTCTACAGCCCCCACTGCTTAGGCCACTGAAAGGGTGGTGACAACCACTGAGTGGTCTGAAGCCTGCTCTTCCACAGACTCTTACACAAAGTGAAAATAAGGCTGATAAGGAAAGTCAACAACAGTTTATTAAAAAAAAAAAAAAAGTGAGATAAGTTTTTCTGTTCCAGCTACAAGAAGGAGGAGGTACACAGGGAATCAGAAGTCTGCAGGGAATCCAGGTGTAAACCCTGATATGCTGAAATTGATGAAGCAAATGTTCTTCTGCCATTATCTCAGGAACAGTCTAACTAATAGGACAAGTTTTGTGGGCAGCAATTGGATCATGGAGGTATTTCTCTCATGAATGGAATAATGCTATTTCCTGAGACTGAGTTTTAGTTCTTATGAAAAGGTATTATTTCCCATGAAATCAAGTTATTATTTAAAGAAGGTGGATAACTCCAAATCTCTCTCTCTGCACCTGCCCACCATCCTCTCTTTTCTCTCTTTCCTCAGCCATGTTATAAAGCCAGTGGCTGCCCCACACATTTGGGCTTCCCAGTCACCAAAACTGTGAGTCCAATAAACCTCTATTCTTTATAAATCACCCAGTCTCACATATTTCTGTTAGCAACACATTAGTAGACTAAGACATAACTGAATAGGCTATACAGGTAAGTAAATTAGCCAATGAAAATATGATAAATACCCACCCATATTAGTAATTGAGGAAATTTAAATGAAACCCATAAACCACATTGGTGTTTCCACATTTGGGAAAGCAAGTGGAGAAACGGGAGTTCCCATTATAGGTGGAGAGTGAACTGTTAAAACTATACTGGAGATGTTTGACAATATATTTCAAAATTGACAATATTCAGGCCTTGAACCAGAAACTAATTATACTCATATGTGTACATGTTAGAAAAATTCTTACATATGTGTGTAAGTAAAATATAGAAGAATATTCTTTGAAGTATTTCCTATAATATGGAAAAAGAGATAAAGAGATGACACATAATTAAGATAGGGCATAATCATATTATAATAACAACAACATGAATAAATTAGGGCAATGTGGATAAGTCAACAAAAATCTTAATGTTGAACCAGCCACAGTAGCACGCACTGTTGCCCTACAGGCTGGGGTCATATGGAAGGCCCGGGTTTGTTCGCGGCCAACCCTGAAAAGCTATGCCCAGTGGTGTGAGCCTGAAGTCCCATTACTCAAGTCTGAGGCAGGAGAATCTCAACATAGTGAGACCCATTTAAAATAAAAAAAGAAAGACACATCGCCAAAGTAGCAAAAATTACATAAACCATATGAATCCATTTATATAAATTTTTAAAAACATAAAAATCATATACACATATATTCAGAGATCTCTCATTATCTAAGCTCATGCTATTCAGACTTAGAACTAATGTACTGGGTACATTTTTGAAATTAATATCTCTCTGTCTAAATTCTCATTACTTCCTATTTAAAATTTAGGAACCACCAAGTGGGCATGGTGATTAAGGCACTGGACTTCCCTTTGGTTGACTGTGGTTTGAGTTTTGAACCTGGAGGCTTCCTTTCACTTTCCCGCTCTCTCTCTCTCTTTGTCTCCCTCTCTGTCTCTTTCTTGTTCATGTGGCCTGTAGCAAATTTTTAGAAAATAATAATGATAAATAATATTAAATAAATAATTACTTTTAAAAAAAATTTAGGAACCAAATAGATTCAGATGACATGCTCTTCTTTCCTCCAAAGACTCTATCTATACTTCTATTATCAAAATTCATATATAGGTTATAATTCTGTAGAGAGAGTAACTTTTAATATAAGATCATCAGTGAGAATGTTTTAGATTCAGAATAGTAGTTAATTTGGGGTAAGGAAGAAATACAATGAAATGATAGCTAGGGGACTTTCAATGTTTCTGTCATGCATACAATGTTTAAAAACATTCTGAATGAACATTGCAAAATGTTCCACTTGATAAACAATGTGTAAATTATGTTTGATGTGACATGCTGTATATGTTTCCTTGTGGTTAAAGTAAGTTAATTTTTTTAACTGTAAAGAAATCATTAGGATGGGACCAGCAGTTAGTGTAATGGCTATGTCGCTGGACTCCTACGTAGTCGACCGTGGTTTGAGTCCCGGACCTGGTGGCTTAAACTCATATCGGGTGCATGTGCATGCATGCCCAAGATCCCGAGAGGAGAATGAAGGAGAAGGGATTGTGGCATGGCCATCCCATCTGGGGGGTGATTTCTCACTTTCTATCTCTCTGTCTCTGTCTGTCTGGTGAGCACACACTCTCTATAGCAAAAACCTCTCCAAAAAGAAATCATTAGGATATGAGACAAATTTCTATATTCAGATAAGATAGTACTTGTGAATATGTGTATAAGTATGTATAAAACAACCAATTCCTGTGGTTCAGAGTGGAGAGAACAAGAAGGAAAGGGAAGTGAAGGTACCATGCAGTTCTTCTAGGGCCTGTTAGGATCTTATGGCTTCATTATAAGAGAAAAGGCAAGCCAATAGCAATTCTCCGATATTAGACTATGTGGTTTAAGAATAGCAACAAGATTGAGATTTTTAAAAGAATGTTTAGTTTAGTTGCAGTATAAGAAATACATTGTGGGACCAGTAGTTAGCGTAATGGCCATGTCGCTGGATTCCCATGTAGTCGACCACGGTTTGAGTCCCAGACCCAGTGGCTTAAACTCACACTGGGTGCGCGTATGTGTGTGCCCAAGATCCAGAGAGGAGAATGGAGAAGAAGGGATTGTGGCGTGGCCATCTCCCCTGGGGGGTAATTTCTCATTTTCTGTCTCTTTCTGTCTTTCTGGTGAGCGCACGTGCCCTATAGCAAAAACTTCAAAATATAAATAAATAAATAAATAAATAAATAGAGATGCATCGCAATAGGTACAGTTGGTGTCGCTGATCATTTGGAAGATGCTATAGTATTTGAGGTGATTAAGGAAAGTAGTGAGTAAGAAATGTAACTTCAGCTGGGAAAAAAACCTGAATATTTACAATAGACACTCATCGGAAGATGAAGAGGACTATGCAAATAATAGGTGGGCCTGATTCATAGGTTTGCTGATTCTTTCATCTAAAGTTGAAAACGATTATCAAGAAATAGCCACCAGAGCACATGTTCAGTCCCTTAATACCAAAGAGAAATATAGAACGTAAGACAGTCCCCCTACTGGAGAATTTAAACCAGAAAGTATTTACTTAGGTTTCTGTGAGCTCTAAAACAAGGAAATGTCTAACCTCATCATTCAGGTCTGAAATCCAATACCACTCCCTAAGAGACCTTTTGGGCCACTCCCCATATTGCCAACTTCATAGCAATTACTCTATGAGACTTTATATTAATCGCCTTGTAAAATGTCTCCCCCATAGACTGTAAGTTCTATGAGAGTGGGAACATAGTCTTTTAAATGCTCTACTTCAACACCTAGATCAGAGTAGGTGCTTAATAAATAGCTGCTAAGTATATTAGTGAGCAACTTCATAGGCTCTGGGGAAGAGAGCTCCACAGAGAAAAGGACAGTACTTCTCTATGCCCCCAAATTTTGAGAAAAACAAAGCAAAGCAGAAAGAAAGAAAGAGAGAGAGAGAGAGAGAAAGAGAGAGAGAGAAAGAAAGAGAGAGAGAGAGAGAGAGAGGAGAAAGAAAGAAAGAAAGGAAGAAAGAAAGAAAGAAAGAAAGAAAGAAAGAAAGAGAGAGAGAGAGAGAAAGAAAGAGAGAGAGAGAGAGAGAGAGAGAGAGAAAGAAAGAAAGGAAGGAAGGAAGGAAGGAAGGAAGGAAGGAAGGAAGGAAGGAAGGAAGGAAGGACAAGGCTAAAAAATGCCTTACAATATGTTATAGATTTTTTTTCCCCTCAAAAAAGCTCACAGTCATTTTCAGAGATGTCAGCCTTATTATCCATTACACATCAAGGTGTATATTGGCATTCAGTATGGAAATTCCATATGCGTGCAGTCCATCTCATAAATTTTGGTGTCATGCTTTACAATTAATAAATATTTACTACCACCATTGTCTACTTCAGATGCTGAGGAGCATATTTAAGGCTCCTCGGGAGACATAAATATTTCATGTTAAGCATTCTATGTGACAAGTACAAAATATAACAACAAAATTCAACGGGTGGAGCACATTTCACATAATCAATCATGTCCTAAGACAAGTGTTACAAATGAAATGAATGAGTTCAACATTTCTGGGTCAAATATAATTGTCACAATGTATTTACATTTTTGATGGCAGTGAAGTGATTAGAAATATTAGTTATAAAAATTTTAAATAAATAGGCATGAAGAGAAAATTATTAAATTATTATACAGAGAGAAGCAATTTTTTTTTAAAGAAAGAAGGTTTAATCAAATAGTGTATGGGGGAAAAAGTCTCTGAATAGGCCCAGCTGTGGTGGCACAGGCTGCTAAGCTACTGTATTCTGCAGGCCAGGACCACATGGGTATCTTATAGGTATCTTATACTTCTTGTGGCTATGGTAAATGGGATTACTTTCTTCAGGCTTGCCTCTGTCTACATGTTGTTTATATATAGAAATGCTATAGATTTTTGTATATTAATTTTGTATCCAGGTTCTGTCCCTGGTCCAACTCAAAGCCCAGGCTCAGGGGCATACATCTGTAATCCCAGTTACTCTGAAAGATGAAGGCAGATGGACTAAGAGCTTGAGACTGGCCCATGTAGCATAATGAGACCCTATCTGAAAAAGAATAGGGAGTGATAATAATGTGTGTCTGTCATCCCAGCTTATAGGCTGTGGTGGGGACTGTGACATGATGAGAGCCTATATTTAAAAGGAAAAAAAAAAGAAAAGAAAACTATCTGAAAATTTTAAGAATAATTTAAAATTCCCATCTGGTAAATAACAGTCCCAAATTGGCATACTTCTCAATGTCTTTGTCATAAAAGATTATTTTGCAGTAGTGAATGAGCTAAAATCTCAGTGACTTAATAGGACAGGAGTTATCAGTCCCTTATCTGAGGCACAGTTAACCAAAATTCTCTCCCATTCTGAGAGTTGTCAATTCAGACTAATTACAGTGTCCTTTGCTGTGCAGAAACTTCTTAATCTGATATAATCTCATCTGTCTATTTTGGGGATTATTGCCTGTGCTTTGGAGGTCTTGCTTAAGAAGTCTTTGCCTACCCCCAATGTCTCCCAGAGTTTCTCCAGTTTTTTCACAAGTAGTTTTATAGTTTCTGGTCTTAGGTTTAGATCTTTGATCCACTTTCAGTTGATTTTTGTTAATGGTGACAGATAGGGGTTCAGATTTATCTTTCTGCAAGTGGATACCCAGTTTTTCCAGCACCATTTGCTAAAGAGGTTTTCCTTTTCCCACTGTATTTACTGGTACCCTTTGTCAAAGATCAGTTGGCTGTATGTTTTGGGGTTTATTTCTAGGGTCTCTACTCTGTTCCATTAGTCCTCATGTCTGTTTTTGTGCCAATACCATGCTGTTTTGATGATCACTTCTTTGTAATAGATTTTTTGGGTCAGGGAGTGAGATGTCACCCACTCCACTCTTCTTGAGTGGGACAGCTTTGGCAATACAGGGTCTTTTATGATTCCAGACAAATTCTACAGTTGTCTTTTCTAGATCTGTGAAGAATATGTCTTGTAATTTTATAGTGATTTCGTTAAATATATAGATTAATTTAGGTAGGATTATATTAGTTCTGCCAATTCAGGAACATGGGATGTTCTTCCATTTGTTTGTGTCCTTTTCAATTTCCTTTTTAAGGTTTTCATAGTTTTCCTTATAGAGGTTTTTTTTTTATTTCCTTGGTTAGTTTTATTCCTAGGTATCTTACACTTCTTGTAGCTGTAGTGAATGGGGTTACTTTCTTCAGTTCTGTCTCTGTCTGCTTGTTGTTTGCATATAGAAATGCTATAGGTTTTTGTAAGTTAATTTTGTATCCTGACACTTTACTGTATGCATTTATTACCTTGAGGAGGTTTTTGGTTTTTGTTTATTTGTTCTTTTTTTGTGTGTGTGTGTTAATACTATTGGATCTTCTATGTATACAATCAAGTCATCTGCAAACAGAGATACACAGGGAACTCAAGCAGCTTACCCGGAAGAAAATGATTAACCCAATTAAAATATGGGAAAATGAGCTTAAAACAACTCTCTGGGGAAGACATATGAACAGCCAAAAAGCATAAGAAAAAATGCTCAACATCCTTCATCGTAAGGGAGATGCAGATGAAAACCACAATAAGGTACAACCTAACCCCAGTCAGAATGGCGAAGATTAAAAAACAAAAAATGGTAAATGCTAGGAATGTGGTGAAAGGGGAACACTCCTACATTGTTGGCAAGAATGTAAATTGGTCCAGTCTCTGTGAAAGACAATATGGAGGTTCCCCAAAGACTTTTAAATAGAACCTCCATATGATCCAGCAATTCCACTCCTGGGTATCTACCCAAACAATAGAAGAATGCTCAGTCAGAAAAGCGCTTGCACAACTATACTTATTGCAGTATTATTTATGATTGCTAACACATGGAACCAGCCCAAATATCCACAAACAGATGAATGGTTTGAAAAAGTGTGACACATATACTCCATGGAGTACTATTCAGCCATAAAAAACAACCAGACTCTGGAATTTTATAGGAAGTGGACAAATATGGAAGATTTGTTGTTGAGTGAAGCAAGTCAGGTTATGAAAGAGAGACACTGTATTTCTCCACTTAACGTATACTGACTGTCCACACTCTATGGTAGAGACTGAAAGTCTGGAGGACATAAAAGCATTAAAAATTGTTATGGATACTAGAGATAAACTGGAAAGGGAGTGTGGGAGGGGAAGAGTGTTGGAAAGGAAATTTTGGGGAAAAAAATAGAAAGGTAAGACATTTGTGGGATGCAGATATGTTTTATTATCTGTTGATGAAGATGTGTATCATATTCTCAATTGGACTGGACTGAGGTGTATATCATACTGGGTAAAGTCTCTTTACAATCTAAATGATGTATAAATAATAATAAAGAAAAAATGTCTAAAAAATAGTATAAGAGTTTATTCTTCATCCATACTAAGTCTGTTTAGGTCTAGACCACATCATAGGACAGTTGTCCTCCATGTAGTGACTCAAGGATCCAGTAGAACATAATGTCCATAACCACTAAGAACAGGAAAGAGAAAGACTAGCTAATCACAAAGAGACATTTTATCTTCCTTAGCCTGAAAGTGTCACATATGACATAGACAGATATTTTATTGGCCAGCACTAATAACATAAGATGTTGAAACTTACAGGTAATGTTTTGTGTGCCTAGGAGATTTAATGTTTTAAAACTCTAGAGCTCTTCACAATTAGTATGATAACATATTACAAATCCATCACATTTAACCAAATAGATTTCCCATTTTAAAAATATACTCTGTATAATCAAGGCAAATTATCATTTAAGAGTTTACAGAATACAGATGGTAAGAAACAGTCCAAACATCTAATTTGATGTATGATAGAATTTACTTGGCAGGTGTGGGAATTACTTTCCCAAAGAATATTTGGCCAAAATCAAATTGTAACCAAATAAGCAGACTTTTATTTTGTGTCATAACTAAATCTTTCAAAAAAATTAACACCCCCTATTTGAGACTAAGGAGAAATTACACATATGATGTATGAAGACAATAAAAAAAAATCTTTTAGCACAAAGGTAATGCTCAAACTGTAATTTATTTCATTACTGTAAGATTCTAGAGATTCAGCACCAGATGCTCCTAGTCTAGAGTACAGGGAAAGGAACCACACCTAAAACTAGCTACATACATTCATTTTTACTGGAAGCCAAGGCCCTCTCCCAAGAACACACATGAAAAAGTCAAGCTCTTCTTCCCTTCTGACACTACAAAATCAACACCAAAATAAGACAAAGAAGTGTAAAATCCATTAGATGATTAGAAACCAGTGCAGAGGCACAATAAAAATGGGAAAACAAGGAAATATCTCTCCCTGAAGGGAACAAAACAATTCTTTATTTCTTTTTTTTCTGGAGAGGTTTTCGCTATAGGGCGCGTGCGCTCGCCAGACAAACAGAGAGAAACATAGAGACAGAAAGCAAGAAATCACCCCCCAGGGGGGATGGCCATGCTGTAGTCCCTTCGCCTCCATTCTCCTCTCAGGATCTTGGGCACGCACGCACATGCACCCAGCATGAGTTTTAAGCCACCGGGTCAGGGACGTGAACCGTGGTCTACTACATGGGAGTCCAGCGACACAGCCAATATGCTAACTGCTGGTTCCCATACAAAGCAATTCTTCAACCATTGATGGCACCAAAGAATTCACAGGAATGTCTGAAAAAAGTATTCAGAATATTCATAGTAACAAAACTAAAAGAGATACAAGAGTTAAGAGATAACGAACTTCTGAAAATGCAGGAAGAAAAGAGACAGTGAGTTCCAGGAGGTGTTGAAGTTCTTCCATAATCTGAAAGAGGAAATACACACCATAAAAAAAAGAATCAAATGGAGCTATTAGGGATGAAGGCTGCCATTCAGGAAATCAAAACCTCCTTCGAAAGTATTAAAAGCAGATTAGTCCATGCAGAAAATTGAATCTCGGATGTCGATGGCAAAGCCTCTGATCTAGAAAAAAAAAACAACCAAAAACCTGTAAAAATAACCAAAAAAAAAAAAAAGAGAGAGAGAGAGAGAATTACTATACGACAAATATTAGACAGAATCAAGTGCCTAGACATCTGGATAATCCATATCTCAGAAGGCGAGGAAACTAATAAGGGCATTGATAATATATTCCATGAAACCTTGGAAGAAAACTTCCTTTTTTTTTTTTTTTTTTTCTTTTTTTTGGAGAGGTTTTTGCTATAGGGTGCGTGCGGTTGCCAGACAGACAGACAGAGACAGAGAGATAGAAAGCGAGAAATCATCCCCCAGGGGGGATGGCCATGCCGCAATCCCTTCTCCTCCATTTTCCTCTCAGGATCTTGGGCACGCATGCACACACGCCCGGAGTGAGTTTAAGCCACCAGGTCCGGGATGCAAACCGCGGTTGACTACGTGGAAGTTCAGCGACATAGCCATTACGCTAAATGCTGGTCACAGAAGAAAACTTTCTAAATTTAGAGAGGCATTCCAATATCCAGACCCAAGAAATACAAAAGACCCCTAATAGAATCAACTCAAGAAGATCTTCTCCAAGGCACATCAAAGTCAGACTGGCCAAATCTACAGACAAAGACAAGAGACTAAAATTGGCAACAGAGAAACATCAGGTTACTTATAAAGGATATCCCATCAGGCTAACCTCAGACCTCTCATCAGAAACAACATGAGTAAGGAAAGAATGGGAAAATATATTCAAAATGTTAAGTGAAAACCAGTTTCAACCAAAAATACTATACCCATCAAGATTATCTTTCATGTGGAAAGAAAAGATAAAAACATTCTCAGATAAATAAGACCTGAATGAATTTGCCAATAGCAGACTACTCTTCAAAAAGTTCTGAAAGGAATGCTCTTCCAGGAAAACTAAAGACATACAGAAATAAGAGAACAAAAGACAACCAAGGCAATGACCAATAATGCTAGGGACAAGAAATACCAATAATAAAACTGATACCAATAATAACTTCCAGGATTTAAATGGAAAGATTGGACCACAGTAACACTGCATGTTCAACAGAAGAGAGTTTAAACATAAGACTGAAATGGCAAAATAGAATTTTATGACTTTTGAATAAAACACTACTGATTTTTTTTACTATGCTTAATTTTCCCAATTTAAACATTTTACTTTCTTTTGAATTGTTGATGTGTTCAGAAAGTTGTTAAAATATTTTTCTTGTTTGTTTCTTTAAATGGAAACAAACTTTTCTTCCTTCCTGACCCCTCCTGAATTGGAAATATCTAGGAGTATTCTTATTTTGTGGCAGAAGGATTATTTGCATAAGTTCAATAATGTTTGTTGCATTGGAAAGATGGCCTGACACCATAAGTAGTTCTGCCTGGCAGAGAGGATTAGAGAAGATATATGAAAGAATTTATAAAATAAAATAACCTGAACTTTTTCAGCCCAGTATTGTAATCAGTAGAGACTGAAAAAGAGCAACCACTCCAGTGGATTATCTTGAGAAAGACTTTGAAGGAAGAAAAAGAGACTGATCTTTGCTAGCAGATGTCATATCACAGAATACTTGGTAGTCATGGCTGAATTGAGAAGGTTTACGTGCGACTAGTGTGCTGTACATTTGCTTTTCAACAATTTGAGTGGTTGACATGTAAATATTTTCTAAAAAATATTTAAAACCATACTATTTCTGTTGTTATAGAGTCACAAACAAAGTTATACAAAATTATAAGAAATATTTTGATCATTATCTTTAAAATTCAGTATTTAGAAATTTTGAAAGTTTTTTATTAACTATCAAGAACTACAAAGTATGAGCAAAATTTTTTTGATATGTAAACTAAATGTTTGTGGGAAAATGTAAAAAATAAAAAAGATTTTACATAGAAACCAAACAAACAAAAAATTATCTCCATGGCACATCATATCCAGATTAGACAAAAATCACAGATAAACACAAGATTCTAAAACTGGCAAGGGAGAAACATCAAGTTACTTACAAAGGTTATCCCATTAGGCTAACATCGAACCTCTCAAGTGATATGATACAAACAAGGAAAAAAGGCTGAAAGAAAAAGAATTTTAACCAAGAATACTATACTTAGCAAAACTTGTCTTCATACAGGAAGAACAAATAAATCATTCTCAGATAAACAAAAACTATTTACTAATAAGATCAACTCATTAAGGAATAGTGAAGGAGTACTATATTAGGAAAACTAAAGAGCGGTAGTCAGAAATGGGAGAACAAAAAACAACTAAGAAAATGAATAACAAAATGGCAGGGACTGGGCCAGCAGGTGACATAGTGGTTAAGGAGTTGTACTCCCACATGACTGACCATGGTTCTAGTCCCAGACCTGGTAGCTTAAAACTCATGCTGGGCATGCATGCTCAAAATTTCAAGAGAAGACTGTAGAAGAAGGGATTATGGCATGGCCATTCCCCCAGGGGTGATTTCTCACTTTCTCTCTGTGTCACCAGCAAGTGCATGAACCCTATATCAAAAATCTTTCTCTCAAAAAAGAACTGGCAAGGACAAGTTCACAAATTATCGATAATAATGTTCATAGGTTAAATTCTCCAATCAAAAGACAAACTGGTTGAATGGATTTTAAAAATAAGAACTCTACCTACTGCCTATAAGAAATGCACTTCAGGAAACCAGCAGTTAGCGTAATGGCTATGTCGCTGGACTCCCACGTAGTTGACCGCGGTTCGTGTCCCGGACCCAGTGGCTTAAAACTCACGCCGGGCGCGTGTGCGTGCATGCCCAAGGTCCCAAGAGGAGAATGGAGGAGAAGGGATTGTGGCATGACCATCCCCCCTGGGGGGTGATTTCTCGCTTTCTGTCTCTATTTCTCTCTCTGTCTGTCTGGCGAGCACACGCGCCCTATAGCAAAAACCTCTCCAAAAACAAATAAATAAATAAATAAATAAATAAATAAATAAATAATTTTAAAAAAGACATGCACTTCACAGTTAAAAACAAACAGACTAAAGTGAAGGGCAGGAAAAAGATATTCCAAGCAAATGAAAATCAACAAAAGACAAAATAGATTTTGAGACAAAAACTGTAAAAAGAGTTAAGGAAGGACACTATTTAGTATTAAAAGTGCTAATTCATCAAGATGATAAAACACTTGTGACACTTCACCCTTCTGCCTCCCAGATTTAGCTGGGACAAGCCAATAACCAGCCATCCATTTTTAAGTTCTGAGTGACCCTTTTCAGGGACTAGGACAACTGAACTCTCACACAAAGGACAAGTCAATCACCAGTAATCTACATTTGAGTTCTGAGTGGTCCCTTTCATACAACGAATTAGAGTGCCACACAGTTTTCATTTTTTACTTAAAAAATACTTTTTTATTGTTTTTGTCTTGTTTTTTCTTTATTTTCTTTTCCTTTTTCTTTTACCTTTCTCACTTTTCCACTCAGCCTCCACACACTGAGTTTCTAGACAGGTCTAAGTGCTCAGTAGCCAATTATCTGAACACTTTTAGGGTCAGAGTAATCCTCAATTTTGGTGGAACCTTCTCCACAAAGAAAGAAAAATAGTACTTCTTGGAGATTGCAGATCATCTCCTCCTGCATACCTCTGAATGCTCACATTTAACTCCAAAAGTTAGGAAAATAATGTATAATCCATTAGATGACCAGAAATCACTGCAGAAGCACAAGAAATATGAGACACCTAGAGAATATCTCTCCCCTAAGGGAATAAAATAATTCTTCATCCTCTACAGACAATACAAAGGAAATCATGAAATGTTAGATAAAGAATTTCAAATATTTATAGTGACAAAACTAAAAGATATGCAAGGGAAGAGAGACAACAAACTCCCAGAAGATTCATGAGAAAAGAGAAAATGAGTTCCAGAAGGTGAGGAGGTTCTTGCACAATCTAAAAGAGGAAATACACACCATAAAAAAATAATCAAATGGGGACCAGCAGTTGGCGTAATGGCTACGTCGCTGGACTCCCGTGTAGTCCACCACAGTTTGAGTCTTGGACCCAGTGGCTTAAACTCACGCCAGGTGCATGAGCGTGCATGCCCAAGATCCCAAGAGGGAATGGAGGAGAAGGGATTGTGGCATGGCCATCCCCCCTGGGAGTGATTTCTCGCTTTCTGTCTCTCTGTCTCTCTGTCTTTCTGGGGAGTGCATGTGCCCTATAGAAAAAACCTCTCCAAAAATAAATAAATAAATAAAAATAATCAAATGGAACTGTTAGAGATGAAGGTTGTAATGCAAGAAGTCAAAACTTCCTTGAAAATATTGAAAGCAGATTAGATCATGCAGAAGATCAAATCTCAGATGTAAAAGATAGAACCTCTGACCTAGAAAAATTCACCAAAATGACTGAGAAAATAAACCTCAAAAGTGAGAATAATATATGATTGATACCCCAAAAATGAAAATAATATATTAGTGATACTAGATACCATTAAACACCCAAACATCCAGATAATCAGCATCCCAGAAGGTGAAGAAACTAAGGGCATTAATAACCTATTCCAGGGACCAGCAGTTAGCGTAATGGCTATGTCGCTGGACTCCCACGTAGTCGACCGCGGTTCGAGTCCCGGACCCGGCGGCTTAAACTCACGCCGGGTGCGTGTGCGTGCGTGCCCAAGATCCCGAGAGGAGAATGGAGGAGAAGGGATTGCGGCGTGGCCATCCCCCCTGGGGGGTGATTTCCTGCTTTCTATCTCTCTGTCTCTCTCTGTCTGTCTGGCGAGCGCACGCGCCCTATAGCAAAAACCTCTCCAAAAAAAAGAAAAAAAAAATAACCTATTCCATGAAATCCTGGAAGAAAATTTTCCAAACCTATAGAGACATTCAAATATCCAGACCCAAGAAATACAAAGGACCCATAAAATCATCCCAAGAAGATCTTCTCCAAGGCACATCATAACCAGATTGACCAGAACCACAGACAGAGACAAGATACTAAAATTGGCAAGAAAGAATCATCAAGTTATTTTCAAAGGATATCCCATCAGGCTAACATCGGACCTCTCATCGGAAACAATGCAAGCAAAGAAAGAATAGGAAAATATATTCAAAGTGTAAAGTGAAAAACAGTTTCAGCCAAGAATACTGTACCTAGCAAGATTATCCTTCATATGGAAGGAAAAGACAAAAACATTCTGAGATAAACAAAACCTGAAATTACCATCACCAGACCTGCTCTCCACAAGAAGTTTTGAAGGGAGTGCTGTACCAGGAAAACTAAGATCAGACACACAGAAATAAGAGTACAAAAAGCAACCAAGCGAATGGTCAACTTAATGGTAGGGGCAAGTCTACAAAGATCAATAATAACGTTAAATGTTAACTTCCATAATTTAAATAGAAAGATCAGACCACAATAACACTGCAAAATGAACAGAAGAGAGACTGAAACTTGTGAAATAGAATTTTATAACTTTTGACTAAAACATTACTGATTTTCTTCTATGCTTTGTTTTCTAATTTTAGGATTTTTGTTTTCTCTTGAACTGTTGAAAGTTTCATCTACCTACTGAATCCTTACCTCTTTAAAAAAAAAAAAAAAAAAAAAAAAAAAAAAACTGAATCCTAACCATTTTCCTGCCTTTAAGTCTTAAGCAAATTTTCTTAACATTTTTTTATTTTAATCTATTAAAACTAAATCTGTTTTTTTAAACTAAAATAATGTGTTAAAATCAAAAGAAGATATTACACTTGCAAATATCTACACACCAACACTGGAGCACTCAAATACATAAAAGAAAGATTGCTTAATCTAAAAGGAAAAATAAAGTGCAACACAATAATTGTTATAGACCCCAACATTCCACCATCTCCTTTGAAAAGATCATCTAGACCAAGAAAAAGGAAAAAAAAAAAAAAAAGGCAAAGAGATATAAGATCTAAATGATACCATAAACTGAACTGTTGACAGACATCTATAGAAGTTTCCATCCAACAACCACAAATTATACTATTTTTCTCACCCCCACATGAAACATTTTTGAAGACTGATCACATGATAGAACACAAAACAAGCCTTTACAAATTTAAATTAATAGAAACTATTCCTAGCATCTTCGCCAACCACCGTGGAACTAAATTTTAACTCCAGGAGGGGAAAAAAATTGAAAACACACAAAAACATAGAAACTAAACAACCTACTTCTGAATGACTTCACAATCACTGAAGAAATTAAGATTGAAATCCAAAAATTCATGGAAACCAATGATAACGAGCACTTAAGTATTCATAACCTATGGGACACAGCTAAAAGAGCCATGAGAGGGAAGCTAATAGCATTTAGTGCTCACAAGGGAAAAACGGAAAGGTGGTAGACAGACAACCTAATGACACATCGCACGGAACTGAAAAAAAAAATTATAAAAAAAAAAACAGAGTAAAAGATATAATAAAGATTTGTACAGAAATTGTTTTAAAAAAAGAATAAAATAACTGCGCAAAATAAATGAAACCAAAAACTGGTTCTTTGATAAGATAAATAAAATTGACAAACCATTAGCTATACTAACTAAGAGGAACAGAAGGGAACCAGATTAATCTAATCAACAAAGAGGCAGTTAAGATTACAACAGACATAACAGAAATATAAAAGATCAAGTCAGCAAGTGGCGTGGTGGTTAAGGGCATTGGACTCCCATGTGTCTGACCACGGTTTGAGTCCTAGACCTAGTGGCTTGCTTACTCACTTTCGCTTTTTCTCTCTTTCTCTCTCCCTCTCACTCTGTCCCTCTCTGGTCAAATTAAAAAATAAGTAAATAAATAAATAAAGTTAGATAAAATAATCCTCATAAAAAAAAAGAAATACAAAAGATCATCAGAGAATACTGTAAGTGACTATGCCCCAACAAAAAAGACAATCTGGATGACATGGACAAATTTCTGGACACATATACTCTTCCAAGATTGAATCTAACAAAGAAAAGCCCAGATCTCAATGGCTTCACTTCTGAATTCTAGAAAATCTTTAAAGAAGAGCTAACCCTCATTCTACTCAAACTGTTTCTAAAGATCCAAAATGAAGGAACCCTCCCAAATGAAGCCTTCATCACCCTCACTTCAAAAACAGACAAAGACATCACAAAAAAGCAAGCTACAGACCAATATCCCTGACAAATACAGATGCAAGAATTCTCAGTAAGATTATACACCACAATCAGGTTAGCTTTATTCCAGGGATGCAAGGGCTATTCAACATATACAAAACCATAAATGTAATACACCATTCTAATAGGATGAAAGATAAAAAGTATATAAACATATCAATCAACGCAGAGAAGGCATTTGATAAATACAATATCCTTTCATGATTAAGACTCTCAGCAAAATTGACATAGAAGGGACTTCCTCAAAAAAATAAAAATAAAAAACCCAAAGTTAATATTATACTAAATGGGGAAACATTGAAAGCTTTTCCACTAAAAACTGGAATAAGAAACAGGCTGCTCACTTTCTCCACTCTTTTTAAATATCGTACTGGAAGTCCTATCCAACACCATCAGAAAAGAGACTAAAGTAAAAGGCATTTAAATGGGAAAAGAAGAAGTGAAATTATCTCTATTTGCAGATGACATGATTATATACATAGAAAACCCAAAAGAATACACAAAAAATCTCTCAAAGTGATAAAGGAACACAGTACAATGCCAGGGTAGGAAATCAACATACAAAAATCTATAGCATTTCTATACACCAATAGTGAACTGACTGAGGTAGAATTGAAGAAAGTAATTCCATTTACATTAGCCACAAAAGAAAGATACCTAGAAATAAACCTAACCAAAGAAGTCAAAGACCACTACAAGGAAAACTATGAGAAACTTAAAAAAGAAGTTGAAAATTACACAAAAAATCTGGAAGGACATTATATATTCCTTCCACTAAAATGTCAGTGATACCCAAATTAGTTTATAAATTTAATTCAATTCCAATTAAATGACCAGAGACATTCTCCACAGAAATAGAAAAAAAAATCATAAATTTTTTCTTGAATTGTAAAAGGTCCTGTATCTCTAAATCAATACTGCATAAAAAGAGGTGAGTAGGACACATCTCACTCCTTGACCCTAAAATATATTATAAGTTGTGATTGTCAAAACAGCATGGTACTGGCACAAAAACAGGCACATAGACCAATGGAACAGAATCGAGAACTCAGAAATAACCCCCAAAACATACAGTCAACTAATTTTTAACAAAGGGTACATGTTATTCTAGTGAGAAAAAGAAAATCCCTTCAGCAAACGATGCAGGAAAAACTGGATATCCACCTGCAGAAAAATGAAACTGGACCCCTATCTCTCACTTTTAATCAAAATCAACTCAAAATGGATCCAAGATCTAAACATAAAAACTCTAACTATAAAACTGCCGGTAGAAAACACAGGGGAAACTCTTGGAGATATCAGAGTTGGCAAAGACTTTTTAAGTAAGAGCCCCCCAAAGCACAAGCAAAACTAAAAAATAGACAACTGGTATTACATCAGGTTAAAAAGCTCTGCACAGCAAAAGAAACAATAATTAGAATGAATTGACAACCTTTGGAATGGGAGAATATATTTGATAACTAGGCCTCAGATAAGGGACTTACCAGTATATGTAAGGAACTTAAGCAGCTTAATAATCAGTTATATTAACATATGAGAAAACAAGCTGAACAGATAACTCTCCAAGGAAAACATATGAAAAGAATGTATATGAAAAACGTCAGCATCTCTTATCATAGGGGAGATGGAAATCAAAACCACAATGAGATACATTCTAATCTCAGTCTAAAGGCTAAGGTAAAAAGAATAATGATAAGTGTTGATGAGGCTGCAGTGAAATGGTAACTCTCCTACACTGTTGGTGAGAATGTAAATTAATACAACCCTGTGAGGAATAATATAGAAATTTCTCAAGGACCTATAAATAGAACTACCATAAAATCCAGTAATTACACTCCTGGCTATCTACCCAAAGGCTAGAAATACATTCAACTATAAAAGTACTTGCACATCCATGTTTATTTTAGCATTATTAACAATTGCTAAAACATGGAGTCAATCAGAAAGTCCCAGAATAGATGAATGAATTGAAGAAGTGTGGTACATGTAACTATGGAATACTACTCACCCATAAAAAATAAGACCCTGGCATTTGATCAAAAGTGGACAAATGTGAAAGATTTAATGTTGAGTGAAGCAAGCCAGACTGTGAAAAAGAAACATTGCATGTCCCTGCAAACTATATGCCAAATATCTACCCTCTGTGACAAAAAACTGAAAGATTGGAAGGTATAAGGCATAGAGAGCAACTGTAGAACTGTAGATACTACAGACAGTGTGGAGGGAGGGTAGA
This sequence comes from Tupaia tana, assembly GCA_026018925.1. Lineage (NCBI taxonomy): Eukaryota > Metazoa > Chordata > Mammalia > Scandentia > Tupaiidae > Tupaia > Tupaia tana. Next base: position 94,854,429 of record JAKSZU010000006.1, read on the forward strand.
AAATGTGGGCATCTGAGAAGAAGGGAATCAAGGAGTGTAAAAAGAAGAAGCAAAATCATTTAACAAGTGCAAAAATGGAAAATTATCTGGTGATGATAACATATATGGTAAAATCCTTGACTAGACTACTATAAAATGTATTCATGCTGGGAAAACCCTTTTGTATGCTATAAAGATGTAGAGTAATTGAGTGTAACAATAAATAAAAAAGAAAATTAAAGAAAAATCCTAGAGATTAGATATATCTGTTTTTAACATCATTTTCTCTCCCTAAGATGTTATTATCCTAAATATTCTTGAAAGTTTTAAAAATTGATAATAATTTTTTACTCTTTAGCAGAAAACAATGAATCCTCAGCAATTATAAGAACTTTAAAAGTTTGTGGAAAATGGAGTTAAAGTATGAGCTTATTTTGGTGCAGAAAGAAACTTTAATTCAGGCACAATTTTTTCATAATATACATTTTTCATACTCTTAGAAGTCCCCTAGTTTTTACATAACTTTGAGCATACAACTAAAATTATAGAAATATCTTCAGAAAGTGATTCAAGTATTTAACTTTTTATACTTTAATTTGAATTTTTGATATTAATGAATTCTAAAATATACAAAACAAGTTTATTATTTTTACCTAAAAACAAATTATTTTTAGGTCAGAATAAATATTACAAATTTAGGGGACCAGCAGTTAGCATAATTGCTATGTCACTGAAATCCCATGTAGTAGACCATGGTTCAAGTCCTGGACCTGGTGGTTTAAACTCATGCCGGGCACTTGTGCGTGCATGCCCAAGATCCCAAGAGGAGAATGGAGGAGAAGGGATTGCAGCGTGGCCATCCCCCCTGGGCGGTTATTTCTCACTTTCTGTCTTTCTGTCTCTCTGTTGCTTGCATGTGCTCTATAGCAAAAAAAAAAAAAAAAAAAAAAAAAAAAAAAAAAAAAAAAAAAAAAAAAAAAAAAAAAAAATATATATATATATATATATATATATATATATATATATATATAAATTTGGAAAATTTATATCTTGACTACTTTTTTTGTTTTTAAAATTCTTTCAAAATATTTTCTGCACATTTAAATCAATTAAGTTAACACTGTTCATGTTTTAATGTTGATGGAATTAATTACAACTTACAAGGTTTGATGGAATTAATTACAACTTACAAGATTTTCCACCTTTTTGAATATTTATTCTCTAAGCTTTACTGTCTTGTATATCCCCAGTAGATACATCAGAATAAATACATTCTCTTAGAAATAAGTGGTTTCATGATTGCTTTGGTTATGCAGACATAAAAATGTTACCAAAAAACTTTGAAATGGTGCATATGTTCATTGCATTGAGTGTGGTTTTATGTTTTAACACACATGTATGCCCATCAAAATATAAAAAATAATTTAGTTTAAATGTGCTTACACAATATAATGTCAATAATCCTCAGTGGGCTGGTTAAAAATTAACAACCTGGAAAAAAAAGCTACTAGAGATTTAAAAAATCATGGTTCAAAAAAATTAGTTAAAAGAAAAAAGCACTTGTACTTGTTATTCAACCCACATAATCAGTCAAATAAAGATATACACAGGAAAATGTATAAAAAATGAGTGAAATAATGTAATCAATAAACTTTTATCAATAGTATGCATGCAGAGACCAGCAGGTGGCATGGCAGGTGAGATGCTGGACTTCCACATGGTAGACTACAGTTCAAGTCCCAGACCTAGTGGCTTGAAAATCATGCTAGGCATGTGCATGTATGTCCAAAATATCAAGATAATGGAGGAGAGTGGATTGCAGTATGGTCATCTCCCCAAGAAATGATTTCTCACTTTCCCTCTCTATGTCTCTCTCTCTGGTGAGTATACACATCCTATGGTGAAAATCTAAGAAAAAAGAAAGAAAGAAAGAAAAAGAAATAACATAACAGTATGCATGTGTGTGTGTGTGTGTGTGTGTATTCCTATAAAAAGAAAGCACATACTTTTCAGTTGTTCAGATAATTTTTTTAAGAATTTAATTTTATTTATTATTATTACTTAATTTGCTATAGAGCATGTGCATTTGCTAGAGAGAAACAGAGAAAAAGAGGAAGAGGGAAAGTGAGAAAGCAAGCCACCAGGTTTGGGACTCAATCCACCATTGGCCATGTAGGAGTCCAGTGACCCAACCACCATTCCACCTGAGTAAAACAATTTTTAAGACTTATGACTTATTGACCACACACACACACAGACACACACACACACAAATGACTTCAAAAAAACATAAAATATGTGGGACCAGCAGATGCATAATGGTCATGTCGCTGGACTTCCACATAGTCAACCATTGTTTGAGTCCTGGACCTGGTGACTTAAACCTCACTCAGGCCACGAGTGCATGCATGCGTCCCCAAGATCCTGAGAGAACAATGGAGAAGGGATTGAGGTGTGGCCATACACGTGGGGGGGGGAGTGATTTCTTACTTTCTCTCTCTGTCTCTCTCTGACCACATTTTTATACCATAATAGAGTTGGTCCAGAAGTTGATACCACAGATACAAACGAATAATAAGAAACTGAAACTATAAATTCACACTTATTTAAGCAGTTAATTTGTAATAAAAAGAATGTAGCATTCCACCTTTTTTATGAAATATAATTTCTTAACACTTTATTAAAAAAAAAGAAAACATTAAAATAGGGCCAGCAGGTGGCATGGAGGTTAAGGTGACTGGACCTCACGTAGCTGAATTCACCATGTGAGTCCCAGACCTGGTGACTTGAAAATCTGGATGCATGTGTGTGCATGCCAAAAATCCCAAGAAGGTAATGGAAAATAAGGGATTGTGGCATAGTCATTCCCCCTAGGGGATGATTTTTTACTTTCTCTCTCTGTTTCTGCCACTGTCTCTTTCCCATGAGTGCACGTGCCTTATTAAAAGATATATTAAAATAAGAAAAGGGTTGCAGAATATTTTTAAAGTTATGAAAAATTTTAAGAATTATTTATTTAATTTAATTTATTTATTATTATTATTCAATTTGACGAGAGAGAGACAGATAGACAGAGAGAGAGAGAAAGAAGGCAAGTTGCCAGTTTGGGTCTCAAACCATGGTCATCCATGTGGGAATTCAGCACCTTAATCACCACACCTGCCCACCCCAAAGTTATGAAACTTTAAGGTCCACAAGATTATGCTAGTATATTTTAGATACTAATATAATAAAGTTTTGGAAAAACTTAGAATTCATATAACTAATTACAAAATCAAATCAGACTAATAGCAGCAGAACAACTAGAAAAATTGAGAGAATTACACCCAAAACAATATCTTGGTCATACAGTGTTACTAACGAATTCACACAAATATTAATCATTGGATAATTCTCACATTTTATAATTTCTTTCAAGATGTGTATATAGATTCAATGATGTATTCATCATGATTTTAAAAAAAGACAAAGATATTACAAAGAAAAAAATTATAGAATGCAACACAATTGCTCTATCATACGATAGTAACGAGATGTTAAAGAGAAACTGAATCCCGTATGGTGACTCCTGCTCGAATCCCTTGCCCAGTTAGCCTGGGATGCACTGGAAACATGTGAACATGCCCAGGATCCACTGAGCTGGAACTGGATTAAGGGACTGTAGGGTGGCCAGACCCTGTGGAGATTGTCTATCTCTGATGTGCACACTGGGCACTGTGTCATAAATAAAGAAAAAAAATAGTTGAAAAAGTCAATCATGCTAAACTGCCAAATACCATACCATAATTGAATTCAATAATTTACTGAAAATTAATCTACCACAGCCAAAGAAGGTTTCTCCCAGAAATACAAAATAACTTTTGTATAAGTCATAACACTAATAGGCCTGAGATGAAAAGTCATATGCTCATCTCAAAAGATGCCCAAAAGTTATTTGATGAAACTTAACTATCATGACAGACAGATTCTTAGTGAAATAGCAAAGGATGAGCATTAAAAATGGTATAGAATAGCTATCCTAAATGAGTAATAATGATGAGTAAATAAGTAGATATTAATGGACAAACACTAGAACATTTCCAGTGTTATGTTTTTTAAAGTATAATAATAAAAATGCCTGCTGTGCTACTTAATATTCAACTTCATTCTATCCAATGCAATAAGACAAGAAACAAATAAAAGGTGCAAATTTTCTGAAGTCAAAATTATCATTATGTTTAAGATCGACAGTTTATCTAAAAATCTTAAGAAAATACTGTAAAATATGATACAATTTTAAAAGAAAATTATTAAGATAGCAGACAGAGAAACCAGCTTAACAACTTCAACATTTTTCTAATGAATTAGCAATAACAATTCATAAAATGCAATTAAAAAGTTAAAGTAGAAATTAGAAATGAGGCCGGCAGGTGGCATGGTGGTTAAGGGCACTGGACTCCCACATGGTCAACTGTGGTTTGAATCCCAGACCTGGCAGCTTGTTTTCTCACTTTTTCTTTCTCTCTCTTACTTTGTCCCTCTCTGGTTAAAATAAAATAAATAAATAATTAAAGTTAAATAACATAATGCTTTAAAATAAAAAAAATATGTAAATAATGTATAGAGAGAAATACTACATTTTGCTAACAGATATAAAACCAGGTTTGACTATGTGAAGAGATATAGAAAAATGCTGGATGGGAATAATGAGTGTTATGAATATGGTAATTTCCACCAATTTAACATAATTCCAATTAAAATCTTCCTCATTAAATCAGTTTGAACTTGACAAAATTACAATTTTTAAATGATTATGTAAAATAGTAGAATTTTGAGAAAAAAATAGTCATAAAGGGAAATAAATATCAAATTGGATTCTCATGAATTCATCCACATAGCTCATAAAATGAATGTAGTTAAAGCTTGTAATTAAAACGGGCCTGGCAAGCCGACCAAAAAAATGTTCTAGATCTTCTTTCATTTTACCCATCTTGTAGCAACTTGGTATACTTCTGGGAAATGCTAGTGGCTTCAAGAGCAGCATTAACAGAATTGCACACAAAGAGGAGCAGGTTCAGAATTTCATTAATGTATACAGAAATTTCAAGAACCTTCCTACAGAAATAAAATTTTAAACCACACTTAACAGCTTTAAAATAAAAGGAATTTTATATTTCTTTACCAAAAACAGAACTATTTTTCTGGAAATGAGAATTCTTTCAAAGACAATGCTTAATGGTTTTTCTTAAGTTTGATACAATTTTAATCTTTACTTTTTATTTTAAATAAACTTAATACAAAATCTTATAAAACAGCCCATTATTTGGGTTATTTTAATTTATAAAGTCTACAAATTTATTTGCAATTAAATATGAATGAGAAAAAAATTAACAGAGTTAACCCACTTGGAGGGAAATAGGACAGCAAAGACTTTATCACTTACTCTCCATAAAACAGACATTATCATAAGCTATGGTCGCTGGTCTTTCTCCCTTTATTCTGAGAAATTATTATTTCATATGCATGACTTCAATTTAATTTCTGGGTTTATCAAATACATGATCATGATTTGAAAAAATAAAATAGTACTTAAAGGCTTGTGTATACAAAATTAGAGTTCCCTGCTCTCTCCTCAGATTTTCCTGTCCTTAGGAAAGAAAGCCACTTTCCGGGGTTACCTGTCACTTCTGTATAATGCTGAGGTGAAGCTAATACAATCTTCACCTTATGGATGCTATATATTCTAACTCTTCCACTCTTAAACTTTTTGGTTTTGTCTTCAGCTGCAATACTGTTTCATACGTATTGAAATCTCTAATGTCTTCTCACTCACTTGTACTTTAATGTATATATTACCCTCCTCTTAATTGCTTTTTTATCAGTGCTTTCAATTCTAAGTCCTGACTTGTTGGACAATTAACTTTATTTTCCTTCCCAGGATGAGTGAGACCTTTGGAATATTTTATCTCCTTTCCCCCAACCTCCAACTAGCAGGTTTTCTAGGGAGTTTGTATTAGAATGTCTCTCACTGCTTTTCTCTTCTGTTTTGGGAGTGTTGTGTTTGTTTGTTTGTTCATTATAGGGCACGTGTGCTCACTGGAGAGAGACGAGAAGAAAGAGACAGAGAGATGAAGAGAGGGAAAGTGAGAAAGCACCCCCTGGGGGGGATGGTAATACCACAATCCTTTCTTCTCCATTCTCCTCTTGGGATTTGGGGCGCAAACACACACACACACAAACACACACACACACACACACACACACACACACACACATATGTGCCCAGTGTGTGTTTTTCAGGCCATCAAGTCTGAGATTCAGACCACGCAACCATTCATGGGTTCCAGCCACCTTAACCACTATGCCACCGACCGGCCCTATCTCTTCTGTTTTAAGCAATTGTATTTAGTACTGTATTTAGTTGACTGTCCCTAGACAGTCAACTCTCGCTATATTTCTATCTTTGTATTGATAGCTATAGTTCTATCTTTAGGTCACAAGCCACTGTTCACCAGTATTACCTTTTTGAAGTTTCTGTTTATTTGCTTTTTTTATTAGAATCTTTGCTCTGACCCCAAATGTTGATGGCAACTTTCATTTGCTCACCTGCGGGACCTTCTCCCTTCCCTACAGGCACAGGGCCTGACCTTCGTTTTCCCTCTCCTTGTAGGTCAAATCTAGCCAAGCGGAAGCAGAACTGGGCTACCACTTGTGTCTGCTGTAGTTTCTTCTGTAGCTCCTTCTGTAGCTCCCTGTCAAGGACGATAGCTTTAATCTCAGCAATGATCATATACTGATTTGACTTACACTCATTTATTTAAATAAAAAATTACATTTATAAGTTCTAGAAAGTATTGCCTGTGTGCATCTACATTTTCTCAAGTGAATATATTCATTCTCGTATGCAGGTATCTCCTCAGGAATTCTATTTCAGGTATCAGGTATTGGGATACCTGATATTTCATTCCCGAAAGACATCAGGCATTAGATATCAGGTAATCTATTTCAGGTATCCTGAGTTTTTTATCTACAGCCTGATTTTTCTCTCTCTGCTAGGCCCTTCAGATGAGTAGTTTATTTCCATGTGAGCTCAATTGCATTTAAATTTCCTTGGAATATCCTAAATGGCACTACTGCTATAGGTCAATAAATGATATTACTCCTATAGGCCAATAAATGATAAAGGGTAAAGTCATTCATAGACGCTCCTCGAACCCAAATCCACAAGCATCTGTAAGAAGCAAACAGTTCTCCAGCCTCTTGTTACACTCCTAGCTTCCTAGAGGAGTCACTGCCCACTGATTCATCTCACACCCAGTTCCATGGGAATCCGTTATACCTGGTACACTTATGAATGTCAGTGTCACACTACCCTTCTACAACTGCAGTAAGCAAAGCTTCTACTGGGATCTGCTGCCCTCAGTGCCTCTTCCATGGTCTTCAACCCCCTTGTCCAGGTCACTCTTTGGCTCATAGAAGAGAGCCCAAGTCAGAACACTACAGGACCCCAACAAACCAGAGGTATTGTGCATATGAAGTTGCCCAATAGTCTCAAGAAGGCACATAGCTTAGAACCGAGAGTAGAGGGGAAAGACAGGAGTGCGGAGGGAGCCAGCACAGACTGTCAGTTCCAGAATTCCCTTCCCCAGTGGCTTTTAACTTCATTAGCTCTATCTGGGAGATTTTTTCTTTTTTGTTTGTTCTTGTTTTTGTTTTGTATTTGCCATTTTTCTAAGTAAAATATCTAAACATTATAAATGTCCATCAATTTCAGGTAGAACTCTATTGATTCCTGTTTTAGTCGTTGAGGTTTAAATTCTTTCATTCTGTCATCATTGCTTCCAAATTCCCCTCTCTAGCATTGTAGTATTGTAATAGCATGCAGTTAATTACTGGTCAATTTTTAGATCACGATGGTCTCGTAAAACTGGTTTACTTGCTGCTGTGTTGAGAAGTCTATATTCCTTCTCCGTACAATTTCTTTTTCTCAGTGTATATTTCTGCCTTTTTAAGTATTTTTTGCATCCTGTGAATCTTTCATTGGTATATTTGCAAATATTACAACAAAGCTATCAAATGCCCAAAAATTTCCCAAAATTCCCAAGTACTTCGGAAAACTGGAAATTCTTTCACAGCAATTGAACCGCCTGCTTCAATATAAAGGATCACTTCTATCTGGGCTTGAAACAGCGGTCACCTGGAATTTTGCTTTCTCATCCTCCTGTATAAGATGAACTTCCCCTGAATCGCTTGCCTTTTTTGTGTATCTGTGGGTGCATCACTTATTTTTCTTAGGTGTGATCTCTAGAACCTCTTGAGGCAGACTGCATGAAAGCTAAATTATTGAGCCCTTGCATGTTTGAGATTATGTTTATTCTCCCCTCATTACTGCCTGGCTATCATACTTCATTATAGAATAAAAACCATGTTTTCTTGGAATATTGGAAGCATGTTTCAGGGCCAGCAGGTGGTGTGGTGGTTGGGGCGCTGGACTCCCACATTGTGGACCATGGTTCAAGTCCCAGACCTGGTGGCTTGCTTTCTCACTTTCCCTTTCTCTCACTCTCTGTTGATCACACATGCCCTATAGCAAATTTAAAAAGTAATAATAATAAAATAAAAAATGCTTCAGAAAAAAATTAAAAGAATCCTGTTTCAGGGACTTCTAGATGAGTTAGCATGGAGGGACAAATGACATGTGATTTCCTATCATTTGTAACAGATCTCCTTCCCCATTCACCCAATCTTTTCAAACTTAGAAATGTTCTTTGATTCTGCCATGCTGAAATGGTAAAATTATATACCTCTATGGGAGTTCGTTTTTTTTTTTTCCTCCTTCATTTCCTGAACATTCAGTAGAAACTAGATGTGAGGGCGGGTATCTTTCAGACACAAGAAATTTCTTGTTTTATTTATTTGATAGCATTCCGGTATTTTTACTGCTCATTTTTTACTGTAACTTCTATTATTTGCAAGTATATTTACTTTCTTTCTCACTTACAAAATGGTTAAAGGGTCAATTTGGCGAATGGTAGAGGAGACAAGCTGTCGAATCAACCACCTCAATTATGGGATGCGATTCATGTTCGAAAGTCTGAGAAAACAATCAAGCATAAAATGATGTTATGGATGAAACTTAAAGTAATTGTACCAATGCGAACTAACTACCCTTAGAAACTAGAGCTCAGAAAACATCAACAAAAATAAACTTATTATGCATACATGGTAGAATCAGGGTTTAAGGACACATGACCAAAAATGATCACGAATGACAGACGGCGTTTAGGACATTCATTATGTCCAGCTGCTATGCGGTGTTAATTTTGTGTATCATTTATTTGAACTTATAAAGTCATTTTAAAGGTGAGGATGCCAGAGAAGAAAGAGTTAGGAGCCTCAGGTGCACACCCAGCAAGCAACAGAGCGGGAGCTGTCCCCTAGGTCTGACGGAAGAAAAGGACGGCCCCACATACCCCGTCCCTCAGGTTTCCCTGTTTGTTGTAGTTCAGTAGTTTCTGTCATCTGGGGATGGCCTTATGAATAAAGTAATATTTCACAAGTCACTACATGACAGAAAGACAGCAGTCTGGCGATACTCTAAGCTCGCTATAGTCCTGAAATGCAGTGTAAAAAGAAGTACACTTTCAAAAAGATATGAGTAGAGGAGCTCATTTGGTTAGCTTGGTGCCTCCCATCAGCCTGAACTTTTGGATAAGAAAGGGGAAAAACTAGTTTTTGCTAACACGGTTGATATTTCTCCTTTCTTTTCTTCCGTCTAACCCGTTTTCTTGGAATGCATATCCCATGCATCATGGGGGATGTAAAATGAACTGAATAATGAATTCTGCCCTCGCAGATCGTAAAAGGCTATAAGCTATCAGCTCTCATTATGAGGGCTCAGAGAAGGTGAAATGACTCCTGGCTGAGGTTGGTTTGAGCAAGTCTGTAAAGTCGGGTGTGGAGAAGGGCGAGCACTGTGGCAGAAGCACACGGGCCATGACGAGGAAGAATGGAGGATTACGACTAGAGAGCAGGCTGAGTCCAGATGCTAGAAACCCTAGTCTGAAAAGCAAGGGGCTTTGCCTCATTTTATGAGTCAAGCCTATAAATTTTTTTGACCAAATACCCTCGGTCAATGAAAATACAAAGTAAAAATTAAATTAGATGAAATCAGTAGCAAAATAAAATTGTGAATGCTATTAACAGAAACAGTGGGGCCAGCAAGTGGCATGGTGGTTAAAGGCTCTGGACTCCCACATGGTCGACCACGGTTCAAGCCTCGGATCTGGTGGCTTTCTTTCTCACTTCCTCTCTCTCTCTGTCTCTCTCTGATCAAACTGAAAAATAATAATGATAATAATAGATAAAAAGTTAAAATAAAATAATTCTAAAAAAAGAAAAAGAAAAACAGCAGTGTGTGTATAGTATATGTAATGATAGATAATAACTATAGATACAGCTATTAATTTCCATTAGCTAATGTCTATGTGCAAATATCCACATCACTTTGAAATAACAGATAAATTCCTATTTCAAATAATCTTTCAGATCTTTTTAAAAATATATTTGGAAACATCTCATGTCATATTGAAACATACTTATTTCTATTATGTAACAAGGCTGCCAAAATGCCCAGTAGCAACGCTAAAAGCACCAACATCATTATTTTCACCTGAATTTATATTAGCTATGATTCCTTTAACCTGCAATGTCTTCTAGGAATATTTTAGCTCCCTAATAAAATTTGCAAAATGTCATATAGTTGAAGTTAGATAATGTAAGTGACAACTCCACTTAGGTCGGTACAAATAAACTGTCTATACTGACTAGAAAAATAAATAAATAACAAAAAAGGTGACTCTACTATCCCCCTTTGTCCCCATGTGTCACTTTCATTCTTTCTTCACAATAGCTTTCTAGTTGTATGTGATATACGATTTACCAACTAACCAATAAATGGACCATGTTGTATACCAGCGTTAATCAGTATGTTATTTTATTAGCAGAGATCTGTTTTCTCTTTTCAGATAAAACAATAAGACTTTTTTTTTAAGGTTTTGGCCATAGGACATATGCATTGGTCAGAGAGAGACAGTGAGAGCAAAAGTGAGAATCCACCCCCAGGGAGGATGGCCACACAGCAATCCCTTCTTCTCCATTTTCCTACTTGGATTTTGGGCATGCACACACACTCACCCGGTGTAAGGCTCAATCTGCTGGCCTAAGGCTTGGACTATGGTCAACCATAAGGGAGTCTGGCACCACAACCACCATGCTATCGACTGGCCCTAAGAAGTTTTAATATTTCTTCCTGTATTTCATGTATTATCTCACAGACACCTGGAGGGCATGCATTCCCACATTGAAAAGGATTTCTATGGGCAGGTAGGAACCAATGAAAAGTCTTATACAGGAGACCCAGGTCAAGCCAGTAGGTTCATAGCAAGGATCCTGACTAAGAACCAGTGTAATACTGGGGGTGATGGACTGCTGCTGAAGTTGAACTCAAGCATGTTGCATCCAAATCCTATGATGGTTTTATTGATTTACAAAAGATCGCAAATGTCTAATTTCATAACCTTGATATAACTAGTATTACCATTCATTCCATTTTTTTCCCATTCAGATCAAAAATATCCTTCAGGTGGCAGTCTAATAATCATGAGAATGAGATGAATAATAATGATAATGGCAGACAACTTCATATCCGATGCTGACACACATTCACAGATGGGTGTTAAGAGCAAAGAACACATTCTTAAACTATTTGTTAACGAAACACTAAGATCAGTCATTTAGCAATTGCTAAAAGAATGTGTGTGTTGTTAACACAGACCACTAAGTGCAAGTGCAATTTTATAGATCATAATTTGAAAGAATGCTGATTTCATAATCAAAATGAGACCTACTGAGCGACAATGAACAAAATACCTAACAAAATGCAATTGAAAGCATTTAGCTGGGTCACGTTGTCAAGAAGGTCTGTTCAGGGAACCAGCAGTTAGCGTAATGGCTATGTCGCTGGACTCCCATGTAGTTGACTGCGGTTCATGTCCCGGACCTGGTGGCTTAAAACTCACGCCAGGCGCGTGTGTGTGCGTGCCCAAGATCCCGAGAGGAGAATGGAGGAGAAGGGATTGCGGCGTGACCATCCCCCCTGGGGGGTGATTTCTTGCTTTCTGTCTCTCTGTCTCTCTCTGTCTGTCTGGCGAGCGCAAGCGCCCTATAGTGAAAACCTCTCCAAAAAAAAAAAAAAGAAAAAGAAAAGGTCTGTTCAAACAGAGGAGGCTTGGTTCAACCCACAGAATTTCTGATTCAGTAATCTGATGTGGGGCCCCAAAAATCTGTTTTCTGACAAACTTTAAGGCAATGTTGATGTTTCCAGTCCAGGGACCACACTTTGAGAAAACCACTGGCTAAAATTAACAAGAATTCTGGAGGTGAAGTGGTTTCAGTATTGTTTACATCCACAGAAAACCAGCTTCATCAGAGTCCCATGGGCTTTCTTTCCTCTTGTTGTCACAATATGGCTGCTGCCACTCTTTGTATCCAATGTCTGTACATTCATTACATAAAGGAAGCAATATGAGTGAGTTTCTTCTCTTGTTATCATCAAAGAAAATTTCGCTAACCCCCCCAACAGCCCTTTCTCCTCGACTCCCACTAACCAGGAGCTCATAAAGGTGATTGCCTAGTCTTAAGGGAGATGGGTACAGAATATCTAGTGTTTTTAACCTAATATTTAGAAACTGACCTTCTCAGCCTAAAAGTCATAGAGATAGGTAATAACAGCTAGCTTCCAGAAAGTTCTTCCAGCCATGCATACCCAAGTCTCCTTCAGACTGACTGGAAAGAAATACTAGGCTTTAAAAAATAAATTAATTAATTAAGAGTGAAATTTACCATAGTACATGTTAAATTAGCCTATGTACTAGCAACCCTCATTATGAAAATCGATTTTCTGCAAAAGCCACAGTACATACTTGTAAAAGTTAAAAAAAAAAAAAATGAGAGTTTTCAGCCTAATTAAATAAATGCTAATTCTACAACTTTACCTCAAGTCTTATAAAGTACCCCTAGGGCTACAGGATATGAGAGTCTTTCCTGTTCTTCAGTACTATTTGGGACATTGGTTCACACCCCAACATAGGCCTAAGAAATTGGACTGGAAATACTTCTAACATATTTAACTCAAGCTTAAGGGTTAATTTAAGAGAAAAAAAGTACTGCTGCCCAGGACTGGCTATCTAATTTGCAGAGTACAGCAGAGTACAAAAGTGCAGATTCCTATTCAGGAATTATGAAGGATTTTGAGAGCAGCAGCAGGACATTGAACTACTAATACATGGGACTTGGGAATTTAGCACCCTGTGCTTCAGTTACCCAGGAAGGGCCTAGCTGCTCCTGCCTTCCTTGTTCCTGAGACATCTTCGATAACTCCACATTCATCCCATTTTCTTATGCATTTTCCTTTTATTTGTCTCACCCTGGAAAGAAGAACCCATGCTACTTTTCTAAACTAAGAGTCTTTCCTCAGTTATAAGTCACCCCACCCTCTGGAATGTGGAAGCAAAGTTAGGTGCCATTGGTATGAGTGGCAGTGTTTTCCATCTCCCTGCATTTGGACAGATGGAGGAATTAAGAGCTGGATGCAGTGAGTGACTCAGCAAGTCGAAGGATTTGTCATTTCGAGATAACAGAGTATATGTATATGTAGAAAGTGAAGATTTGGAACCTAGAATCAAAGAAAGAAGAAGAAGAAAAAAAAACTCAGAAGATTTATCTGCATTTGAAGTGTGAATATCAATGAGGGTCATCAGTTATTCTGAGAGTCACAGAGCAGACTTTTAAAAGTTAAAGCACTCCACCTCCATGTCAAGTTCAATGCAGGAGCAAATTTTATCAGTCTGGTGTCCTTGTAGCATCAAAGGAATAACCGTCTGTTCCCCCCCGAAGCACCCAGAAACAGGCACGTCTTGGCTTTGTAGGAAAGATGAAATGCTAGCCTGATAAATCACCTGCCAATTGAATCGATGGAGACCACGGCTAATGTAGCTGAGTCGAGGGGGGAGGACCTGAACGGGAAGGTGATGAGAGAGGAGGTATTTGGCAACTACACAATAATGCAATCTTACTAACCCATCCTCTGCTTTGGGGAAAAGATACAGCAGGGAGCTCTCTGAACTGAGTTCTATCCCTTGAACTACATCCCTTGAAGTATTTTTTGTATATACTGCAATTTGCACGTGTAATGGGCTTCCATATACCACGCCTGCTTTCCGCTGTTACTGAAGAATGAATGAGACGATCCTGTTTTGATACCTCTGTTACCTCGCAGTCCTGAACAAAGACTTATTATAACACTGGAACAGTTATGATATTCTTGAAGGGACTTATAATGAAATTAATTAAATAACTTGTTAGACTATAACTCCATTGTAGAAAAAAAATAGATTTCCAGTCATTTTGACTGAGTGGATGTTCTTTCATTTCAAATATGGATAATTTCAATCTGTTTAAGTTCTCTGGAGAAGTTGACTTGCTATGTGTGGTTTCAAATTGGTGACAATCAAAACAGAAGTCATCATATCTGCTATGGAGGACAGTCAACGCTCCCTGGAGAACCAGAGACGTGGAGAGGCTGTCAGCTGATCAGGCTGACCAGGATTAACATCGGCCAGCAACTCTTTGGATTTGTGTTTCTGTTCCTGGCGACAAGAAAATATGAAGTTTAAAACTGCTTTATTTTTTTTTCTCTATAAGCTTGTGACAATATTCTGTAATTGTGGATAAACACTAATGCCATTGTTCCTAGAACTTACTTGACATCATAGCTTTGGGTAACCATAAAATGTGTAAGATGGAAGGCCAGCAAGGGGGTGTGTTTATTTTGATGCTGGACTCTCACATGGTCAACAGGGTTCAAGTCCCAGACCTGGCGGTATGAAAATCACACTTAGCAACGTGTGCACGCATGCCCAGAGTCCTAAGAGGAGAATGGAAGGGAGAGATTATGAGACTATGGTGTGGTCATCCTCCCTGGGAAGTGATTTTTCACTTTTCCTCTTTCTTTTTTTTTTTCTCTCTCTCTCTCTGTGTCTCTCTCTGGCAAGCCCACGCACCCTATGGCAAAAAAAAAAAAAAAAATGAAAAAAAGTTGAAGATGGAAAAATATAAAGTTGAGGAAAAAAATGGCTATAATCTCACAGACAACATTTGAAAAACTTTTAAGGTTGATTATCATTTAATATGTTTTCTAGAGGTCAGAATTTCATGCCTGTACGTGGAATGTACATTGGGGTTAATACTATGCTATGTTCTGTGAGGAATACATGAACTGTTCCATATCATAGATGCCCTTTCTTCTCCAGGTTTGCCTAGAAAATTCCTTCAGGCTTAAGATCCATCATTGCCTCACCTCGAGGCCTTCCCAACTCCAGAGTCCAACAGTGGGTCCTGCACTACGCTAGCATGTCACTAACACAATTGCTAATAGAGAATGGTTTGGGAACCTGTAAGATAACATTGGAAATCAGGTCTAGAAAACTCAGTTAAACAAATTGTTAGCCTGTTTTGTTTTTGTTTTTGTTTTGTTTTGGTTTGGTTTGCTATAGGGCACTTGTGCTCACCAGAAAGAGACAGACAGAAAGTTAGAAATCGCCACCCAGAGGGATGGCCACTCTGTAATCCCTTCTTCATTCTCCTCTTGAAATCTTGGACATGCACACACACACACTTGGCGTGAGTTTAAGCCACCAGGTCCGGGACTCAAACCGTGATCGACTACGTGAGAGTCCAGCGACATAGCCATTACTCCAACTGCTGGTCCCAGTTTTGTTTTATAAGTAGCTTGAGAAGAGAAGAATAATGTTTTATGTTTTGTTCAGAATGAAGATTTTTGAATAAATACATCATTTACCGGTTTAAGAGTTTTTGTGGTTTTTGTTTTGTTTTGTTTTGTTTGTTTGTTTGTTTGTTTGTTTGTTTTTAAGAGATGCCATTCAAGAAATACCAACGAAGGACCAGCAGATGGTGTAATGGTTACGTTCCTGGACTCCCACATATTCAACCGGGTTCGAGTCCCAGACCTGGAAGCTTAAAACTCATGCTGGGAAGGTATATGTACATGCCCAAAATCCTGAAAGGATTGAGGAGAAGGGATTGTGGTGTGTGGTGTGGCCATTCCCCTTGGTGGGGTGTGTGTGTGTGTGTGTGTGTGTGTGTGTGATTTGTTGCTTTCTGTCTCTCTGTCTCTCCAGCAAGCACATGTGCCCTAAAGCAAAAATCTCTCTCTTAAAAAAATAGAAAGAAAAGAAATACTCATCAAATATCTACCCTATGCAACAAAATCATATTGATTGTATAGAAATGAATAAATAATTTCTGACTTTAAGCAAATTAGCATCTAGCTAGAGATGGAAATACAAGGGATAGAAATAACAGAAAAAACCCATGGTAAGTATACTAACTTTGAAATTACCTGAAATATTCAAGGTGAGAAATAGCACTAAATTAGAAGAAACTGTGAAGAATATCCCAAAATCCTCTTTAACTTCAGAACAAATATCAAAATTAGGAAAATAAGAGAGAAAACAAAGTGCTCTTTGAGAAATAAGAACCTACAGAATTTGAAAAACAAGATCAAAGATGGTTTACTCTGTATAAACTATAGAAACTATATAAAGCCTTAATACTTAATGATTCCATAGGTTTAAGCTATTGACAGAAAGTCAAGTAAAGAAATGAATTAATAAATTTACAAATGCTTTAAAAATTTCCACATTGGGACCAGCAGTGGCATGGTGATGAAGGCACTGGATTCCCACAGCACCAGCCATGGTTCAAGTCTCTGGCATGGAGGCTTGACAATTACACCAGGCACGTGTGTGTGTGCCTAAAATCCTGAGAGGAAAATGGAGGAGAAGGGACTGTGCTGTGACTATCCCCCCTGGGGGTGATTTCTCACTTTCTCTCTTTCTCTGTCTCTGTCTCTTTCCATCTAGCACATGTGCCCTATGGCAAAAACCTAAAAAAAAAGTCTATGTCACAAAGGAAAAAATTATACATATATACATATTATGGATATTTACATTATAAAATACTTTTCAGCCAAATTGTAAAAATCTCATTTTCACATGCACTTACAAGTGGCTATAAGTAAAAGAATGATAAGAAAATCACACCCTTCAAAATCTTACAAGTCTTTTCTTTATACTAACCCTCTTGACTTCTCCAAACTTTATGAAAGGACCAATGTGTCTGTTGAGGGAATTACTTGTTTCTTATTCTGTAGACTTAAATTGGATTTAATCATCACTTCACATATAACACATTCCTTTCCCCTTCATCCCCCCACCACACACACACTCTAAATTTAATTAAAATAACTGAAATGAAACTAGAGATAATTTGTTTTTTAAATAGACTGCCACATGCTCCATTTACATAAAACCCATTAGTTTGCATTAAATACAAATTAGCTGCTGATATGAATTAAATCACGTATAAATAGTTCAGAATAGCCGCAGAACCAGCCATTTTAATTAATATAACTGTTAACCAGATTTATTTGTAAGGTAATCAAGACTCTTACTCATTTATTCTCCAGTACAATAGGCCAGGCTACACTGGCTGTCCTAGAACACACGATCATTTCTGTGTGAATGCACATCTTGGAGGGAGACTGATGAGGTTCTCTGACTTCAAAGCGTGCAAATGATCAGAACTTGCCAGTTTAGAAATTGTGACATCCTGGAGAATAGATAAAGAATCCCTTCAAATAATTAACTCGTATTTATACACTTTATTGATCACCTACAATACGCAACTTTTTCCCTCCTTTCATACATAGTCATAATTTAGTTTAAAGCAAGGTGGTTTAACATATGAAAGAAAACTCCTTTGTTGCTATTCTTATTTTGACTATGTCATGCATCACTAATACGTGTTCACAGTTAACGATAACTTTCCAGAGTAAGTAGAATTTAGTGTTCAGTGAAAGTGACGGTGTTAGCCCAGACTCTTTTTGTGAAGAGTAACTAAACCTCAGCGTGACTCAACCCACATACACAGGGGCTTCAAAAAGCTCATGGAAAGTGGAATGCAAGTATACATTTATTTTAGTGAAAAAATAATAGAAATCCATGGATAGTTTTCTTACAAAAGGCATTTCCCATGAACCTTTTATAGACCCTGCTTTAGGTGAAGTGTGCAGAGAAGAAAACCCACAAGCTGACATCAGGAAAAGCTCAACCTAAGGCTCTAATGACATCACAGAATGACCAAGGTTCACGTCATGTCTGTGGACCATTCGTTTCTCCATAGCTTTTCCTTTTCTGGCCAGCTCTGCTCTGTTGGAAAGATGTCTGCTGGCAGCTCCAGGATTGAGACAATCTATAAGCAACCCTAGTTCTTCCCAACCATTCTACTGTTTGTCCCTCAAAGGGGTCACAGTTGCCAACATCATTCACGTCCTTGCCTGTGGCCATTGCTGGGTAAGAGATGAGCACACTCTGACTAGCCTGAGCTCCATGCTCACGTGGCAGCTGGGGAAAGGGCCAGTCCCATCTGAATTAAGAGCAGGAGTGGAACATTTTGATAAAATTAAAAATTAATTGCGGTCCTAGATAAAGAATGGGGGACAGGTATTGACATAGTGAATGCAAAAAAGGAACAGATACCCATTATAGTACTGTAATCCTTGCTTTGATGCGGAGCCGTCAGCCTTCTTTAGGCACCTCATTTAGGCACTGATTTATCAATCAGTAAAAAATCAAAGGTATGCGATCAATATTCAGCCACAAAAACCCCTGATGCAGGCAACTCTGGGACTTGTAAATGGCAGCCATGGTTATTCAGCAGATAAAGCACCCACATAGAAAAGCCTTCATCAGCCATCATGCCGTGGAATGTACGAGGTTAAAATATGAATGCCGCATTGTGTGTGCATTCTGACTGAAGGTTAGACAGGATTAATGAGACAGGTTTAATTGACTGTAACAAAAAGTCCTGGGCATTTGTAAAAGAAAAATACCACTTAAGTCATAATATTAAAAATTTGACATAAAAAAGCAGCATGTCACTTCAGCTGATGAACCTAGGGAATTGCTTATATTTTCTGTTCACTTCAGTAACAATATTTCATTCCATTGTATCCTATTCTTCATAGTCCTGAATTTTATATAATATGTGACAAATATCCAGACACCAAAGCAGAGGCATTGTTAATTCACATACCATGAATCCCTTCAGTAATTTGACAAAGCCTATGGACACCATACAATCTTTCTTTCTTTTTTCTTTTCTTTAAAGAATTATTTTATTTATCTTCAGTCATTTATTTATTTAATTTGACCAGAGAGGGACATAATGGGGGTGGGAGGGTGAGAAAGCAAGCCACCAGGTCGAGGACTTGAACCACAGTCGGACATGTGGGAGTCCAGCACCCCCAACCACCACACCACCTGCTGGCCCCACCATAGAATTTTTCTAAAAGTATGTTTAAATTCAGAAGGAAATAAAGCTCACAGAATTTGAAGGAAACCATTTTGTCAAAATAAAACTATTCAAAAATAATTTTGAAATTGTAATAGAGTAATACATGCACTTCTGATTTAACACATTAAATAAGGGTGTCCACACTTTTCCCTGGGGTGCCATGGAAGCTGGGCAGAGTATGTCAGTGTTGGAAAAGGAGCTGCAGAGCACAGAAGCGAGAACTTCCCCGGTCAACTCGAGGCCCTTCCTTGGAGCCAAAGCCAAGGGCAGCTTAACTGATTGGGCATGAATTTCGGTCACTACCCACAAGATTTGTGGTACAAGAAAGGACCATGCATGCCCTCTCCACTGGACAACACCTCTGAGTCCTTTCCAGCCTGTGGCCTGAGCCAAAGGTCCCTCTAGCTATTTCTTCTCAGGCCTGGAAGGTGCCTGGCCACGCTCCCTCGCTGTGTGGGCAGGCATCTCGCAGCCACAAAAGCCAGAGTCTTGACTGCTGTTTGAGCTGCCTCTCAGGGAGCTGTAGAAAACTAGGCTCATCTCAGATACAGTCAAGTCAGGGTGTGTGCAAGGCTCTGAGGGGAGAGGGGATAATGCCCAGATGCAGTTCTGGAAAATTCCAAAATCATTGCACTTCTTTCTTTTTCTTTCTTCTTTCATTCTTCCTTCCTTTTCTTCCTCCCTTCCTTTCTTTTTCTTTTTCTTTCTTTCTCTCTCTTTCTTCTTTCTTTCTTTCTTCTTTCTTTCTTTCTTTCTTTCCTTCCTTCCTTCCTTCCTTCCTCCCTCCCTCCCTCCCTCCCTCCCTCCTTTCTTCCTTCCTTCCTTCCTTCCTTCCTTCCTTCCTTCCTTCCTTCCTTCCTTTCTTTCTTTCTTTCTTTCTTTCTTTCTTTCTTTCCTTCCTCCCTTCCTCCCTTCCTTCCTTCCTTCCTTCCTCCCTCCCTCCCTCCCTCCCTCCCTCCCTTCTTCCTTCCTTCCTTCCTTCCTTTCTTTCTTTCTTTCTTTCTTTCTTTCTTTCTTTCTTTCTTTAATTGCCACAGGACACATGCACTCACCAATGGAGACAAGGAGAAGGAGAAAGCACTTCCCAGCAGGTCCTGCTACAATCCCTATTCCATTTCACCATCCTGTCAGAATTCAGTGCACGCACGCATGTGTGCCTAATGTGTGTTTCAAGCCACAGAAAACAGGATTCAAATTATGGTCAGCCATGTGGGATCTGGGTCCCTTAACCACTGTGTCACAGGGCCGGCTCAAGCCTTTCCGTTTCTGAACCTAATATAGTCCTCACTTATTTAGTTCTCCTATTTTTCAGTAATATTTTATGTTTTTTTAGTATAGAGGTCCTAAACATCTTTTGTTAGAATCATTCTTAAGTAATCAATTTTTTTGATGCTATTATGAATGGTTTCCCTTTTAAAACTTCAATTCCAAAATAGTGCTGGTCTATAGAAATGCAATGCTATTTTTATTAGCTTTGTGTTTCAAAACTTTACTATATTCATGTTTTCTGTATTTATTAAGATAATATAATTTTTCACTTTTGAAAGTATGGCAAATTATAATAAATGATTTTCATAAGTTGTCAAAAAATACCATTTGAGTATAATGTGTAATATTTTACAATTCCATAATTTTAATTTATTGCAAAAATATCTAATATTTCAAATGGGTAAAATGTCACAAGAACTTCTAATATAATGTGGTTTGTAGCATATATTCACAATTGAAGGAAATGTAAATTTCAGTTCAAGGTTACAGAAAATAAAGATGTAAATTTCCCCATTCTCATACATGGACTTCTGCCAAAGGACATTTGGTCATGACTTGAGGAGGGAAGGAAAAAAAAAAACCCTGCAAATCACTGTAATAAGGCATGCTATCCATCAGCTCTTGGACCTTATTGCAGTTTTCTTATTCATCTTTAGTTGATTCCCTGCCATATTTTCACAGGAGCAATTCCAAACTTTATTGCCCATTTCGATCCCAATCTTCTCTCCGAGTGGTTCACTTTGTCTCCTACATTACTTAAAGAATGAAAGCAACCTGTCGTTAGTTTCCTTCCTCTATACCCTAAAATGTTTTTGAATATTTATCATTTCCCAATTTTTCTTAGTCTTTTTTATTTTGAGAGAGATTTTTGCTATAGGGCGTGTGTGCTCACTGAAGAGACAGAGAGACAGAAAACAAGAAATCACTCCCCCGGGGGGATGGCCATGATGCAGTCCCTTCTCCCCCATTCTCCTCTCAGGATTTTGGGAATGCACACACACATGCCTGACATGAGTTTCAAGCTATTGGTTCTGGGTCTCAAACCACAGTCAGCCACATAGAAGCCCAATGCCTTAACCACTAATCCACCTGCTAGCTCCATTTTCCTTTTTTTGGAGAGGTTTTTGCTATAGGGCACATGCACTCGCCAGAAAGACAGAGAGAGAAAGAGAGATAGAAAGCGAGAAATCACCCCCCACGGGGGATGGCCATGCTGCAATCCTTTCTCCTCCATTCTCCTCTTGGGATCTTGGGAACGCACACAGACATGCCCGGCATGAGTTTAAGCCACCAGGTCTGGGACTTGAACCACGGTTGACTACATGGGAGTTCAGCGACATAGCCATTACGTTAACTGCTAGTCCCCATTTTTCTTAACCTTAGAGACTGAAATAAACAAACAAACAAACAAAACAGAAAAACTATACCTACCAGTTACTGGGCACTTAATGGTAGAAAGCAAAAGAAATTTTAAAAAAAGAAAGAAAAAGAAGTTGTCTCAGCAATCTATAGCTGGGTCTCACAGAGAAAGAGACTAGGAAGGATGGAATACAGCGGCAGCACTCCTGTCCTTGCTTGAAATCCTGGCCCTGAGTAGCTAGGGCCCCACATTCTCTCTCTCATGAAAGATAATGCAGGCTGTGCTTGGGTACGAAACTGTGACGTACATTTACTGAAAGCTCAGAGAGGAGCAGTGTAACACGACCCACCTCTATCAGATGCCTCTCAGGACGAGAAGGAGAAGTCCTGAATGGCATGCAGTGGGAGCCCATGATGGAGACCGACCTCTGCCTCCCAGCATCCTGCTTTTCTGAGAGTGAAATTGTTGGCACCCTCTAGCCCAGGAGTAGCCCATCTAGTTTGATATTGTCTATGAGAAACACTGCTCTCATGATCAAGAAGTTTATTCTTTTCTTTCTCATTTTTTTAGCAGAGTATTGATTTTATCATAGAATAGAATGGATCTGCTTTCTAGCCATTTTTGCTGAGATATATGTACTACCATACATAGTAGTAGGCAAAAACCCCAGGGACTTGTCGTAGTCCATTTCTGCTGCCGAAACAAGATACCATAGATGGGGTAATTTGTAAAGGCTAGTTTATTTGGCTCATGGTTCTGGAGGTTAGAGAGTCTAAGACTGAGGGGTCACCTCTGATGAGGGCCTTCTTGCTTGCTGTGTTGTCCCATGACAAAAGGCAGAACAGAAAGAGACAGTAAAACAGCAAGAGAGGAAGGGGGCCGAGCTCATTCTTTCTTACCAGGAATCCAGGACTGAGATAACAGCATTATTCATTCAGGAGGGCAGAGTCCTCATCACCCAGTCGCCTCAAAGGTGTTGCCTCTCGACACTGTCTGTGTCTGTCGCATGGGGGATTAAGCTCCCAAAACGTGAAGCGGCAGGACCTTTGGTGTCTTTCTCTTCCTGGCTGTGAAAAGAAATGGACGACCAAGTCACGACTTGGGCTCTTGTTACCCTGTTCTCTTGTGAACCCCAATTCACTTAAGAGTTCTGATCATCTGTCCAAGTTCTTACCAACGATGACTTGTCTGAATAGAAGTCTTGTTGAGGTCATTAATCACAGAGAAAAGTTTAACCTGTTAAGGAGAGATGTTTCACCCATTTTCTCATGGGATTTAACTTCTATGCAAAGATCTGCTCCCGCTCTTCAGTGTTCAAGCCCTTCCTTGACTGTGAGAGAAACACTGTGCAAGGTCTCTCTCCGCTCCGTCTGTGGAAACACAGTCTGCTGCTCCTTAATTAAAGTTATCACCATCTGCTGAGCTGATGACCCTTGAGGATTAGCCCCTTTGTAGAAGCAAGCATTATTGTTCCAAGTCCAGAGTCCCACAGCTAAGATGACTCAGCCATTCTGGTTTTGCTGCTACTGAAACAGTTGCCTCAATCACCCTACAACCTGATTACTTCAGCCTCACCTCCTTTTCTGGATTTTATGCCTTTTACTTACTTAAGGTGAAAGCTTTACCACCTCCTGGCCTTCTGTCTTTTATTATTATTATTATTATTATTATTATTATTATTGTTAATTACTGAGACTTTTGTTATGGTGCATGTGTACTCACCAGAGGAACAGAGGCATAGAGACAAAAAGCGAGAAATCCCCCCCCAGGGGTATGAACACACTGTGATCCCTTCTCCTCCATTCTCATCTCAGGATACTGGGCATCAACACACATGTAAGTTTGAAGTCACCATGATCAGGACTCGAACCATGGTGAGCCATGTGGAATCCAGCGAAGTTACCATTACGCCATCTGCTGATGCCCCTTCTGTCTTCTAATCATGTGGATTTCACTAGCTCGCAGCCTCTGCACGCTGCCTTCCTCAACTTCTGTATCACTCACATTGAACCACTGTCCAGGGGCGACCGCCGGGTCAGTCCCTCACACGACGCGGTTCAGGAGTGCTTGCTTGTCAGAGCCCTAGGGTCAAATGGCTCGGAATGCAGCCCGGTGGTTTCAGGCCGAGTTGCTGATCCAGCCGTAGACCGAGGTGGGCCGTGTGGCCTCAGCTCAGCACCCAGGCACGAACCGGACAAAGGCTGAGACTGCAGCTGGGCATGGACGTTCCTGCTATTCAGGGAACAGAGTCTAGCCTTCTCCCAGGCTTGACGTCTTTCTTGGCCATTTTTTTTGTTTTCAGATGAATTTCACATTTTATATAAAGTCCTCATCTTTATGTATATTTTTTCAACAGAGAACTTTACATTTTTCCATCTATCACGTTTCCTCCCCTTCAATCACACCCCCCACCACCCACTCTCTTTGTCCTTTTTAAAGAGTTTATGTCTTTCTAAGCATTTGTTTTCTGTTGAAATTAGAAAGATTCGTTTTTCAAATGAGTTCTTTACATGGCTCCTTTTTCGGGACTCCTGTCACTTGCTCTGTTGTTTTTTCCTCAGTTCTTTCAATATTGATATTGAGCCACTCTGATTAAACAAATAAATAAGCAGGAGCTTTGAGAAATAATTAGGTTAAGTATTAAACAGGCGCTTTGTTTTGATTGTTTGTGTTTATTTTTCATTCGAGAACAGTTACTCTCATCTCTTATTTAAGTTTTATTTAACTTAAATTATTTAAATTAAATGAGAGTTTTTATCTCTCATTTAAGTTTTATTAAAACATTCACCCTGTGCCGGGTTGCTCTGTGTTCAGACCACATGAAAAAATTGAAAGCCATTAGAACCACAGACTTACTCTTATTCATCACTTTTATTTTCAATGTCTCAGATCATGTCTGCTACATGGAAAATGAACAATAAATATTCCATGAATGAAAATAAGCCTAAGCAAAATGAATTAGGGTGGATGTCTGTTGGCAGAAAAGCAACAAAGCCAAATGCAAATGACCTGATGGTCTGCAGTTTGGGACTAGCCACTTAAGTAGTAGACATCCACTTGGTTCCAGATCTCCGCTTCATCAGAGAGAGACTTGCATGTTCACCTGAGCAGGCACGTATGTCTGCATGTATTTCAGGCCATATGTCATCACTCCCTAAGCATATATGCTTTCATCTCTAATTGCTATGCAAAATATTATACATTAAAAATACATGTTATGGGATCAGCAGTTGGTGAAATGGCTATGTCACTGAACTTCCATGTAGTCAACCGCAGTTTGAGTCCCAGATCCAGTGGCTTAAACTCATGCCGAGCGTGTGTGTGTGTGTGTGTGTGTGTGTGTGTGCCCCCAAGATCCCGAGAGGAGAATGGAGGAGAAGGGATTGCAGCGTGGTCATCCTCCCTGGGGGTGATTTCTCACTTCTGTCTCTCTGTCTCCCTCTGTCTTTCCGGCGGGCACATGCGCCCTATAGCAAAAAAATTTATATATATACATATATATATATATATATATATATATATATATATACACACACACACACATACATATATATATATATATATATGTTATAAAACAGAAGCATTTTGTTTAACTGAAATAAGCTCTACCTGGGGACCAGCAGTTAGCGTAATGGCTATGTCACTGGACTCCCACGTAGTCAACCGCGGTTCGAGTCCCGGACCCAGTGCCTTAAACTCACGCCGGGCGTGTGTGCGTGCGTGCCCAAGATCCTGAGAGGAGAATGGAGGAGAAGGGATTGCGGCGTGGCCATCCCCCCTGGGGGGTGATTTCTCGCTTTCTGTCTCTATGTCTCTCTCTGTCTGTCTGGCGAGCGCACGCGCCCTACAGCAAAAACCTCTCCAAAAAAAAGAAAAATAAAAAAAAAATAAGCTCTACCTGTAGATAATTTTATTTTTAGATACTAATGAAGAAATTGAATTATATATATTTGTATATCTACATATACATATTCCATATGCATTTTATATGTATATAATGGACTTTCAAACATTTTATAAAAAATGTGTACCATGAAAAATCCCTGCATGGATTTCATGATTTTTGGTACCAAAATACATTTTTCCACAAACTTCTTCAAGTTCCCCTCTTACATATGTGTGTACATATATACATACACATACTAAAGGGAAAGATTAGAACTACTGAAGAACATGAATACAGGACTAATCTGGGAAAGTGAGTCAGTTCCTTTTCCTTGATGCTCACGTAAGACACCACGCGATGCTAGAATGACGTGAGTCCACCCCGTGCAGGCGTCAGGTCACCGGCACTCTTAGATAGAGAGTGAGGCAGGAGGCAGAGTCTGGGAAATGCAACCCCTGCACAGCCAGTGGACCTGACAGTCAGGAGGAAGTCAGTCCAGTTACATAAAACGTTGGCAGAGCATGTAATAACTGAAGTGGCGCTAATAGTGAAACACAGCAAACGCTCCAAGTCCTTTTAATATCAAAAAGAGGTCAAGCTTCCAGATGTTTCCACTGATTCATAAATAATTGACTACCGTTATAGTTATACTGCATTGTAATGAAGTTAGACCATGTGGCTACTATTAGTTTGAGTAATATAAAATAGTTCAACCAATATTTAAGAAAAACTTAAAACTGGCTACACAATTGCTTATCAACTAATGTTCATAATATTCTTTTTATTAGACAAATTTATCTTTCTGGCCAAAATTGTACTTAGATAGCAATGTTTGTCACATAATCAAATTATCAAATGAGGAGCAAATCACAAGTCATTTTTTATCTCAACGATTGTCTCTGAACATGGAGGTTCAATCCGAAAATGTATATCCTGTTACTAATACTCATAAAATCCGCATACAATATCCACCTCCTTTTCTCCTGAGGCTCACATTTATTAACTGAGTACCTTTACCTGTTTGAACCTAGGTACTGTCCATGGATCTCTGGATCAGCAAACACTTCCTTAAATAAATCATTTGCTGTTAATTTTTGCTTTTTAAAATCTATGCTCCACTGAACGGTATTGCTCTCACACTTAACTGTAATACCTCTGTCCATGCCCTTGTCCAGACAAACTTTAATTAGCGGTTTGCTACTTTCTCTGTAAACATTCAGTAAAGATTGCCAGCAGGTGTCTGACTGGCTATTTTCTACAGCGTGGTCAGAAAAAATCTGCATTAAGTGAAAACACTTGAGCTAATATATGCAGGCATGAAAGAACCCAGGTGAGGGCCAGCAGGTGGTGTGGTGGTGAAGGCACTGGATCCCACAGGCCAGCTCTGCAGTCCCGGACCTGGCAGTTTGAAAACCTAGCTGGGCATGTGTGTGTGCCCAAAATCCTGAGAAGAGAAGGGAAGAAAAGAGAGTGGGAGATGATTGCTCACTTTCCCTATCTCTCTCTGTCTCCAACAAGCATAGGTATCCAAAGACAAAAATAAATAAATCTAAGAAAAAAAATTAAATACAAGAACCCAGGTGAAAGTAAAAGTAAGGAAGAAGCAAGTAGAGGAACCCAAGTCAAGAGCCAGTTTGGCATGATCAAGGAGCACATCGAACCCAGTGTGGCAGAGGGGAACTGGCAAGTCTCATAGCAGGACACTGGGACAAGATGTGAGCTACTGACCATGACAGTCAGGGGAAAGCATTAAAATGCTCTTTACTGGGACCAGCAGTTAGCGTAATGGCTATGTCACTGGACTCCCATGTAGTCGACCGCGGTTCAAGTCCTGGACCCGGCAGCTTAAACTCACACCGGGCGCGTGTGCGTGCATGCCCAAGATCCCAAGGGGAGAATAAAGGAGAAGGGATTGTGGCGTGGCCATCCCCCCTGGGGGGGGGGTGATTTCTCACTTTCTGTCTCTCTGTCTCTCTCTGTCTTTCTGGTGAGCACACACGCCCTGTAGCGAAAACCTCTCCCCAAAAAAGAAAAAAAAAATGCTCTTTACTTGTGATGGGAAAGCACTATGAATTTTATGCAGAGGAATAACATGAAATAATTTATATTCTTGGGAAAACATTTTGACAGCTGAGAGGAGCCTGGTCGTTTTGGCACCTGGGTCAAGATATGACCTTATAAATGGGTTGGAGCAAAAACAATAATCGGTAGAGAACCTGAATTAAACCAGTACTGTTGAAATGAACTGAAGTTCTCTGAAAATTATTTTTTCTCCTTTAAAAAAAATGAAGACAGTCATTGAATTGGCATAATAGTATTGTTGGAATGATTGAGTGAAATACCAAATAACATAATAATCTGTAAAAGCCATGTGAGTATTTATTAAACATAAGCAGCTAATTATCTTCCCTGGAGCCTCAGAATAACCTTAGGCAGCCCAAATGTAATAACTCTGGCTTTCCATAAGCACTTAGTTCACCCCAACCATTCTTTTTTTTTTGGAGAGGTTTTTGCTATAGGGCGTGTGCACTCGCCAGACAGACAGAGAGAGACAGAGAGATAGAAAGCGAGAAATCACCCCCCGGGGGGATGGACATGCCGCAATCCCTTCTCCTCCATTCTCCTCTTGGTATCTTGGGCACGCATGCACACGTGCCCAGCGTGAGTTTAAGCCACCGGGTCTGGGACGCGAACCGCGACCGACTACGTGGGAGTCCAGCAACATAGCGATTACGCCAACTGCTGGTCCCACCCCAACCATTCTTTAAATTCAAGCAGTAACCCATGTCTATTAGAGTAACACCCCTGCCTCATTCTTACTCTCAGCAGATAACTTCTTATTTCTCTGAAGATAAAACACAATTAGGAGAAAATTTTTCTATTTTCTCTCTACTAAACCTACCAAGTTAACTGCTGCTGGGGTTCTCTGGAGAACCAATAGTGTGTGTGTGTGTGTTTGTGTGTGTATGTGTGTGTGCCATTTATTATTTAAAAAAAAATGATTCATGCAATATGGAGTTTGACAAGTCCAAGATCTGCAGTCAGCAAACTGGAAACCCAGAAGAGCTGACAGTATGATTCCTTATGAGACTGAAGGCCTGAAAATTGAGAAGCGATGATATGGCCCCAGTCTGAAGGACTGTATGCTTGAGACTCAGAAATACCGGCTTAAGTCTGAGTCTAATAGCAGAGAGGAAAAAGTCAAAAGCAATGTTCATCTCTAGGCAATCCAGCAAGAGGGATTTCCTTCTTACCTGTGGGAGAGACAGACTTTTTCTTTTACTCAGGTTATTCTGAGGGTCCAGGGAAGGTGCTGGGTCTGGTACTCAAACTGCAGAGTCAGCCCCGTGGGATCTAGCCACCTTAACCTCCATGCCACCTACTGGCTCTCCCCAAGAGCTATTTTATCTGTTTTGTTTTTTATAGAAATGTAGTCATAGAGGGACCAGCAGTTAGAATAATGGCTATGTTGCTGGACTCCCACGTAGTCGACCATGGTTTGTGCCCCGAACCCGGTGGCTTAAAACTCACGCCGGGCGCGTGTGCGTGCGTGCCCAAGATCCCAAGAGGAGAATGGAGGAGAAGGGATTGTGGCATGGCCATACCCCCTCGGGGATGATTTTTTGCTTTCTGTCTCTCTGTCTCTCTCTGTCTGGCGAGCGCACACGCCCTACAGCAAAAAAAAAAAAAAAAAAAAAGAAATGTAGTCATAGAGTTAAGGTCACCCTGACATCCTGCCAAAGATCA
Organism: Tupaia tana; assembly: GCA_026018925.1. NCBI lineage: Eukaryota > Metazoa > Chordata > Mammalia > Scandentia > Tupaiidae > Tupaia > Tupaia tana. The sequence goes on from JAKSZU010000006.1 coordinate 94,884,146, forward strand.
GCTGGTCTGCTATACTGATGACATCAAATTAGATCTGGCAAGAAGGAAGTTGAAAATACTCTAGATACCCAAATAAAACATTTCTGCTTTTGAGACAGGAATAATCCCCCAATAGGTCCAGGAGCCTTCACATTAAAGAAGACTTTAGGATCCAGTGTCTGGTGGCATGTTGGGATATTCCCTCTAAAGCAAAAGACGAGTTGCTCCATCTTGTACCTCATACTACTAAAAAGAACTAACATGAGTTGGATTGTAAAATTGCTTAGAAGACCGGGCCATGCTCTTGATTTAAGAAGCCAATCCAGCAGATTTGCCACTACTAAATTCTGAGGTCTGTGTCGGAATGTTGAACTCCAAGTTAGGGGTTTTCTTGCTTTACAGTCTTTTATTCTCCTGGTGAAAATGCTCATTTCCATTCTTACATCATGCATTTCTCTCAGTCCTGTGTGTACATATCAGCCAGACCGTGACCATTCTTAAACAAATAAAATAGTTCCTTCCCAAGAAATAGCTTTAGTACTCAGTATAGCTGTGCTGAGAATTCTGACCCTGGTTGTTGGCCTGAAGATGATGAGAGTTGGTGGGGACAAAGCCTGCTGAGAATAAGCACCATCTTGCAAGGTATCAGCTCAGGTGAGGTGATTCCTGGGAAGAGTCTCTGCAAAAAAACAAGAGGGAAGGGATTGATTCTGCCAGACCAGAGGGATCATGGGAACATAAACCTCTAAGAATCTCATCTTGCCCCATAAAATGGTCTTACAAAATGTTATAGTCTTTTTCTATTAGAGACTTGTTTTAGACATAGGATGCTTGTTTAGGCTACACAGTAATGGAGTCTGCTCTATGGTTGTAGAACAAGTCTTTATAAGCTGCAATAGAGGTTCTAGGGCTTCAACAAGCACTTGGATTCTTTGAGCCTATCATTTTCTTTTATCAAAGTTCCCAATGCTGTTGACAATAGCAAGGTCACTGTGCAATTCTTATAAATATCTTTACCCCATATTATAAAGAGCAATGGCCACTGTAAACTCCAGCATCTCACATCTACTTCTATTTGAAACTTCTCTATAATTGCAAACTAAATCTTTTTTTTTTTTTTTTTAGAGGTTTTTGCTATAGGGCACGTGTGCTTGCCAGACAGAGAGAGACAAAAAGTGAGAAATCATCCCCCAGAGGCGATGGCCACGCCACAATCCCTTCTCCTCCATTCTCCTCTCAGGATCTTGGGCACACATGCACACGCACCCGGCATGAGTTTTAAGCCACAGGGTCCAGGATGCAAAGCATGGTCGACTACGTGGGAGTCCAGTGACATAGCCATTACGCTAACTGCTGTTCTCGCAAACGAAATCTTTATGTAATGTGATGTCACTGTATACAGGAGATATCATCACCAAATACCGTCAGTAAATAAATTCTTATTGTCAATGATCCATGAGTTTTGTCTTAAAGAGCTATACCTAATACCAGCTCTAATCTTGGTTCTCCAGATAGCAAAGCCTGAAGTCTTTAACTTTTGTGGAAGAGTCTAATCCCAGGGAGACATAATGAGGGAAATAAGAAGTAATACAGGGGGAAAAAAGGCATACCAGTACAAAGATGTATAATTTAGCTAACCAATGCATTATATCGAATGCAACTGATCAGTGGATTTCATTAGATCCTCATTCCATGGGGTCATATAAACGCTGCTTCTCAATATGTTTGTGAAAAATGTATCAGTTGGCATTTGTATCCAATAGGCCATTCCACAGTCCTCCTGTCTCTCATTGGTTCAACCTACATGGTTTAACACAAACACACCTAGCTTGTCCATATGTGGACACTGACGGTATCCTGATATGCCTCATGCTCTCATGTGAACTAAGAGGCTATAGGCTAAAGGTTAAAGCTATGCAACACACAAACACATGCACACACTGAGGCAATCCCACTGTCAAGTTGGTTGGAGCCCATGAAGAGCTGGGAGTCTCAGTAGCTGCTAAAAAAAGAGACAGTAAAGTCTAAGAGGATACAAAAGGTTATATAGTTAAGTTTCAGCATATACAATAGAACAAAATTATGGACCGGAGGACATATTGGAAGCTCAGAATAAGACTACCCAGTACAATTTAAAATATGTATGTCCTTCACATACATTCCCTATGTGTAAATTTTCAAACTGCATATTAGGATTGTAATATAAAATAAAACAATGCTTTCTGTCTATATATGTGAATATCTTCTTCTTAGTGATGCAAATTTTTCCATCATGAGATAAATTTAAATTTGCCTACCAGAAGAACACTAAAGAAAGGTAAAGCCCGTATTTTATACAAATACACACCACAAAAGCAGGTAACTACTATCTTCCCTAAGAAATAGAAAAGTGCTGGTATTCAAAAAAGAAATAAGGCATGAATCATTTATATATCTCTCTGTAGACCTTGTCCTGGGTTTCTTTGGAGCACAGACTATAGAGGAAAATAAAGACTTCTTTTGTAATGAGTTTTAGTCACAGAATAATCCGCAAATACATAGACAAGGAGTATTCAGCTAGAGACACTCAAAGGAGTATGCATGTACATGGATACATATGTGTGGGTATTTCTTTGATGGGCTTTAATTATTATCTTATCTGCATGCTTGAAACATCTCAAACATTTCAGGTTCAGATCTGCATCAATTATGATAATCAATAGGTAATTTTCAATGGTATTGATAAATAAAATAATTATTGATTCTTCCATAAACAAAAATTGATGGCATAAGTTGTGTGCATAAATGTAGAATAATATTTTTAAGGCATAATGCATGTCAAAAAGTATAGTATTGAGTTGTTAGGAAAGTCTTGATACATTTTTGCATAGAAAAAATATGTTATGATTTTTCCAACAATCCAATATTTGTTTGCGTTTGTGCGTGTTGGATTTGTGTTGTATTAGATTGTAAAATGTTATCTACACTGCTTACAAAAAAAAAAAAATCAGGGAAAGAATAGACAATATACCTGTTGGCTACATTGAAAAGTAGACTACTAGCCTTGTTGTGCAGACACAAATGGTAGGACACCACTCTGCAGCCAGGGGCCACATGGCTCAGGGGCCTTGAACCAACCCAAATAGTCTGTGTCTAGCCACAGGTGCCTGTAAATTTGGCTAACTGGGAGGCTAGGGAAGAAGATCACCACAAGGAGACCCTACAAAAATACTCATTTCTCTCTCTTTCTCTCTCTCTCTCTCTCTCTCTCTCTCTCTTCCTTCTGTCTTTCCTGCCTCCTTTCTCTCTCATAAGAAAAAAAAAGGTAGAAAATTATTTAGAATAAAGTATCAAAAGCTAAAAAGATGACATTCATAATATCTGTAGCCCAAATAACTATTTGTGAATATATACCTAGTAACATTAAACTCATTATTTTTGATTACCCACAATTCTGTGCGATGTCATTTTAAATATACTTATAAATAACTAAAAAAGAAAGCAGATTATTCGAAAGAACAGAGACTCAAGCTTTCTGCTGACTCCAGTTGACAGGGACTCCTCTTCATCTTGGCTCATAGGGTGGTTCACACGTTGTCGGGTGACTCTTTCCCATCATGTATCTATGTTAGGGGAACCTATAATTTCCCCATAGTTCTATATTTTTAGGTAAATTGGAGTCCACAAAACTTTTCTTTGAAGAGGGTTATGAAAACCCTTCAACAAGTTTAAACAACAGTTGAGTATTTATTATAACCAAGAAAATCGGAGCCAAATGTTTAATTACCAGTGCTCACCAGCTATTAATCGGTGATGCAAGTTTTCAGAAAGAGCCCATCCCAGTCAATAAGGTCACCACCCCTTACAATTTTTCACTATACCTAAATTTCCTACCCCTTGGCAATGACTCCAGTGACCTTACTCTTTGAACTGAATGAGTCATAAAGCTTATTGCTAAGTTATCATATGGTTGGAGACCAGTAATAATGCACGTCATTCCAAACTGTGATGAACATGCGCAAAGAACATTCTCTGTGGTCTTACTTTTGCCTTTTCTTTCTTTTCCTTCATTTGCGTTATTTAATAACCCAGCATTACAAAGGTACAACTAGATGTAAGTGACTTCTCTCCACAGTCCCTGTATGCCACTCTTCATACCATCTTCATACCACTAATTTTATAAGTGAATTTGGGGGCAGACCAAAAAATAATTTTAATGGAAATAATAATAGGGAGATATAACCTCAACATGATGATACTGCGATTTTAGTTTGATCACCTGGCCTTTTCTCCACCAAATGTTGCTGATTCTCTGCAAAATTCTAATTCAGTTGGACCATCACTGTTCACTATTTAATAGCTATCTGCAAATCATCCTGTCATAGACACTGGAGTACTGCTTATTCTGTATGGTTCCTCTTTCAAAAAAAAAAAAAAAATCCCATCTCCCACTCTGGAGAGTGCAATAGTTTACTCTATACAGGTTCTAATTTTCTTCTTTCTTTAAGCAACATTTTACGGGAAAAAAGAAACCAACGACCAGCAGAAGAATCAGAAGTAGTAGAGGAAAAACCCAACCACTCTTAAGAAACACATGCTCACTGTCTTGAACAGCTTTTCCACTACAAGTTGCTTCCTTATTGCTCATTTTATTCTTAAAGATCTGGCTGAAAAGTTTGCCCCTCGTCCTCCTAAATAAGAATGACATTCCTTCTATATAATATTCCACGTTGGAGTCAAATTTACAGCCCCCCTTCCTTCCTATAGCTTCTTCAGCTTCCTATCATAATGCTGATTGATTGGCATTCTCTCCTTTCAACACTTCTTTCCCTACTTATGCACATATTTTTCAGGCATTTGTATTCATTTCATCTGATGTCAAGTAGAAAACTTACTGAGAGAGCAAGGGTCCCTTCCCTACTATTGAATGATAAAAAGAATGAAGACCATACCTTCATGAAAGATTGAAAGAGCCCTGACTATCAACAAGGCACCAAATTGGAAATTTAGTATACACAGTATCTCATTTAACCGTAACGTCAAAATATAATCATAGACATCATGATATATACGTGGTCATTTCAGAGAGGTTACGTACTTTGCCCATGATCAGCAATGATATGTGAGCAGAATAAAGATTTATGTAAGCCTTCCCATTAAATCCTATGCATTTATGTTAACAACCACTCTCCATATACTCCAAGTCATTCCAAGAAGATAATGCATATTAATCACATTCCAAAGATTTTCACTGAGTCCATATCCAGGATTCCTTCTGCCAATAGGAATCTCAAAATGCCATGGTTTGGGGACTGCAGGGATTAAAGCAATAGTAACTTGGTCACCACACTCTGTTACTTCGCTCTCACATTAATATTATCAAAGTACCCTTCTGAGCGAATCTGCCTCCATAAAATGGCGTTGTAGTTACACTTGCTTGGCTGTTGAACAGCAGTAACAGTGTAATTAGCGCCACTTAATGGAAAGCGTTACCGAAGTGCATATCGTGATTAATCAAACTCCAATATAAAGCTGGCTACAGTAATAATGAGTGCAATTATGGACTGATGAACTGTTAAACTTGAAAACTGACCCTAACCAAATTTTCTTTCTTCAGAAGTAATAAAACTCAAAGGGCTGAAAATCACTTCATTTCTCTGGGCTCTCTTGCCACAAAAACAAGCTGGGAGATAATTTCTCATGCTCCACATTCTGTAATTCCATGCACACTGGAGCTTGTAAAATGGTGTGAGGATTGGAAAATGTGACCCTAAAGATAGGGTCAACTCTAATCTGAACCTGACAAGATTTGATCCAGCCCAGACTCATTACTTACTGGAGAATGTGGAATTTCATCCAACCACTTTGCCGAGTTTCACACATGCCAGAATCAAACATAAAAAATGTCCACTGAGCCTGAATTAGCCAGCAGGCAAATTCGGGTTCATCATAAAACACTTGTTCCTCAAAAACTATCTGACAAATCCCTACAGACTGGTGTAAGATCAGAGTCTGTCCCAAGTTGAGTTTCTCTAAATCTTGCCATGGCTATCTGACAAACATTTAATGACATCTGCATTTCTTAGTATTAGAAACCATGTTGAGCAGTTATATAATGCTTGACATGTTTAAAGCATGGTTTATTACCTTGACTTACTGCAGCTCTGTAAATCTTTCTGCTTAAACTTCTTTATAGATGAAATAGCTTTGCTTTTTCCCAGTAGTGATTAGAACATCTTCTCACTCTTAAAACTTCCTAAACATTTTTGTGGGTGCATGAACTTTCTCACATCACCTGATTATCGAGGAGGAAAGTTTCTGCTCAGAATCATGGGTTTGCATTTTATATATGCTGTCAGCATATATAAAGTTTTATCAAGTTCATACATACTAATAACGAGAATTGGTTCTAATTGCTGAATTTGCTAAATCAGACACACCAGAACTATGTCCACTAATGTGTACCCTGACATGTATGAACTGAAATTGAAATACATGAAAAACACAGAAGGGAAAGGAGCAGAAAGAAGAGAGAATTAAAGCCTAAAATCATTTCATAATTTATTGAGGACAGAGATGAAAAAGTACTATAAAATGAATGACAGAAAGGTATAGAAGAGGAGTCCAGATATTGTTATTGTTACTCCCACAAAGAGCTAAAGAATGAAGCCAAACTTTTCAACATGTACTCATACAGCCTTCTATGACTTGGCACCACCCTCCTGCCCCAGCCCTTTCTTCCCACAGCAATGCTACCATGTGTTATTGGACTGATAGATATGGCCTATGATATGCTCTTCTTGCTTCATTATTATACACTATGATAAATGTCTTTTTGGCAACATTCTTGAATTGTGTGCATACCTTTTATTATTATTTTTTTATTTTATTTTCACACTTTTTTCCTAAAGTTTTTTTTTAATTGATTTAATTTTATTTACTCATTCATCCATTTCAATTTGACCAGAGAGAGAAAGAAAGTGAGAAAGCCACCAGGTTCGGGACTCAAACCGTGGTCGGCCATATGGGAGTGTCCAGTGCCTTAACCACCACGCCACCTGCTGTCCCTTTTATCCTGAAGGTTCACAGGGAGGGAGGAAGGGTAGGAGAAAACCACCAAAGGAGAAAATCTAGCTCAATTCTCCTGATTCTGTCTCTTTTAATAACTCTTACTATGCCTCAGTATAATCAATAATTCCAAATGCATTCACCAATAATTTTCTCTATCTAGAAGACCCAAATAGGCACCATTTTCTTACCACATAAAGAAATAGATGAAAAGCCTTTTAAAGACAAAAATGTTATTTAAATGACTGTAGTAATCACAATGCTGTTATCCTAGTGTCATGTTTCAAAATAAATTTTTCACTTTATATATTGAGTGAGTTTGACTCTGAAGTTATTCCTGGGCAAAAACCTATTAAGATAAATTCATTTAAGATAAATTCATTAAAAATCATTGTGTGTGTGTGTGTGTGTGTGTGTACATAGATATAGACATATACGATGCATTTAGGAAGATATACTTTTAAAAACAAGAAGAGCTATTACAGTTTTATATCTAGCCCTTCAGCCTTAAAGTGCTCTAAAAACTACCCATATATTCTTTATGACCAAATCTCAAACAATTCAAATACTATCAATACATTCAAATTGTGTATTTACTTTTATATACTTCAATCCATTTTAATAACGTTTTTAATATTGAAGGCCAGCATAGTTTCATGGCTAAGGTGACTGGATCCCACATAGCCAGCTGTGTGGTTTCCAGGCTCAGACCCAGCAGTTTGGGAAACACTCCAGGTGTGTGTGCATGCATACCCCAAATCCAGAGACAAGTGGAGGAGAAGTGATTGTGGTGTGGTCTCATTTTCCCTCTCTGACTCTTTCTCTTTGTCTCTCTGACAAGTACACATGCCTATGACAAGGTTTTAAAATGGAGTTCTTTTTTTTTTTATTTCTACTGAATTTTGTAATAGCTTCATCAGAAGAGTCAAGTTGTCTGTGAAGGCCACCAGAAATTGCTCTGTTTTGAATTCCAGCACTAGCTGGTCTTCAAAATACTCAAAGAAAGATCCATACATGTAGCTAGGGTGTTTTTTATCTGGAGTGATGCACTGTGCCAAATAAAAACATTTTGCTAATGTTGATATCACTTTCAAATACGTAGTTACCATTTTATATTTTTCCCTAATGCTTATGCTTAATTTTGCGCACACACACACACACACACACACACACACAAGAAGAAATCTATCTCTTCCTTATGTTAGAGATGCAGCAAATGAAACCTCTCTAGAACACATAAAAAAAAAAAAATTGAGGTTGTTTAAGAGGAAAAATAAAGCAAAAAGCAAATTCCACTGATGTGTTTGTGCTTAAGGATTCAAGCCGTGGTGATTATTAATCTCAGACAGCAACCTTCCCTTTACATAGTGAATGTCGTCTCCTTAGAGTCCCGTGCTTGTTTTCATGAACTAGTCTAGCCTCCCTAGTTTAAGGCTATTCTAGTGAGCTCAGATAAGGAATTTTTACATTGCTCTCTTAAAAATAAGCCTAAAAAGGTAAGGAAAGTGGTAGAAATGTGTCAAAGAGAAAATGACAGAATATCATTTCCAAATTTTAAGTATCCCCAAAAAACAACAATGCACACAAAGAGAAAACTAAATAGATCATTGCACTTCATTTCAGGAGTAAACTCAAGACAGCACATTCGTTTTCCTTCCCACAAAGGGGCTCTCTCTTTTACTCAAGACTGATAACAAAGAAGATGTGCACAGAGCTCCTTTTTCTAAGTGCGTTAGGAACTCAGCACATGTTATTCGGATAAAACTATGCTAAAAAATTCACATCTGTGCAAAAAGATGAACCATTCCACCTTCTCCTACAACCCAAATTGGTGTGTGTGCATGTGTGTCTGTTTGTGGATCTGTCTGTGTCTTTGTGTGTGTGTGTGTGTGTGTGTGTGTGTGTGTGTATTACATTTAACTATTGCCATAAATTCAATCATATTCGACTGCAGGCCCAGGATGAGGTTTTTACACCAGGCATTCAAGGCAGTCCATCTCCGAATTCTTTGATATGTGAGCTTTCCAAAAAACAATGGCTCTAAGGAGAGGCATTGTAACGGCCCCTATTAGGGGTTCCAATTTTATAAACACTCTTCTTTTCTTCAGGTTGAAGGAGAGGGCTACTTGTCGATCAAATTAAGTACACCAGTCCTGAAGCCAGACAATCACTAGAGTTCTCCCTAATTCCTGGTATGACTGTTAGCTGAAATGTTAGAACTAGTAGGCATTTAAAAGAAATCACACAACCTGATTTCTGTATTTGTACAGAAGAAAATTTCACCCAGACTTTGCCAGCAAATAACTGAGACTTGAGCTTCAATGTATATTGGCCTCTGTTTCCTCAGATGCAAAATTAGGGATTACATAAGATTACTTTCATATCCATATTTATGTCATTGCTTATCTAAACTCTTCAAAGTCACATTTCACTTAAGATAGAAGTGTAGCAAATATTAAAACTGTTAATAGCTAGATTAAAATGCAAACACATATTTGTGAAACTGACATTGAGAATTTTTACATAAAGATCATCATTATTCTAATAATTGACTATGACGTTTATGTGTTTTTTGTAAAAAATACTTTTTAAAGCATTAAGATTGATTTTCTCAAAAATCTGGGTTATATATGTATGAATCATGGGAACCTTTCCCTCTCCTAAACTGTCCATGGAGAGTCAGGAATAATATCGCCCTTACACTTAGTCTTTGCACCTTAGAAAGAGTGCGGATACTGAAATACGGATAAATAGCCCGATAACGAGAGATGGCAATGTAAAAATCCAGATTTCTAAAAATGCCGTGTTTACCTTTGAAATAGTTTAGACTTTTTTTAATGTAAGCCCTAGGATGACAATGTCACCTGAATTTCCCACTACCAGGAAGCACACCTGAAATGGTTAGTTTGAAATGTCCCAGGAGGACACCTTTTATTTTTTTTCTTTGTTCCCTCCTCATTTGTATTTCTCTTTGGTTTTTAATAATGGCATTTCATGTAAGACTTTACATTAGTAATAGTTCTGTTTCATTTTGTTTATATAAAATGATCTGGACTGTTCTACTTGCCTATCAGAAAAACAAGCCGCAAGTGTTACTTTATTTGATTGACTTTGAAATAATTGCCTGAGATAGTAATAACACACATTCCTGCTAGCTAATGTTGCAGGTTGTCTTTGATCGATGCCAAGCCCTGTTGAGTTGCAAATATACTAGTGCTGTGAGAATCAGATGAAATCATTTGTTCTTTAGTTACATTTCAAAATTTCATTGTTCCAATCGATTCAGGAAGTTGTTGCCTTTTGTTAGAACCCACATTCTCTTGAACTATGTTTTGAAAGCTTCAGTTGTTGGCGGAACAACTGAATGTCTTCTCCACCCCTTTACTTTTGCAGGTTTGGATTTTGGAAAATCAATTTCTGTTTTCCTATGCAAAGTGGAATTGCAATACTGAAAGTGTGCTTTCAAAACTAGGCAGTACTTCGTTTCACGGAGCTTCTCATGCCAACGTGAAGTACCAGCACTGCTCTGTAATGTGCTTTTCCCAAAATGTAAAGAAACATAAACGTCTGTACATTTTCCTCTGTCATGTAAATGCCAGTCTGCTGTGGGGTTAACTTCTTCACAGGAGTTCTTTCTATTTTTAATCAGACAGTGCCTCTGTGCTTTCATCGCGTTGTGTCATCATTATGTCCCACTCAGACGGGAAGAGCCCCACCTCACTGGGTTGAGTCACATGGGGATGGTGCATCTGAACCTGAAAATGCAGCACGCTGCTATTTTCATTTTTTTAAACGAAAGTCTACCACTCCTGCGCATATGTATGAACAGAAATGGTGAACTTTTTGGATTTCAAAATAAATCCTCACCTTTATATTTTTACCAAAAACAGTTATCATGTTGTTCTGTGCATTTCTTTACAGTTATGTACAGAAAATTGTCAAAAGAAAAAAGTACATGTAATATAAAAATAAATATATATTTAAATAAGCAAAAACATCATCTGACCAGTTCTACTTACTCTGTGTTTCTGATATGTCAGCGCAGGTACAATGTTGAGCACTACTCTCTGGTTAGCATGTTTGCCATTGAGTAAGCACCTACTAAGCTCCCAGCACGGTGATTAGAGCTGACAGCTAATAGCTAATTAAAAGATCAGTCTTTGCCTTTATAGAATTATGCGATTTAAATTAGTTTTACAAAGTAGAGATTAGAATCACTTTTATTTACTACAAATTAGGTCATTATATTTTTTAAATAATTATTTATTTAATTTTATTTATTCATTCATTTATTTTAATTTGACCAGAGAGAGACATACACACACAGAGAGAGAGAGGAGAGAGAAAGAGAGAAAGCAAGCCACCAGATCCAGGACTTGAACCATGGCCGGCCATGTGGGAGTGTCCAGCAACTTAACCACCATGCCATCTGCTGGTCTCCCAAATTAGATCATTTTAGATTGGTTAAACTCACAGAGCAATGTTTTCCATGTAAGACTATAAGAAATGCAAGATTGCAGGAGGAAAGAAACTTAGACATCAAGATGAAGAAGCTTATTATTAATTTTATAGTAAATAAATATTATATTGATTTGTTAGAGAAAAGAATTCTATAATAGGAAGAAAACATGTGGTTTTAAAGAAACCAAAACTGGGGCCAGCAGGTGGTGTGGTGGTTAAGGTGCTGGATCCCACACGGCAGAATGTGATTCAAGACCTGTACCTGGTGGCTTGAAAATCACACTGGGCCCATGTGAATACATGCCCAGAATCCCAAGAGGACGATGGAGGAGAAAGGAGTACGCTGTGGCCAACCCCCTGGGGGATGGCTTCTCACTTTCCCTTTCTCTGTCTCTCTCTGGCAAAAAAAAAAAAAAAAAAAAAAAAGAAAGAAAAAAACAAAACTAAATAAGTCCAGGGTATTAATTCTTGGCCACATGGCGTTCTTTCTAATGAGCGCTGTGTGCTCTGTAAGCAGCAACACCCTAGCAAGCCCCACTTCCGCTACGTTATGCCATCAATACGCCCAACCTAGCTTAGACGTTGTGAAGTAAGCAAAGAACAGCATCGTGCTCTATTTCACTTTTCACACCAAGAATTATCATTTTCCTTTTGCCTGTTTTCTAGCTGACCTTGGTGTTAAATCTGATTATTTTTTTAAAAAATCATATTAATAACAGCATGACCCAAGAAACCAATTTGCGTCCCTTGAACAAAGTGCGAGAGTGGAAACAAAATCGACTGATGAGGACAGAAGCGTGTTGTGAAGTTTCAGATTCCTATTTCTAAGACACATCTATTTACAATGCAGAAACTATTAGGAGAGAAGATATCACGAAGCTAAATATTCAGGGCTATTCAAAAGCTGCCAAAAATACAAAAATGTTAAGATCTGTAGTTATAGTATGCTTCGTGTCATACTAGGAGAGGTACTGGGAGGCAGCCTTCTCATGCTATGTAATAGCAAAGCTCGGTTATCTGCTTTTCTCTCTTTCTTTTGGCCCTTCCTACTTTAATATTTTATTTGGCCGTGGAGTCACTGATGCCAGGTACCAAAATAATAAAGACATTGAAATGTTTTTGTGCAAATTGGCTAAAAGAGAAAAGGGCAAATACATTTCCAATGGAATTGTGGCTATATATATATATATATATGTATATATATATATATATACATATACATACATATATATTAATTTTTTCATTGCTGACAATTACTGCTGCTCAGGTAGACTATTATGGTCTGTGCCAAAAACAAACAACAACCAAAAAAAATCACTGTTAACTAACCCCTTATTTATTCTGCCGATCACTTTTTGTGTATGCTTGTAATTAAACCCATCCTGGGACTCATGTCCACCTTCCCAACACAGCGATCAATATTAAATTGTAACAAAAAGAAAGAGACGATCTCAGTTGCTAGTAGATTTTTGCCTGCACTTGTACAAATAAGATTAGAAGCAGCATGGAGAGGGAGCTGCTAGGACATGACGTTTTCCCAATAACTGCTTTTCATCATTTTGAAGTGTTCGTGAAACCCCTGCCACAATGGATCTTCTTGGTCTCAGCCACGCGTCACCCAGGATTCAGCTCTGGTGGCTTCTCAGCTCTCGCTCACACAAAGCAACAGCTCCTTGGCATCCACCGTCCCCCTACCCGAGAGATCGCTGCATTCCAAAAGAAAACAGCTTTCTGGGAACAAAATGCTGTCTTTCAATATGAATATTGAAGATCAGCATCAATTTATAGGCACAATTCTAATTCTTCACATTGCAAATCTACACACATTGTGGTCTTGCTTAAAATGATTTTGGAAATCTTTAGACAAATAGATGTCCATAAAATATTATGTGGTGAAATACACTGAAAAAAATCTCTCTTTCTCTTCAATGGTATTTTTCTCTTATGATGAGAGTCTTCTGTTACCAAGTATTTGTCCTTTGGGATAAAAAATAGTAGTCACAGAAGGTATTCTAATTTCCTGAATTTTCAGATGAAATGTTTGGCAGCATACTCAAGATACATTTATTTCCTTTAGCACTTCCAAAAGAAGGTGAAACTTACAATAAAGTAGCTTTACTTTTCAAATAACAGCTGTGTTAAAATATCGGCTATGTCTATAGCATAATACAAGAGGGTCATTACACATAGTGCAATTATTATAGAATTCAGAGCTTATGATTCAAAAATTAAATTCTGTCTATATTCAATTATCTTGTATTAAGAGCATCATGTCAGTTTCCTGAACTTTTCACTTCATGGCTTTTGTTGATTTTCATAAGGCCAACCCTTAGTAGTAGTGACACATCTTAAGTGATAAGAATCTATGCTCTTTCATCGGTGACAGAGGTTTCGATTCATCAATGTTAAAGGATGTTAGGTGACTGCATCTATAGATTAGGACAAGAAAATACACTCAAAAGGGATTCTAATGCACACTTAATATTTACCATTAATGACCTTCTCACTGTGGCTGCGATTCCAGTTCACACACGTACGTATTAGGAAGGGAAAATATTAGATGTCACATTTCTTTCTCTGCTCTTGAAACAAGATAACAGAAAAAAAATTAAACATGAAATTTGTACCAGGGCAACGGTGTCCATATTTTCCTTTTATTTGTGTTCTAGCTTCTAACGACAGACATCACGGAGCCCTGCTCCTGGCAAGAGCTGCCCTTCGTCACAGAGTTACCTGCCAGCAAGAACCAGAGCGACCCGTGCAAGGATTCCGAGGTATCTCGTGAGCAGCATTGCTGAACCTAAAACCTACCCAGTAGTTTTCCAACGAGAAGCAGCATGTTTTCTTATTTGAAAAAATGAAAAACAATCACTGAACAATTTCTTAGATTCTATTTCTATAAGAGAGGCTGACAAACCCATAACTCCTTTTACTTTACTCCATTCCTTTTCCTGCTAGCAAAACATAGCTTCATTTTCAAACCACAACAGCAGCCATTGCCTTCCCTTTTCTTCTCCATAGACGTTCGGTATCACAAAGGTTATGAGGCCTGGTTGTTCCCCACGGAGTGTGCATCAGAAAACGCTTCTATGGGCAAATTACGCATTCTTGTGTGCTCAGTTACACAGAATCATTTGAATGATCTGCTCTTCGTACATAGGGTTGTCAGATGGAGGAAAGAATTGCCAGTTAACTGAATTCTAGATAAACAATGAATTATTTTTGGTGTAAGTATGTTTCATTTAATATTTGGGTCACATGTACATTAAGAAATATCCCTTTACTTGCAATTCAAATTTAACTGGGTCACCTACCTTCTTATTTGCTAAAAATCCTATGCAAGCTTCTATCATTTTTGAAAGTGAGGCAAGATTTGGGGTTATTATCATACAGTTTAGTTTGATTTGGTTTTGTTTTGTTAATATCTGTTACAATGGTGTGGAATGCAAGCTTATTAATGTCAAGTAAAATAAAAAAAAGAAAACTAAAAGGACAAACCTGTTTAAATTATCAGAATCTTTTAGTTATCTAAAACAAGGGCAGTTTTAAAAATAATGTCACTTTTCTACTTGAAAAGGACAGTACCATGTGGGAGAATGGAGAGCTCGGGGGACCGATAATGAGATACGCCTTTCATTGGTTTGAATATAGCCCTAGGTGGTAGCAACTGAAAGTTTTTGCCATCTGGTACCTGATCAGTGGCTGATGTGAGGCTGTTTTCAATCTTTAAAAAAAAAAAAAAAAAAAACAGAGAGAAAAAATGAAAAAAAAAAAAAATCAAGGCAAAAAGCAAGTGTTCTTGAAGAAGAGTAAATTTCCTGCCTACCACACCTCTATAACCTTGACCAAGTCATTTCACTCCTCTCCCCCTCAATTTCTCCATCTGTGCAAAAGAAATATGATGCTAGTCATCTGTATCTCCAGCCCTGAATTCAAACATGATCTGGTATTATAAGAAATTTGAGCAGAAAGTATAATTTAGGTAGTTACACTTTATTTCAATGTGAAATAGCTATAGTTCTCTAATTTTCAGTAACTAGGAAGAGTTTATCCTGAACATAATCAAAGAGTTAACTGGCAAGATTTTTCAAGAGACCCAAAGTTGAATATTGCACTTATTCAACTTGTTATTTGCAAAGGCTCTTAGGAAAGTTACCTTATGGAAAATACAGACGTGTCTACACCATCGAAGTCCAAGAGCCCTACCTTCCTCTCACACTTACTTTGCAACCCTCCTTCCCTAGCCCCTGGTCCTCCATTTCAGTCATGGTGAAAAGAGGAGCACTGGGTTCACATAAGAAAATCTGAATTTAAGACGCAGACCTGCTATGTCATGTTTGGCCAAATCATTTAAACTTTCTAAAACTCTAAAATAGTATAATTCTTGGAAGTACTTATTGTAAGGAAGATTTTTTGTTTTTCTCTAAATGTTAAAAGGAATACCAACTCCATGATTAAAAAAAAAAAAAAAAAAAAAAAAAAAAAAAAAAAAAAAAAAAAAAAAATTGCCAGAGGGCATGTCTGCTAGCAAAAGAGAGACAGAGAGAGGGAAAGTGAGAAAGCACTCCCCCCGCCTTCACCCTGAGGAATAGTCACAGCACAATTCCTTCTCCATTTCTCCCCCCTTTCAGGATTGTGGGCATGCACATACATGTACTGGTGTGCTGCCAGGTCTGGGATTCAACAGCGCGGTTGGCCATGTGGGATCCACCCACCTTAACCACCACCCATGGGCTGGCCCCACATGCCTATTTTTTAAAGAATGGATATGGGTACCTATGATAAAATCCATAAAGTTTCTTTTCCCATTTCAGGCAGGATGATGGAAAGAGGATAAGCAAAAGGAGAAAAACACGGAAACATGAAAAGCCTGGTATTCTCAGGAACATGTAAGCCCCTGAAAACAGATAAGGTTTCAGATATGAGGCAGAATCAGGGATTCACTTGCAAGGACTGGCAAACACCAACTCCAGGAGCGCATTTTAGACCACCCTAGAGATTGAATACTCTATTTTGTAGACAATAAGTAAAGTCTTTAAGTAATGAAGTAACATCTTCAATTTGTGTCTTAGGACTGTCCAAACTGAGGCACCTAGATTGGAGTAGAGCAAGAACAGAGGGAAAGAGAACTTGGAAAGTTTTGGCAATAATCCAGGCCACAAAGGGTGAGAACCAGAATTTAGTATAATGAAAGTAACAGGGAGGGAGGGTTGGATATGAGAGTAATTCATGAGGCAGATTCAATCAGACAGTGACAAGTGTCAGAGGCAGAAAGTAAGAGAGAGGCGTCCCCTAGCCCTTACAAGTTGGGTCACTGTCTTGCAATATCATTAATATCTTCGAATTTAGAAATGACGTAAGTTGAAAGGAGAAGACAGCACATAGAGTTTTCAGCTGTGGGACTTGCCACCATTGCAATAGAACAGCGTGAGTTACCAGGTAACCAGTGATAATTAGGGTATTAAGAACTTAAAGAACAAAACTGAGCTACAGCCAAGGGCTCATTAACCCCAGTACTTAATGTTAGGGAGCACATGCAGAATGAGTGCAGACACGGAGGTCCTCTAGTTTAAGCTTCCAGAAACAACACCTGGAACGACATGGAAATTTTGGCCCGCCACAGGAGTTGCTACATCGGCGAAGATCAGGAAGCAATAGAATCAGAAAACTGCCAGCACATCTACCAGATTCAGAACCATGCCAATGCTGATAAAATTCATCTTTTCAAAATACAAGCCCTTTGTCCTGCCTTCGGGCACCCATGAAGTTGAGGATCAAATACCAAAGCCTCTGCTAGCATAAACCGAGGCATAGCAGCTTTGCTTGACAGAAGAGCCACATCGACCCTGTCTCCTGTCTACCTTGCCATGCTCGCATGGTGCACTTGCTTCGCAGAAGCTAGAGTAAATGCCAAGGGCTGCAAAGGTGTCTGGGAAATACAGTCTTCAGTTTGCCAGCCTCTAAATAGACCCTCTTAACTAGGGGTTTGGAATGCTGTTCCGGAAATCAATCTGTCACAAGGAGGCATGAAGATAAAAATGATGTTTAAGGAAATCATGGTAGATATCCGTAAAAGACAACATATGGCATTAGAAGAGGAGTGAGCCCATGAGCAAAGAGAAGAACACAAAGAATATACACATTCAGAAGGTGCAAGAGAGGAAGGAGGTAAAAGACTCTGCAATGAATGGAAAGCAATGGCAGGACAAAAACAGAAGTAATTGCCGAAGTAATTGCCAAAAACAGAAGTAATTTTTTGTTATAAAAAAAGAGACATTTTCTGGAAAGGAATGTGCAAGACTTGTGCTGCATAAAGGTCTTAAAAGAATCATCACATCTGTCTACTGGTATACATTTGCGAGAAATGTTGTGAGAGAGGTGAGAGCAGAAACCAGACAGCGGGAGACTCAAGAGCGAATTGGAAGAAATGAAGTAGAGACAGGTTGATACAAGAGAGGAGAGTATAATGATATTCTCTGTATGTATGATACATACAGAGAAGGGGAAACAGAAGACATGACGACTTTCACAAATTGGGAGAGACCTGAATTTATTCGTTCCCATGTGAGAAATGCACACAAGAGAAGATTTTGAAATACAGAAAAACAAAAATGGTATTGAAGAAATCAGGTCCTGCAGGAAACACGAAGTGACTGAGTACAGAAAAGAAAGATAAGGCCAACCTGAACTCAGAAACAAGAAGAAAAAAAGATTCATAGAATGCAGATTTACTGGGTTTGGGAAGATGGTGCGGGGAATGGAAGGGCTTTGCACACTGCCCAGGGCTGTTGGGGAATGGGCTTTTGTATAAGTAGCCTAAGCTAGGTGGTCATACTTCGGAGGACTCTTGGGTGAAATGGAAGAAAAACTCAGTAGCGTGAAAAGATACTGACATGTACCCCAGCTGTCAGAAGAGTCAGCTAAGGCTGGGGACCACAGGTTTCCGGATTCCAAGTCTGCATAATTACGTTTTCTTCCACATTGCGAGTGTCATGAAAGCAGATGGTTGGACTGACTCTAAGTTAAAAGTTAGCAGAGTAAATGCACAGAAGGGAGAGAGAGAGAGAAGAGAGAGAGAGATGGAGTTGATTGAAGATGCTGATACAAAAGCCTACATAAAAAAGAAAAATCTAACCACATCTCTTCAGTGATTAATATAAGGATACTTCAGAAGTTCCTAGAAAAATGGAGTCAAAATACAAGTTCATCTGGGTGCAAAACATTTTGAAATCCATGTACTTTTTCAGAGTACATACTTTCCATGAGGTTTTGAAGCTCCTTTCTATGTGTTAGACATGAAACTGAGTATTTTAAAGGGATTATCTGAATTGGGCTGAACAACCCTCAGTAAGTAACTGCTATCCCTGTTTAACATGGGAAGAACTGACTTTACTGGATTTTAGAGAAGGAAGTTTGCTACACTGTCATGTTGGCTAATGGAAATGCGAGGCTGAACAAGATAAAAGCTTACTTTTCATTCTGATGTAACAGTGCAAGATGGCATGGCAGTTCTCCCCCACAAATTTGCCAAGGGATCAGCTCCCTTCTGTCTCTTTGCTCTGTCATCTCCAAAATATGGCTCCCAACTTGTGGTGCTGGATGGCTGCTCCTGCTCTCGCCATCTTCACCTCATTCCAACTGGCAGGAAGGGGCTAGAGGAAAGGCCAGATGTAACCATATGGTTATCCCTAGCACTGAAAGAGGCTGGAAAATCTAGTCTTTACCTGGGTGATCCACCTAAAACTGGGGCTTCTATTACTAAAGGAAGTAAGTAACAATATATTTGTACAGGATAATACCACTCTAATATATTTTTGAGGGGAAGGAAGCTGGAATGAAATATTGAGCATTTTTAAGTAATTATTTTTAAGTTTATTTATTTAATTATTTATTTATTTATTTTTTATTATTATTTGACCAGAGAAAGACACAGACAGAGAGAGATGGAAAGTGAGAAAACAGGCTGCTATGTCCAAAATCAAACCATGAAAAGTCATCTGGGAGTCCAGCACCCCTAACCTACATGCCACCTACCTGCCTCAAAATATTGGACATTTTTTTATCCTATTTTTATAATTTTGTAGAACTTCCATAAACATTGACTTTGCCCAAATTTTGTGAAAGATGAAGTAGCAACTTCAAAACAAAAACTAACCTGTTCCACACCAGACTGGCCTAGTACTTAATTTCCTACTTTTTCAATGGGAGAAAAATATATGTTTCACGGAGTAGCTATGGAAATTACATAAAATAGCAAAGCTAATGAAGACATTGGCATCTAGAAATTTCTTTTTTTTCTTCTTTCTTTTATTTTCATATTTCTTACATTCAATTGCTGTATATCTTAACAGCATACCAAATGGATTTTCCCAGCATGAATACATTATATCTTAGTCCAGTTAAAGATATTATTATGTGCATTATCATCACCAGATCATTTTCCATTTTTGTGTTCATTAAATGATTTTGCTTCCTTCTCCCCTCCTCTATTTCCTCCCTCCAATTGTCTAGACCTCCCACTCTGTCTTTACTATCTACAGCTTTTCTCCATGCCTTTGTAGCGCCCAGCCTTTCTGTGTCTGTCAAGAGTGCAGACATTTGCTATGTAATAAGTGGGACAAGCCATGTTCTTCTTTCATAGTCTGGATTGCTTCACTCAGCATTAAATCATCCGTGTTCATCCACTTTCAAATGCCAGGGTTCCTACTGTGTCTTTTTACCTTTGCTAAATTACAGTGAATGTAAAACAAAACTGAGAACAGCCCATCCGCTCTTCCAACTTCAGGGTCATCGTTTGTTACTGTTCCTTGACTTCCCCAGACTCCATTGCAGTCATTGGCTCTGCTTTGGCTCATAGACCGAAACCATGTCAAGTTATTTCAGAAGCTCCCAGTACCAAATTAGTCTTACAGTCAGGACAGTGCTCTTGGTAAACAGCGACAGTTATTTCTGGTATTCCCTTCAACTCAGCTAAATGATTCTGCCCCGGCCTTAGTGCCTGGCACAGCCATTGGCATGTTCCTCATTCTTTATCTCTTACAGAGTTCCCTGTGTAAAAATTCATCCTCATTTCCTTAACCAGCGTTAGCTGCACATCCCTAGACAAGATTATCTGTATCTTTTAGATTCTGGATGAGCCAAACGCATGGAGCTTTTCTCATTGAGATCACAAAGAGAAGTATTATTACCTTTCCTTCTACTGGGATTGTTCTAATCACTCCGTGGATGTTTTCCATTTTATTCAAGGTAACATGATAAAAAACAATGAACCTTTATATCTAAATAGGTAAGGTTAGATTTCATTCACCTTCATCATTTCTTATGCAGTTATCTGACATGGATTGCAGCTGTGTCAGATAAGGTGTATGGACATTCTATTTTATTTCACTTTGATTTTACTCCATGGTTTCGCTTTGCAGGACTGTGGTCAGTGATAACGTAGTAGAGCAAGTCCTTGTTATTAATTGTAGCTGCAGTTCCTTCTAGTGATATCAGGAAAGGAAACTACCCCTCCACCCAGCCTGACACCCAGGGTGGCAGGGCATCTTCCTTCCTGAGTGAGTGCACCTGCCTGGTTCAGGTTTTATATAAACTTTCTGAAAATTGCGATAGCATGACCCAATATCCACTTTAATAAAATGTTTCACATAACTGAGAAAGAAAACTATATGTTTAAAATATCACAATTCTAAACAGATTTTATTTAACCGGAAGTACCTATGTGCCTATAATTTAAAATATCACTGAAGGGGTCAGCAGGTGGCATAGTGGTCAGGGCACTAGACTCACCATTTGGTCAACTGCCGTTCAAGTCCTAGACCGGGGGCTTGAGACATGCAGGTGTGTGTGTGCACGTGCCCAAAATTTCTAGAGGAGAATGGAGTAGAAAGGACTGTGGCATGGCCATCCCCATGGGGCGGGGGGGGGGGGGGGGGAGGATTTCTCACTTTCTGTCTCTCTGTTTCTCTGGCAAGCAAAAATATCTGTAAAAGAGAGAGAGAGAGGGAGAAATATCACTGAAAAGTCTTGGTGCCAGGAGAATTGGATAGTAAGGGGGATTGTAAAGCCTGAAAAAATTCAGTATCAGTCACATCATTTCCCTTTATGTACATGAACTCTTAACGCTCATTCAGTCTCTATGGGGCAGATAGGGTGTCATGATGAAATTAATAGCATTAGTAGTTAACACATTAAGCATTTCCGTGTGTCGGGCACTTCACACGTCTTCATGACAGTCTCACAGAAACCACTGGTATTCAATTGTAAATATGAGGAAGCTGAGACACAGAGAGATTAGATGGTCCGCCAGGATCACAAGGCTCCTGGGAGAGCCCCTAGTCAAACCTGCACTCTGGCTCTGGAGTTTGTACCCCAGCCTCTGTGCTATGGATGTCTAAAGTCAAATGTTTTTAATATGCTAATCCTCTCTCCTTTGTGATCTAAGTGCTTGTTCAGAAACATAGCAGTGGGCCAGAATTCATATGGTGGTTAAGGCGCTGGACTCCCCATGGCCAACCACAGTTTGAGTCTGGGACCTGGTGGCTTAAAAATCACACTGGACACCTGTGCATGCATGCCCAAAAATCCCGAGAGGAAAATGGAGGAGAAGGGTATGTGGAGTGGCCATCCCCCCTGGACGGTGATTTCTCACTTTCTCTGTCTCTGTTTCCCTCTCTCTCTCTCTCTCTCTCTCTCTCTCTCTCTGGTGAGTACGTGCATCCTATGGAGAAAAAAAAATCTAAGAAAAAAGAAGAAACATATGCAGATATGAACGTGCCTTCAGAAAGTGCATGAAAAATGCACTTCATAAAAAAGTTCATGAATTTCAAAAATTTTTGCACCAAAATAAATTCATACTTCAAATCCATTTTCCGTGATTTTTAAAAGCCCCTCATAGATAATAATAAAGGGGGGCAGTTTGAGACAAGCATTTGTGCTACCTCCGTGGTAAAGAAGACATACAGGAACCCAGGTATAAGACACCGTGAAAATCCCTGAGCCTTCACCTTAGAAATATTCAACATCCAGTCAGCAAGTGGCATGATGGTAAAGGCACTGGATCCCACAGGGCTGACTCCACAGTTTAGGTACCTGAAGAACAGCAGCACATACCTGTGCATGCCAAAATCCCAGAGGAGAACGGGAGAGAAGGGACTGTGGCACGGTCATCTCCCTGTGGGAATGATTTTTCAATTTCCACTCTCCGTCTCTCTTCTCTGTATCTGGGGGCCTAACATGCCCTATGGCACAAATCTAAAAAACAAAGAAAGAAAGAAAGATTCAACACCATCTGTCACCCAACAATTCATTGATCATTTATCAGCATTTCATTTATAAAAATTCTATATTTTAAAAATACTTCCAATACATGTATTTTTATCATGGTAATAAAGTCCCCTGTATCTATGAAGTTTTTAATAGGTCAATGATATTTCTTTGTTTCTGTTGCTTGCAACAACTCCCAGTTTAGCACAAGCTGTAAAGTTCCCCAATGTGCTATTCACAGATTTTTTTTGAATAATTAATATATAATAAATGTTAAAAATGATCTATCCTAGCACCACCTTCCATTTCGCCCCCCCAAACACCTCCTACAGTTTTTCTTCATTGCCACTTTATTCTTATGCTTTATTTATGATCTAGAAACTGGTTTGTGATCCAATCTCACATCTACTCAAAATTAGAATCAATTTAGCAAATAACACCTTTAAAGCAGCATCAATTTTTCCCTAATCAAAACATTAAATATCTATTGCACTTAGCTTATTATTGGTATATCTTTTAAATTGAAAACAAAAGAAATGAAAAAATACTTGTTCACTCGTTAACATTTACTAAGTGCATACACATTATTTTTTTGAGAGATTTTTTTGCTATAGGGTGTGTTGGCTCACTAGAGAGAAAGAGACAGAGAGACAGAAAGTGAGAAATCACCCCCCCCCCCAGAGGGGGTGGCCATGCCACAATTCGTTCTCCTCCATTCTTCTCCTGAGATCCTGGGTACGCTTGTACACACACCCAGAGTGATTTTCAAGGCACCGGGTCTGGGACTCTAACCAGTCCACCACATGGGAGTCCAGCGCCTTAACCAACATGCCACCTGCTGGCTCCCAATGCACCTTTTAGTGAGTCACCATTTTTTTGTTGTTGTTGTTGTTCTATTAGAAAAAAATATTGGGAGATATTTAGGGAATATTATATATGCATCAATGATGAAGACTTCTACAAGGGCAATTTAAAATGTTTTTGGAAAATGGAATTAAAGTACAAGCTTATTTTGGTCCAAAAATAACTTGAAATCCATGAATAATTCTTTTTTTTGTTTGTTTTGTTTAAACTTAGTGTATGTAAGCTCACTGGAGAAAGAGAGAGAGAAAGAAACAGAAATAGTAAGAGGGAAAGTGAGGACTCACTCCCCGGAGGAGGATGGCCATACCACAATCCCTTCTCTACCATTCTCCTCCCAGGATCTTGGGCACACATCCACACGTGTCTGGCATGATTTTTAAACCACCAAATCTCAGACTGGAACCACGGTTAGCCATGTGGGAGTCCAGCAACATAACCACTACACCATCTGCTGGCCCCTGTAAAATTGTTTTAATAATACCTATTTTTCTATGAACTTTTTTTTTTTTGAGAGGTTTTTGGTATAGGGCACGTGCGCTTGCCAGACAGAGAGAGACAGAGAGACAGAAAGCGAGAAATCACCCCCCAGGGGGGATGGCCATGCCGCAATCCCTTCTCCTCCATTCTCCTCCCGGGATCTTGGGCACACACGCACACGCGCCCGGCGTGAGTTTAAGCCACCGGGTCCGGGACTCGAACCGCGGTCGACTACGTGGGAGTCCAGCGACATAGCCATTACACTAACTGCTGGTCCCTTTTCTATGAACTTTTAAAGGCTTCTCTTTTACAAGAAAAACAGTGAAGGATAATTAATTGGAATAAGATATATTTAAATACCATTTCTAGCAAAACTCCTAATATAAGAATTACTGTTAATAAATAAAGCTGTCTATACTTTCTAAATATTTATAAAGGCATCGTGGCTAATTTGAGAAGTCAGAGGTGACTGTGGTCAGCAATCATGTGAGTGACACTCAAAATCAATCCCACCATTCAATATTTTCACAATAACCTATGTTTTTTCTTCATAAAATATAGCTCAATTACAGTGAGTATTTCTTAACATTTACTAGCCTTAAGAAAAGTATCAGACATTTGAGTGGTGCCCCAACTGTCTCAGAAATCCAGCAGTCAAAGGGAACATGAGACCAGCCAGTGTCAGGTCAGTAGATTAAGGTGCTGGAGTCCACATGGCTGACTGCACCTGAGTCCTGGCCCTGCAGCTTGAGAAACAGTGCAGGCACGTTGTGCGCGTGCCCAAAGTGCTCGTGAGAAGGAGAAATGGAGGAACGAGGATCGTGACACGGCCAAGTCCTACTGGAAGGTGCTTTCTTTTTCTCTGACAAGTGCACACGCTCTCTGGTAATAATTTTTTTAAAGACGATACTTTTTTTTTTTTTTTTTTTTTTTTGGAGAGGTTTTTTGCTATAGGGCGCGTGCACTCGCCAGACAGACAGAGAGAAACAGAGAGACAGAAAGCGAGAAATCACCCCCCAGGGGGGATGGTCACGCTGCAATCCCTTCTCCTCCATTCTCCTCTCGGGATCTTGGGCACGCACGCACACGCGCCCGGCGTGAGTTGTAAGCCACCGGGTCCGAGACGCGAACCGCGGTCAACTACGTGGGAGTCCAGCGACATAGCCATTACGCTAACTGCTGGTTCCCTAAAGACGATACTTTTTTAAGTGGTTAAAAAAAAAAACAATTTCTCCTTACTTCCTTTACATATCTGTTCATAGACTGAAATCCTCACATATAATATCAAAGAGGTAGAGATAAGAAATTGTAACACTAACCTCGTTCTACCCAGAGGGTCTTCCAAACAACACTTAGGTGTTTAGCAGAGGCCAAGATGGAAGTTTTCTTACACAGCCCAGGCGTCGAGTGGGCCAGGCAGCAGGGTGAGAGAAGGTACCCTATACTACCAGGTACTTGGGAACAGAGCTGGCTACATCTCCCTGCCACTCAAAGAAAGGAGAAAAAAAAAGATTTGACCAAATAGATAGCATTCAGTTTCCGCCTAGTGGCCTATATTCGGTCTGAAGAATTCTCTATTACAAGGTGAACATCAAGAAACAAAATATTGGTCAAATAAATTAATACATGAGTCTTATTATACATACATATTAGCATAAATAGTAAATATTCTGATTACTATAACTACAATAAATAAGGAAAAGGCAAATAATTGATAAATATTTTAATAAATTGGGGAAAACACAATTATAATACATAGAAAATAATTATTGTAGCAATAGACAGTATTACTCCAAAGTACAATACCCAGCAGTAACAAATACTGTACAAAGAAATACAAATAATGGAAAAATATAAATATTTAACTGAAAAATAAGCATAAAGAGAGAGAATGCTTTTATTTTTCAAATCCTTACTAGTAATAACACCAGAAGTAGGGTCGTCTGCCTTATGGCAGGGGAGTTTTTCAAAATGACATTCCTGTAAATCACTTTGGAACTATGTATAACAAAGTTCTTTTTTAAAAAGATGGAGAATTACAATTTGACCCAATAGATACTAATTACAACAGCGTCTCCCACATAGTAAGAACACTTAGATGAGTGAATGAATGAATGTTTTGATGGATTCAGTTTTTATGGTGTGAATGTTGGGATCCACGACAACAAAAATTCCCAGACTACAAATAAACCAGTCACATAAAATTCACATTTATGACTCACGGCTTCATCAGGAAATCAGATAATGATACATCAATAGCTATCGTCCAATGAATTTCCATAAAATTATCTGGCCACAGAGAATACAGAGCAGGAATTTATCCAAATTTCATGATATTCTGTCTGTATCACATCATGGCCAAACTGGTGTCTAGGAAATTGATTCCCAGTATATTTACTGAAAATGATGTAGGATCTCTTAGGAATTAGTTTTATTTGTTAAAGTTTTTGATGTATTCTTACCGAAAAAAATGAATTCATCATTAATTGGTGTTTTTTTCTGTTTTGCCTTTATTCAGGGAGGTCATATAGAAGCACTTTTTTTTCTTTCTTTCTTTTTTTGGAGAGGTTTTTGCTATAGGGTGCGTGCGCTCACCAGACAGACAGAGAGACAGAGAGATAGAAAGCGAGAAATCACCCCCCAGGGGGGATGGCCACGCCACAATCCCTTCTCCTCCATTCTCCTCTCAGGATCTTGGGCATGCACGCACACGTGCCCGGTGTGAGCTTAAGCCACCGGGTCCGAGACTCGAACCGCGGTCGACTATGTGGGAGTCCAGCGACATAGCCATTACGCTAACTGCTGGTCCCTGGAAGCACTTTTGAGACACAGTTTTTGAGTTTCTATGTTCACAACATTTCTGTGTTAAAGTACCGTCTTCCAGAAGGCAGCTCTTAAAGGTATAACTCAGACCATGGTGAAAATGAGATACAAGGAATCTTCAAGATTCATGGAAATTTGTCTGAGGAAAAACCTCTATGTGGGTTTCAAAACGTTTTTGCACCCAAATACACTTGCGCTTTAATTCCATTTTCCCTGAATTTTTTAAGTCCTCTCCTAGTGATCCCAATTGGATGAGAATACTATTTTATGATTTTTTTTCTAAATATAAGTTTAAACTCTTATTAGAAATTTTATTGTATAATACACCAATTTGTTTTATGAAATTTTTTTTCTCAGAATGTGACTGTAGGATGTTACCTTGTGAACCACTGTACCATGGGACAGATTCTCTGGGAAACAATTTCCAAATCAGTTCCCGTTACGTTAATAAGAAACCCTAAGTTCACCTTTCTGGGGGAAATTACTATAGAAATAAAAAAGTTAAATTGATGCTAAAAAGCATGAATGAAGACATTTGGTTAATTTGAGCAGATAATGAATTTTTAATATGAAATGTTTTGCCTACCCATTACACAAAGTGTTACCTTATCTAAGTTTCTTTGATTAAATGGCACCGGAGAGCATTCGAATTGGTTTCTGGCCAGTTTCATTACCATTCCTCAGAACATTAGGGAATGTATTAGCTACATTCTTTGACCTTTTGAGTAACATATTGAATTCTAGAATGAAACAGTACAAGCAGCAATAATTTTCTTTCATATTATTTGAGCTATATCACATTTCATTTTTCTTCTTTTATCCTGATGAGTCCTTAGAAAAATGAACGTGCCGTGTTTAAACGACATGTAGGAAGCATTTTCCTTGATGACAGAACACTTACAAATCAATCCCCAAATATCAGGCACAGAGAAGGACCAGTGACTATGTGTAAGTGACCAGAGGGATGAAAGGAATAGGGGTTGCATGTTTAGACTATGTGGGAGACATCTGAGATTCTGCAGGAAGTTAGAAACTGGCTTAGGGGCTCTAGGGTAGATTTCCCCATTTCTAAAAACTTTCAAGTGATGCCCATCCTCTCGATCAGTATACCATACTTTGAGAGTGACCTTTTTCTTTTTTTTAAGAGACATTTTTGCTATAGGGTGCATGTACTCAGCAAAGAAGAGATGGACAGAAAGCAAGAAATCAATCCCTGGGAAAATGGTCACACCACAATCCCTTCTCCTCCATTCTCCTCTTGGATCTTGGGCACACACACACGCCCCATGTGCATTTTAAGCCACCATGTCTGGGACTCCAACTATAGTTGACTACATGGGAGTCCAGCAATGTAACTATTATTCCATCAGCTGGTCCCCAGAATGACCACTTCAGTCATCCACTTTCTAAACAGAATAAATGGGGCTGAAGGCTCCGATCGCAGCCTGGAAATAACAAGGTGGTGTCCCGGTCAGAGCGGGGGTGCTCAGCAGTGCCTCTCACCCCTGTAGAAGCTTTCTACGCATCTTCCCAGCGGCTTCTGTGCACACTGCTGCTCCTGAGCACTGTTCCAGCCTAAATGCCTGAACAGCGCCCTCGCCGGCACCGTTAACCAGTACAGGCTCATATGGGTGCAAGAAGTGAAATGAAAACAGCAGAAGAGGAGCACGGGGCTGCCTGGGTCCTCGGATCCGGCTGCAGAGATGCACAGCAGAGCACAGCTATCCACGGGAGACGGCGCCTGCGCAGGGCGGGCTGAGGAGGCCTGCAGAACCTGGGTGTGAAGGGGAGAAAAAGGGAGGGCGGGCGGCGCTAATGCGGAAGTGACACCTAAGGGGTGACTGGATACAGAGCTTAAGGAGCGAGACTTTGCTGGGGGGAGGAACACTTCCCGGCTCTGTCTCTTTAAACATATGTGAATTATTTACTGTATTCAGAACTTTTTACTGTAATTTTACAGATACTCCTTTTCACAAGATCCTACTGAATGTATTTCATCCATTCTACTGCAATATGAGTGAAAATGTGATTTGAGTAATATCAGAGGCAATCTCTTTTTGTAATTGCCAGCGAGAGAGAGGGAAAAGCACCCCCAAGCCTCCAAAGGGGCGTGATCACTCCATAACCCCTTCTTCTCCATTCCCCACCCTGTCCAGATTTGGGACATGCGTGAACATGAACCCAGTGTCATTTCCTTTTTTAGTTTTTTTTTTTTTTTTTCTTTTGGTATAGGGCATGTGCACTTACCAGAGACAGAGGGAGAGGAAAAGAGATGGTGATGGAATTCTTATAGGCCCCAGACACCTGTCCAGGGGTTTTTCCAAAGAGAGAGAAATGGCTGAACTTGGAAATAGGACCTAACTGAGCCGTGGTCCTGCCCCCACGGTGTCCCACAACTCCCTGAGCAGCAGAGGGGAGCCCGTGTCTCAGAGTTCCTTGGGACTGTTGGTCACACATTGCCGTATCTGCAGAAAGCAATCTCTCTAATGGTTCCTGCTGTTACCATCCTGTTTTATAAAAGCGAATTTCACCCATCTACCCCCTGATTCAATATGCCCCTGACGTTCTTATTAGAAGTCCAGGGAAGTTATTAAAAGGAAGATTATTGTACTTCCTGCCACTAGGACATGTAGAATTAATTTAAAAATAAAAACATAACATTGGAACATGGGAATTATACAATTTTATATAAATTATAATTCATTTATCTCCAATATATATTGAGTGATAGGCACAGAACTAAACACAAAGATTACAAGGAAAACAAGAGAGACAAAGACCTTACTCTTAGATTTTACTGTGCTGAGAATTTGTCTGTCTCGCTCCCAGAAAAGCTTCCCAGCACGAGGGCTCTCCGGGCTGAGTCACTGTGGGGCCAGAGCTGACACACTCAGTCCAGGGCCGTGCAGAGGATGAGCGCTCTCGGCCACCGTGCAAGCCCCGTCCATTCATGCAGATGAGTCAACCCATCCTGGAAAAGGTGATAACCGTACAGGTGCACACAGACCCATAGTCAGTGCTAGAGAAAAAATGAGGCTGGGAATGCCGTGTAGCCATGGGGTAGGTCACCTTTCAACCCTGTGACATATATATACATCAACCACAGGCAACATGTATGCAATATGTTTTTAAAGAATCCACGACAACCAGTGTATTTGTTATTTATGGAAACCCCAGAGGACAAAGAACACATGGAGAGACCAATTTGCCTTACAGCATGTTTTGTTCACACATAACTTCAGTCACTGAGATAAACTGTGCATATTGAACTCTTTCATATTTACAAATATTTTTTTTTCTTTCTGAGACTGCTGCCATCAAATGATATCAAATAATTAGTGAACTCAAAGGCAGGTTTCAAAGACTTGTAAAGAGCTGGCCACTGTGGCTTAATGACTGACAGACCTCGAAACGAATACTCTATTTCAAGCTACAATTAACAAGTTTAAAACTAAATGAGCATGAATTATCTTCTGGGGGCAGTGAGTCCAAAACCAATTTAAGACTCAGGCAATTTTTCACTTTCCATGTCTGGTTTATATCTATAAAGCATACCCAGTAGCAGCGATAAGGAGACATGATGTGTTCTTCGGGTAAACATTTGCTAGGTGCCAAGTTTCCACTGTAAACGACTTTCACAAAGGTGTGTGCTTACAGCTGGGTATTTATCTTACTATATTCAAACTCAGGGTTTTGTCATTTGGGCTAAGCAGCATAAACCATTTTCAAAAAAAAATTGAATATATCATTTCAGAGACAGAGGAGGAAGGAGTAAGGGTAAAAGTATGAAGAAAGAGGAGAAATGAACAGCTTGTGTGTGTGTGTGTGTGTGTGTGTGTGTGTGTGTGTTTTAACTTCAAACTAGGAAAATTATACAGGAATTTCCAGACGTATGTACTTATTAGCCTTAATAATGACACCAACTATGATAAGAATTCATTTCTACTGCCAGCAATTCTCAGCTATCAAACCAGCTGGAACCAACACTCCTTTCATTAAGTGGCACATTCTAATCATCACCTCAGAGAAGATTTGCAGAACACAGAAACAAGCAGTGTCTCATTTGGGCCTCTAAAACATTCCAAGCACATGGAAATATAAACTCCACATCAGTACAGCCCATTCTTTGCTTAAGGACCTCAAAGCTTACACTTTGTGTGGACACAATGGTGAGTTCAACAGCATTAAGTGGTGAACAATCTAGTTGAAGGATTATGAATTCAGGTTTTAAAAAGTTGATCTATTTTACATGGGTTCAGACTTGCCCTTGGAAAAACTAGGCTGGTGGCTCCAGTATACCAGCGTCCCATTTGTCCCCCATTAAACCCACCATCCAGTTGAGCTGTCTATACTGGCCAATTCTTCTACAGTAGTCAAGAGATTCATTTGTACAAAGGATCTTTGAATGGACCAGGTCAGTTGGCGTAATGGCTATGTCGCTGGACTCCCATGTAGTTGACCATAGTTTGAGTCCTGGACCCAGTAGCTTAAACTCAGGCCGAACGCATATGCGTGCATGCCCAAGGTCCCAAGAGGAGAATGGAGGAAAAGGGATTGCGGCGTGGCCATCCCCCCTGAGGGGATGATTTCTCGCTTTCTGTCTCTCTGTCTTTAGGCAAGCTCACTCACCCTATAGCAAAAACCTCACCCCCCCTTAAAAAAAAAAAAAAAAAAAAAAAAAAAAAAAAAAAAAAAAAAAAAAAAAAAAACTTTGAAAAGGTCATGAAAAATGCATATTATGTAAGAAATAACTATGCGTGGATTTCAACCTTTTTGCACCAACATATACTTTCTTTCTTTCTTTTTTCTTCACCATTGCTATAGGGCATGTGCACTTGCCAGAGGGAGAGGGAGAAAGTGAGAAATCATCGTCCCGAGGGTCATGCCACAATCCCTTCTCCTCCATTCTCCCCTCAGGATTTTGGACAGGTGCACACACACGCACCCGATTTGATTTTCAAGCAACCGGGTCTGGGACTCAAACCATGGAATCAGTCATGTGCAATCCAGCGCCTTCACCTCTGTGCCACCTGCTAGCCACCTCACATAAACTCTTACTTTAATTCTATTTTCCCATGAACTTTTTGAAGTCCTCTCACAGGTTAGTGAAGAGAACATTCTTTTCCTCCAAGCATAACTGGGTTCAAATCCTGCCTAAGTAATATTTGGTGAATGGTGAATTGAGTAAGTCACTTAACCTTTCTGGGCCTCTGTGTCTCACCTACTGGAATGTAATAACCGTGTCTCACAGAGCTGATGTGAGGATTCAGTGGGCAACTGAACTTGAAGTGCTTAGCACAGCGTGGGTACCTGGCAAGGACTGGAGGAATGGGAGTAGGGTTTGCTTCTACTAACCCGGCCAATGTGGCTGCAAACTTTATTTCTTCACTTTTTTTTCCTGTTTCTGTCTACATAATTTCCATTCTGGCCTAAGTTTTTTGCCATTTCTCTGAAACTCCATTCCCTGTCAATAGAAAAAGAAAAGAAAACAAAACAAAACACGATGATAAGAGAATGTGCTGAAGTGTCATGGTGAACAATTTAGCCATCAGACTCAAATACCTTAAAAATTTGCATAACTTGGGGCCAGCAGGTGATGTGGTGGTTAAGGTGATTTACTCCCACATGGCCAACCACTGTTCAACCCCAGACCCTGTGGCTTAAAACTTATGCCGGGCTCCTGCGCACACACGCGTGCGCGCGTGTGTGTGTATGTGTGCCCAAAATCCCATAAGGAGAATGAAGGAGAAAGCCATCCCCCCTCCTGGGGGATGATTTCTCTCTCTCTCTCTCTCTCTCTCTCTCTCTCTCTCTCTCTCTCTCTGTCTTTCTCTAGTGAGTGTATGTGCCCTATGGCAAAAAATAAATAAATACAATAAAATAAAATTCATGTTACTTTGGGTCCAGCCATTTCATTACTAAGAAATATGTTTGGAAATCCATAAAAGTTTTCTGTAAAAGTATTTATTTAAGCATATTTATAATAATAAAATTTGGACAACAGTTAAATGTCCAACAGTCTGTGCTACCTTTAATAAATACAGACACACAGAATAGCGTACTCTGAAGCAATTAAAATGATATAAAGAAGAATGTTGAGTGAATGGAAAGATGTTCAACAAATAAATAAGTAAATGAATAAATGGAGACTATACTGTAATTCCAACTTTGTAAAATAAAACAATAATCCACGTACAAATATATTTAGCATAGGACAATCTGTATACAAGTATATTTAGCACAAGATGGGGATTTACCTGGCTAGAGAACTATTTTTTAAATTCTAAATGTTTTTCTCTACTTTCCAAGTTTAAAAAAAGGTATTATTATTGTAACCAAAAATAGTGAAACTTTTAAACATCCAAGTCTCAAGAAAGCCCTTGTCTACAGGAACCTAACAGAAGGGTTTTCTGACAAACTGCAAAACAGATAGCAATTTGTTTGTCATCCCAAACTATATTACCCCAGACGTTTGGCAACACTTCAAACTCTAGCACCTGTAGACTAATAAAGGCAGAAGAATTCTATTGTCACATTATACTCTACATAAAATTCATTTTCTTAACCTATTTAATAATTGCTTTTCTGGCCTAAAATGATCTTCTAAATATCTTCAACATAATACATTTGTTCTAACTACTTACTTAAATTAAAACTCTTATTATATATTATTTTTAACTGAGTTCAATGTTCACATCAGTAGAAAATATGGGAAATGGGACGAAGTGTGTTTTAAGTGGCAATGGATATAATCATAATAGTTTTCACTTTAGCAAAGTGTCACACAATTTCAAACACTTCTCTCTCTTCCCCATCTTAGAAAAAAGTTATTGACAAAATTCTATTTCATCAGAGACAGGACCCCCCCCCACACACACACACACACACGCAGACGTTGCAGGTGCCGTTTCTTTACAGGGCTTCTTTGTCTTCTTCCTATTTCTTGAACCTCTATCATTGATCAGCAGTGCTGCCTGAGAGGACAGGATTAAGGATTTGGGGACCAGAACCACGGGAAAAATTGTAGTACCTCACTTCTCATGTGAGTGTGCACACACACACACACACACACACACACACACCCGTAAATAACCATAAGACTATTCAACAAGGTTTGGAACTGTCATGTATGCGTGTGCGCGTGTGCGTGTGTCTCAGCACACTGTCCAGCCGGAAGATAATCATTGCAGCTCACCCCAGACCAGGAGAGCCGAGGCACAGGAGAAAGTCGTATGTGAACGTGGAGCCACACCCTGCACAGATGGGAGGGATGATCGCTCTTTAACAGCAAGAAGACACGGAGTCGTCGTTGATCTGAAGATCCGGAGGTCGGATTCAGAAAACCTGCTGTTGACGTAAGGTTTTCGCCAATCCTAGTACAAGCGAAGGTAAATTCCATAATGTGGAGACCTCCTCTTCCAATATGTACAGCTCCGCGGGATCAAAGAGAAAGTGCTCTCTGTCATTCTACTCAATCCTTTCGGACAAATTGCCTTGGGAACCCATGGCGTTAGCGCTTCCGGAAAGTTAAATGGCATTCCCATGTAGTCTAACTGCTTTATTAAAAAGCAGAAGAATAGTTATTTAGAGTGATGCCAGCCACTGACTACAAAGGAACTGGGAGCCTAGGGCGGCTGGACCTGCTGCCAAGTCTCAGCAGAGAACGCCCCTCTGAAAGAACGGCCAGCCTCGGCCTGGGGGGGTGGGGGGGGGGGGGGGCTCTGCTTTGGACCTGAGAGGAGCGTCCCTAACCCAGGATTGTGGGACTGAGACCCGCTCACTTAGTAGACACAGCCCCTCTGGTTTACAAACCAAATTTGTGAAATTCAGAAAGAAAAGGTAGGGCTGAGTTGTGCTTTCTTAAAATATTTATGCTCTAAAAACACTGTAACATAAAAATTATAATAGGAGATCTTCCTGAAACATAGAGTAGAATTAAAGCTTTTCATCCCAGAGGTTACAGAAGAATTAGCCTCCGAAACAACCTGACTAAGCAAACTCAGCCCTTTGCGCGAACGAATGAAGCAGGATTACCAGTTACCGACAGCTAGCAAAGTCTGACGACATCTGATTTCTGTTAGTCTGAGCAGTAAAGTTTAGTTTTAAGGAAATGTAAGCATAGAAGATATTCAGAAGACAATACAGATACACAGATGGAAGATTATGCAGAAATCATATTTATCATTATGACATTCACTATATTTTGTAAAGTATAAAAACAGGTTACAGATCAGCAATATGTTATAATCCCATTTTTAGGAAATACATTTTGTATAGATTTGCATTGGGGAAATTCCAGGATACACATTAAATTATTAACTGCTCTTATCTAGCCTTTTTTCCATTGTTTTCTGTTAAATGTGATTTGCAGAATAATTTTTATACATATTTATATGATGTAATCAAACCCACAAACCTTTAAATCGGATCATAGATACAGACGAACTTAAAATTCGGCAAGAATTTGGGAACTCAGACCTCTAAAGCAAACGCACAGATTCTCAGTAGGTTGAAAAGTCTAACGGAGGCCGCCTGAAGACATGCTGAGGATCCACTGAGGTGTCAGGCCAAAGGCAGGTCCCTTTGTTTCATGGCCCTGTGACAGGGGCCAGTGCTAGAGCTAGGGAGGTGTGCTGAGCAGTGGGCTGGCAGGACAGCAGGCACCTCTGGTCACCTCGAGGGACACACTGTCGCTGACAGAGCTGGCAAAGGCACCGAGAGAGCCCAGGCAGAAGACCTGGACTAAGCCCAGAGAGCTCTTCCCCTGATATCCAGAGAACGCTGAATTAGTGCTTGTTGAATGACCATTTAACCAGGATGTAATTGGAGAACCTTAGACACCACAGCGGATGTACCTCTCCCGGGCATGCCTGGAGCGTCACGATGCCGCAGGCAGCTGCCCGTGCGCGGCACAATCATTGCTGCCTTCATGTGTCCACTCGGCCCTGAACGGCTCAAGCCAAAGTCTGGTGTCACTGTAACACTGCAGTCATGGCCACGTCTTTTAGAATCACACATCGGAGTGGCCCTTACATTCACGAGCTGCATCAGTCTAACCTTGTACACAGTGTTCAAACAAAACCATTTCTCCCCCAGACAAGACTTCTATCGCAACACCTAAAGAAGCCTCATTTCAGGATTTCCAGAAACCACACAGCAACATTGTGACATTTTACACATATAAATTTCTTGCCTTTTAAATATAGAAAACATAAAGTTAAAATATTGTTTTTTAAAAAAATAAAGTAAGCAATACAGAAGTGTAGAAAGACAAAAGT
Source organism: Tupaia tana (assembly GCA_026018925.1). Taxonomy (NCBI): domain Eukaryota; kingdom Metazoa; phylum Chordata; class Mammalia; order Scandentia; family Tupaiidae; genus Tupaia; species Tupaia tana. The sequence continues at coordinate 94,920,340 of JAKSZU010000006.1, forward strand.
AAACTGTCCCCTCATTCACCCAGGACTGCCACCCTCCTGAAAGGTGGCTTTGTGTGAATTTAAAATAAGTACACCCCTTTCTCACAACAAAACCACAAAATTTAAATCAGTGCTCTCTTGCAGTCTTTTCTTTTTTTCTTTCCATCCCTTTTTTTACTTTTTCCACTCTGCTATTTCCTCTTCTTTAATTTTATACATTCAATCACCGTATATCATTACAGCTTGCAAAATGAATTTTCCCAGCATAAATACACTGTATATCCCAGTTAAAGACATTATCATACCTGCTATCCTCTGCAGATAACTTTCCATTGCTTGCACAGTCTTAACAGCACGCGTGTTCAGATGAAGCCTGAATGGGGTTTGCACATGGAGCATCTCTGTTTTAGTGAGGACATGTGATTGGGTGTGCCAGGCTGGGCTCTCCTTCCCTATTTCAGCACTAAGGTCCCCGGACTTTCTACACACTCTCAGGAAAGGTAAAGCAGGTGTGCCATGTCACTGGTGGCCTCATGGATAAGGCTCCCTTGAGGACCACACAGCTTGAACATGTATCTACACTGACACCTGATGCACCTGGTCCTCCTGCTCCCTCTCAATCTCCTTCCCCAGAGAGGACGGCAGTACACCCAGGGTTGAAGTCATTTTTCATTTGGAAATTAATGAGAGAACCCATGAGAGAATCTCTTTTGTGTATGCAGAGCCACGGGACCTAGATTCAGGAAAGACAGATCTTTCACACAATCTCTTTGAAAGTCTTAACACCACGATGCAGCTTCAAGGGGCAGGTGTTAACGCAGCTGTGCTCCGTGTTCTCCCCTACCTAGCCTTGAAACACGCTTGCAGACTCCAGGCGGACTTTTCCAGTCTCTATTCAAATGGCAACAGGGAGATTTTGTAATATATGTCTGTATCAAATTTGGTGTGAAAACGTGTTTTGTGGAACTTGTGAAAACTCACATTTGAGGCACCTTTCTAAATGGGACCATGCAGAGCACATTTTATACCCACCAGGTTCCTATACTTGATCTCTCTAAATGATGGCATATGGATCTCAGATCAAATTAAATAAATGTTCAGGGTCTTCCTTCGGTGCATTCCAAAATGCTATTTTCCGTAGGAATGCCAGAGCTTAACATGGCATTGCTGTATGAGTAAAATGATCTCTGTATGAGTAAAACAGATAATAAATCTCCCTTTTTACTATTCATTCCATTGACACATCAGAAACTAGCTTCAGATATATTTTACAAATGCAATGAATTACTAACATAAATTGTTTCAAATCCACCTCTTAATGTACTGAATATAAAATCAAAAGATTTCTTTGTGTTGTTTTCATTGTGTTGTTTTCTTCTTAGAACAACCTAATTATCACCAACAGAAAAGTTGGATTAAAACTCTTTGCAGTAGTGTAATGAAGAGAATTTCCATGTAGTCAGTTTAAACAGAAACCAAATTCACTGGATTTTTTTTCTTCTCACTTGTTCAGGACAAGATCAATTGAGTCTTGAAAGAGCTCCATTCTGTCACTGCCTCCACTCACTCCCCACAGCTATTCTTCCCCTGATTTTCCCTTCCTTCTTTCTGGTGTTCCTCTAACCCTCTGCCCCTCCGCTCACCTCCTCTTTCTCAGAGCATTGCTGTCTTCTCATTTCATGAGCACCCTGCTTTATGCAACGAATTTGATAAACCAGTTCAGATTGAGGCAGCCCTGAGAAAGAGGCCAAGGAGTCACTGCTCTGACACTTTTTAATTACTTCATCAACGGCCAAAATTACAACAAGAAAGAAAGAAAGAAAGAAAGAAAGAAAGAAAGAAAGAAAGAAAGAAAGAAAGGTCGAACAAATAAACAAACAAAAAAGACTAAGTCCTTATTTACCTATTTATTTGTAACCAAAAAAGTAAAATATGACTCTTACATTGCCCTATCTATGAATGGAATAGAATTCAAGAATGCAAAATCTAGCTTTCAAGTAATTAAAAAGGAAATTCAATACTTACTTCAGACTTAAAAGAACAGGAAGGGGAGGGACAGCAAGTGGCAAGGTGGCTAAGGGTGCTAGATCACACATGGCTGACCACGATTAAAGTCCCAGACCTAGAGGCTTGCTTTCTCACTTTCCCCCTTGATCGCTCTCTCTCACTCTATCCCTATCTGGTGAAATTAAAATAAATAAATAAATAAGTTAAATAAAATAATTCTTTAAAAAAAAAAAAAAAAAAAAAGAAGAACATTAAGGGAGACCAATTTTCACCTTATAAAAAAATTTAGTCAAGTCCCTTTTCCCAAGACCCATTTCTTTTGTAAACCACAACATTGTCAGACCACATCATCCTACAAAAACCCAGGGTTGTCTACACGTGCTTCATTCTCTCCCACAATTCCACTCTCTCCCTCCTTTCCAATGTATCAACATCCTCTGACCAGCTTAGGGTTCCCAGTCTCCATGCCACATCTCTTCTGTAATTTTAAGCTTCCCCTTTCCATGACTATACATCCAAAAAAAAAAAAATATATATATATATAAATATATATATATGCATACATATATATATTTGTTTATATATATATATATATGTATATATGTATATATATATATACATATATACATATATATATATATATACACATATATACATATATATATAAACAAGGTTGGTAGAGTGTGGATAAACTCATGGACACTAAAAAAGAAAAGAAAAGCCACAGTGCTGTGGTGGTTAAGATGCTGAACTTACACATGGTCGACTGCTGTTGGAGTTCTGGATCCAGCAGCTTGAAACTCACGCCAGGCATGTGTGCATGCGTGACCAAAATCTCGAGGAGAAGGGATTGTGGAATGGTCAGCCTGTCCCCCAGCCCCCCAAGGAGTGATATCTCACTTTCCCTCTCACTAGCTCTCTGACAAGTACACAAGCCCTATGGGGGGGAAAAAAAATCTTAAAAAAAAAAGAAAAGAAAAGAAAGAAAGAAAGAAAGAAAGAAAGAAAGAAAGAAAGAAAGAAAGAAAAAAGAAAAAGATAAAGAAAAGAAAAAGAAAAAAAAAATCATGTTTCTGCCTTCTCTTCCTAAACACATAAACTCAGGACAGTCATAATAACACGTCTCAGGGCAGAAATTGGAATCAAACTTTGTCTTCAAATTGTCTCGTTCTCCCTCGGTCATTTGCCACCACGTAAGTCATCCTGGCCGTATTACCGTTAACGTGTACTTGCCACTTTTTCACTTTCCCAAGTACTTTCTCATCTGTCCTTCAGTAATTTTGCGAGGGAGGAAGGCAGACATTGTCAGCCCACCAGAGACCACCGCGCCTGCACAGACAGGCTCTAATCAGACGCGGACAGTACCGTGGAGCTCCTGTTTCTGCCACATCGGGCTGTCCTTTTCAGCTTAACTCCTGGGTAGAAGTTCCTTTAGTTACCCTTCCTACCAGCTAAGTAGGTCCCACCCACCAAAAAAGAGGTCAGGGAAAGACAGGGCAAAGACACACCGAAGCAGATCTTGATTAAACTGTAACCCTCTAACTAGAAAGACACAAAGACTACTTGGAAATGCCATTGATAAAAACCATGTGTCAAGAGTGGACCTTCAGCAAATACATAAGCAAACTTTTTAATTTATATTTCATCACTGTCCATCTTTATAGCATTCAACATGGTTTTCCTTTATTTATTTTTTTTGAGAGGTTTTTGCTATAGGGCGCGTGCCCTCTCCAGAAAGACAGAGAGAGACAGAGAGACAGAAAGCGAGAAATCACCCCCCAGGGGGGATGGCCACACCACAATCCCTTCTCCTCCATTCTCCTCTTGGGATCTTGGGCATGCACGCACACGTGCCCAGTGTGAGTTTAAGCCACCGGATCCAGGACTCTAACTGCAGTCGACTACATGAGAGTCCAGCAACACAGCCATTATGCTAACTGCTAGTCCCTCAACATGGTTTTCCTAGTATGAATACAGTGTATATTAGTCAAGTCAGAAACATTACCATCTGCATTATTATCAACAGGTAAAATTTCACTTTTGCATCTGTTAAATGTTTTGTTTTTTTTTTTCCCCCTGAAAATATTGAGGATATTTTATAATTACCCTAATAAGGCAGACTGTTCATGATATGCTGGGATAAACACGAACACCAGAACTACCCAAAAAGAAAACTAACAGCAAGCCTACACGAGAGATACATTTGACTAAGCTATACCTAGTTAAAAGTTTTTCACTAATTATAATGAGTAAAATGTAGACAATCACATCAGAAATGGAGAGTGTTAATTTTACAAATAAGTAATGCTACAGATAACTAGCATTACTCCCTTGTTTGTGTTCTGCAATGTGAGTTCAGTCATGCTATTTAATGTTTCTTTGAGTATCATAAAGCCCTGAGCTAATGAATCCTTTAAGGTGTGTTTAGAGATAGCTAGAACATTCTATTTATAATTTTCATACTTAAAGTGGACACTTGTTAAAGAGTACTGCTTTCATAAATTTTTGTAATTGACAGAGGGCATATGTGCCTGCCAGAGAGGGAGGGAGAAAAAGAGAAACAGAGAGACTGAGAGAAAACACTCCCCTGTGGGCCATGATCCAGCCACCTTCCTTTTCCCTCCATCTCTCCTTTCAGTCATGGTCTTGGGCATGCAAACATGCATACCTCAGGCTGGGACTTGAACCAGGTTTGACTATGTGGGATCCAGCTCCCTTAACCACCATGCTACCGCACTGGCCCACTTCCATTATTTTTATTCCTATTTAAGTTTGCTGTTCCTAACAGAATAGTAACTAAGAAGGAAATTCATTCAACAAATAATGAAAACCCACTACCATCATGGGCTTGAGCAAGCCTAGCATATTCAGGAAGGTCACTAGATGGGAAAGAACCTTCCCCTTGGGTCAGCCTTGCAGAGCGCTGCATTACTGCCACAGTCCATCCTCAAGAAAGATGTTCAAGAAGCCAGGTGCTGTCAATTACACTGGGTCATGAAAGACTCGTACTGAAAATCTCTCCTCAGATTGTACGAGACGCTTGGATTATATGTACAGTGTTTGAGTCAAAAACTAAAGTTGTAACGCTTAAGGAGTGAAGGGACCGTGAGGTCTCCGCCTTCACGGGGTGCACCATCTAATATTATTGTTGAAAATCCTATTAGTGGTAGATAATTCATTCTGAACGCAGTCAAATGTAAATTCTTTTGCAATCATGGATCTTTTAAATTTTATCTCTCCAATGTCCTGGACAAACTCTTCATATTTGAAAGACTTTCCTAAGTCAGATTCTCCATGTTAAGAAATGAAATTTCCCATTAGAAACTTAGCAAAACATACTGCTGATAATCAAATCTTCAGTGACACCCATAATCATTTTCACACTTTGAATTAAAATTGATGAAGCATTTGCTTGAATAAACATGATAAGGGTTTTGGAATTGTTCATTCACTTGGCAAGAACCTCCCAGATTGCATTTCACCCAATAGTTAAGTATTGCTTGCCTTTTCTCAGGTTCTTCTTCAAACTGGCCCTGGGCTTTATTCTTTGATACATTTACAACTCTCAGAACTCTGTTTTAAAATTAAGGCTTCTTTTTATTAAAATCCCTTCACTCCTTAAGCATCACCACATTAGTTTCTGACTCAAACACTGTGACATAATCCAGGCATCTCATCAAATCTAAAGAGATTTTCTAGCAACCTTCATGAGTATGCCAAGCTTGCTCATACCGTGATGCAGTGGGTTTTCATTATTAGTACACCATTGTATTCATATAACTTGACTCAGCGTCTGGCTCAAAACGGGTGCAAAATAAACAGAGGGTCAATGTTTTCAGTACTTACCTTAGGTACCCTGTCCTTTCACGTGCACATTCTCATTGGGCCTAAATCTATCTAAACTCTTTTGTTTTGGAAAGAGTCAAACAACCAACTTGATATGTACTATATTAAAATTAATGTGTGTCCAGGCTTATCTACTAAAACATCAGAAAGCATAAATGAGTATTTGTAGAAATTTTATTGGCATCATATTCCAGATAAAGTTTGCTAAAGCAGAACAATGTGGATCTAATCCAATTTTCAAACTTCAAGTTTCAATAAACAACATTAAATGTTACTGCAACAATATCATTCTCAGCACAGTATGACTTCTTCTAGCACCACAGAGAGAGATAACCAAATCTGGGGCAAAGCAGGTTTGTTTTTAATGTGAGCTTCACATAAAATCGTTTCACTCAATACACTTAAGGTGAAGTTGGTCTCTTCAATAGCCAGCTTTGGTCCTAAGTTCCAAACTTGGTAGAGCTTTAACTTTCCAACACCTTTGAGTGACGTGTCATTTCTGCAAGATTAATTACACAAAGATTAATTACATCTTCAAAATATGAACATGGAACAAAATCATAAGGATAGATTTAAATTTGATAATGATGTTCAAATTTCATTCTGCACACCTCTGAAGTGTCTTCAAAATTGTAAGTTAGGAAAACAGTCCCTTTTCAATTATACTTAAAAACAGGGATGAAAGCTTCAGTAGAAAGACAAAAACATCGTTATAGCCTTTATATTACTTCATTCTCTCAATTTACATAGACAGAAATGCACCCAGACAGTCAAAATGGTTAATAAAAAGGATGTTACAATTTAATGCTTCAAATGAGTCCTGGAATTGTTAAGCTTCTTACAATGCTTTCTGTTAAACTAAACTAATATGACTACCCCATTAAAAATGAAAACAATGCAGAATTCATATCCAGTATGGAGAAATAAATTACAAATTAAGCAAATGTATTTATCCCTTCATTAAACTCAGTTTCAATGGAGAAGTATGAATAATTCTCCTTCCTCCACACTGACATTGCTCCTAGTCTCTCTGTTCTATGGCACAAACTGGTATTACAGCATGTTCATCAATGGTGCATTAAGAATAATATATCCATTTATATTCAGACTCTAGCAAACCTCACCTTGAGGGACCCTTTGTCTCATGGACTTGATTCATTATTAGCCTAACTAACAGGATTCCAGTTCCTCAGTATCACTGTCCTATTTAGCTCTAATTTGTAACATCATAACCTTTGCTTAACCTCTCATTCAGAGAAGTCTTACAGTTCCTCTCCTAGACTAAAAAAATGCATAAATATTTAAATGCTCATTCAGAGACTATAAGAATGATGTCAAAATGTCCCTTAGAGCCAAAATTTCAGTGGATTTGGAATAGTAGCATTATGATATGACCTAAAAACCCAAAAAGTGTCAATTCTTGCCCTCTGGTTGACATAGTGTTTGTACATGAAAGATTTTAAAAATACCTTGAAGGTCTGAGGTTATTCTCCCTAGTGTCCTTTTATTTTAAAGACAAATGGAAACTTGTCAAACTGCTCAGAAAACTGTACAAATAATTATGGAGATGCCAGTCAAAAAAGCTACCTTTTCTTACTTCTCAAAATGCGGCTTTGATAAGTCAAAAAACTTTTCAACCTGCTTATCTCACACATTACGCCCACAAAATCCCTGAACTAATCATAGCTTATGAAACCATGTTGTCAAAATAAAAAAATCAGAAAGGTATATAAACTTGATATTAGCTTATTTTCAGCAGTCATCCAAAGTAGTAATTTAAATACTAAATTTGAGATAAACGCTTCCATTATTAGGTAGATATCTTATTTTAACAGAATAGAATGAGAATTCTTGACATGCCAAGAGAACAAATTTTAAAATGCTATATATGAGAGTTCTAGATCTGGCAAGATTGCATACTCAAACATAAATTGACATTCCACATGAAAATTTATTCCAATAAAAGTAACGTGGAACTCACAATTTTTATCTTGGGTACTAACATTTCAGATAAGAGCCTTTTGACTTGGACACATAGAAGTAGTTAGTACTCCTTCAATTTAGAAGGGTTGTTTCTCTTCGCATCTCTTTTAGGATCCTAATTTCTTACCGAACTCTTGATTATTTGCAAGTTTCAAGTTTTGTGGTTTTGTATTGTTTGTTTGTTCTGTAACCCATGATGGCTGGTCCTCACCTCAGACCACTGTGTTACTCAAAGAGTGAAATAATATAAGTCAGATGATTAAGAAAGTGATATGATAATATCACAGGATTGTTGTAGTCAGATCAACAAAGTATCCTGAGAGCTTGACAACGACAAAAAGGGAGCTTCCTGGTTTAAAGGGAAGTTGCCCAGAGAGGGTAACACTCTCTCAGTCCAATGGCTTTGTGAAAACTGGAATCAAGCAGTATTATTAACAAAACACAGTCATCCAAAGTCACTAATTGGAGTTATAGAGTGGGGATATATGCTGAAAATTAAATGCTGTGTGATTAACGCAATATCGCCCATGTGCTTGATACTAGACATATATCACCAAGGGACAAACTGTGGCTCAAACAAGCTCAAGAATACACGGCTATTGATTTGCAAAGCTAAATCACCTCTAGTCCTGTTGATACTAACTCCATGGCTAGCCTGCCAGACCACTTACACTCAGAATTCTGTGGATTAAGTATTCGGGAGACCACCAGAGAATTCCTAGTGCTTTATTTTTGTCAAGCACATTAAAACAAAAATAAGAAGCCCATCTATAATAATCATCAGCTCACAAAGGACATTTTCTTTGATAAAATCAAATAAATTTGTGAAAACATCACTATTTCTCTTTCCTCGTTGTGTTTTGTTTTTGGGTTTTTTTAATCGTACATTCACTAAAAGTCTGCCTCACGACGGAATGGGCCATGGATTCCCCCTTTAGAGACTCTGCTTCCACTCACATCTGCTCCCAGCATCAGTCCAGAATCTGTGCTGGGATTTTAATACAGTTGAAGCACCTGCAGGTAAATTTTTGAAAATTCTCTAGACTATGTATCATATATCTTTGATCCTAAGGCACATTTCACATTTTTTAAGTCAGGATGTGACTACCATTTCAATATAATGTTTAATGTCAATATTTCATTTTTCTACTAAAGCTGTATTTAACTCACCAGTGTAACCTGTAATCATTGATATCATAGCCTCACACAAATAATGTATGTTTTGAATTGACTGACATAAATGCAGACAAAAAAATATAAAATGTATTGAACAATTCCCAATCTCCAATACCTAGTGATAGGGAAAGAAGAGGCACTCAATAACTGTCTATTACTGGGAAGTGAAATCAAGAGACAGATTTCCATGCCTCGCAAGAAACCTTTGTAAGATTCTAATTTAGTAACCAACATCCTGTAAGAAATTCAAGGGTAACAGAAAGCAGTTTGGATTGAGGTTTAATTTATTTGTTTTTAACCTATAAATAACTCTCTTTTCCGAGGTATCAGGAAATGATGTGCTCTGGTTAATCAAATATTCTGGTTAATAGATTATTACTCTACTTAATTCCATGCATATGTCACTGATTACGAAAAGTAAACCACAATAATATGTACTTAACAAAGAAATTAGACTGAAACTGAAAATGTACTTCAAAGCCTCAAGGTTACCATTATAAAAAGTGAAGTATAGTAGTATATAGATAGACCAGGTAATAGAACCCTTTGCTTAACAGAATATCAAATAAACTATAACTTTTTTGTGTATGTTCTTTAATAAGTCAATCCAAAATAACATTGCAACTATAAAAATTATATCTCAGAAAATGAATTTTCTTACTATGATATTTCTCACCTATTTCACAAAAACATGACATAGATTTTTCGCTGAATATTGCCTCATAATTATTTTCGATGTTTTACAGGAAAGTTCTTATTATTATCATTGTTAATAACTAAGTACTATTACCTCAAGATCATTTACCATAACTTGGTCAAACTTTCTTGTCAGCCATTTTGGTTGCACTAAGTCGAATAGCTTACTTTGCTATATATTTCTTTATATTTACATTTCTCTATATATTTCTAAGATTTGTTTAGTAAATTATTTTTGTCTTTCAAAAATAATTGAGCTCCTATGTGTTTATCTGGCTCATCACTGAGCACTCAGAACAGAGCACAACATCAAAGATACCATATGAGAGCCACATGTTGGTTAGAAGGATGAGTGTGTGGATCTTGCATATTTTTACTTATTGAGAGGTAGTCTCAAAAAGGAGAACTTGGGCATTGCTGTATGTCACCTGAGGCTGCCTGAGTGTACTGAAGTTACAATGTCTATACAGTAAAGTAGAAATACAAGTGGTTCTTATAATGAGGCTTATAAAACTCAGAGTGAGTAAGGAAAAGTAAGATGAGAAAAGGTGAATGAAAGAAAATGAATAAGCAGATTTTGGATATTGAAAGACAGCTTAAAAGTCCAGGGGGAGCAAGAGTGAATAAAATATATGGGAATCGGGACCAGCAGATGGCATAATGGTTGCATCACTGAACTCCCAGATGGCTGACCACAGTTTAAATCCCAGACTTGGAGGTTTGAAACTCATGTCAGGCAGATATGTGTCTGTGCCCAAAATCCCAAGAGGAGAATGGAGAAGAAGGGATTGCAGAGTGCCATCCCTTCTGGAGGGGGTGATTTCTCACTCTCTGTCTCTTTGTCTCACTTTATCTCTCTGGCACATTCATGCACTCTAATGCAAAAATTTCTCAAAAAAAAATATATATAAGGAGAGGCAAAAAGGGTAGTCCTTCAGAAGAAGAATGAGTCCTCCATGGCAGCTGAGAAGTAGTGCTATTTGGGAATAAGAAAAATGAGGATTTTCTGCTGAGAATTTATCCTGATAGAGCCCCTGGAGAAAAATGGAACGGCAAAGAGTTTGCAGATCACCTCCTCCTGCATGCCTCTGAATGCTTAGACTGAACTTCTAGACATTAGGAAGAAACAAATAAACCATCAGATGACTAGAATCACCATAGAGACACAAGAAATATGAGAAACCAAGAAAATAACTCTCCCCCAAGGGAAAAGAGTAACTCCTCTTCATCCACAGACAGTACAATGGAATTCACGGAGATGTCTAATAAATAATTTAGAATGTTCATAGTGACAAAACTAACAGAGATGGAAGAGAAGAGAGACAATGAACTCCAGAAGAAGCAGGAAAAAGAGCCAATGAGTTCCAGGAGGTGAGGAAGTCCTTGCGAGTTCTGAAAAAGGAAATAAACACCATAAAAAAAGAACCAAATGGAGCTGTTAGAGATGAAGGCTGTAATAGAGGAAGTCAAAACCTCCCTTGAAAGTATCAAAAACAGACTAGATCATACAGAAAAGATCATCTCAGATGTAGTAGACAGAACTGCTAGATTAGGAAAATCCACCATGAAGATTAGAAAACAGACTCCCAAAAATGAGAATAATATACAAGTAATACTAAATACCATTAAATGTCCAAACATCCGGATAATCGGTATCCCAGAAGGTGAAGAGACCAAGAAGGACATTCATCATCTATTCCAAGAAGTCGTGGAAGAAAACCTTCTAAACCTAGAGAGGCATTCAAAGATCGAGACCCAAGAAACACAAAGGACCCCAATAGGTTCAACTCAAGAAGATCTTCTCCAAGACACATTATAACCTGAATGACCAAAACCACAGACAAAGACAAGATACTCAGACTGGCAAGAGAGAAATGGCAAGTTACCTACAAAGGATATTACATTAGGCTAACAATGGACCTCTCATCAGAAACAATGCAAGCAAGGAAAGAATGGGAAAATATACTCAAAGTGTTGGGTGAAAAACAATTTTAACCAAGATTACTATATCCAGCAAGATTATCCTTTATATGGGAAGAGAAGACAAGAACATTCTCAGATAAACAAAACCTGAAAGAATTTACCAACACCAGGCCAGTTCTCCAAGAAGTTCTGAAGAGAGTGCTGTATCAGGAAAACTAAATCAGACACACAGAAATAAGAGTTCAAAAACAAATAAGAAAATGGCCAGCTTAATAGTAGGGACAAGTCCAGAGTTGAATGTTATCTTCCAGAATTTAAACAGAAAGATCGGACCACAACAGAAGATAGATTAAGTACATGAGTCTGTACTTGTGAAATAGAATTTTATGACTTTTGACTAAAACAATACTAATCTTCTTCCTCTATGCTTTGTTTTCCAGAGTTAAGGATTTTTGTCTTCTCTGAAGTTTCCAACAAGTCCATGTACCTACTCTTTGAACAGATTTCTAACCTATTTCCTGGCTTTAAGTCTTAAACAAAATTCTCTTAATATTTCTTGATTTTGATTTATTAAGGCTAAAACTGCTTTTCTTGAAATTAAGAAATATATGTAAAAATACCTATTTAATGACCACAGTAAGCCTCAGCTAGGTGCTACTCTATAGTATATTCATTCTACTCATACAGTTTCATTCCTAAAGTCAACATGTGTTCACAGATATGTATATACCAGCTGAACTTGATATTGAAAGTAGTTAGATTTATTAAGGTATTTTATGAATCAATAAAAATGTGGGAAAAATCAAAAAGGAATGGAAAGCAACTGCAGATATCAGGGACAGTGTAGAAAGAGAGTGAGAAGTGGCAGAAGCTGAAAAATGGGGGGAGGAAATATATGTACAAGAAACAAGAAATGGAAAATTATTTGTTGACAATAACGTGTATAATTAAGCCACTATACAGTGTATTCTGGATGGGAAACTGCATTTTTGTATGCTGTGATGATGTTCAGTGAAAGAATGTAAAATAAATCATTTTTAAATGTTTACACACACACACACACACACACACACACACACACATACACACACGGGAACTAAGGGGATTAGAGAACAGAAATTCTCAGTGAAAGTGAGCTGTTTGGGAGATTACTTCTAAATAGAATTGAAAAGTCTAGAGGAGAAAAATGGAGAGCCAGGACCCAGAAAAGAAAATCATCAGTCAATTAGGTCAATGAATCCCAAAACCAAGCTGATTTTGAGAGTATTCTAGAAACCACATTATTTTTCTTTTGAATAAAAATTCTCCATCTTTGAGGGCCAGCAGATGGCATTGTGGTTAAGGCAGCTGGCCTCCCACAGGGCTGACCACTGTCGAGTCCCAGACTTGGTAGCTTGCTTTCTCACTTTTCTGCTCTCTGTCTCTCTCTGGTAAACTTCAATAAAATTAAATAAAATAAAATAATGACAATGAATAAAATTTAAAAATTCTCCATCTTCAGCCCTGAAAATGTTCATTCAGAATGGCTAAGTTTTGACCTAATAATACGTATTTTTAAAATTTCCACTAGATAGTAAATTAAAACTGTTATCATTTATTATTGAACACAAAAATATGTAGTAAGAAAAATTATGCTAATAATTTTATGCTTATAGAGCTAATATTTTTATGGCTTTTTCAGATTGTACCTGGGTTGTGGGAATTTTGGTAAATATTTGCTCAAAAAATTGCTCAAAAAATTGTATCTACTCCTACATCTAATTTTCCAAAATACTCATTGTTCTTTTATTCAAACTATATTACATGTATCAAGTGTTTGTGATTAAATAAATGAACAGTGCCACAGACCATTTCAGTTAGTCTCTTCCTCAGCATGTGGTTTTCCTGAGCTCTGGGTTGAACACAATTAAGTTTATTTTATTCTGCTGACAGAGTGGTTATGATGGTTATTATAGTCCATCAATAATTTTTTATAAATCATTTACTTTAAATGTGCAATCTCTATTAAAAGCAATGAGAATCATACCAATGTTGCCTGGAAAAATGTGAAAATGTTCATTCAAAGTACCTTCTACTCATTCTGCCTCACCATTTGGTTGTATGTTGTCCTGTTTTCACATTCAAATCACTCAAGTTACCCACCATCAGGAAATACAACTTCTTGATCAGTTCAAAGTTGTTGCTAGTCACAAAGTACTTTTCATTTATCTTCTCTAAAGTTTCTCCTTTTTTTGAAAGAATTATTCTATTTAACTTTATTTATTTTTCTAAATTTGACCAGAGAGGGACAGACTGAGAATGAGAGAGAGAGAGAGAGAAAGAGAGAGAGAGAGTAGGAAAACAAGCTGTCAAGTCCAGGACTTGAACTGCAGTCTGCTGTGTGGGAGTCCAGCACCCTTAACCACCACGCCACCTGCTGGCCCCTATCTTCTGTAAAGTTTCTAACTGTTTCTAACTAATATGACAGTCTAGAATAGAAATCTTAGAAAAAAGTGGCTCTTATAAGATTTGCATTCTTATTTTATAAATCTAAATATTTGGCTTTGCCCTGAATAAAAAAACCCCAACCTCTTAGGAAAATAAAACATGATGATATCATTTTTTAAAATAGAAATCAAGTCTACACAAGAATTGCTTTGGAATGATGATGAGTATATGCTGGAAATAAATATTAAAGATTGAGCAATACTTCAGGAAATGCATGAACTCCCTACTTTAATTATTCTTAGCCATTGTCAGTCTGAGAAAGATTTTTAGATGTCTCTTTATAAAGCCTTTGAGTAATTTAATAAAGGAAAAACAACATATTTTGTTCTATAAAGAACAAGTGATATGAAAATTGGTCTCTATGACTTTTCTCAAAACTAGAAGATATGTCTTCTATTCCTCTTTTCATCTCATATTGGCAGGGTGACCATCAACAGAACTTTATGGTTAATTGGGTCTCAGTTACCTCATACATCAATGGGTGTAATTTTTATCTGCCCTAGCTGGGTTGTGTCAACACAATGAAGACCAAGTGAAGGAATATGTTTAAGCGTTGCAAAATGTAGAGAGCTACATAGTTTTCAGGAATATTTTGTTATGTTCTATTGAGGTGATATAAATGTTTCATGTTTCTTTCAATTTTTCAGTGTATTTTCACGGTAGGTTTGATAGTAGAGAGTTTCTGTAAGAGACTCCAGAATATGTCAAGACTGTGATGTAAGTGTTTCCATTAAACATGTGTAGTTCATTAAGTTATTCCACATGGCACCCAAATCATTAGTATCTCAAATGTAGCAAGGCAGATTGAGAACTAGTGACAGACATCAATCTACTACAGAGACAGAGGTGCTTTGCACGGAATAAGTATTCAGCTTCCTCTGTGACAACAAAACACCTCTATTTATTTGCTTTCTTTACCAAGAGTACCTATTTAGTTTTGAAATCTTAAAGAATTTTCTTAAACCCTCACTGGACCTTTTTTTTCTTCCTACAAAAACACATGGTGCAAATTGACTGTTAAACATCCACATCTAGTTCATTTAGCACAGAGCGCTGAATCACTGTCTTGGCAATAATGAATTTGCTTTCCAGATTAAATCAAACTAATTATAGTCTGGTTACTTGACTGTGAAGTCATATGACACCCCTTTTAATTTGTTTATGCCATATTACTCATTGGTTAAGAGAAGATCTTCACATATGTTGTTCAGCAGAGAAGGTGGCTGCCGTCACACACACATTAACACGCTCATGATCCAAAGATGAAGCTCCTGATGGTTTTATTCCCTCCTGTGAGCAAGGTTTGACTGGATGCTTATACCAGGGATGACTCTTAGCTGCATAATTCAAATATTTCCATATGCAAGCTCATAGCCATTTGCATGCAATAAACTTACGTTAAACTTTGTAGTACTGTTTGCAATTCGTCTAGAACAGAAGAGAAAGAGAAACAAAGTGAATTTATCATAGCTAATATATGACGTGAACATCTGCTCATAATAAGGTAGTCAAAATTAGTTTAAGTCTATCAGGCACAAGGAGGATATAAATGGTCCAAGACAAGGCATCGAGGCTGATGAAGACACGGCGGCACGAATAACTCAGAGTCTTCGTTTGTTTCATTGTCCGCAGCCACGCCTCTTCTCTCTTCAGTCCAGGGCTGAGACTGTCACAATGGCACTTCATACGCCACTCTCCGCTCCTCAGGCCGGCTCCTAGATGCAGAGACAGAAAGTGTCATGCAAATTTTTTTTTCCAGTATTCTTCTCACAGTTATTTTTCTTCTCATTTTGACTTTTTTCTCCTTTCTAATTTAATCCTTTGTAATCTTCTTCAACTTTACCACAGGATATTTCCCAACAATCCATCATTGTGAACAAAGGCGCCCTCTCAGAAAATGGCAGACTCTCATTATTTGAGTGGACAGCATTAGTCAAGAAATCCTGCTTGTCCACTTTTCTCTCATATCACTTCTTCCACTCTTCTTTGACTTCCACTCTTCTTTGACTTCTACCTTCAGGCCATTTTGAAAGCAACACAGAAGACTTACAATTTAGCACCATGTGGTCTCAAATCCTGACACCACCACGTATTCGTTGTTTGTGACCTGAGACAATTTACTTAACTATTCCGAACCTCAGTTTACCCATCCATAAAAATAAAAGTAAATAATAACCACCTCATGAGATTAAAATACACATTAAAAAATTAACATAGTATACAAAAAATTCTTGTGCTCTGTGAGATGTGGTTATTGCATTTGAAGTTAACAATTCAGTTCATTGTGCCAGCTCTCTAATTAAAAATTCTAAAACATTCCTTTATAACTTAGTGCATTTCAAAAGCAACTTTGTATGTATCAGTCAGCTTCTGGCACATAGCAAATCACCCTAAAACAATGATGAATAGTTAGTTTTCTGTACTTCCCATAATTTCTTAGATTGGCCAGACTGGTCTTCATGTGTACTCTCAGTAGTATAGAATGGTCTCCCTTGCATACCTGGAGCCAAAACTGGAATGGTTGTGATGGTGTAGTTAGAACAGCTGGACCTTTCTCTCCCACATCCTCCTTGTCCAGTAGGCCAGTTGAATTTCTTTATCTGGCGGTAGAAAGGGTCCCCTGAACAAAAGAAGGGAAGCCCTAGTGCTTATGCTACACTCGTGTTACATCTTCAGGCACAAAGAACAAGTCAAAGAGTGAAATCTCTGAAACCTCATAATCCTGGGTCAAATTTCATTTTCTATTACATATTCACTGAGCGATTTTGAGCAAGTCATTCGTCCTCTATATGAATCAATTTTCCTCACCTGTGATGAGTATCAATAGTACAGGATTAGTGACAAAGTTATATAAGATAACATGTCTAATTTGGCCAATTCAACATAAGACAACTGGTAGAAAAGATATTAGGTTTCTTCTACCACCATCTGTCCTTTGAGCTTATTTTGCTATTACCCCCAATTCAATCACAACTCCTCAACTACATCACATAAAAAGCTGAAAGTATCACAATGCTCTTTACATAAGAACTAGCTATTACTGTAGTTATTACATTAGATTAAAATCTGTACTTAGAGCCATGAAGTCCATATTTTTAACTTAGATAAAGAAGTATTACCTATTGGAACTATCCCTCCTTAATTAATATTAAATTTTTCTCTGCTTATCAGTTATTGTAAAGCAAGGGTTTCCAAAGATAAAGAGCAAAGACTCCTGGCACAATTAAATGAGTCTAGTTTCTCTAGTGCCTCGAAATAAATACACTTTATAAATAAACAAATAAACCAGAAACACTATGAACTCCAAAATTGGGAAATATTTTCTATATTAGAACTCTATGTATATATAGAAATCCTTATTTTAGAACATATAGAGATGCACTTAAGAAATATGAAAAATTATTTACAGATAATATAAGACTATTAGGGTATTTTCTGTTTACAGAGTATGTCAGTACTATAAAAATTAATAGCAAATAAAATGTATAACTGGCAAGACCTATGTTAAGGATATTTGCATATTATAAATGAAAAACAGAATCTAGTTCTTTCCAATTTCCTTGAAGTGCATACACTTGATTTGGGCTTTATGTATTAGTCATGATAGAAACTTTCATGTATTAAACTACTTCACAGAAGCATCCCTTATCCATGGCTTCACCTTCTGTGAATATCAGTTACCTATGGTCAACCAAGGTTCAAACATAATAAACAGAAAATCCCAAACCTAAGCAATTTCTAAGTTTTAACTGTGCACCATTCTGACTAGTGTGATAAGATCTTGTGCCGTCCTGCACCATTCCAGCTTGGACGTGAAACGTTTCTTTGTCCAGAGTATCCATGCTGTACATACTACCTGCCCGTGAGTCACTAACCATGGTTTCAGGCTTCTGCTAGGGGTTCTGGAGCTCATCTTCTGCAGATAAGGAGGTATGAGTATATATCTAAAACCAGAGTTAATTTCTCCAAGAGAACACATTTTAGTCTCCAATGGAAAGAAAACTGCCCTTTTACTTCCTAAACCAGAGAGGTCTTTCTTCTTCTCTTCTCATCCCTCATTTTCCTGCTTCACCTCTGAAAGAACAAACTATCCAGTTGTTCACATCCAGGACACAGTTTTGCTGCATTTACTGGCGGACAGAACTCCACAGGCCTCCAGAGAGTGAGTTGGTCAACAAGCCAAGGTCCCTCCAGGTCCTGCCATCTTGTCCTCTTCTTTTTCCTTCTCACACAAAGACTTGGTCCCTTTGGAGTTTTCCCTGATGTGGACTTAACACCTGGGTGAGAACAAGATTAAAGCTTTTCTGGTAAGGAGAAGATTATCTGGGCCTTCTCCTAGGCAGTTCCTCTGACTCAGCTCACCAGAGAACTTAGCTTTTCAGCATCAGTCAGTTGGCCAACTCCATGTAAAATAGCCCATGCTCTTTCATTTGCCATTGTTCCTGGTGAACATAACTTCTTCAAGAACTTTAAGAAAGAAAAGTGATTGACAAGGCCACATGTAGATATTCTCAGTTCCCTATTACACTGAATGTCACCAGAGTCTCTTTGCTATTTATCAATAGGAACTGTAGAAAACATTTTGATACACCCTTAATTAAAAACAATGACTTATTAAAATTCTACCAGTATATCTAAATGATGAAACTTCATTTTAAAAACTTTTTAATCCTTCTGGAACCCTATTCCCTCCCACACAAAATGAGAAGTGACATCCAGTAAATGAAAACCAAAAGGCTATTCAGAGATAATAATAACTGTTCTCCTGAAATATCAATGTGAGAAGAAAGGGTAGCCATTTCCATTGCTATCATGGAAATCTGAAAGGAAGTTAAAAATTCTAGAATTTCCTAAGTCCTATCACTATAATTCATTTAGCTGGAAGACAAGAGTTAACATGGAAAAGGCAGAACAAAAAGTCTCATGCCTAGATCCCTGACTATGGATCAAGCCCTCCTAGGAGATTTACCTTCACTGTGTCATCTGATACTCTACACAAAGTCCATGAAGCATAGAAGAGGTTTATTATGGCCCAGCTAGAGTAACACAGGTGGTAACAAACTGATCTGTGTTACTGGAAGCCACATGGTCAGCCACATATTCAGACCCCCAAATACAACCTGAAACATGCCAGGTACACATGCCCAAAATCCTGACCAACTGGAGAACTGGGAGAAGGTGGTCATGCTGTGATGAGACCCCATTGAGAGTACCTTTCTGTCTCACTCTTGCTCTCAAAGAATAAAATATAAAAATTTGAAAAAAAAAGAAGAGTTTTATGATTAAGTAAAGATTAATTAGTATAATCTTAGAGCCTAAACTCTTTTTTTGCTGTTTTTTGTTGTTTTTTGTTTTGTTTTGTTTTGTTTTGTTTATGATAGAGCACATGAGAATGAAAGAAAGAGAAAGAAAGGGAGATAAGAACTTTCCACAGGGTCTAGTATGCCACAACCCCCTTCCCCCAGTCCTCCAGCCATTGGATCCTGAGCACTCGCACACATGCTCAGCATGTCTAGGGCTGACGACACGGGAGATTTGAACAGGAATCACCATGTCGTATCCAGCTGCTCTTGAGGCAGCACATCTTTGCACCATGGAGTCAGCCCTAGACTGCAAACTCAACTGCTCCCCCCTGCTGCCTCTAATGGACCTATCTTTCGATGGGTGACACTAATTCAATAATTAGATAGGTGAGAAACAGCTGTATACAAAACAATCTGAAGCATGCCACACAGAATACAATGGTGCACAGGCTGTGGTGCCTGTCATCAAGGGGTTGGTAATCCTGTAATGCACCAACGCATCACAAACACCTGACATCAAAAATGCGCATAAATGTAAGAAACGATAACTAAATGGTGTAAGGTATAGAAGAGGGAGCAGGTTATTGCCTGACAGAAAGATCTTAGCTAAATCTTCTTTAGGGATTTCTTTCAATGTACTAAAGAAAATCTTAGATCACAAGTTACATCTCTGTACAATAGAAAAATAAATGACACTATTTCTTCTGTTCCGCAGCTGCTGAAGAAATGAAAGGAACATGCTTTATTCTGATTGAAGTTATAAAACCTGCTAGTCACTTCAAATTTAGATGCTGCTACATATGATGGCCACATGTGTTGCGAAGTATTTAGTAACCGAATGTAAATAAGTGAATGAGATCAAGCTCTTCACTAGCTACTTGGCTTTGATGAATTGTCGTCACCTACTTCTGTTCTCTATAAATAGATGAAGCACAATGACTTCAATTCAGGGCAGAGTCCGCATCCACTGTGTACCAGGTGTGGTAGTAAGTCTGGTCACTCGGCAGTAGGACACATAAAGTGAAATAGCTTAAGGGGCTGCCCTGAGGGAGATTCTACATTAGTTTAGAAGGCTGAAGAGTAAATAGAGTCACTTTAAGCATAATCAGAAAAAGGGGGAGTTGAACCTTCAAACAGTGGGAATATCATCTGTCTGTTTTTTACTCGGGGCAGCACACTTTAGTAATTGGTATCCATGTAGTCATATTCTCCAAACTCACTCTTCCACAAAGAAAACATGATATAAACTTTAGTAAGTATGTCTCTAACTATTTGTGTGAACAATAAGGGTGATATTTCATATATAATTATTCCAATTTGTATATTTTTCTTGGGCCAAATAAAGTCTGTTATTATTTTTAATGTAGTAAGTTTCTGTGACTCTGTTTTTCTCTTTGCTCTGTCCTGGAGGATCACAGTCAAATTTTTATCAACTCATTAGTTTTTTCTGCTTTTTCCTGATTTCTTATTTGTCATATAAATTCCTTAACCTTTTAATTTTCAATAGTGTAATGGCTTCCCGTTCCAATTTTGGTCTATCAAAGTGTCCCAGAGCTTTGCATTGAAATAATCATAACAGCAATAAGTTCTATTAAAAAACACTACTAACAAGGGTCAGCATCTATCATGGCGGTTAAGGCACTGGACTCCCACATGGCTGACCATGGTTCAAGTCTTGGGCTCAGCAGCTTGAAAATCACACCGGGCATGTGTGCATGCATGCCCAAAATCCAGAGAAGAGAATAGAGGAGAAGAGATTTTAGTGTGGCCAAACCCCCTGGGGAGTGATTTCTCTCTTTCCCTTTCACTGTCTCTCTGTCTCTCTGTGGTGAGTGCACATATCCTACGGCAAAAACCTAGCCAAAACAAAACAAAAAAACTAACAAAATGGACCTGACAGACATTTATCAAACATTTCACCCAACAACTCCAAACTACACATTTTTTTCTCACCCCTACATGGAACATTCTCAAATATTGACCACATAAAAGAAATTTAAAAGTATAGAAACTGTATCCAGTATTATTGCAGAACACAACAGAAATAAACTTGAAAGCAACAACAGAATGAACCTTTGACAATACACAAAAACATGAGCACTAAACAACCTACTTCTGAATAATTTTAACCTACTTCTGAAAAAAAGAAGACCAAAGTCAAAAGATTTATTGAAATTATTGATAACAAACACACTATTCTCCATAATCTTGGAAACACACCAAAAATTTTTTTAAGAGGAAAATTTATAATAATTAGTGCTCAAAAGAAAAAAATAGAAAGGTAGCAAATAAATAACCTAATGTCATATATGGCAAGGAACTAGAAAAGCAACAAAAACAATGAAAATACCAAAAGAAAAGAAATATTATAATAAATATTAGAGCTAAAATAAATGAAATAG
The DNA here is from genome assembly GCA_026018925.1 of Tupaia tana. NCBI lineage: Eukaryota > Metazoa > Chordata > Mammalia > Scandentia > Tupaiidae > Tupaia > Tupaia tana. The sequence continues at coordinate 94,942,142 of JAKSZU010000006.1, forward strand.
AGAATAAAAGAACTATACCAAAAAGTCAGTAAAACAAAAAGCTAGTTTTTTTGAAAGGATAAACAAAATCAACGAACTATTAGCTAGACTAATCAAGAAAAATAGAGAAACAAACAAGATAAATAGAATCAGTAATGAAGCAAGTAATATTAAAACAGATCTATCAGAAATGACAAACTACTATGAGCAACAATATGTCAACTAATGAGAAAATGTAGATAAAATGAGCAAATTTCTGGACATACAATTTCCCTATATTAAACTAGGAAGAAATGGAAAGGCAGAATAGACTAATAACAAGCAAGGAGATTAAATTAGTAATAGTGTCCCAACAAAGAAAAGCCCAGATCCCAGTGGTTCTACTTCTGAATTCTATAAAACTTTTAAAGAAGCGTTAACCCCAGTTCTCCTCCAACTACTTCTAAAGATCAAAAGGAAGGAATTATTCAAACACAATCTAAGAAGCCTTCATCACCTTGAAATCAAAAGCAAGCAAGGACATAACAAAAAAAAAGAAAGAAAGAAAAGAAAACTATAAACCAATACCCTTGAAAACACAGATACAAAAATCCTCAATGAGATACTAACAAATCAAATCCAACAGCACATTACAAAGATTATATATCACAACAAGGAAGGCTTTATCCCAAGGATGCAAGGATGGCTGAACGTACAAAAAAACAATAAATGTAATATATCACATTAACAGAAGGGAAGATAAAAACCATATGATCATGTCAACTGATGGAGAAAAAGCATTCAATAAAATGTCTGATAAAAAAAATTAGTAAAAACATCCCTTCGTGATTAAGATTCTCAGAAAAATAGCTGTAGGAGGGACATTTCTCAACATAGTGAAAACCATATATGACAAACCCATTGCTAACATTATACTGAAAAGGAAAAAGCTGTACACTTTCTCATTAAAAATAGGACCATGATAGGAATGTCCACTTTTTCCACTCCTTTTCAACATAGTACTGGAAGTACTAGCCAACACAATCAGACAAAAGAGCAAAATAAAAGTCATTCAAATAGGAAAATAAGTGAAATTGTTTTTATTCTCAGATAACATGATTATACACATAAAGAAAATCACAAGAATTCCCAAAAAATCTCCTAGAAGTGAAAATTTAGTACAGTAGCAGGATACAAAATCAATATACAAAAGTCTATAAGATTTTATACATCATCAATGTACCAACTGAGACAGTATTGAAGAAAGTAATCCCATTTACAATAGCTGCAAATAAAAAACTAAAATAAAATAAAATAAAATACCTAGGTATAAAATTAACCAATAAAGTAGAAGATCTCTACACAGAAAACTTGATGAAACTGAAAAAAGAAATTGAGTATGATACCAAAAAATGAAAATACATCCCTTGTTCTTAGATAGGAAGAATCAATATAATCAAAATACCAATTCTACCCAAATTATTATAAAAATTCAATGAAATTTTGATCAAATTACCAGTAGCATTCTTCCCAGAAGTAGAAAATAATTATAAATTTTATCAGAAATCAGAAACAGCCCTGCATCATCAAGACAATACTGTGTAAAAAGAATAAATTAGGAGGCATCTCACTACCCGATCTCAAAATATATTATAAAACTATGATAATCAAAACAGCATAGTACTGGCACAGAAACAGACACATGGATCAATGGCAAAGAAGAGAGAATCCAAAAACAAGTCCCAAAACATACAGCCAGCTGATCTTTGACAAAGGACAATGTAGAAGAAAAAAGAAAGACTTTTCAGCAAATGGTGCTGGAAGAACTGGATATCCACCTGCAGGAAAACGAAACTGGACCCCTTTCTCTCACCATTAACAAAAATAAACTCAAAATGAATCAAATTTCTAAATATAAACTCAAACTCTAAAACAACTGGTGAAAAACTTAATAGAAATACTTGAGACAGTGGAGTAGGCAAAGATTTCTTACCCCAAAGCACAGGCAATAATCCAAAAAACAGGAAAGTGGGATTACATCAGGCTTAAAAACTTCTGCATGGCAAAGGACACAATAATTAAAGTGAAGAGACAACCTTCAAAATGGTAGAAAATATTTGTAAACTATACTTAAGATAACAGATTGATAGTCAGAAAATATAGGAAATTCAAGCAGTTTACCCACACACAATAATAGTAATAATTCCAATTTAAAAATAGTAAAATGAGCTGAACAGACAACTTATTTATTTATTTATTTATTTATTTATTTATTTATTTTAGAGGATTTGTTATGAAGTGTGTGTTCTCACTAGAGAGACAGAGACATAAAACAAGAAATTACTCCCCAGAGGCGATGGCCATGCCACAGTCCTTTGTCCTCCTAGGATTTTGAGTACACATGCACATGTGCCTAGCATGAGTTTCAAACCACTGGTTCTGGGACCCGAACCACAGTCAATGATATGGGAGTCCAACACCTTAAACACTACACCACCAACTTCCTAAGGAAAACATATGAATGACCAAAATGCAAAGGAAAAAAATGTTCAACATCTCTTATCAAATTTAAATAAAAACCACAATGAGATGCCACTTATCCCAGTCAGAAAAACTATGCTCAAAAAATAAAGAATGACAAGAATTGGCAAAGCCATGGTGAAAAAGAAACCTTCCTACAGTGTGGATGAGAATGTAAATTAGTACCACCACTGTGGAAAACAATATGAAGATTCCTAAAAAAACTTACAAATAGAACTTCCCTATGGTCCAGTAATCCCACCCATTAGTATTTACCCAAAGGATAGCAAAACAATCAGTCAGAAAGGCACTTGCCTATTGCAGCATTATTCACAATTGCTAAGACATGGAATCAACCTAGGTACCCATGAACTAATGATCAGATTTATAAAATGTGGTACATTTACACTATGGAATACTATTCAGCTACAAGGAACAATGAAACCCTATCATTTGACACAAAGTGAATGAATACAGAAGATTTAATGCTAAATGAATTAAGCCACACCATGGGGAACAACCACTGTATATACTCACTCAATATAGACTGAATATTTGCACTCTGTGTCAGAAACTTAAAGATCCAAAGATATAACAGTGGGGTGGAAAAGTGTAGATAACAGAAACTATGTGGGAGGGGAGTGAATAGTAGAGGGTGGTTAGGAGGGCCAAAGGGAAGAAACACTTAGCAGACAAAAGAATGTCGAGTTCTTGGCTGAAAATGATGTACATGGTGATACCCTTGATTTGATTATTACATACTACATACATACTTTTAAAAACATATTATCCACTATACAGATGTACAATGATTGAATGCAAATAAGAAATCATAAAATTAAAAATTAAAAAGTTATGAGGCCAGCAGGAGGCATTGTGGTTAAGGTGTTGGATTCCCACATGATCTACCGTGGTTCAAGTCTCGGACCTGGAAGCTTGAAAATCACACTGGGCAAGTGTGTGTATGCCGAAAATTTTGAGAGAAGAGAATGAAGAAGGAGGGACTGCAGCATGATCATTACCCTGAGGGATGATTCTCACTTTCCCTCCCACAGTCTCTCTCTCTCTTATTAGCAACGCACACACCTTATGACAACAACTTTTTAAAAAATGTTTTTTAATATTACTTATTGTAATTAGTGTGAATTGATAGCCCTCAGAATGGGAAAATATTTTTGTAAACTATTCTTCAGATAAGGGACTAATAACCAGAATACACAGGGAACTCAAAACATTTTTCTGAAAAAAGATGATCAACCCAATTAAAAGATGGAAGAATGAGCTGAATAAAACCACTCTCTAAGGAAGACATATGAATAGCCAAAGGCATATGAAAAAATGCTCAACATCCCTCATTACAAGGGAGATGCAGATCAAAACCACAATGAAATACCACCTAACCCCAGTCAGAATGACTAAGATTTAAAAAAAAAAAAAAAAAAAAAAAAAAAAAAAAAAAGATTAATGCTGGCAGGGATGTGGTGAAATGCTGGTGAGAATGTGAATTGGTCCAGTCACTGTGGAGAACAATATGAAGATTTCTCAAATAGTACTATTCCTACAAATAGAACTACCAGATGATCCAGCAATCCCACTCCTTGGTATCTACCCAAAGGACAGAAGAATGCTTGTCAAAAAAGTTCTTGCACATCTATGTTTATTGTGTCATTATTCTCAACTACTAAGACATGGAACCAACCCAAATGTCCATGAACAGAGGAATGGATTGAAAAAGTGGCACATATACTCTGTGGAATACTACTCAGCCATAAAAAACAACAAGACCCTGGCTTTTGACAGAAAGTGGATGAATATGGAAGATTTACTGTTGAGTGAAGCAAGCCAGGCTATGAAGGAGAGACATTGTATGTGTCCACTTAATACCGACTGCACTCTATGGCTGAAAATGAATGACTAAAGGATATAGTTACATAGAAAATGGTTATAGTACCAGATATAGCGTGGGAAGAGAGTGAGAGAGGAAGGAGACTCTGAGGAAAGACATTAAGGAGAAAAATAGAAAAGCAAGACATTTATGGGACAAAAAAATGGATTGTTATCTATTGAAGATAGTGTGTATAGTAGTCCCAACTGGACTGGTGAGAAATGTATTCAAGTTGGAAATTCAGTTTACAAGCTAAGTGACATATGTGATTGAATGTATAAAAGAAATTGAAATTAAAAATATTTTAAAAAATAAATTAAAAAGGGACCAGCAGTTAGTGTAATGGCTATGTCACTGGACTCCCACGTAGTCGACTGTGGTTCGAATCCCAAACCCGGTGGCTTAAACTCACGCCAGGCATGTGAGCGTGCATGCCCAAGATCCTGAGAGGAGAATGGAGGAGAAGGGATTGCAGCATGGCCATCCCCCCTGGGGGTTGATTTCTTGCTTCCTGTCTCTATGTCTCTCTCTGTCTTTCTGGCGAGCACACCCACCATATAGCAAAAACCTCTCCAAAAAAAAAAAAGGAGAGAGAAAAAAATTAATTAAAAATATTACTTATTGCCTTTCAAAGTTTCTAAATTTTAAAATTTTATGGCAAATGTCGTCATTATAAAAATCAGTCGAATAGGTGTTAACAGTAGAAAATAATCTAACCTGGGACTATCCAGGAAGATACTGCCATAAACCTGCTAACCAATCATTAGAGAGAGTGAGTTCCCAATAGAAAAGACAGTGATCATGGGTGATTAGACTAGCATGTTTCATAATCAAATGTCTCATCCTCATGCTTCTTTCAAAGAAGCATTCAAAGAAAAATTTACCAGTAATAGTTAAGATGAGCTGTTCCGAACTTGGTATGGTGATAAGCTCAGAAAATAAATCAAAGCATGCACACACATACATGTATAGAAAGAGAGAAAAGAAAGAAAGGAAGCAATAACTGGTATTCCATGAAAGAAATGTCACAAGAGAACTATCGGGTCATTGGAAAAGTCACGATGCACTAAATATGTCATGACTTTTTTGACAACCCAATATAATCAAATTTCATAATTTAATATACAAGCTGTTCAAACTCACCCCGGAGTGCATTCTGGGCCTGTACCTCTGTGGCCTGGGAGACAGAGTAACTGTCTTCCTTGAGTTTCCTCTTTCTGCTGCCATGGGTCCTAAGGAGATTTCTCCAGACTGGCAAAAAGTCTGGAGACAACAGTTTTATGACTGTGAACTGTTATAATAACTGAAGAAAAATCATCCAAATGGTCTGATAAGACAAAATTATATACATATACACACACACACACACACACACACACAAAGTAGGCATGTATTGATTTTATTTCAGTACAGATCAGATGATTACTTAACATTTTTACAGTATCTTTGCAACTTGTTTTCTTACCTATAACTTAAAAGAAAAGGAAAGAAAATAGAAAGGTTTTGGATTAGCTGAGTAACTGCTATGGAACAGGTTGCAAACTGAGTTGCTAAAAGTGGTTTAATTTGGTTTGGGTTTTGCTAGAAAGAAGAAAAATTACTTATTTTCTAACTGACTGCTGTATAGTTTACGTAGTTGAGCTCTTAGCACAGGTCTCTGGGCTAGGTGTACAGAAATTGCCTCTAGCTAAGTGTGAGAATCTTTTTTGCCCTTGTCTGCAAAATCCAGTGTGCAGTTAACCTCGCATTCCACCATTCCATAAGGGTAATTACTGACAGCTAAGCTTTGTATCTGTTTGTTTAGAGACGGGGTGATGGGTCAGTTATTATCTCAATATCTCTTTTCTGAATGATACGCATAATATTTCTGAAAAGTATGCTTGGGATGTTTTGCTAATAAAAGAATAAGGAAACAGAATCATGAAACAAGGAACTGAAACTCACCTTAGCTGCAAATCCAGTTCCAGGGATGGTTCCATTTATTTTAAGTTTATTAGATTCATTATTTTGGTGATAGAGAGACACAGGTACTCTCAATAGGGTCCCTCCACACTGCCACTCTGCTCCCCGCCTCCCAGCCAGTCGAGATCGCGGGTGTGTCCAGGCACACCTGCTGTGTTCAGGCTGACCCAGGATCCAAGCCTGGGCCGCCCATGTGGACCCCATACTGCGCAGTGCCTTTCTACCGCCTGCGTCCCTGTGGCTGGGGCAGGCAGTAACACCTTTGACTCAATCATTATAAAGGGAGAATTCAAAAACTGAACATTTTTGGGAAGATATCATTACTTAAGAAAGCAAGGACAAGAGTAGAAGCAGTTTTCTGAATCCTTCAGAAACATCTTTGAACCGCAGGGAACCAGTCAACAGGATTTTTCTTTTTCTTCTTATTTTCCTAATTGCCAGAGGGTGTATGTGCTACATAGAGACAGACAGAGCAACAGAGAGAGAGAAAGAGAAGGAGAAAACACTCTTCCCCATAGAGCATGGTCATCCCCCAATATCTGCTCAATTTCTCCAGCCTGTTAGGATTTTGGACACACACGCATACGTACCCAGCTTGTTTTTCAAGCTGCTGACACCAGGATTTGAACTATATGTGGCCATATGGGATCTGACTCCCTTTCTGGGCTGCAAGTCTCACTCAACATGATTTTTAACAATCAGATTAGCATAAGCTTCATGAAAACCAACAGTAACACAAACCTGCATTTTCCTTAGCCAAAGATCAAACCTATAGAAGTCAATGTTGTCAGCTGCTCGAATAGCACACCCCCTTACCTAATAGCTTGTGGGACTTAATGAATGGCTTGCTACTGAAAGGGCCCAGGAGATGTCACCCCAATACATGGTGCCCTGGCATGCTATTTTATTTCTTTTTTAAAAAAAGATGCTACTGTGTTTTTCATTCTTTTTTCTTTCTAAGAATGATTTCATTTTCATTTTATTTATTTTAATTTGACTAGCGAGTGCCAAAGTAAGGGAGAGCGAGAGAGATGGTAAGTGAGAACGCTAGCCACCAGGTCCAGGACTCAAACTGCGGCCGGCCATGTGGAAGTCCAGCGCCCCTAACCTTCACACCACCTGCTGGCCCCTGGTATGCTATTTTAAATAAAAGCCACCTGGGAAGCGGCAGGTGCTAGAAGAAGTTTTTCACTGAAAATCCTTAATCTACCTGAAGACAGGATTTTCCAAAAGAGGACACAATTGCCTTCTACTCTCTCCCTGCTAGTTCATCAAACCAGGAAGATTAAAACTCATACCACAGAAGAGACTGAAAGCTGAGATTCATGTGTGTAAAGCATCTTTGAAGGGACCAGCAGTTGGCATAATGGCTAAGTCGCTGGACTCCCATGTAGTCGACCACAGTTTGAGTCCTAGACCCGATGGCTTAAACTCACAGTGGGCACGTGTGTGTGCGTGCCCAAGATCCTAAGAGGAGAGTGGAGGAAAAGGGATTGCGGCATGGCCGTCCCATCTGGGGGGAGAGTTCTCACTTTCTGTCTCTCTGTCTCTCTGTCTCTCTGTCTTTCTGGCGAGCACACACGCCTTATAGCAAAAACCTCTCCAAAAAAAGGAATAGTTAGATAAGAATCTATCTTTAATTTTTCAGTTGAACTTATGCTAGAAATGTCACTATTTTCAACTTCATTTTTCTATGTAAAGTAATGAATAAAATCATATAGTGCATATATGCGGAGCATCAAACATGCAAGACATTTTAATATTAGAAAGAAAAGCTAAAACAGGATTTCTGTAGGCTCTTTGGATTCCTTAAAGCTTCAATCTTCTTTGGGACCAGCAGTTAGCATAATGACTATGTCGCTGAACTCTCACGTAGCTGACCGTGGTTCAAGTCCAGGATCCGGTGGCTTAAACTCACACCGGGCATATGTGTGTGCGCAAGATCCCAAGAGGAGAATGGAGGAGAAAGGATTGCAACATGGCCATCCCCCCTGGGGGGTGATTTCTCGCTTTCTATCTCTCTGTCTCTCTCTGTCTTTCTGGCAAGTGCACGCGCCCTATAGCACAAACCTCTCAAAAAAGAAAAAAGAAAAGAAAAAGAAAGCTTCAATCTTGTTTTAGTCACCAAACACAATTTTAACTCCAGGGAAACAAGTTATTGTAGATTCTGTAAGAATTACAATTATATTTGTACTTGAAAAAATTCCAAATTGCAGAAAGGAAAAACAACAGAAACAAAATATGATAAAAAAAAAGAAAGAAATCAAGCAAACCACAAGTACTTGGATATCGAAGAAACAGAAATATTCCAGGTAACACGTAATGAAATTAACTTTAAAAAATAAACCTGTATGGGACTAGCAGATGGCATAGTAGTTATGTTGCTGGACTCCCACATGGCCAACCGTGGGTTCAAGACCCAGATCTGGAGGCTTGGAACTCATGCCAGGCACATGTGCCTGTGTGCCCAAGATCTTGCAGGAGAATAAAGGAAAAGGGATAGCAGCATGGCTATCCCCCAGGAGGGGTCATTTCTCATGTTCCCTCTCACTATGTCTGTTTTGCCTCTCTCTGGTGAGTGCACATGCCCTAATGTGAAAACCTCTAAAAAAATAAATGAGCCTATAATAAAGCAAACTAAACCATGGGAAGAGTATTGATCATTCATGAATACACCCAAATCAATGCAAAATACATAAGACTGAAGCTTGAGTATAATCTACATGTCATTTAGATAACTTTCCTACCTGGCTTTTTTCTCAATATTTCCCTGTAGAAAAAGACAGCTGTCTGTCCATCCATTCATCCTAACACCTGGGAAGAAAAATGATACCAATTTATACTAAAAATCTCACTAAATCCCGTTTACACTAAATAATGTCAACCGAAAGAATTAGCAAGAGAGCATTTTAAAATACCTACAGGGGACATTTTAACAGAAAAGAAGTGTCTGAGATCCTGGCCACTAATAAGTGATTTCAGTAGCACTGAAGTTGCTGAGTATTGCAACAAAGTAAAACCGGTTTAAATTTTAGAAAACATGAAGCGGACAGGTGGTGTGGTGGTTGAGGGTGCTATGACTCTCACATGGCTGACCGTGGTTCAAGTCTTGGACCTGGCAGCTTGCTTTCTCATTTTCCCTCTCTCTCTCTCTGTCTCTTTCTGATCAAATTGGAAAACAGTAATAATAAAGTTAAATAAAATAATTCTTTTGAAATAATTTTTTTTAATATTATAAAGCTTTTTTTTTTTTTTTCTTTTTTTGGAGAGGTTTTTGCTATAGGGTGCGTGCGCTCGCCAGACAGAGAGAGACAGAGAGATAGAAAGCAGGAAATCACCCCCCAGGGGGGATGGCCACGCCGCAACCCCTTCTCCTCCATTCTCCTCTCGGGATCTTGGGCACGCACGCACACGCACCCGGCGTGAGTTTAAGCCGCCGGGTCCGGGACTCGAACCGCGGTCAACTACGTGGGAGTCCAGCGACATAGCCATTACGCTAACTGCTGGTCCCAATATTATAAAGCTTTTGACACCAACAAAGTTTGACAAGTTTTGTTTTGTTTTCTTCATTTTCTTTTTTCTTAACTTCATGGAAATAAACTTTTCCCTTTCTTCTAAGGTAAGTGTATACTTAAGTCAATATACTTAAGTTGATCAACTTCCTAGTCCTAAGATAATTTAACCAAAGGCTGTAGACCAAAATATATTGAAAAGATCAACTTGCCCCAGTAATTGTCCCAGTCCAAAATTCTCATTGTGACTCGTTTATGTCAACGTACACTAACATGTTAAAATAAAACCCACAAGTTTATAAACAGGCGAAAGACCTTGAACTTCTAGAAACAATTAGCTGAGATCAGAACAATTACCATTTTGCCACAATACAAAGAGAATTCAGCAAGGCCAAATGCCTCACAAGCACAGGAGTTACTGAGTGTGTGTTGAGTATACAGAACTTCAGGGAGTCAGATGGCACTCAGCAGATTTGGGATGACTTTTTAAGATTTGCTCTGTAAGAATAAGATAAAATAACTCCATCGCTCTTTAGAAAAACAAACTGTCACATTTCCAGTCAGACCATCTACATTCTCTCAGTACCAACAGATAAAGAGGATCTTCTCACATCTCCCAGGCTCATTATAATAATCGGAATAGCACACAAAACAGAGTTCTCAAATTTGCTCTGCAGTGTTAGCATCCACTGGGTATATATAAGGAATTCGATTTGGCAGCCCTGCCCAGATGCATCGAACTGCGAACTCAGGGTGGAGAGGGCTACAGAAATCCGCAGCCCAGGGAGCCCTCCAGGTGGTTCTGATGCTGCTGAAGTTTGAGAACCACTCAGCATGGAGGAGTTCAATCCCACCTCCATTCAAAAGCAAACCCAGATTGTAATCAGGTGACTGGCTGCGTCAGGTGCCACGTCAGATGAAGCTTGGCTATTGCTCCAATAAATGTCAGCTGCAATGACCGTGGCTCCTAACAAGTATAGAGCAGTTTGGTGTAAATGAACGTTAACATTCCACCATTATATTTGCTTTTGGTCCCAGATTGCCATTTAGGGTGTCCTGTCACTTGTGAACTAGTATGCACGATTTAAAATAGCTTAAAAGGAAACTTTCCATTTATAAATAGTGTCTGGCCCATCTAATCTTTTTTATATTTTTTATTTAAATCAAGAACTTCAGAAATATCGCTATTAAATTTAAATTAATTTGTATACATTGAAAATTGTAAACAAGCTTGTGATGTACATTTTGCCCAAATCAAGGGCCAGCAGAGGAGGCTCTGCCATCTGCCTCCAGACAAGGAGCAGGCTGAGAGGATTTGCTTCAGAGCTGCTTGTTCAGGGACTGAGACAGGAAGGCCTACTCCAGAGCAGTGGAAAAAGCATCCTCCTCGGGTCCACAGCATCGGCATTACCAGGGAGCTTGTTGAAGATGCAGCTTACACCAGACCTGGTGTGTCAGCTGCTCGGGGCGTGGTCTAGCAAGCCCTGCAGGTGGTTCTGATGCCCACTCCTTTGAGCAGCACTATGCCAGTGAGATGACCACACAGGCTTCTGTCCCCTAAGATGTCATTTCCTTACAATTTGTGATAGCCTTTTTCAAAATAAAGTGCTTGCCGGGAACCAGCAGTTAGCGTAATGGCTATGTCGCTGGACTCCCATGTAGTCGACCGCGGTTCGCGTCCCAGACCCAGTGACTTAAAACTCACGCTGGGCGCATGTGCGTGCGTGCCCAAGATCCCGAGAGGAGAATGGAGGAGAAGGGATTGCAGCGTGGCCATCCCCCCTGGGGGGGGTGATTTCTCGCTTTCTGTCTCTCTCTCTCTGTCTGGCGAGCGCACGCGCCCTATAGCGAAAATCTCTCAAAAAAATTAATTAATTAAAATATATAAATAAATAAAGTGCTTGCCTTGCTCATTTATTCAGCTACCATTTATTGACTATACTGGACGCTGACATAGAGAGCAGAAGAAAACAGCCATTGTTCCTCTCTTCACTGAGCTTATAGACCGTACTGTGTGGTAGAGGAGAAACAGCAATAAAACAAAGAAATAAAAACTAAATAGAAGGAAGATCACGAAGCATGTTCATAGGTGGAAAATCACTTTAGACAGGGAAATCCGTCCATCTGAGGAGGTGACATTTGGAATGAAGGGACAGCAGGAGCACAGGCCACTTGCCAGATGAGAATCCCCATGCTGCTAGCATCTGAAGGAGGCAGAGTATGACCGAAGTCAAGCAAGTAGGAGGGACAGTGGCAAGAAATGAGTGGAAAGATGCTTTAATGACAAGAACTTTCATTTCCTTTAATATGTGGTCATCTCTGAAGGATTTTATTAAAGTTGCAGCAACCATAGATTTCCTCTATCAAAGATCACATTTTGTGGGGGTAAGACAGCATTTGGGAAGTTGATGCAATTATCCTGGAAGGATGCATACACACATATGATGTGTATATATTATCATATATGTATATCTAAAGTGAGAGATATATATGACGACCTCCATATATTCTGCCCTGTCTTCTCAGTGAGCTAACAGACTTGAATAAAATTCTCAGTATGTATTGGATCACCAGAAAAGTCACGACAAATTTTTTCTATGTTTTTCTATGCAAAAATGCATGATGACTTTTCCAATGACCCAGTATACTCACCATCCTTTATACCATCTCTATTTAGACATATCAAGGCATTTCAAGCTTAATATGGCCCGAAGTATTCAATACAACAACAAATACATAAAACATAATTATCCCTTTAGATTTGCTCTTCTAATCTTCACCGCATAGTAAGTAGCACGGCAGTGCGCTCAGTTACTGAACAAAGATCTATGTGTTTTCTTTGATTTTGTTGTTGTTGTGGCTATCCTTCTTTTCCCCAGCCCTAGTCCATTACCACAACTGAAACTCCCCATGTGAGATGATATTCTCAGAAGTGTTCCATTCTAATGCAAGATGCTGCTAATGCGAGGATCTTCAGAACATCCAAGGAACGTGCCTTCCCTTGGAAAATAATGTGTGGATTTCAATTTAGGGTTTTTTTGGGGGTTTTTTGCACCAATATAGTTTTATACTTTAACTTCTTTTCTCCCATTAAACTTTTTGAAGCCCCCCATATTTCCCGTGCATGATGCAACAGCATTCTAACAGTTCCCCCTTCTCTGTTCTTGCCGCCTATGCTCTATTCTCTACCCAGCAGCCAAAATGGTACTTTAAAAATAAAAGTCAGATTATGCCACTGCCTTACTTAAAATACCCCAGTAGTTTTCCATCCACTTGGATTTACAGCCATGGTTTTCTGGCTTACAAAGAACTATGTGACCTAGTCCCTTCCCATCCTCTGACCCAAGCCCCCCAGGCTCGGCACACTGCCCACGTCATACCCACCACACTGGGACCTGTGCCGTCCAATTCTGAAGCCACTAGCTACATGTGGCTATTTCAATTTCCGTTTAAATTAGTTCAACTCAAATATGTTAAAATTTTAGTTCCTCAGTTACTCTGGTTACATTCCAAGTACCCAACAGCTACATGAAGCCAGTGGCTACTGTCCCAGACAGCTCAGAGGAGATGCCTATAGTCGCAGAAAGTGTTGTTGCTTAGTGTGTTGTTAGCAAGCCAAAGCATTCTGGTGGGTTCTAGCCACTCCCCACACAGCAAAGCCAATCTGAACCAACGAGATTCCAAAGAGGAAAGCTTTATTCGGTTGATGTCAGCCAGAAGGCAGGTCTCCAATCTGCCTCCCCAGTCAAGCAGGCTCTGGAGTTCTGTAAGGAGGAGGAGGGATGTAGCTGCGTGAGCGTGGGGGAGTACAGGTCAGGGAGAAGGCAGGTGGCTTTGATTGAGACATCCAGTCTTAATCTTGATGAAGTATGTCAGCGTATATTCTTGTTGATGGCAGGGAGTCTGTCATCATCTAGTCTTCTCCTTTTCTTTGAAGTTGTCTTTGAAGATGAATCATCTTGTTTTGGGAAAGAGACTCAAAACATATATTCTTAGATTGTTATCAATCTTAGGACCTCTGGTCCACACGGGCCTGGGAGAACATTTAGTCATAATGCTCAGTATTCATGTCCGTATGACTGAAAGGTCAATGGTTATGCTGGTGCTTCTTAAATTCATGCAAACTAGATCTTACCTTTAATGTATTAGGACTAAAGAGTTTCTAAAAGAGAGCTAAGGAAAGGAAGTTAGCATCAGCTTGTATGGGTACTGCTGTAGTTCCCACCTCCCCACCCTCCCGTTTCCCAAATACCCTGCTGGGTTCCCACCACTAAGTCTTCGTTGGCTCTTCGTCCCCATGGGCTGCTCTCTCCCAACCTATGTGCATAGTTCCTCTTCACTAAGGAGAGAGAAATATCTTTTCCTCGCTATTATCATGTTGGTGACTGAGGACCCAATAATAAAAGAGATTAACAAGGGAAAAGCATTACGATGTATTTAATGTAAGTGTTATGTAACATGGGAGTCTTCAGGAATGAAGACCCAGGGAAAAGAGAGCTGTGGGTTTCTATGGACTTTGGTAGGACTGCAAGGCAGAAGGACGTGATGTGGTGGCGCTACACTGGGGGAATCGCCAGGGCCTGTTTGTTCAGATACTTCTCGTCACATGTGTGACAGTCCTTCCCCGTCTGATACAGAACATCTGTCACGTTTGGGTCTTGAAAGGAGAAGGGATTGAGAATATCAGAAAATGGCCTTCCTAGGTTTTAGGACCTGCTTCAGGGAAGAAAATGGGGGAGATGAGAGGAGCCTTCCTGCTGCTGTTTGTCAAATGCGAAGGTGTCGGTGTCGTATTTTGGTGGAAGGCATCCTGAACCCTGCCGCAGTGTCATCTTCCCAGGTCACCCAGCCCAGAGGCGCTCCCCACGTACTCCCTTTGTATCACCCAGGTTAAGCTGCTGCACAGCACCATGGCTATCGCACACTTATCTCGGCCGTGTCCTGTTCGCTAGCTTTCCCACGGGAATTTAGATTCCACAGTATTGAGACTGCCTCTGTCTGTGTTCACTGCTTTACCGCCTATGCCAGACTAGGCTCTAGTAAGTGAAGGGAACTCAGGAGATACTTGTAGGGGGACAGCAGGCAATGTGGTGGTTATGGTGTTGGACTCCCACATGGCTGACCATGGTTCTAGTCCCAGACTCGGTGGTTTGAAAATCCCTCCAGGTGTGTGTGCATGCATGCCCAAAATCCCAAGAGGAAAATAGAGGAGAAGGGATTGCAGTGTGGGGGTGGGGTGATTTCTCACTTTCCCTATCTTCCTTCTTTCTGTGTCTCTCTGTCTCTCTCTCCTCATTTCTCTCTCTCTTCCCAACAAGCACATGCACCCTAAGGCAAAAAGCTAAAAATAAATAAGTAAATAATAAATACTTATAGAAGAAAGGGAGACAGAGAGGAAAATAAGGTACTATTCACTGTACATATTCCAAACACAGTACTATTTGGAAGAAAAGATCTCATAGAAAAAAACATGTAAGCACCTAAGATGTACACAATGACGAATTCAATAAGTTAATTCAAAATACACATGAAGGCCAATGCTCATATGGCAGGTCTGCCTTGATCTTGGACATAGCCTTTGCTTCTAAGAGCCTCCGTCTTATTTATCAAAGAGGCAATTCAGTCTGAAATTCAAAGATTTTTTTAACAGTCCAAATTCTGTGTTTTTTTGTGACAACATTAAACCTGAGAAATGTGCAATTCTTTTAATATATCTATACACTATACACTACCTGTTCATATTATAATATTCTGTGAATATTTTAACTATATTTTAAATCATTATCATATTGCTTTATCTTTTTCTTTTTTTTTTTTGAGAGGGATTGTTGCTATAGGGTGCATGCACTCACTGGACAAACAGAGAGAGACAGACGGAGATAGAGAAACAAGGAGACAGAGAGAGACAGAGGGACAAAAAGCCAAAAGTTACCTGCCAGGGGATGGCCACGCCGCAATCCCTTCTCCTCCATTCTCCTCTGGATTTTGGGCATGCGCACACACATGCCCGGTGTGAGTTTTAAGTTGTGGTGTCCAGGACTGGAACCACAGTGGACTCCATTAGAATCCAGAGGACATTTGCAGTCAGGAGAGAGCGCGAGAGAAAGCACCCCCTAGCGGAGCAGTCACACCACCCACGATGCTGCTTCCTCTATCCCTCCTTTCCAGCAGGATGAGGGCACGTGTGTACATGCACCCAGCGGAGTTTTTAAGCCGCCATGGCCAGGATTCAATCAGCAGTGGGGCCACGTGAGATCCTGATTCCAATGCACAGCACTTAGCCACTGACTGCGCTGTGAGACTGCTCCTTATGAGGCAAGGTTTTAGAAAGCAAAGTTAATTTCCATAATGCTAGAGAAAAGTTTGCTGTGATAAACAGAATCGGAGAGTGGATTGTGGCGTGGTGTAACACAGCGCTCTGCACAGCCGACCCACAGAAGGTTCCGGCTAAGTGTGCAGCGCCTTCACGGAGCAGCCGGGGCCTGGACTGGTTAAAGCCGGGTGAGCTGCAGCATGGGGACCTGTTTCTGACTCTCAGCCATTTCTCTCTCACTCATGGAATAAAGAAACGAGTACACTTCAAAAATAGAAAAGAAACCGAATGAGTAATGAGATTGGGAATTTAGAGTCACACCTATGGAATAACCACAACCTGAGTGTTAAGCAATGGATTAGACCAAATTAGAACAATCGAGACCCTTACGTCATTCTGCTGTAGGTGTGTCAAGTCATACAGATACAGCCAAAGAGATAGATTTAAAAAAATAATCATAATAACCTGTGAGCACTCTCATTAGAAGTTTCCAAGTATATGGAACCAGCAGTTAGCATAATGGCTATGTCGCTGGACTCCCATGTAGTCGACCGCAGTTCGAGTCCCAGACCCAGTGGCTTAAACTCACGCCGGGCGTGAGTGCGTGCCCAAGATCCCGAGAGGAGAATGGAGGAGAAGGGATTGCGACGTGGCCATCCCCCCCGGGGGTTGATTTCTCACTTTCTATCTCTCTGTCTCTCTCTGTCTGTCTGGTGAGCACACGTGCCCTATAGCAAAAACCTCTCCAAAAAAAAAAAAGAAAAAAAAGAAGTTTCTGAGTATAAACCACATCTGTGCTTAATGGCTTACTGTCCAATCAGAAGTTTACACAGCTGGCCTTTTACATATCTGGTCTTCACTGGAGACATTTCTACTCGAAAGAAATTCTCCAAGAAACCAACTTGGAAGGGCGCCTATGTCATGAAAATCAAAAAGGGTCCTCTCTAATGGACTTCACAAATTCCAATTACGTGAAGATTTTCTTAAGCAGTTGTAAGCTAGGGTCTTCTTATATTTGTTTTTGTATCATCCGCAAGATCTAAGAAATTACACTGAATAGTAGAGGAACTACAAGTACTTACCTGATCAACATTTACACAGGAATTGATGTGAAAGAGCATGCGATTGTTTTCAGTTACATAACTTTAATTAAACTTCCGGCTACTCTGAAGCTGCTTGTAATTTTTCAACTCCCTCTTCGGCACTCGTGAAGGAGGCTTGGACTATTTTCAGAAAACCACTGTGGGCAGCATCCTCCAGCGTAGAGCCTTCACATGGAAACACAGTGATGAGATAAGAATTACCTTCCTCCCCAAACTGCTGAATAAGAGCGAGCTACACACCGGACAGCCCACACTGCCGAAGAGAGCCTGTTACTGGAGCATCGCAGTACGGGAGATTTACTGCTGATTAAAATGCAGAAGGCCATTACTGCCCCCAGAACAAATTTTGTGAACAGAGATGAACCTAGGAAGCTTTTAGCCCATTTCCTGAATCGTAAACAAAGAGCCCCACTAACCACTCTATGCCATGTAGGGGGAGTATATTACATGATCCTTATTGGATTACTCAAAGCCTCAGCGAAGCTCCCTTCAGAAGTGATATAAATCAAAGTTAACTGCTTCCATAGAAAAGCAATCAAGTTTTTAAGAGAATATCTTTGTTCCCTGAGGTTGCACCGTAAGATTTAGATGCTTCTATTAGGACATTTGCTGTGGAGTACACTTAAGTAATTATAAAGCATCATCCGAGAAAAGCACCTGGACAGACGGCCGAGGAAACTAAATAGATCTTTCGGTTTCAAGTTTTGGATATGCCATAGAAGTATTTCCCCTCTGCTTTCTGAAAACACGCACAAGCATGCATACACATGTGTACACACACACATTCTCCCCTGACTAGAGCAAATTAATAGATTCAATAAGGTGAGCTCTAGAATATTTCCTGTTTTAGTAGCATCATTCAGTTTCAGATAAATACCTTTTATGTGCTACTAGAAAGAAATAAACCCCTAATGGGGCTTAGAGTTTAGGGGGAAAGAACTAAACCCAAAGAAAATGTATCTTTGGGAATATTGAGGAAGATGCTTAGAAACGGGAAATCATTTCTTCCCCTGAGTCTCCTTGTTAATCAAGACAGAGCTCCACGGCTTACTAACTGAGGTCTTTCCATGCAGACAAAACAGTAGTTACATCCTGGCTAAAAATAAGTTGTTGCCAGGTGTAAAATTCTTCAGGGGGGGTCCATAAAAAGGCCTCCTTTTTCCTTTCTATTTCTGCCTCCTGGCCAAATATTTCACAATGCTCTAGATGTAAAGACATGCAAATCTTGCTCTAGTTTGAAGCTGACTTTTGTCACTTGGAAAAGGAACAATTATATTCTAGAACTGCAAGTTAAAAAAAACCTACATTTATTTGTCACTGACTTAAAGAATTGGGGCAAATCAAAATAACTTCCCAAGTACGTTTTTTAGAAAATACATTTGCAAAATCAGATACAAATTTCTGTCTTATAGGAACTCTCCAAGAAGAAGTGATCATCTAGTTGAAACGTGTGTACCGGTACACTTGTACCTATAGCTGTGCTAAATGATAGAAAACACACACCACAAAGCACAGCTAACAGCGCCAAAGAGCTTGTAGTTTAGTGACCTAAGATAGCATGTAAAAATACTGGCCCAGCCTCCTGGTGCTGGCAGTCAGGGCACTTCCATACAGGAAGTGATCCTGGGACACACAGGACACACCCCTAGGCACAACGGGGATCTGCCCTGGCTTTGGGGCTCTGGGGGAGGATCACACCATGAAGAGCCTGTCGAGGTACTTTCTCTCTCACTCTCTGTCGTGAAGGAAAATAAATAAATAAACTTTTTAAAATTTGTGGATAAAGTAATAAATATGTGTTAAATTCTGTGGCAAAATTATAGGTGTTATAAGAATTCGGAGACATGAAAAATCAATAGAGCTTATCAGGGCTAGAGGATTTTGTGCAGAAAGTGCATCTTAACTTAGAAAGATTTAGACTCGGTGTGATAAATTGTTCAGAGTAATTGTAGGTTTTTGAGCAGCAGAGTGACACATGAGACCCATGCCGGAGGAGAGTGTACAGGGCACCAGTATACAGGAAGTCTTAGATGATAGGACTTGCCAACTAGAACCCTAACACCATGCCTCGGGGACAATGTGATAAAGGCCCGGGCCGTGAGGGGAGCTCTGGGCACAGAGAACTGACATCTGGAAGGAAACATTGACAGGTCTTCCTAACTAAGTGAAAACAGTAGAGGGAGATTATTACTTAGACTACGTATTATGGGAGCTAACAGCTAAGCACCCACCAAACATAATGACGCCTTCTTCGTTTTGTGTCCCCTGAGGCATGGCCTGAGACAAGAGCATGGATGCAAGTCATGTATTTGGGGAGAACATTTCAGGAAGGAGTGAGGGATGGGGAGAGAGAAGCAGGGAAGGGAGAAAACCCAGGGAAGGACACCTTTAATGGGCTGTTGGCTATGTAGATGAACATGACTGGATCCCACTGGGGATCTACATGTCAGCCATGATTAGCATGTTTTAAAAGCATCTCTCCAGAAATGGAGGAGGCTGGGGAATTCACCCACTGACTTCCACACCTTTGGTTAAGGGTTGCTCCTGCTGGCATCATCTTTCCTGTTTTCCAAGTTGACCTACCTATGGGTTCAAGCAGCCTTCTTCCTTGAAGGAAGCCATGAGACAGTAAAGCGGAGAGACTGAGTGATGCGGCCTGAGGTGCAGCACTAGCCATGGCACTTTATAACCACCTCAGCTGCACTCAAGTTGGGTGGGGCCACAGTGTCACACCAAAAGCCTCTGCTATGGTCACACATGCAGCCACACACGTCAAATAAGGTCTCTGAACAAATAGAAGCCACAGAGAGAGCCAGACTTTAGAGACTCGTTGCTTAAGGTCTGGACTCAGAAGTCTTTGGGGAGGAACTTAAATTACTCCGTGATACTTCAAATAAGTTACTTGCCCTAAACTCCTCTGATTCCTTCTGCTACTAAATGAAGACAAGAGGGACCAGCAGTTAGCGTAATGGCTATGTCGCTGAAGTCCCATGTAGTCGACTGTGGTTCAAGTCCCAGAACCAGTAGCTTAAACTCACGCCGGGCGCGTGTGCATGCATGCCCAAGATCCTGAGAAGAGAATGGAGGAGAAGGGATTGCAGCATGGCCATCTCCCCTTGGGGGTGATTTCTCTCTTTCTGTCTCTCTGTTTCTCTCTCTCTGGTGAGCGCATGCGCCCTATAGCAGAAATCTTTCAAAAAAAAAAAAAAAAAATGAAGACAAGAATACCAAACTTACAATATTGTTGATGAGAACTCAGCGACTTAATACAAGTAATATATTCAGCCTGATGCAAAATTTAAAAAAAATTTCCCCAAATCATTAGGTTTTACTAGTATTTTTTATATTTGAATTTATGGGGAAATTAGGGGGAAAAAATCAAACTAGTAGCAATCATCAACATAGTCATCCAATGTTGAAATACACATTTTGTATGCATCCTTAACCCAATGACAGCATTGCTTAGTGTCCTAATTACAGTACTAATAAAGCTCTGAGCTAATCCTACCATGTGCCTCATAGCCAAAGACCACATCCTATTAAAAATCCTCACTTCCACCACACTGGAGTAAGGAATCACTTACTGCCACCTCGCCCCATCTCTGGTCTCTGGCAAATGTTTCTGCAGCACTTCACAGGCAGTGCGACTTGATCTTCCCAAGAGTGTGAGCAGCTATCAGCGCCAAGGAGGATAGCTGTTAAGTGAACACACACAGCCCTCTGATGTGAGTTGTCTGATTTGACAGTGAAATACCGTTCAGCCCGGGTATGACAAATTCACGTCATTAGTTCCATCACACACACCCACTCACAGCAGATAGTACTAAAGGAACCAATTTCGTAGATAGCTAAAGAGCACTAAAGAGCAATTTGCTTACAGAATCATGGACTATGGTGGACTGCAATGGCCACCTCCTGCCTTTTTCATTGTAAGTCTCAAATTCAGTAGGTTCTATGGAGATACTATAGGACTTCAACTGGAGGAATCCTAGAGAAATATTTATCATCTCATAAAATATTAGGTTCAGAACATAGATTTATAAAGTATTAGATCCAGAAATAACCTTAAGACCCAGACTTTCATTATAAAATGAAGAAACTGATCCAAATATGTTAAATAATTTTTCCATAGTCACACATTCACCAGACAGACTGTATCTTGTACCATCACCAAGGCAAGACTCCTCTGCTCTACCATATTGAATTTTAGAAATTCCCCCCATGTCCATGTCCCTGTTCATACCCATATCTCTATGTCCCATGGAAGAAAAAGTAGGGTAAGTTCATTGATCAGATCATGTAATGACAAAATTAGAAGATGTATTTTTGACAAAGGATTTCTGCACCTACTGTTCATCACTAATCAGTCTCATAGTGTATTTGGAAGAGTGTCTGTATTGGCAAGGTGAATTTCATTTATAAATACTTAACTGAAAGGGTGCCTTTCCATAAATGTGGCACCATGTCTGGGTCAAAGGCCCAGACATGGTGCCACCACACCTTTGGAGTCTGGAAGCCACATGGGAGCTCAGGTTCAGTTCCCAGAACAACCTGAACATGCCAGGTATGGTTATGCATGCCTGTAGTCCTAGCTAATTAAAAGGTTGGGGCAAGAGGATTTCAACCCAATAAGGCTGTCACAGTTTGGATGATGGTGGGTCTCCCAAAGTTTCATGTTTTGAAATTTGGTCTTAGTGAGTGGTGATTAGCTGTCCCCTAAAAATGCACATGTTGGAACTTGATTGTATTGTAAGAGTATAAAGTGAACCTTAATTTCTTCATGGTATCCAGGGTGAGGACTTTATCCCACCTGGAGCCAATATGATTGAGTTTTGGCTGGTATATAAATAGGAAGAATTAGACGAGAACAGCAGAGAAAAAAATCACGTGAATACAGACAATACTCTGCTACAAGTACTGTCTTCTACCATTTTGTGATAACCTTGGACTTTCTAGTCATCAGAATTGTGAGTTATTTACCCTATTTCTTTACAAATCACCAGACTCAGGAATCTCAAGGAAAGAGTGGACCTTCTCAATTACAAAGTAACGGAAGATTGTTGTAAACAGAGGATAGAGATACTAATGATGAATATTGACTAAGACAAGCCAGATCTCTTCTTTTCTAATTAAGCTTCATTCTAAAAGCCTTGTGCAGATTTCATCACCAACAGCATAAGTCAGTGTTACAGAGTTGGAATCAAGGAGTTACAATGGACCAAAGATTACACACTCACCTGCCCCAACCCAGACTCCTTTCCACAACTTTTTTATTTTCAAAAGTATATTTATTATTTCTTGGGACCAGCAGTTAGTGTAATGGCTATGTCGCTGGACTCCCATGTAGTCGACCGCGGTTTGCGTCCTGGACCCGGTGGTTTAAACTCACACCAGGCACATGTGCATGTGTGCCCAAGATCCCGAGAGGAGAATGGAGGAGAAGGGATTGCGGCGTGGCCATCCCCCCGGGGGATGATTTCTCGCTTTCTGTCTCTCTGTCTCTCTCTCTCTCTGTCTGGCGAGCGCACGTGCCCTATAGCAAAAAACTCTCCAAAAAAAAGTATATTTATTATTTCTTATGAGCAAAAGAGACAGAGAGACAGCACTCCCCGACAGGGTCTTAATGCCACAAGCCACCTGCAGTGCCAGCCACCTCCGGACCATAGGCGTGCACATACCTGGGGAACTCAGGGAGGCCTCTGGACACAAACCCAAGCCATCCCATGTGGGTCAGCCTTGCAGAGAATCTCATTTTACTGTTGCACCATTGTCCAGCCTCAACCACAGACTTTTGGGGTAGAACTCATCCGTATTTTCAGTTACGGAATTTACTACTTCATAAAGCAGCTCATCTGGTTTTAGGCATGTGTAAATAGCAGCTACTCGTTATTGAGTCCAAACTTCTCCTTCCATGACACTCACTCACTGATCTGCATTCTTCCTTCTACCGCCAAAAGAAAGTCTACTCCCTCACAGAAATGTCAATCTTTCAGATTTAAAAGCAATTGCCATATGTCCCCTTAGGCTGTTCTGCCAGTTACACATGTCTGGCTTCTCCGTCATTTCTTCTATCACATGTTCTTCCTCACCAGCTTTGTGATGGTAAATACCGCGCAGTTAATGATTCAATGCACTGCTTTTAACCCGTATCCAGAACTGACCACATCACCCACAGTGTTATTTGACCAATACACAATTCGGGAGAAATTACTCCTGTGATCTCAGAATTATCTTTATTTCTCTTTTCCAAATCTGAGTTAACTTCATTCAATGTGTCTCGCGGCGGCTTGGGAGTTACACTATTGTCTTCTTTGTCCACATTTTATTAGGGTCACCTGATTCTCATGAACTATTTCCAAATCTCTGCAGCAGTGCTTCCAACGTGGATGGACCTCGAAATCAGTAAAAGAAGCCGGACAGCAAGGCCACGTATTGCGTGATTTCGTCTACATGCAATGTCCAGATGAGGAAGATCCAGAGGCCACGGTGATAACTGCACGGCATGGGCCATGTCCTAAACTCCAGTGAATTGGGGAACCGGCAGTTAGTGTAATGGCTATGTTGCTGAACTCCCACGTATTCGACTGCGGTTCAAGTCCCAGACCCGGTGGCTTAAACTCATGCTGGGCACATGTGCGTGCGTACCCAAGATCCCGAGAGGAGAATGGAGGAGAAGGGATTGTGGCATGGCCATCCCCCCAGGGGGTGATTTTTCATTTTCTGTCTCTCTGTCTCTCTCTGTCTGTCTGGCGAGCGCACACGCCCTATAGCAAAACCTCTCAAAAAAAAAAAAGAAGTGAGAATGTGACAGAAAAGAAAAAAAAAAAAAAAAAAAAACAAGAATAAGAACATAAGATGTAAACAAATAATACTCCTAAAATAGAATAGTACTCAGCCATGCAAAGGGATGGAGCACTGCTACACGGCACAACGTGAACGAACCCGGAATGCACCGTGTTTAGTGAAAGCACCCAGATACAAAAGGTTACACGTTATGTCATCTATTTACACGAAAGACCTAGAACAGGCAAAGAGAAATGTACAGGGACTGAAAATAAACCATTGCCAGCAATGGCGGGAGGTGGAGCTGGGAGTAACTGCTGGTAGGTACAGGGTTTCTTTTTGGAATGATCAAAAGTGTCTGGAATCAGCTAGTGATGGTGATTGCACAACATCGTGCATGCACTAAAACAATGAATTATGTGCTTTAATGTGGTTAAGATGGTGAATTTTATGTTGCATGCATTTTATCTCAATAAAAAGCTCCAGTTGAAAAAGGAGGTGGCTTGGGTCAGCATGTGGCATAGAGGTTAAGGCTCTGAATTCCACATGGCCAACTGTGCAGTTCCAGTTCCAGACCTGGTGGCTTGAGAAATAAGCTTGGCATGTGTGTGTGCATGCCTAGAATACTGAGAGAATAGAATGGACTGAGGCATGGCCATCCCCCTTGGGGAATGATTTCTCTCTCTTTCTCTTTCTCTCTCTCTCTCTTTGGCTAGTGTACACACCCTATGGCAAACTTAATTTTAAAAAAATGAGGTGGCTGTCTCACCATGGTGGCAAAAGTAGGAGAGCGCTGCTGTACATTTGAGGCCACAGGGAAGCCCAAGTTCTCTTGGCCCAACCCAACAGTTTGGGCACTGTGGCAGGCACCTTTGGTCTTGGCTGACTGGGAGGCTGGGTCAGCAGGATCCTGACATGGTGAGATCCTATCAGAAATTCAAAACTATTGGGACCAGCAGTTAGTGTAATGGCTATGTCGCTGGACTCCCATGTAGTCGACCGCGGTTCGAGTCCTGGACCCGGTGGCTTAAACTCACACTGGGCGCATGTGTGCACGTGCCCAAGATCCTGAGAGGAGAATGGAGGAGAAGGGATTGCGGCGTGGCCATCCCCCCTGGGGGGTGATTTCTCACTTTCTGTCTCTCTGTCTCCCTCTGTCTTTCTGACAAGCACATGTGCCCTGTAATGAAAACCTCTCCAAAAAAAAAAAAAAGAAAAGAAAAAAGAAATTCAAAACTATCACCCCTTCCAAGATCTCAAAAAAAAAAAAAAAAGCTTTCTAACAAAAATTTGGTGCCTAATGTTGTTACTATAATCATTCATTAGTAATAGGAATAGTAATCGCAGCATTTACACATGTCCTTGTTAACAATCACCTGTTTGATAGCAGCCTTGGAGATCATTTTTCACTCTAGGCTGCCATTGGAATCACTGTCCATATTTGCCAACTGCTTCTTGCTTCACTTCCTACACGTTGTGCCTCTCCAGGGAGACGTGCAGAATAAAATTCCGTCCCCAGACAGCCCTGCCCACGGAGCTGGGGAAAACAATCTCTCTTCCTCTGTTCTCCGAAGTCTCATCTCCCAAGTTGAAACATAAATTTGTGCAGGATGCTAAATAAATCCTCCGACAATTTCACTCCCTGGGAAAAGCAGGACTGAACAAGACTAACAAAATGGCAATAATAACAGTAATAATGCCAACTACAACTTTATAAGCTTCAAGCAATGATTAAGCTCTGAGTATTAACAGAAAAATCAAATACTTCATGCATTCATTCCACAAGTGCTTAGTGAGCACCTATTATGTCAGACTCTGTGAGATACAGCAACGAATAAGGAAGTTACAGTCTCTAAAATCTATTTTAATGATTTTATTTATATAACTAACTGTGCTATTACAAGCTCATGTTTTTATAGAGGAAAACACGAACAGACACAACTAATAAAATTCCTCATCTTGCATCAGATTCCAAGTTGGATTCACCAATGTGTTTGCTACTGAAGATTTTCCAGGCAAACCTTCATAGTCACATAATAGAGAAAATTTGATAAAATGATCTTGAAATGTTGTATTAATTGTTATGTCATTGATACATAAGACTAACAATATTTGTATTTATGGCCCTTTTACAAATAATATTGTTGAAAAAATAATATAAATGTATTTGGGATTTGTTTGGTTTGGCTTATTTTTTTCAGGTTTGCTATAGGGCACATGTGCTCACTAGAGAGACAGTGAGAAGGAAAGTGAGAAACCACGCCTGAGGGGGATGGCCACGCCATAATCCCTTCTCGTTCATTCTCCCCTCAGGACTTGGAGCATGCGCACACATGTGCCCAGCATGATTTTAAAACTGCCAGGTCTGGGACTCAAACCATCATCGGCCATGTGGGAATCCAGCACCTTAACCAACATGCCACCCTATTCATAATGTTTTTTAAAAGATTATTTCTGAACTAAAATCTGTATAAATAGGAAAACTTTTTTCTTTCAAAAAACTAAAAACTAAAATGAAAAGGGTACCTAACAGTGGTGCTAAATATGCACAGTGTCAAGAGGTTTTTCACTTTGAATCAATTATCAGGGTTTAAGTTTGAGCTCGCTTTCATTAACTGGTCATTTTTCAAGATTATATGTGGAAGTTGGGAAGTTATTATAAGAATTTCTTTCCTTGTGGGCAAGAATAATTTAATAAGAGTATTATTTAATGAATTGCAGGAAATAACTGTCCTGACTAATTTTGACTTTTCTGACTAATTTCTTTCAGGATGGAAACAGACGAGGGACCATTCATTATGAGCACAAAGAATAGCCATCTTGCTTCATTTTTTTCTTTATCTCATTATCATTTTGCCTTAAAGATTTTTCTTAGATATGAGTGACTCATCATAAAACCTAGAGAGTAACTGCCGATCCGAGTGGATGTAAGCATATGTCTTCTTTTATTTATTGCATTTAGGCAAAAACCTCGACAATGTGACTTTAAAGGATGTTTATATGTGTCTAAGCTCTGGCAAGATGCATCGAGACAGGTATGTTTTGATCTCCTGGCACAGCCCTTGGGTTCACTGAATAGGTTACGCTGGCCTGAGAGCCGAAGCCGATTCCAGAGAAAGGAAGGGGTGCTTTACTTTCTCTGATGGCCACTCCGTTTTCCACTGGACTGGAAAAACCTCTTCCGTAAGCTTAGGAAAACGCTTTCTTTGACTTGGAATATGCTATCAATGACTTGATCAGATGTGAAGCAGGAGGCGAAGTGTGTGATCCTTACCCACTACTTGCCGATCAGGGGCTTTCTTGGTGAAAGTGAAACCAAAAGGTCATTACAATAAACCCAGAGCTGTCTCTTAGGTAAACGAGGTTGAAAATGTATTTATATCATTGTGGGGTTTACTTTTTTTTTTTAAGTTTCTGCCATAGGGCACTCACCAGACAAACAGAGAGAAGGAAAGTGAGAAAGCACCTCCCAGGAAGGGTGACCATGCTGCAATCCATTCTCTGCCAGCCTCCTCAGGTTTTAGAGCATGCATGCACATATTTCTGGAGTGATTTTCAAGCCACTGGGTCTGGGAGTCGAACCATGGAGTCAGCCATGTAGAACCCAGTGCTTTAACCTCCAAAACACCTGCTGACCCCTTAATACATAATTCTGTAAAAGATTAATAAAGAATAGAGAGACCTGGGGGTCAGCAGGTGGCATAGTGGTTAAGGTGCTGGACTTCTATGTGACTGACCACAGTTTGAGTCCCTGATCCAACTTATTCTAGGCACATGAGTGTGTGTATGCCCAAAATCCTGAGAGGATGATGCAGGAGAAAGGACTGCGGTGTGGCCATGCTCCCTAGGGGGAGGATGCTTTCTCTATTTTTGTCTCTGCAGTGAGCACATGCATCCTATACCAAAACCTCTCAAACAAGCAAAGAAGAATAGAGAGAACTGGTGCATGAAATTGAAGAGCCTAGTTTACCACTATGAAAATTTGGGGTGGGGGACAGCCAGTGGAATGGTGGTTAAGGCAGCTGTACCCACATGGCTGACTGTGTGGTTACAGACTGGTGACCTGAGAAACATTAGGTGTATGTGCATGTGTGCCCGTATTCCAAAAGGAGAGAGAAAGGCAGGGGAAGGAATTGTCGTGTGACTATTCTCCAGGGCGGGGGTGGGGAGGTCCTTTCTCTTGCTCTGTCTGGTACGCACACATACCCACTAGCAAAAATGTAAAAAAAAAAAAAAAAAATTGGGGGCTTATGTAAAACCAATATAGAGAAACAAAGACAAAACAGGATTCTTGTTAGCCATCTTTCCACTGAAATTATGTATCTGATATTTGATTCCCACCTGCTCCAAAGGCTCATTCACGTTGGGGCAGGTTCACCAAGGCTGCTGATAGGGAACGTTCTGAGTTTCCTAATCAGCTACTTATTCTCAGGCTCTCTAGTGAACAGTCTGCTCAAACAAGGCAGAGATTCTGGCTCCAGGTGAATGGTCAGTCATTTATAAGCAGTCATTTTTGGTCACTGATAACAATTTACATCATCTATTAATACTTCTATAAGATGAACCTTTTAAAACTTCACATAGGACCATCAGATGGCGTAATGGTTCCATTATTGGTATCCCACCTGGCTGACTATGGTTCAAGTCCCAGACCTGGTAGCTTGAAACTCTCACTGGGCACACGTGCCCAAATTCCCAGGAAGAGAATGGAGGAGAAGGGATTGTGACGTGACCATCTCCACTGGGGGATAATTTCTTGCTTTCTATCTCTCCAGCAAGCACATGTACCCTATAGCCAAAATCTCTCTAAAAAATATTCCATGTATGTGTGAGATCATGCAGTAACTGTCCTTCTGGGCCTGGCCTATTTGATTTGACGTGATGTCCTCCAAGTTCATCCATGATGTCACAAATGACAGGATTTCCTAGTTAAATGACTGAATAGTATAATGGTGGTTACCAGAGTCTGAGGTGGTTGAGGTGTGGGGTAGTTTGGGGAAATGTTACAGTTAGATGAAAGGAGTGAGTTTGGGAGGCCCATGGTGGAGCATGGTGATCATAGTGCTGGTGTACCATAATCTAGAAAATGCTGAGAGAGTAGAGGTTAAATGTTCTCACCACAAAAATGCGAACTTTGGGAAATAATAAACATTGCAATTAGCTAAATGTAACCATTCTATAATGCATTTATGTTTCAAATTATCATGTAATTCATAATAAATACATATAATTCAGTCAATTTGAAATAAATTTTTCAAAAGGTTTAAAAAATGGGGAATCCCGAGTTTATTTACTTAATTAAATCAACAAAATATTTCTGAGGAAACTACTCTGTGTAAGTTTTATAAAAAAAAAAATAAATAAAATCTCTGAGTACTTCAAAGAAAAAGAAAATTAAGACCATTATGCATATTGTTGCTATGCCATACATACACCTAGTGAAAAAAGCATTATAACAACAGTTGACTTATCATCAGAAACAACGCAAGTCGAAACCACTAGTAGAAATTGTTAAAGTGGTGTGGAAAAAACATATTTCAATCTATTATTCTAAATCTAGTAAAATGGCATTCAAAACTAAAATTAAAGTAAAGCATTTTTGATAAACACAAGCTTACAGAATTTGTCACAAGCAGAGCAGAACTACACTACAAAAAAAAAAAACTGGATAATAGAAGATACTCAGACTGAAGAAAAATTATAACAGTGGAAAAACAGATCAACAAAAAAAAGTCAAAATGGTAAAACTATGCCATATGTAAAAGACTTTTTCTTCATTTATTTAGTTCTTTAAATGCACAATAGATAATTTAAAATGAAATAAATGTCTTACATTGTGGGGTTTATGGCATATGTAGGGACAAATGTATAAGGTATCTTCAAAAAGATCAAAGAAATGCTGATTATGCTGGACCAGCAGATGGCAAAACAGTTACATTGCTGGAATTTCACATGGCCAACTGTGGTTCAAGTCCCAGATCTGGTGGCTTGAAAATTATGCTGGGTGCATGTGCATGTGTGCCCAAGATCCCAGGAGAAGAAGAGAAGAGAAGGGATTCCAATGTGGCCATCCCCCCTGGGGAGTGATTTCTCACTTTTTCTCTCACTATCTCACTATCTCTCTCTCTCTCTCTCATGAGTGCCTGCACCCTAAGGCAAAAAAAAAAAAAAAAAAAATACAAACAAACAAAACACACACACACACACACACACACACAAAAAAAAAAAAAAAAAAAAAAAAAAAAAAAAACAGTAAATAAATGGGGCCAGTACTTGGTGTGGTGGTTAAGGTGCTAGATCCTCACATATTCGACCACAGTTCAAGCCCTAGACCCAGCAGCTTGAAAAACACACCAGGTGCATGCATGTGCATCCCCAAGACCCTAAGAGGAGAATGGAGACAGGGTTGCTGCATGGTTATCCCTCCTGAGGCATATTTTCTCATTTTCCCTTTCTTTGTCTCTGTCTTTCTCCAGCAAGCATACCACCCTGTGACACAAACAAACAAAAAAAAAAATTAAAAAGGACAATAAAAGTTGGGAAAGGAAAAAAATGGTAACAAACAAGAGGTCAGATAAAAAGTGTCTGTGAAAAACTCTACAGTTAGGACCATGCCTAATGGTGAAATACTAAACACATTCCTCCTAAGATGGAGAACAAATGAAGATGTCTACACAAATTGCATTTCTATTATTAATTTATAGGAACTGAAGTCAGACAGTGGAGCAGCAGTAAAATACAGCATTGCAAAGCAATCCCACATAGGAAGGTTTCTGGTTCAAGTCCAGAGACCACCCTGAGTATGCCAGGCACACATTGCCCCATGATCTGGAGCTGGCTAAAGGCTGGGAGTGGATTGTGAGGTCAAGACCTGTTGGGTTGTGTGCTCGTTCTCTCTCTCTCTCTCTCTCTCTCTCTCTCTCTCTGTGTGTGTGTCTCACTCATGGAAAATTATATGAACTTTAAATAATATAATTTACTAGAATAATTTACTGTAATAAAGACCAACAATAAAAAGCATAAAATTTGAAAAGAAAGAAGTAAAATTCTCTTTATTCACAGAGAATATGATAGGTTATATAGAAAATTCTAAGTAAATCTTTTTTAACTTTTTTTCTCTGTAGGGCTTTTGCCAGAGGGAGACAGAAAGAGACAGGGAAAGTAAAAAATCTCTCTGCAGGGAAAATGGCCACAGTGCATCTCCTCCATTTTCCTCTAAGAATTTTAGGCCAGCGTGCACACACACACACACACACACACACACACACAGTGTGATTTTTCAGACCATTGGGTTCAGGACTCAAATAGTTGTTGGCCATGTAGGAGTCCAAAATCTTAACCACCATACCACCTGCTCATCCCTAAGTAAAATTTTATAAAACTAATAGAACTAGTGAATTTAATGTACCATGGGATATAACATCAATGTTTTAAAAAATCAATATTATTTCTATGTACTAGTAAAGTTGGAAAATAAAACACTAAAATAACATTTTTAATAACTAATAGCAAATTTACACACACACACACACACACACACACACACACATATATGTTTAATTAAATACTTCAATATTAAATTTACAAAACAATGCTGAAAAATTAAGACAAAACTAAAGAGATGCCATGAACCATAGACTCAGTTTTGTTGTGATACTAATTCTCCCCAAATTGACCTACAGACATATGCAGGAGAATCAGAATTGCAGCAGGCTTTTTTACATAATTGACAAGCTCTTTCTAAAATTTATATGGAAAAGCAAAGGACTTAGAAGGAAAAAGAATGTGCATCGAGGTACAAGAGACTCAAAGATTCTCAAGCAGATTCACACCAAAGACGTTGTCACTAGCTTCTTTATAATGAAACTGTCAAAAGTCAGTGACAAAGAGAATTAAAAAGCAGCAAGAGAAAAACAACAAATCACATACAATGAAATTCCCATCAGACTTACAGTGGATTTCTCAGCTAAAACTCTGCAGTCCAGGAGAGAAAGGAGTAATACATTCAAAGTGTTAAAAGAAAATAAATAAAATGCCAACCAAGAATACCATATTCAGCAAGCCTGTCCCTTAGAATTGAAGCAGAAATAAAGTCTTTTCATTTCTGAGGGCTCTAACCTGGCATTAAAAGAAATGCTTAAAAGGTGGTTCGGCTTCAGTGGAGCCTATGGGTGAACCAAACGTACAGATCCTGAGTCTACTTGAAACACACAAGGCACATACGTCCAAGATCCTGACTAGCAGAGGACTGATGGAAGGTGATCGTGGCATGATGAGACACTGTCGAGAGTATCTTTCTTTCTCTCTTTCTATGGATGACTCTCTCTATCTCTTTCTCTCATGAGAGAAATAAAAGAAAATATAAGAAAAAAAAAGGAAAAATAGAAATTCTTAAAGGGGTCCTGCATCTGTAAATAAAAGAAGGAAAACTACTGTCACAGAACACATGAAAATATATACTCACTGGTTTCTTATGAGAAAAAAGAAATCAGGGCTAGTTGATGATGTGGTGGTTAATGTGCTGGACTCTCATCTAGCCAATCGCAGTTCAAGTCCCAGACCCAGAGGTTTGAAAATCACACCGGGTATATGTGCGTGCATGCCTAAAATCCTGAAAGGAGAGTGGAGGAAAGGGATTGTGGCATGACCCTCTGGAGGGTCATTTCTTACTTCCTCTCTCTCTGTCTCTGTTCATCTTTTTTTTTTTCAATTTATTTATTTGCATTCATTCACTGAACATCATTACAGCATACAAAATGAGATTTTCCATCCAAAGTACATTATATATTGTCTCAATCAAGCACATCAACAAACATGTTATTGTCAGCAAATGATCTTCCATTTCTTGTCTTCTGTATGTTTTGCTTTTTTTCCCCCCCCCCCATCCTTGATTCCCTATCTCCTATCCTCTCCCATCTCCCACTCTCC
This sequence comes from Tupaia tana, assembly GCA_026018925.1. Classification (NCBI taxonomy): domain Eukaryota; kingdom Metazoa; phylum Chordata; class Mammalia; order Scandentia; family Tupaiidae; genus Tupaia; species Tupaia tana. Next base: position 94,975,106 of record JAKSZU010000006.1, read on the forward strand.
TCCCACACTGTCTCTGGTATCTATGTTTGCTTTCTATACTGTTTTCTCCTCACATTTTATTGTATCGCCAAAGACCCTAATCAATCCAAATACCCTCATAGCAAACACAGGTGATACACACATTTCCATGAACACAAGTCTTACTTTACGCATCCTATAAAGTAGCACCTAGCTGGGGCTACATATCCTACTGCAGTCATTGAATAGATACATATTTTTTTTCTGAAACTTTTTTCTTTTTGTAACTCAATTTACATTCCTTCCCTAAGCTTCATCCCAGCATACAAAATGCAATCTCCCATCCAGTACACACTGCATAGTGACACAATCATGCACATTACAAAAAATTTTCCATTACTAGTTCCTAGAATTACTTCCACCCCTCTTTCTGACCCTCTGTCCCTTCCCACCCTCCTCTCACACCACCTCCAGTGTCTACAAGTGTCCTTCATTCCTTTCCCACCCACGTTGCATTGATCACACAATTTCCTACATAATCTAACTACTTTCAATGGTGAGTTCACTCATTAATACTAAGAAAACCAGTTTTAACTTAACTCAAAGAAGTGCCAAGGAACTTTGCTTAAAGCCAGGAAACAAGTTAGGATTCTGTTCAAGTGGTAGGTGCATGATCCTATCAGTCTCATGTACTTTTATCTTCTGTGCTGGTTCAATTTTCCTGATTAAATTCTGGGATATAATATTCAACTCCAGACTTGTCCCTATGATTAAGTTGGCCACTTTCATAGTTTCTGGACTCTTATTTCCATGTGTCTGTGTTTAATTTTCTTGATACAACACACCCTTGAGAACTTCTTGGAGATCTGGTCTGGTGCTGGTAAATTCTTTCAGGTTTTGTTTATCTGAGAATGTTCTTGTCTTTTCTTCCCACCTGAAAGATAATCTTGCCGGGTACAGTATTCTTGGCTGAAATTGCTTCTCTCGTAACACTTTGAATATATTTTCCCATTCTCTCCTCGCTCGCATTGTTTCCGAAGAGAGATCTGCTGTTAGCCTGATGGGATGTCCTTTGTAGGTTAACTTGATGTTTCTCTCTTGCCAATCTTAGTATCTTGTCTTTGTCTGCAGCTTTGGTCAACTTGGCTATAATGTGTCTTGGAGAAGATCTTCTTGGGTTGATTTTATTTGGGGTCCTTTGTATTTCCTGGGACTGGATCTTCGAATGCCTCTCTAGGTTTGGAAAGTTTTCTTGCAGGATTTCATGGAATAGATTATCAATGCCTTTATGGGTCTCTTCACCTTCTGGAATGCCAATTATCCGGATATTTGGACGTTTGATGGTATCCAGTACATCTCACATATCATTCTCAAATTTTTGGGCCATTTTCTCAGTCTTCGTGGTGGATTTTTCTAAGCCAGCCATTTTCTCTTCTACATCTGAGATTCTATTTTCTGAATGATCTAGTCTGCTTTTAATACTTTCAAGGGAGATTTTGACTTCTTGTATTATAGACTTCATCTCTAGCAGTTCCGTTTGAGTCTTTTGTAAAGTGTGTAATTCCTCTTTTAGATCTTGCAAGAATTTCCTCATCTCCTGGAACTCATCAACTTCTTTCTCCTTTCTCTTTAGCAGTTCATTATCTCTCTTTTCTTCCATCTCTGTTAGCTTCGACATTATGAATGCTCTAAATTCCTTATCAGACATTTCCATGACTTTCACCGAACTGCTTGTGGATGAAGGAGAGTTACTCTTTTCCATTGGAGGAGAGGTATTTTCTCGTTTTCCCATATTTCTCGTGATCCGACGGTGATTTCTTGTCATCTGATGGATGGTGTGTTTCTTTCAAATTCTTGGAATTAAGCCTCAATGTTCAAGAGCAAGCAGACAGAGGTGTTCTAGAATCTGTTTGCTGTTCTGTTGTGATCGCACACTAGCTTTGCTTGCTGGAGGCTGAATTATGAGTAGAAAATCTTCATTTCTCCTGTCCCCTGAAATATCTAGTTCCCAGTGGCCATGCGGAATCCTCTGAAGGAAGGGCTCAACTCTCCTCTCTGTTCATCTTTTTCTCTCTCCTGCAAGAGAACATGCCTTATGACAAAAACCTTAAAAAAAAAAAAAAGAAGAAAGAAATCAAACCTTATCACTACCACAGAATTCAACAAAGGGTAAAGATAAATAAGAAGCAAGGAAGAAATTTTTAAAACTTCACAGCAATCAGGAAACAACTAACAAAATAACAGGAATAAGTCCTCACCTGTCTATAAAAACCCTGAATGTAAATGGATTAGATTCTCCATTTAAAAGTTAATGAATGCATTAAAAAAAAAAAAACTAAATGCCTAACTGCTGCCTACAAAAAAAATTTACTTTACCTGTGAAGAAACACATAAACTGAAAGCAAAGGGATGGAAAAAGATATTCCACACAAATGGAAACCAGGGACAAACAGCGCTCTGCAAAGCTGACCCATAGGGAAGGGTTCTGGGTCACTGGTGGCCATGACTCAGGCCTGGCTGAATCTGGGATAGGTTGTAGAGTCAGGGTCCAGGTGAGGCTGCTTCTCTCTCTCTCTCTCTCTCTCTCTCTCTCTCTCTCTCTCTCTCTTTCTCTCTTTCTTCATTTCTCTCTATCTCTCATTCACTTATGAAAGAAAATTAAAAACTTTTAAAAATTAGAAAACAAAGGGAGCAGGTGTAGTCATACTTATACCAGATAAGATACACTTTCATGGGAACCAGCAGTTGGCGTAATGGCTATGTCGCTGGACTCCCATGTAGTCAACCGCAGTTCGCGTCCCGGACCCGGTGGCTTAAACTCACGCCGGGTGCATGTGCGTGCGTGCCCAAGATCCCGAGAGGAGAATGGAGGAGAAGGGATTGTGGCGTGACCATCCCCTCTGGGGGGTAATTTCTCACTTTCTGTCTCTATGTCTCTCTCTGTCTGTCTGGTGAGCGCACGCACCCTATAGCAAAAACCTCTCCAAAAAAAAAAAAAAAAAGATACACTTTCATAGAAATTGTGAAAAGAGACAAAGAAAGTCATTATATGACAATAGAAGAATCAACAATGTGGGACCAGCAGTTAGCGTAATGGCTATGTCGCTGGACTCCCACGTAGTCGACCGCGGTTCGAGTTCCGGACCCGGCGGCTTAAACTCACGCCAGGCGCGTATGCATGCATGTCCAAGATCCCAAGAGGAGAATGGAGGAGAAGGGATTGCAGCGTGGCCATCCCCTCTGGGGGGTGATTTCTCGCTTTCTATCTCTCTGTCTCTCTCTGTCTGTCTGGCGAGCACACGCGCCCTATAGCAAAAACCTCTCCAAAAAAAGAAAAAAAAAAATCAATCCAGCAAGATAATATAACGATAAAAACATGTATGCATCTAATACTGGAACATCTACATATATAATGTGAATATTAGGTGTTAGAGAGAATATATAGACTCCAGTACAAAAAGAGTTGGAGACTTTCAACCACCCACCCTCAACATTGTACAGATCATTTCAACAAAAAAAGTCAGCAAAGAAACATCAGCTTTAAACTACATTATAGGCCAAATAGACCTAACAGACATTTACAGAATAGTTTATTCCATAGCTACAGAATGCGCGTTCTCCCCATCAGCACATGGGACATGTCCTAGGACAGATTACATGAGAGGACAGAAAACAAGTCTCTACAAATTTTTAAAAATGAGAATTTTATCTAGTGTCTTTTCTCACCCCAATGGAATTAGACTAGAAATCAAAAAGAGGAACTCTAAAAACCATACCAAATACATGGAATTAAATAACATCTCCTTAACAACTAGGAGATCAATGAAAAAAGTTAAAAAGGAAGTTAAAAAAAAATTAAAGCCCAGCTTCAGTGGCACAGTCCATAGCATACTGAACTACACAGCTGGAAGACACACGGTACCTGTACGCTGACATTTCTGTGCCAATCAGCCCGAAACACCAAGGGTGTGAGCATGTGTGTGCCCGAGATTTTGACAAGTTGGAGGGCTGGAGAAGGAGTTCATGGCATGACAAGACTCTGTCCAGGGTGCCAGTCTCTCTCTCTCTCTCTCTCTCTCTCTCTCTCTCTCTCTCTTGCTATTATGTTCATGCACATGCTTTCTATCATGAATAAAATAAATAAATGCAAAAATAAATTTTTGAGACAAATTAAGATGGAAATACAACATACAAAAACCTGTGTGATCCACCAAAACTGGTACTGGGAGAATTTTATAGCAATAAATGCCTACATAAGAAGAAGAATAGAAGCCAGCAGGTAGCATAGTGGTTGAGGCACTGAACTCCCACATGACTAACCACAGTTCAAGTCCCAAACCTGGCAGCTTGAAAATCACTCCAGGCATGTGTGATTTTGGCATGCCCAAGATCCCAAGAGGAACGTGGTATAAAGGTTTTGTGGCATGGTCATCCCCAAATTAGGGGTGATTTCTCACTTTCCTTCTCACTGTCTCTCATGCGCCCTATGGCAAAAAACGTAAAAAAAATAAAAGAAAAGAAAGAAATATTTTAAATAGTTTAACATTGCACCTCAAGAAACTAGAGAAGCAAGAACAAGCCAAATCTAAAATTAGAAGGAAAGAAATAATAAAGATCATAGCAGAGATAGACAAAATTGATACAACAACAACAAAACAAAATAAAAGTTCAACTGATTTTTGACAAAGGTGCAAAGAATATATACTTTGGACATGGCAGTCTCTTCGATAGCTGGTGTTAGAGAAACTGGATATCCACAAGCATGTAAGTTCTATCCCTCACCGTACACAAAAATAAATGTGAAACAGATCAAAGAATTAAGTAGAAAAACTGAAACAGTGAGAATGCCAGAAGACAAAAAGTAGAGGAAATGCTGTAGGCCATCATCATATACAAAAAAATATATATTATAAATACAACCTCAGAGCCACAGACAAAAAAAAAGCAACAATGGAAAAATAATACTAAATCAAACTAAAAATGTTCTGCATAGCAAAGAAACATTGAATAGGAAAATAAGATAATCAACAAAATAGAGAAAATATTTACAACTATTCATCTGACAAGGAATTAATGTTCAGAATATTTGAAAGGATTTTAAAAAGTTTGTGGAAAAATTAAATTAAAATACAAGTTTAACATTTGTTTTGGTGCAAAAAAAAAAAATGGAGGTTACTCCAAAAGCTAAAAATAGAACTCCTTAATGTGCCAGTAATCCCACAACAGGATGTATATTCACTAGAAAGGAAATCAGTATGTTGAAAAGATGTCTGTACTCCTATGTTTATTGCAGCACTGTTCTCAATAGCTGAGATATGAACATAAATGTATATCAACAAAAGAATGATGAAAAAAATATAATGAGTATGTGCAGTGGAATGCGATTTAGCCATTAAAAAGATTAAATTCTGTCATTTGTGGCAAAGTGGATGAGTCTGCAGGACATATAAAAAGTGAAATAAGTCAGACACAGAAACAGAAATACCACATGTTCTCTCTCCTACATAAAAGCTAAAAAGTTGTCCCTGGGCCAGCAGTGTTGGGGTAGTTAAGGTGCTGGACTGCCACGTGACTGACCATGTTTCGAGTCCCAAACCCAAAGTTTGCGCATGCATGTCCAAAATCCTGAGAAGAGAATGGAGCAGAAGTGATTGCGGCATGGCCATCCCCCATGGGAAGGAATTTCTCACTTTCCTTCTCTCTTGCTCTGTCTCTCTCAGCAAGTGCACATACCCTATGGCAGAAACCTAAAGAAATAAAAAATTAAAAATTAAAAAAATTGACCTCAAGGAAGTAGAGAGTGGGCTGTTCCTGCAGCACGGTGGTTAAGTGCTGTGTGCAGGGGGCCTGAAACCACGTGGCCAACTGCAATTTGAACTCAGCTCTAATAGCTTGAAAAACACTACAGGTACCTGTACATGGGTGTGTGTACACACACACACACACACACACACACTCCAAATCCTAATGGGATAGAGAAACGGAGGAAAAGGAATGTGGCATGACCACACCCCATTGGAGAATGGACTCTCTCTCTCTCTCTCTCTCTCTCTCTCTCTCTCTCAGGAGTGAATATGACCTCTGATGATAAAATAATGATAATAATAATGATGAATAATGAAGGTAGAGAGTAAAATAGAGTTTATTAGACACTGGGAAGAGCAGCGACAAGAGGGGGATTGGGAGAAGCTGTTAAAGGTCACAATTACAGCCAGACAAGGGACTAAGTTCTAGAATTCAGTGAAATTGTAGGGTGCCTATGTTCATATGTTTCATAGTTTAAAAGAAAAAAGGCTAAGAGAGGATTTTGAGTGTTTCCAACAAAAAGGAATATCATAGAACAGCAATTGTCCTGCTTTGTTCATTACACATTGTATACATGTATCAAAATATCACACCATACCCCAAAAAATCCATAATTATCATTTGTCAATTTCATATAATAACATTTTTTGAGGGGTTTTTGCTATAGGGCGCATGTGCTCGCCAGAAAGACAGAGAGACAGAAAGTGAGAAATCATCCCCAGGGGATGGCCATGTTATAGTCCCTTCTCCTCCATTCTCCTCTCAGGATCTCAGGCACACATGCACATGTGCTGGGCTTGAGTTTCAGCCACCGGTTCCGGGACTTGAACCACAATCGACTACGTGGGAGTCCAGTGACGTAGCCATATTACTAACTGCCGGTCCCAATACAATAACAATTTTTAAAATCCAGCACAAAGGACCAAATAATAGACTTAACTTGTAAAGGGTCATATAGTCATGTGCATGGTGCACTGACACATCACCCAGGCAGGCAGAGCTGTTAACCAAGCTCCAGCAGCCCTAAAACGAACCTCACGGACTCTGGCTCAGGGCTGCAAGCCTCCTTCCCCACCCCGCCCCTTGGCAATCGGGCGACTCTCTACAGCAGCCCCTTCTTTCTACAACATTTCCTCATTCAGAAGAAAGAAGTAAACTCATAGTACTTGGTCATCTCAAGGTGTGACTGTTGATAAGGCTCTTGTCAGGATTTAATAACGGCAGCCTCTATTTTTCACCTGTTGACTCTCATTATATATCGGCTGTTATGGTGTCTGGTAATTGAGAGCAACACAGTAGTTAGTAATTACATAGACCTTGGTATCACTTATGCTGTATGTCCCTGGCAAATTTCTTCACTTCTCAAGACTTCAATTTCTCTTCTATAGGTTAAAATGTGAATATCTGGGCTTTTTTTCCCTATATGTCACTGAAACAAGTAAGTTAACACATGTAAATAAATATTAAAATTCCAAATTTTGGGACCAGCAGTTGGCATAATGGCTATGTTGCTGGACTCCCATGTAGCTGACCATGGTTCGAGTCCCAGACCCAGTGGCTTGAACTCACACCAGGCGCGTGTGCGTGCATGCCCAAGATACCGAGAGAAGAATGGAGGAGAAGGGATTGCGGCGTGGCCATCCCCCTGGGGAGTGATTTCTCGCTGTCTCTCTGTCTCTCTCTGTCTTTCTGGCGAGCGCACGTGCCCTATAGCAAAAACCTCTAAAAATATATATATATTCCAAATTTTATCAAGAATAAAGAGGAAATGTAATTCTTATACATTGTTGGTAGACATGAAAAAATGATACAGGCGCCAGCAGGTAGTGTGGTGGTTAGGGCAGCTAGACTCCCACATGGCTAACTAAGGTTCAAGTCCCAGCCTGGCAACTTGCTTTGTCATTTTCCTTCTCTCTCTCTCTCTCTCTCTCTCTCGTCAAATATACACACACACACACACACACACACACACACACATATATATAAAACAATGACAATGATTAAAATTAAATAATTATTTTTTAAAAAGTACAACCATATTAGAAAACTTTGAGAAATGTCTTTTAAAGTTAAATGTAAACCTACCCTTTGGCTCAGCAATTTCACTCCTAGTCATTTGCTCAAAAGAAATAAATCTAATATCTACAACCAATAAGACAGGTGTAACAATGATTGTAGTAGTTCTATATTTTTTAAGAGAGATTTTTGTTAGAGGGCTAATGCGCTCACCATAAAGACAGAGAGAGACAAAGAAACAAAATGAGAAATCATCCCCCAGAGGGATGGTCATGCTGCAATCCCCTCTCCTCGATTCTCATCTCGGGATTTAGGAATGTGCACACACACACCCGATGTGAGTTTCAAGCCTCTGGGTTCAGGACTCGAACCACAGCCAAGTCCAGCAACATAGCCATTATGCCATCTGCTGGTCTATTAATTAGAGCTAAAAAGACTTTATAAATGTTCATTCACAAATGAGTTGTGGTATATTCAAACAAAGTACTACTCAGCAATGAAAATGTATAATAAAAATGGGACCAGCAGATGGACTACATTGCTGGACTCCCACATGACCAATTGCTGTTCAAGTACTAGATTTGGCAGCTTGAAACTCACACTGGGCACATGTGTGTGTGCCCAAAGTCCAGAGAGGAGAACAGAGGAGAAGGAATTGCAATGTGGCCATCACCCCAGGGAGATTCTTGCTTTTTGTCTCTATCTCTTTAGTGAGCACACACACCCTATAGCAAAAATCTCTCTGATGACCAGCAGATGGAGTAGAAGTTAAATCGCTGGACTCCCATGTAGTCGACTGCAGTTAGAGACCCGGACCCAGTGGCTTGAAACTCACATCGGGCACATGTGCATGTGTGCCCAAAATCCTGAGAAGAGTGTGAAGGAGAAGGGATTGCGGTGTGGCCAAACCCTCTGGGGAGGTGGTGGTTTCTTCTTTCTGTCTCTCTGTTTCTCTCTGTCTCTCTGGCAAGCACATGTGCCTTATAGCAAAAATCTCTTGAAAAAAAAAATTCACAGCCACATCAGCAAAGCCAGAAACAAAAAATTATGTATCATATGAATCCATTTACATGAAGTTTTAGAAGAACAAACTAAACCATAATGATAAGTTTAGAACCATGATTACTTCTTTGGACTGAGGAGGGAGACTAATCAGGAAGGGAAAATAAGAATTTTTTTTGGGGGGGGGGGGGTGAATCACAATATTCATTACAGAAGTATAGTTTACACGAATGTGTATATTTGCCAAAACTCATCATTTTCTTCCGTGAGTGAGCGACAGGAAAGAAATCTGATTTCAGTCATTCATATCTCCTAGGCCTATATTAAGTTATTCTCCATTAGTACAACAGTAATTGGTCCTTCATGGGCTACTCAGTGACCTTCCTCTAAGACAGACCACTCAGAAAACCTGTAAGTTTTCTTACTTCCTATCCAGATTTAATAAACCCAGCCCATATTATTTGATGAAACGTATTTGAATTTGTTTTTAGTCAAACATGACCTAAGTTTCACATTATGTTCTAATGCTAAACAAAGTTACTTCTTCCTAATACTAAGTTTAATACAAAAGAAATAGATTTACTAATTTAAAATATGAATTGTCAGGTTCTGAACTTCATGGGCTACTTATAACTTAAAATCAGCTGCATTCACTTAATATCTCTTGTTTTCCAAATCTCTCTTCATATTATAATTAGCAAAAAGAAAAAACAAAAAGTGGTAAATTGATATCTTAAAATTCAGTCACCTTGGGGCACACAGCTCTGATTTAAGTTTCCATCAGAGACCCCCTCTGATTCTCTGTTTTTCAAAAAAGGCTAATTTTGACCTTCCATTTTGGGGGCTTTCATTCCTAAAGTCAGAGCCTCCTTTATTCATCCAATGCTGCTTTCCTTCTATTCCATATTCCAAGGTGTCTGAGGCTAGTGATGAGACCTTTTTAATATAGAACTAAGATTTCTCCGTCTGTATAACAGGAACAAATTAGGGCATTTCATCTAAAAAAAGCAAAGTACTTGAATAGTGCAATCTCTGATGAAGAATGGGCAAAAATGGTACTTGAGTTCTCTAAATTAGAGCATTAGTTCTTGTCCTTTAGAAGGGAAAAAAAAAATCAGAAGAACATTAGACTGAACTAAATTGAACAGAAAAGCCAATACTGAAGAATAAACTGGAAGGTGCTCAAATCAGGAGAGTGAAGGTGAACGCTGAGAACATAACAAGTTTCAGAGGTAGGATGCTTAACTCCCAGGGGTCGGAGTCACGTGACAGGCTCCATGCAGTCGTGCCCAATCTAAGTTTCACAGTTTCTCAAGATAGAAAAACTGTGTTTCCAAGGCAGACTGCTGATGCCCTAGAGAAGCTGTTGATGTCAGATGTTAAAATGAGGCCAGGGCCTTACACCAAATAAAGTTTGAAAAATAAGAAAATTATCTGGATCATTCAAGTAAAATAAATTTACCTGCATGACGTAGCCATAACCTTAAGCGACAGTATATTTTTGGCTTAGGATTTTTAAAATAAATTAACAGTCAGAGGAGAGAATCTACAAGCCCCCTCTGATCACTAAAATCTATGTTTATTGCCTGAATTATCTGAATATTTCAAGCAAAGGTGTTTAGGGCCTGGAATATTCATACTGCAATTTTTCTTTTAACGCTGCATGTGTGAACCCAGTCTTAATGGTGATTTGTATTCCATTTGGGAATGCTTTTAGTTTGGTAGAAATGACCCCGGTGAATACTCTCTACAGTAACACAAGGCTATGATGCATTTACAGTTTGGCTAGCAATAAAATGCAGAGGTTTGAAGACTATATATTTTCAATGTAATCAAAGAGTAAAAGCTATGGTGCCAAGATTTTGAATTTAAAATTCAAATATTTCTCACTTTTTAAAAGAATTCCCAACCTGAGGTTTGAACATCAAGTAGCTTGGTTAAATAGATAAGCAATAGAAACCTTTCATTCTTGGGCGAAATTAATAATTCAGAGTACTATCTATCCCAAATCCATAATTAACATAGAAGCATAAATATTATGATTACATGTTTGATATAAACATTTTTATATTCTAAACAGTGAAAACCCAGAGCAAATATAAAAAGAAACACAGAGTCAAAAAAGGAAACACCTTGAATCTTTTTTTTAAAATCAGGAACCCAGTGATGAGCACTTGTATTCATGTGTGTGTATGTATTTTGGTTTATTTTGCTTACCAGTGGATATGTGCACTCTTCAGAGAGACACGAAGGGGGAGAAATCTCCCCCAATGGGCCACGCTTATGCCACAATCCCTTCTTCACCATTTCTCCCTTCTGTTGATATTTTTAAGTTAGTACACACACACACACACACGTACACACACACGCACACACATGCACACACGCACACACACACCTGGATGCTTTTCAAGCCACCAGAGCCAGGATTCAAACAGCAGTAGGCTGTACGGAATCTGTTTCTCTTAACCACTAGGTTACAGGGCCAGCCTAGCAATGTGTCCTTTTAAATGTATTTTTTTGTAAAATCAGAAAATCAAATAGTAAAGAGTTCCTCCATTAATAATATGACTGGGCAATTACAAGAGCAGGAGTTCAGAAAAGTTTTTTTGTTTTGTTTTGTTTCTGTTTTTTGTTGTTGTTGTATTTGCCACAAGGGACATGCACTTGCTGAAGAGAGACAGAGAGAGAGAGAGAGACAACGAGAGAGAAAGTAAGAAATCACCCCTGGGGAGATGGTCACGCCATAGTCCCTTCTCCATTCTCCTTCTGGGATTTTGCACATGCCATGTACATACGCCCAGATTGGGACTCGAACCCTAGCCAGCCATGTTTGAATCCAGCACCTTAACCCCCATGCCACCTCCTGGCCCCACCAAAGGAAACTTCTTGATGACAGGGCTCCAGCTTTATCCTCTCTGTATTTCCCTATCAGCCTCCTCACAGGAACTGCACAACAAATGGTATCTTATTTGAGAAGAGGGCGTGTATCCCACTAGCAGAAGAGCTACTCGATGGGTTTCTCACACATACACTCCAAAGAATAACCCGAAGCTCGTTTTAAAATGTCAGATTGCATAGTTCTGTCCCAGACTCTATGAATCAGAATCTTTAAAAAGGGACCAGAGAATCCATTTAAGAAGTACCCCGTGCGAGTCGTGTAATCAAGCACGTGGGGAAATTGTGCGGTGTGAGATCACTGGAGGCATCCCGACAGGAAGAGACACTTCTATAAAATTCCAGTTTATCGTTTAAAGCCTCCATAATTTGGCCCTACCTTAACTTTCCAACATCATTTCCCTTCATTGTCAGACAAAATCCTTTCGTGACAGTCAGGCTGGTCTACTCACAGGAAGAATAGCAGGTGGAAGGGGTATGGTATTAGCATAAGAATACTTGAGTTTGAATCCTGGCTTATATTGATAAAGAGTTTTGTGATTCTGGCATCATTAGCAACCCAGCTAGTTTCTGCACACCTGGGCTGGGCTCTGATTAATAGCTAGGACAGTTCACCCTGCACTTAACACTTTCACTGGAGGAACACGTCCTGGCTCCTACTATAATGAAGACAACTAATCTGGACTTGTCCAGCGGCCTGAAGACCAGCCAAGTGCTGATCTCCCTCGACCTCGCTTTGTCCTCAGGATTCTATCACCTGCTTAGAGTGCTCAAAGCTCACGTTATCAGTAGTCAAATTAAGCAACGACTTTCTAATTTTGCTGAAACTACGAATGTGACTCAATTAAAGAAGCTCGTTGATGCGCCTTAGTTCCACAGAGACATTGTCACCTCTGCAGCAGCCTCTGATTCCCTAACCCTCAGCAATTCGCATGCCTGGATGCTAGACTTGGAATGGCTATGCAGCTGTGACCCAAGAACACTGAACCAAAAGCCCCCAAGGTCACAACTGGCATCTCATTCACCTAATGGATAGAGCATGTCTCCTGTAATATGTCACCTTTTAAATTATATGCTCTTTCATTTAAGTGTCACAAAATTGGGATGACTAATCTTGTCCATGACAGGCAAATGCCACACAGCTGGCTCTGAGGAAGAGATGGGCCCTAAAACCAGTACCTGATTACAGCCCAGCTGGGCAGGAGTGGAGGCAGTTTGTATGAGTAGATAGCCCTCTGTGAGTCAGGAGCAGATATGCGTGAGCAAGAAAGGACCAGAACCCCGGTGAGAAGCAGGGAACTGGGAATGACAACACTGTGAGAGCAGTCCAGGGTGAAGCACCTGAGGTAGATTAGCACATAGTAGGATCTGTCATTGTTAGATCCTTTCCTTCTTCCCTTACACTATCCTAAACAGGCCCTGCCCATTTCCCATGTTTGAAGCTTTGCCTTTTAGAGCCCAGCTCTTGACCATCTCCAACAAGCCAAATCAGATCAGTTCAGTCTTAGGACCAGCAGTTAGCGTGATGGCTATGTTGCTGGACTCCCATGTAGTCGACTGTGGTTCGCGTCCCCGGACCCGGAGGCTTAAAACTCACTCCAGGTGCATGTGTGTGCATGCCCAAGATCCCGAGAGGAGAATGGAGGAGAAGGGATTGCGGCGTGGCCATCCCCTCTGGGGGGTGATTCCTTGCTTTCTGTCTCTCTGTCTTTCTCTGTCTGGCGAGTGCACGTGCCCTATAGCAAAAACCTCTCCCCCCCCAAAAAAGAAAAAAAAAATCAGTTCAGTTTTTAAGGTCCCATTAAACCTCATACCACGTCTCCTCTGCCGTTGTCACTTCACTCTACACCACGAGAGTCTCTCAGTATACTAGGATTCAGGGCTAGCTCCATGGTGCGGCAGTCATGCCCTCTTTGAGAGAAGCTGGATTCCATACAGCAACCATGATTTGGGACCTCAGCCAGTCAGCCTGAAACACGAGGCTCATGTGTGAGTATCTAGGACCTGCCGGGCTGGAGGGCTGGAGAGTGGGTTTCACAGAGTGACCAGGCTCAGTGGAGGGTGCTCCTCTCGCTCTCTTTTTCACTGACACTCATGTTGTGCATAAATGCTCACTTATCATGAATAAAGAAAGAAAAAAGACTTTTAATTCTAAGAATTCCATAATATTATTAGAAAAAAAGTGCTAACAAATATTGATGTTAATTCATCTAACACATGGTATGCATACATTTTTTTCTACCAAATGAGCTTATAAGGGAAGGAACAACACTTATACTTCTGTGTATTTCTTAAATACAAATAATATGGTGGCCAGCAGATGGCATAGCAGTTACGTCGCTGGACTCCCACATGGCCAACCATGGTTTGAGTCCCAGACCCGGTGGACTGAAAATCATGCCAGGCACATGTGTATGCGCGCCCAAGATCCCAGGAAGAGAATGGAGGAGAAGGGATTGGGGCATGGCTACCGCTGGGGGAAATTTTTCAATTTCCCTCTCACTGTCTCTGCCTGTTTCTGTCTATCAGTCTCTGTCAGGTGAGCTCATTTAACCTAAAGAAAACCCCTCAAAAAAAAGTAGTATAAAATTTACATAGAAGGAAAACTAAAGTGAGAGGTGACCACTCTTGCTTCGTTTTTGTTTTTGTTTTAGTTATAGGGCACGTGTGTTCTCCAGAGAGAGAGAGAAAGTAAGAAATGACCCCCTCCAGGGGAATGGCCACTTCACAATTCCTTCTCCTCCATTTCCTCTCAAGATTTTGGGCACCCAGATACGTGCATCTTGTATTTTTTTTTTTGGAAAGGTTTTTGCTATAGGGAGTATGCGCTCACCAGAAAGACAGAGAGAGACAGAGAGACAGAAAGCAAGAAATCACCCCTCAGGGAGGATGGCCACACCACAGTCCCTTCTCTTCCATTCTCATCTCAGGATCTTGGGCACACATGCACATGCACCCCATGTGAGTTTAAGCCACCAGGTCCAACACTCGAACCATGGTCGACTACATGGGAGTCTGGCAACACAGCCATTATGCCAACTGCTGGTCCCCCATCTTGTAGGTTTTTAGGGCACCAGGCCCGGGATTTGAGCTACACAGTTGACCATGTGAGATCCAGGACCTTAACCTTCACACCACCTGCTGACCCTCTTGACCCATTCATACTCTGGCTGGAACTATCAGAAAAGAGGAACTTCTTTATGTGTAGCTCAGATATTCTTCATGGCTTTACTATATAAGAGCTCCAGATTCATCAGCAACACTGTCTATATTAAAAAATTTCCAATGTACTTTCCTCTTCTCCTTTTTTTAAAAAGTTTTAGTTTTTTCGCCATAGGGTGCATACGCTCACTGGATGGAGACAGAGAAAACCAGTGAAAGAGAAAGTGAGAAGCCACCACCCGGGTGATGACCACACGGCCACCCGTTCTCCTCTTTCTTCTCCCTGGGATTTGGGGCATGCACACGCATGACATGATTTTCAAGATGCTGGATCTGGTTCTCTGACCGTGGTCAACCATATGGGATTCCAGCACCTTAATCACCATGCTACCTGCTGGTCCCTTAAAATGGGTTTCTAAAAATTACCATTAGGCATGCTTGACTCACAGCACATAGACTAAAATTAGAACAACACAGAGAAGATTGGGATGGCCTCTGCTCAAGGATGGCACACAAATTCATGGAGTGTTCATATTTTTAGAGGAAAGGGAAGAGGATGTAACACTCGAGCATATCTGGAAAGTGGTCTGTCCATGGAGATGGAAGCAAGTTTCCACGAAAATAAATAAATAAATAAAACTTGCTGCTGACGAAAATGATGATGATGGTTTTGGCAAAAATGAACAAAGATCAAACTAGAAGGAAAAGCGCTCAAAACCATAAACACTATGATCAAAAAGTCAAGACTCAGGGACCAGCAGGTGGCATAATGGTTACATCACTGATCTCCCACCTACGCAACCACAGTTCAAGTCTCGGACCCAGCAGCTGATACTCATACCTGGCTCATGTGTGCCCAAGATCCCAAGAGGAGAATGGAGGAGAAGGCATTGGGGCATGGCCATCGCCCTGGTAGGTGATTTCTCACCTTTTACTCTCTGTCTTTCTCTGCCTTTCCCGTGAGCGCACACGTCCTATAGCAAAAACCTCCCCCCCCCACCCACCCCCCCAAAAAAAGAAAAATAAACAAAAAAAAAAAAAAAAAAAACAGAAAATAAAAAACTCCTAAAATAGTAAAAGGACCTAGTTTTGTACAAGACATTAAAGTGAAATAGCAGGCAAGTGTACAAAAAGGTGATTCTCTTCCCAAAGTGGAAGTCGAGTTCATCAGTTACAGTGAAGAATTGCTTCTGGGTAACTGACCAGGAGGCTATTCAAGATCACTGGCAGTGGAGAAAGTCTCTTTAAGAAAATAGTTTAAGGGACCAGCAGTTAGCGTAATTGCTATGTTGCTGAACCTACATGTAGTCGACCACAGTTCAAGTCCCGGACCTGGTGGCTTAAACTCACACCAGGCATGTGTGCGTGTGTGCCCAAGATCCTGAGAGGAGAATGGAGGAGAAGGGACTGCAGTGTGAACCCCCCTGGGGGGTGATATCTTGCTTTCTATCTCTCTGTTTCTCTCTGTCTTTCTGACAAGCCATGCGCCCTGTAGCAAAAACCTCTCCCAAAAAAAAAGAAAAAAGAAAATAGTTTAATCAGTTTGTTAAACTTCTCTCTCTTATTTCTGTAACAATTGATATCTGGCTGTCCTTTTTAAAATACAGAGAGAACTTTCCTTACTGTGTTTGATAAAGATTGTTCAGTTCCATTGCCAAGACTGTGTTGTCCAAAATGCCTGTTTAGTTTTTAAAGATGGAAGTCCACCGTTTGCTTAGTATCAAGTATATATGGCACGTCATGATAGGACACAGTAGTAGTAGTTAGACAAGGAAAAGGTGGGGAGACAAAAATGGTCATGCGAAATTAACTCAGTATTTTAACAAAGTAAAAAATGTTAGTAGGAGACGTCTGGCGGGAGTAGAGGTTGCTGACCTTTGCGGTACGGATAAAACGCAGTGCAAAGCAAAGTTTACTCAAGGTACATTCCCTTTGACCCAGCAATTCCATTTTGAGAAATTTGCCCTAAAAAAGGAGTTTCAGGGCCAACAAGTGGCATTGTGGTTAAGGCACTGGATCCAACATAGCTTACTCTAAATTCAAGTCCTGGACCCAGCAGCTTGAAAAACAAGCCAGGCACATGTATGTGCATGTCCAGAAATCCCTAGTGGAGAATGGGGGGAAAGGGATTGTGGTGTGGCCATCCCCCCAAGGGGTGATATTTTATTTTCTCTTTCTCTTTAGCAAAGGCATGGACCCTATGGCAAAACTTAAAAAAAAAAAAAAAAAGAGAGAGAGAGAGAGAGAGAGAGCTGTGTTTAAAAAACCAGTGTTCATGGGACCAGCAGTTAGCATAATGGCTATGTCGGTGGACTCCCATGTAGTCGACCACGGTTCGCGTCCCGGACCCGGTTGCTTAAAACTCATGCCGGACGCATGTGCGTGCATGCCCAGGATCCCGAGAGGAGAATGGAGGAGAAGGGATTGCAGCGTGGCCATCCCCCCTGGGGGGGGGGGTGATTTCTTGCTTTCTGTCTCTCTGTCTCTCTCTGTCTGGCGAGTGCACGCGCCCTATAGCAACAACCTCTCAAGAAAAAAAAAACAGAAACAAAAACAAAATACCAATGTTCGTGAAAGTTTGCTTAAAATGAGGAAAATATAAAAATAAAAAAGCCTAAAATATCAATATTCAATTGATTAAATGTGATTTTTCCATTTAAAATAATGCCAAATAAGGAATGCTTAATGCAAATGAAAAAAATAGTCATGGTATCCCAGGACCAGCAGTTGGTGTAATGGCTACGTCACTGGACTCCCATGTAGTTGACCATGGTTCGAGTCCCGAACCTGGTGGCTTAAACTCACACCAGGCGTGTGTACATTTGTGCCCAAGATCACCAGAGGAGAATGGAGGAGAAGGGATTGTGGTTGTGGTCTTCCCCCTGGGGGGTGATTTCTCGTTTTCTGTCTCTATATCTCTCTCAGTCTTTCTGGCGAGCGCACATACCCTATAACAAAAAAATCTCTCAGAAAAAAAAAAGGAGAGGAAGTTATGGTATTTTATTAGCATAAGTGTCTGGGTATATAAAAAGATATTCCAATTTTTTGCAAAAATATAAATTTATACCTGTTCATAAGAAATCAATGAAAAGACCATACAAAGATGATAATCATTGTTATAAAAAATTATAAACGGAAACTTTTCTTCTTTATTCCTTACATGGAACTAACATGTTTTTTTTTGTTTTTTTTTTTTTTTTTTCTTTTTTTGGAGAGGTTTTTCCTATAGGGCGCGTGTGCTCGCCAGACAGACAGAGAGAGACAGAGAGATAGAAAGCAGGAAATCACCCCCCAGGGGGGATGGCCACGCCGCAATCCCTTCTCCTCCATTCTCCTCTCGGGATCTTGGGCACGCACGCACACGCGCCCGGCGTGAGTTTAAGCCGCCGGGTCCGGGACTCAAACCATGGTCGACTACGTGGGAGTCCAGCGACATAGCCATTACGCTAACTGCTGGTCCCCACATGTTTTTTAAATAAATTTCATTGAAGAAAAATATAAGCAAACTGTAAAAATGAAACTTTTCTATATCTCTATTTCCATGGCACTATAGCTAACAATACTTTTTGGCATGAATCAAAATAGTGAAATAAAATTGGTGTAATTCAGACATTGAATTGATTTAAATGTAATTTAAAAATTTTAAGCAACAGTACTAATCTCCTTTGATGAGATGATTTAATATATGTCTATAAAAAGTGACAGAAAAGGAGGAAGAAAATTTCATTTAAATCAGGAAGTATATAAAGAAGTGCCAAAAGAAGAGAAGAGTATTTCTTGATCTAAACTGTTACTTGGGAAATTCAAGATCAAAGATTCCCACATGGGACTCAATTTAAGATAGTAGAAATTCTAAAGCATGATGTTAACATAGTCAATCCTTCCCTGTTTTGTTGCTACTTTTAGTTTTACAAGCCAGATAGATTAAAAAGTCCAAGCAAATCAGCTAAGACAGGCTATAGACACTATAAGAAATGAAGTTTCTGTTAATATTTAATGTGAACTCAACCTGACTCTAACAAAGCTAAAGACTATAATAAATAGGAAACAATGTAGTTTCTTCCTTTAATACCTAGTTGTGTAGTCTATGGTTCATGAATGCCCAATAAATTCTAATGGCTCATTTCAAACACAGCGTTCCCTTATTTGTAGGTGAAAGCAATTCAGGTAAGGTAACATAAACAGATGAATAGAGAAAACTACACCTTTCCCAGAAATAAAACACAGTGGCATTTTGAATCAGTGTGACAAACACAGAAGTCTAGACTTTTTTTTTTTTTTTTTTTTTTTTGAGAAAGAGAATTTTGCTGTAAGGTGTATGCAATCACCAGAGAGACAGAGAGAGACAGACAGAAAGCGAGAAATCACCTCAGGGGGATGGCTGCACCACAATCCCTTCTCTATTCTCTGCTCAAGATCTTGGACATGCACACACACGTGCCTAGAATGAGTTTCAAGCCACCAGGTCTGGGACTCAAACCGCAGTTGGCCATGTGTGAGTTCAGTGATGTAACTGCTACACCATCTGCTGGCCCCAAGGTGTAGATGGATGATAAAGCTCAAGAGAAGTGAAAATCTGGCCACTGGGGTTCAGAAATTGGGAAGAAAGCTTGACCAGAGAGACAAACTAGCTTCTCGGAGAACTCACGCTCTCACTGGTTACTGCTCGATCACAGAACTGGAATTCAGTTCTATGAATATCTCAGGAAGCTCATTCTTTTTTCTTTTTAAAAAATTTTGCCAAAGGGTATGAACTCTCATTGGAGAGGGAAAGTGAGAAAATGGCCCCTATGGGGAATGGTTTGTCACAATCTCTACTCCTTTATTGTTTTCTCCTTTCAGGATTGTGGACATACACTCACATACATCTGGTGTTTCTAGAGTCAGCATGGTCTGAGATTTTTTTTTTCCTTTTAGAGAGATTTTTGCCTATAGCATGTGTTTGCCAGAGAGACAGAGAGACAGAAAGGGAGCACTCGTCCCCCAGAGATATGACCACGCCTCAATCTCTTCTCTTCCATTCTCCTCTAGGGATTTTGGACACGCACGCACACATATCTGGCATGAGTTTCAAGCCTCCGGGTCTGGGAGTCAAACCACGGTCAGCCATGTAGGAGTCCAGTGACATAACCATTACAGCAAATGCTCGTCCAAGGGATTCAGTCATCTTAACCAGCACACGAAGGCTGAGGGAGGAAGTCATTCTCATATGATCCTATGGGACAGGACCCTGGGCCCAAGGAGAATGCAGATAGTCTCCTTTGAGGCATTTACCAAACATCAATACATTAATTCAAAATCAAGAATATGTAAACAGAAATTAAATTCACACATAACTGAATAAAAAGTTTATTTTAAATATGAGAAAAATGTAGTATCAAAGAAGAAAGGATATGCTTTGGAAAAGCATCTACTAAGGAAACAAGTTTTCAACTGCATCTGTTGGTACTCTATTTTAAATTAAATATTTTCTCTCTGAAGCAATGATAAAATATAAAATAGCAGGGTGTTTTTTAAAAAAAAGCTAAATAAAATGGGGCAAGAATATAAGAAAACTAATATTATCAGAGCAGAATGAAAACCTGCAAAGGATACTGAAGAAAAAATGTACTGAGATAGAAGAAAAATGTGAGAATATCAGAAATCTGCTTTCTTATCAATGACATTCTTTGTTCTAGGTAGTATTTAATTTTTCGGTATTAATTAACCTATTAACTTTGACAAAATTATAAGGGAAATACAAGCTTATAGCCAATATAAGATAAAATCAAAGCTTAGAAAATCACAATGCCAGAACATAGGGGAGACTGACATAGATGACCTTTTCTTCCTACAAAATAAATAGAAAATAAACTTTTAAAGGAAATAAAAGTAAATACTGAGGTGTCAGAAATGAAGGTAAAAATAAGGTAGAAGGTAGACAATCTCCTCATGGAATATAGGCTGGGCAGTAGAAGCTTCATCTCCAGCACTTATTCATGGCCGGGGCTTCCTAAGATTGTCTCCTGGCCATGAATAAGATGGAATTAATTCCAATGTGTACCATAATGCACGTTGTTCTATAATCTAGGAAAAATGACCAGAAAGCTGGTAAAGTCATTTATGGAAAAAGCAAAAAGGAAACCTAACAACCCAGTAGAGGTAAAATATGGCTGTGGGATACCAACTGGAATACTCTGCATTGTAAGGGAAGCCCACGTGAGAAATTAAAATAAAAACTGAACCAGGACTTTTGAATACCGTGAATCTCTTTTAGAATCCAAGAACAAACATCTTTGCAAGATAGTTTTTCATCCAAGTCTCACAGGACAACCATATAGGGTTGCCAGATAAAATACAAGGTTCCCAGTTATATTTGAATTTTAGATAAACAATGAATAAGTATATTCCAAATATTGACTATTGAAAGAGAAAACTATACCAAGATAAAAGGAAAACTTGAATGTGACATACTTATTCTAGAAAACATTATCCCACAAAACAAATGAAAAGGGCATAAAAATATTTGTAAGGGAAAAAAATAAAGTTTTCTTTGCAAACAACATGCCCAAACGTATGGTTTTTAATCCACTGGTATTTGTCAGTTATTGCAACCCAATTTAGATGATTAAAATTAATACAAAATATAAAGACACTATGTGGAAATAAGGAAGCTTTCCATATTTATGAGAAGAGCTAAGAAGGACAATGGTCAAAATGATTTTGTTTGTAGAATTGACACTTAGGGGCCCAAGAGGTAGAAAACTAGATTTTTTTTTAATATGCCCTTATACATTATTGATTATTAATTGGTTTATTTTGTTGTGAGACAATTTTCTGTGACAAACTTATATTTCAATTCATCTTACAGGCAAATTACTGGCTGAACTTTGTTCCAAATTATAATAGGGAAGAAAGATTTCTCACCCATCACTTGAGGCTCATGGCTTGAGGCCCTTGATAGCAAAAGATAAATAAGAGATAAGCATACCAATTTATTTCATTTAAGTTTCACGTGACATGTGAGTCTTCAGAAATGAAGACCCAAATAAACAGGGAAACCTGTGCATTTTAATGTTTAGGTTTGATGAACATGGACAGTCATGCAGAGGTAAGACTGAACATTAAGAGTGTGATCTGATCATAAATTGGAAGGAATTTAGCCAACTGGGGGAGAAGGTCAGAGGTGTCTGGACTCTGCTGTTTTCTCAAATGCCAAGTTGCCATGTTCTGGGGTAGCATAACCTGAATCCCATTGCTGTCTTTTAAAAGATTTTTGCAAAACAAATAGCTTTGGAATGCAGACATAGCATTTCCCCATCAACACAGGTTTGTTTATGGTCTTGGAAGATAGCTCTCCCTCCAGAGCAAAGAGCAGACATGCTTACCACCCTTATGAAGCACTTAGGTTCCCTAAGCTCAGTAGTCTTCCTGTGATGCAACTGTGCAGGTACCATTTCCCTGTCTTTGTGTTGTCCTACGGGAATTTAGGATCTAATAATTAGTAAAAAAACTAATTCTGGGATGTAATCTACAGCTATTGCTATGAGTAATTTGCTATTTATCTCTGGCCCAGGAGGGTTTAGTTTGGTTTGTTTTTTGGGGTTTTGTTTGTTTGTTTCATTTTTAGGTTTTTTTCTTAGGACACATGTGCTAGCCTGACAAAGAGACATAATAGGAGGGAAAGTGAGAAATCACACCCCTGGGGGGATGGCCATTCTGCAATCTCCTCTAATTATCCTCCTGAGATTTTGGGCATACGTGTGTAAGAAAGTGTCCAGCAAGAACTTCAAGCAACCAGCTCTGGGACACAAACTGTGGTTGGCCAAATGGGAGTCTAGTACCTTAATCACCACATCACCTGCTGGCCCCAATATTTTATACATTTTTAAACCCAAAAGAGTACCAGTACGAAAGGTAAAATGTCAACTGTATCTATCTCAGTTCAGAAGGGACCTTCTACATTTCAGAACACAAAGGAAAGGTACACTAAAATAAACTATTTTGTTATACAGTATTTTTCACTAATTCACATTATTAAATATTATCTACACCATTAACTTGAGACAAACTTTTAAAAATTTGTAATTTTTTAAAATATCTATTTAAAATTTAAAGAGAACTTTCAAATACAATTTTCAAAGGACAAATATAATCTATTATAACAAAAAAAATACATATAACAGCCAACTATCCTGTGGAAAATACTCAGACTAATTATTAATAAAATGAATTAAGGGACCAACAGGTAGTGTGAAGGTTATGGTGACCAGGCCTC
The DNA here is from genome assembly GCA_026018925.1 of Tupaia tana. Lineage (NCBI taxonomy): Eukaryota > Metazoa > Chordata > Mammalia > Scandentia > Tupaiidae > Tupaia > Tupaia tana. The sequence goes on from JAKSZU010000006.1 coordinate 94,998,204, forward strand.
ACACAGTCATGGTTCGAGTCCTGGGTCCCATGGCTTGAAAATCACTCAGAGAGCATATGTATGCTTGCCCAAGATCCCTATGGGAGAATGGAAGAGAAGGGATTGCAGTGTGGCCATCCTCCCTGGGGTTGATATCTCACTGTCCCTGTTTTTTGTTTGTTTGTTTTTTCCTCTCTCTCTCTCTCTCTCTCTCTCTCTCTCTCTCTCTCTCTCTCTCTCTCATCTCTCTGGCAAGTGTAAGTGCCCTATAGCAAATTAAAAAGTTAATTATAGAAATATATTCTTAATAACAACAGGAAATATATTCAAAAAATGCTATAGTCACATGATGTGTACTCTTTAGCCATTGAGTATCATCCAATGAATTGTTATTAATATTTTGAAGTGGAAAGTTATATAGAAAAGTGAAAAAAATTTAAAACAATATATACAGAATTATTTCATTTGGCATATATATAAAATTTGTGAGATTATGCGTACCATGTTCTAACAAATATAAATTATTTTTCTTAAGATATGACTTTTTTGTATGTTTGCCAAGGGATTCTTGGTCTCGTCAAAGAGACAGAGGGGAAGAGAGAAAGAAAGAAAGCAAACCAGAGAGGATGACCATGCCACAGTCTCTTCCCCTCCACTCTCTTCCAGGATTCTGGGCATGCAAGCACTCACACGCGCACGCGCGCACACACACACACACACACACCTGGCATGTTTCTCAAATCACTGGGTCCAGGATGCCAACTCTTCAGGCTGCCATGCAGGATCCAACTTCTAATCACCAAGCCATCTGTTGGTCCCAGTATTTTTTTTTTTCACTCAGATGTATTTTCTGATTTATCCAAAGTAAACTCTATTACTTTTCTTTTCTTATAATGAAATATTTTATTTAAAAAAGAGCAAAATATAAACACACTAATCCCTTTGGGAATGTATCCTAAAAAGTTAATGAGATGTGCACTCTAATTGAAGAGTGTGAAGATTCATAAACATAGCATCTATCTGACAATAGGGGACTGGATCGAATTATGATACACCCTCATAAAGAAACCCCAAGCAGACATTAGACACCACATTATAGAAAAATAACATTTGGAAAATAGTTAATGACATATTAAGTAAAAGAAAATTATAAAGTAGTATGCAGGGTATAATGCTTGTATTTTTAGAGAGGAACAACAGAAATATGCTAGAGAAAAATACTTTAAATAGGCATAGTAGTTTTCTGTGAATAAAAAAAAAGTAATCTTAGGTTTATTCTCTTTGATTTTCACATTTTTCAGATTGTCTACAATGAACATACATTGCTTCGTATTATAACAATAAAACTAGTAAGAACTCCAGCCCTGCAATAAAGAGAATCAGAATCAGTAGATATGGGCAAAAAGCTAGATAAACCACCATAGGAAATGCTCAGAAGAATTTACAGCAGAGGTTAAAAACCCCTTAGCTGAAGACCCGTGAGGGTCAAACAGGCTGTACAGCATGGGAAGTTGAGGGTGGACCATCAAAGGCTTCATGCTTGCAACCACTCCTCAACATTCACATTGTCTCCTGAGCTCTGCCTTCTGTCTGTTCAGGGCCGTACTGGAGTCTCATGGGAGTGTGAACCCTATTGCTATATGATTGCTTTATCACATATTGTAATGTTGTGGTGGTGTAAATGGGGTTTGTGGTGAAGGTGATACCCTTGAGTCATCCCAGGGCTACCTCCCACTCCCATTCCCATCTGTGGAAGGATCATCTACCACGAGGCTGATCCGTGGTACTAAGAATACTGGGGACCACTGATTGACAGAATTTGGTCATCTATTGGCCTGAAAAGAATGGAAATTTTAAAAATAGAAAAATTCACTTAAGAAGTAATAGCATTAATTTTATAATTTGGGAATTCAGGGAAAGAAATAGAATTTGAGGACAGGATTATAAAGTCCTTTTTTTTATTTCTTAGTTTTTGTAGAACATCTAGATGGATGTGGCCAATGAACAAGAAAACTGGAAAGTCTGGTAGAAGTACAGATTTGAGCTGATCATAGTGGTACATACCTGTAATCTCAGCTACTGAGGAGGCTGAGGCAGGAGAATCACAAGTTCAAAGCCAGACTGGGCAATATATTGAGACCCTCTCTTCAAAAAAACAAAGAAAAATAGAAAGAAACAAAGATTTGTCAGTCAACCACAAACTGGCAAGAGATAAAAATCACTGAATATACAAAATTACCTAAGGATAATGTAGCATAAAAAATAAGAAGTCAGAGGAGCATTTTGTCAATAGAAATAACCAAACAGTAAAAATATTTCAAAAGGTTTACTAATAGCCCAAATTGTGAGTGACCATGGCCCAGGAGCACAATCTCCACTAGTGCGGAGAAATGTTCTGGAGGGCTTAGATACAATAGCTCTTTTATTGAGTTCTCAAAGCAGAGGTACAAACAAGATTATAAATCAACATATGAAATTTTCATATTGCCCTGGGCCAAAAAGTGGAACATCTAGAAGCAAAGGATTATAGGTTATAGGTGGGTTTAGAAATTCTTAGAGCTGGGCTTGCCCCACATCCCGGGAGACTTGAGCCTGGACTCAGTAGGCCTCCTCTTATACGTTCACCCTCGAGCCTTGAGAGTAACTTTGGAACTTTTGGTACAATTGCCTGCGCTTCACACAACTTGATCCTCTTCACTAAGTTATATCTCCTTAGCTTGCTACAATTTCATCAAGAGCTGAATGTTCAGTGGAGAAGCCAAACACCTGAAGTTACCCATAACTGTTCTGATCTGGGAGACACAGCCCTCCAACAGGAACAGACCTGGGAACTAAGGGTGAAATTTCCGCTTCTAATACTACAGAATCCACCCCAATAAATTGAAAAAAAGGGTATACTGCATCAGATGACCGAAATCCAGCACAGATCTCAAAGAAACATGAGAAAACAAGTAGGCAACAGTCCCCCAGGTGAGCATAGTACTCCCTCACCAACAATGGATAACACTGAAGAATACACAGAAATGTCAGAAAAAGAATTCCCAATATTCATTGACAAAACTCAATGAGAGGCAAGAGGAAAAAAATCAGTCCCAGGGAATGAGAAAATCATTTCAGGACATGAAAGAATTTTGTAAAGAAATAGACTCCCTAAAAAAGAATCAAACAGAACTTCTGGGAATGAAGACTATAATACAAATCATTAAGTTCTCCCCAGAAAGCATTCACAGCAGATTAGACCATGCAGAAGAAAAAATTTCTGACCTTTGAAGATAAAGTCTCCAACATAAACCAAACCACCAAAAAGAATAAAACAACAACCAGAAAAATATGAGGACAATATACAGGAAATTCTAGACACCATGAAACAACCAAATATCCATAAAATGGGTATTCCAGAAGGTGAAGAATATACTAAAGGCATGGAAAACCTCTTTCATGAAATACTGTCTAAAAATTTTCCAATACAGAGAGACGGAGAAATTTAGACCCAAGAAATAAAAAGGATCCCAAATGGAATCAACACAAAAAAGATTCTCCTCCAGCACATCAATGCAGATTAGTAAAAACTAAAGACAAAGACAATATTCTAAAAATGGCAAGGGGGAAACATCAAATTACTACAAATGTTATCCCATTAGGCTAACTTCAGACCTTTCAACTGAAACAACGCAAGCAAGGAAAGAATGGGAAGTTGTATTCAAAACATTAAAAGAGGGAACCAGCAGTTAGCGTAATGGCTATGTCGCTGGACTCCCACGTAGTCGACCACGGTTCGTGTCCCGAACCCGGTGGCTTAAAACTCACGCCGGGCGCGTGTGCGTGCGTGCCCAAGATCCCGGGAGGAGAATGGAGGAGAAGGGATTGCGGTGTGACCATCCCCCCTGGGGGGTGATTTCTCACTTTCTGTCTCTATGTCTCTCTCTGTCTGTCTGGCAAGCACACACGCCCTATAGCAAAAAACCTCTCAAAAAAAAAAAAAAAAAAACCATTAAAAGAGAGACAATTTGAACCAAGAATACTATATCCAGCAAAATTATCCTTCAAATGGAAAGAACAAATAAAAGTATTCTCAGATTAAAAAAAAAAAAGGTGAAAGGGAACCAGCAGTTAGCGTAATGGCTATGTCGCTGGACTCCCACGTAGTCGACCACGGTTCATGTCCCGGACCCGGTGGCTTAAAACTCACGCCAAGGGCTAGGAAAAGATATTCCATGAAAATGGAAACCAAAATAAGGCTGGAGCCATGATATTGTTATTAGACAAAAATAGACTTTAAGATGAAAGATGTGAGAAGAGACAAAGAAGGACATTATTTGGTACTAAAAAAACTTGTTCACCAAGAAAATATAACATTGGTACATATCTATGCGTCCAACATTGGAGTACCTAACTACATCAAAGAGAAACTGATAGATCTCAAGGGAGAGATAGACTACAAAACAATAATTGTAGGGAATCTTGACACCTCATTGTCTCCTCTGAACAGATCATCTAGACAAAAATTAACAAAAAGACACAAGATCAACAGAACATTTCACCCAACTACCACAAACTATGCATTTTTCTCACCCACACATGGAACATTTCAAAGACTGATCACATGTTAGGGCACAAAACAAGCCTTTATAAATTCAAATGTATAGAAACTATATCCAGCATCTTTGCTCTCCATGATGAAATCAAACTTGAAATCATCTACAGAAAGAGCCCTCAAAAATTCACAAACACATGGAGACTAAACAACCTACTCCTGAAACTTTACAACTATAGAAGAAATTAAGACTGAAATCAAAAGGTTCAAAGAAACCAATGATAATGAACAAACAAGTGTTTATAACCTATGGGATACAGCAAAAGCAATCTGAAGAGGGTAGTTAATAGCAAATAGTGCCCATGAGGAAAAAAAAAAGCAAAAATGTGTCAAATAAACAACCTAATGACACAACTCAGGGAACTGGAAAAACAACAATAAAAACCAGATAAATCAAATCAGCAAGGAAACAGGCATTAATACAACGGACATAACAGAAATACAAAATATCATCAAAGACTACTACAAGAGACTATATGCCAACAAATAAGAAAACCTAGATGAGATGGACAAATTTCTAGACACGTATAAATTACCAAGACTGAACCAAGAAGAAATAGAAAGTCTGAATTCGACCCATAGCAAACCATGAGATTGAATCAATAATGAATAATCTCCCAAGAAGGAAGAATCCAAGTCCTGATGGTTTTACTTCTGAATTCTACAAAACTTTTAAAGAAGAACTAACCCCAATTCTCTTTAAACTATTTGTAAAAATTTAAAATAAAGGAACCCTCCTGAATTCATTCTATGAAGCCTCCATCATTTTAATTCCAAAACCAGATAAGGACATGACAATAAAAGAAAACTTCAGACCGATCTCCTTGATGACTACAGATGCAAAAATTTTCAACAAGATCTTAGCAAATCACATTCAGCAACATATTAAAAAAATTATACACCATGACCAAGTAGGCTTTACTCTAGGGATGCAAGGCTGTTTCAGCATATGCAAAACAATAAATGGAAAACACCACATTAACAAAAAGGAAAGATAAAAACTATATGGTTAAATCAATTGGTTCAGAAAAAGCATTTGATAAAATATAGCATCCGTTCATGATTAAGACTCTCAACACAATGAGCACAGAAGGGACAATCCTCAGCACAATGAAAGCCATCTATGAAAAACCCATAGCTAATATCATAGTAAATGGGAAAAGCTAAAAGCTTTTCCACTGAAAACTGGAACAAGAGAAGTCTGTCCACTTTCTCCACTCCTTTTTAACCTAGTGCTGGAAATTCTAGCCAATGTAATTAGACAGGAGAGTCAAATAAAAGACATCAAAATAGAAAAAGAAGTAAAATTATCTCCATTTGCAGATGATATGATGCTACACATAGAAAATCCCAAAAATCCATGAAAAAAACTTCTGGATATGATAAATAAATATAGTAAAGTGGCAGGATACAAAATCAACATACAGAATCTACAGCATTTTTATACAACAACAATGGACAAAAAGACAGAATCGAAGAAAGCAATCCTATTTACAATAGCCACAAAACTAATAAGATATCTAGGAATAAACCTTACCAAAGACATCAAAGATGTCTATGAGGAAAACTATGAAACACTTGAAAAAGAAACTAAAAATTATACCAAAAGTGTGGGAAAACATCTTAATCCCATGTTCCTGGATTGGAAGAATTAATATAATCCAGATGTCAATCTTATCCAAAATAATCTATGAATTTAATGCAATCTCAAACTACTAGAGATATTTTTCACAGAAATAGAAAAAACAATCTTAAAATTTGTCTGGAATCATAAAAGGCCCCATATTACCAAAACAATACTGCACAAGGGGTATAAAGTACGAGGCATAACACTTCCTGATCTCAAAGCTGTAATAATTAAAACAGCATAATATTGACACAAAAACAGACAAGTAGACCAATGGAAGATAATTGAGAAGCCCCAAATAAACTCCAAAACATACAGCCTACTGATCCTTGACAAAGGGCACAAGACAATCCAGTGGGGAAAAGAAAATCTCTTTAGCAAATGGTGCGGGAGAACTGGATACCCACCTGCAGAAGAATGAAACTGGACCCTTCTCTCTCACCACAAAATTAGTTTGAAATGGATTGAGGATCTAAACATAAAACCTCAAACTATAAAAATACTGATGGAAAACACAGAGAAAAGACTTGGAGACCTTAAAGTAGGCAAAGATTTCTTAAAGAAGACCTCCAAAGCACAGGCAATAACCCCAAAAATAGACAAATGGGATCATATTAGGCTGAGAAGTTTCTGCACAGCAAAAGAAACAGTGAGTAGAGTGATAAGACAACCTCAGAGTGGGAAAATATATTTGCAAACTATACCTCAGACAAGGGACTGATAACCAGAATATACAGGAAACTCAAGCAGCTTACCCACTAAATAAATAAATAAATAAATAAGATAATCAATCCAATTAAAAGAAGACATATGAGTGTCCAAAAAGCATACAAAAACATGCTTGGCATCTCTTAACATAAGGGAAATGCAAATCAAAACCACAATGAGATACCACTTAACCCCAGTCAAAATGGACAAAATTAAAAAAATAAGTAAATACTAAATAATGTGTACAACCACTTTGGAAAACAATATGGAGTTTCCTCAGAAACCTACAAATAGAACTATCATATGACCCAGTAATTCCACTCTTAGGTATTTATCCATGGGGTAGAAAAATGTTCGGTTGGGACCAGCAGTTGGCATAATGGCTACGTCGCTGGACTCCCATGTAGTCAACCACGTTTCAAGTCATGGACCTAGTGGTTTAAACTCACACCAGGCGCATGTGCGTGCATGCCCAAGATCCCGAGAGGAGAATGGAGGAGAAGGGATTGCAGTGTGGCCATCCCCCCGGGGGGTGATTTCTCGCTTTCTGTCTCTGTTTCACTCTGTCTTTCTGGCGAGCGCACGCACCCTATAGCAAAAAAAAAACCTCTCCAAAGAAAGAAAGAAAGAAAGAAAGAAAGAAAGAAAGAAAGAAAGAAAGAAAGAAAGATGTTCAGTTGGGAAAAACACTTACACATCTGTTTATTGTAGCATTCTTTATCATTACTAGGACATGAAATAAACCCGAATGTCCAAAAATAGATTATTGGATTGAAAAAATTTGGTATATGTACTCTATGGAATACTATTCAGTCATAAAAAAAAAATGAGACCCAGACATTTGATACAAAATGGATGAATATGGAAGACAATGCTAAGGGAAGCTAACCAGACTATGATAGACAGACCGTATGTCCCCTCTCAATATATACTGAATGTCTGTACTCTCTAGCAGAAACTGAACGTTTGGACGATACAGTAGCAGAGAGGGAGATAGTAAAGATGGGGGTAATATGGTTGTGGGTAATAGAGGGAGGGATGGAGGGGAACTGGGTAAGAAAAAAATACGTTTAATTGACAAAATAGTGAAAAACTCTTTGCTGATGATAAAAGAAATTCTTAGGTTAGTAACTGATTAAAAGCACAAGGTTTTGTCTCAAAAGAACTCACAGTCAGCAGAAAAGAATGTTAACTTTAAGAAACATAAGAACATAAGCAGTCTTGATGGTTGATGTGATGCTTTGCCAGAGTCAAGACACAAGGAGAATCCCACAATTGCTGGACCAACACAGTCTGCTTTGCAAGATTAACTGCTTCTTAACTCGCATGATTCTTCGCAGTGAGGCAGGAGATATACTTGGGATATATGCTAATAATTAGGATGAAGGTCCAAGATGGAAGCACCATAGCCAAGCTTTCACTAGAAACTGCTTGCATACAGGACACAGTTTGCAGCAATACTTAACCTAGTCACAATCTACACCAAGACCTAAAACAATTACATTCCAGAACCAAGATTATGGTCTTTATGGCCCAGGGACACAAAACAAAGACCTGAATAATAATTTGCTATAAAACTATCAGTTGAGAACAGGAAACAGGAATGCCATCTTCAGGGATAAGTTTAGTTATTTTCTGAATCCCAATTACTTATCGGAGAGTCAGCCCATTGTTCAGACTGCTAGGTTAAAAACTCCTAGCAAAAGCCCCAAATGCACAACCCTCTTTTTTTGTTTGTTTTTTTGAAGAGGTTTTTGCTATAGGGAGCATGTGCTTGCCAGAAAGACAGAGAGAGAGAGAGAGACAGAAAGCAAGAAATCATCCCCTGAGGGGATGGCCACGCCGCAATCCCTTCTCCTCCATTCTCTCGGGATCTTGGGCACGCACGCACACACGCCCAGCATGTGTTTAAGCCACCAGGTCCAGGACTCGAACCGCGATCGACTACATGGGAGTTCAGCAATATAGCAATTACACTAACTGCTGGTCCCTGTGCAACCCTCTTTTAAGACCCCTCCCTGTTGAGAGCTTTACTCTTTCAATAAAATTCTGCTTTACTACCCTCTCCTTTGGTCCATGTTTCTCATTCTTTAGGATCACACGTCACAAATCCAATCACTTTGCTGATCCTACATCAGTGTTGAGGATTCCAGTCACCCAACATCCTGCATCATATTTTTGGAGCTCATCCGAGATTGATCAACTCAATAGAGGGGTAAATTAAGCAGATTCTTAATATTTTATTTTATTTTATTTCTTTGTTTTGTTTTGTTTTTGCTTTTGTTTGGGGCTGGGGGGTGGGAGTGGAGGGAAGGGCTTGTCCCTAGAATTCAATCTATCAAATGCAAACACTGGGCCTCTGTCAGCCAGTTAAAGCAGTTAGTACAGCTGTCTGTCTTAAGACTCAGAGGACAGACTTGCCCAGGAATGTCTGATTAATGCCCCACTGCTGGCAGTGGGAATGTGGCTGACTCATTACCCGTTTCTTTTCTAGAATCTCGCCCATCGTGAGAAAAGGTCATTTTATGCTCTCTTGGAGATGCAGGCGTGGGTGAGGGACACGGGCAAAGTCCTGGTGAGCCTGGATACTCCTGCCTTGTATTCTTCTCACCACATGGAATTACCAGGCCAAGCTGCCCCATGGGAAGATAGGTGGATGCTCCTAGTCAGGATGGGAACGAAAAGACTAGGGGAAATGTTTCTCTTTCCTTCTAGTGTTTTTGCAGATGGGTAACAAACCCTCTTCTGCAGTTGCTTCTCTGGAATATATTCTGAAACACTGGGATTCCTTTGATCTCCAAACCCTGACGAAGAAACATCTGATTTTCTTTTATACCCAGGCATGGCTACAATATAAATTGGAAGCCACAGTATAAGCTAAAACAGGAAAATGTGGTCTAAAAATAATATAAAGTTTAAATATTCCTACTGTTGGTCTTTTACATTTTATAGGAATAAAAGATATTGGGTGTCTTCATAAGATTTGTTCTGTTCTACATTGTGAAGTTTATTAAACAGATTTTTGTTTGTAAGTTTTTGGTATATGCTAAAAGCTAAAGTTGTTAAATGTTAAAAATTCTGGTTAATGTGGGTATATGTAATTCTTTATTACAAACTTTTTATTTGTTTAGGTTTTTGCTAAAGGGCATGTGTGCTCATGGGAGACAGACAGAGACCGTGAAAAGGAATGTGAAAAATCAAGCCCCAGGGTAATTGGAGGCCCAAGATGGAGACACAATAGCCAAGCTTTCACTACAAACTGCTTGCATATAGGATACAGCTTGCAGCACTGATTAACCTAGTCACAATCTGCAGCATGACCTTAAAGCAGTTACATTCTAGACCCAAGATTATGGTCTTTATGGCTCAGGAACACAAAACAAAGACATGAATAATAATTTGCTATAAAACTATCCATTGAGAACAGGGAACAAGGAATGCTAACTTTATAGATAATTTTAGTGATTTTCTGAAGCCCATTTCCTTATCAGAGAGCCAGCCCATTGTTGAGACTGCTAGATAAAAACCCGTAGCAAAAGCCCCAAATTAGCAACCCTCTTTGGGACCCCTCCTTGTCACAAGTTTTGTATTTCAATAAAATTCTGCTTGGGAACCAGCAGTTAGCATAATGGCTATGTCGCTGGACTCCCAAGTAGTCGACCGCAGTTCGAGTCTCTGACTCCAAGTTGGAGTCAGCCAGACTTGGAAGCTAGTCTGTCACTCATGACCTCTGGCAAGTTATTTACACTCATCAAGTTGAGCTTTCTTAATTTTCTGGTGATAAAAATAACATTTCCCCCAAAGTTTCATTCTAGGTTTCTGAAATGTATTCCCTATGGCAAAAAGTGCTCAATAAACAATAGCAAATAATGGGACCAGCAATTAGTGTAATGGCTATATCGCTGGACTCCCATGTAGTCGACCGCGGTTCGCGTCCCGGACCCGGTGGCTTAGAACTCACGCTGGGCGCATGTGCGTGCATGCCCAAGATCCTGAGAGGAGACTGGAGGAGAAGGGATTGCAGCGTGGCCATCCCCCCTGGGGGGTGATTTCTCGCTTTCTGTCTCTATGTCTCTCTCTGTCTGTCTGGCAAGCGCACGCGCCCTATAGCAAAAACCCCTCAAAAAAAAAAAAAAAAAAAAAAAAACAATAGCAAATATTTGTAGTAATCATTGTCCTTTCCACGATAGTAAATATAAAAGTAAAGAAACATCAGAAAGAGAGGAAATAGCAGCAGACAAAGATGTATTGAAAGAACAAAACAAACAATAAAAGGCGGTGGGGAGGAGAATTAAAGTTGATGGCAATAGTCAACAGACTCAAACCTGAAAAAGATGCAAGCCAGAATCAATGGCCTTGGTATTTTGGAAGTCATTTGAGATGCTTGCCATAATAATTATATTGACTCGTAAAAATAGTTTTAAAGCCTTCTTTACAAATGGTTACTAGTATTTCTTGCCATCTACTTTACTGATACGTTCACTTTTAATTCATAAAAAAAAAACAAAATTTTTATTATAATAAAGTTACTTAAGTATTAAAATGAAACAACATTTGCTACTGAGCAATTACCAAAGAGTTTGGAGCACTTCAGGGTATGTTTCTGCTGGAGCAAAGCTCAATTTCTTCTTTCCTCTGATGGCTTCATCTGTGAGTGTACAGAAATAAACCGACAATAGATTAAAAAAAGAAAAGGTATACAAATTCATTGTGTTTGTATACAGGGAGCCTTTTGTGAGGCTCAAAGGAGGGGACCAGATGCTTGTACTTTATAAACAAATAGGCCTGGGGTTTCTGGGAGATGGGATGGGAGGTAAGATGGTGGCACAAGTTACACAAGGGTGAGGGGAGAAAAATCCGACACAAAAAAGATGGTCTTATATGCAGATAAAAATCTCTCGGGTAACAGCTCTCAGAGAACAGGTGTTATCACCTTATTCCCCTTTTCTGAGAGTCAACCTTTTACTTGATAAGGTTTTAAGAAAGCAGCTGAAGACAATTGTTTTTCTTCTGGAGAAACTTCCCACAGATAAGGGAAACTTCAGAGAAAGCCTCTCCCTTTACTTCAGGAGTGACAAAAATCCAGAGGCAGGGCTGGGGTTGAAGGAAGGTCAGGAAGACCTTCAAGCTGCTTCTTTAGTTCAGCATATCAAAGCCTCGTATTTGGGTATTGTTTTCTGAGCCTCAACATTTCCTTCCCATCAAACATTGCATTGATGGGGAACTCTCCTACACTGCTGGTGGGAATGTAAATTGGTCCAGCCACTATGGAGAACAAAATGGAGATGCCTCAAAGATCTACAGATAGAACTACTATATGATCCAACAATCCCACTCCTGGGTATCTACCCAAAGGACAGGAGAACACGTAGTCGGAAAGTGCTTGCGCATCCATGTTTATTGTGGTATAATTCACAATTGCTAAGACATAGACCCAACCCAAATGTCCATGAACAGTAGAAGAAAATGAAAAAGTGTAGTACATATACTCTATGGGATACTACTCAGCCATTAAAAAAAAGATCCTGGCTTTTGATAAAAAGTGGATGAATATAGAAGATTTACTGCTGAGTAAAGCAAGCCAGGCTCTGAAAGAGAGACAGTGTATGTCTCCACTTTATATATACCGACTGTCTGCACTCTATGGCAGAAACTGAAAGACTAGAGGATACAGAAACATGGAAAATGAGTATAGATACTGGACACAGTGTGGGAAGAGGAAAGACATTAAGGAGAAAAACAGAGAGGCAAGACAGTTATGGGACGGAAAAATGGATTATTATCTGTTGATGATGACATGTGTAGTATCCCCAACTGGACTGGTATAAAATGTATTCACGTTGGAAAATTCACTTTACAAGCTAAGTGATATATAGTGATTGAATGTATAAAATAAAATAAGATAAAATAAAATAAATATTTTTTAAAAGACTGCTATATAAAATTATAGTAAAGTAGTAGGGTAAGATGAGAAATGGAAAGGCTTCCATTCTCAGACAGCACACGTCAATGACATACTACGCGACACTAAAGAGATGTTATGTAATAAATTTAAAAACAATTATTTTCCTGTCCAGGTTGATGAGTCAACATATTTCACCAATGAATTCGTGCTCTAGCATTTGTAAGATTTGTATATGATGGTGAAGTGCAAAAACAAAATATTGTCTGCTGCAAAATGTTGCCTTGCGAATAATAAAAATGTTCTGGAATTAGGTCGAGACGGTGGGTGCATAACTTTTGTGAATATACTGAAAATTATGGAATTGTAGACTTTAAATGGTGAATTTTATAGCATGTAAATTATTCCTCAATAAAAACAGAAGGTGCCAAAAAAAAATTATTGGATAGATCTCCTTCAAAAGAGCACTTTAAGATTGCAAAGGGAAAGTATGTCAGAGGTCTGTGGAATTCAAGATCCATTTACATCTAAAATGACTAGGTAGGACCAGCCAAGTGGCATGGTGGTTAGGACGGCTGGATCCCACATGGCTGACAGCACAGTTCAAGTCCTAGACTTGTCAGTTTGAAATACACACCGGGAGTATGTGTGTGATTGCCTAAAATCCTGACAGGAAAGTGGAGAAGGGATTGTAGCATGACCACGCCCCAGTGGGGAAGAAATCTCTCTCTCCCTCTGTCTCTCTAGTGAGTGCACATACCCTATAGAAAAAAAAACTAAGAAAATAAAATAAAATGCCTGGGTAAACAGGATACTGATATTTTGGCCATTCTCCCACACCCATCAGGGTTATAGACTAAAAAGCATATTTTTGTTTACAGTAAATAAATTGGTGCTACAAGCAATTACAGATTTCACAGTATGATTTCTTCCCTTCTTCATCTCAGTGTTCTCAAATTCAAGATATGAAAAATAAAGTATAGCCAATCAATTGCCTATATTATTTTTGTATTATTAATATTTATTTAGTTTATTTAGTTTGCTATAAAGCACATGTACTAGAGAGAGAGAGAGAGAGAAAACCCCCACCATCCCTCCGTGGGGATGGCCATGCCACAGTCTTTTCTCCTCCATTCTCCTCTCAGGATTCTGGACATACATGCACATGTGCTCAGCATGTTTTTTCAAGCCACCAGATCCAGGACTTGAACCAGGCAGTTGGCCATGTGGGATCCAGCTGCCTTACCCTCAGCACATCTGCTGGCCCTCTTCTGGGTGTCTTAGTTTTTCTTTTCACTTTAAGGCAGCAAATAGTTGGAAGGATCTTACATCTAAAAGGTACTGAGTGACAGAAACACCACAGCAAATACTAAGATATTTAAGGGAGCATGGGAGGAGGTGCCCAGACTGGGAGCCAGTTGCTGAGGCGAGGACCCAGCGGAGCCTGGCGCTGCTCTCCAGGAAGCTTTGCAAGCATCTTCATGGGGAGAGAAAAGGGAGCAGTTTCACGTCAGCTGAGTTTTCCAAAGCTCTCATCTCTGCAGTCCTCATGCTTTTCTGCACTTCTTTGTCACTGGGGTTAGAGAGGCCTCAGAACTGAAAGCAGGAAAGCCAGCCCAAATAGGCACACAAAAGTCCATTGTAAAAAGTATCATTTTCAAGCTGAGGGTGCACATAATACATTCATAGAAAGGGAATACCAGCCTAATCATAATGGAAATGGGTATTTCACATAGAAGACCCTGAGAGAGTGTGAAAAGCTAATCCACATATGATTCACTTTTATCCCACACATTCTTAATTGAAGAGACAGAAAGATGCTATTCTTTAAGAAGTGAATTGTCCGGTTTAGAGAATTCATCTGAAAAATAGCAATCGTTTATATTAAAATCAATGAAAAAAGTTCACGTTCCATACGACTGACTATGACTGCTCTAGTCCAACTCCAGATAAAGCAGTAGAAAGGCAATCCTCTCGGGTCTTTGAACTTGAAGGCAGCTGTAAAACCAGAAGAACCAGAAACAGGGGGGTTGGGAGAACTCAGGGAAACTCATAAAGTGTGCACAATCTCATTCTGACTCCACACATCCTTGGTTGTTAATAAATACATTCTGCTTGTTTCCTGCCTAAAACTTGGCACATGCAGCAATTCTCTGACAATACACATTTCTATAATGAATTTGCTCTGTATTTTCTATTTCAAGTGTATTTCTGAGTGCTACGTGCTATGCATCACTGTCAGGAACAACACCTGCCATTCATACAAGCGCATCCTCACATGATCAGAAATGAACATGGGACATATGTAGCAGCGGTTGTATTTTTAGCACAGTGAAACTACTAGGATGCGTGGGATGTTTCCCCCTCTTTTATGTATTTTGCTGTCTTTGTATCTAAAATTAATTTTCACCATATATATTATTCACTGCAAGAGTTTCTGAGGTTTTACTTATTAGTCAGTTGTATGTGTTCTCTTTAGTTTCCTTTGTTTTTTGAGTTTTGCGGTTTTGTTTCCTTCTTTTTTTCTTTTTTTTTTTTTTTTTTTTGGTGGGGAGAGTCTTCCTTAAAGAACATTTTCTGATATGTCCTTTCTTCTAAAGTGTTCTATTTTTTCCTAAAAGTAACCCTTTCATTGTGTTAATAAATAAAAATTCAAAAAGCTTTATTCGAGGGTTTCAGAATTTTAAAAATCTGTCCTATTGTAATAGGAAACCTTGGAGACTCATTGAAATAGCAGCAAAGGCACAAGTTTCTTTTTATTCTAAAAGATGTTTATGTGAGAGCAAAATAGACAAGAGAAAGTAACTGCCTCAGAATACTTGATGGGCACTTTAATCTCCTATTAATATGCAAATTTTGTTCTTTAGAACCCTGGTAAGAGATTTTTTCTTTCCATCAGGCTATTTGAAAGTAGTTCTATTCTCCCAAAGGTCCTTCTTGCGTGAGTCTAAGTGAAACAGTGTTTTTTATGCTAATTCCCAAGATGCTCTTGTATGCATCATTTTCTTTTGAAATTATATGGAGTTTATTGAACCACATTTGTAAAACATTCCACAGTTGATTTCATTCTAAAGATCTCCTTTAATAGAACTGATTCCCTGTTGATCTGTGTCATAGGAGAATGTTAAAGAAAATCACTTTTAACAACATAGAAATAAGAGAGGCCTTGTGGACAGAAATGAAGATACAAACTTGTGAGCAGAAAAAGGACATTTTTTTGTTGAGTAATTAACCTTATTAAGAATTTGAGCCTCCTAGAAACTATTCAGTTGATATCACAATTGTAAAGTACCACTTCATCAACATAAATCTCAAGAAGAGTCACTACAGTACATGTCTTCAGTCTTTGGGCTTTTTTTGGAGGCAATTATTCACATTACATTTTATTTCAATACCTTGCCTGCCTTTTCTCTTCTTTTCTTTCTTTTTTTTTTCTTTTTTTTTTTTTTTTTTTTTGTTAAGGTTTTTTTGTTTTTTGTTTTTGTTTTTGTTCTTTGCCATAGGGCACATGTACTCACTGGAGAGAGACAAAGAGAGACAGAGAGAAGAAAGTGAGAAATCACCCCCCAGAAGGATGGCCATGCTACAATCCCTTCTCCTCCATTCTCCTCCTGGTATTTCGGGCATGCACACACACAAAGCCGGCATGATTTTCAAGCCACCAGGTCCAGGACTCGAGCCATAATTGACCATTTGGGAGTCCAGAGTCTTAACCACTATACTACCTGCTGGCTCCAATACTTTGCCTTATCAAAGGAGGCTGTAATTACAATAATGCAGTGACAATTGTCTTATTTCTTATTGGTATAGAAATTAGAATGAATCATCAAATTACTGTCAGATAGTCATATTGTTGTCTATACTCCAACAACTTCGGTTACTTAGTTCATACTAAAGAGAATGAAATTTTTTTGTTACTTCTTCTCTTGCTATATTGAGGAGTGGGCAGTTTCAAACACCTTATCGATACGGTATCCAGACCCTGATTTTTCCCGGAGAATGAGTATTTATTACTTATTTGTCTTGTTATAGGTATAATATATATCATTATCAGGAAAAACTTCAAGTAAATAATGTGTATTCTGGACTAACAGGATTTAGTAAATTTTTTAAATGTATTTATAGAGGTTTTGACTCCTCTCTCCAAGAAAAAAAAAAAAAATCCTTATTTCAGAAATGATGACTCTATATTTTTTTTCCTGGCATAAAAATTCTTTTAATAGTAAGTTATGACCAAGGCATAAAAGTCTATCTCTTTTTGTTTTTTAAGCACAAAAAAGTACGCTTCACATTTATCACCCCATCTAGGTACCTGACAGGAGGTTATAAATGACGTATATTGCCTTAAAGATTAAAATCACAGAGAAAGAGAAGTTTTACTAACATGAATGAAAAAAAAGATATTCTCCTGACACTTTGACTTTTCAGTTTTTTTTTTCCTTAGAGATGTTTGCTATAGGGCTTATGCACTAACTGGAGAAACAGAGAGAGACAAAAAGACAGCAAGAAATAACCCCCACGGAGATGACCATGCTGCAATTCCTTCTCCTTCATTCTCTTCTTGGCATTTTGAGCAGGCACATACACGTGCCCAATGTTGAGTTTCAGGTCACCGTGTACCAGACTTAAACTGCTGACCACGTGGGAGTCCAACACCTTAACCACTACAACACCTGCTGGCCCACCTTTTCAAATTAACTTCACTTTGCTAGAAAGTCTTATTCCATTTCTGCCACTTGGAAAAATTCAAGATCTACGTTGAACTGCTGCTTCACTTACAAAACTTTCCTTGATCCTTCCACTGTTCCCAAATAAAGTGGATTATTGTAGAATGAATGTAAATTAATTAATTTAAAAAACTGTTTCAGGAAAAAAAAAAAACAATAAAAAAGAATCACTCCGTCTCCTAAATACGCCTGTCCCAACTTAGTACAAGTTTGTGTGGGGTTTTTCTGTCAATTTCCTCTCTCTCTTTTTTTTTTAACCAAACGCAGATATTTAAAAATCTTCAGAACATAAGGAAGACTCCATAGATAACCTGCTTAGACTAGTGCCTGTGCTTAGCTACTAATATTGAAAAGTGCTGATGTGTGCAGGGTAAACATTGCAGAGGTAAGAGTGTGTCTTGAACTCTCTGTTGTTTTCTGACGAGGTTAATCATAAAATCTAAAAGGGCTACCGGTGCTATTTTTAAATAAAAAAACTCACTTTCACACTGTAAATATTAGGTAGAATCCTAGAAGTGTTATTGTTATGTAGTGTTATGTTGATTAGAAGGGAAAAAAATCCCTGGAGTACTAAAATCTATAGTAACTCCTTCAAAACTTGCTGGTTGAGATCTGGAGAACTAGCCTAACCATAAAAAAAAAAAAAAAATCTCATTCCTTAGCAATAACAACTGTGGAGTATTGATAACCAATACTTTAAATCTCTCTGCAGATTTAACAAACAGTAGCTACTGCTTTGGGACTCGATGCAGTGAAAAGCATGCGATTTTAGCAAGCAACAGGAACTAACACAGTCACACACAAAAATTGATGGAGTGGGTTTGAGGATTGGTTTAGAAAGCACAGTGCTGACTGAGTTATTACCACTCAGTACAGCCAGTGCATTAGGGATAATAGCTGTGCACACCCTAGATAGTTATAGATACCGGCTCAGCAGAATCTAATCTCACCCAGAGAGAAATATTTATATTTAGTATAAAAGTTTTTCCAGAGGTATAAAAACAGTCGACGATATATATTCAGAGGGTATTTGTTCCATGAGTAAGAATAAAATTACTTTCTCAATGGATTACCAATGGGCATGATACCCTGACCAAAACCTTATCATTATAACTATATTCTTTGCAAGATAAAGCAGAGTAGAAGAATCCAGTCCAGGGGCTGACAGGTGTCGTGGTGGTTAGGGTATTAGACTCCCACATGACTGACGATGGTTCGAGTCCCAGACCTGGTGACTTGCTTTCTCACTTTCCTTTTTTCTCCGTCTCTCTCTTCTCAAGTTAAAAAATAATAATAACAAATGGAATTAAATAAATAAATTTTTTTTTAAATTTAATACATTGTTTACAGTAACATCACCAAGAAAACCCACACACAGATGTGACTCATTTGGGAATAAAATTGTTGCTAATGTACTGAGCAACATTTATACTATCTATTGTCATCATCTTTGAAGTGAAGTAGTTGGCCTCTGTCAACCTTCAGTCTTCAAAGTTAAGAATTTGTCATATTTAAGTTTTTCAACCATGACTAAATGTATTCCTTAAGGATATGTATATCTGCGACTAAATATTCTGAGAATAATCGTGGGCCAACTCAATAAATTATATTTTTCAATGTAACTAACCTTTGCTTTATGCACTAAGAACCTCTACAAGAATAAAAACTAGAGAGAATGAGGTAGAGTCCCTCCCTTGAGGTGACAGGCATGAAAAAATAATCAATAATCATAGTTTGATAGGACTTTTACAATTTTTTTTTTTTTTTTTTGGAGAGGTTTTTCACTATAGGGCGCGTGCGCTCGCCAGACAGACAGAGAGAGACAGAGAGACAGAAAGCGAGAAATCACCCCCCAGGGGGGATGGTCACGCCGCAATCCCTTCTCCTCCATTCTCCTCTCGGGATCTTGGGCACGCACGCACACGCGCCCGGCGTGAGTTGTAAGCCACCGGGTCCGAGACGCGAACCGCGGTCGACTACGTGGGAGTCCAGCGACATAGCCATTACGCTAACTGCTGGTTCCCAGGACTTTTACAATTTTCAGCATTAGATTTACCATTTGCACTGTGTTCATTTCCACTGAAGCCCATAGTCAGAGGAATGATGCTAAAACCTGTGGTCTCAGAGAAAAGATCATTCTAGAATCAGATTTATAAAGCACACTTTACATGTGCATAGTACAAGGAGAAGCCCTAACAGAAAAAAAGTATTAACCCCAAAATACAACAAATGGCATGACAGTGGGTGTCTTGTTTGGCAACATCAAGCATAATATTTTACACGAATCTGGTAAAAATACAACTGGGAGTTTCCTGCAGTGTCGAGTTCATGCTGTCATGTATACCATAGGAAATTTCTTAGCAAATGAGAAATTCTTTAGATAGCTTGTCATGTCCTTACCAGCGAACCAGAGAATTAAATTGCTATTCATGCTTAGCAAAGTTCAGCAGGGCGGTTACAGAGGTCACGTTTTCCAGGACCTTTGAAGCTAATTAGTATGAATTCAAAGGTTATTCTCTGGAACTCTAAGGAAGTTGCTGACTTGTCTCTATTTCTCCTTTCTGGGCACTCTTTCTTATAAGCTAAGGTATTTTACAGGACACTTTTCCATTTACACCGTTTAGCTATAATTGTAAACCTATACTTGCAATGCAACTCCAAACATAAATCCATTTTTTCTAATTCAAACGGAAATGACCTGATTCATAAAAGGCTAATGGGACATTTCAACTCTTTCTGCTTATAGGCCAGTAGTTTATCTACCCACAGGGAACTGCTAACTAACTCCACAGAGGCCTAACTACTGCTTGGCAGTATGGTATCAGAGCAACGCATTAGTCATCAAAACCACGGTTGAGATGACTGCTCAGAATTCTGGGATCCAGGAAGTAAGCACCCTGCTTTAGCCCAACTAGAGAGGGATAATCTTTTAAACAAATGAGATGCCCAGTCCATTTGAGGTTGTATTTAGCACACTCAAAACTGAACTCTTGGTTCCAACATCTGTGTCCATTCCACACCACCCTCCCATCATCCTCATTTCAATATGCGGTATGCCCCCCGTTGCTATGAACAGAGCTTCTGAGTCATCCTTCATTCTCCATTTTCACATTCAGCCCATCAACAAGTCCTGTTGATATTGTCACCTAAATATATCTTGGATCCATCCATCTTCCCACTTACTACCTGTGATTCAGACCTCACCATTAATGTAGTTTACAGTCCCTACTTACACCCCTTACACCCTCCAAAATGCTCTTTGCATGCTGCTGTTTGTGATTCAAAATGCAAATCCTCTCATTTATTCAGGTTTTGCAAATCCATATGTAACTTTCCATTGAGCCTCAAATAAAATAAAAATTCGGGGACCAGCCAGTAGTGTGGTGTTCAAGATGACCAGATTCTACATAGCTGACTGCATGGTTCGAGTCCTAGACCTGGTGGCTTGGAAAACATGCCAGGCACATGTGAGTAGGTGGCCAGAATCCCTAGAGGAGAAGGGGTTGCAGTGTGGCCATCTCCCCTGAGGGGTGATTTCTCTCTCTCTTTCTCTCTCTCTCTCTCTCTCTCTCTCTCTCTCTCTCTCTCTCTGGCAAGTGCCCACACCCTACAACAAAATAAATAAATAAAAATTCCTTACAACCAAGACAGTGGTCCATGAACTCGTGCTAACCCATAATATGATAACTGCAAAAATTAAGAGTAAGCATTTAGAAATTTTGTATACTGTTTTGACAGGGTTGTGATATCTATCTATGTGATCAGTGAACTCGATTGGTTACAATGGTTAGACCCGTTCCAGGGTTGCTAGCCTTGTGTGTGGCTCAAGGAGCTCATGAGTTTTAGATAGTACAAGCCTGCTTTGGTCCACTGTGAATCAGAAATTTCAAAAGAGAGAGAGAAAGAGAGTTCTTCAGCACAAATAGTCTGAGAGATTCTGACTTATGAGCTCTGGAACCAGCTTCTCCATCCTCTCTTAGAACACCTGCCACCTCATTTTCTGTACTCGACACAGCAACCTTCCGACTTCCAGAACTACCAATGATTTTCCCCCTCGGATATTTGCACTCGCAGTCCCTATGTCTGTAATAATCTTCTCCCCACTTGCATTTCCTGCTTGGCTGTATTCTTACTTCTAAGAGTCGGGTTGTACCTTCTTTTTAGAGAAATTCCACATGGTACTTTCTTTCAAATGATCTTTTTCTAATTTCCTCTCCTGTTTTGAAGATCTCCCTGTTTTTGTCATTGGTTTTGAAGGCTCTTCTCCCTGCTTTTCCCCTTTGCTATTTTCCTCTTCAGCAGCTGTCTTTTAGGACCTGCTTCTGCACATGAGTGGCTTCTCCCTGCTTGTTGTCTTTAGGCTTCCATGTGCCTATTTTCTTCTTCCAGCATTCTGAAATACAGTGACCAAAAAGCCAATTTCATTTCAGCCTTTCCAAAGCTTAGCTCATTTCAGGTACCAAATCAAGTGATCTCCAAAGTTTGCCTTCGTTACTCCGCTAGCGTGAAGAGGACAGTACGGTGTCAAGTGTAAAACAGTCCAGTATGTAGAGGAAATAGGCAGGCAGAGATTACTGCAGTGCTGTAGCACATGGAAGCCAGCTGAAAATGAATTCAATGACAGGAGAAATCGTGTCGCCTCCTAGTGTGGTGATTAAGGCACCTGGATCCCAAATGGCACACTGTGCGGTTTGAGTCCTGAATCAGTGGTTTGAGGAACACACTAGGTGTGTGTGCACGAGTGTGCCAAATCCCCAAGGGAGGGAGAGATGGAGGAGAAGAGATTGAAGCATGGTCATGCCCCACAACGGGTGCTTTCTCACTCTCCCCCTTCTCTGTCCCCAACGAGTACAATTACCCTCAGGCGAACTTTATGCACACACACACACATGCACACACGCACACACATACACACATATACTTTTTTTTTTTTTTTGAGAGAAAGAAATTTCTTCTACAGGGTGCATGTGCTTGGTAGAGAGACAAAGAGGAAGCCAGAGAGACAGAAAGCGAGAAATCACCCCCAAGAGGGGATGGCCATGCTATGGTTCCTTCTCCACCCTCCTCTTAGGATTTTGGGCAAGCGCCTGGCAAGTTTCAAGCTGCCAGATCTGGGACTCAAACAATGGCTTACCACACGGGAGTCCAGTGCCTTAACCACTATGCCACCCACTGACCTTTCAAAAATATGTATTAATAGCCCTAGACAAAGCTATGTGTTTCTTGTATCATCCAGTAATATGAAAAGCCAAACATACTCCTTGGGATTTTCATCACACTAAAACTTTTTAAATATATCTGTAAGAGTCAAAGTAAGTTGCTGACCTCTGGTTTTGATATAATTTGGGTGTAATTTTTTGTATCATTTTGGACCAGATTACAATCAATGCAGAAGATGAGATGCAAGGAAACGCATATGAAAAAAAAATGTCTTGTTGATTATATGGCTTGATAAAAGATTTGCAATTAAATAGCTGGATACATGTACTATTAACTCATTTAAAGTACTGTTTTCTCTTCCGGTAAATATACCATTTACGATCATAAAAGCATTCATAGAGCTAGCACGTGGTATGGTGATTAAGGTGCTAGATTCTACATAGCCAACTCCATGGGTTTCAGTCCTGGTGGCCTGAAAAACACACTGGGCATGTGTGTGTGTGCACACCCAAAATCCTGAAAGGAGAATGGAGGAGAAAGGATTGTACCATGGCCATATCCCCTGGGGGGGATGTTTCACTTTACCGTTCTCTGTCTCTTTCTTTCTTCCTGGTGAGCACATAAGCCCTACAACAAAAACCTAAACATGAGACAAAAACAAAAATACTGCCATCATTGCAGTGGAAGCCAAGACTTTTTTTTTTATCCAAGAGGGATAATTGCACTGACCCTCAACAGACTTGAACTGGTATCAATTCCCCTTGTGTTGACAACCGCAATGGAGGCTTGTTGGCTGCCGGCAGGAGCATGAAAAAGGAGAATTGCAGTTGTTCCGGACTCATTCGTGTTTGTGTACCCCAGGACAGCAGTAAACACACTAAGTTCAGGTTGCAGAAATCAAATGTAAAGAATCTAGGCCTTCTTTGGATAATATCTTAGTCATTGGACCAAACCTTAGTCTTCTCTAGAAAACAACACTAGATGTAGAAAGCAGATAGTCTATGCTTCCTTTTGTGCCCAGTTGCATAAATTGAGGGAAAGAGATAATATCTTTTAATAATTTGCAATGTTAAATAAAGCTATTGAGGAATATTTTATCCTTGACTGTGCATCCGGAGAATAAATAGTTGTCTCTTACTTGTACGGTCTGGCTTTCTGTGGTGCCCATATTCAAATACTCTGTTTTCCTTTGTAATGAACAGAACAGAAAAAAGCTATAGTCTATGGGGATGGAAAAACTAGTGGGCTACATCATGTGTTTTTCTGTTTTTCTATAGCATATTTTGACATATAAGATATCAAAGATAATTTCCACCAGTATCACTTGGGACTACATAATATAAAAATTTCTTTATGCTGTCCATTGAAATTTTTTTCTATCAATAAATATATTCCTGTTGGACCTTAAAAACTATGACCATTTTATTCTTTATCATAACTACAATGAATAAAGGGTATGGAAGAAACCACAAAGTTACTGGAACATTTTCATAGAACGAAAGAGTTATGTCGGTAACAATATCCCTAAAGAAAAACAGATTTCTTAAAAGCAGAATAAAGTGAAGTTTCAGCATCCAATTAGATAAAACATCGTTTTATTCTTTTAATTAAAATGAAGGAAAACAAATTGGGGTTAGAGAAATTATACTTCACTTTCTACACAATCTATTAGCAAGTCTACTCAATGACATCAGGCAAAATTGAGTAAAGGGGGCTTATAAATTACACTCCTGGGTTTTATGACATGAGCTCACATCCCACCAGTGAAATGCCATGTAAGACTGCAAGAAATTGCCCCATACATTGGTACTGTACACCACAATTAAAAACAATATAATGATTCAAATGCACGTTACACTAAAGAGGTCCAGTCACTTTGCCACATCAAAACACACCCCATAATCACTTGCTGTTATATCATGTAGTATTATATATATTGAAAAAGAATGTTATTTCACTGTGAATCTAACAAATAACTGTCAAACTTCAAATATGCCTAATTCTATGGGGAAAGCATACATTTTATTTTAAGTGAGAGTCTGTGAAAGGTAATTAACACAGCATTGTGTCAAAGACTTGTGAAAACTGTTCTATTCTTCCAAAGAAAGGAATGGGTGGAGGTAAAGGTGTCCACTGGTGTGTAACTGCCACAGGTCAACTTGATGAGCCCGGGGGTCCACGTTCTCTTTCCCTTGGCCCCAGTCACCGCTCTCTACACTTAAGTCAGAATACATTTTCTAAGCCTGACTGAGCCTGTGTTATTCCCTGGCTTAAAGATGGTTTTCTATCACACTAAAAATAAATTCAAATTCCTTTTTCTTGCCCATAAAGATTACTATTTCTGACCCTTGCCTACCACTCTGAATTCATCTCAGACCGCCTTCCCCTCGGCTCACCGTGTTCCAGCCGCACTGTACTTTCCAACCCTAACATGATCAACTCATGCACACCCAGAGGTCAGTGCTAAGGGCCACCCAGCTAGTCTCTCACCTTCCCTTATTGTCTTCCTAGAATTTATCATCAACTGAAAATTCACTGTCTGTCCACTACTGCCCTCCACAACTAGAAAAAAGATTTTGCCTATCTTGGTGTACAGCAGATTGTCAAATAATATTGGTGGTATAAATAGCTATACACAATGACCAATGAATTTGTATCAAATTTTCAGAAAAATTGGCCAATCCCCTGTGGTCCAGCAGTAACACAAGTGCCCTGCAAGACTGGAAGCCTTATGGCTGACCCTGGGTTTAGATCTCTGGCTAGATTTGAAACATGCCAAGTGTAGGAGCCCGGGATCTAAGGAGTTGGAGGGTTGGAGAGGGAGAATTGTGACATGACTAGACTCTGTCATAGGGACTTCTCTCTCTCTCTCTGCATATGAATGCACTATGATAAAATAAAATAACAAAAATGCAACATTTCAAAAAAAAGAGTTTTTTCAAAAACTTCCAGTGAAGATTTGCCCAAATATGACATTGAACAATCATGGTTAAAAAAAGAAAACTGAGCATGGATCTCTTTTTTATTTGTTTTGTTTTGTTGTTGGGCATGTATGCTTGCTGGAGAGAGACAACAGAGAGAGAAAGAAAGACAGATGAAGTGAGAAAACACCCCTCAGGGGGGTGACCACACCACAGTCTCTTTTCCACCATTCTCCTTTGGGACTTGAGGCACATACACACCCAGCTCTGGCATATTTTCAAGTCTCTAGGTCAGAGACTCTAACTGCAAAGTTGGCCGTGTGGAATCCAGCCACCTTCACCACCACGCCACCAACTGGCCCTCTTTGGAGTAACTTTAAGAGACAGCCTTATGTTGTCAGTGGACTCTAACACCCTCAGTTGGAGAAAACTGTTGGGCAGAAAGCTGAGAAGAGAGCAAAACCAAGACCACAACAGAAATATGACTAGAGAATGAAAAACCTCCTACCACTCAGCAGACTTCAGGGTCCTGCGGTCATAGGGAGGAAAGTAGAATTCTTTCTTCAAGCCAATATTTTCCTGGATATTGAAATTATGTAATATTCTATCCTTAAAAATCAGTAAAAAGAACTATCACAAGGACACTTCAGAAAGAATATCAAGATCTTAGTGGCTCAAAATGCAATAAACCATGTTATTTAAATGAATAAAAGTCCACACTTGAGGTCTCAAAATCTAGTGTAGTCACACACCCAGGTAGTATGGAAGTAAAATGTTTATATTTCTTAAACTATGTTATTAATTTTTAAATCATTTAATTTTCAAACAGACATGTACACACACAGGTAAAATAAACTATAATCTTAAACAAATTAACCTGTAAGTATTTTAGTTGTCATATCAGAAAATATAAATGATAATAATGCTGACATCATAAGGTTGTTCAAAGTATTAAATAAATTCTTACTTATAGAATGCCTAGAAGAGGGGCTAGCAGGTGGCATGATGGTTAAGGCACTGGACTTCCACATGGTCAACTGCAGTTTGAGTCCCAGACCTGGTGGCTTGCTTTCTTACTTTCTCTCTCTCTTTCTGTCTCTCTCTTGTTCTGGTGAGTGCACATGCCCTACAGAAAAATTTTTAAAATATAATAATAATTAATTAAATTTTTAAAAGGATTACCTAGAAGAGATCGTGGTACAGAGTAGAAATTAAATAACTATATATATAAAGGAAAGTGACCTTAAATGTGTCTACCCCCTTAGACTGTAGTGGTTGTATCTCATATACCAGTAGTGACCATTCACTAAATGCTTAATAACTAACTAATCATGAGCATACCTAGTAATTTGGAAAAGGGATCACCAAAAACTGAAGAAAAAATGACTAAAGGAACAAATCTAGAGAGGTTAATCTAGTACTAATAAAATGAAGCCATTTTTAATATGAAGTCAACTAATCCCAAGGGGATAAAAGCATTAATACCACTAGTGAAATACCTAAGAGCTGACAAGCCTTTTCATATACGTTATCTCATTTAAGCTCCATAATTATACTTATGATGACTGAAATTTAAATGTTCTTGGGTTCTACTCATGAAAGCAATTTTTTTTTTTTTTTTTTTTTTTTTTTTTTATGTAGGGCGTGTGCGCTCGCCAGAAAGACAGAGAGAGACAGAGAGACAGAAAGTGAGAAATCACTCCCCAGGGAGGATGGCCACGCCACAATCCCTTCTTTTCCATTTTCCTCTCGGGATCTTGGGCACGCACGCACACACACCTGGCATGAGTTTAAGCCACCAGGTCCGGGACTTGAACCACAGTCGACTACATGGGAGTACAGTGACATAGCTATTACGCTAACTACAGTCCCATGAAAGCACTTCTAATACATGCTTAGGCCATTCCAATTCCTAGATAGGTGTAGGTTTTGCAACATTTTATTAGCCCCTTCAGTTCTCTGAAGAAAAAAACACAAGGACTGTGATACTTTAGTTTCATATTATTTTATTTTTTCAACAAATGTTTGTCAATCACCTAGTATGTGCCAGGCATTATTATAGGTACAGGAGATACAGTGATTTTAAAACAAACAAAACTTGTAGAACTTACATTGTCTACAACCTAATGTAGGAAATAGACATGTAGGAAGATAAGAAAAAAATGGAGTCTTGGGAGCAGCAGCTGGAGTAATGGCCATGTCGCTGGACTCCCACATAGTCAACTGTGAATCGAGTCCCGGACCTGGTGGCTTAAATCCACACTGGGTATGTGTGCGTGCCCAAGATCCCAAGAGGAGAATGGAGGAGAAGGGATTGCGGCGTGGCCATCCCCCCTGGGGGTGATTTCTCATTTTCTGTCTCTCTGTCTCTCTCTTTCTGACGAGCACATGAGCCCTATGGCAAAAACCCCTCCTCCCCTCAAAAAAAGAGGAGTCTTTAGATGACAGTAAATCTACATGGAATTGGAGCAGAAAAAGGACCTAAGGTGGACCAAGAACTGAGGGTGTTGGAACTTTAACCAACTGCTCACTATGGTGTTTCGGGAAGCCTCTATGGGAAGGGGACATTTGATGAAAGCATGAAACTACCCTGGTGAGCCATTTTGAATAGCTTGAGGAACCTCATTCCAGGCAAAGAGAATTTCCACATATGAGGGTATCTGGCATTTAAGGACATCAGGGAACTGAAGCCAAAGGAGTGAGGAACAAAGTAAGAGATAAAGTAAAAATCACAATGAGAAGCCAGCTTGTTGATGAGCTTCTAGGTCATCGAAAAAACTTTGCTTATTTTCCAGGTAAACCGGGAATCAGATGGAGAAATCCAAGCAGAAGAATGTAAGGATTTGACCATGTTTCAGAAAAACGCAACAGGATGACTCTCGCCGCTGAGTTGACTGGGGTCATGGGCATCGGGGAGGGGCAGGGCCCAAGTCGACAGATGGCGTTAGAAGGCTACTGCAGTAACCCAGGAGAAAGGCCGTGGCAGCTTGCTCCAGGACATTAGCAGTGGAAATGGTCATAGTTGGATTCTGAATCGATGACAAAGGTAAAGTAAACGAAATTTGATGAAAGGTGGCATAGGAGTGTAAGAGAAGACAAGGGTCAGGGATGCTGTAGACAGAACAAAGCCCCCAGTAACTAAGATGGGGCAGCTACTGGAGGCACCCGGTCTGCTCTAATTTAGAAACGTAAAGCTTAGAATGGACATCGGAGTCATGGAGGGGGTGAGGACATGATGAGG
Organism: Tupaia tana; assembly: GCA_026018925.1. Lineage (NCBI taxonomy): Eukaryota > Metazoa > Chordata > Mammalia > Scandentia > Tupaiidae > Tupaia > Tupaia tana. The sequence continues at coordinate 95,027,063 of JAKSZU010000006.1, forward strand.
TGTCTAAGTCTACAGTACAGGGAAGAAGTTCAGGAGGGCCAGCCAGTCAACGTGTGCTGCTTAAGGAGGCTGGGTCCCACGTGGCTGACTACACGGTTAGTCACAGACCTGGTGGCTTGAAAACATGCCAGGCATGTGTGCATGTGTGCCAAAATCTCGAGAGGCGAATGGAGGAGAAGAGATTGTAGCCTCGCCATCACCCCTGGGGAGTTTTAAAAAAAAAAAGTTTAGGATAATATTATAAATTTAAATTACATATATAAATAGATAGATATGTCAAAATATGTACACATGCACACAAATACATACATATATATATATATATATATACCCACAATATATACGTATATGTCAAGTATGTATACAAACACATGCACATATTTAAGACTAAGACTGAAAAGGGCAACTAAAAGGTTGAGAATGGAAAAGAAAATCAGTCTTACAGATTTTCTTTGCCCAAATATAAAGCCTCGATTTGAGCCAAATATGATTCTGTGTTGCTCTAAGTTTCTTTTGCTCCCCTTGGAAGGGAATCAGAAGTAGAACATCAAGAAACTAGCTTTCGAGTATTTTTTGAGAATAATCATCACTACTATAATCCAGATACTTGCTCTTTGCCAACATCTCCACTCAAAAATCCTTAGAACATTAGTTTTATTTATCAAGTAATCTGTTTATGATTAAAGCATAATCCTGGAGGGATTAAGAGACCTGTGATCTTCTTTCTAACTTAAAGGGAATGAAGGCCTGAATTGTAGCAGTTACTGTAATACCCGTAAAAGTTATATGGGTTTGCAAGCTGTAATGATATACAATGATTGAATGTATTAAAAAAATTTTTAAAAAGTTATATGGTGGTGGTAGTGACTGAGACAGGCTGGACAAAGATGAGAAAGAACAGGTCTGCCAGAAGAGAGACTATAGAGCTCTCGTTTAAGAAAATAAAAAGTATCCCTTTGAATGTAAGGTTTATTCAGCCCACAGTATATTTTTTTTCTCTTAATCTGCTTTCTATTTACTCAATCAAGTGTAATAAAAACAGAAAAAGAACAGATATGACCACAGAAACACAGGCTGAATGTTTTCTAGTTATTCGTTCTGTAAGCACATTCACCAATATATATATGTATGGATTCTCTATTATTTATATCAATGCTGATCAGTTTATACTCAAAATACCCTGTCCTTGCCACCTCTGAACTGACAGAAACAAGCTGAAAGACGCCGTAGACCCCTCTGTGACTGTCAGGCAAGCGTTCACTGGGGAGAACTTGGTGCAACATGGCAGCGTGGATGTCTCTCATCACTTCAGGTTGTTTTAAGATGATGACTATCACAACAGGAAAGTTCAAAAATTCGAAGTAACTGACACTCAAATGTTCCTCTAGAAGAGGAGATTTTCTGGGGTCTAAAGTTATTCCTTTATGTAATGTCTTCATGAATATGTTGTTGTCTAAAGGCAGAAATCACAGGATATCTATCATTTTGTTTTGTTCCACAAAGCAAAGCATAATGAAGGAGATAAAAAAAAAAAAAAAAAAAAAAAAAAAAAAAAAAAACTTTCCAAAAATTTATCAACATCAAAAAGTAAAACCTGATTTTAGTAGAGGGGAAAATATACACTTTTTTTAAATCAGCACAAACACATTTACCTTATAAAGACCGGCACCCAGGGGAAAGAATGCCATTCATTTCTCCTAAGTTATACAAGGAGTCAACGGCAGGTGTTAAGCATGAGATAGAAATGAAAGATCTTCAAAGCAATAACAGACACATGAAACACATCCCAAAGGGAAGTAGGAGAGCCACAGGAAAGAAATAAAGTGAGTGAATACAACCTCACACAACTAGTGCAAATCCCTCAGGAATTCTCCTAATATGAACCGTTAAAGCCATGTGTTTAACATTTGATAAATCTAAGTTCTTTGTCAAACGGGGAAGCTTCAGGCACAGTAAGCCTTAACCTGATCCCATCAAGGGTATTATACTATCCGTCTTTCCATTTCATTGCGAAATGACTTCACAAACATGTACATCCAATCTCACATCCATGTTTCGTACTTACAAGTTAAATAAATAGAAAATCTTCTGGTGCAAATATTAAGTTCAAGGAGTTTTCCTTAAAAAATTCGGTTACTGAAATATTGCACAGCCACGCCCACATGATGGAAACATCAGGGACCATCTCCTCCATGCCTCGGTCTGCACACCCTTCCTTCCTCAATCAACATGGCATGTCTAACATGGCTCAACAGAGACGGAACTTCTCTCATATCTTTGCAGCAGATATTTTGCCAAGCATATGGTTCACCCCCACTGGGAAGCTGCCAGAAATAAAAATAGAGAGACGTGTAGTGTGACAGCAGGGTACAGCACTTAGAGACTGGAGGAAGGATCTTGTTCTAGGGCTTTCATTAAGTGGCCTTAAGCAAGTTATGTTTTTACTTTAGATTTCAACTCTTCATTCACAAAGCAAAATTGTGGATTAAACATCCTCTAAAGCCCTCCCATCTCTAACACTCTGTATTTCTAAATTATTCCAAGCTGCTTTTAAACACAAAAATAATCAGCTAAGACTGTGAATTCCAGGGGGTTGGCCTGTTCGTCATCTGTCCTAAGCACGTACTGTGTGCCCGAGTCACTGTGGAAAATTTGTGAGAAAATATTTACTCATTTAATACTCACAACTACTGCTTGAGAAAGGTTTCATCCTCCCTCCACTTTTCACACAAAGGAGGAAGCAGGAGGTCACACATTTTGTCACAAAGTCCATGATAACTCCGCAACTCCTCTACTGCCTTCCAAATAGGCAGAAGAAAATAAACAACACTGCCAAGAACGAGAAAGCTCAACCAAGTTCTTGGAAATCGCTAATTAGTAAATAACGTGATTAAGAGACTTATTTAGAAGTCAAAAAAGCAAAGTTTAGTTTACAAAATAAGCACCAACTGACATGGATTAAGACTCCGGTTTTCAATTGTTTTCCTTAGCTGCAGTTTTTTGTTTGTTTGTTTGTTTTGTTTTTTTGTTTTCAAGTCTGGCAATTACCTAGAACAGCGCCCTACTAACCACATGAAGAATGCAGAGGCCACTGGAGTCAGACAGCTGGGCTGTCCTCACGGGCTCCACACATTAGGGGTTTTATTATCTCTCAGCCCGACCCGTCTCTGAATCTGTTTCTGTTGAAGCAATTGAACTTTTTTTTCCTTCTTTCACTGTAATTCCTTCTGTTGGTATGTAAACATCTCAGTTTAAAATGGTGTAATATCAGGAACAAAAGCCACCCACAGGAGGAGTACTGGGAGGAATACCCTGCCTCACTGTTTCTCCAGGTTGCTCCCAAGTCCTAGGACCATCCAAATCCAGGGTGCTGCTCTCCTCTGGAACATTTTCAATCCACAAGTCTTGCCCAGGAGTTTATTTTTGTTTTTAAGGATAAGAAGGATATAACTGGAATAGTACTCCAAACAACATTCTATGTAAGAGTTGCTCACTTGAGCGAATTCATTACAATAGGGTTTCAGATCTCACAGACCACGTGGAGGAGGTCAGGGACAAGAGCCCTCTTGAGAAATTATTGGAAAAAGTATTTCTTGACTCAGGGAATGAGCTGTGTAAACTTTGCCTTCACCAAACTGCCTGTGATTATAATCTGAAATCCAAAGAATCATGACAATGCTTTTTTGGAGGCTTTTAAAGTTAGTGTCCCTTTCTTTTAAAATACTTGAACAGGCTCTCCAAAGTAGTAAGACAAGATGCTTTTACAGTGATTTATATGGCATTTTCCATCTTAACAGCTGGACGCTTCATGTTTGTACCACTGCCATGTGGCACGCTGTTCAAAGCAGTGGCGTTTTAGAAGCCCTGAACACAGGATGTTCACTTTAGGACTATACAGAACATGTTACAAATTTAAAATATGAAAAGGAAAGGAATTCAGTTGCAAAGAGCATGAAACCTGAATCCACAAGCTTTTCCAACGGTTTTTAATGCAGTCAAAGGGGATAAGAAATGTTCGTTCTTCCAACTGTCAGCAAACATGTGTACGCAACTTAACTGGCTTCGTAATCCCTCAGGGCTTTTTCCCTTGGTTTAGCTTCATTTTTCCAACGGGTTTTAAGAATCAATAATGCCGTTAAGCAGCCCTCATCTCTTGCAAAAACTATTTTATTTTATTTGAAAAAATATGTATATGTTTTAGATTAATACTCATACTCCTCAAACTATCCAGAACTCCTAATTTACTTATATTTACCTATTTTTCTAATACACACCCAGAAATTGTAATGTAGGTTGAAAAAATTAATGCAAGTATGCAAGTATATTTTGATCACAAGAAATATTTTTTTGTTTGTTGGGACAAGAACTTATTAATATAATATGTATTATAATTAGCAGAAAAATAACTTCTTACATTCTTTGCTTAGCTATTGAAAGAAGAAACCTCTGCAATTAAAAGTAGGAAAAAAGTCTGAGTCTTATGCGTGTACTTTTCTTAATATTTAAACTGTGTACAGAACAGATTATGCAACTGCAAAATTAAACTATTTTCCACTTAGGTATCTAAAAATCTCAAAAGATCAAAAAAATTAGTATTTATATTGAAGTTTAATTTTTTGCTTTAATCATACTTAATCATTTGTATCATGAACTATAAGACAAAGGAATCCAAACATTTTATAAATCATATGGTAGAAATAATTTAATAGATGACATCAACCACTTTAGAATCTTTCAAAATTTATCCATACGCATTCACTATCATACATAGAAGCATAATATGTCCAAAGAAGACATCGCTGTGCTTTTATAAAATGTTAGACATATGGCCGATTTGATCCAAGAACACTTATTATATCTTCAATGTCTTTCAAAATTGATCATCTAACTATAATTCAGCTAATGTATAAAAAAGTGGACAGGAACAAATAACCACTTATTCAAACATCAGATTCATGATTTATATGTGGAATTTACACAAGTTAAAGGAAAATCAAAATATAACGAGCAATTGACTCGTATATACACAAAGCTAAAAAATTTCCAGCACCAAACTTTTTTCATTTCTCTTGCTCTCTAACAGCATTCCCGTGGTTAAAACTGACTGTGCGCTGACCCTCAGTGCCAGGTCCAGCTTTTATCCTCTCCACAGTCACCTACAGATCAATGAATCAAAAAAAAGAACAAAAACATTCTGTTCAATGTTTATACATATTGTTTAAAAGAATTATTCACTCCTTTTTATTTATTTTGTTATTATTCATTCTATTATTATTTTATTCACCAGAGAGAGAAAAAGTGAGAAAGTGAACTTTCAGGTCTGGGCCTCAAACCATGGTTGGCCATGTGGGAGTCCAACTCCTTAACCACTGTGCCACCTGCTGCCCCCTTAGTGTTTACATATCTTAGGAGAAAATGGTTATAGAGATGATGGGAGAGTTTAGAGTTCTTTCACAGTACCCAAAACCTCTGCCACAATCTCAAATTTGCAGTTTATGACAATTCATGTGTTCTTTACCCTTTCATTCAGTGAATAATGATCGACATCCTGCATGTACTGTTCGAGGCATACAGACAGAACAAGGGGTTCTGCTGATAATGGCTCTACTCTTCTGAGCCCAGTGTGGAGAGACAGAAATTAATCAATTTGCAAATAAATGGTTTCAATAGTTCTAAGAGGTCTGAAGATGGTAAAATGGGAAACTTGTGATGGAGAGTGATTGCAGGGAAACAGCAAAGATGTCTATGGCAAGATGAGATCTGAACGGAAACATGGAGGGGGCCAGACAGTGGCGCAGGGATAAAATCCCATGCTCTGAAAGGCAACCCCGCACGGCAGGGCTCTCTGTTCAACTCCAGTGACGTCCCTAAGTACGTTGGGCACACAAGTGCCCATGATTCAGAACAGGCTGAAGGCTAAGGGTGGATGATGGCAGTGAGACGTGTTGGAGGTGCCTGCGTGTGCTCGCACTCTCTCATTCTCTCTTTCCCTCTGTCTCCTGCTCATGAAGGAAGTAAATAAATAAACTTAGAAAGAAACAGATAATGAGAAGGTGGAAGCATGAAAATATGTTCATGAGTCATTCTGTGCAGCAGGGACAGTAAATATAAAAGCATTTATACCAGGCGAACATTTGTTTAAGAACAAGACAGAAGGTCATGGTTATTGAAGCAGAAGCATACTATGCATGCCAACGGAAATGAGGTTCCAACATCGAGTTAGACAAACAGGCATCTGAGGCTGCTGTTAAGGTTAAGCATTCTGTATGAGTGATACCCCCCCCCCCCCCCAAGTTTTAAAGAGCGCAAGTAAGCAACATGCAGTAGGTGGGTTCACTGAGAATCTTATCTTGAAGAGAAAGCAGAAGTTCATGTTTATTATCAGAGCTGCTCTTCAGTCCCCAGCAGTACCTGAAACTCTGTAGGGAACTTTTTTTTTTTTGGAGAGGTTTTTGCTATAGGGCGTGTACGCTCACCAGACAGACAAAGAGAGACAGAGAGACAGAAAGCGAGAAATCACCACCCAGGGGAGATGGTCACTCCGCAATCCCTTCTCCTCCATTCTCCTCTTGGGATCTTGGGCATGCACGCACACGCGTCCAGTGTGAGTTTTAAGCCACCAGGTCCGGGATTCGAACCACGGTCCACTACATGGAAGTCCAGCGACATAGCCACTGCTGGTCCCTGTAGAGGACATTTTCATACTATTTACCACTGACAATCTATTGCCCTAGATTGCTGTTTTTGTTTTCTGGGTTTGTTTTGTTTTGTTTTGTTTTTTAATAAGAGAACAGGCATATTTCTTTCATGACCAGAAGAAAGAGCGAAGAACCAAAGGAAGGCCTTCATGCCTTGGTCCACTCCCATCCTCAGCCAGCCGGGAAGATCTCAGAACCTCCCACACGGCTTCAGCATTGAGGAGACTGCATCACTGCTTTTTGTTTTTTTTTCCAAGTGTATCTATTCTTAAAGAAAAAATACAAAACAGTATCATAATAGTATGATTTTTTAAAAAATAAAATAAAATCATAGGGAAAGAGAGAGAGAGAATTTTACAGCAAAATGTTGAAGTGATTTATTTATTTATTTATGAGTGATTTATTTAATATTCACTTTTATTTTTATTTTTAACTGTTCATTTTTCTTTGCTTTTTCTAATACATGTTTTAATTTAGAAAAAACTTGTTATCTTTATAGTAAATTCCTTTTCTGTCAAGGAATACAGAACATTTCTCCATTTGTCCTTTTTTAATAGTCACCCATTAAAAAACACAAAGGGACCAGCAGCTGGCGTAATGGCTACGTCACTGGACTCCCATGTAGTCAACCACGATTTGAGTCCCGTACCTGGTCGCTTAAACTCACACTGGGCTTGTGTGCATGTGTGCCCAAGATCTCGAGAGGAGAAAGGTGGAGAAAGGATTGTGGTGTGGCCAACCCCCCTGGGGGGTGATTTCTCACTTTCTGTCTCTCTGTCTCTGTCTGTCTTTCTGGGGAGCGCACGTGCCCTATAGCAAAAACCTCTCAAGAAAAAAAGAAAAACAAGCAAACAAAAAACAAAACAAACAAACAAAATAATTACCCATGCAAATGAATTGTTTGTTTCATATGTTCTTCCCACATATCTCATTAGGATCTTTTAAGTTAGTTATACTAATGAGAAGGGAGTCTTTTTGCTAGACATTACCTTCTATTTTTCGTTGTATATTCATTTTATGAATCTTGTAATTTTATAGAATTCAATGAGCTATAAAGTTGCAGAAGTTATAAAGTTTCCAACTGATATAAGCAAATTCTATAAAAATTATGATTTTGCCTTCTTCAATCAGTCATTATACCTCCTTTTCTTTTCCCCTAAGTAATATTGGATTAACTGGAATTTTTATGAAAAATGTCAAAAAGTAATATTTATATGCATGTCACATTTTTATTTATATCAATGACAGTAACTCCACGATTTCACAATTAAGTATCTTATTGGCTCTGGGCCTAAGTGAGGTAGTCTTTATTACACCGGTGAATATAGCCTCGTTATCTAAATTTTAAGGGATCTACTTCTTGAAATAGTAGCTGATATTTATTTGACACTTTCAGGCACTGTTAACATGTTAGCTAAATTGACTTAATCCCACAACAACCCTCTGAGGTATAGGCCATTATTATCGGCATTTTACAAATGAGGAACTAAAGCTCAGAGACGCTATGCGCCTATTAAGATCCTATTAATCTATTAAAATTCTCTATTAAAGAGCTCGCTACTAAAAAAAAAGTCTCATATGGTTTTTTTTGCTTATGCTGTTGATGCAATTATCATATACGAGAAAACTAAAAGTTCATTGCATTTTGGGGATAAATTCTACTTGGTTTAGGTGAATAATTTGCCAGTGGTTCCTAGTAGTGGCTTTAGAATTTGTGTCTTTATTAACACGTAAGATTGTACTGTAATTCGTTCTGGCAATGTCTTCTTTCTTACACTTTTGGTACCAAGTTTATGCTAGATTCATAATATGAATTGGATAGCTTTCCACCTCTTTCTGTCTCCTGATACAGTTAATATTTCCTTTATACTCTACAAATACAATGTCGATCTCCTCTTTGATCTAAGATCTGTTTTTAAAATTGATTCTAAATTTCATAGTGGTTTTCAATAGAAATCAATTAACAAAAGGTCAGATGAACAAAAAGTTATTTGCTTGATTGTCTAAGCTCTTGCTAATAAAGGCCATTTGTATCTCATTATGAGCAGAATATATTGACTAAGTAAATACTACTTTCTAGAAACATTAAAGTTTTTCTAACTAACCATGGTCATTTTGTCAAATAATATATCTGTTTTCAAGATATCAAGTTATGGGGAACCAGCAGTTAGCGTAATGGCTATGTCGCTGGACTCCCACATAGTCGACCGCGGTTCACGTCCCGGACCCGGTGGCTTAAAACTCACGCCGGGCGCGTGTGTGTGCGTGCCCAAGATCCCGAGAGGAGAATGGAGGAGGAGGGATTGTGGCGTGACCATCCCCCCAGGGGGTGATTTCTTGCTTTCTGTCTCTATGTCTCTCTCTGTCTGTCTGGCGAGCGCACGCACCCTATAGCAAAAACCTCTCCAAAAAAAAGATATCAAGTTATGTAATTTGCATATACACAGAACTAGATCATGTTAAATACGCATATTAAGAATATATAAGAATTGGGCCCAGCAGTTAGCGTAATGTCTATGTTGCTGGACTCACATAGTCGACCGCAGTTCAAGTCCCGGACTCGGTGGCTTAAACTCATGCCGGGCATGTGTGCATGCGTGCCCAAGATCCCGAGAGGAGAATGGAGGAGAAGGGATTGCGGCGTGGCCATCCCCCCTGGGCGGTGATTTCTCGCTTTCTATCTCTCTGTCTCTCTCTGTCTGTCTGGCGAGCGCATGTACCCTATAGCAAAAACCTCTCAAAAAAAAAAAAGATAAAAAAGAATATATAAGAATATGCTTATATAAAATATAAAACCTTATTTATGGTTAAATGAGTGTCCAATGATTTTGTTTTTTTATCCTATCACCTACAAAGATTAAAGGAACATCATTAAAAATCCACTGCAGTAATTATTATCTTCACAACATACATATGAAAGTATCTGTTTTTCTCTTTTTCTCTATATATTAGATGAAAGGGTCATAAGATCCATGATCTGATGATAATTATAGAATGTTTATCTTACCAGTTCTCCTCCTCCTCCTCTGCCTAACCCCAATCACAACCTGTCCTCCATCTAGCATTTTTTGCCATGAAGAACCAGGACTTTTCTTTTGAAGAGATTCTCACTGAATACTTTTGGTGACCTCATCAGCAGACCATGTTAACAAGGAAGTAGAAATCAGCTTGAGGCCTTTTCATTGTTCAAACAAACACTCATCTGTGTCCTAGAGTTTCCAACACTCAGATTCACAGCAAAAAGATATGGAGAATCTGGACACAGGAAATCCATAAAGCTAATTATTTGGTTTTGAAATGTGGTTTTTAAAATGTGATTTTGTTTTTTAAGATGCGAATTTTTTTTCTCCCCAGATAAAATATGAGTGAGTAAATTTGTTATTATCCGATATGGAACGTCTAGGCTATAGGATCAGATTTTGTCACCACCATTTTTTAAAGAATGTTAATTATAGAGGCCAGCAGGTGGCATGGAGGTTAAGGTACTGGCCGATCACAGTTCAAGTCCAGATAGTTCAAGTCCAGACAGTTCGAGATCCAGACAGTTCGAGTCCCAAACCTGGTGGCTTGAAAATCACGCAGGGGTTATGTACATACATGGCCAAAATACCAGGAGGAGAAGGGATTGCTGTGTGGCCGTCCCTCCTGGGAGGTGATATCTCATTTTCCCTCTCACTGTCTCTCTCTGGAAAGCACAAGCTCCTGATAGTACCCCCCTGCCAAATATATATATATATATATATGTATATATATATATATATAGTTGTCTAGAAAGTCATGACACATTTTTGCATAGAAAACTATAAATATACATCATGACTGGGACCAGCAGATGGCATAATGGTTACATCACTGGACTCCCACTTAGTTGACCGCAGTTCGAATCCCAGACACAGTGACTTCAAACTCACACCAGGCGCATATGCATGCATCTCTCTCTGTCTCTCCAGCAAGTGCATGTGCCTTATAGCAAAGTCTTTCAAAAAAATGTGTCAAAAAAAATACATCATGACTTTCCCAACAACCTGGGCTAGGACTTTGGCTCCAGGACGATCTCTCTGAGCCATAACCAAAGTTAGAGTAGACTTGTATAGCGTGAGCCCTATCATCTACTAAACAGAGACTGTTGGATTTGCTCTTCTTGAGGAAACATGAAGGTATGAAGTTTTGCAGATTTTTTTTTTTGCACACCTGTGTTTTAAAGAGTATTTCTTTCTTCCTTGTGTGAGAAAGAAAGAGACAACATGCTCTCAAAGGGTCCTGACACTCTATTCCTACTTCAGCTTAAGCCAGTCTTAGATCACTAGTACACGTGTGGCCAACATACTCAGAGAGGTCTTCAGCCTTGAGCTGGGATCCTTCCCACGTGGGATTTGCCTTGAAAAGTGTCAAGTTTTGCAGCTGTGCCACCATCTGGCCCCTGGCATGGCTATTTTTTACCTCTTTAATGCACTTCTCAGTAACACTTATGTATTTGTTTCAGTTTATATTTGTATTGATCAGAACTTCATTATTCTTCTCAGTATGCTATGTATGAGTAAACCATCTGTTCTAGTAGTCACCTTAGATTAAAAAAAGTTTGCAAATTCTGGCCTTTAGCAGTTATTATCACAGAACTGATTATTTCCATTGTATTTCTGCTTTGAATCTACATAAATTTGTTCCCTAAAATTTCACAAGCAAGGTTACGGTCCAAGAAAAATGAACAATTATGGAATTAGCTATAAATGTAGTAGGAATTAGGAAAATGTTAGCATAAATATTAACTTTACCTTGAATCATGCAGATTAGCTAGGCTGGATGTCTGAACTTCCATGCGTAACTGGACAATTTATGGCTGCAGTTTTTGTGACATGCGGTATACATTTTCATAAAGGGCCACAGAATTTTATAGCATAGGAAAATGATTCTCTTGAAGGAAAATTAAAGGTGCTTGTTTTATAAAAATAAATGTTGGGCCAAATGTTCATCCTTTATTATTCTCCCATAGGAGTTTTACAAGATGAGAATCTGGCATTTATTAACAGGTCATGCGGGGGTCGGAGGCTGTGGGAACCCAGACTCTTTGTCTGCATTTTATCTTCACCATATGATTTTGGTATGAGTGTTTAAGTCTCATAAAGTATAATATGTCATGAATATTTAATAATTACACTCTTAAAATAACACAAATTAAATCACCTGTCTGTTCTATTGCTACATTATTAGCGAAGACCTATTTAATTCTTCATTAGGGATTTAAAAAATATTTTTGGTTTGAGCATTCATGTAATTATAGGTGTGTGTGTGTGTCTGTGTGCATGTGCACGTGCTTGTTTATGCATGTTGGTGTGTGGGGTGATGTGTATGCCAACATGCTGTAAATGATTTCAACTATTGAAAAATGATTTTACTTTTTATCTCCCTGGTTGAAAGTTGTGCGTGCACAAGTAATTTCAGATTTTATGTAAAAGTTTTAGATGGTCTTAAAATACGTAATATGTGGATATAAAGTATGTTTGCTAAACAGCTAGATAACCAGATAAATCTACATTAAAATATTTCCACAAAATTAGGAGATGTAGTCAAGTCTACCAGGGAAAAGTACCATAGAAAGATAAGGCTTTTGTTATCATATTCAGCAAAGGTATTTAGAAAGCATCTATTTGAACTATTTCTGTGGACAGTGCAACCTGAGAAGGTATAATTCCCAACTTCTGATAGCTTTAACAAAAAACACAACAAAGGTGTGAGGAAAACGAGGCCATCTAGAAGAGGAGACACAGTGGCATTTCAATTAAAGCCCAAGACTTCAGATCAGAAGAGCCTCTGTCTCTTTTTCTGTCACCTAGTGTGCAATTGAGGCCACTCCCTTAACCTACCCTGGCCCTGATTTCTTCATCTTTTAAATGGTTCTTGGGTTGAAGTGTATAACACGTCCAAAAATGCTACTCGGTCCATGGTTCACAAATACCCAGGCACTCTGACCTCCTTGCTCTTTGGCAAAAACACCAAGTACCTGCACCAGCACCAACACCCTGAGGCTTTCCGAGAGACTCTGTTCCGGCTCCCGTATTAGAGAGTCCTTTCCTCCTTCAAGTTAACTCAGGATTCCCATGGAGGCCGAGATGGAACGCCCACGCCCTAGCTCCGTGTCAAGCTGGGAGAGCAGCCCCCAACAGCCCATCAGATTCCAGTCCCTCGCCCGCCCGCAGCCACCTTCATCCTCCTGATCATCTCTGCTCTGGTTCGAATGTATGTATTCCTCCAAAATTCATATGTTGAAACTTACTCCCCAACGTGACAGTTAAGAGTTGGGGTCTTTAGGTGGTGATTTCATTTGGGAGACTACCTCTGCCTTTCTTTAAGGTGCAAAAGATGCAGAATTCACAATTCTCTTCAGCAGACAAAAATGTTCACACACATCTGCTACAAGTATCAAGATGCTCTGCAAAATCATTGGATAATTATCACTCATAAGATGAGTCAATTCAGATTTTTTTTTTAAGAGAGAGATTTTTGCTATATTTGCTATATGGTGAATATGATCATTGAAGAGACAGAGTCAGAGGGAAAGAAAGCAAGAAATCACACCCCAGGGGGGGATGGCCATGCCACAATCCCTTCTCCTCCATTCTCCTCTCAAGATTTTAGACATATATACACATGCACCCAGCATGAGCTTTAAGCCACCAGGTCCAGTACTTGAACTATGTGGCAGTCCAGAGACATAACCATTACACTGTCTGCTAGTCCCACAATTCAGAAGAAATGAGTAACAGTCTGTTAGAAACATGTCAATAATAATAAACAACAAAGAAGCTAGGATAAGTATGTAAAAGGTCTTGAACAGTTTTGTTTTCATAAAATGTTGCTCTAGTCACTCAAGAAGAATTCAGCGACCAGGAAGATGGTTTCAATGAGCCATTCTTGTCATTCACACGTTGCTTTTTACACAATTCACTTTTTACTCTTTTACCTCGTCCCTAAACGTAATAGTCTGTGCCTTTAAAATTCATATAAAGGTAAGCTCTGAGGCCAGTGGCACAACGGAGGCATGGCTGGGCCCACATGATCCAGGTGGCAGAGACTGAAGGTGGGTGACAGGACAGGGCCACTGATGGAAGGGTTTCTCTCTCCCTCACTCTCTCACAGAAGAAGTGAGTGAATAAACTTTTTTTAAAAAGAAAAGAAAAGTTAAACTAGATCTATTTAAGTCCTTCCCCTGAGTAAATTGATTACTGTGAGTCTGTGTCACGATTTCCATTTATTTGAATAATGACGAAAAATTAAAAACCTCTATTGGGCACACATGACATATTAAACACACTTTTTTAATACATTATTTTTATTCTTTACACAACTCTTGATTATTTTTGATTCTCATCTACTTTATAGACGAGAAAACTGAGTTACAAAGAGTTAAGAATAACTGTCATAGGGAATTGTATTTCCTGCTCTGCAATTAGTCATTACCTGATATCTGGGTTATCAAATAAAAGCATATTTCTTTTTCTGCATTAATTTTTCCCCTATTCAAGGTGGTACGCCAAACACTGTAAAGAAGACCAGAAAGAGAGAAAATGAAAAGTAGTAAGCTCAAATTTACTTAGAAAATTGTTTACAATTTTTGTTTCTTCTTTTTCCTTGGCTATACTTTTCCATTTTTTATTCTAATGTTTTTAAACTTGATACCTACATATACTTTGGGGCCTCAGATCCTTTTAGGTGAGTTTATTTGACTAAACTACTTGATTCCTAAACTGAAAATAATACAAGGTAACAAATCATGCTTTGCAAAAAAATGTACAAACTAAACATATAAATGCTAGTTTCTCATTCTTGCAAGTGTGAAATAGAATAAAATAAAAAAAAAACATTTGTATATTCTAGCAGGTGGTGTGATGTCACAACAGCACTGTTTTTGCAGTTAGTATGAGTTCAATGTGAAACGAAATGTCAAAACACATTTCCTTCTCAATACACATAAACCAGTGCCGACCCCATAAGCGGGTCTCTAAAGTCTCTATTCTATGGGAACCACATATTGAAGCACCTCAAGGGGTGTCTGACACACAGTAGGTACTCAGTCGTGGAGTTATCTGGTTTGCTCCTGTTGGCAATGAAGGCATGTCCAGAGGCCTCAATGCAGCAGTGGGGTCCCAATGCCACTGAGCCTTTCTGGTTCCATTTGGATCCACACTCCATTAAAGTAGGATAGCGATAGCCCGACTCATCTGGTATTCTGCTTTGCCTCCTCTTCTGCAACCGACATCCTACTGTTCTTTGAGGCACCATTCTCAATCATGCGCTTCAGAGTGGGGTGGGCGGTTCACTCTTAGCTTCAGGAGAAGGCTGAATGATTGGCATGGGATAGCCAACGAGAGTCACAACTGACTGAAGAATAACCAAGTGAACTGAACTGAATCAGTCCTTGTAAATCCAAGACTTCTGCTGGAACTAATAGGGAGAAAACACGACCTTTTCACTGAATTGTTAAAGTGGTGAGATAGAAATCTGCACTGGGCAGGCCAGCCGGTGGCATGGAGATTAAGGAGATGGATCCCACATGGCCAACTGCACAGTTTGAGTCTTAGACCTGGCAACTAGAAACTCTTTTTTTTTTTTTTTTATTTTTTTTGGGGGGGGAGGTTCTGGTTACAGGGCACGTGCGCTTGCCAGACAGACAGAGACATAGAGACAGAAAGCGAGAAATCACCCCCAGGGGGGATGGTCACGCCACAATCCCTTCTCCTCCATTCTCCTCTCGGGATCTTGGGCACGCACGCACATGCGCCCGGCGTGAGTTTTAAGCCACCGGGTCCGGGACGCGAACCGCGGTCGACTACGTGGGAGTCCAGCGACATAGCCATTACGCTAACTGCTGGTTCCCGCAACTAGAAACTCTGAGTACACGTGTGTTTCCCCAAATCCCAAGAAGAACATGGAGGAGAAAGGGTTGTGGCCTAATTCTCACTTTCTCTCTTTCTCTCTCTCTGGTGAGCGCATGTGCTCTATCATGAAAACTAAAAACAAAACAAAAAATGGCAGCGGCCAATCATGAAAGTAGAACTAACATAAAAATAAAATTAATAGAAATTAAGATGATGTCATTGATATTCGATGGCATATTTTAAGTTTCTTGATTTGTTTGTTCCTGAAGACAAACTGCACCTCACCTTTTCAAACTATGCAGGTGCATCTATAATATGCACCAGACAGCTTTCAAATGACCCACTGTAGCTCAACTTTCTGGCTTTTATGAGTCTGTGCAATCCTTCCCCTCAAGTGTGGGCCGATGACTTATTTCTAAGGACTAGAGTAAGGCAAAGCAATGGGATTTAATTCCATGGCTAGCTTACCTAGGACCGTGGCTTCTGCCCCACCCTTGTACACTCTTTGTTGCTTTCTAGCTTTGCGTGCCTTAAAGAATCAAGCTGCCATGGGAGTGAGTTCGTGTGACGAGGGATGGAGGTGGCCTCCCCAATATCAAGAGAGGAATTAAATCACTCAACTGCAACAGTGCCCTCAAGGACCTGAATGCTGCCAACAACCACCGAGTGATTGGGAAATAAACCCTTCTCCATTCTAATCTTCGGATGAGACTGCTGGTCTGTTGACCACAGCCTTTAGAGAGATCATGAAACAGAGGACCCAGTTAAGCTATGCTTAGATTCGCAATGCACAGACACCAACAGAGAAATAAGTAAATAAATGGGTCCTTTTAAGAAGCTAAGTTTTGAGGCAAACTGTCACATAGCGATAGATAACTAACACAAACCATCTAAGTCATTCAGACTTGTGCTTGTCTCTAGCACCCAAAAAATTACTGACAATCTAAGAAATACTTTTCCATTGGATAAGAAAGAAGCAGCAAGATAAATAGCATTAAGAAAAGACGAACTTGTAGGCCCAGCCATAGTGAGGTAGTAGTGCTAGCCTTTATAATTCCAGGATGATCAGAGTTCTCTTCTCAGGCTGACCTGTTTCGTTGGGCATGCATACATTCATGCCTACAATGAGTCTCTCTCTTTTTTGTCCAAGAAAAAAGAAAAGAATTTTTTAGAGTTATTTTATTTAACTTAATTTATTTATTTGCTTATTTTAATTTGACCAGAGAGGGACAGAGTGAGAGAGAGAAAAGGAAAGTGAGAAAGCAGGCCACCACATCTAGGACTTGAACCACAATGGGCCATGTGGGAGTCCAGTGCCCTTAATTGCCACGCCACCTGCTGGCCCAGGAAAGAATTTTTTAAAAAAGAACAAGAAGAGATGATCTTTCACTAATACATGCAGTGGCCTTGAAACTAGTTAAACAAATGACAGGGCATGAATTCTCTTCCAGGATATTTTTTTCTTCTTCATTTTAAACACAGAAGAGGCAGTCTTTAAACAAAAAAGTCTTTAAAAGTTTAGAAATAGCTTAAATGCACTTAACAGTTAAGTACTTTGAAAACCTTCAGAAAAATGTGTAGGAAATAGCAGAGATGAGAACTTCTCCCAGAAGAGAAGAAAAAAAAAGGGAAGAAAAAAAAGAAAACATTATTTTTCCCTTAGGAGTACCGAAAGAGTGAGTAGGAGAAAGAGTGAATAAGTTTCAGAGATAGAAAATGGAAATTCAAAGCTTTTTTTCTTTTTTCTTACAGAATCAGAAAATCACTACATAATAGACTGAAAATAGCTTGTTTGAAGTTAGGGACATTTTGATGTAGGGAACATTTATCAAAAGACTGAGTGCAAGTGACAAAGTAGAAATAGCACCTCAGTGGAAACATGTAGATGAAGCGAATGTTTATAAGCAAGCTACAAGTCATATTTCAAGTCCTTACCACCAAAAGAGACCTCAAAAACGTCCAATCCAATCTAATTCATATAGCACGAAGGAACCGAGGCCCAGAACAGTTATATTACTTTCTAAAGCTAAAGCAATTAGTAAAGACAGAGCCAGGCTTGCTTTTCTCTCTTCCAACTCCAAGTCCATTTCTGTTAGCAATCAGGACAGCCATATATTATTATTATGGATATTTATGATGGAGAGCACCCTAGGACAGTGCTGAGTGAGCCCACAGAGCTCCCAGTGTCCTCACGTCACGCATTCTTAGCCTTTGCCGTATGAATTGCCTTAAATAACAGCCTCAGGAAGGAACCCGCCATTAGAACTCCCACTAACACCCAGAACTGGGGTTCACTTGGAATCGCTGGTAACAAATACCGCTTGCTTCTAACTGAACCATTACGACAGGTGGCTGACCATTCTGACTAGGCAGGGCCCGTGCCATACTGGTGGTTAGTAAAATATACTACCCCCCGTGACCCCCTCCCTGTTTCTCTCATCACAAGAACCCCAGATTGCAGGTCATCCCATGGGCCCTCCAAGGTTCTCCTCTTCTTGAGGCTCTGTGTAGTTCCTGGTCTGGCCCGATGTCTTCTCGTCACTGCAAAACCTTCACTGCAAACTCTGGAACTCAGTCTGCGCACCAGTAAAATGACTGTCCCCTAAGTCTTTCCATCAACATTTCTTTCCTTTTTTAACTATAAGATGTGAGGGCTTGCCAGAGACTTAGAGAGAGGGAAAGTGAAAAATCACCCCGAGGGTGAATGGCTACCCTGTAATCTCTTCTCCTCCATTCTCCTCTCAGTATTTCAGATACACACACACACACACGCACACATGCACACGCATGCACACTCACGCACACATGCACATGCATACACCCAGTGTGTTTCTCAAGCCACCAAGCCTTAGACTCGAACAGTAACTTGGCCATGTGAAACCAGTCACTTCAACCCCCATGCCCCCAGTCTGCCCACACAACTGAACAACTGAATAGAACTGGAAGAAAACATAGACATGCTTGTGTGCACAGTGAACGCATGCACTCTCCTACAAAAAATAAATTAATAAATTAATTAATTAATAAATGTAGCAGAAAGACAGAGAACAACATGCTATCGTGAGGTCTTTTAAACTTAAAATACACCCTCAAACACTGCGTTCTCCTGTTCAATTCACTCTCTTACCCTTGAAAATGTGTATTTCACACATTCTCTCTCCTCAGATTTTGTTTTAGAATTATTTATTTTATTTTACTTATTCACTCGTTTATTTTAATTTGACCAAAGAGAGACACAGAGAGAGAGAGAGAAAGAGAGAGAGAGAGAGAGGGGAAAAGTGAGAAAGCAAGCTACTAGTCTAAGACTTGAACCATGGTTGGCCACATGGGAGTGTCTCGCACCTTAACCACCACACCACCTGCTGGCCTCTCGTCAGATTTTTCCAAATCGTTTTCCTTCTCATTCTCTGTTTGCTCCTTCTTTCAGGGAAAAAAAGATAAATCAGAAGATAAATATTATATATTTGCACTACCAAATTACTAATACATGAGTATCTGTACTTATGCTAAGATTTTCTCCTTTGAATAAATTAGTGCTACTCCCTCCTAAGTGTAGTTTCTATACTTGCCTATTGATCTCATTCTGTCTTCCATTTAAGAACTTTGTTCTTATAATTACACCCTATTTCTCCTAAACCACCATCATTGCTTCTCTCTTTCCTAAATTGTTTAGATTGGCATGGAAGTAAGATTAGAAAAACTCCATTAAAAAAACAATACTGCAGCTACATACCCACATACCATTCAGCAATCCCTTTTATTAGCAAACTTCTACAGTTTTCTATCTATTGTCTCAACTTTCTCCCTTTCATTTCTCTCTTCAGTCCAAAAAGGCTCTCATCCCCAAAACGTTTTTCAAACTTTATTCACCAAGGTCAATGTTCCTCCAAATTGCTGAACCCAACAATCAAGTCTTTGTCCTTCTTTTACTGTCTGTCAGAAACTTTTGACATCATTGTTATCTTCTGTAAACAGTTTCTTCAATGGACTTCCAAGACCACACGACTTCTTGATTTTTTTTTTCCTACTTCACGCCAACTCTTTCAGTCTCATTTGTTCAATCCCTTTCCTCTTTTCAACATCTAAATGTTAAAGTGCTTTGGACTGTCTTCCTCTCTTTTATCTCACTTCATAGGGGATCTCAACCAGTCTCGTAACTTCAAATGACATCCACAGACAACTCCTAAAAATATATTTCCAGCCTTGACCTCACCTCTGGACTCCAGACAGGCAGATGTAGCTGAATCCTACTCCCCATTTTACCTGTCTTGTTGGCATCTTAAATTGAACATTCTCATAACTGACTCCTAATTTCTCCACCCCACATTTGAGTCATTCCTTTACATCCTGGTAAATGACCACAACAACACAGGCAGTTGTGAAATGTTACTTTATAAACCCATATAAGTCAGAGGTACTACGTGGACTAGATACTGTATGGTGTGTCATTTAAATACAGAGAGAGGGAGAGAGAGCACATGAGAGCAAGAATTGAGCAGCTGAACTACCAACAACTGAAAAATGATCCCGTTTTTACTGAGTACTTCTGCTTCCTCCTATGAGACAGTAACTGAGCAGAGTACACTTCTATCAAGAACAATTTAAAGTTGCAGTTTGAAGGCACTGGAGATTAGTGTAGTCAGGATTTGTGGGACCAAGATTCTAGAGAGAAGTACATGTACTGAGGGGAGCCCAAACTCAGTGCAGTCTTTTCTCTCCAGACATTTGATTAGGTGTGAGACAGAGAAGTCAGAAAAGGAGTTGATGACATAGTTGCTTGCCTAAGGAGGCAAAAAATTGGAGTTAGGACTATCAAAGGGGCATTACTCAGTAGTCCAATGATCCAGAAAAACAAGGAACCTCCAGAGAAGTGAACCTGACTTTCAACATGCAATTTCACCTCAAATCACTTGCCAGATCTTAAGCTGTAGAGAGAAGGTCATCAAACCAACCAATATGAGGCTAAGAAGAAGCTAAAAGGCTAAACAGAGATCTTGGCAACTTCACAAACCTTAGGAGACAAAAACGGACGTTGAAATTGAAAGAGAAGGGACTCTCGTGGTCACTTCCAGCTCTCTATTGAGCCTCTTTGTGAATGGCTAACCACTATAAGGAAGGGAAAATCAGGAATAGACAAGCTGCCAAATCCGGCTCCACCTGAATCATGATTGGCCCAGACTGTATACCCTAGCAGAAGAAAATCAAGTCATCTCTGGAAGAGGCTATCGAGCAAGACCCTCTAAGATCTGTCCTATGCGATGTTTAGCAACCAGTAAAAAACAAAATAGGGCCAAGTGCATGGACTGTTGGTTAAGGCATCCAGATCCCACATGGTCGACCATGTAGCTTGAGTCCTAGGACTAGTGTCTTGAGAAACATGCCAGACATGCATGCACATGCAAAAATCCCAAAGGAGGGAGAGATGGAAGAGAAGGGATCAGAGTATGACCATTTCCCATGGGGATGGGATGCTTTCTTCTCTCTCTCTCTCTCTCTCTCTCTCTCTCTCTCTCTCTCTCTCTCTCTGCCTAGTGAGTGCACACACTCTCACAAAAAATTAATAAATGTATCAGGCATCCAGGAAACAAAGACCTATACTAAAAGCCTAAACCACTAAAGACCTAGAAAAAAAATTGATAACTAAGAGGTGACCTAAGTATGGATTTATCAGATACAAATTCTAAGACAACCATAATTATTATGCTCAAAACAAGTAGATAAAATGATGGAGGAGGGAACCAGCAGTTAGTGTAATGGCTATGTCGCTGGACTCCCACGTAGTTGACCGCGGTTCGCGTCCCAGACCCGGTGGCTTAAACTCACGCCGGGCACGTGTGCATGTGTGCCCAAGATCCCAAGAGGAGAATGGAGGAGAAGGGATTGCGGGGTGACCGTCCCCTCTGGGGGTTGATTTCTCGCTTTCTGTCTCTATGTCTCTCTCTGTCTGTCTGCCAAGCGCACGCGCCCTATAGCAAAAAAAACTCTCCAAAAAAAAAAGATGGAGGATTTATACAGAGAGAACTTGAATATATACAAGATAATTAAATGGACATTTTAGAAATAAAAAATACAGTAGCATTAATTTATTAGATTTAACATTAGTGTAATAGAAACGAGAGTAGAACTAGATTCCTAAACTAGACGATGAGTGAAGAGATAACATTCCAGATTAAATCAAAGGAAGAAAAAAATATGGAAAATTCTAGAAAATGTCAAAGGGACATAGTCTAAATAGTGGAAACCTTTAACTTACATGTAATTAGTGACCAGAAGCAGAAGAGAAAGAAAACGGATCAAATGAAAGTATCAAGCCACAGATTCTGAAAACTCCACTAACCACAGCAAGATAGACCACCTCTAGCCCTCTAATAATAAAACCGGTGAAAAAATAAAGATAAAAGGGAACTCTTGAAAATAGCTGGAGAAGAGCAGCATCACCTTAAGAAAGGGAAACCAGGGCCCTCTAGTGGGGTACTGGTTAGGGTTAGTGAGCTAGATTTTCACTTGGCTGACCGCAGTTTGAGTCCAGACCCGGTAGCTGAAAACACACTCTGGGTGTATGAGCACCCAAAACCCTAAGAGGAGAGTGGAGGTGATTGTGGTCTGGCCATCCCCCTACAGGGTGATTTCTCACCTTCCCTCTCACTGTCTCTCTGTCTCTCTCCTCTTTGGTAAGCACACACGCCCTATGGCAAAAACCATATTTTTTTTCTTTAGAGAGAGATTTTTTGCAATTGAGCATGTGTGCTCACCAGAGACACAGGGAGAAAGACAAAAAGTAAGAAATCACCCCCCGGGGGGGTGGGGTATGGCCAAGCCGTAATCTCTTTCTCCTCCATTCTCCTCTCAGGATTTTGGGCACACACATACACGCACCTGTTGTGAGTTTCAAGCTGCCAAGTCTGGGACTCAAACCACAGATAGTTATGTGGGAGTCCAGCACCTTAACTACTGCGCCACCTGCAGGCCCCAGTAAAAAAAATTTAGAGAGAGATTATAGAAGACAAAAGACAATGGAAAACTGCATTTAATGCAATGAAAGAAAAATAATTGACAGTGTAGAATTCTATACTCAGAGACTATGACTTACAGAAATAAAAATGAATTGAAATCATTTTTAAAAAAGCTAAAGCTGAGAAAATGTACTGTAGGAGACATGACTAGAAGATGCTAAAGAGAGATTTGAGGAGAAACGTAAATGATACTGGACTGAAGTATAGGTCACTAATACAGGAAGGAAAGAGCATCAGAAAATGTGAGTAAATCTAAATGAAATCTTGTCTGTTTAGAACAATAAAACAATATTGCATAGAGTTTAAAATATACAAATAATTAAAATGCTTGACAACAATATCCCAAAAGGCAGTGGAAGAAGGTGGTGAGTGGAAAGTATTTCAGGTTCTCCACATTGCTCAGTAAGAGATAAAAATACTCTCAGGGGGACTGGCAAGTGGCATGGTGATTAAGGACAATGGACTCTCACACGGCCAACTGCGGTTTGAGTCCTGGGCCTAGTGGCTTGCTTTCTCACTTTCTTTCTCTCTCTCTCTCTCTCATTAAATGACAATAATAAAATTAAATAAAAATAGTTCTTTTAAAACAATATTTTGAGGAAAGTTGTAATCATTCAAGTATGACCGTGGCAAACTCAATAGTAGCCCTAAAATAATTAATAATAGTAATAGTAATAAAATCCTTGGGACCAGCAGTTGGCATAATGGCTATGTCACTGAACTCCCATGTAGTCGACCGCAGTTCAAGTCCCAGACCCAGTGGCTTAAACTCAAGCCGGGTGCGTGTGCGTGCATGTGTGCGTGCGTGCCCAAGATCCCAAGAGGAGAATAAAGGAGAAGGGATTGCAGCGTGGCCATCCCCGCCGGGGGTGATTCTCGCTTTCTGTCTCTCTCTGTCTTTCTGGAGAGAGCATGCACCCTATAGCAAAAACCTCTCCAAAATAAATAAATAAATAATAAAATCCTGATAGAAGGGGAAAATAGAGTAAGCAATAAAGCTCGATTAAATCAAGAGAAGGCAAGAAAGGAACAAAAAAAAATAGATGGTATTTAGATGGCAGACTTAAACCTAAGTCTTCACTGGAGTCTTTTGAAAACAGCAAATAATTTCTAATTTGTAAGTCCAAATAAAATTCTCTTTCCCCTCTCACCTTATGTCTCTCCACCGCCCATATCCCCCGCAGCTGTGCTAAGACCCTCTGTCCTCTGTCCCACAGCCCCCAAACTGTCTAATGACCACCTTTGAAGTGTGAATTGTCAACAGAAATGAAATAATATGAACAGATAAAAACCAAAACACCATAGTAGTGAAAGTGCAGAAGGAAAAAGAAAATAAAATTTTATTTACAGCTCCCCCGACCCTGTTAGTGCATCCCTCCATGACATAGATAAATACTGCATTCTTGCTTCCTGAACCGTGGCAGAAGATACCTGCTCTCGACCTTTATCCAGGGTCTGCTCTGCAGAGGAAGACTCTCGTTCAAAACTGAGAAGTAGAAGTCTTCCCTCCTTCAGAAGTAGGGGACGGGACGGGGAAAGGCTGCACACATGTGTAATACAACATCCCTTCACACCTGCCCTATTTCTGTATCTTCCTTCTCATGCTGTTCCCCAAAGCCTACTTCTATATTCCCAACGCTATTAAATTAAGCAATATAAGTGGCAGCCTGTAGCAAGTGTATTGAATTCTACAATTCAAAAACAGTCAGGGATTCCCTTTATCGGTGCTAAATAAAGCAGAAGAAATAACTACAAAGTGGTGGTACGTGAAATCATTTCTATGTTCTGTGACCTATCACCTCCAAAAGGCATGGACTATCAAATTGGGAGTGCAGCTGGGCTCTGCCAATTGACTAGCTGCATGACCATGGGCATGGGGGTCCCACGCTTCTGAACCTCACTTTCTTCATCATGAAGTGGAGATGAGAAAACTACTGGGTGAGGACTAGAAAAAACTGCCAAGTTTTGTACTTAGATGGAGATATACACTCAGTAAGCGTTAGCTTCTCTTCCTCTGCCTTGGTTGGTCAGTGTTTATTTTCCTAGCTGAACTAACTGGGTATGATTTTAAATTGCATTGGCGAGGCCCAGGCCAGCAAAGCTCACACAATCCTCTCTTCTCCTCCATCTGTCTGCCAACTGACATTCTTTGTTGCTAATCTAAGGCCCAGCCATATGTTCTCCGTATGGGAGACTCTTTCCCGCCCAGGTGGGGAAGCAGACACAATGATCTAATAAGTCTTTTCTGTCTCACTAGGGCAAGACTTGGGAAAACTTCCAAACATTGAGAGGTTCTGATGAGACACCACAAGCTTGGGTGACTATGTTGTTTGTCAAATTTTTTTTCTGACTTTCTTTTTTCCTCCCAAGATCCCCAAGCCATGTTTCAATCCTGTCATTACCTGTTTCCTTGTCTCTGTTTAGTCTAGCAGACAGGTCGAGACTCTGAAAAAGATTTCAACATGGGATGTCTGTGTGGTGTCAAGGACGGTATAGATGAAACGTGTGCGTTAAGAGCTGCAGGACTGAGTGAGGAGTCAGGCTCTGATCTCCAGATCCCCAACCTGCAGCCTCCCAGCCAAAGGAAACATGCCACTCTTCAAAGGGACATTAAGGGTAGTTCTAGAGGCAGTGCTCCTGGGTGGGTAGGGTTTAATGGCACCATAATCAGCCAGGAGCAAAACGGATGAACAGAAGTTGCAAAAAAGAAAATAACTAGTAGAAAATGCAGCAGAATGTGCAGAAGGAACACAAAATTATATTTGAATGGGGTAGAAAAGGAGAAAATAGCAAATCAAGAAGTGAATATTTACCTTTTAATCATGTGCTGTCCTCTGAGTCATAAGGAAACAGTGTAACCACAGAAGGTTGACATGACAATGGCAGATTGTAAAAGGCCCCTGTGACATCCTGGTTATTTTGACAACTATATAAAACAAAATGAAACTTCCACTTTCTAGTTTCTTAGCTGACACTTTTTAATACTTTGAAAATATGGACAAGCTCATGCTGAAACAATCCTATGAAGTTAATCAACAGCTAAACTCAGCAAGATGTGGGACATATTAAGTCAAGTCATTCATTTTGAGGATTGAGCAGCTAAACTGGCCCTGGTTTTATCAGGCTGCTTTCTCTTTTCTACTTTTTTAACTTAATTTGCATGGTTGGAGCCCACACGGATGACCTAGGTAAACCACTTAAAACCACTGAGGCTCCATTTCCACATCCACAGCATAGCAATTAAAATCTCCGCCGGCTAATTGCCTCACAGGGAGTGTAATAGTAAAGGCATTTTTACAAAGTGTTTTACCTCTTCTAAGGCATTACACTAAGCAGTTTATTATCATGCAGAAAAGCAGGGATTTATATATTTATTTCATTGCCCCCTGCAAAGGCTGTGAGAGGCCGTGACCTTAAAACGCCATGTGACTTGGTTCTACAAACTTATCGCCGTCTGGATCCACGCTCTCTGTGCCAAACGGTCATTAGAACCTCACTAATTACGTCTATCAAACAAATGATTTCTTCAGAAAGGACTGAAAATCGGTGTCGGTTTCTCAGGTGAAGACACTATACATCACCCACATCTTTATCTTCCCGCGTGCAGTGGCCTGTCCGAGGGAGCTTCCCGTCATTAGCCCCAGCTCCTTCCACCGTACACTAGGCTGCATTTTGCTACCACTTCAAAGAAACATACAATTAACGAGATCGTATAATTAGTGTTTATGCTGCGTGCCGACCATCCTGACGCTTCGTACAGGTACAGACAGGCAGGACCTGCTCAAAACTTGCACTGCATCTAGGAAGTATGCCCCAGATCTAAACACGTTTTGTTTTCACATCTCCAGAAAGAAAATGCAACAGAAAGGTGTCGGTAGCGTACTCAGTGATGTGTGCCTTCAACTTGATCTGAGGCTGTGCCTTAAAGGAAACACGTATACAATCGTCCATGAATGTGGTAATCAAGATTACTCCTCCATGAAGTAGAGAGCATGGAGTATTCACTACATACGTGAACTTGCCTCGCTCTCACCAGCAGGTCTCTACAAGGAAAAAAGCAAAGGGAGAGAGATCTGATATTATATTAAAGTACTTCATTTCTTTGCCAAATTAGTCCTCCTTGTGGAAGATAATGCTGGATAGTTATCCATGTAATACTTTCATTATAACAGAATGGCAAAGACTTGCATTAGCCTCCAAAGAGATCCGAGCTGGAAAGGTCATTTTCGTGATAATGGAATTCATCAAGGAGACTAAGAAACACGAGGAGAGATTCACAAAAGATTGCATTTTCCTCCTCCGCCTGAATTTCTCTCTTCCTGATTACCAAAAGAACTTAGTTCTTTATAAAAAGTCTACGTTTTAATTCACTGGGAACCATGCTTTTAGTTTATCACTGGTCTCACGAAAAAGACATGAGGCATTTTGGTCTTACTATGAATTATACTGGGTCATGAAGGAGACGTGAATATTTAACATTTAGCAGAGAGGGCTCTTCATCATGTTTGATTTCCACCCATTTATATCCTAAAAATAGCTTTTCTTTTCCAGACAGGGAAGTAGTACTTTGTGGGGATGTCCCAATCTCGAGGGTTCTCAATTTTTTAAAGATTTTTGCCATAGGGCGCTTGTTCTTATCGGAGAGACAAAGAGAGAAAGTGAGAGAAAAGTAAGAAATAACCCCCAGGGTACTCCCCTCCTCTCTCTTCTCCTCCTCGTATTTTGGGCATGCATATGCATGTACATGTACATGCCACCAGGTCCGGGACTCAAATTGTCGACCATGTGGTAGTCCAGCACCTTAACCACCATGCCGTCTTCTGGTCACATGTAGGCTTCTAAACTTACATCAAATTTCTCAGGTTCTAGGTTCAAGAGAAATCTTAAGCCTTGGAAGTTTGGAAGCCTGCATCTCACTTCCAAAATGGTATTTCAAATATTATCTAAAGCAACATAAGCCCTTCTAGGGCTTCTGTTGAGTTCTTGTAAATCAATTACCAGAAACACAGGTCACTTTGGAAGTCTCCAGGGTGTCCTTAATCACTGGCAAAATCTAATCAGTTTGTGATATTTGAGATAGGTTCTACCCTCTTCTCTCAACGTGTCTGACTGTAGCTATTTCCGGGGTTCTGATCTGTTGAACCTTACTAGATACTTGACTTTGAGGAAACAGTTTTACTTGCTTGACTCAGTTTCTTCACCCTAAAACGAAAAGAATAATTCCTGCCCTATTTCACTCTTAGTAATCTGGAATACATCACGTGAGACCTTATGTGTAAAACTTAATGGTGTGGTGTCAGTTGTCACTCGTGCAGTGCTATGAGTCCGGGCCAGCCCCACAGTGCTGTGATTAAGCGCTGTGCCCTGGAAGCCGGATCCCACATGGCTGACCACAGTTCAAATCCCAGCCCTAGTGGCTTGAAAAACACACTGAACACATGTGCATACCCGGCCCAAATCCTGACAGGACAGGGAAATAGGAGGAGAAGGTATTGATTGCAGTGTGACCACCCCAATGGGGGGTGCTTTCTCTGTCTCTTGCAAGTACATTCACTGACCCACTGGCAATAAAAATATATATTAAAGTGCCATTAGTCTTACTTTTCTTTTTTTTCTCTTATTTTTTTTCTTTTCTTGCTTTTGAGAACAGAACCTGACCTACCCTCTTCCTTAAACCATTGCATTTTAATAAAACAAACTATGAAGTGCATGCCTTCCCCACTTCCATATCCTCAAAACAAAGAAAAATTCTTCTCCACACAAGAGGAAAAAATAGCATAGACGTTTTCCGCGGTGGACAGGAGGTCTACAAGCTCGGGAGGTCTACATTCCGAGTCAGAATAAGTCCATGGGGCGGATGAAGGGAGATGAAGACGCTGATGAGCACAAACTTCTGTCATCCACCCTCTTCTCAGTCACCTTCAGTTCTCAAAGATAAGGATCATTTTAATGTCAGAGTCTAGAAATGCCCACGTGCCTCACAGGAGAAACAGCCCTGCCCTCATTTTTGTTACCCTGTGCTTAGTATCACTTGATGTGAGCTGCTTTCTGCACACCAACCAACAACAGAATTAGCTTCTCACACCCCAAAATTTCACCCAAAGCCATTTGTTTACAATCTCAAAATAATTTTCCAGTGGTAACAAGTAGCACTTAAGTCTCCATACAAACCTACCTGACATACCTGAAGTACTGAACATATGATGAAGCTTAAAGAAAAAGAGGACAAGTAACTATTAATAAATAACACCCAATTGGAAGGAGTCAGAATAAATTAATTGCATCTGGATCTTGAGGAAAATGAGGTTTATTTAGAGAGGAAAGAAAGACTGAGAGATTTAGAGATTGTGAAAAACTTGACAGTATCGGGAACCAGCAGTTAGCGTAATGGCTATGTCGCTGGACTCCCACGTAGTTGACCGCGGTTCGCTTCCCGGATCCAGTGGCTTAAAACTCACACCAGGCACGTGAGCGTGTGTGCCCAAGATCCCGAGAGGAGAATGGAGGAGAAGGGACTGCGGCGTGACCATCCCCCCGGGGGGTGATTTCTCGCTTTCTGTCTCTATGTCTCTCTCTGTCTGTCTGGCAAGTGCACGCACCCTATAACGAAAACCTCTCCAAAAAAAAAAAAAAAAACTTGAGAGTATCCAGGACTCACAAGGTTTGGGACCAATTCTGTATTTTTGTTTCTAGTGAAGGTTACGTATTTCCTTGAGGTGCACCTTCACCCTTAGCTATGAGGATAGCCATACAAGGCTCACAACGGAGACACCCACAAGGAACGAGGAAGAAAAAACCCAAGAGAAAGACTTCACAGAAAGATCAAGGCACCGATTGGAGGGCTGTGGGAAAAGGAGTTAATGTATGGATGGATGACATGCAAAAACATGTGTTCAAGATCGTGTTGACTGTGATTTGAAATGGACAAAACTGAAAACTATACCAAAATATTTGCAAACGTATTAAGATAGACTTGCATCATAACATCATCATTCAACTATAAGAAAATGCCATTCCCTAATGAAAATTGTTTTGGGAGTCAGAAGTAGGCTGATGGTGAGGGTCAGGATTCGAAGGGCCGAGGACAGGGGCCCACCAGCAGCCTGAGTGCGAGGACAGGATGTGTGAAATCAGGCTCTCCTGACACGGAGTGCCTGCACTTTCGGGAATTACATCTACACAGGATACTTGGAAAGCTGACTGAGTGCCCATAAATATATGGATCCTAAAGTGGATGTTGAAAAGTTAAGATGCTTCCACACATTTTAAAAATGTTTTCCACAAAAGGAACAGTAAGCATCCCGAAAGAGCTAAGTGGAAGAGAGAGTGAACATATTCACTGTTAGGCCAATAATGGCATCTGGCATTGTCGATCGTCATGAAACGTCTTGATGTATTTCAGCGGTTAATGAAAGGATATTGCCATGTGATAACTGATGGTTTTATACCACTGTCTGGCCTACAAGTTGCTGAAACAGCAAATCATTTTACGAGCACTCTAACAAGCAAGCACTAGAAGAACACTTTTCAGTATTGAGATTTTAAGAGTAGATGTGCAGACGGTCTTGCATACTCCTGTGCCTGACATGGTTTCCCATCAAGACAGTGACGTGAAACGGTGGAGGGCCGTCACCTCAGAGCCCGTGCTAGGGAAACCAGGGCCCTCTGACACAGACGGGAGACAGAGGAGTGGTATGACATCGTCCGCAGCAGAGGCAGAAACTCCGTCCTGTTGTCATGACAATTCCCTGTTGTCTGCAAGTCATTTCATTTGTGTTGTTTGACAAGGTTGGTATTTAACAGTTAGTATATTTAACAGTTGGTATATTGATATTCAACAGTCCGTAGATAATATACAATATTTAGGGGCTGTCACTGAGATGCTTTCCCCAAAGATTACTAAATATCAGTACCATACTTAATTCAATATGTCTAATGATTGATTGATTTTATAATTATTCATTTAATTTTATTGTGAATATTATTCAATTTGACTAGAGAGAGACAGAGAAAGAGAGAGAGAGGGAGAGTGAGAAAGCAAGCTGCCTGGTCCAGGACTCAAGCCACAGTCTGCCACGTAGAAGTCTAGCACCTTAATCACCACACCACCGGCCAGACCCTAAAATGTCTAATGATTTATGATGATTATCAAGTTGAACCGTCACTATTTTGCAAGAAAAATATTTAATTATCATTATGGAAAGAGTAAGAGTCATGTTTAACAAATTCAGCCTAATGTGATTTACAAAATCTACCTTCTGGTTAATAGGATTTCAGTAGATACACAAAACCCATCACAAGGCAAGGGTAGACTGATACCTTTTAAGTACCTAGTCCTGCAAGTAAACATAATTATTACAAGTAATGAAATAACTAATTATTGTGCTTTTAGAAGATCTTGTAGGAAAAATACCACCAATGATAAAGTAGTAGCTATCATCATTCCTGATATCATCCATACAAATTACTAGTACTCTTAGGAAAAAACATAGTCTACTTGGTTGTGACTCTGCACCACACATGGCAGCAGGTCCTGGAGCATCCTTACTGCTCATGCTACCCTGCGTGGGAGGTGTTGCCACAGTTTTGCAGATGAAGGGACTGTGCTTGAATGCTTTAAAAAAAAAATGAGAATGAAAACTGGTAATAATAACCTGGAAAAAGTTGAAAAGCTTTGATGATGATGTGGATAGTAATGTCTTTGTCTTGACTGATATGCATGGTAATCGTGCTGGAAAAAGAATGTTATACACGGTAAAGATTTATGTGATTAAATGTAATATAAAAATATAGTAATAAAAAAGGTATAATCAAAAAATAAGTAAATAAACTAGTGAAAATGTCTGAGGGGACCAAAACTCGGAGTCCATGGCCTAATGCCACTCAGTCTGGGTGGAGTTCAAATCCAGATCAGCCTGGATTCAAAGCTCAAGCTTTTCTGCTCATGCAGTAGATCAGTACAGATAAGATTGCCTTTGGGGGTCTTACTAAAGTACTTAGCTCATAAAAACTAGAATGGAAAATTGTTTATTCTGTCTATAAAGATAACCAAAGATAGGCAGGCAAGAGGCAGCCTTTTAGAAGATGAACAGACACAGCTGTGGGTAACTGCTGCTTAGTTGGCCTTGAACCCGGAGTGCGACCACCCGTACCCCAAAACACGTAGAACAATCTTGCCGTTCCTCAGACCGTGTCGTCCAGTGGCGCTGGGAAATCGGGGTACGAATTCTGACCCTGCCACTTTCCAGCTGTGAATCTGGGACCACGATATTGAACATCTCTGAATGTGACCTCTCATGAAAAGCAAGGAAAATGAATGCAGTCGTGCAGCGTTGTCGTGATTAGGCGCATGTATGAAAAGCACCTTTCTGTAACATACTTGGGACAAACAAGGAGAAAAACAGAAAAACCAACTGGGACTTTCACTATTCTTTGTAAATCTACAACTCTTGCCAAGGCTGAGGCCGAGGTCTAAGGAATGGCTTGGGCTTGGAACATCTGTCTGAGTAAGGTCTCCTCTGTTGGAGCTCACTCAGGAAGAAAGGAATGGAACTAACAGATGGCATGGCGGTCATGTCGCTGGACTCCCACGTGGCCGACCACAGTTGGAGCCCTGGACCAGTGACCTGAAAATCACACAGGGTGCATGATGTCCATGCTCAAGATTCTGGGAGGAGAATGAAGGAGAAGGATTGTGATGTGGCCAGTCACCCTGTGGGGATGATTTCTCACTTTCCTTCTCACTGTCTCTGTCTCTGTCTCTCTCTCCTTCTCTGGTGAGTGCATGCGCCCTACGGCAAAAAAAAAAAAAAAAAAAGAAAAAAACCTCTAAAAAAAAGTAAATAAATAAAATTGGGCCTGAGTCTGCTGTTGGATGGAGAAGCTGGGGAGCACTGCATGAAATACTTGGTTCTTTGGGTTCTACCTCTAAAGTTAGAAACCTGTCCCCAGGAGGCGAAAAGAAGCCACAACGTGAGAAGAGTATGAAAAGAGAAAAGTGTAAGTCAAGTACAACCCTCAGGAAGGGTGTTGTTTCTACCCTGGGGTCTGGTTAGGAGTATGCAGCAGGGGAGGTCTGTCACTGTAGCCGGCGCTTTTGTTTGTTTTTGCAGGGTTTTGCTGCACCTGCGGACTTCCGGTCAGGTGAGGGGACTTCTTTGCCTGGTGCCGGGAAGGCATCTGCATGCCCGTGCTGGGTGTGGACTTGGAGCTGTGAGCGTGCACACACGGATGATTTCGCCCATATCAGTTGATTACTGAGTGGGAAGTGGGATGTTGACCAAGCAGCTTGAAGAATGCCTGTGTGCAAAAGGGCAGTGGCAGAAGGAAAGGGAGTAACCTCCTCTGGGTCTTTTGAAGAAAGCTCAGGTATAAAAAAAGTGAGACTCACTTCCCCTTCCCAGCTCCAGGAGGGAAGAGGGAGTGTGGGAGGAGTTGGGAACCGAGAGAGAGTCCGGTTATAACCCTGATAAGCTGTCCTCCATGAGGCAGAGGTCCTGCCATTATCTCAGGACTTCCTGCTCCCCTCTGGCTAACTACCTGCTGCAAGCCCAAGGCAGGACTCCGCTATGGGCAAGTGACCGCAAGCCCGCACCTCCTCCTGGCCCGCCCAGGTTGCCGGAGCTAGAAAAGTTGGCAGTGAGATGTCCACTTGTGCTGCCTGTGTCTTAGCTGGCTCCCTCGGGGGCTGTGACTGTCCTCTCTGAGCAGCTTTTGATCAATAGCCCAGGCAGACCTCTGCTGTATCAGTGCATCATCACTTCACCAGTTGTCCTGTTATATACTTTAATGTTCTAAATAATAC
The DNA here is from genome assembly GCA_026018925.1 of Tupaia tana. Classification (NCBI taxonomy): domain Eukaryota; kingdom Metazoa; phylum Chordata; class Mammalia; order Scandentia; family Tupaiidae; genus Tupaia; species Tupaia tana. Next base: position 95,060,451 of record JAKSZU010000006.1, read on the forward strand.
AAGCTTAATTAGAGGGTTGGCATGCATCTGTCTTCCTTGTAAAGCTATAGCTTTCTGTTTAATCTTCTAAAATATAGTGTGACTATTTCCAAAGAAAAGTTTTCAAATTTCCCCATGGGACACAAAATAAGACAATCAGAAAAACCGGAATTGCTTTCCTCACATTCACTTCACAACCTCCCTGAAACGCCTCATTTTCAAAAAAGAGCTAACAGTCATGTAAATACTGAGGACGATCTAACAAAACCATCTGAGGTGGCTGGTTTTATTCTCAGAATGGGATTTTGCCTCAGGGTTTATCCCACACCGCTGCCAGTTTGGAAAACTATTAAAAAAAAGCTTTATAAGTAAGAACCAAGGTGATGAAAGAAAATCTATCTCAACATGGAAAGCCTATGACATATTTAAAAGAGAAGAGGGGTCCCTTGTCAAAGCGGTGCCTCAGTGAGCCTACTAGATAGGCACAAGGGTGAGCGTCCATGAAACACCGTTACCAGACTGAGGTGGGAGGAGATGGTCTGAGGTTTTCCTGCACTCTGGGCTCCTGAGAAAACCCCCAAATCACTAAGTACCTCAAATTCAGTTTTTCTCAACCTAAGAGTTTAGAAACCACTATCTGCCTGAAACTTGCTAGAGGCTTCTTTAAACCATTTCCATTTTTAAAAAATGAGAAGCTAAGATGTACAAATTTTGAATAACTTCAACTAAAGACAGTAAATCCTGTCCTATTTCTTGAATAGTTTGTTCTGGACAAAAGGGAAAATAATGTGTGTAAGCGTTTAGAAAAGTTAAAAGGTGTATTAGTATGCAAAAGTTTGCTTCTATTAAGAAGAAAAATGATCGTGAAATATAGAAGGATGTTTTCAAGATAGATTTTTTTAAACGATGCTAAAATACACTTTGAGGAAAGGATGTGGGGATTTCTAAAAAGAAAATTATTGAAAACTATGTCTTGGTGTGATTTAAGTGCTAGCTGAAGACACGTTGAGCTGTCTGACTTCCTGTAATTCCTCTGAGTGAGACTGAAATTTAACCCAGGAGCTCTCAGACCACGCAGTTCATGTCTTCACTTATTGATCCCCTAGAACGGCATTTGCTGAGCATTTACTATGTGCTAGGAGTTGGGTGGGCTGTCGTGAACCTGATCCAGAGACCAGGCCCCAGACCGGAGACTAGAGGGACGTAGAGATGACCGGCCCAGCCTGTCCTGCACTGTGCATCCCTCCCGCCTCCCTCCCCCCTCCCCTCGACCCAGTATGAAAGGCTAAAATAGAAGGACGCTGAATTTTATTAAATGCATTTTTAAACAAATGTTTCATCATAACCCTATTACTGGTCATAAGGGGATTATACTTTAACATATGACGTTTATCAATACAAATAAATTATTGTTTAATTATAAAAATGGAAGATAAGGCAAATGGGAAAAACAATTAGGTGTGGAGGACAGTTCATGAGAGAGGTCATTCTCAGTCATCTTCTAATCGCGTCGCTGTAAACCCCATTCTTCTCAAGTCAGCTCTTTGTCGAGTATCCTTTTCCCTCCGGGTGCCGAAACCATCAAGAAACTGAAGCTTTACAAGTCGCCCGCCTAAGCGTGTCATACCAGTCCCCTCCATCATTCCAAATGACATTCAATTTTTTTATCGCCAGGTAGATTTGTTTGACACGCATTTTATTTCTTTGGGAGATTCTAAAAATATATACTTCCATAATCTAAGTCAGTGTTACCTCAGGGGAAACCACAGGCATGGAGCAATATCGAAAGGTGTCATTGAAGTTCTGTTCTCTCCCTGCCTGCTCAGCCACCACCCAGTTCACTCCACACGTAGACGTGGCCTAGTCTGCGTCATTGAACGGCAGGTGTAAAACGTGATCAGATATCTGGATGTTCCCAAGTATGCAAGTGTTTGGCATTATGTAGACGAATGTATGGATGACGGCCAGGTTGCTAAAATACTGGAGATGGTTTGTGAAGATGCCAAAGTACTCTACAAAGGGTAAAGAATCTTTGCCCAGTTTTTCTCTGGACACTGCTTTAAAAAAAAAAAAAAAAAAAAAAAAAAAGATTTGGAAAAAAGATAAAGGGGACTTGTCTTCCTGTGTAGTATCAGATATTGGCCCAGGATAAATGCTTTTGGCTAGTCAGATAGGTAAAATTATCTGCTTCTAAATTTCCATGTCTGGCATTTCTCCACTGGGGCTGACCTAATGACGCTCTAGTCCCTGAAAGGCATTTCTTTCTTCCCCTGCTTTCTCCATTCAGCAGGCAAATTTGGTCAGAACTGGCCCTACAAACACAGGTTTCTTGAAAGCAAAGAGAAATATAAAGCTTCAGTTCATTCGCATTAATTTTTAAAATTTCTACATTTGGATGAAATTAACCCTAGTTGCAGCATAAAGCTGACAAGCCCATATAGACTTTTAGCACTCCATTAATCTTCCTTTGTGAGACTGGGGCATACACCAGCCGAAAGTGGAAATTTGATTAGCTAGGCTCGTGAATTAACTATCTCATTGGTATGGCATTTTAAAATATTTTCCAGATATCCAAAACCACGTTAGTGTGTTTCAGGGTCTATGTAGGGTTAGCAAAAAACATACCCAAACCATATCTTCATGAAATAGCTACATTGCAGCTACCAAAAAACTGACTTTCTCTCAATAATTTTTTTTTTTTCTTGATAAATAATAATCTTGAGGAAACTATGCCATCTGAACTTTGATGTGTGGTAAACTTTCAGCTCAGGGCACTCTTTCTTCCTAATCCTTTAGGTTTACGAGGATCTAGTGAACTTTTTTTTTCCCAGTAGCAATTTGATAATAATTTCCAATTTTACACAATACTCTAGGGTTTTCAGAAAATCCTTCTGATGGACATGAATCCAATTGGAGTCATTTTGAAATGGATAGTCAATTTATTGGATTAGTTGATAAGGTGATGAAAATCTCTTCTAATCAGGTGGATATCTCTAATGAATCAAAAAAAAAGGCATTTTTATCCATCTCTCACTCATTAAAGCCTTTGTAAATCTCAGGGAATGACTTAATGGTACATTTTATGTCCCTTTCTTCTTTTGTGATTTTTAAACAGCTTAGCAAATTGTTCATGGAGAAAACTGTGTATCACAGCACAAATGCTTCAGTTCAGAAGCTAATGCAGCTCCCTCACTCTCAAGGAGCTGGCCAACCACGCCGAAATCAGGAGGACACCAAAACTAATCTATTTCAGATTCTCCCAGACCAGAAAAATAAGTTGTAATGCACAAGGGCATTTTCTCCTGGAGGTTTCACCTGAGATTTCCATCTCGGCTCTCATCTCCACATTAAGCAAAAAGAATAGAAGCATGGCCCGAGGCAAAGCAAGGCCTTTCGTCTACACTCCTGAGCAGTGTCACCGTTGGTGAAAGCAGCTGAGTTAACGGAGTGACTTACAACGGAGAGATTCACCTGAGGATTACTTCGGCTTCTCAGCACAGTGACTGGGCAGTTAGAGGCATATGAAATGTCTGCTATCCTTCTTTTTGTAACTGATACTCATTTGCTGAACACGTCCACAGAAACAAATGCGACCAAACATATAAACCAACACCCATTTTCATTCTGTGGGTATTCACATTAATATCCCCTGCCTTTTTCCTCCTCATCCCCATTCTTCGGGTCACAGAGAAACCTCCTCCGTGGCCTGAAGAACTCAGAGCTCAACCTCAGTATTCCGAACAGGTATCACTATTCACTTCACATGGAAGCGGGGAGGCAGAGGCAGACGTAATTGCTTTTCTGGGACGTCAAGCCACTTCCTACAGCTCAGGGGTCACCAGCGCCCTCTGCGAGCCTCCCATCTGATCTCTCTGCACCTTAGCCAGCTCTCCATGAATGACAAAGTCACCAGATACCAGACAAACGCTGATGACTATTTTTAATCACAAAGACATACAGCTACTCTCTGATAATACAAAAACATCCATCAATCATATGACATTTTAAACATGTCATTCTAAAATTTGCAAAGTTTTAAGGTTAGCTCCTTTTAAGCATAAGACTCTTATCATTTGCATTTCAGAAGCGAAACCTAGTCATATCAGAAAGCACAGGATTTTAATTTGCAAATGCCTGTAGACATCGCCTGGCTGATTTTTTAATAAGAAAATCACAAATTTATACGACTCATTCATAGTATTTCTCCCCTTCTGTGCTTGGCCAAGACCACTGCATTTAGTTAATAACCAGTTGATCACATGATCTGCATTTTTAAATATCGAGTTTAGAAATGAGCTTTAACTTGTTGCCTTGGTTTGCACATCTCACGTCTCACTCGAAAGCAGTTAGACGAGCTTTAGTTGAGGAGTTTCACATCCTTTCCTCATCTCAAGTGCAGTCTCTGCAGGGAATAATTTCCTGTGGGAAGTAATTGTAGGAGTATCTCTGCTGTTTTATGGAAAAGTAAGAACAGCTGCAAATTTTTAAAGAATAACCTATATAGAAAAATGTCAAACTAGGGGCAAGTCTACCTTTCCCCTGTCTGAACTTAGCCATTATTCTTTAAGCATTTACTAAAAGGGAATTCAGTAACCCAGTCGATGTCTCAAAAACAGGCCGAATATCACTAAAGAGAAATTCAATAGTATTTTCCTCAGCATGATGAAAAATACTGTGAAATACCATTTATCATGTCTGGGTTAAAATGATTAATGAGGTATATATTTTCTTTATCTTTACTCTCTCTCTTTCTTCTTATGTCTGTCTGTCTCTCTTATTCTTTCCCTTTAAATCAAAAATTGTATACCAAAACTACAGTACCTGTGTGTAAAGGGATGCTTATCCCACTGGGTTGAATGAAACAATTTTAAATGTATACATGTGTGTGGGTCTATAAAATTTCGTTTTTCATGAAAAACGAGATTAAAGTATGAATTTATTTTGGTGCAAAATTTGAAATCCATGCATAGGGTTTTTTTCATGATATGCATTTCCCTGAACTTTTTGAAGACCCATCATACACACACACACACACACACACAAATGCACATATAGGTGTGTATGTTACATGCACTTGTCTGTATATATGCTTTTTATACATTTTATAAATTACCCTTTTCATTTTATTAGCAGGTAAGAAATTTCAAGAATTATGTGTGCATATTTAAAATCAATCTTATGTATTTTTAAACTTATATGTAACATAATTCTAATATATATAGACATATATGTATAAATTGGATGTCAGAAAAGTCATGATGCATCCATGCATAAAAAAAACACATCATGACTTTTCCAATGATTCAATTTTATATTTTATAAGATACCTTTTGCTGAGTTCCTTTGTTCTTGACATTAAAACATGTGAAGGGCAGTGTTTGCTTAGGCAAGAGTTGCTCTAGGCTTGGCAAACTATCAAATAGCACCTAAATTATACCCCTGGGAATTTCTAACCTGGATATAGAATTTTGAGTACTCCATTAGAGGAATATCTGTAAATTGTCTGATATACAAGCTTACTTGCAAACATATCGGTATGCTGCAATTCATCCTGGTATTTTACATAATCACCCCAGAATGTTATTTTAAAAACTGTTTTGAAATCAGACAGCATAGCAAATCTGTCAGTGTCAAAATTAAACACAAATGTAGTCAAAGTACTTATTTATACACCTTTTATTTTTATCCTTTAGGGTCCTATTTTGTGGAAGTCGTGTTTATATTATCATTTCTTCTCAGTTTCTTATTTGTTTGTTTGTTTGTTTAAATTGCTAGAGGGTGTGTGTGCTCACCACAGAGAGAGAGAAAAAACCTCCTCCAGGGGCGTGGTCAGACTGCAATCCTTTTCCTCCACTTCTGCATCCCATCAGAATTTGGGGCATGCACATCTGCCCGGCACATTTTTCAAGTCACTGTGGCAGAGATTCAGACCGCAGTGGGCAATGTGGAACCCAGTTACCTATGAACGGTCCTTAACCCCTGACTATGAGGCTAGCCCTATTATTTGCTTTTGAAAGAGTGACAAACAAATGATTCCAGGTGTTGTGCTATATATTTAATAGCACTGTCAGACCAAAGTAAGGTTTTCATTTTCACATAATACACTATAGTGCTGAATACTTTTCCCGAAATGGAAGTATAGTAAGAATAACATTCAATGTAATGATAAGATTGAACGGTTTTACAGATGTCCCTTTTTTTTAAACACAAACTGAGTGGATACCACTCTAATTTAGCTTTTTTTTCTTTCTTAGTGTGTCTGTCCACTGCACAATATCTCTAACCTCAATGAACAAAAACAGGATTATTTGTCTATTTTTGAAACTGCACCCCAGAAAGGATTATTAGACACATAGAGAAGATGCTATAGAAATCATTTTTTGTTTTTGTTTTTTGCTTTTTTTTTTTTAAGGATTTTACCATAAGGCATATACACTGCCAGAGAGAGACAGAGAGAAGGAGAGTGAGAAATCACTCCCCAAGGTGAGGAAGCCTATGCTGCCATCCCTTTTCCTGCATTCTCTCAGACTTCTGGGCATGCGCACACACTTGACCAGTGAGTTTCAAGACACTGGGTCTGGGACTTAAAACATGGCTGACCGTGGGAATGCGAAGCCTTAACCACTTGCTGACTCCAGAAATCATTACATTTTACCTGGTATGTTATAATGTTGAATGGAAACAATTGAAGTTGAACATAATGGAATGAGATTGAAGAAATAAAGTATACAAAGTTTAAATGTGGCTAAGCTGTCTAACCAAGGAGAACAGCAATTATGGAGCTAAACAATTTTGGTAGAATCAAACTGTATTAAATGAAAGGCCCAATTTGACCTGAGGACAACGTCTAAGAATCTGAAGAATTAATTGGGTCTTGTAACTTTCACAGACAGATGGTCTCTGAACATGGAGCTTTACTATGAACTCAATCACGGAGCATGTTCTGTTGGTCTTCCTGGGGCTTAATTAAATACTATCAGCAAATTAATCAAAAGAGTGAGTGATTAATACTTCTAGTAACCTGTGAATGCTATTTCTGGCATAGTCTAATGGTGGATTAAACTCAGGAAACATGTATCACTAGCGCTGCATTTCCTGTGTTCTTCATAGCGGTGAGTGCCCGGCAAACAGAAGACACTCAGACACTTTTTGACTTCCTTATGTTCAATAGCTACAAGTGCTTTAGATACAACAGAAAAAGGCTGAGTGCAATCTGGAGGAATGATCAATGATGTGACCACAAATTTGAAACCAATGCGATATGTTTGGCAAAAAGAACCTCACGAAAGAATAATTCGTGCATGCCTGCCGGAAAAGGATACAGAGAGAAGAAAAGTGAAAAATGCCCCCCCAAAGGGGAATGGACATACCATCGCCCCTTCTCCATCCTCCTCTTGGGATGTTTGGGCATGCATGCACATGTGCCTGGTGTTTTTCAGGCTGCCAGGTCCAGGATTTGAACCCAAGAATTGGCCATATGGGATCCAGCACCTTAATCACCAATTAATAATCATTTTGGCCCTAGAAGAATCATTTTGATGGCAAAGAAATGAACTGAGAAGTCAATATCAAGATGGAGAATATTGAAAATAGTTTCGTGACTAGAGAAGCTCTCTTTCACTTGATCAAAATATATTTGAATGTTTGGGTCATGCTGAAATTCCAAAATGTTATGTCTAAATTAAACTAAAAATTTGCAACCAACTATTAGCAATTTCAGATAGGACTTGCACTGGTGATAAGTCATAGAAAATACCTAATAGGAAAGGAAAAATTAATGAAGTGAAAAAAAAAAAAAAACAGTGAAAAAAAAAAGGAGAAGGTAGTTCTACACAATTTTCTGAGAAGAGCCATGTTGGTGGACTCAAAAACATTCGTAGTAAAAACCCTTTTCAGGAACCGCTCGGTTACAGGGATATAGACTGAGCTCCAACCAGCGCTATTGAAGTTGCACCGTCTTTTTTATTTACGCGGCGCATGAAGGGAACTAGACACTGAGAAATGAGGAAAATATTTGTTATTTCTTATTCTTAGCAAAACTTAAGAGGGTTTCATTCGTAACCTCGAAACCTGTATCATTCAATGAGAACCACAGAGTCGGAAAACAAAGCCATATAACTTTGAGGGTTTTTTAAAGAAAGTGTCAAAAAGGTTAATCCAATTCTACACTAACGCATTCCCTCAGGTCTCCAAAGTAAAGTTTAAAATGTATAATCTAGTCTCCTGTGTCTGTTAATCCTTTGCACCTATGATTAGTTCCTGTTTATGTTAGCAAATAAAAAAGATTTAATGTAGGTCAAAGGTTCTCCGAGCTCACTTCCCTTTTCAAAGAAATCAATATCCCAAGGAAATGTAACTCAGCTTTTTTAAGAATGGACGGTCTCTCAATAGTAATAGTAACAACAATAACGCAGGCTGGGCTCCCCGGTTGCATCCACTGATTAATCACCAGCTCCAATAGAATCAAAGGCAGCAGCTTACCCGGGTCAAACAAACTAGGGCTTTCGCTGAGATCTGGATCGGCATCTGAGCCTAGTAACAGGGCTCCTTAATTGAATATTAAGAACGATCGCTCCAGCGTGGGGAAACAGTGATGATTATGTAAGAGCTTTCTATTGAGATTATTCCTGTCTAGCGTATGGGCTATTTCACATCACACTTCACAAGTTTTGAGACTTCTGACATCTTAATCTAAAGTAGATACTGTTTAAAATCCTGTGATCACTAAAGTGCTCTAAAATATGAGCTATTTAAATATGTATTTCCTGGCAATTAATGCCTACCGGTGACAGTGACCAAATGTTTCATTACAGGATGGTAAATGAAAAGAAGTCAGAGCTACAGAGGAACGTAAGAGAATTAACCTGGACTTTCGTCTCCTGTAACCTTTCATGTTGCCACAGAATAAATAGATTTAACACGGTAGTTCTTTCATCTTTTTTAAAGCAGGATGATGGGAAGTTTCCTATGTAAAATATTAGATTTTGAATATAGTTATTAATCAAATTCAGCATCCAATTCAGCATTGCATGAAAGCTTGTCAAATTTACAGAGAAAAGGTCAAGTCAGTTTACCCGGCATGGGTACATTATTTTCCCATCTGACTATATGATTTTTAGACACAGACATTGCTTGTGAAGCCTAGCAGAAAACAGAACATTGAATCAGAAAAACTAAGTCTTAACCTGCTATGTCTGGAAAGAGGAAATGTGAAATCACTGAGTTAATACTATGTCGTTTTAATTAGCCACTCAGAACATTTTAAAGCTGGTTACAAACACAACATGCACATACTATAAAATCACAATTGCATGGACAAACGATTTAACCATGAGAAAAAACTTTGAAAAAAAGAGAATATGGGACCAGCAGTTAGTGTAATGGCTATGTCTCTGGGCTCCCATGTAGTCAACTGCAGTTCGAGTCCCGGACCTGGCGGCTTAAAACATGCCGGGCACGTGTGCGTGCGTGCCCAAGATCCCGAGAGGAGAATGGAGGAGAAGGGATTAGGGCATGGCCATCCCCCCTGGGGGTGATTTCTCACTTTCTGTCTCTCTGTCTCTCTCTGTCTTTCTGACAAGCGCACGCGCCCTACAGCAAGAACCTCTTGGGGGGGAAAGGAAAAAAAAGAGAATGTGCCGGTGTGAGAGCTGGGTTTGGGTAAGGAGACTATCTAGGATATTGTTTATCTTCTTTTGCTTTACTTCCCAATTTCATAATAAATATGAATTACTTTAAAGAACGAAAATTGTCTTTACAAGTATGAGGAATTTCTTCTTATAGGGAAAATAATTTCCTTTTTTACTGATGCTTTTCAAGAAATGTGAGAACCACCATTAGCCGATGTTCCATTCTGGAGTTGTTTCTACAGAAAAAAAAAAAATGCAACTGTTTTTACTACTGTTTTACCGTTCTGTAGTTGTTTCTACAGAAAAAAAAAAATGCAACTGTTTAGCAAGTGTGGTTTAGGAGGGACGACAACTTCTCACATACACTGCCTTAATTTGGGAGTTCTAAGGTTCAAATCGCAAATTAAATAGCTTCCAGAAACATATTTAATATACACAAGATTAATTCAGTGTTTCATTTAACTTCTCCAGGTATGTTATCTTTTCGGTGGTAAATGTTGGCCTCTTTTCAATGAACAGGGCATCTGGCAAGATCTGGAGCATTTTCTCGGCTATGCAAGTGATGATTAATAATCTAGTGCTCAACAGCATATCCTGATCATTTTCCCTGGGACCCTGGTTTAAAAACATATAGATTGCTTGTATTTTGCTTCTGCAAATTCATATATGTAAAAAGAAGAGTAAGATCCAGGTAAGGTCACATGGCATAGAAATGGAGAATGTATTTAAATGTAAGGATCTTTTCATCCTGAATCAACCCCACTTCCCTGTTCCTCCAATTCATGAAAGTAAAATGTTACATTAATATATTACAATGCATAGAACTCGGTCAGAGAGACAGGGGAGGAGAAAGGGCTCCATGGGGAGTGTCACGCTGCAATCTTTCTCCTCCGTCTCTCCCTCTTTTCTGGATTTTGGGTACATGTGCACTCGCATCCAGTGTTTCTCAAGCTGCAGGGTCCAAGACTTGAATCCCATGGTTGGCCATGTGGGATCTAACTGCCTTAATCACCAGGTCACAGAGCTGCCCTAGACTTTTTTTTTTTTTAATATTTTTGCCATAGGGTGTTTGTGCTTACTGGAGAGACAAAGAGTTAATGAGAGAGAAAGTGAGAAATCAACCTTCAGGGAGGTGGCCATGCTACAATCCCTCTCTCTTCTCCTCCGGGGATTTTGGGCATGCAAGCCCACATGCACAGAAGCTCAGTCTTCAGGAGGACAAGCCACCTCAGGAAAGCTTTGAGCATGTAAGGAAACGGCTATCTAGAACAATCTGGCCTAAACAGCCTTTCTGTATTGAGAGCGATAGCTTAAACTATCATTATTTCATTTATTTCTGTCTCTCTTCCCTTTTAAAAAAGTTGATCTCCCAAGGAAAGAGAGATTATTGGAGGGGGCAAATACATTTTCAAAAGACACATAACCCATTTTTCAATGGTTAATAGATGAATTGATTAATTTAGTTCTCTGATTGGCATTTAGTTCATCAATAAATTGGAGATTGTTTTTTTCCTAAGAGTCGAAGGGAATTCACCCTAAGCATTTAATTTTCACTATAAATACAGGATTACTATTTTTGCTTGATAATTTAAAAAACGTAAATAGTGTTGACAATGTAAAAAATAACATATAAAAGTGAAAGAAAGTAAAACACTCTATAATTTCACCATCCCAAGATAACCACCATTAACACAACACTCTAGTGACCAAATTCACTTGCATTATTTTATGCATAATAAATGGATAGTAGATAATAGATATAGACAGATAGGCTTTTACATAAATAAAATCATACCAACCATGTAATAATGGTTATGTTTTTATTATAATAATGATCATTCATATTTACTTTTGTCACCCTCCATTCATATCCATATAAACTGCCTCTCAAAGTCACCTTTAGATAGATCATATTAGGAACTTGTAAACCTTTTTTATATTTTTCCTATCCTTATAAAATCACTTACTATATGTGGGAAATTTGTAACTAATTAAAAAATAATCAGATAATTCTTTGTGTCATTGATTTTATTTTCTCTTAAAAATAGCTTGAAGAAACTAAATGAGTAGTTTAAACATAAATCCTGCTTTTTGATAGCTGAATAATGTGCCTTAGTTTGCAAGTATAATGTTTTATTTCCAAATGATAGCCATTGCATGTGTTCTTATTGATTACAAATAACATCAAAATTAAGCTCCATGGACTTCTATGTCTTATATATACACGGTCTCAATGGGACAGAGTTCAGAGATGAATTACAGTGTAAACAACTACATGAATCTGCTGAGTCAGTTCCACAGCCTGGGAAATACTGTGATGCTCAAGACAACCAGAACCTGTGTGGTGACCATGGTTCGAATCCCTGGTCTTCTCAGGCTGAAATGCTCCTGGCAAACGCATCAGTGACCAGGATCCAATGGACTGGAGAGCCGGTGGAAGGGGATGGCAGCATGACCAGACTCTTGGAGAGTGCTCCTCTCTCTCTCTGTCTCTGTCTCTGTCATTCTCACATGTATGCACTCAATCATGAAAAAGAAAAAAAAAAAAATAAGATGGGGACCGGCAGTTAGCGTAATGGCTATGTCGCTGGACTCCCACGTAGTCGACCGCGGTTCGCGTCCCGGACCCAGTGGCTTAAAACTCACGCCGGGCGCGTGTGTGTGCGTGCCCAAGATCCCGAGAGGAGAATGGAGGAGAAGGGATTGCGGCGTGGCCATCCCCCCGGGGATGATTTCTCGCTTTCTGTCTCTCTGTCTCTCTCTGTCTGTCTGGCAAGCGCACGTGCCCTATAGCGAAAAAAAACCTCTCCAAAAAAAAAAAAAAGATGTATGTCTATGTTAATTTTACTAGATAGTACCAGATAGCATTTTTCTTTTCTTTTCTATTTTTTTTAGAGAAATTTATGCTACAGGGCACATGTGTTCACCAGAAAGACAGAGTGACAGAGAGAAAGCGAGAAATCACCCTGCTGGGGGGATGGCCGCACATAATCCCTTCTCCTCCATTCTCCTCTTGTGGTTTTGGGCAAACATGCACACACATCTGGTTAGCATGACTTTTGAGTCACCAGGTTTAGGACTCAAACTGCAGTTGACCGCATGGGAGTCCAGCAACATAACCATTATGCCATCTGCTGGTCCCCCAGATAGCTTTTTTGTAAGTCTGTAAGCTCTATTTAACAAGGATATGGTAAATGACAAATATATATACATATATACATATACATACATATATATATATATATGTATATATACACACACACACACAGACACACACACACTTACATACATATATAAAATAAAGCAGTACATACATATAAAATTGTGTGTGTGTGTGTGTGTGTGTGTATGTATATATATAAAAATCTACTGCTTTACAGTAATAGGGAGGAAGGGGAATTTCGAAGTGCTTCTCCCTCCCTCCTGTCCAGCCAGTCCTGTGCTCAGTGAGTACCAGGAAGCCTGCTGCACAACCAGTCTATCGCTTCCCTTTATTCCGGTGGGAAATCAAGCTGCAATGTCTTCCACATAGTTTTAACTACTCTCACTGAGTCTCACAGATATTCCCCAGGGATGGGGTAGATGGTGGCACAGTGGTGAAACACGACACTCTGGGAGGCAATCTCACATGGGGCGAGTCCCATCCCGAGCCCAGAGACCTCTGTGAGTATTCCAGGCACAGGCTTGGGCATATCATGAGGTCAACGCCCTGCTGGAGATGCTGCTTCTCTCTCTCTCTCTCACCCTCTTGCAGTCCTGGAAGAAATAAATAAATAAACTTAAAAACATTTTTTTAAAATCCCCAAAGGAAGTATTTGAGAATCATTCTCTCACGCTCTCAGGTGGGATGGTTGGTTGGTTGACTGGTTGAGTTTTAGTCTACTCTTCCCAGTTCACAGATCACTGTCACTGTGAGCCCCTATTATTAGGAGAATGTACTATTTTCTTCAGGTTTGTTCTGGCAGAAGAAAGATTAAAAAGTGGCCCCGTCACAGCGGTGCAGGTGGTAGGGTCTGTTGCTGAATACTGAAGCCATCAGAGAGACCCCAGGCTTGGATTCAGGTCAACCTGAACCCCACCAGTGTACCCAGAGGTGCCTGAGACCCTGCTGGCTGGGAGACTGGGCAGGGGCTGGGCGGCACAGCAGGTAACACCCCATCAAGTACACCTCTCTCTCTGGAAATAAATAAACTTGTTGAAAAGTAAAAACTGGGACCAGCAGTTAGCGTAATGGCTATGTCGCTGGACTCCCACGTAGTCGACCGCGGTTCGTGTCCCGGACCCGGTGGCTTAAAACTCACGCCGGGCGCGTGTGCGTGCGTGCCCAAGATCCCGAGAGGAGAATGGAGGAGAAATGATTGCAGCGTGACCGTCCCCCCTGGGGGGTGATTTCTCGCTTTCTGTCTCTATGTCTCTCTCTGTCTGTCTGGCGAGCGCACGTGCCCTATAGCAAAAACCTCTCAAAAAAAAAAAAAAAAAAAAAAAGAAAAAGAAAAAAGAAAAGTAAAAACTAAGGCTTCCACCATTAATTCACCCAACAAACTTCAAAGTACTGTTTGATTTAAAGAACTCCAGAGCAGTTCAGACCCAGAGATCAGACAACTTGATTTTCTTGTTTACGTATTCATACCATTATTTTAGAAATGCTAACTAAACTTAGCTAACCAGGCTTTCTGAAATAAACTCACTTTAAAACAATTGATAAATGCAGCCCAAGCAAAAACACATCATTTAAAATATATACAACAGATTTTATAAGCTACCTTGAATAGAAATTAAAGACAGGCACACCCCAGAATTCAATAAGGAAAATGTGTAGACTCAACATAACTTACACCCTGCGCTGGCTGATCATATCATATAAAGCTATTTTGGATTTTATTTTTAACTGACACAGAGAAGAAAATGCTTTATTAATTGAGGGGAGAAATCTTTGAATAGGAATAGCATTGACTTTTAAATTATTGGCCTTATCTTGCTCTTTTATGTATGCTCAGAATAGTGACAGCATTTTCAACAATGTTCCAAAAGCCATTTAGCTTACAAAGTGGAATTATTGTGATACAGTACACTTAATGCATTTCTTCTTCATAGCATCTTATTTCATAAAAATCAATTGGATTTTATGCCTTGCATAGAAGGTCCTTCTTCCACGATGAAGTCGGAGTTATTATGGATAAGCCGGCCAGATAGCATCGTAGGCACCAGAACCTTTCTCCAGTATTTATTGTTGCACAGAATGCAGCGTAAGGCACTCCACTGCACTCCAACAAGGAGCACTTTCTCCAGCATAGCCGTTGTAGAGACACTTTATAGGAAGCCATTAATATTACAAAGGTAGGCAAGAATGCCTTGACGTTTTTCCAGAGAGTAGACGGACCAATGCAACAAAAAGCTGCCCTAATACAAGTTTCTACAACAGTGCACTGAGCACCTGGCCTCGCTGGTGGTAGGCATTTAACAGACCTCGATCAAAGAAGGCAGACATCTCACCTATGCAATGAGAAAGACGTAAGCAAGGAAATAATACTGGATTTGCATTCGGGCAGAGAGATCGCAGGTTCTGTTCCTGATCACTGCAAAGAGGTGAGTATTGCAGTAAAGCGAGCCACGCAAATTCCTCAGTTTCCCAGGGCACACATAAGTTACATTTGTACCATTCTGTCATTTATTAAGTATACAATAGCATTATGTTTTTTTAAACAAGTACATATCTTAATTTTTAAAAGTATTTATTGCTAAAAAATGGTAATACTCATCTGAACCTTCAGTGAGTCATAATCTTTTTTTGGTGGAGGGATCTTTTCTTTTGACTTTTCCTTTTTTTTTTTTTAAGAAAGATTTTTGCTATAGGGCACGTACACTAGCTGGAGAGACAGAGAGACAAAAAGTTAGAAATCACCCTCCAAGTGGTGGCCACACCACAATCCCTTCTCCTCCACTCCTCCCAGGATTTGGGGCATGCACATTATGAACCAGGTGTGAGTTTTAAGAGACAGACAGAAAGTGAGAAATCACCCCCCCCGGGGGGGGGGGGATTGGCCACACCACAATCCCTTTTCTATTCTCCTCTCGGGATCTTGGGCATGCACACACATGCACCCGGCATTAGTTTAAGCCACCTGGTTTGGGACTCGAACCACGGTCGACTACATGGGAGTCCAGTGACATAGCCATTACACCAACTGCTGGCCCCAGAGCCTGTCTTTTGAAACTTTGCAGTCAGGTGTTGACTTCCCCTCTGTAGCTATGAACATCCTAGACAGTGTGGGCTTCCAACGTAAGGCTGCTCCGTCTACATCGAAGCCTGTTATTCAGGGTCACCCCAGCAACGATCTTACTGAGAGATTCTGGAGAAGTTGCTGTAGCACTTACTCCTTCACCTTGCACTTTAAAAAAATAATAATTTATTTAATTACATAATTCCATTTGACACAGAGACAGAGAGAAAGAAAAGGAAAGTGAAAAAATAAGCCAGTAGGTCCAGGACTCGAACTGTGGTCGGCCATGTGGGAATCCAGAGCCCTTGACCACCACGCCATCTTCTGGCCCCTCACCTTGTACTTTTAATTTATGGTGATGGCACCTTTCCTTAAACCCCGTGAATCAACTTCTGCTAGCTTCAGACTCTTTTCTGCAGCTTCCTAACCTCTCCCAGCCATCATAGAATTGAAGAGTTAAGGTTTGGCTTTGGGTTAGACCCAAACGCTTTGCGTAAGGAATTTTGTGGCGGGTTTGATCTTCTATCCAGACCACAGAAAGTGTCTTCCTATCTGCCATGAGGCTGTTTGATCTCCTAATAATTCATGCCTTCACTCGACTAGCACTTCCCATTTCCTTCATGAAATTTCCCTTCGCATTTACAACTTGGAGCCTTTGGCACAAGAGGCAGGCAGATGCCTGGTCTGGGCTTTAGACATGCCTTTCTCACTAAACTTAATTATTTTAGCATTTGACTTAAAGTGACACATATGTGACTCTTCCTTGCACTTGAACACATAGAGGACATTGTAGGATTGTTAATCGGCTTCATTTCAATAGCGTGTTTTAGGGAATAGGGAGGCCCAAGGGGAGAGCATGAGGCCAGACGTGCCAGTGCAGGGATTTCAAAATGTGTTGCACCAGGTGAATTCACATTTCAATTCCACTTTCCATGAACTTTTTGAAGTTCCCTTCTATCTTTCAAATCTATTCTCTAGCTCTCCTATGATTTTAATCTTTATATTTTTGCTCTGCAATTTCAGCTATTTCTTCCACTTATCTTCTAGGTGACTTTAGGACTCATCAGCAACTAAATATAAACTTACCTTCACTTTATCTATTAGCTTTCATTTCTGGTTCAAAATATAGGCATTTATTTTTAGAAAGTCTTTGTTGACATGCACACATCTTCATAAGTATTCTCAATTTTTTTTTTTTTGAGATTTTTGCTATAAGGAGTTTACACTCACCAGAGAGACAAGAGACAGAAAGTGAGAGATCACCCCCTGGAGGGGATGGCGGGGCTGCAATCCCTCTCCTCCATTCTCCTCCCAGGATTTTGGGCATGCACATGCATGTGCCCGGCCTGAGTTTCAAGCTGCAGGGACTCAAACCACAAAGTTTTTTTTTGGTTTTTTTTTTTTAAGTTTATCCATTTTATATCTCTTGGGAGGGAGAGAGAAACTCCTGCTAGTGCTGACATTCTGAGCTCCTCCGGTGAACCACACGTGCCCTCGCTGCCATCTGGAAGGGCGGAGCCTCTGACAAGGCTTGGCCACGCAGTGAGCCCCCCGCGCCTTCGCCAGCCTTTCCAGGCAGTCGGGGTAGGGGGCACGGGTGGCTGCATCCACGGTACATTCCCGGTACATTGTAGGCGACGCCAGATCCAGACCGTGCTCCTCCGAGGGCTCCAGCCCT
Organism: Tupaia tana; assembly: GCA_026018925.1. Classification (NCBI taxonomy): domain Eukaryota; kingdom Metazoa; phylum Chordata; class Mammalia; order Scandentia; family Tupaiidae; genus Tupaia; species Tupaia tana. The sequence goes on from JAKSZU010000006.1 coordinate 95,077,958, forward strand.
GCAGAGCACACCCCTCGGCTCGCGCCCCTGTGGCTGGGCCAGCATCCTGTTCTTGTCCGGGTTCCCGGTGACCCCTTTTCTGCTTGTCCGCTCTGTGACTTCTGGGCAGCACTTTCCGGCTCCCTGTGGTGTTGGTATGACTGATTCACACCCTACATCACATCGGTCCCAAGAATGGGCGAGAAACCATTCTCTACCACCGTGGGCCGGGAGAGGGGGAGCAGGCAGGGGGCCCTCCGCCCCTTAATTTAGAATATTCATTAAATTTTTTTCGAAAAGTTTAAACTTTAGGTTGCACAAATTTCATATGGAGAGCTAGGAAATCACATTTGGAGGTGAAAGCAGCATTTTCCAAAATGAAAAATAAAACTCTAAATCAATTAGTAATAAAAATAATCTTGAGGATACTTCAAAATGTTCATGAAAAAATGGAATTAAAGTATAAGTTTAGTACAAAACATTTTGAAATCCATGCATAATTTTTTCACAATATACATTTTCCATGAACTTTATGTTTAAATAATTATTTGATTTTATTATTTTTTGTTGGGGGGAGGTTTTTGCTATAGGGCACATGCACTCACCAGAAAGACAGAGACAAAGAGACAGAAAGTGATAAATCACCCCCCAGAAGTGATGGCCACACCGCAATCCCTTCTCCTCCATTCTCCTCTCAGGATCTTGGGCAAACACACACATATGCCCGGCGTGAGTTTAAGCCACTGGGTCCGGGACTTCAACCACAGTCGATTACCTGGGAGTTCAGCGACATAGCTATTACGCCAACTGCTGGTCCCTTTTTTTTTTTTCTTTTCTTTTTTTTAATCTTTTTTTTTTTTTTTTTTTTTTTGAGAGGTTTTTGCTATAGGGCGAGTGCACTCGCCAGACAGACAGAGACAGAGAGACAGAAAGCGAGAAATCACCCCTCAGGGGGGATGGCCACGCCGCAATCCCTTCTCCTCCATTCTCCTCTCAGGATCTTGGGCACGCACACACACGCACCCGGCGTAAGTTTAAGCCACCAGGTCCAGGACTCAAACCGCGGTCAACTATGTGGGAGTCCAGCGACATAGCCATTACGCTAACTGCTGGTCCCAACTGCTGGTCCCATTATAACCTTTTTAAAAAATTTGACCAGAGAGAAAGAGAAAGGAAAAATGAGAAAGTAAGACTCCAGGTCCAGGAATCGAACTGTGGTCAGCCAAGTGGGAGTCCAGCACCTTAACCACTATATTTTCTGCCAACCCTTCCATAAACATTTTTTTAATTATTTTTATTTAACTCTATTTATTTATTTATTTACTTATTTTAATTTTACCAGATAGGGACAGAGTGAAGAGAGAGAGAGAGAGCAGGAAAGTGAGAAAGCACACTGCCAGGTTGGGACTTGAACCATGGTCAGCCATGTGGGAGTCCAGTGCCCTTAATCACCGTGCCACCTGCTGTCCTCTTCCTTGAACTTTCAAAAGACCCAACATATTATCAAAAATATTACTTGAATTAATTTTTCTTTAATTTACAGAAATGCCCTGGTTTAAACTACAAACCTAGCTGTTAAATAGATAATAGGTGAAGTCAATAACTTGAATGAATGATTAAACATGCTTTTCCAGAAACAGTGATTTTAATTATTTATTTATTTATTTAGACTTTTGCCAAAGGATACATGCACTTTCCAGAGAGAGGCAGACGGACACAGGGAACATGAGAAATCACTTCCCTGGGGAAGATGGTCATGCCACAATCCTTTCTCCTCCATTTTCCTCTTGGGATTTGGGCACACACACACTCACACACACACACACTCACACACACTCACACACACACACACACTATGTGTTTTCAAGCTGCCAGGTCCAGGACTTGAATCACAGAGTCAGCCATGTGGAATCCAGCACCTTATCCACCAGGCCACCTGATGGCCTAGAACAATGATTTTATATCCTCAATTTTATCACCAGGAGAATTTTTATGAAGTGAATGTGTAATGCCAAGGCCTACATATAGAGACCGATAAGTGACTTCTCTGATGCACTTTGAAGTTACTCAGAACGGAGCGCCACGAGATTTCAAAAAATTACTGACTCTGCATTTTAGTTTCCTTCTATATAAAATGAGATTAAAACCACCCATCTTATAGGGTGCTCACAAGGATTAAATGTAACAGCCAATTACATTATCTGACACTGATTATTAATATGTTACTGCTGTTTGTACTCCAATCATTATTATTGTCATTGCCAGAGGCCATGGACTCCCTAGAGGAAGACAAGAAGAAAGCACCTCCCAGTGGGGCCTGGTCACACCACAATCCTTCCTCTTCCATTCTCCATTCTCTACAGATTTGGGGCATGCACACACATGCACCCCACACATTTTTCAAGTTACCAGGGCCAGAATTCGAACCATGGTTGACCATGTGGGATCTGGCTCCCTTAACCACGAGGCTAAGGACAGCCCTCTAATTATTAATATTGTGATATTACTCAATCGTCATCTATATGGGGTAAAAGCCAATATTTTAAGTCAATAACAGCATTAGGCATAATTTCTTGATAGTGAAAAAAGCAAAGTGAATTAGAGCACTTAAAATAATAGCAATCTATTATGCTGAATTTTGATGACATGAACACAGAGACTGTGCTTATTATCAAGGCAAACCTCAGGAGAAAATAAATCTATGTATATTATTTGAATGTAATTAGGTGATCTAGATTCATAGATATATCTTTAACTTTCACAATCTTTACATAGATTTAAAAATGCTTACCACTTCACTAAGCATGTCTAAAGGTGAAAAATCTCAGTTATATATTAAAGATTACAACAACAATAAAAATCCTGGACAGAATAATTTTTACTCTGGTGGATATTTTCTTCCTAAATACATACATGCATTCTTTCTCTCCCTCAATTGCATCCTCTCAAACATAATCTTGCCTACCTTCTTATAAAACTGGATTTTTTTTTTTTAAATCACAAATAATTGAAAATATGAGGAGAATATTTTACAATTGTCCAATTTATAAAGTAGATCATCAAGAAGAATAATTTAAGCCCTGGAAAACTATTAGATTCTACTTATTAAGTACCTACTTCATGTAAACTGTGTAAAATGGTCTCTGGACTATAAAACCAAACCTCAGTATGCTCTCTTCTACATTTTTCCAGAATGATGTTATTTCAGAATTGCCTGAAGAAGTGGTCTTTAGGGGCCAGTGGGTGGTGTGGTGGCTGAGGTGTTGAACTTCCACATAGCCAACCATGGTTCGAGTCCCAGACCTGGTTGCTTATTTTCTCACTCTCTCTCTTTCTGTCTGTCTCTCTATGGTGACTGCATGTGCAAATTTAAAAATAATAATACTGATACATAAAATTAAATAAATCATTCTTTCAAAAAAAAACATGGTCTTTAACAACTGAACACAGTTCATATATAAGATATGCATATTTTAATAAGCTTATTACAGAAAACAATGTAATACTACACTATGTATTTTTTCCGAAGTTTGGATATTGTATTCATGATAGAGAGCAGGAGAGAGAGGACAGAGAGGCGCACCACTGACAGGCTCTGACCATTCTGTAGTCCGCCACATGCGCTTCATTATGCTCCTGTGCCACCAGGCTGACAAGTGTATATTCTAAAAGTAATATAAACGTGCATATTTAAATGAAGAAATAAAATAAATATAAGGACTGACATTTGCCTGTACTTCCATGGTTCACCTTGTGCCCAAAGACCAGAAACCTAAATAAAGAACAAAGAACTGACAAATGTCTTTTGGGCCAAAGAGTTCTAGTTATTTCTTTGTACCTATAAGAACATTTTTCACAATGATCACAAAATGACATGTCCCAAAGATAGAATGCTGCAACACCAAACATCATGGCACAACAGAATTTCGTATTCTATCCAGAGTTTACAAATCAAACGCAACATATAAGTCAGTACTGCTATACACTGGCAAAAATGTGAGTCGTTCCCTGAGAGCAAATACAAAGACACCAAAATCATAAAAATTATTTGGGCATATCTTAAAATCTATTCATACATAAAGAAATGATATGCAAACTGAAACCTACCCTTACGTTCTAAACTTAAGAGTGTATACATTTTGTGAATTTTATTTAACACTGACCATTTCTATCTATTGGGTGGTCACAAAAGTTCTGACACATTTTTACATAGAAAAATATGTCATGATATTTCAGACGACCCAATCTTAAGACAAATTAAATAATGGTTTGTAAAAAGTAGAAGATATTATGGGATCAGCAGATGGCATAATGTTTACATTGCTGGACTCCCATGCACCTGTGGTTCAAGTCCTGGACCCAGCAGCTTAAACTCACACCTGGCGCGTGTGCGCGCATGCCCAAAATCTTGATAGGAGAATGGAGGAGAAGGGATTGCAGCATGGCCATCCTCCCCGGGGGGAAAGCAGGAGGGGAGTGATTTCTCACTTTCTGTGTCTCTGTCTTTCTGGCGAGTGCACGCACCCTATAGCAAAAATCTCTCTAAAAGAAAAAACTAGAAGATACTACATTACATTATAAACTACAGCCCAATTATTTCTATGATCAAAACCACTATATTAGATTCCAAAGTCAAGACCTTTATAACATGAATCATGGTGCTGTGATTTTATTTTTCTGGTTTTGTCGTCCTAGTTGGTTGCAGGCTCACCCAGACAAGAAGATGTTCAGTGGCCTGCACTGTAAAGGTTTATCTTCACAAGCAAAAGGGCTTTGGCTTACACCACCCCTGATTATCTTTCAATGAGAGCTTTAAAAATACAGCAACATCTTTGAATTAGAACTAAATAAGATTTTCGTGGATTTGTATTGTGCCTTATTCACAGGGTTAGCACATACCACCATAATACAGGAGTGGAATTTCACTAACTTGCAGTATTCCTTACTAGTGCTCCAAAATGTCAATGAAGACTCCGACCATCAACAAATACTCTTAGTCAGTCGTTGAAAATGGTTAAAAAGTGATTCTTGGAATCATATCGTAAGTGATTCTCTCTCACGAAAATCAGAAGTGGTTGTTAACCAGAAAGCTAGGAGAGGGTTTTCAGAATACATTTTTTTGGTGATTTGATAGGAAAAAAAAAAAAAAAAGATGACCAATGTGAATCGAAATTGTCACTTACAGATAAAATGGCTGCAAAAAAAAAAAATGCCGAACGGGAAGTAGCTGTGCACCGTCAGAGCCAACCTTCCCCCTGGCCGGCGGCTTGAAGAAAGAGCCACAGTCCGCAAGTGGGTGCTCCAGGAAAATTATTTCTCTAACAGATTTGACACATCTTGCAGTGGATTTGCACTGCCTTGGCAAGCAAATGGGTTAGCTTTGATGGTGGTGCCAATAAAGCCGCAGTCTTTTGTTGCTGCGCAAACACATTTCTCTCTCTCTTTATATGGCCTCCAGCAAACTACACATGTTACTTTTGTTTGGGTAATTTACTGTCTTGGAAAAGGAAGTATGAAACTACTTTTCAGAGCAAACCATTGAAACTCCTTGGCTGGCAGCATCAGAATCACTGGTTTCAGAAATATCACCACAAAGCTTTCTCTGATCAAATGGAAATACTCAGAGGGAAAGAAAAAAAAAAAAAACCTTCCCAAATCCAACCAGCAGCATTCCTCCAAACCCTCCTTCACAAAGCTGGATTTTACAAGCCATCTGTTTCCAAGTAGACCATATTCTTTGCCTTAAACGTCTCTTCATGCTTCCTCCAACCACGTCCCCATCATTTATCTACAAGATTAATAAAGCTCTCTGAACGAGAACATTAACGCACTTTGTAACCTCTTTAAATTGTTATTGTCTCTTCTTGTTCAAAAACAATTAAAATTGTAAAATATATTCTCTGCTTCTTTGGCATTTCTTAATACTTAGTCCAACTATTGCCTTAGTTAATATAATGCTTGTCGGATGGCTTGTTTGGTTTTGCTGTTCACTTGTTTTTCCTATTTTAAGATGTTTTTTAACCTAATAAGAATCTGCTGCTCACATAGACATGAGATAGTAAGTTAGCAATTTACAGGATATAGAAAATATTTTCCTTTGTTTAAATCGAAAAAGCAGTTGTTATATCTACATCATAAATTTGTACCATAAAAATAACTTTAATTATTTTTTAAGCTTTAAATGCAGTGATTTTTAAATGCAGTATTTCTTTTTAAAAAATCATATAGTTCAACCTATAGGACTTTTAAAAAGACATTTCAACTCTCTAACTTTGCTGTTGGTTAGAATTACAAGCCAAGTTTATAATTATGTCACTTTCAGATGCTCAACATCAAAATCATTATAGAAGGGAACCAGCAGTTAGCATAAGGCTATGTCGCTGGACTCCCACGTAGTCGACCGCAGTTCGCGTCCTGGACCCAGTGACTTAAATCTCACGCCGGGCGCGTGTGCGTGCATGCCCAAGATCCCAAAAGGAGAATGGAGGAGAAGGGATTGCGGCATGACCATCCCCCCTGGGGGGTGATTTCTCACTTTCTGTCTCTATGTCTTTCTCTGTCTGTCTGGCGAGCACACACGCCCTATAGCGAAAAACCTCTCCAAAAATAAATAAACAAAATCATTATAGAAAAACGTGCCAAAATCACGATGAGATGTTATATCACATTCATTATAATGATTATTATAAAAAATAAAATAAAACAGAAAACACGAAGAATACAGGGTTGGCCACACGTGGAGAAGTTGGAACCCTTGTGTATTGCTCATGGGATGTAAAATGTGCCCTCCGTGGGGTACAGCCTCCGTGAGGTAGAGTCTATGGGGTACAGCCTCTGTGGGGTACAGTCTATGGGGATACAGCCTCTGTGGAGTACAGCCTCTGTGGGGTACAGTCTATGGGCACAGCCTCCATGGGGTACAGTCTATGTGGTACGTCTGTAGGGTACAACCTCTGTAGGGTACAGCCTTTGTATGGCTATTCCTCATGATAAACAGAATTACCATGTGATCTAGCAGTTTCTTTTCTGGGTACATGCCCAAGAGAGTAGCAAACTGGGATTGAACAGATACCTTTTTAAAAAAATATTTTTAATGAAATTTTAGTTGCTATTTCATAGGTTCATGAACACATCAATGAAACCATAGATATAATTTGCTCAGAGAGGCAATAAAAGGTGTCTGAGTGGATAAGTCACAATCACATCTGTCAATGAGGAAAAGGGAGAGGGTTCCGAGAAGAGCAGCAGGTTGAGCAGACAGCTGTACGCCAGCGTTCACAGAAACATTGTTCACAGTAATCCAAAGGTAGAAACAACCCGAATGTCCAACAACGGCAGAATGATTGAACGAGGCGTAGTCTATACACAGCCACGTCGGCCTTAAAAAGTAAAGAAACGCTGATACATGCAATAGCAGGTGAAATTGAAGACGTCATTCTAAGAGAAAGAGGGCAGAGACAAAAAGGACACGCACTGTGTGAGTCACTGAGAAGTGGGACCTAGGACAGTCAAGTTCATAGAGACAGAGAGTGGGGTAGTGGTTGTCAGGGGGACGGGGAAAGGGAGACTTACTTTAACGGATGTGGGGTTGTAGTTTGGGAAGATGAAAATGTTCTCATACAGATGGTAGAAATGGTTGCATAACCACAAGAATACACTGAACATCACTGATCGCTCCACTTAACAGGGTTTTGACTGGGATGTCATATCTCAAGATGAAACCAGAAAACTTTGGAATTAAGGTGGATCTCAAGAAAGTCAGCCGAAGCTCTTGGATAGATGGCCTGGCACCATAAACAGTTCTGCCTTGCAAACAGGATTAGAGAAGCTATATGAAAGAATTTGTACCATAAAATAACCTGGACTTTTCCAGCCCAGCATTGCAATTAGTTGAGATTACAAAAGAGCAGCCACAACCAGAGAATTATCTTGAGGAAGACTTTGAAGAGGAAAAAAAGAGACTTTCTTTGCTATCACAGAATACTTGGTGGGCAGGGCTAAACTGAGAAGGTTATGTATGAATTGTGTGCTGGGTGTTTACTTTTCAACAGTTTGAGTAGTTGACATGTAAATATTTTCTCAAAAATATTTAAAACCATACTGTCTCTGTTGTCACAGAGTCACGAACAAAATTATAACAAGTATTTTGAACTTTAAAATATGGTTTTTGGAAATGTTGAAAGTTGTTTTTTAAGCGTCAGGATCAAAAATTTAAGCGTCAGGAGTATGAACAAAAATTTTTTGACATGTAAAGTAAATGTGGAAAAATGTAAAAATTAAATAAATAAATGTGGTTTTTTTCTTTTTCTTTTTCTTTTTCTTTTTCTTTTTTTTTTTTTTTTTGGAGAGGTTTTTGCTATAGGGCACGTGCACTTGCCAGACAGACAGAGAGAGACAGAGAGATAGAAAGCGAGAAATCATCCCCCAGAGGGGATGGCCACGCCGCAATCCCTTCTCCTCCATTCTCCTCTCGGGATCTTGGGCATGCACGCACACGCGCCCGGCATGAGTTTAAGCCACCAGGTCCAGGACTTGAACCGCAGTCGACTACGTGGGAGTCCAGTGACATAGCCATTACGCTAACTGCTGGTCCCCCAATAAACGGTTTTTAAAAATGGTCACAAAGGTAAACTTTGTAGATGTTACCACCATAAAAAAAATTATTTTCTTCTAAAAAACAATCTATACTCCTCCATAGAGATTGAATTAAATACAATCAAATGTCTGCATGATTTTGAAATCATTTTGTCCATTTAATCCAAGAAGTCAATTAATCTCATGATTTAGGATGTTAACAACATTCTAGTGTTCTATTCTGGGCTTAAAAGCATCAATGGATATTTGGGACCTAATAAAACCAAACTTCATCCAATTCCTCTGCCAGGGAAATAATCTTTAAAAGCCTTTAATGAGTCAGGCGCTCCAAAATCAGTTCAGGAAACTAGATATCAAAACCTCATTTAGGATCTGGAAGAATTATCTGCCTGAAGGGTAGATAAATAACATGCTTATCTTCTCGTCTGGACAAGGACTCTGGATGGTGTTGATGTCCTGAGGGTCACTTCTAGGGGTTCAGACAAGAACTGAGGTTTCTGCTACCCTGTGAAGTATTAGAAATATGCCCCAACCTCTGCCATGTAGAAACTTCTCTTGAGTGTGCACATCACCTAGGTTTTCCAGAATTCATTGTGTGACGAGCATAAACCACATAACTCAGAAACCAAAACATTAGTTCTAGTTGTTTACTTCTCCTAACCACTCTGGGTTCTTCTTCTTCTTCTTCTTCTTCTTCTTCTTCTTCTTCTTCTTCTTCTTCTTCTTCTTCTTCTTCTTCTTCTTCTGTGCCCTTTGTATATTTTTGTTTTTGTTTTGCTTATGTTTGTTTTCCTTTGCTTGGGGAAGAAGTTAGAAAATCAGAATGTTAGTTGGTTTTAAAATGATTTCATAATAATAAATGCCACCACTTCAAACCATGTTGAAAACATGTTTGACTATTCAGATGTTTTCAGCTCTTTCTGATGAACTGATAGTCATGAACCACAAAAACAAACAGTATCTAAGCTATTTTGAAATGACCACATGTCCCAGAGTGCTTTTTGGTTCTGTTTGCAATAGTTTTAAGTTGCTTTAGTTGTTGTTAATAGAAAAGAAGTTCATTTTTACTGCCACTAAATATTCCCTACACTCACTATGTAAGAAAGAAAGGGGAAAATTTTTATTTTTCCTCATCTTGTCTACTTAGAATGTAAGCGACTATAAAGCCAAAAACTTTTATTGTGTACATTCTTCCCAGAGAAGGACAATAAAGTAAGATGCGAAATGGAAGAAAGGTCACTGTCGTGTGGGTACCACTCCATCCCTTCTTGGCAGTGCAGACCTCCCTGAGTAGCATTTGTATATGCACACTCACACACACACACACTCATGTGCACACGCACACACATGCACACAGAGATACACACATGCACACAGAGACATGCACACATACACACATGCACACACAGAGACACACACATGCTCACAGACATATACACACACAGATGCGCACACAGAGACACACACATGCACACAGAGACATGCACACATACACACATGCACACACAGAGACACACACATGCACACAGTCATATACACACACAGATGCGCACACAGAGACACACACATGCACACAGAGACGTGCACACATGCACACACAGACACACACATGCATACAGAGACACACATGTACACAGAGACATGCACACACAAAGGCACACGCACCCACATGCACACAGACATATGCACACACACACACACACACACATTGCTTTATTACCCTCATTTCAAGCACTGTACATCTATAAGAGAAAGCTAGTCTTGACTTCTGACAGTGCTGGAAAGCTTCAGGAACTCTAGAAAGTCACATTTTCCAGTTTTTTTTTTCTCATACAAGCATGAATATTCATAGAATGTTTGAACAGCATAAATCCAGTTTTATAGATTCAAATAAACCAAATTACCAGATCATTTTCTATTTATCTGAATGATACATTTTTCAACTCTTACTTTTTCTGCTCTGTAATAACTGTATGGCTTTGGGTTTCCTGATAACTAGGAGCAAGAGACCTGTAAGTTCCATGCTGTCTGGGCGTGTCCCCAGGCGGCCTCTTCTACAAATCCTCCTGTGGGCACTTCAGCAGAGCCACCCGGGAGACGCTCCTCCTTCTCTCTGTAACCGGGGAGCGACCCTGTTCCTCTGGCTGTAAAAGACACGCTAGGCGCCCCTCAGGTCAAACGCCCTGTTCAGAGAGCGGCACTCACTGCTCATCTCGGGGAACCCTTCCTACAGTAGGAGTGTTTCAGATGTTCACACGGATAGCAACCCGTAGCTCTGACTACTCGCCCGACTTCTGCTCTGCTCCTAGACTTCCAGACTGTTGCTGGGAGGTGGGTCGGCTGTCTTGAAGGCCACCTGCATGGGGCATGTGGTCTTCAGTTCAGCTGACCTTCCTGTCACTGTAGAATCGACTCATTGTACATCTTTGCTGCTGTCACCTCATTGGATATCCAGGCTTCCTATGGATTCATGATTATTTTACTACATCTTCTATCATTTTAACAGGATTTAGGGAAAGAGGGGAGAGGATATTAAACCATTATAAATAAGAGCCTAATATCAGTCGGAGTCCAGGCAAGAAAGAGATGACATGTCCAGAGTCGGGGGAAGATTATTTACAAACACGTGAGCATGCATAGTAAGTCGTGTTAAACAGGAGTAGGCACTGCCCCCTTCTAAAGGAGTTAAGGGAGAGGGGAGTTGAGAGAGCCGTGAACGGAGCTGTGGATGTCCACGCGGGCAACCAGCAACCTCCCAGCAGGCAGGGACAGGGAAGGAATGCTGTGACCCCAACCTCCTAACTCCTTCCAGTCTGCAGTGGGTGACTCCTCCCACACAAATCTGACCCAGGAGCCAGAAAGTAGTGTGTGCCTTTGGCAGAGGTCAGCCTCCTGGGGCACAAAGAAGAGAGAAAGAGATGGAAGAGAGTGGAGAGCCATTCTTGACAGGCAAACATAAATTATCCAGCCTTTAGAACTTCTCTATTATACTCCTGATCCATTTTATAATCATTCTCAAATTTGCTATAGGGCACTTTTGCATTTGCCAGAGAGAAACGCAGAGAGAGAGAGACAGAGAGGGAATGTGGGAAAGCACCTCCCAGTGGAGAAGGCCATGCTACAGTCTTTTCTCCTCCACTTTCCTCTCAGGATTTTGGGCACACACGCACAGGTGCCCTGCATGTTTTTCAAGCTGCCTGGTCTGGGACTTGAACTGCACAGTTGGCCACATGGGATTCAGCGCCTTAACACCACACCACCAGCTGGCCCCGTAATATTTTCATTAATGAATATGCTTGGGTATGTGTGTCATGAGGATAAACACAGGAGAAAAACTGAGCCAGAGGTGCAGAACAAATGTGCATAGCAGTAAATGCTTGGTCAGCCCTTGGTCGTGCCAGGCATTTGTAAATGTATCAGCTCTGTGTTACTCCCCACAGCAACTCCATGACTTAAGTGCTAAGAATTCCCACTTCCTAGATGAGGAAACTGAAGCACAGAAAGTTTAAGTAACTTGCCCAGACAAATCATGCATGTCAGAGAGGGGTTTGCCACCTCCTAGGCCAGTCTATACAGCCAGATAGTTGAAGGTGTGTGTCTCACATGTACACTCGCACAGAACTTTATTTATCAGAAGCTGAATTTATTAACCCCAAACACACACACCTCACCTGCACAGCTTCTTGTGTTTACATTGCTTGCTTATATTCTGAAGGCGTGCGGATGTGAGACTAGAGACCCTCTGCTCTAATGGAAAGTGTGGACTGAGCAACCCTCACGTGCACGGTTTCTCCTGAGCCACATCAGCTAGCTGCCACCTGGCAGGAGTTTTCCATCCTCTTTCCTCGGCCGATACTTCAAGAGCAGCTAATTCTCCGTTGCAGACGGAAACATGTCCCCCAGCTTACTTTCTAGGTAGCATCAATCTCTTTCCAGTCACTTCAAGAGTAAGTCAGGATGACTTGAGAATTAAGTCTGCAGGTACTGTGGTCTACACCGGGAAGTCCCTTCTTCCAGAGACGCCAGGCACGCTTTCTGCAAGGAAGATGCAGAGAATCAATACGCCATTCCCACGATGGAAAATGGAGTGAGACTTGCTTCACATGTTCCTAAAAACAAGAAAGGACGCTTGCTTTCAAATATATTCAGTTTACAGACTTAAGTTTAGCCAGAAAGAAAAGAATTAGAATGTGTAGGAACCAAATTACCTTCTTCTATCAATTCCTGAATGATCTGCAAGTCTTATTTTCCATTTTATGTGAGAAGTCTGGCTAGCTTTATATTCCCATTCTATAAGTTACGCCAAAGGGATCAAATAATCTCCTATTGTTTAGACCCGTTTGGTCCCATTCCCTCCCTTAAGTCTGCATGGTCTGTTTTGTTTTGCCTTTCATTTGGACTCTGGGGGACTAAACAGTGGGTGGTACTTGGCTTTATTTCGTATGCAGTATTATTGGGCATTATTAAATGTTTTATTATTTTCACATGGAGTAGTAAAAAGCCCTTTAAAAGTAAACCAAATGCAGAGCTGAAGCGAAGATAACAATTCAATTTTTCATGCAAAATTCCTCCTGAAGTAAATTATGCCTGGACTGTAATCTATCTCAGACATGTTGCAAAGTAACCACCATGGCACTAGGGTGGTTGGATGCTAAATCAATTGAGATAATTGCTGGGGAAGGTAAGACAATGATATTAAAATTAGAGATCTTTATGATTAATACCGTAGAACACTCTGCCTAAGACTGTTGCTTCTTCTGTTGTTCCTATTGAGAAATTCCACCCATATTCCTCAACTTTTCAAAAAGAAAGCTTTTACCAACATACAGTCAAAATTTTAAATACCCACTTGTTCTAATTGACACTATGCATTCCCTCCCAGTCTAGCCTATCACTACCAGCACTTACTGAAAGCAATCGACAGCACAGTCATAAGAAAACCAGCTCCCAGAGGGCTCCTGCAAGGGCACACAGGAAATCAGTCTCTACAGTCACGGGAGACAAAAACACAGAAGTCCCGGCTGGGAAACCATCCTGCTGTGGCTTGGCCTCCCACTTCTCAAGAGTTTGCGTAAATATTAAAAGGACAGATTCATTTTCCAAACAATACGGTCAACAATCCGCTGAGACATATTCACCTCAAGGTAATAAGGAAATCAATCGGGATCCCTTGGGGGGGGAATTAAAAACAGAATTAAGTAATAAAGAACACACTTACACATTTGGGAGAAATTTTTTGGGTATGAAGGTTGGAAGTTGTAGTGACGGTCCTGGACTGGGAGGGAAAGAAGTAAATGTAGCCAAACTTAAATAGTTCTTTTCTTTCTTAAAGCCGAGGGGTATGATTTGTAACCCACTATTCCTTCGTGCACCTGCTCGTCATATTGGGCCTGGAGGGTAACTGCAAAGCCACTGGTATTGATTTGGGACCTTTAAAAGAAAGGATGATGTTCTTTTTTGCCTTTAGCCGAAAAAGAAAAGGGAAATTGTTGTAAATGTATTCTCTTCTGCTCTAACATTTTTTAATTAAGCTCCTTTTCCTTTTATGGTTACAGTACTTAGATTAATCAAGACCGAAACAGCTGCAGCACAGGATCTATGGGCTCTTTATACCAGCGTAGAAAAATAAGCCTCCCAAAATAGGAAACTCTGTAATACGTTCTTTTATGAAAGAGCCTTAGATAATTACTCCCAATAGTTAAACATTTCTTTCAACCTTTTACTCTATTAATCTGGATGTCATATTTCTACCTTTAATAATAATTTCGGTTACTCATTTGCAAGTATACCTCCTCAGATTCAGATAATTCTTCATCCCTATTTGACTTATTACCGTCTGCTTCTTCCGCTAAAGATAGACCATGTTTAATGACAATATTATGTAAAATACCAGCCGGCAGAAATTTCTTGCCTGTTTTACGAAGGCAGGAGATAGAATGTTTCACCAGATTTGCCTAGATCTCAAAACCTTAATTTTAGGGTAATATTCACAGTTACCTCGATAACCTTTCTGTTAAAAAAATAAATACATAAAGCTGATGCTCTTTATTACTGTTTCAGCGGTAGTGGTAGGAACATTCAGTGTGGAGCCAAAATGAGGCAGCTAACCCAAAAATAAACCATCAGAAGTCTGTAATTGTGTTTCAAGAAAAAATTAAAAATTATAAACAGTATTTTATAGAATAACTCAAAAGCCAAATTCTCCCAATTTATAAAAATCCTTGCATTACTGAAGCAGATTGTCTTAAGATGAATGAATCATGACATGATCCTGGGTACTTAGCTATGACATCTGTTAGGTGGTAAATTGCATCGCACGCCACATGCATAATGAAGACGAGAACAGTTTCTAGTTCCTAGAGTGCTCCTCATGTGGAGATGTGCAAATTGAGGCAGCAAAACTCAGGCCAGATGGAAAAGCTGCCACGCTGGAGACCATCTCTAACTTACTGGTGGTGCTGGGTAGCTCTTAAAAAATGCATAACTCAATGGGGTCTCCAGGGAAATGTATTTATAAGCTGCTCAATATACTAACCGATAGCAAACCAATGCATTTTGCAAGACTCCTGCTGCTATCTTGAAGAATCAGTGTCAAAATGTAGACCACCTTTATTACCATGCTAATGCATTCTCTTTTGTTCTTTGTAATGAGATGTGTAGAAGACAATTCAGAGGTGAGTATACACATAACAAAATGCACCAGCGTGTGAGAATAAATTAATTATTATAACCTCAGACACTATTTAGAAAATTAGACTGGCTTGGAATATTGTATTTCCTAGTTACATTAGAAAACTGCTGAGAGATTTGATAAGTTTGGACACAAAATAACATAACACATTCCACTGTTTACAAAGTCAAATATAATCTTTTTTTTTTTAAAAAAAAAAAAAAGAAATGTTTGGTTGTAGGGTGTGTGTGTTCAACAGAGACAGAGAGAGAGAAAGTGAAAAATTACCTCCCAGAGAGAATGGCCATGCCACAATCCCTTCTCCAGCCTTCTCTTGGGACATGCATGTACATGCACCCACAGTGATCTCCAAGCTGCCGGGTCCAGGACTCAAATCCTGTAGCTAGTCATGTGGAAGCCAGCACCTTAACCTCCACACTATCTGCTGGCCCACCTCACATATGATATATAAGTGTACAAATATGGGTATTTGTGTCCCATTGATTCACCTTTGCACTGACTCACCACTGAGGTCTGGCACAGTCTATTGAAAAACGTGTAGACTTTGATCTTCAGAGAGCTCTTGAGAACGCGCATCAATTCCCACTCGAGTTGCCCTCAAGGGAAACTTTGCTATCTGTCACACTGTCCTTCACATTCCCAAGTTTTAATTTGGCTAACTCAGTGGTCATTAAATAGAACAAATTTCAACACTTTAACGTAAAATCTAAAAGACCTGGAGGTGACCTAGTGGGAATGTTGAGTATCCATTTTCTTTTCAACTATCCTACACTGATCAACTTATTTAACACCTCAATTTTCTCTCTGCTTCCTTCACTGAGGCAGTGGTGCCAGGCTGGTTACTTGGCAGTGTGCCAGGCCTGGCAATAGATTCTCTGCAAATTCACAGCACTGAACACGATTTACACTCTCAGAAACTTTAAGACGGATGCACTTACACAGGTTCAAGTGCAGGGTGGGGTGTCACTGCCTGCTCTCCATGTTGGCACATACACAATGCAGACTCAATACAGAAATGGCATTTCTCAAATAGGACAGCGGAAAGTATTTTGAGGACTGTCTGGGCAACTCTGAAAATCCTTTAAGAGACAAAATTAATGACACAGAGTCTACATTTTTACAGGTACACAATTTTTCTCTCAAGTAAGGCTTGGCTTCTTATCATGGAATTTAAAGAAAAAGCCTCTGAATCTGAAGGTTAAAATATATTTTTCTCTCTAAATCCCAAAAAGAAGAATCAGAGTGAATTTTTTACAAAAGAATTTATTTTATGAAGTTAAAGTTTTAAAAATATTTGTTTTACCATAAAAATATACATATTCTAACTAAAGAATAGTTTAAATATATTGAAGTATATATTTTAAAAAGAATTACCATTACTACCAGTCAAACATAAAAACTAATTTTGACATATTCCTTTTATTTTTTAAAAAAACCTATCAGTGTTTCTCCCCAAAATCCTAACCTAATGTCCACTGGTCCTTGTGTATTTTTTCCTTACTATAAAATAATCATGTCCTTATTGTTATTTATTCTTTAGCAATACTAAAGGCCATTAATAATCCATCACATAGTTATATCCATGGTTATCTACGTCCTTATTATTAAATATTTAGTACTAATAAAAGACTTTTCTTTTATAAATATTGTTGCTATTAATCATTTTAATATTTAATTTTTATTTTTTATAGATGTATCTTCTCAGGAAGAAAATGTAATTTGTATGTGTGTCAAAAGATAATACTTATAAATGTGGTATGTATGACTATGGCTTTCTAAAATTGCCACTAAGCATGTAGACGAATGTCCACTGAACTTTATTCTTGCCAACTACATGGTATCCTCAGTATGGTGATTTTTTTTTCCCTTTAGTTGATAAATGAAATGTGGTATATCATTTTAATTTGAGTCTCTTTCATTTCTAGTAAAATTGAGCATGATTATTCCAGATAGGTTTATGGTTCTAATTTCTCATTAATGTAGTTTTGTATACTTTGGCCTGTTGCATTAAGTTGTAATGTTTTACTTAGTTTAGTGCTATTATTTCTGATATATGAGCATCTTCGACTTGACAAATGTTTTATCAAAATCAACATAGCTTTTTACATTTTCTCATATGCTTTTCTAATGAATTGCTTTTTAAATTGGTACCAGTTCATGCAAATGTATTAACGTTTACTGAGATTTACCCGTTTTCTCTGTCTTTATAGCTCTGAAGGCCCTTTTCTCTCCAGTCTGTAGTTAGGGTTCCATGTTCAGATCGGCTGCGTTCAATGACGCTCCCGCTATGCTAGCGAAGGTGAGGGTAGACGTTCGGGCTTCCAATTATTTCATTTCAGTATTTAACGCTCCGATTCACTTGAAGTTATTTTAGCTGACAAAGTGTGAATATATAAATTGACTTTTATCCAAATAGCTAATCAATTGTCACAAGCCCATCATGCAATTAAACTTTCAATGCTTACATGCAGGTTTGACTTGTATTTGTTGCAATAAGAAATTTTAGAAGAGAGAGTATACTGCATCCAGTATGAAGTTCTGCACTGATTTGAGTATTCGTGGAGCCAGAAACCATAACCACACAGGTATGCGAGGACTGCATAGCCATGGAAGAGTTCTCTACCTTTCCTTTTGGCACCAATCAAAACTTTGTTCTCTCTCAGTTACATGTTGATTTTATACAAACAAATCTGTTGATACACTAATCACTCAACTTAGAATAGCCTTTTTAAAAAATCATAAACTATTAGTGATATCTTTTGGCAAAGCATCTTGGCAATGGCTATCACATTTAAACGTGCACATGTTTTGACCCAGAAATCTATCTTTGGTCTCCGTCCTACAGATATGTAATGTAGAGACAGGATGTTCTCTGGAACACCATTGGTAATAACAAGTGACCTAAACACGAATAACTGAAACACCACTTTCTGGGGAGCTGTTTATTCAGACTATTGAATTTCAAAACAATACTCCACCATGCAGTAACTAGCAAAGAAAAGATTGGAGCTGTATATGATGACATACAAAGGTCTTGAAGGACGACACTGAATACACAGCCTGAGACCGAGTGTGGCAAAAGCCCTTTCGCGTGGATTGTGAGATGTGTGTCTATATACTGATAGACATGGATGCAGATATAGGTGCATACGTAAATACGGAGCTACAGACAAGAACACAGATATGAGTATAGATAAGGTTATAGGGTACAGAGTCAGAGAGCGCCTCCTCGTTTTCCCAAGTGTCAGGACCAGAACGACTCAGTACTCAGACCCTAGACTTTGCTGCATCTTCTCTCTCACGACAGTCTTGCCCTTAGTGGTCCATTCAGACTTTTGACTTTAAATACAACTATGGGCTGCCAGGGGCAAAATGTATGTGTCAGTCTGGTCCTCTACCCTGAACCCTATTTAGTCTTTTATTCAATGAAGATTGGTCAAGGTAATGCAAATTTCCTAGTAAGTACAATCACCTCCCAGGTCATTATCCCACCATATGTTTCACATATCCACTTTGTAAGCATAATAAAACCAAATATCCAACTCTGAACGTGGGGTTTCCCACGCCAGCCTCTCCTCTCCTGCACTTCATCCTTCCATTGACCTGAAACGCCATTCTTCCAGGCGCTCCTGCAAATGTTGTTTTCCATACTTGACTCCTCTTCTCCTCCCACCCATATCTCATACCCTATAAAACTGATATCACAATGAATAAAGCTTGGAAATGATAGTTTTCACTGTATATGAAGATTGTGTATATTATTTTTAATTCTAAAATATTGAGGATGGGCATTTAACATGGTTATTGATTATAGCAGGCAAAATCTCTGACCAATACATGGCTATTACGGTTACATAACTTTCATTCACATCAAATCTTTTAAGACTTAACGCATTATTAATATAAGCTCTAGTCCAACCATCGTACTTGTCACACAAATCTGAAGATGCGTTTTTGAGAAAGCGTGCTCTCTGATCCTTATGAATGGTTTGCTATTTATAGTAACAGATTCTGCTTCCTAGTCTGATACATAAAAACGTTAAGGTGGTCAAGTTCCATCTCCTCATCTGTCCAATTCTTATGTTATGTAATATGCAACAGTTTTCTAAATCATATCTCTCTGGGAAAAGTATTAACTTTTCCAGACTATAAGCAATGCATAAAACAGAGTACAAAGAAATTTAAAACAAAAATCTGATTGAAATGTCATCAGAAAACTCAGGTGGCTGACCCATTTGTCTACAAACCCACGAGAAACCACGAAAGAGTGTTCTCTCTCTCCCCTCTCACATGCATCTATGCATACATATTTCCTTCACGTACAGAACACACGAGTGTATCAGAAACTTAAGAAATGTTACCACTTTCACATAAAGACCTAATGAATAGACATAAATATCACCAATAAGTAAAATCCCACCAACGCCAAATGAATATGAATCTACTACTTCAGGCCGTTTAAGCCACAAAGAGCAATGTGGATCTCCAGGAGTACTTCCAGGCAGTCGAAGGAGGAGGTCTGAAGCAGGGAGGATGGAAGAAGCAGCTCCAGAATTGACTGAAAGGAAGCCTCCACATGGCCCACCGAGGGCCACGCAGCCATGCGTACGTGCTCGATGATGCAGCAAGCAAGTCGAAAGTGGGACCCCCGGGTAAGCTGGAGTTTCCGTGGCGAATCAGAGGCTTTCCTTCACTGTCCTCAGTGGCAGCTGTGCTTCGTTCCTTCACTGGCCTTTATCTTCAAGCTAACAGAACACAGATAACCCAGAAGAGGTGCAGTTAACCAAGAGAAGCCACCAAACAGGAAGTTATTCAGTACGAGGCCATGCCAATGTATCTCCTCCTTGGCTTTCTCCACAGCAGATGAATCCATAGCCTTTTTATGAGAAAGACTACAGGATTAGTGGATGGTGTAATGGCTACATCGCTGGACTCCCATGTAGTCGACCACGGTTTGAGTCTCGGACCCAGCAGCTTAAAACTCATGCCATATGTGTGTGCCTGCATGCTCAAAATCCCGAGAAAAGATTGGAGGTGAAGGGATTATGGTGCGGCCATACCCCCTGGGGAGGGTGACTTCTCATGGTCTGTCTCTCTATGTCTCTGTCTTTCCAGTATAGCAAAAATCTCTCTAAAAAAAAAAGAAGGAGGAGGAGGAAGAGGAGGGATTGGCAGGTGGCATGGTGGTTGAGGCGCTGAACTCCCACATGACTGACTGAAGTTCAAGTGCAGACCTGGTGGCTTGCTTTCTCTCGCTCTCTCTCTCTGCTAAAATTAATAAGAAATTAAATTAATAAGAAATTAATAATAATAAAATTAAATAAATAATTTTTCAAAGAAGAAGGGGAAAGCAGCAGATGGCATAATGGTTACATCGCTGGACTCCCATGTAGTTGGCCACGGTTCAAATCCCAGACTCAGTGGCTTAAAATTCATGCCAGGTATGTATGTATAAATGCCCAAAATCCTGAGAGGAGAACAGAGAAGAAGGGATTGCGGCATGGCCATGCACCCTGGGGGATGATTTCCTGCTTTCTGTCCCACTCTGTCTCTCCAGCAAGAACATGCAGCCTGTAGCAAAAACCTCTCAAAAAAAAAAAAAAAGGAAATAAAAATTCAAAAAGAAAAAACAACAGAAGAAGAAAATGAAACATGCCTGGCTTTTATTTTTTTCTCTCTCTCTCAGCACACCTGCCTCTCCTCCTTCTTCTCTGAATCCTCTTGGAATTTCTTGCCTGAATTATGTCCTTTTGATGGCCAATTAAGCATGGGTAAAACTAACGTGTAGTCAGTAGGTCCCTTGTATTGATATGTATAGAAGACCTGAACTGGCCCTCTAGAATTTGAAGCCCCCATCAATCAGCTGCTTTTGGCCTCTTCACTAATTTCCCTCCCATCATGTGAATGACCAAATGATGAAGAACTAAATGTGAAAAAAAATGTGAATACAACAGTAGCACGTTTTCAAGCGAAGGGCAGAACAAGGTCTTTTGTGCATTCTGAATACCATAAAAATAGCAGAAAGATATTTCATGAGATGCGATGCATGGTTATTAAAACCTTGTCATTTCAGTTACTAAACTGTGTGAGAATGGACCTCGTCAGCCCCACCCCGTAGGCCTTCAAAACCAGTTCCATTTCTTACTTTCAAGTATGACAAAACCTGACATGTTAGAATCCAAAGGTAGTTTTAATCACCCTCTATTTGATTTAAAACACATCTTTCACACAAGAACTTAAGCTTTTTCTTAATCTCCATCACTTTAAAAACACAAGATAGCAGCTTTTTTATCACTAGCATCCACTTTATCTGTATTCCTGTCATAGTTCCCATGTGATCTCTTGAATTTCTTTTATTAAGACCCTCTGAGGCCTCTCTGTTCTATGCAATAAGGGTATATTTACATCACACTCCCACTGCACAAATCAGTTCAACATAAGTAAATTATTCCAAAAACTTTCTCAGAGTCTGGCTCCTTGGCTAAAAACCATGTGTATCACAGTTTTTACAAAAACACATACCACTTCCTCAATAGAATGGGGTGGCTCCATCTGTGTGGTTCTATTCAACTATTGTACCGCATGGGAACACATATTTATGAATCATTTGTCCAACAGACCTCACTGCATCCTCAGCACCTGCTGTGTAAAACATCTCTGCAGGCATGTGATGACAATATTGCAAAACTCATGAGAAACCAAAACAAAGCAGCTCTTTTAAAGTTTGGAAAAGCAAAATAATAAATGCAGTTAAAACCCATTCCTCAACCAGACTTGAAAAAAGGCAAATATCACTTTCAAAAGATGGTAGCCTCGAGCCCCTTGGAAGAGTCAAAAGGGGTGGCTGTTGGTGACTCTCAAGCGTCAGAGAAATCGCAGCGGCTTGCCCACCTCAGAATCACCGTCTACACAAGCTCTCACTTTCATGTGACATCTGCCTTCCAATTAATTTTCAAACCCACGCGTATGGTCTCAAGGAAATCTTGCTTCTTTTGTGTCTTGCCTTTGCTCCCCCTCTGGCTTACTGCTTATCCTAAAAGCAGTGCAAAATGTGCAGAAGAGGGCAGCGTGGTGCTGAGGTCAGACGCGTCGGAGCCACGGCCTCGCACGCTCTGTTACTCGTGGCTGGCTGAACGGCCTCGAGCCTCCCGGCCACCGCCTGGTTACAGGAGGTGTTGGGCCCATTCACATCTGCCTTTCTCACGACAGCATCACCCACTCAGCACTGAACTAGCTGATCATCTCGCAGACAGCTATCGGACTGATTTGTAGAGAGCGGGCTGAACACTGGTTGCCGGCTATTTCGCGCTGCATTTTCCCGGGCATTGATCACTTAATCCTGGAGCGCTGCACCAGCCTTCTCTCTCACCTATTGACTCTGGGCTCATTTTCCTCTCCACAGACTCTATTTCATTTCCTCTTTATCTGGCTCAGCCTCATTTTCACTTTATCATAGGTAGCAAGTCAATTTCTAGTTACAGGGTTATCAGTAAAGATTATCAGGGTGCACATCTGTCTCCCACACCAGAAGAAAAAAGCCCCAGGTGACTAGATGTATAGGAATATCACACACATGCACACACACACGCGTGTGCACACATGCACACACACATGCACTACCACCAGAACTAATCTGTCCATTGCCACTCTGGGCCCTTGCTACCTGTTTCAATTTAAATATCAGTGGTCTCCAGGTTAAAGGGTATAAGAATAGGAACAGGGAAAAATAATAAATATGTTCTTTGGACAACAGAGTTGTGTGTTTTTGTTTGGTTGATTGGTTTTTGGTTTTGGTTTTTTTTTTTTTTTTTTTTTTTTTTTTTTTGAGAGGTTTTTGCTATAGGGCATGTGCACTTAGCAGAAAGAGAGACAGGAAGCGAGAAATTACCCCCCAGAGGAGATGGCCACGCCGCAATCCCCTCTTCTCCATTCTCCTCTCGGGATCTTGGGCATGCACGCACACGTGCCCGGCGTGAATTTAAGCCAACTGGTCTGGGACTCGAACCATGGTTGACTACATGGGAGTTCAGCGACATAGTCATTACTCTAACTGCTGGTCCCAACAACAGAGATTTTTATCAACGACAGCGGTGTGATCCCCAAATACGCAGAATAACAAAAGCCTAATTCTCCTTACTATCTACAGAGAGGACACTTATAAACATTTTAAAACTCTTGGGTAGAATAGTGTCTTTTTCTTTTATGAAGGAATGGAAAGAAGAGAGAATTAGCTCACCCTTGTTATTTGGCATTTAAAGTGGTTTGAAAGTGCTAAAATTCTATAAAAGATGTTACCACGAATGCTTAAAATGGAGACAGAATGACATGATACTCCAGTCTTGAAAACTGTAAATATTTATACATAGTCCATGACTACGTTGCTGTAATAAAACTTTAGTGGTAATTGAAATGAAAGATTATGTTGCTGTTTCCTGTACTTGGAATTAATGTTAATATCTTTATGAATTATCTAATAGAAGCATTACACAGTGAGATTCTTAAGTCTGAAAATGAAACTGCTCTTTTGGAGAGTGAGACTCATGTGAATGGAGATCGTCTAAGGCCGAAATTCCCGCGGAGGGGTCATTTTGCCCCCAGGGGATATTTAACAATGTCTGGAGACACCGGGTCATCATAACTTGGACTGGGGGGACTCCTGGCTGCCACATGGGAGAGGCCAGAGATGCTAGGAAACATCTCCCCTGAGGAAGGCAGGCCCTCTACCTGCAGCCTGGGGTTATCCAGCCCTAAACGTGGACTGGGCACGATGGAGGGATTCTGCTTACTGGGAAAACACCCGAAGTCCGAGGTGACTTCACTTCAAAATGAACACAGGTAAAACAAGAAAACAGAGGAAGAGGAGTCCCAATCCCATGTGATCAGCAAGGGTGCCAGTCCTGGCCTTGGCAGCTTGAGTGTGTGTGCCCAGTGTGCTGGGGTGGGGAGTTAGAGGAAAGGGGATTGCAGCAAGGCCAGGCCCTTTGAGCGAGGCACTCTCTCGCTCTCTCTCTCTCTCTCTCTCTCTCTCTAGCTCTCTTTTTCTCTATTTCTCTCTTGCTCACACACAAGCCTTCTGGCATTAAAAAAAATGTGAAAGTTCACAAGACATGTTTAACATATTACTGGGTCATGGGAAAAGTCATGACATATTTTTCTGTGTGTTTCTATGCAAAAATGTGTCCTGACTTTTCTGACAACCCAATAGTGACAGTACAATAAGATGGGTTCTAAGCTATGAACTGCTCCTTAGAAAATCCAGATTTCCTAGAACTTTCGAGCTAGAAGATATATGAGAATTTAATCCAAACTGCACTTAGCTGACAGCAAAATGCTTGGCACAGCAGAGAAGGCACGCTTGTTCCGCCCCACATTTGCAAACTCCTGGCTGTGGTGGGGAAGAGCAGTGGACAGATTTGATTTTCAGTGGCTGACACAATCCTGGAACCCTCTGGGAGCCATGAAGAGCTGTTCTCCAAAATGGCCAGTTTAATGAGACTGTGATAGTTCAATCTGGACAGCAAAGGGTAAGAAGGATATTACTGAGGTTAATTACATAATTAAGAAAAACAGGGGTGAACATATATTTATTCATCCAATGTTATTGTACAAGAATTAAGATAAACCCATGGGCTCGAAAGTAATAAATTTAGGGGGAAATAGCCTACACATCATTTTATAGATTTAGCACATTTATGAAATTTGTGATTCTCAAGAGGAGGTTTAAATTTAAAAAAAATAATAATGACTTCCAAAGATTTTATACAAATTTACAGAAGAGAAATGTATAGCAAGATCCTAAAGGAAAGCAAGCTATTTGGAAGTTGGATTGGACAGGGCTGTGCTGGCTCTGGATGTTTAAGCCAAAAAGAATCTATTAAAAGGATGCCAGGTGGTTCACCGAGATGATGGAAAGACGAGAACCAGGCTGAAGACTGTCTTCTGGAAATAGCATGACACCATGCTTCATACCGAGTGAGTAAGGACACTAGCCAAACGCCAATGTGCTCTGCTGCCACTTTCACACCCACTGATCAGTCGGGATGAACGAGGCTGTCTGTGGCTCAGAGCAGCAAAGGCTGCTTCTTATTACTACCACCTGCCTCCCACAGACCACGGGCAACACTGCTCTGTGTTGTTCCCTCTCTGGGACCCACGCTGAGCTAGTCCAATATCTGTAACCTTACCGTCCACTTAGGCAGACGGACAGAGCTCTGCAGTGTCTTAGACAAGCTACTGAACACTTCCAGCCAGAAGTGACACTATCACTTCCACCCACAGTTCATGAGTCTCCACCCAACAAGGCCAGAAAGTAGAATCCCACCACGTGGTCCCAAAGACAGATCACTGATGACCACACAACCCCTTCCAGTACCGCCCTGAGCCACTCTGCCCTGGAGCACAAGAAGTCTGCACCACTGCTGTTGCCACCAAAGGAGAGTGAGCTCTGTCTTTCCTCTGGTGACACTGACTCATGATCTAGCATAGGTGAGCCCAAATCTGGCACACACGAGTCTGTTTGACAGAGCTGAGGTCAGATGTGTGTGCTATTGCATTTTCAGTTCCCATAAGCTTAAATTTTCCACTCCTAAAGTGGAGACACTCCTAACCATAAAAATTCCATCAATGGATGTCCAAAGTAGAATACATTTCCACCCAGAGAAGGAACTTTTGAGAGCTTCGTGTTCTCACCACGTATGTCCCTTCAAGCTACTGCTTAACTGTTGTCTTGACAGGTCAGATCAATATGTCCCAGCCGACTTTCCGAGAGTCCCCACACCTAGGCCCAGCACAGCAATGACATGGAGAAAACAAATTGCCTTAGAAGGAATCGTTGGCTTTAAAAACACTGAAAGTACAGGAAGAGAGAGCCCAAAGTGACGTTACCAAATCGAAATTGGGTCTCCTAAGAGCAAAGCACACGAGAGCACTCAGAGCTCAGATGAGAAAATTATAAAAGGCCCGTTTGTACTTGTGGAAATTATCTCTGCAATAGCTAGAGGCTACCTGCAACCGCACCTCAGTGTCGGTCAGGAATATTGAAAGCTGCCCAGAGGCCGAGCTAAACCGTGCTCTTGACACGCCCAGCAGCGGTCCTTCCCATCATCAATCTGGATGATCCATCCTCCTCTCCGACTGCAGGCTCTTTGTATTCCTTTTCTTTTCCTGACTCTCTCCACTTTTTAATGGAAAAGAGAATGCAAAAAAAAAAAAAAAAAAAAAAATGAGGAAATGAGAGCTGACATTTAAAACGTCTAATAGATTAACTCAAGAAGCAAATTACATATGGGCAGATACTTCATGTTACCTAACTCTGAAGGGATTTTGTCTTTGAAGTTTTTGCTGAAAGGGGTTCTTCTAATTACAGAACTTCCTAACAGTAATAAGAAAGTTATATTTCATTATATGAAACTTTCATAAGTACATATATTATAAGTACCTGACATGACTGTAGTTATCCCTCTTATTCAAATATGGAATTAATAGTCTTTTTAAAACTAACTGTGAGCTTCTTTCCATTGAGATAACTTTTGTTTTACATAGTCCAATACACATACTAGGAAAATCTTACAGAACTGGAACTTTTTCAATTTGATTGGTTGAAGGAAGTTTTTAGAGTAATCCATTATTTAAAAATAAAGTATTTTTTCTTATAAAAAGGTCATTTAAATTAGAAAAGAATGATTTTTTCCTGCCATAGAGGCACACTTCCTTTTCCTTTACGTATGTATGGGAGTATGTGCACATGTATATGTATCATACATCCACATAGGGTAAAAATATCAATATATATTCACGTACAAATGTTTGGAATTTACCTTACATGAATTTGCGATGCTTATTATTGTAAGCGCAGTAGATGTTGGGTGTCCTCCCAGATCCCCCGAGGACTGGAGCACTCATTTCCTCCAACACCAGGAGATCACTGTGGGAGAACTGCTCCCGGCCAGAGGGTGCTGGCTTACGGAAATCGCACTCCTCTCTCTCGACTCTCCCCCAAAGCCTGGTCGCCGGTGTAGAGGCCCAGTCACCTTACTTCAACGCAAGACCTTTCTGAGGGGCCAGCCCAGCTCCTGGGCACTCTGCAGGTCCACTGCGCCTGCCATTGTGACTACGTCACGTCGGCCTCACGTCAGCCTCGCATCCGAATTTCTCTCAGCCAAGCCCTACTTCCTCAGCTTCTCCTTCAGTGTTACTCTCCAAGGTGCCTCTTTTTCTGCATGTAATTATTAATTTTTTATTGGACAAGTTACTTAACTTTCTGATGCTTTATTTGCCAATACAATGAAGAAAAATACCTCTGAGAATTATTCTGATAATAAAATGTGAAAATAGATTTAGAGATTTTAGAACGCATCTAGCATGTAATTAAAATAAAATATCAGGTATATTATCATTTTATGGTTACTTAAATATCTTTCAGATGAATAAGCCATATTGTACTTTGTAAAGTCAACATATTTAGATGTTTAGATAAAACCCTATATTGATATGTATTCAGCTATGGATGTTTTTGTGAATAATCTTTTTTTACACATAAAATAATCCCCTAGACTACAGTTACATAAGTAAAATGTATGTATCAGAAATTACACATATTTAATTATAATGCCTATATTATAATCAAAAAAAATCAGTAACGGTCCATTATGGAAATTTTTAAAGTATAAAAAAGTGGAAACTGGTGAAAAAATTAAAATTCTATAATTTTCCTGATGATTAAATTATAAAGAATTTGTTTGAAGAATCTCTATGTATTTATAGGTTATAATCATCAAAATATTTTGTTAAAAAAGGAAACTAGGTAACATTTTGTATTTAATAGTCAAGTCTATGTATTTTTTGTCATTATAAAAGAGGTTATGGGCCAACAGGTGGCACGGAGATTAAGGCAGCTGGATCCCACAAGCCATGCGTAGCTTGAGGCCTGGACCCGGCAGCTCCAAAACTATGCCAGGTGCATTTGTGTGGGTGCCCAGAATCCTGAGAAGAGAATGGAGGAGAAGGAATTATAGCATGGCCATCCGTCCTGGGGTTTAATTTCTCACTTTGCCTCTCTCTCTTCCTGGAGAGTGTCTGTGCCCTATAGCAAAACTAAAAGAAAAAGAAAGTTATACTATACACACTTACATTCATATGTCTCCGGAAATACTCATGAAAAGGAAATAACCATGATAGCTTTTAGGGAGAAGATGTGAAAGACCAAGAGAGAGAATTACTTTACACTACATATTCTATTACACTACTCCGAGTGTTGTGATGTGCTCATATTAAGATATTTTTTTTAAGTCAAGAAACTAGTTTAAAACATTTTATGAAGTAAAATTTGTAGAAGAAAAATGATATATAAAAATGAAATTTCTTGATATCACAATACAACCAGAAAAATACAACATTAACATCCTTGAATTCCTGTCAGCATCCAGTATTTATGGGTTCCGACCTTTATTTATTTTACAGGGAAACAACAGGTCTATGGTATTTAAATTTACCTTTCCTAGGTAATAGAGTTGAATTATTTTAAAAAATACATGTTAAGCAATTATATCTAATGATGTTTGAGGAAGAACTTCTGGCTTTGGTGACATAAAGTGGTCAATGAATCCTCCCCACAATTAAAACAACTACGATGCTAGACAAGGTTGTCAAAAACAACCCTTTTGCTTCAGCAAATTCTGAGAAGTGACCAGAGAGCAAATTGAAAGATGCTTATTCATGAGTAATTCCTGAAACTCTAGGTAAGAATGTGGGGAATGAAGATTTCTTGCCTGGAGCTGCTTTTATTCCCCCACTAAATAGGCTTCAAAGCAGAATTGAGATTATAGAAAAAAATTCAGTGAACTTGAAGATTAATCCACAGAAAAATCCAATATGAAGAACAGAGAGAAAAAAGATGGAAGAAAAATAAACTGTGTGTGAGTGAACTATGGGACGACATCAAACATATGTACAATGGATGTCACAGAAAGAGAAGGGAGAGAGAAGTAGAAAAATTAGCCAAAGAAAGCGTGGCCTAAACATCCCAAATTTAGTGAAGCACATTAATGAACAAGATTAAGAAGATCTAAAAAAAAAAAAAAAAAAAAAAAAAAAAAAAAACTCCTAGTACCATAAATACAAAGAGACTTATAACTAGCTATATCACAGTTTGCTAAAAACCAAAAATTACAACAAATTTGTTTACTATAACCACATTAAATGTGAACAGACCAAATAATCAAAAGGCAGACATTGTCAGACTGAATAAAAGTCAAGACCCAACTTTATGACATCTACAAGAGACATACTTCAGTTTTAAAGACATGAATTTGATGAAAGTAAAAGAATGAAAAAAAAATACCATGCAAATAGAAAATGTAAGAGAGCTGGTACAACTATATTAATACCAGGAAAAAAATGCATGTCAAGGCGAAAAGAAAATTAGAAAGAGATAGACTCCCAAAACATTCAGACAAGAAGCCATTTTAAAGCTGAGGTGTGTCCTGGCCTGTTCAGGGAAGCTATGCTCTAAACTCCATCTTCTAGACTCCTGAAATATTCAGACAAGGTAGGGCAAACTCTGTCTTCTCTGTCTCTGGCGGTCTGTCTCTCTGTGTGTCTCACGCTCTCTCTAATTTTTGTCTTTTAATTTTTCAACCACTTCCACTCACCTTGGGCCTTTTCTTTCACTTGCTAATTTCAGAAGTCATTTCAAAACTGAGGTGTGTCCTGGCCTGTTCGCACAGCATACTTTTCTTTTTTTTTACTCTTTCTTGGTAGTATTTTTCTAGTTCTTTTTTCTTTTTGCTTATATTTTTTAACCTTACTATCCTACTCTAAGCTTTGCTCTCCACACACTGAACGTCTAGATAGGCCTAGGTGCACGGTAGCCAAGCATCTGAATACTTTTAGAATCATTGAAATCCTCAACACTTATTGAATCTCCTGCTTTAATGAAGAAATTTATTTTTATAAATCTGAACTCCTAATCTTTCTGTGGATACCACATTGCAAAGCACAGTGGAGGAGAGATTTTGTCATAGAATGATCAGAAACAACCACAGAGGCACAAGAAACATGAGAAATGAAGAAATATCTCTCCCCTAAGGGAAAAGAACAATCCCTCATCATTCACAGACAGTACAGTAGAACTCATGGAAATATCTGATAGAGAATTCAGAATATTCATAGTGACAAAACTAAATAAGATGCAAGAGCTGATAGATAATGAACTCCAGAAGATGCAGAAGAAAAGAGACGAGTTTCAGGAGGTGTTTAAGTTCTTTCATGATCTGAAAGAGGAAATACACACCCTAAAAAAAGAATCAAATGGAGCTATTAGAGATGAAGGTTGCCATTCAGGAAATCAAAACTTCCCTTGAAAGTATTAAAAACAGATTAGTCCAGGGACCAGCAGTTAGTGTAATGGCTATGTCGCTGGACTCCCACGTAGTCCACCGCGGTTTGGGTCCCGGACCTGGTGACTTAAAACTCACGCCGGGCATGTGTGCGTGCGTGCCCAAGATCCTAAGAGGAGAATGGAGGAAAAGGGATTGCAGCGTGGCCATCCCCCCGGGGGGTGATTTCTCTCTTTCTATCTCTATGCCTCTCTCTGTCTGGCGAGCGCACACTCCCTATAGCAGAAACCTCTCCAAAAAAGAAAAAATAATAAAAAAAAAGCAGATTAGTCCATGCAGAAAATAAAATCTCAGATGTTGAAGGCAAAACCTCTTATCTAGAAAAAAATAACCAGAAAAACTGTGAAAATATCCCACAAAAATGAGCATACTATAGGAGAAATACTAGACAGCATTAAGCACCCAAATATCCAGATAATCAGTATCCCAGAAGATGAGGAAATTAATAAGGGCATTGATAATCTATTCTATGATATCTCAGAAGAAAACTTTCCAAATCTAGAGAGACATTCCAATATCCAGACCCAAGAAATGTAAAGGACCCCTAATAGAATCATCCCAAGAAGATCTTCTCCAAGGCACATCATAGCCAGACTGGCCAAATCTACAGACAAAGACAAGATATTAAAATTGGCAAGAGAGAAACGTCAGGTTACTTATAAAGGTTATCTAATCAGGCTAACCTCAGACCTCTCATCAGAAACAATGCGAGCAAGGGAAGAATGGGGAGATATATTCAAAGTGTTAAGTAAAAAAACCAGTTTCAACCAAAATACTATACCCAGCAATATTATCTTTCATATGGAAAGAAAGGATTAAAAACATTCTCAGATAAACAAGACCGGAAAGAATTTGCCAATAGCAGACCCACTCTTCAAGAAGTTCTGAAAGGAGTGCTCTACCAGGAAAACTAAAGATACATACAGAAATAAGAGAACAAAAGGCAACCAAGAAAATGACCAATTTAATGCTAGGGACAAGAAATATGAATAATAACATTGACTGTTAATTTCCAGGGTTTAAATGGAAAGATTGGACCACAGTAACACTGCACATTCAACAGAAGAGAGTTTGAACTTAAGACTAAACTGGCGAAATAGAATTGCATGACTTTTGATAAAACATTACTGATTTTTTTTTTACTATGCTTTGTTTATCCAATTTAAATATTTTACTTTCTTCTGAGTTGTTGATAGGTATAGCAATTTGGCAAAATATTTTTCTTGTTTGTTTCTTTAAATGGAAACATAAACTCTTCTTCTTTCCTAACCCCTCTTGAATTGTAAATATTTGAGAGTATTCCTATTTTGTGGCAGAAGGGTTATTTACATAAGTTCAATAATGCTTGTTGCATGGAATCAGAAATTGGAAATACTCTTTATTGGACTTTGACTGGAATGTCATATCTGAAGATTAATCAGAAAACTATGGAACTAAGGTGGATCTCAAATAAGCCAAGAAAAGCTCTTAGAAAGATGGCCCAGCACCATAAATAGTTCTGCCTGACAGAGCCGATTAGAGAAGATATATGAAAGAATTTATAACATAAAATAACCTGAACTTTTCCAGCCCAGCATTGTAATCAGTAGAGATTGCAAAAGAGCAACCTCACCAGAGGATTATCTTGAGAAAGACTTTGAAGGAAGAAAAAGAGACTGATATTTGCTAGCAGATGGTATATCACAGAATACTTGGTAGGCAGGGCTGAATTGAGAAGGTTTATGTGTGACTAGTGTGCTGGGCATTTGCTTTTCAACAATTTGAGTAGTTGACATGTAAATATTTTCTCAAAAATATTTAAAACCATACTGTTTCTGTTGTTATAGAGTCACCAGCAAAATTATACAAAATTATAAGAAATATTTTGAACATTATCTTTAAAATTCAGTATTTTGCAATTTTGAAAGTTGTTCATTAACTATCAAGAACTATGGAGTATGAGCAAAAGTTTTTTGATATGTAAAGGAAATGTTTGTGGAAAAATGTAAACATAAATAAATAAATAGGGGAATAAAAGAAATAGGAGACATTTCACACTGACAAAGAGATCAATACATCAGAAAGATAAAATAATTATGGATGTATTATATATGGATCTATAAAGAGGGCCCCAAAAGAATATGATACAAAAATTGACATGATTGAAAGTAGATCATTTAACAATTGTATTTGGAGATTACAACTCCACATTTTAAATCATTGACAAAACTGCTACATAAAAATTAATAAATAGGGAAGATCTAGGGAAAAATTAGTAATAGGAGGACACCTAGAGCAACTTCAACAACCTAACGAGTAGCATAGAATACTCCATCCAACAACAGCAGAAGAGAGATCATTTTAGGCCAACATGATACATTTTCCAACCTAGGCCATAAAACAATTCTCAATAAATTTAATTGTTTGTAAATTATCTATTCAGATTTTGGGGTGATTTATCTAATGCAATTACAGTGATTATCAATTCAAGTAAATTCTTTATGTAATAATGATTCTATACTCTGACTTCTCATATTAGCTGGATGTATTTTGCCAATTGGTTTTCGTTTTAATTTTGGTGTTATTTTTTATGCATCTGAGAATTACTAACATTTTCCTTCATTATTTTTTCTATCACTTAAATGGTAAGAATGGTTAGAAAGTCCTTCTTTTTTTTTTTTTTTTTTTTTTTTTTGGAGAGGTTTTTGCTATAGGGTGCATGTGCTTGTCAGGAAGACAGAGAGACAGAGAGACAGAAAGTGAGAAATCACCCCCCAGGAGGGATGCCACAATCCCTTCTCCTCCATTCTCCTCTCAGGATCTTGGGCACACATGCACACGCGCCAGGCGTAAATTTAAGTCACCGGGTCCAGGACTCGACCACGGTCAACTATATGGGAGTCCAGCGACATAGCCATTAGGCCAACTGCTAATCCCAAAAGTCTCTCTTCTTATGGGGCTAATAAAATTAACTTCTATTATTTTCAAACTTTTTTCTTGCCAGACATGTTTTTATTATTTAGATATTTAATTCAAGTAAATTCTTGAATGGAGAGCTAAGCTTTTTCTCACAGTAAACTGATTTTCCCAAAAATTTTTCCAAATTTTCTCAGTTTAATTCTAACAATCCTTTTTGATCCATTGACCTTAGAGACTTTCTTTTTTTTTTTTTTTCTGAGAGGTTTTTGCTGTAGGGTGCATGCACTCACTAGAAAGACAGAGACAGAGAGACAGAAAGCAAGAAATCACCCTCCCAGGGGGGATGGCGACACCGCAATCCCTTTTCCTCCATTCTCATCTCGGGATCTTGGGCATGCACACAGACACGCCCAGCCTGAGTTTAAGCCACTGGGTCCAGGACTCGAACCGCAGTCGACTACATGGAGCCCAGCAGCACAGCAATTACACCACCTGCTGGTCCCAAAACTTTCTTTTTGGGATATTATATTATAAAATTTCAAATTCTAAAATGGTAAATTATCAATAATTCTCAACTAAATTATAAAATAATACATTTATATCTATGAAGCAAGTTATATTTTTAAGAAAATGCCATAAATTACTTAAAAATTTTCACTGGAGAAATAAATTTTGTAACAAAATTTTAAAAAGAGTTTTCAAGGGGGAACCAGCAGTTAGCGTAATGGCTATGTCGCTGGACTCCCACGTAGTCGACCGCGGTTCACGTCTCGGACCCGGTGGCTTACAACTCACGCCAGGCGCGTGTGCGTGCATGCCCAAGATCCCGAGAGGAGAATGGAGGAGAAGGGATTACGGCGTGACCATCCCCCCTGGGGGGTGATTTCTCGCTTTCTGTCTCTATGTCTCTCTCTGTCTGTCTGGCGAGCGCACGCGCCCTATAGCGAAAAACCTCTCCAAAAAAAAAAAAAAAAAAAAAAAGAGTTTTCAAGGGACCAGCAGTTAGCATAATGGCTATGTCACTGGACTCCTACGTAGTTGACTGCGGTTCGCGTCCCGGACCCGGTGGCTTAAACTCACGCTGGGCGCGTGTGCGTGCGTGTCCAAGATCCCGAGAGGAGAATGGAGGAGAAGGGATTGCGGCGTGGCCATCCACCCTGGGGGGTGATTTCTTACTTTCTATCTCTCTGTCTCTCTCTGTCTCTCTCTGTCTGTCTGGCGAGCACATGCGCCCTATAGCAAAAATCTCTCTCAAAAAAAAAAATAGAGTTTTCAAGGATGATGTATTTTCACATAATTAAATATATTTCTGATGCATGAGAGACAAAATATATATTATAATTCTGTTGAATATACAAGGAGTCTTTTAATAGTTCATTAAAATGTGTATTATGAAAAAACTATGCATGCATTTAAAAATTTCTGCACCAAAATAAACTTGTATTTTAATTCCATTTTTTTTTTTTACAAACTTTTAAAAGCCCCCTGGTATATATGTAAATATAAACACCAAGTGGCACGGAGCATGTACTTGATCAACTACATTATGACAACTACAACAAAGGCAGACTCCAAAAAAGAGCTCGAAAATTGTAGAGAACAAAACATAAAATAGACAAACTTTAAGCAGTAAAAAAGTAGATTTTTGTATCTAGAGAGTTGGAAAAGTAATCAGTAAGAATAGCAGATGATGAAATAGAGAAGATGACTGCTCTATCACCGGGCAGATTTGGGGATCAAAGAAAGAATTACACAATGTCTTCAAAAAATAGCTACATGAGCTCATCTTCAGACACTGAATAAACGTTTCCAATTCAACAACATATAAGGCAGAAATATTTTACAGATTTAAATCCTGATTGTATGCTTTTGCAAGAAAAAGCTAAAACGCAATTAACATTATATATGTTATATATGGTTTTTTTTTTTTTTTTTTTTGAGAGGTTTTTGCTATAGGGCGTGTGCGCTCGCCAGAAGACAGAGACAGAGAGACAGAAAGTGAGAAATCACACCCCAGGGGGGATGGCCATGCCACAATCCCTTCTCCTCCATTCTCCTCTCAGCATCTTGGGCATGAATGCACACGCACCCGGCGTGAGTTTAAGTCACCAGGTCCGGGACTTGAACCACAGTCGACTACATGGCACTCCAGTGACATAGCCATTACGCCAACTGCTGGTCCCTGTATATATGTATTTTTTTAAATGCACTACTTAAGCAAGAGAAATGAGAAAAGGAAAGACTGTACATTTCACAGAGATCAACCACTGAACATAATATTGCATTCAATGTAATCAATCCATAGATTTTACTTAGTAGGCCTTGAATCTAAGACTCTAAGTTTAGGTTCAGGGTGAAAAATCTTTATTACTTAAAAATTACATTCTTTCAAGAATACCACATTAGGCATTGTTAAAATGAAAACTATTCGTAGAACACTTTTAAATAATCTAAAGTCTTAGGCTTTCAGATCCATGTGCCTTCATGAAAACATCAAATGAAAACTGGAATTGTTTCAGTGAATCAAGGACTAGTGTTAACAGTAGGGCACGTCCATGGAGGGAATCGAGAAAGCGTCCCGGTTGACCCGCTAATTGTTCTTCAAGCTTTACTACAGCTCTCACACAAGGGTCTGAATATCTATGTCCCCTCGAAATTCAAATGCTGAAATCCTAACTATCAAAGTAATAGTATTAGGAGGTCAGGCCTTTGAGAGATAATTAGGTCAAGCAGGTGGAACTTACATTAATGGGATTCGTGCTCTTAAAAAAGGTACCCTAGAGAACTTTTTGTCCCTTTTTCTACCATGTGAGAGTGCAGCAAAAGGTCGGCCGTCTCCCATATGGAAGAAAACCTTCATCAGAGCAAGACCTTCCTGGCACCTTAATAATTACTAGTTCCATCCTCCATAATTGTGGAAGATAAATGTCTGGTGTTTATAAGACACCTGTTCTATGATGCTGTGTTATAACAGCCTGAAATAAACCAGACCACACTGGTTCACATCACTGTAATCAAGATCCATGTAAGGGACCAGCAGTTAGCAGACTCCCATGTAGTCGACCATGGTTCAAGTCCTGGACCCGGTGGCTTAAACTCACGCCGGGCACGTGTGTGTGCATGCCCAAGATCCCGAGAGGAGAATGGAGGAGAAGGGATTGCTATGTGGCCATCCCCCTGGAGGACTGATTTCTTGCTTTCTGTCTCTCTGTCTCTTTCTGTCTTTCTGGCCAGCGCATGCACCCTGCAGCAAAAAACTCTCCAAAAAAATTTGAAAAAAAAAAAAAAAAATCCATGTAACAAACTCTTTGTATCGATGCTTTTCAAAATTCTACTTTGGTTTTATCTGTGAAAGCAAAACTTAGTAAATATATACTGAATGTAACTTTGTAATTATTCTTTGTATAAAATGTTTTGTCACAGCAGGCATGAGCACATCTGTTTAGGGCTATGTCAACTTCATTAACAAAAAGGATGACTCACAGTCATCAGAAGATAGCTCTTCTCCCATTACTCATTCTGTTTCTGCCATGGTCCTGCCCAAAGCCTATTTTAGAGCTCTACTCTGCTGTTCATGACCTGTATATACAAGGACATTACTTCGAACCCTCTCATTATTGAACAACTTATCTTTGTCTCTTGCACAAATGTAAGAATGCATTTTAAAATTAAAAATTAATGGAAAATTGTCCGTGGGGAAGAAATAAAGTTGTAAGTAGTGACACCAATATTAAGAAATTATGTATGTGGGCAGGCATGCCCAAAATCTCTAGAGGGGGCCAACCAGTGGCATGGCGGTTAGCGTGGCTGGATCCCACCTGGCCAATTATGCAGCTGGAGTCCCAGACTGGCAGACTGAAAGACATGCTCAGTGCATGTGCACAAGTGCCCAAAATCGTGAGAGGAGATGAGAGGAGAAGGGATTGTGGTGTGGCCGTCACCCCTGAGAGGTGCTGTCTCACTTTCCCTTCCTCTTCCTGTCTTTCTCTGGCAAGCACCTGTGCCCTAGGCAAAAGTTTTTTTTTTTTTAGAAAAAAAAAAGAAAAAGAAATTATGACTTCAATGTATGTACCAAATTTGAATCTTTGAAAAAGACTTTGTATTAATGCATACACTTTGTATTAATGGATACTAGGAAGATGTCTTTTCAAAGTTAATACTTATCTCAACCAAAAGTGTTTTCAGAGCTTCCTTTCCTCCTTGCATACCACAATCTATTAGAATGACAGGATTTATTTTAAATTCATCTGAAGTTTAACTGGGTTAAGGGTAATATAAAATGGAATAACTGTTAAAATATCACAGAACAAACTATATGTGTAAATTATTATTAAA
Organism: Tupaia tana; assembly: GCA_026018925.1. Taxonomy (NCBI): domain Eukaryota; kingdom Metazoa; phylum Chordata; class Mammalia; order Scandentia; family Tupaiidae; genus Tupaia; species Tupaia tana. Next base: position 95,115,851 of record JAKSZU010000006.1, read on the forward strand.
TATAAAAAAATAGTTAAATAGTTAATAACTTCAGTTATTTTTTAAGTTTTGTCTTCAATGACTGTTGAAGGACTATGTTCAAGGACTCAGTTGAAGACCAAGTTTATAAACCTATACAAAATATTAAATGTCCTTTTAACCCTTATTGCCAATAAGTTTAGCTATGAAACTAACATTAAATTTCTGTATTTATTGGGTCGTTGGAAAAGTCATGACAGATTTTTTGCATGGAAAAAACATAGAAAAATATGCCATGACTTTCCTGACGACCTGATCATTTAAACCAAAGAGACTAACATTCTATTAAAATATCTTGAAATGTAAGAAAGTTTCCTCCGTTCTAGGCCTAAAAGTCAAAGCACGTACAATACTGTAACTCCTGCACATGCTATAGATGGAGAAGTCTCACGACTTCTGCAAGCACTTGTGAAACTCTACCAACCTAGCTTGTTAGCTACAAGCTGAGTAAAATACTCTTCACAGTTCTTGCCATTCACAGCCAGAATTAAAGTAGAACAATTACCTTTATAATTCTACTCATAAGTGTAGTATAAAAAACACTCATGTTATAGTTTTTATCTTAGCTTTGTTCTTATTTTATAGACACTAAAACCAAGGTTGCCACAAAGATTATGCGTCGTGTAAATTCTGAACAGAATTAAGCAAATGGGGTTACACCATTAGCTTTGCCATTCATAAGCTCTGTGATCTCAGGGGAATTATTTTTAAGGTTAGTTCTCTAATACACAAATAGGTTGAGCAATCACGTTTTAATGTAATTGTGAGAAATAATTAAGGTGATCAAAGAGCAGTGCCTAGACCAGAGTAACCATAAATCATTTTACTCAACAAATAGGCGTTAAGCATTTTCCCTGCCAGGCAGTTTTCTGAGGACACAAGAGAAGATAAAATTATGCCATCTGCCCTGATTAATCTTATAATTAGAGTGTGGGGAGGGAGATGGAAAATAAATATATAAGCAAATTTTAAAATAATTTTATAAGTATAAAAATCACGTACCTTAAAAAAATAACATTGGGGGGACCAGCAGTTAGCGTAATAGCTATGTCGCTGGACTCCCATGTAGTCGACCACAGTTCACGTCCTGTACCCGGGGACTTAAACTCAGGCCAGGCACATGTGCGTGTGCACCCAAGATCCTGAGAGGAGAATGGAGGAGAAGGGATTGTGGTGTGGCCATACCCCCTGGGGGGTGAATTCTCACTTTCTGTCTCTCTGTCTCTCTCTGTCTGTCTGGCAAGCGCACACACCCTATGGCAAAAACCTCTCAAAAAAAAAAAAAAAGAAAAGAAAAGAAAAAAATAATAACATTGGGTAGTAATAAGCATTAAAGAAGAAGTAAAATCAAGAACGGTGAGGATTAAAAGTATTGCAGGGATAAGGATGACATTTCAAATGAGGTTACCTGGCTAGACCTCATTAAAATAGTGACTTTTCTAGCAATACCAAAAAGAGAGCAAAAGAGACCTGTGGCTATGAGGGGAGAGAATTCTAGAAATATTCTTGCAATAGTCAAGGGACGGCAAGGAGATCAGTGACAGCTAAAGGGAAGGGAATGAGGACAAAAGTGAAAAAAAGAGAGAGAGAGAGAGACCAATGAGGAGACCAGATTGTGCTAGCCTTTTTTTTTTTTTCACTTTTTTTTTTCTTTTTGAAGAGGTTTTTGCTATAGGGCGCGTGCACTCACCAGAAAGACAGAGAGAGACAGAGAGACAGAAAGCAAGAAATCACCCCCACAGGGGGGATGGCCACACCACAATCCCTTCTCCTCCATTCTCCTCTCAGGATCTTGGGCACGCACGCACACGCACCCAGTGTGAGTTTAGGCCACTGGGTCCAGGACTCAAGTCACTGTTGACTACATGGGGGTCAGTGACATAGCCATTGCGCCAACTGCTGGTCCCATGTGCTGGTCTTAAAAAGTCATATAAAACTTTGCTTTTTACTCACCATGAACTAGGTTGTTATCCAAGGATTCTGGAAGGTAAGGGACAAAAAGGTTATATCTTTAACACCTTTAACACTCAGTCTACAAGCATGAAAGCAGGGAGGACATTTAAGGTATTATTTCAATAATCTGACAAAGAACTTGTAAATTAGATCCAGGAAGTAGCAGTAGAGAGGCCAGATTCCAGACCTAGGGAAGGCACAGTCTAGAGGGTTTGTAGGTGAGTCGGACCTGTGGGATTATGAACAAGAGGAGTCATGGATAAAGTCAATGCTTGAACAAGAAGTGTCACCCACCACATAGCTCATGCTCATACCATACCCCAGCCCTTCCCTGAAACTACCTTTTTAAGGTCATGCAGGTCGTTAAGATCAGGCCTCTACAAAAGAGCCCAGTCTGAATGAGTCAAATCTAGGATGGCCCCCGGCAGGACTCCAACCTTCAAGCTCATTAGACCCCTCTCATAGTGCATTAACATGCTAGGTGGGACACCTACCAGCTCCATGACAGTCGACAGTCTCCACTGTTACCACCAGAGCGCCCTTTTTGTTTTGTTTAGGCAGATATTTTTGCTATTGGAGCTCACCAAAGAGACAGAGAGACAGAAAGTGAGAAATCACCCCTGGGGGGATGGCCACATCACAATCCCTTCTCCTCCATTCTCTCGGGATTGGGGGCACACATGCATGCACATACACCCAGCCTAAGTTTCAAGCAGCTGGCCTGGGACCTGAACCACGGTCCACTATGTGGGAGTCCAGCGACCTAACCATTATGCCATCCACTAGTCCCTACCAGAAATGATCTTATAAGGAGGATGTGAAACTCCGGGAAGTCCCTGCCTTTTTCAGGAAACATTGAATGTTCTTCCTTCTATTAACCTATCCCATCCCCTCATTACCCAAGTTTCAGTATCTTAAAATTCCCATCTCAGAACACATGAGAAGTAGATTTGAGAGCTGGGCTCCCACTTCTCCTTTCTTTGGCTGTTGAATAAAACTTGTGCTGTAGACACTCAGTTTCAATCTGGTAAGTTGGCTCCACAAATCCAACTGGCAAAGGATTCCATTTTGGGGGATAAATTAAAAATTGATAAAAGAATATGTGGAAAAGTGTTGATTTGAGAATAGGAAGAGGTGAGGCATATTTGGACAAAAAGGGTAAAATGGAAGTCTATTTTGGACTTGTGAATTTTGAATACATAATTATAGATATATTCATGGAATAGGCCATTAAATATATGAAGACCAATATTTTAATCTTTAATATTAATTTGTTTGGCTCTCATAGATCACTTAATGTCATTTCAATTAAATAGTTGCCTTTGCCCTAATGACCTGCGTCAATCTTTTACTGACAAGACATTCAGACCTAACATAAAGATTACTAGGGGTAAACAGGTAAAGGTAATACCTCTAAGGTTGTTTGAAAAGTCTGAGGTTATTGTGTCGTCAGGAAAGTCAGGACATATTTTTTCTGTTTTTCTACGCAAAAATGAATACTGACTTTTCCAACCACCCAATATTTTAACCTAGCTTTACAGAAAAACTGAACCCTGATAAAGCCACCACATACAAACAAAAATTGTTTCTCATTTTTGAAGTTTCAGTAGACATCCTAGTGAAAATCAGCCCATGTTTATAACTAGATAAGATATTTCCTATGAAGATTACATAAGTAATCTGATCTCGATCTTTTTAATGTTTTATGAGAATCTGTTTAAGATAACAAAACTGTCTGACTTGTCTCTAAATACTAGGCATTTACAGATATTTTAATAGGTCATTCATTTAATCATGTCTATTTCAAAAGATTAATACCAATCCGCTCTGAAACAAATAACCTGTAGAACTCCCCTTTCTAATATGTTTCATTCAAATGTTGCCACATTCCTTGACTGCTTGCATTTTTACTCAAATTTTAACATCCAGTAAGTTTTTTCTAAATACAAAGAACAAAAAAACTCAATATATGTAAAGTATCTAAAAAGCCAAGATTTGGCAATGAACTAGGAAAGATCATGCAATTACTAAAACAAAATAGGAGAGAAATCAAACACTGAATTAGAAGCACATGCAGAGTATAAGGGAGCACTAAAACTTGTGCGACTACCTCCTCTTGATTTCCTTACTTATAAAATAAGCACTCATTGATCATTTATCATATGCCCGGTGTAATAATGAATCTGAAGGCTTATTCCAAAATGAAATGTTCTCTAAATAATTTGCACAGGAAAGATAAATAGATACATGAAAACCCTTCCAAGCTCAAGTTCTCCTTATATGAAAATTAAATTAGCATAGGTGAATCATGAGTCATTTTTCCTGGAGAGAATTTGAAAGGGAGTGAACTCAGGGTGGAGAAAAGGAATAGGATGTACAAGTGAGCAGAAGATGATATTGAATATATGAAAATGCCTTTCTCAGCTCTGGCAATGATGAGTCACTCTTGCTCACTGGGGCCACAAGAGGTTTGAACAGGGAGTCAACCAGCCTGAGTCATAAAGGCATAAAGGCATCAGCCATTTGCATGGGGTGTCAAATATAAAAAGAAACACTCCTCAGTGCACATATTAACTGGAACAAAGGAATACATAATTACAAACGATGTGGTTAAAGAGATACCCACTGATTTGAGGAATTCGATATTAGGTATTAATAGTACAGATGCCCTATTTCTAAGTAAGATAGAATAAAACAACATCACTCTTACTATCACTTTGGTGAAAGTGAAAACTAATAATATGAATGTCCTTACTTTCATTCAGAACACAATATCATCAAAATCTTACTAAGATATAAGGCCTAGAAAACTTCCAATGGATATTCAACGCCAGAGTTTTGGGAATAAAACTCTCAAGATTGGGGAAGAATTGGTTTAGCAAATAATTTCACAGGACAAAGAAACAGAGACATATTCTTTTAAGTGAAATGCTAAGTAGAACATTTCATCTAAAGGCAAGTGTTGTTGATGTGCAACAGTAGGCAAGAAGAGAAAAGAATTTGTAGTTTCCAATATGTAGATGGGGCTAATGGGCTGTGGAACAGCACGCCACAGCAGTGTGGGGAAAAAAGCGGCATTGTCAAATTGTGTGTGTGTGTGTGTGTGTGTGTGTATGTGTATAATATGCACATCTTGTAGAGTAGAAATTGAAGGTACACATCAAAATATGTTGTTCATTGTTGAAAAACATGAATATGAAAATCCCCACAGGGACCAGCAGATGGCGTTATCCTTACGTCATTGGACTCCTACATAGTCAATCATGGTTTGAGTCCTGGACCCGGTGGCTTAAAATTTATACCAGGTGCATCTGCATGCCCAAGAACCCAAGAGGAGAATGGAGGGGAAGGGATTTCAGCATGACCATTCCCTATGAAGAGTGACTTCTCGCTTTCTGTCTCTCTCTGACTCTCCGGTGAGCACATGCGCCCTATAGCAAAAAATCTCTCCTAAAAGGAAAAAAAAAAAAACTCCACAAAGATTATACTCCACAAAGATGTACAACAATTAAGTGCAAATAAAAAATTATTAAAAGTACATTTAAATTTTTCTTTTTTAAAAAAAAAGAAACTTTGTAGTAACCTTTGGGACGGAGTTTAAAAACAAACAAACAAAAGAAAAAAGCAGAAACAGAAACAAAACACTAGGAGTGACAATTAAAAAACAGGACTTTTAGGGGTCAGCTGGTGGTGTGGTGGTTAAGGGCATTGGACTCCCCCACAGCAACCTCAGTTTAAGTCCCGGACCTAGCGGCTTTCTCTCTCTCTCTCTCTCTCTCTCTCTCTGATCAAAATAAAATAAATTAATTAACTTAAACAAAATAGTTCTTTTTTTTTCTAAAAATAAAGGATTTCTTGGTGTATAGAGTGACCAAAAGAGGATGGAACCCACTGCTTCAGTATTCACTTAAGATCAAATGAGGAAACCCGAGCTTTTCTATGTTCAAAAATAACCACTATAATCTGAACCAGGCCAAGTGCTTTGTCATGTGGAAATCTATGCTTAACACATGTCCTCTTCTCTTTGTTAATTATATACCTACTACTACAAAATACACTGAGAGCTGAAAATTTCCAGCTAGGCAATATTAAATCTAAAAATTATGAACCCTCAATAGAAAGAAACTGAAAACTTAAAATTCTTGTATCTCACCAACTTAGGCACATCTCTTCAGCTATCATTTATACTATAAAATGTAGTTTCAAAATCAAGTAATTGTTAATAGCACATGGCAACTTTACACCTTTTTTATTTCTCCTATTATATGTTAAAATACATAATGTTACATTATACCATGTTATTTTTCACCCTCAATTTTTTTAATATGAAGGAAAAATGTATTGCAATTTTTTTTAGGTTTTTATAGAATTCATGCACGTGCTGGAGAGAGAAAGAGACAGAGACAGTGCGAGGGAAAGTGAGAAATCACTGTCCAGTGGGAATAGCCATGCTGCAATCCTTTCCCTTCCTGGGATCTTGGGTACCTACGCACGCATGTCCTGCATGCTTTTCAAGGCCCCAGGTCTGAGACTCAAACTGCACTTGGCCATGTGGGAGTCTAGCAACACAACCACCGCACCATCTGCTGGAGCCTACACATAGTTTTTAATCGGCCTGATATGCATTCTGCTTGTAGCTCCTCACTCCCTGTACTTTGTGTTTAGATGCTACAGCCAACCAAGTGAGACAACAGATATCAAAGTCAGCAACCACTGCTGAACGACACATCCCCGTCTTTCCCTACACCCGCATTTGAGGACAGTGAAGTGTCATTGGTTGGCTCCCATGTTGCAATGCTTACTAATCATACACAAAACACCTGTGCATCCTCTGGTACGAGACTGACATCATCACCTTTCATTTCCTGATTCCACTGTGTGAGAAGATTTTCTCTTGGGAGAAGATGATAGTGTGGGACTTCTGCTTCCAAATATGAAGAAATAACTCATGCCAGACTTGCCCACACATGGCAAGTAACTACGTGAGTTGACTGTTATCTGGCACAGAACACTAGGAAGCACAGCACAGTCATCTCAGAAGAGAAACATAACTTCTCGGACATCTAGGCTATCTGTCTAGGGGAAATTCCCTAAGGCAGCCTAAGAAATTCAAGACCATCAGATAAAGGATAGGCTCATTTAGCTGAGTAGATGAAGTTAAGAGCTCAAGGCTGTTAAAACAGCTGGAATTTTCAAAACAAGGTATCAGAAAGAAGAGAGCTGGAAGAAAATCTGTGTGGGGTCCTTGGATTAAGGACTGGTCTTCACATAAGACTCGGAGGGGGCAGGTAGAGAGTGGTGCTTACAGGATTGGGAATGAACAAAGATAATCAAGGTCATACAATACATGAGGACACTTAAATTCTAGCATAGTTACAGAAAAGAGAACTCAACGCCCTGGATCTTTGGGTAAAACACTTGAAAATCCGTATCTTAATAGTAAAAAACAGGTCCTAAGGGAACCAGCAGTTAGTGTAATGGCTATGTCGCTGGACTCCCACGTAGTCGACCGCGGTTCACGTCCCGGACCCAGTGGCTTAAAACTCACGCCGGGCACGTGTGCGTGTGTGCCCAAGATCCCGAGAGGAGAATGGAGGAGAAGGGATTTCAGCGTGACCATCCCCCCTGGGGGGTGACTTCTTGCTTTCTGTCTCTCTGTCTCTGTCTGTCTGTCTGTCTGTCTGGCGAGCGCACGCGCCCTATAGTGAAAACCTCTCAAAAAAAAAAAAAAAACAAACAAAACAGGTCCTAATAAAGCCTAAGGTTAAGGTGAGCCTTGATAGAATCTGGGAACCACCTGGTAAATTAATAAACTGCCAAACAATACTCAGCTCTATTTAAAGAAAGACCACATATTCACATTACATAATGATATATCACCCACAGAGATCTTAAAACAATCCAAAACTTTAAAAACATGTGAAAGAGCAGAAAAGTAGAAATTATCATAAGGAACTAAAGCAGCAAACAAACAAAAAAAAAAGATTCTAGGATGATTTAAATATGAGAATTAACAAACAGTGACTTTAGAGTAGCTAACACAAAGATGTTTTAAAATTTTAAATAAAATATGATATTAATGAGTAAAGAAGAGAAATCTCAGAAGAAAAAGGAAACAAGGAAAAGAACAAGGCAGAGAAGAGAAAGAAGAAAAAGGAGGAGGAGGAGGGAGAGAGGAGGAGGAGAAGGGAGAATGGGAGGGGGAAAGCAGTGAGGGAGACAGGAGCAGGAGAACGAGGAAGGACCAAACTGAAATGAAGAAGTAGTAAGTACAATGTCTAAAAGTGAAGTTGTACACTGAGAAGCTTGAGAGCAGTTTGGAGATGACAAAGGCAGGGCAGTATACTTTATTACAACTTGATTGAAACCACCCAATCTGAATAACAGAGGGAAAAAAATAGGAGAAAAATGAACAGTTCTTCAATAGCCTATGGGAAAATATTAAACAGCCAAACAGAGCTGCCGTTAGACTCCCAGTGAGAGAAAAGAGATTTAAAAAAATCATGAAATAATTATTTGAACATGTCATAGTTGAAGTTATTTGAATTTGATGAAAAAAAGTCAAATTACAGATATATGAAGCTTATTAACACAGAATAAATACAAATAAAACCACATTTAAACTCATCATAGCGTAATTACCATATGGCAAAGGTAAAGAAAGCAGACATGTCTGGGCCAGCAGATAGCACAGCGGTTAAGTCGCTGGACTCCCACATGGCCGACCATTGTTCACGTCCTGCATCTGGTGGTATATAACTCACACCCGGTGCATGTGCGTGCGTGTCCAAGATCCCAGGAAGAGAACGGGGGAGAAGGGACTGTAACGTGCCCATCTTCCCTGAGGGGTGATTTCTCACTCTCCTTCTCACTGTCTCTGTCTGCCTCTCTCTTTAGGGAGCTCATGCGCCCTAAGGCAAATACCTCTTTGAGAAAAAAAAAAAAAAAAAAAGAGGAAAGAAGAAAGAAAAAAAACAGAAAGGCAGACATAGAAATTTAAAGTAAAAGTAGGTGAAGTAACTCAATATAAGGCACATAGAGGACCATGAGTACAAATAATAACTGACTTCACGGAAATACTGGAGCCTGAGGACTTGCTAAACACGTGAGTACACATAAATAATGAGCTCCCTTTTTCTTCTTTTAATTCATCTTAAAAAATGAATCATTAAAGTAAAAATAATAGAATTGTAATGTGCTTTACGACCAATGTAAAATAAAAAATATTTGATAAATTAAAACAAAAATTAGACGTGATAAGTAAATTGTTATAAAATTTTTACGTTGGTGATACGTATTATGTAAATTGTGGAATGATGTGATATTAATTCTAAATAGATGCTAATGAAAGCAATATGCAGGGGCCAGTTGGTGGCATAGTGATCAAGGCAGCTAGATTCCATATGGTTGACTACATAGTTCAAGTCCTGGGCCTGGCAGCTTGGAAAACATATCAGGCCCATGTGCACGCATACCCAAAATCCAAAGAGAGAATGACAGAGAAGAAACTGCAGCATGGTGGGACCATGGTGTAAAGGTTACATCGCTGGACTCCCACTGAGTTGACCACAGTTTGAGTCTCAGACCCAGAAGTTTAAACCTCACTCTGGGTGCAGGTGCATCCATGCCCAAAATCCCAACGAGGAGAAAGGATTGGGGCATGACCATCCTTCTGGGGGTGATTTCTCACTTTCTGTCTGTCTCTCCAGAAAGCAAAAATTTCTCTAAATTAAAAAAAAAAGAAATTGCAGATGGCAATTTCCTCTGGGAAAGAAAGATGCTTTCTCACTTTCCCTTTCTAGCTCTTAGTCTTTCCTTCTCTGGCAAGCATATACACTCTGTAGCAAGAAAAAAAAATCCGAAAATAAAAAGGTAATATGCATATTGGCATATATTGACATATTGTATTTAGGAGAGCAATCACTAAAAATAGTACAGTTAAAAGTACAGGAAAAATATAGTACAAAAAATGTTCAATTAAATCAGAAGTAGGCATCAAAACAGGGACAGCAATTTTTTTAAAAGATAGACTATAGAAAAATAAGTCAAGATAGGAGATTTTTTAAAAATTTTTATTCCATTTTATTACTTTATTCATTTTTTTTAAAAATACTCAATCATTATACATCATTTTGCTTGTAAAGAGAATTTACCCAAATGAAATGCACCTCAGACTAGACCAACTGAGAATACAATGCTCATTATCAGCTGGTAATAAACCATTTCTATGTTCCAAAAATGTCTTGCCTCTCTTTTTTTCTCCGTAATTTTCTTCCCTATACTCTCCCCCTCTCCCACCCTCCTTCCACACTATCTCCAGTGTCCAAAACTATTTTCACTGCTTTTATGTCCTCCAACAAGATAGGAGATTTTTAATGCCACTATACTGTATTGGTTGGGGTCCTCCAGAGAAACAGAACTAACAAGATAACTATATAGAGAAGAGGAGCTTTATTACAGGAATAATCTCAAAGAACACAAGGTAGATAAGAACCTCAATATGCCGTCTGCAAGCTGGAGGAACAATATGAAGACTGAGAAACAAGGAAGCCAACAGTGCAGCTTCTAGTTCAAGACCAAAGACAAAGGCACCCTAGGGAGGTCACTGATGCAAATTCAGAGTCCACAAGTTAACAAATGCGGAGTCCGTCCTGTTGGAGAGGCATGGGAACCAAGCACTACGAACAAGAACAAAGCACAGTTAGGGGCTGAGCTGTAGAACGAGGACGGGGCATGCTGGTGTGCAAGCGGCAGGAGGAGAACATCCAGAATACTCTGGAAGGTAGGGCAGGTAGAAAACAGAATCCCACTTTCCCTGTCAGGTGGATGGTGCTTGTCCACATTGAAGGCAGCTGACTCACACACAAATCTGATTGGGAAACTCTCACAGACACATCTCAGGAACAATAGTTCAAAGTTGTCCAGGCATCCCTCAATCTATCAAGTTAACACTCAAAATTAACCAGCATGCATGACAATATTTACATTAAAAATAAATGTCTTGGGTCAACAGGTGCTGTGGTGGTTAAGGAACTGGACTCCCACATGGCCAACCATGATTTGAGTTCTGGACCTGGCAACTTGCTTTCTCGCTTTCCCTCTCCTCTCTCTCTGCCTCTCTAGGGTGAGTGCATGAGCCCTATAGGAAATGTAATAATAATAATAATAATAATAATAATACAATTAAATAAATTATTGTTTAAAAATATTTTTTTTAATATGCTAGGGTCAGCAGGTGATGTGGAGGTTAAGACACTGGATCCCACATGGCAGGCTGCATGGTTTGAATCTCAGACACAGTAGCCTGAAATTCACACTGGTCATGTGTGTATGCATGCTCAAAAATTCTGAGTGAAGACTAGAGGAGAAGGGATTGTGGCATGGCCATGCTCCCCTGGGGGGTGATTTCTATCTCTCTTGTGAGCACATATGTCCTGTAGCATATAATAATAATAAAATAAATGTACTCAATACCTAAATTGAGGGTAGATATTGTACAGTAGGTTAAAAGACAAAATGCAAGGGCCCACAGATAGCATAGCAGTATGTCGCTAGACTCCCACATGGCCGACCACGGTTCGAGTTCCAGATGCAGTGGCTTGAAAAATCACACCAGGTTGCAAGCGTGGGTGTCCAAGATCCTAGAAGGAGAATTGGAGGAGAAAGGATAGCATCATGACCATCTTCCCTGGGGTGGGGGTGGTTTCTCACTTTCCCTCTCACTGTCTCTGTCTCTCCAGCAAGTGCATGCACTCTAAGGCAAGCACCTCTTCAAAAGAAAAAGAAAAGGCCAAACCCAAATATATGTGCTCAAAAAGATGCACATGAAAAATACACACAAAGATATTGATAATAAAAAGATGGAAAATATATACCATGCAAGTAGTAAGCATTTTTAAAAGTTGCTATGGCTATTTTAATATGAAACAAGTTATTCTTTAAGACAAGGGTATAACAAGAAAAAAAAAAGAATTGTTATAATAACAAAAGTATAAACAATAAAATTTAAAATAATATCACAGAATAAACGAGAAGCTTAAATGTGTACCTAATGAGAAAGCATCCAAAACATATACAGCAAACGTTGATGGAAATAAGGGAGATTCAAATAAATCTACAATCATAAGGGTTTAACATCCCTCTCATAGTTACTGATAGGACACTTTTTTTTTCATGTGTTTGCTATAGGGAACATGTGCTCACCAGTGAGAGATAGAAAGGGGCACAGAGAGAGGGATAGTGACAAATGTCCCCCTATGTGGGATGGCCACACCACTATCCCTTCTCCTTTATTTGCCTCTTGAGATCTTGGGTGTGAAAACAAACATACCCACTATGGTTTCTGGACCACTGGGTCTGGGATTTGAACTGCGGAGTCAGCCATATGGGATCTAGCACCTTAACCACCATGCCACCTGCTAACCCAGGACAAATTTTTAAGAACAGTACAAATACAGAGGATGTGAAAAAAATTATCAACTGTTTTGATCTGACTGACATTAACACAAGACTACAAAAAATAATTCCTGTAATATACAAAGGGTACGTTCACCAAGATAAAGCATGTACTAGGATATACAATACATCTTAATGAGATTTTGAAACCAGCAGATGGCATAATGGTTACAGGGCTGGACTCACACATACTCGACGGCAGTTTGAGTCCTGGTCCTGGCAGCTTAAAATTCATACTGGGCGCATGTGCATGTGTGCCCAAAATCCCAAGAGGAGAATGGAAGAGAAGAGATTACAGGGTGGCCATCCTCCTTAGGGAGTGACTTCTCGTTTTCTGTCTCTCTGTCTCTGTCTTTCTGGCAAGCACATGTGCCCTATAGCAAAAAATCTATTTAAAAAAAAAAAAAAACTTAATGAGTTTTTAAAACTTGAAATCTTACAGAGTATATTCTCTGACCAAAAAGAATTTAATTAGATATGCATAACAGTAAGCTATCTATAAAATTCTCAAATATTTAGAAATTAAGTAATATATCATTTTACTGTTATTTTGATTTCTTTTTTTTCTTTTTTTCTCTTTAAATTTATTTATTTTTTTTTACATTAATTCACTATACATCATTACAGCATACAAATGAATTTTCCATCCAAAATGCACTGTGTATCGGCTCAATCAAGCACATCAACATACATGTTTTCAGCAAATAATTTTCCAATTCTTATGTCTTGTATACTTTGTTTTTTGTTTTGCCATCCTTGATTCCTTATCCCTCACCCTCTGCCATGTCCCACCCTCCTCCCACATTGTCTCTGGTATCCATGGTTGCTTTCTATGACTTCCCCCTCCATTTAATTGATTTGCTAATGAACTTAATTAGTCTAAATATATCCAATAGCTAGCACAACTGATATATACCTATACATGAACTCAAGTCTGACTTTAGGCATAAACCCCAGTGAGTAGAATGAACATATTATAAAGTAGAACCCAGCTGGGGCTATATAGCTTATTGCAGTCATCGAATATGCATTTTTTTTTATTTTGATACGAACAGTTTTACTGGGTTTTTTTTCTCCTGCAACTTTTTTTTAATTACTTAACATTCATTCCCTGAGCATCATCACAACGTACTAAATGTGGTTTCCCATCTAGAATAAACTGCATGTTATCATGCATGTTATCATCAATAATATTCCATTTCTACTTTCATACATATGTGTACATATATATATATATATGTATATATATATATATATATATATATGTTTTTTACCCCATGTTTGTCCCTCTGCCCTTTCCCACTCTCTTATTCCTTTCCATTCCTTTTTCCCCAACATTTTGTTCATCACACAATACCATAAGTAATCTAACTACTTTCAGCAGGTAATTTCAAGAAGAGTAGTTTTGAACTGGTAATGATATTTCCTTGAAACTTAAAGCCTAGAAACAGGTTAGCATTCTGTTCAAATAGTAGGTGCATGCACCTATCAACAGCTCAAGACAGGACAAAAATCCTTTATAACCGGAAAACAAAGCTTAGGAGAAAAGCAGCAATAATTCAGTCAAGTCATAGAATGTTGTTTCATCGGTTCAGTCTCATGTACTTAATCTTTCTTCGGTTAAGGTTCGATCTTCCAGATTGAATTCTGGGATATAATATTCATCTCCAAACATTGTCCGTACAATTAAATTGCCCATTTTCTTAGTTTTTGAACTCTTATTTCTGTGTGTCTGCATTTAATTTTACTGACATAGCACTCCCTTAAGAATTTCTTGGAGATCTGGTCTGGTGCTGGTAAATTCTTTCAGGTTTTGTTTATCTGGGAATGTTCGTGTCTTTTCTTCCCAAAGGAATGATAACCTTGCTGGGTACAGAATTCTCGGTTGAAATTGCTTTTCCCTTAATACTTTGAATATATTTTCCCATTCTCTCCTCGCTCGCATTGTTTCCAATGAGAGGTCTGCCGTTAGTCTGATGGGATACCCTTTGTAGGTAAATTGCCTTTTTTCTCTTGCCAGTCTTAGTATCTTGTCTTTGTCTGTGGTTTTGGTCAATCTGGCTATAATGTGTCTTGGAGAAGATCTTCTTGGGTTGATTCTATTTGGGGTCCTCTGTATTTCTTGGGACTGAATCTTTGAGTGCCTCTCCAGGTTTGGAAAGTATTCTTGCAGGATTTCATGGAATAGATTATCAATGCCCTTATGAGTCTCTTCACCCTCTGGGATGCCTATTATCCGGATGTTTGGACGTTTAATTGTATCTAGTACTTCTCACATATTATTCTCAAATTTTGGGGCCATTTTCTCAGTCTTTGTGGATTTTTCTAGGCCAGCCATTTTCTCTTCTACATTAGAGATTCTATTTTCTGTATGATCTAGTCTGCTTTTAATACTTTCAAGGAAGATTTTGACTTCTTGTATTATAGCCTTCACCTCTAACAGTTCCATCTGATTCTTCTGCAAAGTGTGAAATTCCTCTTTTAGATCTTGCATGAATTTCCTCACCTCCTGGAACTCTTCAACTCCTTTCTCCTTCCTCTTCAGCAGTTCCTTCTCTCTCTTCTCTTCCATCTCTGTTAGCTTTGCCATTATGAATGTTCTTAATTCTTTATCAGACATTTCCGTGATTTCCATTGAACTATCAGTCTTTGTCTCTCTCTATCTCTGTCTCTGTCCTCTCTCTCTCTCTGTTTTTTTTTTTAATTTTTGCTTTTTAGAATTTTTTAAGGTGAGGCATTTCACAGGGCCTTTTGGCCCCTCCTAGCTAGCCCTTTATCTTGTTAATAATCCCCTCTCCTCCTCTCAGAACTCTCCAGAGCTACAGTTCGATCCACTGGAGCCCGAGGTACTGCCTGGACTTTGCACTGCATGCATGTGGCCTTTTAAATAGTTCTTTAAGAAAGAGATGACTGCATGGCTTCCTTTCCTCTGTAACAGAGGTAGTACACAGGACAATCAACACCCTTCCAAAGGCCTGGAAATTATTTTTCAGATAAAGAGATTCCGCGTTGACTTCAGTGTGTGAATGAATCACCTGACTGTCCCAGGAATTTGAAGATCTCAGAGTTGCTGTTATGGAAGAAAAGGATATTTACTTACCATTTTAGATCTTTCTGTACCATTGACTTTGTTCTTTAAACCATATATATATATATATATACTTGTACTTAATTATTTTAAACATAAAGGAACAAATAAGAGAAGGCCACTTTGATCCATTGCACTGAAGGGCCTGGCAAGTGTAGCATACAAATCTTTGCCCTCCCAGTCTCGGCGTTCGTGGCAGCATCAAGTTACTGAGTGGATTGAGCTGACTGACAAATGAACAACTTTTCCAAAACTTAATTGGGATCGACATGGAAAATCTCTGACATTTGATATTCTGGTTCCTTCTAGTCAATTCCTATCAAAATTATTCAGAAATTCTAACTCATAGAATTTAAAATCATAGAAGACGTAGTACAGCAACCCGGGATTTTAAAACGCTTTTTCAGTTTTTGTTCGTTTTTGTTTTTAAGTATTTTTTATAGCTTTGTGGAAAGATAATAAAAATAAAACCAATTCTTGTATGAAAATTTTCAAACGAAGTTATTCCTACAGCATATAGAGATTATATTGTATTTTTTTGTATGTTAACATTAAATTCTTCATTTACACACTATTTCCAAACAGCCACAGTTTAAACAAGAGGATTGAGGGGTGTAGGTTTGCCTCTAATAGGGTAGGGTATGAGCAGATGAAAGCCTTTCCCTACTGTTGTACTTGAAAGCAATTCTAAGAGATTCCCGGAGACATGCGAAGTGCTTCCCAGAGACTGGAAAGCTGTACGTGGTGGACATGATGATTGTCGGACAGCTGAAGTCAGAGACGAGCCGAAGGGAAACACCAGGTTCTATTGTTTAATCTATTTTCATCCTTTGAACAAAATCTCATTGTTTGATATTAACTCATGTACATGCAGACATTTGAGTAAAGCTTTATATATGCCTATGAATATAAGATTTTATTTCAAAAAAAAAAAAAGAGGCAGACAGCTCCATGGCTCCTGCGATCTAGCCATTTCGCGTGGCACGCAAGCGTGCCGTGCAGTTTTCTAATTTTTGAGTTTTATTGAAATTTTTGAATATTAATTTTTCTTTTTTAGATTTATTTAAAAGTTTTTCTCTTCTTTTTCTCTGTTTCTTGTCTGGTCTTTTTGCTGTTGTTGGTATTGTTTCCCTCTCTCTGCTTCCTTTTCTGCACACTCCTCGACCCTCAGTTTGAACTCCCAAGTTTGGTAAGAAACCAACCATCCACCAGATGACTAGAAATCGCTGCAGGAGCACAAGAAATATGGGGAAGCAGGGAAATACCTCTCCCACAAGGGAAACGGATAGCTCCTCTTCATCCACACACAGTTCAATGGAAATCATGGAAATGTCTGATAAAGAATTTTGATTTCTTTTATACATTTAATCACTATTCATCACTACAATTTGTAAAGCAAATTTACCCAACATGAATACACTTCACACCAGTCTAGCTGAAGATACTATACACATTATCATCAACAGATAATTATCCATTTCTGTGCCCCGTAAATGTCTTGCCTTTAAAAAAACAGTGTGTGGGGGGGGGGGGTCACAATAGAATTACAAACTGAATAAAATGAAAGCAAAAGTAATCAAAATTAGTGATAAACATCCAAAAGTTCTTAAAGGGAAATTTGTAGCTTTAAATGTTAATATCAGAAAATAAGGGAACCAGCAGTTAGCGTAATGGCTATGTCGCTGGACTCCCACGTAGTCGACCGCGGTTTGCGTCTCAGACCCGGTGGCTTACAACTCACGCCGGGCGCGTGTGCGTGCGTGCCCAAGATCCCGAGAGGAGAATGGAGGAGAAGGGATTGCGGCGTGACCATCCCCCCTGGGGGGTGATTTCTCGCTTTCTGTCTCTATGTCTCTCTCTGTCTGTCTGGCGAGCGCACGCGCCTTATAGCGAAAAACCTCTCCAAAAAAAAAAAAAAAAAAAAAGAAAATAAGAAAGATATAAAACATAGTTACCGTTTACCTTAAAAAGGTTACTAAACGAGGTTATACTCAAAGCAAAGAGAAAAAAGAAGCAATAAAGACAGGAATCTATGATTGACGAATATAGAAAAATTTAACAAATTCATGTTTTTTCTTTAAAAGATTAATAAAACTGATACTCTCCAACGAAGACTGAGAAAAAAAAAATAAAATTAGCAATAGCAGGAATGAAATAGTGGCTATCATATAAAACATTCAGACATTAGTGGCTATTACACAGAACATTCAGATAATATGGGACTATTATTAGGAACTTTATGCCAGTAAATAATTTAAATACTTTTTTAAAAAACTGAAAAAGGAAGGAATAGAAAAATCTGACAAGTCTAAATTTAATAAAATTAAAGAAACTAAATTTATATTAAAATACCTTTCCAAAAACAAATCTTGGCTTAAATAATTTAACTGGTAATTTCTACGCCATATTTAAAGAATACAAAATATCACTCTTACATAAAATATTTCAAAAAATAGAGGTGGAAGTCACACTTTCCAACTTGTTTTAAGAGAAGAGTGCAATTCAAATACCAAAGAAAGAGAAGGGTATCATAGAACTAGGAAACAGAACTTGTAGTTTCAATCCTGACATAAAAGAGTTTAGGAGCTGTCACACCCATCATTAACCAAGAAAAAGTTGAACAAACTGAAAATCAATGACTTTTCTTGAACCCAATAAAGAACTCAAGTAATAGGACAAATTTATACCACAAAATTTAGAGAGATAGGCAAAGCAGGAGAGTCAGGGCTGAAGTCAGTTTACCTGATGCAGAAGCCCCTGGAACTATAAAGTAGTAGAATCACTTAAGAGATCATTTTCATGAATTGGAGTGTGTGGGTAGACTAGTTTGAGAAACTTTAGGGCAGCAGCCTTGGAAAGGGTTTCACACTTTTACTGCAAGAACCCCATCAGATTCTTATGGTAAAGATCCCAGAAAGATGATCTCTTGGCTCTGGCAGAGGGTCAAAGTTCAGTAACAATTCTGAAATACACCCAAAGTGCTCTCCATACAAATGACGCCTTACTGGTAGAAAAGACTTTACCAGACCCCAGTTCCACCGGGGGAAGCACGTTCCTTTGAATCTAGCATAGAGATGGGAACTCTGTAAAGAACCAAAAGGAAATACTAGAAATCAGTGACAGTAAAACAAAAATGAAAATGCTTTTGATGGAGTCATCAGCTGACTAGACACAGCCAAGGAAAAATAAGTGAGTTGGTAGATAACTTCAATAAAATTTCCCAAAAATAGATGTGAAGAAAAAAAAACAAGAATTTAAAATATTTAAAACCAGAGCAGAATATCTGAGAAGAATTTCCAAAGGGTGTAGCTTATTTGGGGTACCCAAAGGAGAAGAAAGAATGGGACACAAGAAATATTTTTAACTTTCTAAAGCAAATGAAATATACCAGATCACAGTTTGGAGATAACCAAGATTGAATATCAAAAAGTTCTACATTCAGGCGTATTATACTCAAACTACAGGAAGTAAGAGATATAGAGAAAATTTTGCAAGAAGCCAGAGGGGACCTGATAGTGGAATAGTGATTAAGGTGGCTAAATGCTACATGGCTGACTAAACAGTTTGAGTCCTGGACTTGGCGGCTTGAAAAACATGCTTGGGGTGTGTGTGTGTGTGTGTGTGTGTGTGTACACGCGCGTACCCATAATCCCAAAAGAAGAGAAAAATGGAGAAGGGATAGTGTCCTGACCATGCCCTATTAGAGGTGCTTTCTCACTTGACCCTTGCCCCATCTCACTCCAAGGAGTCTCTGGCAAGAAAAAAAAAAAAAAAAAAAGACAAAAGGAGAGAAAGAAGGGGAGAATAAAGAAAGGGAGGGAGGGAGTAAAGAAGGAAGGAAGGAAGGAAGCGAGGAAAGGGGAAGAAAAAAAAAGAAGCCAGAGGGAGAAAACATCATATTTCTCTTTTTTTTTTTTTTTTTTTTTTTTTTTTGAAAGGTTTTTGCTATACAGCGCGTGTGCTGAACAGAAAGACAGAGAGAGACAGAGAGACAGTAAACAAGAAATCACTCCCAGGGGGGATGGCCACACCACAATCCCTTCTCCTCCTCCCAGGATCTTGGGCATGCACGCACACGCACACGCGCCCGGCCTGAGTTTAAGCCACCGGGTCCTAGATCGAACCGTGGTCGACTACATGGGTGGGAGTCCAGCAACATAGCCATTACGCCAACTGCTGGTCCCAACATCATCTTTCTTATAGAGAAACAAGGATGAAAACTATAGCTTCTCATCATTAACCACAGAAGCAAAAAGGGAATGCTGAGTGATATTTAAAGTACTGGAGGAAAAAACAATCAATTATTTTTCCAAAGTGAAAGAAAAATAGACTTCTCAGATAAACAGAAACTTAGGAAATTTATATCAGCAGACATGTGCAGCAGAAAATGCTAAAAGTGGTAAAATTGAAGAAACTAATCCCATTTACAATAGCCACACAAAAATAAGATACTTATGAATAGGAATAAACCTAACCAAAGAAATGAAAGACTTCTAGAAGGACAACAATAAGAAACTTAAAAAAAAGAAATTGAAAATGATACACAAAAGTGTAAAACATTCCTCACCCAGGACCCTGCTCATTCCATAAACATCTGTTGACTAGAATATAAATGTATAAACAAAATGCCAATTCTATTCTGATTAATTTACAAATTTACAAATTAATTTATGAATTTAATGGAATTCTGATCAACTTACCAGAAATATTCTTCACAAAAATAGAAAAAAAGATAAAATTTGTCTGGAATCATAAAAGGCTCTATATTTCCAAAGCAATATGGTACAGGAGACATCTTACTTCCTGACCTCAAAATATATTACAAAGCTGTGATAATCAAAATAGCATGTTACTGCCATACAAAGAGGCATGCAGACCAATGGCACAGAATAGAGAATCCAGAAATAAACCCCAAAGCACACAGTCGACTGATTTTTGACAAAGAGCACAAGATAATTCAGAGGGGAAAAGAAAATCTCTTCACCATATGGTGCTGGAAAAACTGGATATCCACCTGCAAAATAATGACACTGGATCCCTATCTCTCACTATTAACAAAAATAAACTCAAAATGACCCCGAAACACAGGCAATAATCCCCAAAATAAACAAGTGGGACTATGCTAAAAAGCTTCTGCACAGCAAAAGAAAAAATAATTAGATTGAAGAGACAACCCTCAGAATGGGAGAATATATTTGCAAACTGTGCATCAGATATGGGACTGATAACCAGAATATACAGGGAACTCAAGCAGCTTACCTACACACAAAAATAAATAAATAAATAAACAATCTAATTAAAAAATGTGCAAATGAGCTAAACAAACAACTCTCCCAGGAAGGCATACTAACAGCCAAAAAGCATCTAAAAAAATGCTCAACATCTTTTACCATAAGGGAAATGTAAATCAAAACCACAATGAGCTATCACTTAACCCCAGTCAGAAAGGCTAAAATTTTTTAAAATTTAAAATGACAAGTGCTGGCAAGTTTCCTACACTGTTGGTAGGAATGTAAATTAGTACAGCTACTATGAAGAACAATATGAAAGTTTCTCAAAAACTTACAAATAGAACTACCATACAACACAGCAATTACACTCCTGGGTATCTAACTATAGGATAGAAATCACTCGGTGGGAAAAACACTTGCACGTCCATGTTTATTGCAGCATTATTCACAATTGCTAAGAGAGGAAATCAGCCCAAATGTCCAAGAACAGATGAATGTACTGAAAAATATGGCACATATACACTATGGAATACTACTCAGAAATTAAAAAAAAAAAATGAGGCTCTGGCATTTGATACAAAGTGCATGAATATGGAAGATTTAATGCTAAGCAAAGCAAGTCAGACTATGAAAGAGAGGTATTGTATGTCCCCACTTAATGTAAACTGAATATCTGCATTCTATGGCAGAAAATTTTAGATTGGCAGACATAATAGCAGGAAGGACAACTATAGATACTAGATATAGTATGGGAGGGCATGGGTAATAGGGAGTGGGAGAAAGAGGATTAGGAAAAAGGAAACATTTACCAGACTCAAAATTGAGAGTTTATCTGTTAATATAAATATAGTAATATCTTTGACTTGACTAATATGCACTGCATCCATGTTGGGAAAAAATATTTTGTATGCTATAAAGATGTACAGTGATTAAATATCATTTTTAAAGATTTCTTAAATTTTCCTCTGGAGGAAAAAAAGGAACTATTAGAAGTTCTTCAAGAAGAACCAAACTTGTATACATCAAAAATGTAGATCTACATAAAGAAAGAGCATCAGTGAAAGAAAAAATGAAAGGTACAATAAAATCTTTTATTTCTCTAGTGATTGAATGCAGTTTATCTAGAGCTAGATCCCACAAAGTCAACCATGGTATGAATTCTGGCTCTGGAGATTGACAACCCCACCAACCGTGTGTGCACACATGCTTCAAATCCTGAGAAGATGAAGAAATGGAGGAAAAGGATTGTGACATGACTATATCCAATTAGAAATGGTTTCTTCCCCTCTCTCTCTGGTGGGCACGCTGACAATGAAAGAAGTTTTTATTAAATCTTTATTTTTCTTATTCTCAAAACTAAAATTGTATTTAAAGTAATACAGTGTATTATATGATTTAGTATATTACAAGAGAAATAAATGACAGCAATGGCATAGGGATGGAATGGAGAAATTAGAAATACTCTATAACAAAGTACCTGCACTACTTGTGAAAAGACACAGTGCTATTTGATGGTAGAGTTAGACTAATTAATGTATATTAGAAATTGTAGGACAACAAATAGTTTTTTTCTAAGAAAAACTAGAATTGATATACAAAGAGAAGAAATCAAGTCAAATCAAATGCTCAGTATAAATCATAAAAGGCAGAAAAAGAAAAACAAAATTATAGGACAATACCTCTTATAGACACAACAAAAATATAGACACAACAATTAATACAATTATAGCAAATAATATCCAATAATACATAAAAAGATAATGCATCATTATTATTCAAGAATTAAACACCATTTTAATATTTGAACACTGAATAGTATACTACATTAATAATATAAATAGTCATATAATCATCTCAATAGATGCAGACAAAAACTTTTGATAAATTTCAGCAGTTGTTCATAATAAAATTTGCAGCAAATTAGGAATAAGCAGGAATTTTTCTAATTGATAAGTACACCTATAAAAAATTATAGATAGCCTCATAATGCACAGTGATATATTATAGTAAATATGTTTCTCTTAAGATTGTAAAGAGGTAAGGATTTCTGCTTTCATAAATGTTATTCAATACTGTATTAGAGATTCTAGCGAGAACAATAAGGCAAGAAAAATAAATAAAGGACATGATTATTGCAAAGAATGAAAAATCCACATATTTTTAAATAACCCAGCTGTGATCATAGACAGTCCTTAATGATCTTTAAAAAGTACATCTGAATTAGCAAATGAATTTACACATTTGAAAGAAAGTACATAGCAATAAAACGTATTTCTATACACTAACCCCATGCTATTACAAATTAAAATGAATACTAAATCTACACCATACACAAAAATTAATTCAAAAAAGATCATAAACTTGAATGCAAAAGCTAAAACTGTAACACTTAGAAGAAAGCAAAGAGAAAACTGTTATGACCTTGGGGCAGGCAAAATATTTATAGAAACAACAAAAAAGCACAAACATTTTATGCAGTTTATTTAATCGATAAACTGCATTTCATCAATATTAGAACCATCTGTTCTTAAAAAAAAAATCCTTAAGAAAATAAAATGAAGCTTTGAACTAGTAGAAGATATTCACAATACACATATCTCATAAAGAACTGGTATTCTGAACATTAAAAACTCTTAGAACTCAGCAAGAAAATTTAAAAATTTGCCATTGAAAGGTACAAGACTTAAACACCTTAAAGAATAAAGTATACTTATAGGCCCAGCCGTATTAACACAATGATTAAATACTGCCCTTGGGGAGCTAGATTTCACAATGCTGACCATGGTTTGAATCCCAGCTCCAATGGCTTGAAAAACACTCCCAGAGCATATACATATGTGCCCAGGACCCTGACAGGATGCAGAGTGCAGAGAGGAGGAAAAAGGATTGCAGCATGACCAGGCCCCATGGAGAAGAGCGGGGACTGGAGTCGGGTGGAGGGAACAGTGCTTTCTCTCTCTAACTCTCTGAGAAGAACTCTGACAATTAAAAAAACAAACAAACAAACAAACAAAAACAGATGTACTTACAAACACAAAGCACAGGGAAAGATACTAAATTCACTAATCACCAGTGAAGTCCAAATTCAAACACAATGAAATACTACTTCAGGCCAACAAGAATGGTTAGTAATCAAAACCCTAACAAAAGCAAGTGTGGATAAGCATGTAAAGTAAGAAGAACTCTACTGCATTGCTGCTGTGAATGTGATACTGTGCAAGGTATTTGAAGAGCAATTTGGTATTTTCTTTTCTATTAAAGCATACATATAACTCAGCAATTCTGCTCCTGAAATAGTTATGCTATAAGACATGTTCACACACACAAAAAAAAACACATGAACATGAATATTTAAAAAATCTTTAGTCATAATAGGCCCCAAATGGAACAAGTGCAAATATCCATGAGCTACTGAATGGATAAATAAAATATGTCATATTCTTATAATGGAATACTACTCAGCAATAAAAAGAAATGAAGTAGTCTCCCATGTAGGAGACAAATCCTAAGGCCCCCAGTAGATGCCTGAAACTAAACCCTATGTATATGTTTTTCATATACATATGTACATACGATAATGTTTAAATTATAAATTGCTCATAGTGAGAGATTAACAACAACTAATGATAAAATAGAACAATTATAACAATATACTAATAAAAGGTATGTGAATGTGGTTTCCTCCCCCCCACTCCACCCCCCATATCCCTCAAAATATCTTATTGTACTATACTATACTTATCCATTTTCACACTGTGGTTGACTGTGGTTAAATAAAACCATAGAAAGTAAAACCATGGATAAATTTTCATTTTCCACAAACCAGATCTTTGTCTGGGTTGCAATGTGGAGATGAACTGCTAAGAGCAGGAGAAAAATTTCTAGGGTAATGGAAAAATTCTACATATTGATTGGAGTGATGAGCTACACAAATGTACATATTTGTGAATCTTTAGTATAATTTATTTTTAAATCTGTATATTTTTCTCTATAAAATTATATCTCAAAAGATTCACTTCTAAAAGAAACATTAATAGTGTTAATTCAAGACATTTGTTAAAAGATAGGTTGATTCAAATATACAAAACAAATAGAGGTAGGAATCAAATCTTCATCACAAAGGTTTTTAAATACAAATATATGTAAATAGATTAACAAGCAAGCAAAAAACACATATACAAGTAGAGCATCCATAATGCAAAAATCATACATTCAAAACACACCCAAATCTGAAACTTTCTGAGTGCCAATATGATGTCACAAGTGGAAAATTCTACACCTGATCTTCTGTGATTGGTTGTAATCAAAACACTGCAATACAGAAATATTGTCTAGGGGTCAGCAGGTAGCATGGTGGTTGAGGCATTGAACTTTCACATGGGTAATCACATGGGTTCCAGTCCCAGCAGCTTGAAAATCACCCAAAATATATGTGCATGCATTCCCAAAATCCTAGGAGAAGAATGAAGAAGAAGAGACTGCTACATGGCCACCCCCACCCCAGAAATGATTTCTAACTTTTCCTCTCACTGTCTCTCTTTATCTGTCTCTGACAAGTGCATGCACCCTATGGGAAAAAAAATTATATAACAGTATAAAATTATATTCAGATTGTATATATAAAGTGTATATGGCATATGAGGGAATTTTGTGTTTAGACTTGGGTCCCATTCCTAAGATATATCATTATGTATATGTAAATATTCTATTTTTTTTTTAACTTGAATCACTTCTGTCCTAAGCATTTCATATAAAAGAAAACCCATGTAGTAAGAAAGCTAGAATAGGGGAATTCACATACCAGTAAGACAACTGAAAAATTATTTTAGCTATAGACTATGATCATTAAATAACTAGATAACAAAGCAGCACTGAAATATTATCTTATTTTTTTTTTCTTTTTCTGTTTTTTCCTTTTTCTTTTTTTTTTTTTGGGGGGGGGGTGGGGAGAGAGATTTTTTTGCATAGGGCACATGTACTTGCCAGAGAGAGACAAAAAGTGAGAAATCACCCCCCCCCCCAGGGGGGATGGCCACTCCACAACCCCTTCTTCTCCAGTCTCCTCTCTGGATATTGGGCACCCACGCACACGTGTGCAGCCTAAGTTTTAAGCTTCAGGGTCTGAGACTCTCAGACCATTATAACTATGTAGGAGTCCAACAACGTAACCATTTTCCCATCTTTTGGTCCCAATATGTTCTCATTCTTTTATCTAAGTATATTCAAGGGAAAATCAAGCCAAGTAATATCTCAATAAAATAGGAATAGATTTACAACTAGGGTGTATTTTCTGCCTAGATTGACCCTCCTGTATAAATTTGCTATAAAACTGAAATTATATCAAAAATTGCCATCACATTCTAAAAACAAATATAGTAATACTGAAACTGTCAGAAGATACATAATAACTGCTATAATTGTGTGAAAATCAATACTTTCTGATTATTCATTAATATAGATTATATTGTGAATTATGGTTAAATGCAATAAAATAGCCTGGAAATGGAAGAAATCACAAATTCTACTCTACATTTGTATCAACTTATTTCATTTATGTGGGTAAATGATATAAATTCTAGGTTTCTTTATCAAATTCATGCAAAGAATTTTAATAATTACATCTACTTAAGAGGAACTATCTAACACTTTGTTAACCACATATTGGGCCTATATATAAAAACTTACATCCCAAGGTTTTTAAAAATGGTAGGAAATTTTATTATCTATGAAACATAAATGACTAGGCTTCACAGAATATAAATTTGGAGGGATTTGAGAATACTATGAAAGATTATAAAACACTGAACTCTGGGTTTTGAACTAGTTAAAATCAAAATATACTTTTGACATTTTTTATGCCATGTGGCACTTCATGATATTTCAAAATACCTCACCTTAAAGTTTCAGAAGATTTCAACATGAAAGCCTTCTAGAAAGCTAGGCTTTACAAACATAACTCTCACTATATCGATTTAGAATCAACAAAATGGTTTACAAATAACTATTACTTCAAGGCCAATTCAATTCATGGAGTTTTCCTAGCTATAAGCTGTGAAAGCAAAAATAAATTCTGAACTATGACGTTGTAATTATAGTGTATGAAAAGGCTGGTCTATGATCTCTATCCTATAACTGGTATTAGAAATAATTGTAACATCACCATACTCTGCGTTGGAAGGTAAAAAATAAAAAAATCATCTAATATATCTATTTATTACTCTAGTTAAGCTAACTTTCTTTTCCAAAGCTAATTAACAAAGCTTAAATGACTAACTCAGCTCAGCTATGTAAATGCATGCCTTGGTGTAGTTTGCATATATTAAGCAGTGGGAGATTGTTTCTTCACAGACTTTAGAAAAAAACTTAAATTTTAATCCACGTGAAATAAAGGCAGATAATCTGATTTGACATATCTTGAGAAACCCGGAGGCTACAGGAACCCCACTGGGCCAAGAGATGATTAGTTAAAAAGGGGGAAGCAGCCTGATACCAAGGTGAGCAATAATTAAACCTGTAGTGAAATTCTCTAATAGAATTCAGTCAAGTGGCACGTTGTTAGCAGAACCAGGTTTCTTCAAATGGCATTGATGGGTAAACCTCAACGTGAGCAGAGATTCTGTTCAAGGAAAAATGTAGAGGCTCATTGCACAAATTGGCCGCTCCCTGGATTATGGTTCACAGAGGCAATCTATAGGCTACTTGATGTATGGAATGTCTACTTCTTTTCAACACTGATGTAAGAAGGTGTTTGGGGCTACATCTTCATTCATTTGTTTGTTTATTTTAATTTTTTAAGGCTTTGCCATAAGGTACATGTGCTGGCCTAGAGAGAGACAGAGATAGAAGTCACCCCCCAGGAGAGATGGCCACTCCGCAATCCCTTCTTCTCCAAACCTCTCTGAGGATTTGAGACATGCACACACACAAGTCTGGCGTGACTTTGAAGCTGCCAGATCCAGGACTCAGACCATGCTCAGCCACGTGGAAGTCCAGCACCGTAACCACCACACCACCTGCTGGCCCCTATTTGTTTACTTTAATGTTTTTGTTTTTGTTTTTTAATTTTGTGAATATAGTGCTAAAAGTTAGAAATTCAGGGATGAATAAATCAATGTTGCTATTATGAAGGGGCTTGTAATACCATAGGCAAGTCATACTATAAAGATGTAAAAACCTATCAACCTGTAAAAAATCTATGGAGGAGGAAAACCCTCACTCAGTCTGAGAGTCAGAAATGTATAAAAGACACTAAGGAGGAGTCTTAAAGAATGACCAGATGTTTGTCAAGCGGCGGTGGGAGGGACCTTTCAGTCAGAGACCCCTTAATGTAGAAGAGATATTATGAAAATGAATGACAGTTCGTGATGTATCACCTCGTGGATTTGGCCTTTGTGTGGTGAAGCATACGTGAAATGACAAGTCAACCAGAGAGGCAAGAAGGAACCATATTGTGAATAATTCTGATTGCTAATACAGGCTTTTTTTCTGTGGACAGGAAGATAGATTTTCAAGTAATTGGGTCAAGGAAAGGGCATGGTACAGGTTTTCACGGATCCCAGGGAACAACCAACTACGTTTTTAGACCCATACAGACTTGCAAGGTGGCAGGACATCAGTAAAGAAGAAAGATAAAATCATATTTTGCAATCACAAATACTCTATATTAAATATAATTGTACTTCTACCCAGTAGAGGAATGGGATAAAAGGAAAAGCACTAGAAATATGGATTAAAGAGTGAAAATGGAGAAGTAGGGTGAAGCAAGCAGTCAGTTAAACTGCCCGGTCAGGTTGAGATAAATTAAGGACCAGGACCGAGACGAGGCAAGAGAGCTAGAGCAAAAAGACGAAAAGAGATTTGCAATAGAATCGCTACGTCTTGGCGACGATTTAGAGGAAGAGGATGACCAGGTAACTGTCCAGGACGGCAGCTAAAGAGAGAACAGGCTGAACTGCTTCATGGAGCATGACTGAACGTTTCAGGGGAAGAGCCAGAAGATACTGATCGGGGCACAGAGAGGTCTGGATGGAAGCCTTCCAGAACGCATTCTTTTTTCTTTTTAATTTTTTTTTTTTTTTTTTTTACATTCAACCACTGTATATCTTTTTATTTTTTTCTTTAGCCATCCAGAATGCATTATTGAAAGAAAGATACCCCTGCTCCTGTTTCACCTTGTTTTGTTTCACCATTATCTATTTCAGAACCGGTATGAAATCCCTTCAGGAATCAACCTGGTCATCCATCTTCCCTTCTTCCAAATACAATATAATCTATCTATCAGGTCATCAGAAAAGTCATGACATATATTTTGCATAGAAAACCATGTCATGACTTTTCTGACAACTCATTATTTTCTCAGAATCAAAATTTCTATCTTTCAATAACTGGATATTGGAATTTTAGATCAGAAAGTAGGAGTGATAAACTTGTTTCTCATGATAGATCTTTACATCCTACAGTAAAATATTAAATTTAGCATGAGATTATTGAATTAGTTACCCCATAAAGATAAAAAAAGGATGTGCCTGTGCTCCCATGTTTACAAGAAGTGCTGGCTCAATGGGTTGCAAGACCTTTCCCTGACGTGGAAATAAACTTTTGAAGAGACCCACCTGTGCTCCTGGGTGAAACAAGAGACAGTTTCTGCATTCCCCAAGAGGCTCTTCTCCAAGGCTAAAGAGGTTGGGCCAGGAAGTGGAGGGGCAGTGTGACAGCCGGGAACCCTCTTTTTCTCTAGAGAATGTTCTTCTCTGTACTTCACACCCACCCTCCAGGCCTCTCAAGACACAACAAAGAATCAAAATCTATTTGAAGAGATTTTTTTTATTTCAATTGAATTAAAAGACTCGCCTCAATTGAAATGTAAGAGTTAAAGTATGTACTTAGCCCTGTGGTTTTTCCTCATATGCCGATATAATGATAATGATGTCAGATCATCTGGAATACAGACAAATGTTACATCAAGCTTGAAAATTATATTCCTACACTGTACTTACGCTAACAGGTTCAAGCAAGTTCTTAATTCTCATTAGCAGTTCTTGATGTAACGAGGAGTCTTTGGCTCAACGGCAAATGCTGCACATCCCATTCCTCAGCTCAGGCCCCAGGCTCTCACACAGAGGGTTCCTAGTGGCCTGAAGCCCAATCTTCAACTCACCACATCGCTGCAGTATGTCATATTCCATCAGGAGCTACTGTGCAAATAACATATTTCCATTTTTAAAGTCTGAAAAATGTCACAAAAAGCTTTTGGCATTTACATGACTCAGACTTACACCCTCTAATTCTCTCTGCAGCTAATTTCTTATGTTCGATACATATCCACCACAGGAAACCAGGAATAACGATTACAGGAAAAGCTGAAGTTCGACAGCCCAGCCATTAGCATTCACAAGTCGAAAGAGTAGGGATTTAAATGGCACTATCGACAGTTATTTCTTATATAACGAAAATCAGGACTGTCAACATGTGAGACATTAAAAAATATTCAGTAATTTTAGTGATCGCCTGTAGGGTTTTGTAATGCATTCCCAAGAACTAGCAAAAATCTACAAAGATGTGCACCAAGAGGGTCTAATAGATCAGAGGAGTGAAATTATCTTCAATGTGGGGAAAACAGCTTGCTGTATGTTCTCCAACTACTGATCTTATCTCTCATAATCATGCCCCATGCTTCGCTTAATGTTGGACCACACTCACTATGAGAGGAAATTCACGCTTGCATTTTATGAGGCTCAGCATGCGAAATCCACATGCTATGTTTCCATTTCTTCTGTCTCACTTTACATAGATTGGGCTTTTATCTTTCAGCGGAATAACATTTGTTGTGTTATTTTCCACTGTTTCATATATAAGGGTTTACCGAAGGAAATGGAGAGACCAGGGGCTGGGCTTCTTAGCCCCAGGAAGAGATTCAAATGCACTCTGAAAATCTGCTCATTTGGATTTAGTTGAATTGTATGCTTTGCCTCAAAAGGGAAAAATGTGCATGATTCATAACTGCTCATTGCTGAAGTGGCCAACATGAGGTAAAATGGCACGAGCTCCCAAGTGCTATGATATGCTAGCTATGCAGCCTGCCAACAAAAACTAAGTTAGTAATAAATAACACTTAATTTATCTTGGAAAAAAGCAACAGTGGTTATAGCTGTCTGAAAACTTAAATCTCTAATAAACTAGCTGATTCTCACACAGCTGATTAGTTAAATAGTTATGAAAATGTACAAGTGACTAAACAATCAGCCTGCATCGTTTACATTTGTCTCTAAACTATTCAGCTTAGCTAGTCTTCTACTGATGCTCTCCTGCAAAAATAAAGAGCTGACCTTAAGCATAGCAGATGTTTATTAGAAAGTGTTATGGTTTGGATAATGGTTCATCCCCCAAAGCCTTATGCTTTTTAATTTAGATATCCCCTAAAAATTCATGGGTTCGGACTTGACTATACTGTAAGGCTGCATGTGAAAATTTACTTCCTTTATGGTGTCCCAGGATGGAGACTGTAATTGAGTCCTGGTGAGTTTATAAGCAGAGGACTACACTGGAGCACAGAAAGCCACATGGGCTAGACCATGCTTTGACTTACTATATAAAAGTTCTGTCTTCTGCCATCTTGTGATGCCCTGAGTCTACCAGCCACCAGAACTACGAGTCAAATTAAATCTCTATTCTCTTTTTTCTTTTTTTTTTTTTTTTTTTTGGAGAGGTTTTTGCTATAGGGCGCGTGCGCTCGCCAGACAGAGAGAGACAGAGAGATAGAAAGCAGGAAATCACCCCCCAGGGGGGATGGCCACGCCGCAATCCCTTCTCCTCCATTCTCCTCTCGGGATCCTGGGCACGCACGCACACGTGCCCAGCGTGAGTTTAAGCCGCCGGGTCCGGGACTCGAACCGCGGTTGACTACGTGGGAGTCCAGCGACATAGCCATTACGCTAACTGCTGGTCCCAATCTCTATTCTCTTAAACTCACCCAATCGCAGGTCATTCTGTTAGCAACATCATAACAGATTAAGACATAGACAAAGTGCCTTTATGTGTCTTCCTTGGTCAACACATAGAGTTGTTAGGGGATACTTTTATATCAATTCTTAATTTATTAATTTATTTCCAAATTAATCCAGATCTGGTATTAAAATCAAGCTCTAGTAAGGTAGTTTTCTAGAATACTTGAAGGTTCAGGACAGGAAAACTTAAGCAGATTTTCTCTAATGTGATGAATGAATTTCTTTGATATAAACAAAGATGACTGACATCTTTTATATAAACAAATGTATTTTAAACCATTGTGTATGTATTTACACTAAATACCAATTGGATAGACTACTGCCAGATGGCTTTTTTATTCAAATTCATTCTGACTTGCTTCTGAAAAAAATTAGTAAGGTATTGGTCAATAGTATCTACTCAGCTGTGATACTAAACTTTTACAGAGTAACCGCAATTGAAAGCACTCAGAGAAATGTTAAAAGGTCACCATGAAATGCAATGACTATATCTCTGTTTATATAAATAAATAGGTATGACAAAACATTTCACTATGTGTATTTCAAATTTTATTAATTTGCCCTAATAAATTCTATTTACATATATATTTGATCATTTTGGTTAATTTTTAATTAACTTTTAAGTGTGAAGACAATTTAAGAACCTACCTTATCCCTATGGGAAATGATGTCAGGAGCATCAGCACTGAGAATGGCCTGTTTGCCACTCTCTGACTGTCCAAAGAACAGATCCCTCCTCATTAGTTGACATTTCCCATTTAACGAATAGGTACTAAATATCTTCCATATGCATGGCCCCTGCTAATGGTAGAGAGGTTTATAAGGATCCTTAAGCCTTCAAGTAGTTCTGTAATATTCATTCACTGATCCATTTGTTCATTCAGAAAACATTCATTGTCTATTATGAGACAGATACCATGTAATGCCGATGAAGGAATCGAAAGAGGACTTTGGACATCATGCTGTAACAGAGGAGACCAAAACACTCACAAATGTTTAGTACCCTCTGTAGTAAGTGCTCGTTTTAGTATGTGCCAGAGGCCCTAGCAACATAATGAGAAAATGGGTTCATTTCACCAAGAAGAGAGATAGTGGAGACATTCTTTGGACGAAGAGAAACTTAGAAAACTTTGTGGACAAGGCAACATCTGACTAAGGCCATCGAAAATGAGTAGGTCTCCAAGGCAGAAAAGACAGGCAGTATAGACGCTCATGTAGAAGGTTGAAATACCTTAGAAGAACGTGGGTACTCCAGTTTCTTCCCTTTACCTCAGAGCAAAAGTCAGAAACTAAGGCCCTTCGCACCATTACTGGCCAAAGACGTGCTGTGCTTGACTAGAATTCAAGACAATATTTCAACATGAGAATTCAAAAAAATCTTTTTTTTTTTGAGAGTATTTTGCTATGAGGCGCGTGCGCTCACCAGAAAGACAGAGAAAGACAGAGGGGCAGAAAGCAAGAAATCACCCCCTGGGGAATGGCCACGCTGCAATCCCTTCTCCTCCATTCTCCTCAGGGTCTTGGGCATGCATGCACACGCGCCCAGCGTGAGTTTAAGCCACGGGGTCCAGGACTGGAACCACAGTTGACTACATGGGATTTTAGCAACATAACCATTACACCAACTGCTGGTCTCCCAAAAATCTTATTTTAAGCTTCTTTTGAAAAAAGTGTATGTTTGGCAAACCTGGGCCAGAATGTCTACATAGAAGTAATTTCCTAGAGATTAGCAGTGACTGTCCCACTGCTAGACTTCTGCACCTTCAGATTTACTGCCACCAAACCCTGACCAGTCTCACTCTACCTGACAAGCCCAGGCTGGTGTTTGATTTGAGATACATGAGTTAAGGTTTTAACACTTTTGAAAAGGCTATGATCCTAAGAGGAAAAAAGTAGAATGTAGCTCTGACCTGTTTATCAGTCATTTGTCATTAAGACTCAGGCCTGAATGAAGGGTTGGAGAAACTATGAATTAGAGGGATGGAAAACAGAGCTTAAGGTCACTACAAATTTGTGTTTGGTTTGGTGGAGAATTTGATTGACGTAGAAAGAATAAAAAGCAAAAGAAGCAGAACTGTACGAGTTCATACTTCTACCGAGGTCAATCAAAAAATAAATACTTCAAACTAAGAACCCACTGTAGCTCAAACACTGAGCTGAAACACTAACCTTTTCTTAATTCTTGATGATGCTTATTGATTTCTAATGTCCACATTTACTAATTGTTCTAATGGTTAAATTCGAACCCTCTCCCAGAGATCCCCTGAAAAACTATTGGCCTTATGCCCACTCATTGAATTCCAACCATGAATATTGTCCCCAGGTAATTAAAATGTCCACTTTTTTAAAAAGCCAAGTATCACATCACATTGTTAACCTTCTTCTCCTGTAACGTAGCGGATGTCAGAATTATCTGTAGTGCCTTGGGGCTTTTTTGAAGAATGAATATCTTTGCACATGCTGTCAGAATACACCATGTAGGAATAATTATCATCATTAACCTGAGTCTTATTAAACTTCTTGCTTATTAATATGTATTGCCATTCACTATAAGTGCCAAGTTGTGACAGAAAAACAAAAGACGGAACTGAATAAAGATGGTATTCCAGGTTTTAGTAACATTATTAAAATATTTAGAAAGTAAAACTAATGAGTTCACCTTTCTTCTCAAAACACACATTTCCCAAATGCCCCTAACCTGTGAAAAGAACACGTCAGCTAAGCAATGTTATAAAATACATAAGAAGGAAGAGAGATACTTGAAAAAGAGCCAGACATCAGATATTGCTCATTTACAGAACACAATGGATAAAATCAATGATTTGATCAAAATGCTTGAGAATTACTGAATTTCACATTCCAAATGTGACATTTGGAAACCATGCGAACCCACAGACCAAAAACAGATGAAGCATTTGCACCAGTTGCTAGAAGACATTCAAAGAGTCTCTCAAACCCTAGGGGGCAAATGCTACAGAGGAAAGTGCTGGGCCTTAACAACTAAGGGATTACAGATGCAAAATCAAGGCCCGCCATGGGCCAAGGCCTCTGAATGGATGCATGGCATCCTCACCAGCTTAGGTGGCATGATTAAGGCTTCTCAGCACCAGAGTGACTGAGCCATGAAAAAGTCATGACTCTGTCAAATGTAGTATGTAAGAAATACAAACCTGCCCCAGTGAGGAATACAAAATATTTTCAAAACCAAAAGTATCTCATGGCAAATATTTCAGTCAATCAATTTCAAAGAAAAAATTAGACTTGGCCTCCATGGGCTATCCTGATTTTTCATTTATTGACTTCCAGATGCATTTTGAGGTATCAAATTTCAACTTAAAAAATGTGCATGGGCTTCATTTTTCCATTTATCTCTTGAGAAAGAGTGAAAAAGAACAGTAGAATAAACTGACAAAGATGTGGCATCCCCCCCACCATGACTGACCATCCTTTGTCCCACCTCCACCTTCTGTACCCCTACTCCGTCCATATACACCTCTACAGTTGTTCTAGACACAGTTCCAAGAGTGGATTCAGGTTTTTACAGCCTGAACTATGTAGCATAATTTGAGTATTTCTCTTTCAGAAAGAAGTTCCTACATAATGAATACAAAATTAATAAAAGACATGAACATTTGTTTAGTATAAGAAAAGAGGTAACAGCAAAACCAAATCTTAAAAAGCCTTGAAAAATATCACAAATACTACAATATTAGGAATAAACTTTTATTTAATACACTTCCTGGCCCATTCCTTTTTAGTTGCATTTTATTTGACCACCTCTTCATATGAAAACAATTCTGTAATATCACTTTCTATAAAAAGAATGAAATAATAATCCAATCTTTCTAACATGGTTGTTAGAATTTGTTTTGTGGTAGTAGTAGTTGAGATGAATATAATGTAAGGCTTCAACACAAACGTAATCACTTTTTGTAGAACTTCTAGAAACTTACGTACTACTACACACATAAATTCTGATAAGTTCAATTTTGAAAAATTCCCATCAAAAGTTAAAAACAGTGTGTGGTACATTTTTAATTTTATGAGATGCATTACTGAAAATGTTCATGATAGGAGAGAACTTCATTTGACTGAGTATCAATGTTTATTGAATTCTCCACTTTTATTAAACATCTGACCACTGGACATATTTTCTACACACTGGTTTCTGGATTTATGTCTCAAACCTTGTGTCTCATTCTCTACCTATATATTTCTTATGAAAATGTAATAAGACAGCTTCATATCATAAGACCTGTAGCCTGACATATCTGGTGAATCGGCCCAGTGGCCATGTCAGGTATTACACCTATAACTGGGTAGCAGGTAATTTAACGAACAGAGAGGCAATTGAGGCCACGTAAACACACATCATTAAACCCAAGTTTAGAGTACTACAACTCGGCTTCCTGTTGGCTTAGTTTGAGAAATCCCCCGTACAACTCCAGTTTCATCTGACTTTAAAAAAAAAAAAAAAAAAAAAAAAAACCTGTGAATAAATGGAATAAACAGTGAACAGAGATATCAATAGTGATCAAATGCAGTTAAAATACATTACTTCAGAAACTGTAGGACCTTGTGGACACATTGCTAGAACCTCTTCTATCACTTTAGAAGTATATTAAGCTTCTTTTGTTTCAAGGTAAAGTCTGATGTCAAAATATGTGTTTAATTCTGTAAGTGACCTGCATGTAAGTGACATTGTCTTACCATAGCGACTAAAAATGATTGTAGTTGATCATCCTATTAAAATAATACAAAATTATTACCAAGCCAAAGGAAATACTGAAAAATCCAAGGCCCATTTGTGGTGGCATGGTAGTAGCAAAATGCTCCATCATTCTAGAAGCCATGTGGAAGATCAGGGTTCAGTGGACAGGTAAACTTAACACATAAGTGATGCACACCCTTGTTCACAATCCTTGTCAGCAGGGAAAACTGGGTGAAGGACAGCAGTGTGAGACCCTGTCGAAGGTCTTCATACTCCTCTCTCTTGTTCTATCTTTCTCTTTCTTGAAATAAACAGATGAACTTAAAAAAAAAAAAAAAGCCAAAACCCTCAGAAGGTTATTTATTTTGATTCCATATAATCAGTATTTTAGTTAGATATTTTGGCGTTAATTTAAAATCCCTATGAGATAGGTTTAGGAGACACTTATTTACATTTCATGTATTCACTTATTCAATATATCTACTTCTCATTTATTTGTTTAATATATTTAATTCCATATTTCTTGGGCACCTATAATAGGGCAGGCATTGTTCTAGGAGTTTATCAAATTGTTTCAGTGAACAAAATTGACCCAGTTCTCAACCTTCATCATTTTACAATTCTGTCAACTTATTTTAGTTGTAACACATAAGAATTTTACTCTCAAAAATAGGAAGTTTTAGTTATTTTTGTTTTTGTTTTGTTTTGGTTTTTTTTTTAGAGAGAAAGATTTTTGCAAGTGTGCTACTAGAAAGTCAGAGTGAGACAGAAAGACAGAAAGTGAGAAATCATCCCCCAGGAGGGATGGCAATACCAAAATCCCTTCTTCTCCATCCTCCTCTCGGGATTTTGGATATGCATGTACATGCACCCAGCATGAGTTTCCAGCCGCCAGGGTTGAAACTCGAACCGCAGTTGACTACGTGGGAGTCCAGCAATGTAACCATTATGCCATCTTCTGGTTCCCAAAAATAGGAAGTTTTGAACCTTGCATCATTCGTATTAATCAGATATTGTTTGCAAGAAGCCTTGAAACAGTGTTTGTGTTTGGCAAACCTATGTCAAGTATGTATGCCTCATCCCAAAAGCTTCCTGATCATTGGAAAAGAAATAAAATGTGTTGAATTGTTAAGGATAATGAAATCTTTTCAAGGATAATTTTGATACTATGCAACTTTCCAATTCTTGTCTTAGCCATTACTTAAGTATGTAACACTTGCAAAACAGGGTACACACTCCAGTGACTTTGGTACTATAAATAAGCAATAACATTTACAAGATCTTTCAAAATAAGATTACTTAGGTACCGAGAAAATTGCTTTCATTGTTTTTAAGGATCAGTATGTTATTTTAACAAGAAGACTAGAACTTCAGGACAGGGGACCAAGTTTTAACTTTTCAGCACTGACATTGGTCAAGTGATAGTCACAGGTGATGGTTTATATGATTCCGATCCCTGTTAGTTTAGATTATTTACTCTAGTACATATTTAACCTCAATTAAATGCACTAGAATATTTTCAACAAGTTAATTTGTTAAGGGAAAAATCTCTTAAAATTCTATTTCATAGTTTGCATATCACCAAAGTACAATAGCTTTAATAATTACTTACATTATGAATGCACTTGAATTTATTCAAATGTATATATTATAATACATTATGACTTTTACATTTAAGCTGATCTTCATTTAATGTGCTCCAAAATAAAATTTATCTGATGGTTCTGTAATAAATACCTTATATTATTATTCATATCCAATACTCAAAGAAAGTTAATAGCTACAATTCAGTAGTCATTTGAATGGCTGAAAATTAGATTCATTTCATCCTCTTAATATTTTATGACAAATCAACCACTAGAGTTTTGGAAAGCTAAATTTAGAGGGCAATTTTCAAAATTCTGAATTTTTAAAATTCTTGACAAACATGCTCATCTGCATAGTACTGAATATTGGCTAAAAGATCCTAGAAAACCCTTGCAGAAACATAAATCCAGGTGTGTAAGCTTAGGGTGTACATACTACATTTATACTTTCCCAGGATGGTTAAGAGCGTCTCATCTGATATTAATGAAGCCGTAATATCTTCCTGTTCTGATTCTCCATCTTCCAGAAAACTAAAATTTTACCTGCCTCCAAGAAATTGGCATTGATAAGTGAGAAAATCACCCAAGCTTCCCCTGGCAAACATTATACCCTGGAAATAAATTAAGCACATCTGGAAGCAACATTGAAACTCTTTCAGGCCACTGGGGTACAGCTGCAATCATTTGTTAGTAAACGATACTCTAGCAGGATACATGAATGCACTTTAAGATCCCGTTTTACTCCCAAAGAGAAACTGAAACCTTGGGAGACTCCCACTGAATATTTACTACATAATGAGATTTAAATCACATTTGGAACAGATCGGCTTTCTTTTCACTTTCTAGTTCCATACTGATACCTTGTTTTCTGTGCCTCAGCTGTGCTTGGGTTATCTTCAGAAATCGGGAAATTAATAGCTGTCTTCATGCCCTTTAACACCCAGCACCAGAAGCTACATGAACTCTGACAGTTTGCTATCACTAGTGGTTTCATGTTAATTACAGATTCAGGTAGTCTGAGCCCTTCCTTGATTCTTTTTAATATTTTAGATTGTTTTCACTGCTAATATTTCAGCTTTCCATTTGAAGCCAAAGAATGCCCACTTGATTTGTCACAATTTTTAAAATAATATCTGCAAAGACAAGTGAGTCACATCATGTAAATCTTTTGCAGTACATTGAAAAATGGACAACCAGTGGCACTGGGGAGCTGGGCAGTTTCTAGTGATGCTGTGCTCTGTAGCAGCAGGAGAATACTACGAACCTACCGGGGAAGGACAGAGTGAGGAGTCATAATAGGGTCCTTATCAGAACACTGATCTTTTGACCGCTTCCAGCATATCCTTCAGTTATTTATTTATTTATTTATTTTTTTGGAGAGGTTTTTGCTATAGGGCGTGTGCGCTCTCCAGAAAGACAGAGAGAGAAAGAGAGAGAGAAAGCAAGAAATCACCCCCCGGGGAGATGGCCACACCGCAATCCCTTCTCCTCCTTTCTCCTCTGGGATCTTGGGCATGCATGCACATACGCCCAGCGTGAGTTTAAGTCACCGGGTCCAGGACTCAAACTGCGTTTGACTACATGAGAGTTCAGTGACATAGCCGTTATGCTAACTGCTGGTCCCGATATCCTTCAGTTATGACCCATTTTTTTAAAAATGTGTTTACAAGAGTCCAGCAGATGGCAAAGTGGTTGCATCGCTGGACTCTCAAGTAGTCGATCATGGTTCGAGGCCCAGACCTGGTGATTTAAGTCACACAGGGCGTATGTGTGAGCACCCAAAATCCTGAGAGAATGGAGGAGAAGGGATTGTGATGTGGCCACACTTCTGGGGGTGATTTCTTTTTTTTTTTTTTCTTTGTCTTTCTGTTTCTATCTGTCTCTCCAGCAAGTGTACTTGCCCTATAGCTAAAATCTCTCTAAAATAAAAAATGTGCTCATAGGAGCTCACGCATGGTATACTGGTTAAGGTTTTGGACTCGCACATGGCCAACCACTGTTTGAATCCCAGTCAGGAGGCTTGAAAATCATGCTAGACACATGCAAGTGCCCAAAATCCCAAGAAGTGAGTGGAGGAGAAGAAACAGTGGCATGGCCATACTTCCGGAGGGGTGGTTTCTCACTTTCCCTTTCACTGTCTCTCTCTGTCTCTCTCTGGCAAGAGCATGCCCCTGTGGCAAAAACCTTAAACGCACACGCATGCACACATGTGCACACACACATGCACACACAGAGAGAACAGTGCTCATAATTCAAAGATAAAATAAATAAATGGGTGAAAAACAATCGCAGTGAAGATGTTCCAACTATAGATGAAACCAGTCATGATTTTATTCATGTATTTATTTTTTAAATAAGAGATAGTCAAGGGACCAGAAGGTGGCATGGTGTTTAAGGCACTGGCTCCCACATGGCCAACTGCACAGTTCAAGTCCTGGACAGTGGCTTGAAAAACACACCAGTGCATGGACGTGCATGCCAAAAATGCAGAGAGGAAACCGGAAGAGAAGGAATTGCAGCAGGGTCATATCCCCTGTAGGGTGATTTCTCACTTTCCCCTCTCTCTCTCTCTCTCTCTGTCTCTGTCTGTCTCCAGCAAGTGCACACACCCTTTAGCAAAAAGCTAAAAAGAATAAAAGAGATAGTCAAGTTATTTGGTAGAGTTAATAAGGAATGCCACTTTTCAGAAGCATACCTTATTGAAGCGTGTATTATTGTGAACGTTTGCAACATCGTTCCAGGTAGAAAAACAGTAATAATTGGCTCTAGAAAATTACCACCCGTTTCAGAGTACCCACTGCTGTTGTCGTCTCCTGCCTGTCACTGGACTTATTACTGAGAAACATTGTCATCCGGTGAGTGACAGTTTTAAGTTAACACCTTCACGTTATTAAGAGAAGAGTGCGGGAAGAGAACACACCCGCGTTCTTCTCACTGGGAAGTCGGACCACGTTGTCATTCAGAGAGAGAACTACGGAAACCGTGTGCCCTGCAGGCCTCAAGAAATGCGCCATTTCTCACGTTCTAGGCCTTTGCCACTATCTTTCACAGCTCAATGCAAGACACTCACAGGTTTCTACGCATGGAATTTGGCACAGTTTCCTAAAATATTGGGTTTGTCTATGTTTTGCTGTCAACATGCTGAAGACCAAAATTCCTCTCAGAGACTAAAACTAAAGGGGAGCAGTATATTTTTTCCTTTAACTTTCGTGACTTCAGCCTCTGACAGAAACCTTAATTTATTATAAGACTACATGGAGCTACATTTTAACATCAGTACTGTAAGTCAGCTCCAGACACTCAAGCTTGCCAGCGCTAATTTATTTGGAATGAGGCGAGATTCGATCATTTATTTTCCCACTGAGAAGATTTGTGCTGCCTTTCAATGTGAAAGAACTTCATATACCTTGAGAAGCTGTTTAAAGTTTATTGCAATTTTGTTGACAATCACGCCTTGAGAAATAAGCAAACACGGCATAGAGTAATCAGATGTTATAGTCAAAGGGTTTCTCGTTCCTCTGACATTTACCTTAATGATCCAGTCAGTGACCTAGAAAAGCTGACCATCCAGAAGTCGAGGGCAGTTTCCTAGGAGAGAGAGAAAAGTGCTGGTGGGGGGAAGCGGATCAAAAATAGAAAGAAAGAATAAAATAAAAATAAAAATGTGCAAGACTGATGGACATGAAATGTATTTAGAATTTTCCCCAAATGCTTAGATCACCAAACTAGGTATTATTTAAAGTAAGGTAATATTTTCATTAATAAAAGCCAAACCAAAACCAAAATACTTATTGAATCCCTAAAAACTGAAAAACAAATCTCTGTACTAGAAAACATGACTTGAAAAGTTTATATTTAAGGAAGACAGGAGAGGCACAGAAATAAATAACATTCTAAACAACAATGAAAAAAAAGGAAATTATATATAAATATTAAATAAATTCCTTAGTCAATAAATGCTAAAAATGACTGAAAAGAGGAAAATAATTATAAAATATAAGAAAAAATGAGTTTTAGGATTTGAGAAAAGGCAAAAAAGAAAAGGAATTGTTGTACATGTATATGTATAGTTTTGGCAAATTCCTTTAAAAAATAGTATCCTCAAAGTTCAAAGACCACAATTCTTACCATCTTTCTCTTTTAAAAGATGAAGGGATAACCCATAGAAGAAAGGATTTTTTTTATTGTATTGAGATCACTAGAGTCAGATTGCTAACAAAACATACTGATATAAAGTGGAA
The DNA here is from genome assembly GCA_026018925.1 of Tupaia tana. NCBI lineage: Eukaryota > Metazoa > Chordata > Mammalia > Scandentia > Tupaiidae > Tupaia > Tupaia tana. The sequence goes on from JAKSZU010000006.1 coordinate 95,158,137, forward strand.
GAAATCACTGATGTAAATAGATGCAAAAGCCACAAACAAAATATGAGTAAAATGAATCTTCCAAAGATAAAAAGAAAAAAAATAGATGATGACTTACCTGGGTTTATTTTAGGAATTCAAGGATGGTTTAACAGAAGAAAATGTTTTATTATAATTTATTCATAGTCATAATTTAAATCTGAAAAAAATGTGTGTCATAACTGATGCAACAAAGTATTAATAAAATCCAGCTTTCGCTAAAAAAAATCTTAACAATAATAGAGCGTTTCTAACTGGAGAAAGTATAGCTAACAAAATTTTATAGCAAATGTCATGCTAAATTGTAAAACATTAGAAAAATGTATTAAGTTCAGGAGTAAGACAAAAATGTTCATTATCACTATTTTACTATAATAGTGATACTCAACTTTGTATTTAGAGACTATAACCAGAGAACTGAGAAAAGAAAAAGGAGAAGTAAAAAGGGCTAGGAAGGCAGAAATTAACTTACAATACCCACAGATGATATAATTATCTTCATAGGCCATGCAAACTTCATTAAAACAAGTTATTAGGATTACTGAATTTATCGTTTACCTGGATTTGAATTAGTAAACAAAAACTCAATTCCTTCATACTAGCAACAAACAGAAAATGTAACATATAAAAAGTAATATTTATAATTGCCACAAAATATTCAAAGATGTGTAGAATCAAATCAGACAAAATATATGTCTTTATGTAATAATTAAGGAACTACTGAAATAGAGAGGAAATTGATATATCAAAGCAGGAGAATGGTACTATCAAAGATATCAATAGGATATCATTCAGATGTCAAATACCTCACAAATAGATCCATAAATTTAATGGGGTTCAGATAAAAATCTCAAAAAGCTTTTTCTAGAACTTGAAAAATTAGTTATAGAGTATTAGGAACACATAAAACGTCAAGAATTGCCAGAGCAGAGTTAGTGATGGCCTTTCAGATATCAGACATAACAGAAAGGTTCAGGAATTAAGACATTCTTGCTTTAGTGCAGGCATAGGGCAAGAGAAAAGGAGAGAAACACAGAGGCATAATCTCGAATGTGTGAAAATTTGAAATACAACAGAGAATGTTGTGGGAATGGATCCTTAAATGTGGTGCCAAGACAATTAACTATCCATGTGTAGTTTACAATAAAGAATCTCTTTTAAAAACACACATGGTTGATGAGATCAGCAGATGGTATAATGGTAACATCGCTGGACTCCCACATAGTTGACCACAGTTTGAGTCCTGGACCTGGCAGTTTAAACTCACGCCGGGTACATGTGCACGTGTACCCCAAATTACAAAAGAATGGAGGAGAATGGATTACGGTATATCCAACCCCCTGGGGGGTCATCTCTTGCTTTCTGTCTCTGTCTCTCCAGCAAGCACATGCACCCTATAGTAAAAATCTCCCTTAAAAAATGGTTGAAATGGAAAAGACATACAGAAAAAGAGAAAACTCAAAAAACGTTTACAATTGGGAGCAGCAGTTAGCGTAATGGCTATGTCACTGGACTCCCATGTAGCTGACCGCAGTTTGCGTCCCGAACCTGGTGGCTTAAACTCACTCCAGGTGCGTGTGCGTGTCCGTGTGCGTGCGTGCCCAAGATCCCAAGAGAATGGAGGGGAAGGGATTGCAACATGGCCATCCCCCAAGGGGTGATTTTTCGCTTTCTGTCTCTCTGTCTCTGTCTTTCTGGCGAGTGAATGCACCCTATAGCACAAACTTCTCAAAAAATATTTAAAAAGTAAAAAAAAAAAAAGAAAAAAGTTTACAATAGATAGGAAATTAGTATATAGGGCAGGATGTCTTTTATATAATGTATATACAAATACACATAAAATTATGAAGTGTTCTGTTCATCAAAAGATAACTATTAAATACATTTTTTGCCAATTGATTTTTGCTAAGAGTTCCATGACAATTTACTAGGGAAAATACAAGTTTTCAACAAATTCTCTTGGGACAATTGGACATCCACATACAAAAGAATGATGTTAGAGACCCCAACTCCCATCTATACAAAAATTAGTTCAAAATGGATCAAAGACCAAAGTGTAAGTGCTCTTAGAATGTGAAAGTCTTAGAAAAAGCCTAGCTATAAATTTTTACACGGAAGTTTTAGACAATGGCTTAAATAATTAGAATTAGACAATGGTTTCTTAGATATGCAAAACAATAAATAAATTAGATGTTGGATGTCATCAAAATTAAAAATTTGTAGGGGGCAGTAAGTAGCATGGTGATTAAGCCACTGGACTCTCACATAGCCAACATGGTTTGAGTCCCAGATCCAACATCTTGAAAATCATACGGGGCATGTGTGTGTGCATGCATGCCCAAAATCTTGAGAGGAGAATGGAGTAGAAGGGATCAAAGTGTGGCCATCCCCCCGAACGGGCAGTGATTTCTCACTTTCCCTCTGTCTGTCTCTCTCTGGCAAGTCCACATGCCCTATGGCAAAAAGATTTTTAAAAATTAAAATTTTTTGTCTTACAAAAGATGACATGAATAAAGTCTAAAAACAATGCAGAAAAAAATTTTGCAGACCGTAGTTCAAATAGGAACTTGTATCCAAAATATATAAGTAATTCTTTTTTTTTTTTTTTTTGAGAGGTTTTTGCTATAGGGTGCGTGCGCTCAACAGACAGACAGAGAGAGACAGAGAGACAGAAAGCGAGAAATCACCCCCCAGAGGGGATGGCCACGCCACAATCCCTTCTCGTCCATTCTCCTCTCGGGATCTTGGGCACGCACGCACACGCGCCTGGCATGAGTTTAAGCCACCGGGTCCGGGACTTGAACCACAGTCAACAATACATGGGAGTCCAGCGACATAGCCATTACATTAACTGCTGGTCCCAATATATAAGTAATTCTTAAAACTCAATAAAAAGATGACCTGATAAAAAAAATTGGGTGGGCAAAAATTTAGGTATACATTTCTCTAAAAAAGATATATAAACAGCTAACAAACACATACAAATATGTTAAACAATGTTACTTGTTAGACAGATGCAAATCAAAATTACAGTGCGATATCATGTTATGCCCAATAGGATGACTGTCATCAAAAAAGACAATCACAAGTGCTGAAAAGGGTGTAGAGAAATTAGAACCCTTATCCATTGCTGCTAAGGATATCACATGGCGCAACCATTCTGGAAAACAGTTTGACAGTTCCTCAAAAAGTTAAACATAGAGTTACCATAAGACCCAACAATTCCACTCCTAAGTATATATCCAAAAGAATTGAGTACATACTTCCATACAAAAGGTGCGTAACAGCAAAAAAAAAAAAAAAAAAAAAAAAAAAAAAAAAAAAAAAAAAAAGTAGACGAACCCAATGTCCATCATTCGATGAATAAATAAACAAACGTAGTATATAACACAATGGAATATTATGTAGCCACCAAAAAGAATGAAGCACTTATACAAACTACAACATGGATGAGTCCTAAAAATATTGAGTGAGGAAGCCAAATAATGGCCCAACAGTAATACATGATAATACTCTGAGAGGCTGACCATATGGGAAGGCTCCAAGTTCCCATCCAGAGACCTACCTGAGTATACTGGGGATATACATTCCCATGGTCCAGGGTGGGATGAGCTGGAGGCAGAACAGGGCATTAGGACCCTGTTGTAAGTACTGCTTCTCTTGTTCTCTCCCTCTCCCTCTCCCTCTCAGAGGAAATAAATGAATGAGTATTTTTAAACTATTGATAGCTTAAAAAAAAAATTTATGCTAAGTGAAAGAAGCCAGACACAAAAGGCCACATACAGTATAATTTTCTTGATACAAAATGTGCAGAATAATGAGATCAATAGAGACAGAATATACGAGTGGTTTTAGGAGTTGGCAGAAGGGGGTATTAATGACTACTGAGGATAGAGATTCATTTTAGGGTGATGCAATTTTCTGGAATTAGTGGTGACAGTTGTACAACTTTGTGAATATGTTAAAAAAAATTGAGTTTGGGACCAGCAGTTAGCATAATGGCTATGTCGCTGGACTCCCACGTAGTCGACCGTGATTCGCGTCCCGGACCCGGTGGCTTAAACTCACGCCGGGCGCGTGTGCATGCGTGCCCAAGATCCCGAGAGGAGAATGGAGGAGAAGGGATTGCAGCGTGACCATCCCCCCTAGGGGGTGATTTCTCGCTTTCTGTCTCTATGTCTCTCTCTGTCTGCCTGCCTGTCTGTCTGGCAAGAGCACACGCCTTATAGCAAAAACCTCTCCAAAAAAAAAAAAAAAAAAAAAAAAAAAAAAAAAAAAAAAAAAAAATATATATATATATATATATATATATATATATATATAAAACATTTTTAAAGAAAAAATATTAATTCCAACACTCAGAGAGATATCATTTTGGTGTATATTATCCCATCTTTTTCTGTGTGTGTGTTTGTTGCACATTTATGTATATATTCATGTATGCATACACACATTAGTTTTTCCACTAAAAATGGTTCACTCTTTATTTAAAAAATAGCATTAAAAGTACCAAACAATGAGACAGAAACAAGGATGCAGTATAAAAGCAATGATTAATATCCATAGGTTAAAATTTTGTAGGTGTTAATAAGAAAAAAGATAAATACCACAAAGAAAAGTGAACAAAAATTATGAAATAACAAATTCAAAAAAGAGAAAATATGAACAATCATCAGCTCTTCCTTTCATGGAATGTGGAAATTACCATTTAAAACACCAATGAACTTATATTTGATATTAATCATATTGAGGGAAAAACAAACTGACAACACCAACAGTTGGCAAAGATAAATGAATAGTGGAAATCCATTCACAGATGAAGAGTGTATAAGAATAGTGAAAATCCTTTCACAGATGAAGAGTGTATGATTTTTTTCCTTTTTTCCCTCTATAAATATTTATTGTAATTATTACTTACATATAATCAGTATACTTCTTTGTAGGGTATAGAATGGCCTTTAAGAGCATGTATACAGTGTTTTAAAAACAAATCAAGGATATAAACATAGTATCACCTTAACACTATATTATTTTGTGAACATTCAAAATCTACTTCAATGGTTATTCTGCAACTGGGTACTGAATTGTCTACGATATTTTTACTGTGAAATACAGTTTGTTTGTTTGTTTGTTTGTTTGTTTTTTAAGAGAGAATTTTGCTACAGGGCACATGATCTCAGTAGAAAGAGCGATAGAAAGCCAGAAATCATCACCCGGAGGGATGGCCATGCCGCAATCCCTTCTCCTTCATTCTCCTCTCAGGATTTTGGGCATACACACACATGTCCAGTGTGAGTTTTAAGCTACAGGGTCCAAGATTTGAACTGCAGTCAACTACATGGGAGTCCAGCGATATAACCATTATGCCATCTGCTAGTCCCAAAACACAGCTCTAAAGAAAAACATATTGAAAAAAATCAGGCAACAATCTCATAAATTAACAGAATATCTTAATGTAACCAATGAGAGAATTTGTAAGAAGAATTTCTATATAGAGGACTGGGAAATAAGCACTTATAATCTGAAAAACCAATCTGTGAGTATCAATCATTGGTCCAGTTAGAAATAGGTAAAATTGTATATAACAATAGCACCTTAGGAAGAGATAGAAAAGGAACACTTTCGTTCATACACTGTGAGCTCTTGTAAGACCATAGTACTTCACTGTGCATAAAGAAGTCCCCAAAAAGGCAAAAACAAAACAAAATTGGAAAAGAGATGTTTAAAAGTGAAGACATGGAAAAGCCAGCGATTTGATGATTTACAAAGTTCTTGATTCTAACCTTTTTAAAATTCACTCAAAAGAAAGACTCAGCTACTTGTAACATTTTGGACTTTACCTCTGTAATCTAATTTTATACAATGAGTAATGATTATAATAAATATATAAATTAAAATCTGTGGTTACAACTATCTGTCAAATAATTGGTGAATTTGTATTTAAACCTGCTTGCATGTAAAATAGTTGAGTTTGCATTTTTAGTCTTTTAGTTGGGAAAGTTAGTCCAGACATTTAATGTTATTATCAATATGTGTGAACTTATCTTTTTTTCCGATTGTTTTCTGTTCTCTTACTTCTATTTGTCTCTCTTTAGCTTTCCCAATGCAGTCGTCTCTTAAGTATTTCTTGAAGAGTCATTTTCATTTTGGTAAATTCTTTTAGCATTTGTTTACCTGGAAATTATTTCTCTTTCCCATTTGAAGGATAATCTTGCTGGGTATAATACTCATGGCTGAAATTACTTTCTTACAGAGTTTTAAATATGTCTTCCCATTCTTTCTTTGCCTGCATTGTTTCAGTTGAGAAACCTGATTTTAGTCTAATGGCATAATCTTTGTAAGTAATATAGCATTTCTCTCTTGCCATTTTAGAATTTTTTTATAGGCTTTGATTTTTACCAATTTGGCTATGACATGCCTTAGAGAGGATATTCTTATGCATATCTATTTGGAATCCTTTTTATCTCCTGGATTCAGATTTCTGCATGCCTCTCTAAATTTGGAAAGTTTTCATATACTATATTATGAAAGATGTGTCTATGCCTTTACCTGTCTCTTTACCTTCTGGAATGTCTATTATGTGGATATTCAACTGTTTAATAGTATCTAGGATTTCCTATTTATTGTCTCCATTTTTAATGGTTATTCTTCTATTCTTTTTAGTTGCTTAGACTAAATTGGAGGTTTTATCTTCAAAGTCAGAGCTTCTTTCTTTGTGGTGTAATCCATTGTTGATACTTTCAAGAGAGCATTTGACTTCCTGCATTCTTCCTGAAATTCTGCTTGATTCTTTTTCAGTGTGTCTATCTCCTTATGGAGTTCTTTCTTCAAGTTATGGATGGATTTTCTCATCCCCTGGTATTAGTTGTCTGTTTCCCTTGCATCTTGCTGAGTTTCGTTACCATGAATATTCTGAATTCTTTTTCTTATACTTCTGTGATCTTTTGTGTTTTATTTATTGTTGGTGAGGAGTAATGATCCTTTGAGGAGGAAATATTGCCTGGTTTTCTTCTATTTCTTTGGATTATATTTGGTTTCTTACTCCTTTGGTGATATACTCACTTCATCCTACTTCTTTGGAGTATGTCTCTGTGACTGTGTGCTCCTGCACTTCCCTATGATATGCATAAACTCTGTGCCCATTTTCCTCCTCTATCATTTGTGGGAGTGTGGAATCCACAGTGGGAGTTTGGGTTTAAGTATTCAGAGGGGAGTTTGTCTCCTTTTACTGCTAAGGGAATTATGAGGAAAGAATTCCTCCAAAGTCTCCTATTTTCAGGTGTTCGGTTCTTCTATCCTCAAACCTAACTGTTCCCAACATGGATGAAGATTGAGTAGGCAGATAGAATGTAAGGTAGTAGACCACTTTGCAAGGTGTGCTTATGGGCTGGTGTGCCCTTCCTCCCCCATAGTAGGCTGGGTGGGGGTCCCTGCTGATGAGGTCAGACCTGCCTGTTGGTCTTAGATGGGTGAGGGGCAGAATGGCATCAACACACTGGGGCAGCAGTTCCTGCCTTATCTCTGGGATTGCAGGGTCTTCCTGTTGCTCCTGTCTCTGGTATTGCAGGATGCTGAACCTAAAACAAGGGGTTGGCCATGTGGGATCAGCCACCTTAACCACCACCTTGGGCTGGCCCAATACTGTATTATTTCTTTTCTTAGAGAGATTTTTTCTATAGGGACTGTGCACTCACCAGAGAGACAGAAAGTGAGAAATCACCCCCCACCCCAGAAGGAATGGCCATGCCACAATTTCTTCTCCTCCATTCTCCTCCCAAGATTTTGAGCACATACCTAGTGTGAATTTTAAGCCTCTGGGTCCAGTACTCAAACTGCAGTTGACTACGTGGAAATGCAGCAACATAATCATTACACCATCTTCTGGTTCTTGTATTATTTCTTAAAGTATGTGATAGGTACATTGGGTATACTAAGTTTTATTCCTTTATGAGTGTCCTATTCTAAAAATATAAAAATATGTGAAAGTGGATTCTTGTGCTTTTGATATAAATCTCAGATTGGGAGATTAAAAATCTTTATCCAGGGAACCAGCAGTTAGCGTAATGGCTATGTAGCTGGACTCCCACATAGTCGACCGCGGTTCACATCCTGGACCCGGTGGCTTAAAACTCATGCCGGGCGCGTGTGCGTGCGTGCCCAAGATCCCGAGAGGAGAATGGAGGAGAAGGGATTGCGGCGTGGCCATCCCCCCTGGGGGGTGATTTCTCGCTTTCTGTCTCTATGTCTCTCTCTGTCTGTCTGGCGAGCGCACGCGCCCTATAGCGAAAAACCTCTCCAAAAAAAAAAAAAATCTTTATCCAACCTTATTTTTATGGTATCTATGAAAATTATTTAGAAATAAAATGATTAAGAATTAAAATATAAGAACATTTAGTTTGGATGCAATCTGTTAGCAAGCTGAGAAAAACTACATGACACCAGTTGTCTTCACATCTTCAATTAACATCCAAAAACAACTAGCTTTACACTCCATTTCCTCTTACCCCATTTTCTACAAAAAAAAAAACACTAAAACCATTTCAATGTCACAAATATCTCCATCGAAAAAGTCAAAATCACCTAATCCTTGCTTTTCTATACTTACATGTTTTTATGTGTTTATTTTTCTATTTCTTTTTTAATTAATTATTATTTTTATTTTTCTGTTTATTTCTAATCCACAACCCCCCCCACACACACACAAATACACATTCTGTCAAACAAGTCCCTACAGCAAGCAAGAAATTTTATTGTGTTAATATATTTTACATATATTAATATGCAAATACTAATGGCCAAAAAGTATATACACTTGCCAGAGTGAGACAGAAGAAGAGTGAAAGGGAGAAAGCAATTCCAGTGAGGGGTGCTTATACTGCAACCCCTTCTATTCCATTCTTCATCCTGCTGGGACTTGGGAGATGCACACATTCATGCCCAGCATGATTTTCAAGTCCAAAGGGCTGGAATTCAAACTACAGAATCAGCCATGTTTGATTCAGCTCTTCTAACTTCTAGGTCATGAGGCTGACCCATAAATATATCTTTTATTGCCTTCTTGCAAACACAACATTATGTTACGATTATTCAATATAATCTCTGATTTGTGTAATTCTCCTTAGTTTAAAAAATTCTTTTCATCCTCCTCAATAGACCAAAGACTTTCAGGGGAACTTTAGTAAGATTCTGGTGTTTCTAGTCAAAATTCAAGATCCTATGAATAAACAATACAGAATAGAAGAACCTAGGTGTACTTGGAAGAGGTTTTCAGACTGAACTATTCAGCTAATAGCATTATTGAGTATCATTAATCAGAGCATCCTTTGAGCCCTACACTGGATGACCACATGAAGACTGTTTCTATTTCAGTCTCCTTTCCATCATTCTTGTTACAAAGTTCTTAGATTTCTTTAGAAATACAAGAGTGTTGGCACAATTAACTTCTCCACTAAACTCTGAAATTGTTATTTTTGTTTACTCTTTGAATACCTTTATCATGTCTATCATGGTAAAATAACAATATTCTGATCTCAGAAACAAAATTCTGTGGAAATGAACAAAAACAAATAAGATTCAACTGAATATTTTCAGTAAAAACAGAGTTGATCAAAAAGTTTTAGTTATCTCTTACTATAAAACCATGTGGGGGTGTTGCAGCAAGTGGTATAGTGGTTAAGGCACTGAACTTCCACATGGCTGGCCACAGTTCAAGTGCTGAACCTGGCAATCTGAAAATCACACCGTTCATGTGTGCATGCATGCCCCAAATCCCAGGAAAAGAGTGGAGGAAAAGGGATTGCAGCATTGCCCATCTCCCCTGGAAGCGGGGTGATTTCTCACTTTGCCTCTCACTGTATCTGTCTCTCTTCAGGAGCTCATGCACCCTATGACAAAAACCTTAAAAAAATAAATAAATAAAAGGAGATGAGGAATTCACAAACCATGTTTATTCATGGCTACTGTATTTTCTTAATAAATTTTCTCTGTTTTTGTAGAGGATATTCCCTTAGGACATGTGCACATAGAGAAGGAGAGACGGTGAGAAAGAACGTGAGAAATCACCACCCTGCGGAGATGGCCACACACCACAGTCCCTTCTCCTCCATTCTCCTCCCAGGATCTTGGGCACACACACACACACACACACACACACACACACACACGCCAGCATGAGTTTCAAGCCACTGGGTCCGAGACTTGAAACACAGTTGGCCATGTAGGAGTCCAGAGACGTAACTGCTACACCATCTGCCGGTCCCTCTTAATAAACTTTCAAAAGCTAGATTATCTTGGTTTGATGACACAAGCCACATGGAATCATGGAAATTACCCAAGAAACATATTCAGCAATTTTTCTACTTACCCTTAAAAATGAACAATTGATCATTGCTTTTGGAAATCATGTTCATCATCCCTTTGAGAATCTTTATTTCTGGGAAAAAAAATTGCATAGAACCTAGGGTAAAACATATTGTATTGTTATTCTAGGGTCAGCTGAATGGCCGAACAATGACAGGGAATCTTTCAGCTCAATCTGTTTATGAAAGTTGTGCATCGTGCCTGGAAGAGACCCACGGTGTTCCCAACCAGGCTGAAAGCACCGTTAGAGTTTCTCCACTAGCAGTGTGCATAGATGTTTTTTTCAATTGCTCAGCCTCTTCTTCAGATGTAGAAAGAAGCATGTTTACATAGTCCTTATTTTTCTGTCCACTCAGAACAGATATCCTTCATGTGCAAATCGACTGAAAAACATGACTGGCTTCATTTGTCCTGTACACACACTGTTTCTTTTAGGCAAGATTTGGGTGAATTGTGTCTTCAAAAAACTCTCTTTAAAAACTAGAAAAGAGGAAGAATTAAAGGCATGGGCTTTTTCCAGTTGATTTCATCAAATTTTCAGACATCTATCTGAACATTTCATTTAAAAATGGAGTAACCATCTTATACTGTTGTCAAAGATTTCTATGCCATCCGTACAGTTATGTGGGAATATTTTCATTTTAATTTTGTTGGCAACTCAACAAGGCATCACCCTTAAATTTAGTCAGCGAGTGTGATCTTTATACCTCATTACTCTTACTCCAATTTAATTACTGTACAAGTTTTTGTAAACGGCTCATAGCTCAGTATTTCCAGGAAGTGCAACCATTTTTGAATCCCACAAAGAACCACCTTATTGGTTGTTGACACTAAGCACTTGTGACAACTCATTAGAAAAAGAAATATACCCAAGAAAACTGCAGCGTTAGTGACTCGGGGCACTGATCCACTGGAAACTTCAAACTAAATGGTTTTAATTTTCCCTGCAGTATTAACATCACAGATTATTGTTTCTATTTCCATTTTTGACCCTTGTCATAATGTGTGTCACCAAGCATTTTTTCCCCAACTTCACTCTTTTCTACATAAGCAAATTAAAGTGGAAAACTGAGATAATTATCCAAGCCATTCAAGCCAAAAATTGCTTTTTCATAACACATGCACAAATACCAAACTAATAGACCCTAGATCTATAATTATAAATCATCTAGCTATTAGAGGCCAGATGGCCCTCATATTGGTCATGTCTCTCTTAACTTTTTTCATGGAATAATCATTTCGTAACTGTAGGGGCTTTGCCCTAAATCAATTCATCTATAGCTCAGGTTTCAAGCTAGAGCATACACACAAAAAAGTTATTTAATGTTGAGGTCAAAGGACTAGTCGAATTATTAAGCTGATAAACACTTTAGCATTAGTTACCCTCATCATCTGTGTGTAGGGACTGGACACTCATAAGGCAAATTGATACTGGCAGTTTGCACCTTGAAGTTTTTCCCCACTACAAAGAGAGCAATAATTAAAAAGAAAAAAAATTGAAAGACACAAGCACACTTGAAAAAACCATATAGATGCGTGTACCCGCTAGGATCCGAAGCAGAGGCTGAATCAATGGGCTTGCTCAATTTCGAGTAGATAAACCAAGAGAGGAATCCTTAAATTGGGTTGCTGGCTGGTGGACGGATGCCAGCAGAGCTCAGCCGTGCCTGGGGCTACACTTCAATAATGCGGGGGACTTTCAGAGGTCAGAAGACCAAAGGATTCTCCCTGTCAGAAGCAGGGCTGTGCTGCCCGCCAGCTCAGTGCTGGGCTGAGGGTCAGCACTCCATGTCAAAGCTTCCTCGAAACCACAGCACAAGGAGAGGAGGGAAGGCAGGCAGGAAGGAGGGAGGACGGTTCCAAATAAATTTAGAAAAGATCGTTCCAAAGCCCTAGGGCTTAGCACTAAGAAAGGAAGGGAAAAAAATCAACTTTTAGGAGACTAATTTGCTGCCAATAAATGGGATTTTAAAAAAAATTACAGGCTTAGGCACAGTGGTACAGGGATACTGCTGGAAGATGCTGGAAGACACATGGGTAGGCTCGGGGTTCATGTCCAGGTCTGCTTGAACATACCAGGCAAACCAGTAGTCCTGGCTGGCTGCAGGGCTGGGGGACCACATTGTGAAGACCCTGACAAGGGGCTGTTTCTCTCTCTGTGTCCCTCTTTCTCTGTGTCACAGAAAATAAATTTAAAATTCAAAATTACTGCAATGAAAGTCTTTAAGCTCCTTATAAATACAGCTTTTGCTTAAAAAAAATGATAAAAAATAGGAACCAAAATAGATATAAACAAATCCAAACCAGATGAATAAAAAATAGATCTAATTACCAAATGAAGAAAAATGTGTTGATTTTTTTAGAAAAAACCTCTGGATTAGCACAGCAACTCAATTAATTAAAAGGTAAGAGTAGCCTATCTACTCAGAATGCAGCAATAGATTGATTACGGTCCAGCAAGGGGGAAAGGAGATGAAATATATTTGAAAATACAATAGCTGAGAAGTTTCCAAGATTTAAAATGCAAAAAAGTATAGATTACAGATAGGTCTAACCTTAACACAGAGCAGTGAGATTGCAGAATAAGGGGGAAAGTTAACAGTGTGGCCAGAAAAGACATAACTTCTAGAAAGAAGAAAAATAGACATGGATCTTACCTGCAAAAGTACTTTATTAAGATAGTCAAATATCATTTCTTAGTTTTCCAGTTAATTTTTGCATACATCCTATGGATAATTACATATGTTAATGAAGCTAGCTTGATTTTGATTTTATAGCCAATACATATGAATAAGAATAGTGCTGGGCCCAGCAGGTGGCATGGTGGTTAAGGGCACTGGACTCCCACATGGCCAACAACAGTTCAAGTCCTGGACCTGCCAACTTGCTTTCTCACTTTCTCTGTCTCTTTCTCTCTCTCATCAAATTAAAAGAAATAAATAAAGTTAAATAAAATAATTCTTAAAAAAAAAAAAAAGAATAGTGCTAGTAGGGGCCAGCAGATAGTGTGGTGGCTAAGACACTGGTCTCCCACATGGTTGGCCATGGTTTGAGTCCTGGACCCCTTGACTCAAATATTATGCCAGAAGCATGCATGTGTGCTCAAAATCCCAGGGGGAAATGAAACAAAAGAGATTGCAGTGTGGCCACCCCCCCTCAGCGGGTGATTTCTCACTTTCCCTCTCACTGTCTCTCCAGTGAACACACATGTCCTATGGCAAATATGTTTTAAAAAGAAAGAAGAAGAAGAAGACAAAGAAGGGAAAAAAGAATAGCACTAGTATTTTTGTTTTGTGTGTTTAGTTTTGCTATAAGGTACATGTGCTCACCAGAGACAAAGACAGACAGGAAGTGAGAAATCACTCCCCCAGAGGAATGGCCATACCACAATCCCCTCTCCTTCATTCTTTTCTCAGGATTTTGGACATGCATGCTCATGTACCAGGCATGATTTTCAACTACCAGGTCCAGGACTCGAACTGTGCAGTCAGCCATGTTGAATCCAGCTATTTTTACCTCCATGTCACCTGCTGACCAGAGCTAGTATTACTTTTCTTTTTTTTTTTCCAAAGAATTACTTTAACTTAATATTTATTTGCTTATTTATTTATTTATTTATTTATTTTAATTTGGCCAGAGAGGGACAGAGAAAGAGAGAGAGAAAGAGAGAGAGACAAAGTGAGAGAACAAGTCTCCAGGTCCAGGACTCAAACCACGGTCGGCCATGTGGGAGTCCAGTGCCCTTAACCACCACGCCACATGCCGTCCCTAGCACTAGTACTTCTACAAAAATAAACGACAAATATTTTGCAAATATAGAGTTGAATAAAGAATATTAAGTACTCTTCAACAAAATTAGTAATATTTTGGATCTATACCTAAATTTGATCATTAGAAATCCAAAATAGAACAGCCTCAAAGACCCAACAGTCTGCTGATGAGTTTCTATGTTGTAAAGTTAATTATCTTTGGGTTTTTAGTTTAGTTTTGTTTTGTTTTTAATTTGCCACAGTGTCGGCGTCCGCCCCAGGGCTTGGGTCTGGCTGAATCACGATCAGGGGGCTGCTGGTGAGGAAGAGAAAGAGGACGAGAAAGAGAAAGCCCTCCATCTTACCAGGACCTGGGAATTGGAAGAATGAGGCAAAGGGATAGAGTAGAAACGGACACAGGCAGCCTGAGTCTAGGTAACCCAAGCAGCGTGTGCCGCCCAGATGAACTGGATGTCTTTATTTATAGAACAAGGAGACATTACATATGTATGTTTTACGACACTTCATACATTGGTTGCCAGGTTACAGATAATAAGAAGCAGTTAACAAATCTATGAGGGCTTAGGCACACCAGGCCAGGTATATCCCTTGGTAATCCCATCAAGAGAAAATCTCATCTTCCTTTCTAATGCAAAGAACTAGATGTAAAGTGTGGGGAAGGAGCTAAAGATCTTCTCACACCACCACACCCAGAGTAGGCTAAGGAACCTTTCAGATGCAGAGCAGGGATTGGATTTTACTAATTGGGGCCAAGATGTTTCTTGAAGTCCATCAGATGTGTCTGTTGGAACGCCCCTAGCAATTTCCACCCTTGCTCTGTCTGCAGCCAAGGTCAAGGAAAGACAAGTTACAAGGTTCTGCCAAACCCCAAAAGAGCATGTGGTGTTTGCTCAGAGCATGTCCCCACACCTCAGATTCTCTCTCTTAAACGTGTTCCCACACCACAGGATGCTATCTGGAGAAAGAGACAGAGGAGAAAATTGAGAAGGCAACCCCTCGTCCACCCAGGGAGAGAGGGGGATGCCAGAATCCCTTCTCCATTCTTCTTTGGGTCGTACATACACACACTCTCAGAGTGATTATCAAGCTTCCAGTCTGGGACTCAATCCACAAAGTCGGCCATGTGGGATCCAGCCATCTTAACCACCACACCACCTGCTGGCCATGAATCATCTTTTTGTTACTTGTGAGTCAAGGATTTACTAAATCAAGCCAACTCATATGTTGCAGCAATATCCTGGTATGAATATATTTATAGATGAGAAAATATTCTCCAACCTAAAGCCTAAATAGATGTGGACAAATTTTAGGGGGTGAGAAGAATCATCTGGATACATATTAAAATGATTCCTGTTTTAAAGTTTATATTTTTTAATTATGATAGGTCTTTCTCTGATTCTAGAACTTATAATTATAACTAACTATATTCTTCACTGATAATAACTGCTTCATGTTTTTCCCTTAAAATAGGATAATCAGAATTAAATTTCTCCCCTTGAAAAAACTATGACCCCTCTAATTACTAGTTTCTTAATATGTCATTTATAAAATAACTTTACTGGGAGAAATAATGAGAAGTCATTATTCAATGGATACAGAGTTTCCTTTTGGAATCACGCAAAGATGGACAGTGATGAAGGATGCAGAAAATGTCATGTAGTTACAGGTAAAAATGATTAAAATGCAAATTTTATACTATGTGATCACCAAAATAAAACAAATTTTAAACTTTAGGGGAAAAAGAAATTACTTTATCAATGTTCGAAAAGAATAAGGGAGTCAGTCATACCTACAGTATTCCAAAAAATGACTGACCCTCATGATGGACAAAACTGAGGAGGAGACATTGTCTCAAAAGTTCCTAGTTTGTGGGAACCAGCAGTTAGCGTAATGACTATGTTGCTGGACTCCCACATGGTCGACCGCGGTTCGCGTCCTGGACCCAGTGGCTTAAAACTCACGCCGGGCGCGTGTGCGTGCATGCCCAAGATCCCAAGAAGAGATTGGAGGAGAAGGGATTGCGGCATGACCATCCCTCTGGGGGGTGATTTCTCGCTTTCTGTCTCTCTGTCTCTCTCTGTCTGTCTAGCGAGCACACGCACCCTATAGCAAAAAAAACCTCTCAAAAAAAAAAAAAAAAAGTTCCTGGTTTGTGAATGTTCCAATTGATACTCTCAGTCATGCCATTTTTTCCCCTCGGTTCAAGTGGCACTTCTCCAACAGCAAATGTACTTCAGATCAGTGAGTGTCACCAGCCTTCCTACAGTTCTGGCTTCTTCACTCCACGTTACACTGAAAACTGCCCTGTCATTTCTTTTAACCTTTGAGTTTGAAGCAATTCTGAGAACTTCTCTCACAGCAATTGCTTGTTCCTCCTGGGCACCATGCTGTAACGAGGCTTAATCATAGAATTCTAGGGTTGAGGAACCTTAAAAGCACGGTGACCCCTCCAACATCAGCCAGAGTCTCTCACAAACCATCCAACAAACCATGTAGGTTGTGTTGCCTTTTAAAGCTCTCTCGGAATCCCATCCTCCAGGAAATGTTCTCCTGCAAACACTCAAATCTAAATCCATCAACTTTTCTTTTAAGGTACTTTTACTCGTGCTCTTGCTAGAGAGGAACAGGGAAAATCAATGCCTTCTGTACTAATTTTTTACATCCATTATCTTGAAGGCCATTACTAAATCAAAATCAGATCCCCGCTGTCTCCTTCAGAGCAAATTAACCCTTATTTTTGGAACTTCTCCACATAAAGTTGGATTTCCATTCTTTATTAATAAAGTTCATCACCATTCTTTTTTCTCTTCCAAACACCTTACCTTTCCTGTGAGTTACAGAAAATAGAATACTTAAGTATTAATTTTCTCATAGACTCTTGAATACTATATTTTTATGAGAAAGATAATGCTACAGATTTATATACCGCTTAAGACTCACTGTGTTTCTAAGATCACTGCTACTCTTATACATATGTCGTCAATATTTCCATGTGCCAGTCACTGTTTCTATTTGTATTGATTATACTCAGCCTGTTCTCCAGATTTTGCCATCAGAAATCACCCTTTTCCAAAGGATATCAACTAACTTATAAATTTTACACTGATCTAAGACAAAATAGTGTTAGCAGCTTTACTAATCCCTCATACATGTCAGAATAGCTTTTCAACAGAAGAATTACTGATTTATTTTAATACCTTGATAAACTGTAACTTGAAAAATAACAAACTGCAGGGGCCAGTCGGTGGCATAATGGTTAAGGAACTCGACTCCCACGTGGCCCAATGCAGTTTGAATCCTGGACCTGGCAGTTTGAAAATCACTCTGGGCACATGTCCCTGCGTACCCAAAATTCCAGAAAGAGAATGAAAGAGAAGGGATTGCAGCACGACCATCCTCCTGGGGAGTGGTTTCTCACTTTCCCACGCACTGTCTCTCTCTGGCAAGCATAGGCACCCTACGGCAAAAAACATTAAAAAAAAAAATGGCCAGTGTATATCCAAAATGATGGATTCTATGTAGCAACTTGCTGCTCAGTTTTTTAAATTAGATTACAATTAATCAGATTGGTTACGAGTGCCCTTGTGGACACTTGTGCTATAACTCAACACTCAGTGGAGAAAAGTTGGGCCTGGACATAGGAGAGAGTACTTGGGACGTGGGGGAGGAGCCTTCAAGAATGGGGTCATGCTGGCTCCCCAGAAGTGTGCTTGTGGCCTGTTCCCTTAAGAACAGGTGATATAAAGCCCGTGCCCACCCACACCCACAGGTTTTTGTACACACCCACTTTCCTTCTCTGCTTCTCTCGACCACGTGACAGAGCACCAGAGGTCAGCCAGATGCCCGCCCACACTTTGGGACTTTCCACCCACCAGAACTGTGAGCTGAATAAACCTCTGTGTCGTAAATCACCCAGTCTTGGGGTTTCCGTCATAGCAACGTAGATGGACAATGACAGGTTACTAAGTTGAGGCACTTAGAGTATATATCTATCAAGATATTTCACTACAATAGCACAATATCTCCCTTATTAAGCTCTGTACTTCTCTTAAGATGAAAAAGCAAGGCAGGGGTCAAAACTCTCCGCCGCTCAGGTAGTGTACATGCACGCTACGGTTCCACTGGACCACAGAGAACCAGCCGTGTGCATCAGAAGGAGGAATGGTCTGCTGAGGCAATCGGGCCCCGAGAAGGAGGGTGACGCATGGTGATCATCATAAGAGTGACAACTTTAATAGTAGAAATGCTTCAAAAATTAGCATCTTACAGCAGGCACAACCTGCAGCTCCACAGCCTGCAGCTTCTACATAATCTCTGACCTGTTCCGGGCTCCAGACAGCCCCCGCGAGGAGCAGCCAACACAGCACCAGGCACGACCAATAAGATTCCTAAGCAATGATGAATATGAGGAAAGGAGAGAACAGGGCACCCATGCCACGGCCAGCCTGCTCTGCCCAGGCCCCCGGGGTGAAGGAGTGCGTGACTGTCACAAGCCTCCCTAAGACTGTCCTAATTGCGGTGTACAGGGAATAGATGCCAGCTGCAGACGCAGTGTGTGCTTTGACAAGGAGAGTCGGGAGCGACTGCCAGCCCGTGCCTGCTGCCAGCTCCACTCAGCTACAAATAGAAATGTCGACGCGCAATGGCCCACAGTCCTCATCAGAGCCTTCACCCTCTACTGCTTCAGACCAAGCAGGAGCGAGAATTCCAGAGTGGTCATGGTAGTCTTTGAATTAGTCCCACATCACAGAGCGGTACTACCCCAAGGTCACCTGCATCTTCTCTGCACTGGCATCAGCAGAAAGACTTGTTTAGAACGCAGCTATGCCAGACCCACAAAATCAGATTCAAAGATTAAATATTAAAATAATAATAATTAATTAATTTTTTTTTTTAAAAAAGAAAGAGATACCAAAAGCACAAATCAATCACAAAACCATGTAAAGTAGGGACGGGTGATACCGTCTTCCACTCCTACAGGCTCTGAAATTTGCCACGTGCTTTCGTGAAGGTAACATGCGTGACTAAGCCACTGTGCAGTGTATTCTGGATGGGAAACTGCCTCTTGTGTGCTATGATGCTGTTCAGTGAATGAACACAAAAATAAATAATTAATTGTTTTTTTTTTTTTAGAGGTTTTTGCTATAGGGCGGGTGCACTCGCCAGAGAGACAGAGAGATAGAAAGCGAGAAATCACCCCCCAGGGGGGATGGACACACCACAATTCCTTCTCCTCCGTCCTCCTCTCGGGATCTTGGGCACGCACACAAGCCCGGCATGAGTTTAAGCCACCGGGTCCGGGACTCTAACTATGGTCAACTACATGGGAGTCCAACAACATAGCCATTACGCCAACTGCTGGTCCCACCAAATACTTTTATCAGTAAACTTATTTCTGTACAATTATATATTGCAGAAAAGATAATACCTAGGAGGGGAACCAGCAGTTAGCGTAATGGCTATGTCGCTGGACTCCCACGTAGTCGACCGCAGTTTGCGTCCTGGACCCGGTGGCTTAAAACTCACGCCGGGCGCGTGTGCGTGCATGCCCAAGATCCCAAGAGGAGAATGGAGGAGAAAGGCTTGAGGCGTGGCCATCCCCCCTGGGGGGTGATTTCTCGCTTTCTGTCTCTCTGTCTCTGTCTGGCGAGCACATGCGCCCTATAGCAAAAAAAAAAAAAAAAAAAAAAAAAACTCTTCAAAAAATAAAGATAATACCTAGGAGTTCTGAGCTGCCCAACATAAGAAATATAATTAAAAATAAGAAGGATCAGGAAGATAGTGGAGGTGTGTTAATGATGTTGAGGGTTCTTTCTCCTCCCCTGTTCTGACTCGTGGTCATATTCTGATGACATGAGTAACAAGCAAAAGAATGAAAATGATTGCAAGCCATCCTTCCTTCGTGCGGAACACTGAGCTACGATTTTATGTGCATTACCACACGTTCCCTCCGCAGCAACACAGAAGAGATTATGCTTCCTGTTCCACAACTGAGGAAACTCGGGGTCCCAAAAATTAGGTTGCCTGAGAGCACAGTACATTTGGGGGCCTAGATCAGATGTGCTCTGCCCTACGTAAGTGGCAGTGCTGTTCCGAGCTGCACCTGGCCGCTCTGACCCAGCGAGCCCGGAGGCAGACGACAGGAGGCGAGCTGCTCAGTGACAACTTCAGCACCGGGGTGGGGTGGGGGCCGGCGCCCACTCCCCGCGGCGGGCCGAGTTCCCGATTGCTGCCATGCTCGGCGTTTGGGGAGAAACGCGTGAGTAGAAGGAAGCCGGCACAGAGTGCCTCATGGGAGGCACAGAGTGGCCTGTGTCCAGGCTGTTCCCATCCACGGTAGTCCCCCAGAAGCTAGACATCTATTTCTCCATTTTTGTTCATAAAAATCCCGATTTTCCCACTGTCTTGGCCTGACCTTTCACCTGGTGACCGCTATGGAATCGGACCCCTTCATTGCTAATGCCCCCCCTGGGCTCAGAACTACGTTTGCACAGGACGAAGGCCATTCTGCCTGGCCTTTTTCAGTTGTAAAACATGAGAACCAATGTAAATAGGCTTACAAAAAGAAAGAAGTTTTTGATTCACTAACTGAAAAAAATCTAAGGATTCTGCTAGGTACACAGGATTCAGTGTGTCAGTGTGTCGGGAACTGTTTCTCCTCACCCCTGGCTTCTGCTCTGCCCCTCCGGCTTCAGCTTGTCCTGGGTGCTTCCACACAGTAGGAAATGGCCTCTGTCAGCTGGAGTAAGCTTTTTTTAAATCATTATTTTATTAACTTTATTTATTTATTTATTTTAATTTGACCAGAGAGGAACAGAGTGAGAAAGAGAGAGGAAGAAGGAAAGTGAGAAAGCAAGCCACCAGATCTGGAACTCGAACTGCAGTCCGCCATGTGGGAGTCCAATGCCCTTAACCACCATGCCGCCTGCTGGCCCCTGGAGTAAACATTTCATTTGCTTGAAACATCAGAGAGCCTACTGTTATTTGCCTTATGCAAAAGAATAGCCTTTCCACATGGAAGAATAGGTCTTGGGTGACCTTCGTCAGTGGATCAAACTGACCTCTACATAAGAGACAGGAGGGGCCCTTTGATTAAGAACATGATGGTAATTCTAATTTGGGAGAGAAGTTCAACTCAATAAAATGCCCAGGTACTTTGAAAGTAGCCACTGTTCCATTCTTTCGGGCATGTGATGCAATTATGTTTCTCTTTCTATTTGTCCATAGCATTGTGTTTGGGCATTGCTCATAAATCCACCCCACCTCTCACTAATGTGTCACCCCGGAAGATGTATTTAACCTCTGTGTAAAAGAAAGGTAGCAAACAGAACTACCTCCTAAAGTCCTTGTAAAATTAAGTTGGTTCAGGGGACGCACGTGGGATTGCAGCGGCCACACGATGGACTGGTTCCTGATGTCATTACTTAAAAGGCATTCTCAGTGGTGCTCGGTGGACAGCTTTGCACTAGACCTGTTGAGATATGACGAAAATTAGATGTAGCCTAAAATGATGATTATTTAAGCGTTTTTGTTAATACCTCTTCTATGTGGCATGAACTTGAGGTCAACACCAGCATTAACCTTTGTATCTCACCCGCCAACCCCAGAACCCAGCATTCTGGACGGCCAGTGGTGTGGTGATTAAGGCGGCTGGGTAACGCATGGCCCACAGTGCAGTTTGAGTCCCAGACCCTGCAGCTCGGAACAACACGCCAGCATGTGTGCGTGAGTGCCCACATCCTGATGCGATGGACAGATGCAGGGTGTGCTTTCTCCCTCCTCCCATCTCTCTCCTCTTTCTCTGGTAAGCGTACATGCACTCTGGCAAAATAAAATTAAACCGTTAGCATTCAGGGTCTGACTTGTTCAATGGTGAAATGAGATACTCTGCGGGGCAGACCCACGTGGAAGGTTGAGGGTTCGTGTCTGGAGGCCTCCCTGAGGAAAGTATGCATGTGCGTGTGACCGGGACTAGCTGAAGCTGGAGTCCTCACGGTGTCGAGACCTTGTTGGGGTGCTGCTCTCTCTCTCTCTCTCTCTCTCTCTCTCTCTCTCTCTCTCTCTGTGTGTGTCTCATTCAGAGAAGAAACAAGTTTCAAAAACCGCTAAAATTCTTTACGTTAACTGTTCATTTACAATTTTTAATGTTTTACTTTAAAAAAAGAAGTATTTACTTCATTTCATATATTTGTTTTAATTTTGCTACAGGGCATGTACACTCACCAGAGACACCCAGAGAGAGAGGGAAAGTGAGAAAGTAAGTCACCAGGTCCGGGACTCAAACTGTGGTTGGCCATGTGGGAGTCCAGCACCACAACCATCATGCCACCTGCCACCCCCAAGTTTTAAAATGTTCTTTAGTTTTTATTGTTGAATGGATGAGTACGTTAATGAATGAAAACAAACACACACTTTACTTCTTCCATCCTTACCTTCTCAAAGTGGCTTTCCTTCAGGCTCCTCGGTTTCCTGTAGAAAAACACCAAGAAAATAAAGACATTCTCCCTCACTGCAGTGAATGGATTTCCAAAGGTTGTGCCTAGAAAGGGCAGGGAGAAAATCCCTGATTGGTGGGATTTCAGGGCAGGGACAGGCAGGAAAAGTAGACAACCCAGCTCAGCAAACGTTCCTGGCTGCCCTGACGTTAGCCAGGATGATGGAACTTACCCCCGTGCGGACTTCGCATACTGACTCGCACTCAGCCTGATGGTGGGCCGGCAGCAAGGCAGATGCTGGTGCACACGCGCTTCCCACGCCGCCCCACGCAGACTGCCGGCCACGGCACAGCACTGCCTTCGACAGTTGTCCACACTGACCTCTGAGAGTGCCCAGCAGGACTGAAAAGTGCCAGCGCTCTAGAATCACATCTGAGGCTTCCCGTGAGTATTGACACGCTGCAGAGTGGCCACAGATGGCCACCCAGGGACAACCACACAACTGCACAGACTTCTGCAGAGACCAGTATGTGCTGGGAAGTGTAGCCAAGGCCTGCATGTCTGTGCCCACACTGGAGTCACCTACATGTGCTGCTGCCAGAGGGCTTCCTGAGCAGGGAGGAGTCTGAGCAGCTGTCCACTTGCAAAAAGTCCCTCCCCTGCCATGACAGAGAGTAAGACGGAGCTCCTCTCTCCCCCATTAAGAGCACGGCATTGCAGCAAGCTCTGGCCTCCCAGTCTTCACGACTGCCTTGCTATTAGCATTTTTATACCCTCTGCGCTTAACAGGTTAATGGAGCTTTCATCTCTTGTAATGCCACCAGAAATAGAATGTTATCTGTAATAAATTCCACCAAAATGCGCATTCCAGCCAGCGTTCTCAGTACTGAATAGCCTGCTGGGTGGAGCCCCGCTCACAAGCTTCCTGCCTTGGAAACCTGACCGCCTGGAAGGGCCAGGCCCTGCCTACGGAGCTGACTGTGGGGTCAGTCCCCGTCTACGGAGCTGACTGTGGGGTCAGTCCCCGTCTACGGAGCTGACTGTGGGGTCAGTCCCCGTCTACGGAGCTGACTGTGGGGTCAGTCCCCGTCTACGGAGCTGACTGTGGGGTCAGTCCCCGTCTACGGAGTTGATTGTTTCTCATTCTCCTGAAATGGTTGCAAACATTGAAAAGATGATGGAGCTGTTTTAAATACACGTGGTTGTGTGGCTACAATATATATTTTTTAAATACGCATATGAAAATAATCATCAGATTCCTCCTCACAAATTAGTACCTTTCCACATCATCAAACATCTTCTCAATATTCTAGACACTATCGGGAAATCTTTTTGTCTATTTTATTATTTCTGGTACTGATCGCTCAAGCAGTTAATGGTCCCAAACTATCTCTGTTGTAATATTTCGTTCCCTTTTGCTTTTTCTTTACTTCATTTTTTAAGAATCTATGTATAGAATAAGCTTATGGTCTCTGGATGTTTACCTGGCTGAAATGACAATTTCTTCCTCTGTCTTAATTAGACAAATGAAATATACCATGATTTAGTTCGTCAAGCGGACCTGTTTTAACTCTGCTAAGGCATTATTAAGAACACTTAAAAGGGATTATATATCCAATAGTAAGAATTTTTTATTTTATTATTTTATTAATACATTCAACCGCTGTATATCATTACAGCATGCAAAATCAATTTTTCCAGCATGCATACATTGTATATTAGTCCAGTTAAAGATATTAGCATCCACAGATAATGTTCCATTTTTGTGTCCCTTAAATTTATTTATTTTGAGAGAGAAATTCTTGCTATAGGGCACATGTACTTGCCAGAGAGTCAGAGAACCAGAATGCAAGAAATCATCTCCCTGGGCGGGGAGGGGATGGCCACGCTGCAATCCCTTCTCCTCCTCAGCCCTCTAGGGATTTTGGGTGCATACGCACACATGCCCAGTGAGCGTTTTAAGTCACTGGGTCTGGGACTCAAACAAGTCGACAATGTGGGAGTGCAAGGACATAAACATTATGCCACCTGCTGGTCCCAAATGTTTTGTTTTTTTTTCTTTTCTTTTTCTCTCATTCTCTTCCTCTCACCTTCTCCTATTTCCCACCGTCCTCCCACACTGTCTCTAGTAAAAACACTTTTTAAACTAGCTTTGCAGTTTAAAAAAAGTAACAACTCATCAAGCTCTTTTCTCTTTAATATTCATTTTATATCACAACTGCTTAAAAGCTACTGGAAACCTGAAAATTATTTCTTGACATGTAAAACTATCTGAACAGAACCAGAAGGATAATATTTAACCTCATGTCTTTTTATGAGGGTTACCAATCACCTACCACATGCTGTAATTTCAAGTTCAAAATATAGCTCTCAATTTTTTTTTTTTAACAAATCCTTTGCTCATAAGAGCCACAATTTCTGTAGGTAGGTGTGACAAAATTTACATGCAGGAAAAGTGAGATAACATTTTATTTATCAGGGCATTCCTTTGATATTTCGTTAATACTGTTAGAGGTATCCCAAGGAATAAAATGCAAAATAATGACGTGCATAATTTGCTTTTGAAGTGCTGGCGTGAATCACAAAAGATTCAGGTTAATTGGAGTGTGCTTGGTCAGCACTTTACACGCCAGTGCAGCCTTCTCTGAGTTCATTACATTGTTGCATAGGTTTTGAAAACATTGTTAATATTACACAAGTCAACCCTTGTGTAACAAGGATGAGAACTGTAGGAAAAAAAAAACATGCTAAGATGAGATTGCTCCACTGGCCACAGAATACCTATTATGTCACGGCAATTAAGTCATTTTTGAAACAAGAGGTATTTGTTTGAACTAAAGTAAGTGTTACTCTTAATTGGCATTGTGAGTTCTGAACTTGAACCTTACAGTGCGTGACTTCTTATGATAGCTAGAAGATGGGAACATTTTCATCTGTCAAGGGAGAATCCGTGTCTGGTATTATTGTGGGGGAGTCTGTTTTGGAGTTTAGAGTGCTTTAAGAGAGGATCACTTCAAATTAAATGTGAATCGCAAACCACCACTTTGGTTCAGTTCTATTTTTAATGCATATATCTTTCCTATTTAGAAAAGTAAAAGAAAACTAAGGTTATTGTCACAGCAACATTAATGATGCATATCTTTTAAAAATGGGGAAAAAAATACAAAAGTGTAACGTGATCACAGTGTTCATATAGTTGATATACTTTTTGCTTTGGACTTTTAAAATTTTCTGCTAATGTGATTATTGGAATTTACAGTCTTTTAAATATTCAAAAAAATTCAGAACAAGTTAACGGGTAACTACAATTGCAGTGAAACATAAAACAGAGGATCTGACATCCAATTAATAGTGCCTAGTGAAAAGGAAAATATCATCCATGACATACTCAAATTTGGTGGCTCTTGTGGCAAAATATAGCAACAATAACACCTCATTATTTTTGATGGCATTTATAGTTTGGTAGCACTAAGAGCAAATCAATTTCAAGAAGAATACATTAACTTCAATTTAAAGGGGAAAAACATCCCCAAACACCAACAGTTTTGCAAACAACTATATTTTGTCCCTTTTTATCTTGAAAAGGGGTCAAGGAATAATACATTGTCTACATAATTATTTTAAGTACAATTTGCCATCCTGTTCTAAGTTGACAGTGTTAACCATTTGGAATGCAAAATCTGATTTATCAATTACTCATCATGTATTTCGGTTAAACATATTTTGCACAGTTTTGTAATTGAAATACCAAACAAGGAAAAAAATAGCTCTGAGTAAAATATTTTCATAAAATTCTTCCCTCGAATACCTGTCACCTTGTTAGCCGAATTCACAAAGTCGTGTTGGAAATAACCAGTGTCTGGTGTTTCCTGCCCGTCACTTACTCCTCGGCAAACACACCAGGTGCGCTAACCACAAAGCCTTACAGTACCTGACCTTAGTTCTCAACCCGTTCCTGAATTTGTCTTCTGCTCTGTCGATCAGTCCGCTTGAGGTCACGTTTGCTGTATTTTCCTTACTAGCTGTGTGCCACTAACCGTAACCTCACTGCGTCGGGGGCGAAAACAAGAGCGCCCCCTCAAGGCCATCATGAGGACTGAGCCAGCTGGTCGAGTGGCACACACAAATTCTCGGTAGTCAGCTACTGCTATTCCTATCTACATTGATGATGGAGTCTGTGCCATTCTTAGATAAACGGTTCTATTTCTGCCTAGTTGCATAGACACGCCTTACCCTCCACACTACCTACCTGCCTCCATGGGTATGGGACTCTGCGGCTCGCAATCCAGGACTCGGGTTGGCAAATGTAGGCAAGCAGAGGAACCGCCAGGTGAGCGTCAATGTGTGTGCTGCCCTCGCCCTTGGCTCCCTTCTTTCCACACGTGTGTTCCATTCCAGGCCCCCTCGGGGTAGAAATGCGAAGGCCCATCCTGGCATCCTCAGCAAAGCCCATAATGCTGAGGTGCGGAACGGCCTCTAAACCGCTGTAACCGTAGCTCCATCTGACCTGCGCTCACACAAGCACAGGAAGAGAAGAGCAGCACAGCCAAAGTCCTATGGAAGCAGGATGGTTGAGAGACCTAGGACCCGCTGGGCTTTTGCAGTTCTGCAATCCCACCGGGCAGACATGATGCTAGCCCTCAGCCATGAACATGGGGTACTTCTTGATGAGGCTCTAATTCTACAGCTTGGAGGATCTCCCTGACTCCCGTCTTCATGACATGGTTTCCTTCTTGGTATCGTCTTTGGTTGCAACTGAGGCGATTGTTAGAAAAAAACCCATAGGAAGAGGCCGGATGTGGGTGCAGGGGTGAATCAGCTGGACCACGTGGAAAAGGCTCGAGGCTTGCGTCTGGCACCTCTCTGAGCGCAGCAGGCGCCATGTGAGTGGGCTCAGCCATGATAGGGCAGCTGAGGCTGGGGGTGCACCGTGACACCAAGACCCCCCCGGAAATGCCTGTCTTCCTGCGCTCTCTCTCTCTCTCTCTCTCTCTCTCTCTCTCTCTCTCTCTCTCAGTAAATAAACTTTTTTTTAAAAAAAAGGCCAGGTCCCATAAGGGGCTGCAGTTTTCTCAATCACCTCCACATCAGAAAAATGGAGTACCAAGAAGACTTGCTTGAAATCCTGAGCGATCACATCGAGGTTTATGAATCCTTTAGAATGTGATTTTATTATTTTTTAAAGATGCTTCTTCGATGAAACACCCATAATAATACCCACACATGCATTTGTCTTTCAGTTTAGGGGGCACTGCCTTGAGACTGCAGGCCATAAACCCAGTGTGACCTTCCGGATCTGCCCACTGCAGGTCCCCCCGAGGGGATTTGGGTCCTCTAGACAAGAGAAACACAGGTCCTGAAACACCACATGGAAGAAAGCCCTCTGTATGTCAGAAACACCTGCACCGGGCTCGTCCCTGAGTAAGAATTGACTTCTATTGTATATAGCCAGAGAAATGTAGGGGTTTATTTCTCTCTTTTCTTTTCCTTTCTTTTTTTTTTTTTTTTTTTTTTTTTTTTTTTTGAGAGGTTTTTGCTATAGGGTGTGTGCACTCGCCAGACAGATGGAGAGACAGAGAGAGAGAAAGCGAGAAATCACCCCCCAGGGGGGATGGCCACGCTGCAATCCCTTCTCCTCCATTCTCCTCTTGGGATCTTGGGCACGCACGCACACGCGCCTGGCATGAGTTTTAAGCCACCGGGTCCAGGACTTGAACCACGGTCGACTACGTGGGAGTCCAGCATGTTAGCCATTACACTAACTGCTGGTCCCTAGGGGTTTATTTCTCACCACAGTTAGCAATTCCCCAACTTGTACAGTCAATTCTTCAGGAACATTCTAAAAATATTATCAAATTGTATTAATATAATGAGTAGAATTTGTTTATTCATTTAAAGCTCAATGGCTAGTAACTGAGATCATAATTTTGTAGAGTACATACAGGACATTCAATACTAAACCAAATGAAAAACAATTGTATCTGGGCTTGCCAAGAAATGTAATTTATTTGCTGTTCACTTAGTTTTCTGTTGATCGAATAAAAAATAGAATCATAATAGACATTTCTAAAATAAAAGCAAAGTTGATAATATGCAACATATAAAATTTATCGATAGCTAAAATGAGACTAAACTATAGATGAAACAAAAAGAGTCACATCAAAAAGATATCAATGTATGCTTCCTAAGTTTGATGAATCAGCATGTGAAGATTACACATAATGATTTTTTTTTTTAATAGTACTGATGCCACTAAGTTCCTTTTTTAGCCTTTGAATTAGTGATGTGGAGGACTGGGTGTATAGCATTTTTTTGTGTGTTATTCACTTATTGTATGTAGATACAACAGTTTATTGCTACAAATGTACTTACATGGAAGAAAGCCAAATTAGTATTCAAATGTAGAATATAACAATATATGTTCTAGGTTTAACAGTAGGATACTGACAGAAAATGTTTCATTCTTTAATAATTCCCTGTTTAATTCTTTTGCAAATCGCTAAACAATATTGCCAATATTCCAACATTGTTCCATTTTTCTATAGTTTATGCATATTTCCCCGTTTGTATGCTTGTATTCTTGTACATATATAGAAAACAGCCTAGAAGTATACCTTCAAATATCAAAGAAATAGTTAACCCTGGAGAATTGGATACAAACAGAGGGTAAGATGAAGAAACGTCTTCATTTTCCCCTTCCTACAATAGTACATTGTGCAATTTTTGTAGCTGCGTGAATGATTCACTTTTGTAAATGTTTTTAATAGAAAAAGTTGTTAGAACTGAATGATGGAATCTGGAATGACTTCATTTGCATTAAGTGCCTAGAACAATGCTGTGCCCTAGGTAGGCTCCCAGTAAACAGTTGTTAAATGAATGTATCAAACTATTACCTTCCGAATGTATTAGTACATGAGAGGAGGAGGGAGTTAATAATGTTGGGTTTCACCATAGAGAGATCTGAGTTGTGATAGAACTGACAGCTGACAGTTGCTTTCCAAGGACACATCATTTAAAAAAAAGCTTTGTTCACATTGTCTTGAAAGGTTAATAATAAAATTGAATTAGCTATTACCAAAATAGGTTTAATTATATGTTTAATCATTGGTGGAGTGATTTTCTTTTAACATTCCTTGAAAAATACTAAAGATCTTAAGGTTTTAAAATGAAAACTATGTAATCTCATTCAATTTGACACGTTAAAAAGTTTGAACTTACCATCTTTTTCTTAACATCTTTCAAATAAATTTCAAAGAAAAGACGTGATACTTTTAGATAAGAAAGGCTTCTTATGAGGACAGCGAAGAACTGCACCGTGTGTGGGTTCGAAATACATGCCAGTTAACCCCACATACCGTAAATGGAGAAAGGCGCGTTCGGTTCCTACATGGAGTTTCAGTCACGATGAACAGACAAGCAATGGCGTCAGTAAGCGCTTAGCAACCACGAAATGAGCCCACGGAGAACGGAAAGGAGCGGCGCCTTCATCAACGTGGACGTTCACATAAAGTCTTTCCTAGATGGTACCAGCAGTAGGAAATAAATTATCTGAAAAGCAATTTCCACTTGAGGCCTACCCATGACGTGTTCACTAGAAAAACACACATTTTGGAGAGGAAGCTGCAGCGAGTGAGAACGGCCGTGCTCACGTCAGGGCGGTACACCTGGTATCCCGA
Organism: Tupaia tana; assembly: GCA_026018925.1. Classification (NCBI taxonomy): domain Eukaryota; kingdom Metazoa; phylum Chordata; class Mammalia; order Scandentia; family Tupaiidae; genus Tupaia; species Tupaia tana. The sequence goes on from JAKSZU010000006.1 coordinate 95,188,395, forward strand.
GTGGCACCTTGGCACTCTCACGGCCCCGTTAGGACCCTCCTCGTCCACTAGCTACTATGGGCGGGCGGGTTCCGTACATCCGGCCTTCCTAAGGAGAGACCCATTAGTGGTGAGCTCTCGGGAACATTACCAGTTGGGTTTGAGGCTGTGCGTTTCTAACTGGCCAGGCCTCGAATTCTAAGCTGCAGTTAGCCCGTCTGATGCTGCCTGTGCTCTGCCTGTCCCCTCTTGCACTCGAGGAGTATTAAACTACCCCCACGGCCACGCTGCTCAAGCGCATTCAGGGTCTTGCTCAGAATGTAGGTTCCCTGGGCCCAGTCAGACCCGAGGAATCAGTACTTCTGGGGCTGAGACCTAACGATCAGTGTTTGAAGAGGCTTGGTGAGCGCCGCACCGCTGCCTTCGCTGAGTGCGTTTATAAAGGAACCTTGGGTAGGGGACAGAGAAAGAGCAGGCACGGTGGTGGAAAAGGAAGGGAAACTGGAGCCCTTCATTCGCCGGCAGGCAGGCCTCTGGAGTGCAGAAACCCTTGCGCCACACGTTTTCTTTCCGGCAGAATTGGTTCCTTCACATCCTCGAGTGATTCACCTCGAGAGCATAAGTTGGAGGCAGACCATCGCCCTTACACCAGTTGAGAGGAGATAGAGTGAAAGGCTGAGTGGAAATCTCTGTAATGGAAAAAAAAGGCACAAAGAACCCACCTCCCAAATCAAGACTGCAGAACCTCCCTATCTTATTTTACAGCCTGCTGGCAAAGGAATTAAGTATGGTTCTGTCACTGTGTCCCACAGACTTGAAAAAGGTAGTTCAACTGGGAGACCAGCGGGTGGCATAGTGGTTAAGGCATTGGACTCCCACGTGGCCAGCTGCAGATTGAGTCCCAAACACAGTGGATTGAAAAACATACTGGGCTATGCCTATGCATCCCAAAAGCCCAGGAGGGAAATAGAGGAGAAGGGATTGTGCATAGCCATCCCCCTGGCAGGGGGGTAGGGGGGTGATTTCTCACTTTCCCTCTCACTATCTCTCTCTGGAGAGTTCATGTGCTCTATGATAAAAAATTAAAAAAAAAAAAAAAGTTAATCCAACTTGGAAATTATTTGAGCACTCTCTGGGAAACATGTAAGAAAGGTTTTCACCTTTGTTTTCATAAATCTGGAATAATAGCTTATGATAATTTGTATGCTGCTAAATAAATCACCCCATATTGGTGAAAAAGTAGACAGATCAATGCACCAGAAAGAAGAGGCTACAGATAGACCTATCTAAATATAGTCAACTCTGTGAAAAAGGAGTGAACACAATATAATGAAGAAAAGACAGTCTTTTCAAAAAAATTGTACTGGAACAACTAGACATTCACATGCAAAAAAATAAAAAAAGGTAAATGTACTCATAAGCCTTATACCCTTTACAAAACTCAAAATGGATTATAGACCTAAATGTAAAATGCAAAATTATAAAATTCCTAGAAGGTAGCATAGCCAAAACCTACATGACTGTGTATGGCAGTGACATTAGATACTGCTCCAAAAGCACAACAATGAACAGAAAGAACCTAGAAGCTAGACTTCATTATGATGAAAAACTCCTACTCTGTGAAAGACTATATGAAGAAAATGAGAAAGCGACCCACGGAATAGAAGAAACTATTTGCAAAAAGACAGATACGATACAGGACTCTTGCCCAAAATGTACAAAGAACTCGTAACATTCAGTAACAGGAAACAGACAACCTGATTTAAAAATGGGCCTGGGACCAGCAGATGGCGTAATGGTTGTGTGGTTGGACTCCCACATAGTCTACCTCAATTCGAGTCCTAGACACAACGGCTTGAAACTCACACTGGGCGTGTGTGCATCCATGCTCAAAATCCTGAGAGGAGACTGGAAGAGAAGGGATGGCAACGTGGCCATCCTCCCGGGGGGAAGGGGGGGTTCTGGTTTTCTGTTTCTCTGTCTCTCTCTGTCTCTCCATTGAGTGCACATGCTCTATAGCAAAAATCTCTAAATAAATAAATAAATGGGCCAAAGACCTGAGCAAATATGTCTCATCAAAGAAGATATACTGATGGCAAATAAACACAGGACTAGTGCTCAACACATGTGGTATTAGGGAATTCCAGATTGAAACAACAGTGACATCTCACTATTCACCTATTAGAATGGCCAAAATCCAAAACATTGACACCATCAAATAATGGCAATGATGTGGAGCCACAGGAACTTCCATTCTTTGCTGGTGGGAATGCAAAATGGTACTGCTGTGTTAGAAGACAGTTTGGTGGTTTCTTATAGAACTAACCCGTCTTAATATATTGGGTTGTCAGGAAAATAGGATGCATTTTTACATAGAAAAAGCACAGAAAATATATAGCAACTTTCCCAGCTACCTAATAGGATCTAGCAATCATGTTCTTTGGTGTTAACCCAAGGGAGCTCAAAAAACTTATATCCATGCAAAACCCTGCACATGGATGTTTATAGCATGTTTATTCATGATTACTAAGACCTGGAAGTAACCAAGAGGTCCTTCAGTAGGTGACTGGATAAGGAAGCTGTGATACCTTCAGACAATAGAACATTCTTTGGTGCTAAAAAGAAAGGAGTTATCGAGCCTTGAGAAAACAAGGGTCAGCAAGTGGTGTGGTTGTGAAGGTGCTAGACTCTCATATGGTAGATCACCGTTCGAGTCCCAGACCCAGCACCTTGAAAATCACACATGTGTACCTAAAACCCTGAGAAGAGAGTAAAGGAGAAGGGATTGTAGCATGGCAGCCCCCCCAGGGGTGTTCTCACTTTCATTCTGTTTCTTTCTGGCAAATGGCAAAAACCTAATAGAAAAAGAAAAGACAAGGAGAAAACGTAAATGCATATGTCTTAGTAAAAGTCCGTCTAAATAGGCTGCACATTGTATGGTCCCAAATCTTAGGTATCTTGAGAACAACACAACTGTGGAGACAGTCAAAGATCAGCGGTTGCCAGGGGTAGGGGGAGAGAGAAATAGGTGAGGCACAGGGGTCTGGGGGCCAGGGAAATTACTCCATGTGATTTGTAACAGTGGACGCATGGCACTGTACACTTGTCCAAGTCCATAGATAGTGCAACACCAAGCCTGAATCTGATGTGAGCTGTGACTTTGAGTGGTTACAACGCATCTGTGTGGTTTGGTCGGCGGCAACAAACATACCACTTTTGTGCTACCTGCTGGTAATGGGGGAGGTCCAGGGCTCTGTCTGTGTGGGGTAAGGGGTGTGTGGGAAATCTCTGCACCTTCGGTTCAGTTTTTCTATTTTAGTTTTGCTAAAAACTGCTCTTAAGAAAGTCTATTTCTGTTTCAAAAGGCAAACTGGGAACTGAATTATAGGAAAAAAAAAAAAAAAACAGAATCCTCTTTAAATAACGTTCTTAAACTCTTGAAATAAGGCACTTGAGCCATTTAAATTCAGGACTTTCCAAGAATTCAATTAATATGGATTAATTGGTTATTCCTTAGCTTAGACTAAATTCCTGTTATCAAATCATCAACAACCAGATTAGAAGGGCTCTAAACATGTGACTAAAACATTATTTCCACACAAAAGAAAATTCCATTTTTCCCTCTCAGGAGTTGAAGTTTGGGGTCCATTAAAAACAGCTTCAAGTGTCACCTGCATCAACCTGACAACGTTGTATAAAAACCACTTGGCCATTCTCAGATTCGAAGTTCCTCACTCCATATCCTGTCCACACTCCTATTTCTCTCATTCTGAACCCTAATGGCGCCCATATTAGCTAAAACATAATTAAGTGCTAATGACTTAAACACTTTTCGGTAAGAATTCCTGGGATCCGATGTTTGTGCCCTGAGAGAAGGGGGAGTCTCTGCTGGCTGAAGACTGAGTTCACGGTCTGTTACTCCCACAGTCCAATCGGCCCTGCGGGAGCCGCCGCCATGTTTGTTGTAGAGGCTGCGTTCGGCGGTAACCTTCTGGAACTCCCATCTATTTAACAAGTGCAGCATATTTGGTATGTGCTAATGAGTCACAGTCTAGCATGATGAGCTGAGAGATTTTCATCAGGGGTAAAAGTCTCTGGATGTTTGTGAAAAGCAGAGGACTGTGTAAACCATACTTAAGAGAAGGTATTATAAAAAGTTCTGTATTGTAACTCTGTTATAAAACATTTTCTACTCATTTCTTTATTATCCACTTTCAACTCCAGAATTAAGCTTTTATAATTTCTGTCATTTTGTACGAAGAAGTGGAGAATTAGAAGAAAATCCAAAGATGGTACTAACTCTATTTTTACCTCGCCAGTGACTTTTTCTTGAAAGGCCAATTACTTACACACTTTTTTTTTTTTTTTAAAGACCCACTTGCTGCAAAGGACATTATAATCATTCAGATTATCTTGAGTGCACAGTTTCTTAACTTCCTTAGAAGAAAATCTCTTGTCAGTATAAAGTTTTAAATTTAATTATTGGATAGTTCATGTTTTTTTTCTTTGCAGAGAACCATTAAAAATAATTATAGTTTTTAAAAGTTGCAGTTTTAAGAAATTAGGGTGAAATACACATTTTTTTCCATTCTGTTTCTTCAATTTAAGAATTGAATACCACTCCATTGAAATTCCCTCTCTTCTCATCCCACACATATCTCTCTCTTGTTGAAACCCTACCCACCTTACAAAGTATTTCCCTATAAAACTTTCTGGATTGCCCCCAAACAGATGTGTTCTCACCCTTCCTTGAACCCAGGAACTTTTTACTTTTCTTATGGCACGTCTCACGTTCTGTCTTATATCAGCGCTATTGCCATAGTGCCTATTCCATACTGAAAAGACCTTCCTAGAAGGTGAAGCAGGGTCTCAGTAACCTGTGGTCTTCACCCAGTGCTTTGGACCTGTCATGGACAGATCGCGTATCTGATTTGGTATTTTAGGTTTTAGGGTAGAGGCAGCAAGAGCCATTTAAAATATGCTAATAGTCGTGACCTATTTTAAACTCTTAATCATATACATCAAAGTCTTTTTTGTACATTTCACTTCCTTATTGACCATGGCATGGTATTTTCACAATCCTCCCTGGGAGAACCCATTCTCTTCTGACAGCCTCAGCTACTACCTATAAATCAAGTACTTGCAAATCTTTATTTCTGGCTCCTAAAGTCTGTTTTGCAACTACCTATTAAATTAATGCATTGAAGAAAATCTGCTCTCTTTGTCTTTAAGAGAAGTGTTAATAATATTAGCATGTGCATTTATTACTGAGTGCTACACTCACACATGCACACACATATACACCACGTTAGAACATCTCATTATTTTTTCCTAGGAAAAGTTCTAGTCTCTCTAAAAGAAGTGAATTGATTAACAGAGAAGCCTAAAATAGAACTGAGAAGTGTGAAATTTAGTTCAATCCGTTACAGATATTTTTTTATGAGACCCAGTACAGCCATTTCATTGACTACGAGCCTCTTGTACAAACTAGGCAGAGTTGTCCTCACCAGCATGTTCCACCACATGTGAGGCTCAAGTGAGATACAGCATGTGCCAGCACATCAGAAAGTAACAGAACTGGAGAAGCAGGTATGTGGTAAAGGCCGCCAGCTCTGGAGTCAGACTCCCTGGGTTCGAATCGTGTCGCTACCCATTGCTCCCTGTGAGCGCCTGTCTCTGACACCTCATTTGCAAAACAGGAGGATATGGGAACATGTTTCTAGAGCTCTTGGGAGGATAAGAAAAGCATTGAAAAGTAGTTATCTATTATGACTCTAATGTTGCGGGTCCAAGAGTGAATTTGTTAAGACCTTTTAATTTCTCAAAGAACTTTACGTCGCATTACACAGCCCAAGCAAATAGCTAATATACACACTTTATGAAAGTTAAACAGGAAATTGCTTAAAGTTTCATAGAAAAGCACTTGCCTGTATTTAACTATTACATCATACACCCAAAATCTCTTGACTAATGGTGACTGTGGAAACGGTATGGCTCTCAGTACTCACACCGGATACATGGTATTCAACAGCAAATAGCGTTTCTAGCCTCCTGAGTGAGACTTGACTTTCAACCTATTTCTGTATTCCATTTTACGAAACTACTATCCCCTAGGTCCCCAATCCATTGACTTCAAAGAGGGCTTAACTTTCTTATCACACGATAATTGCTCAGTTCCTCTGCCCTTCCACAGAGAGCGCAGCCTATATGTATAATGCAAAGCACTGTACATTTTTTGGTTAACAAACTCCAGAGCAAAAAAAAAAAAAAAAAAAAAAAAAAAAGAAAGAAAGAAAAAGAATCTTCTGGTAGCCTATTTTGACAATTCTTATAATTTGCGGTGATGTTTTCATTACAGTGTGTCACACAGGAAGCCACAGAAGGATTAGACCTAGACCGACTCATCCACATTTCTTCCAGCCAGCAATCACATCGCTGCCCGCCAGCATCCTTAACTTCCTTAGTGCCAGCTCTCCCCTTTCCCAGAGAGTAGGGCCCCTAAACTCGTTAGGGAGTAGATGCACCACGTAGGCAGAATGCCATTATCTGCCTTTTATTAGCCTGTGAGAGTTGATCTTTCAGAAATATCTGAGTCCACAAGAAGACGAATGTCGAATATGACAAAAATATGCCTGTGGGATTTTGAAAACCACAGAAAACCCTATAGGAAATACCAGGAAAGAAGAGGGCAAGAAAAAGGTGACCTAGGAAAACATATAAATCCTATCAAATTGGATCCATGCTATACCCTCCTTGCAGGGTAGGTTTTGAAAATCCAGAATCATGTGCACTTTATCCAAACCAACGTTTTTGAAAAAAATAATAATTATAGCTTGATAGTGCTAATAAAAACCAGGTAAGACCACAGTTCAAGCCCAGGCCCAGTGGCTTGAAAATCACACCGGGCACATGTGCATGCATGCCTGAAAATCCCAGAAGAACAGAGAAGAAGGATTGTGGTGTGCCCCCTCCCCTCGCAAGGTGATTTCTCACTTTCCTTCTCACTGTTTCTCTCTGTTCCTTTTTGGTGAGCAAGAGAAAAAAAAACTTAAAAATATAATAAACAGGTAATATGTTAGCTGACAGAAAGGAAAGACCACATTGGAAACTTAATATTTAATGATTTTCTTCTCTAGTTCCTGAATTACATTTTTTGTAGGTACAATCATGCATCAGTTAACAATGTGAGTGCGTCCTGAGAAGTGTGCCGGGAGGTGCTTTTGTCCCTGTGCAGACATCACACACAAACCTACGGGGCGGAGCCCACCGCACACCGAGGCTAGGGGGAAAGCCTCCCGGACCGCCGCCGTGTTGCCGTCCGCAGTGACAAAGCATCGCTATGGGCACATGATCGCATAAAGTTGCCGAATCCTACAAATGGGAGCAAGGCCATTTAAAAATTTTGAGTCTATTTTCCAATTAAAGAAGTTAGTTGTAACATTTCCTTTTGTGTATCTTTTTTTACTGCCAGAGGGCACTAGCCAAAGAGAGACGGAGCAAGAAAACATCTCCCAGTGGGGCACAGTCAAGTGGAAACTCCTTTTTCTTCATTCCCGAATCCTGTCAGGATTTGGGGCACACATGAACGCACACCCAGCGCGCCTCTCTAACCACTGGAGTCAGGAACCCATGCACAGTCGTCCATGCGGGACCAAGCTCGCTGGACTGCTAAGCTGTGGGTGGGCCCCTTTCATTTCTGTTATTCCACTTGATGCTATAAAGCATTTGACAGGGTTGAGAACTTCTTAACATTTTCCCTTCTGGATATGTAAAATGGGTCTTCTGGCTCTCCTTCACACTCCTTAGATGTTCTCCCACCATTTATGCCCCGGGCTTCTCTTCCTCAAGCTGTCCTTTAATAAAAAATAAAAATTTAAAACATTTTTAAAAACCACTTTTCCTCTTCCTGCTCTCTCTGAACAATATCACTCGCTTCATAGCTTTAACACCTGTAAATCAATAGTATCAAAATGCTACTTTCTAGCATAACCTCTGTCCTGCACCTCAAAGTCACGTTCTCAACTGCTGAGCACACGGTCATCTACAGAAATGCTGCATTGTTCGTGCGTGCAGCCATAGTGCCCTTCACAGCTAGTGTGAACCTGCACTTGCATGCGTGTTAAACTTCACCGCACTGTAAGCGTAGGGACCCCGAGCACCGCTGTTTCTCCCACGTGCGGCCTCCAGGCAGCTGTGTCCTAGACGCTGCGATGCTGGGCTTCCATGATGGGCTGTTCTCCTCTCCTTGCCGCTCACAACACCTTTCGTATGACTCCTCCATGATGTTTCTATACAGCAAGGGTCATTGTTTGCTTGCCTGTGTATCCCCGTTATGAGGAGAATTTTATGTGCCATGAACTTTTTTTTAATTAATCTTGCATAACTATCATGCAGAACAGTGCCTGACACAAAAGAACCCATCGGTGCTGACGAATGGGCGGATCAGTCACATGATGCACAAGACCGGCTTTATTATCGTCACTGTTTTCACTGCTACAGTTTAGTTCAGAGGGCCCATGGTTACAACCCTTTCCACTTACCCTTCATCGTGGGAGGCATTTTCCTAAAGCTCACTGCTCAAGTTGCATCTCTGGTGAACTGTTCAGTGACGCTGGGAGAACCCTGACGCGTGTTGTCGCATGGTTCTCGGTTTGAAGCAGGGACCAGCCGATGACTGATTCCTTTTTACTGTCTCATGAAGCACAAATATAAAGGAGATCGTTCAGCCCTTCAGCAAGCTGTACCCTTCGGCTAACTTTGCAGCCATCCCCCCACTGCAGATGTGGGGTTCACAGAGATGGCACGGTTGGCCCCCAGCCCCACACCTCACCCCGTCTAGGAACAATGCTTCTAGCTGCTGCTCCTGATGCGGCTGCAGTTCTCGAAATTCCTCCTGTAATGCCAATCTTTTTTTTTTCTTTTTTTGGAGAGGTTTTTGCTATAGGGCGCGTGCGCTCGCCAGACAGACAGAGAGAGACAGAGAGATAGAAAGCGAGAAATCACCCCCCAGGGGGAATGACCATGCCGCAACCCCTTCTCCTCCATTCTCCTCTCGGGATCTTGGGCACACACGCACACGCGCCCGGCATGAGTTTAAGCCACTGGGTCCGGGACTCGAACCGTGGTCGACTACATGGGAGTCCAGCGACATAGCCATTACGCTAACTGCTGGTCCCTGTAATTCCAATCTTAACATTTCAAAATTAACAACAATTATGCCATACCTTTGTTATTACTTTACTATTTAAGTGATGTATTTTAGTTATATAAAGCGTTTTGAAGAAGTGTGACTGATAGAAGTCTGAGAGTATTTCTAAATGTCTCACATTCCTATAAAAATAATGTCCCCAGTTTTATCCTTTTTGTTTCAGTTGCATTTCCTTAGAAACTTCATTCATCGGACACATATTGAGCAATAGCTATGTGCCAAGCAGACAGCAGATATGTGCCTCTGTTCGTCACCTCTTGATAGGCGCATCAAGGCACCTGTGACTTGGAAGTCTGCTGGAGGTACTCCCATTCTGCCCACAGTGTTTAATGCTTGATACATAAAAGCTGTTCAACCAATATGACAGATGCCAAAACACGTGCTCAACCCAACATGTGTCAACAGCTTCCGCTTCCCCAGCTCCCTGCGTCCTGGGCTTACTCTAGGCAGTGTAGGGACTTCTTTAAAATGATATCGCAGCACTATGCACAGAGAGCCATAGAGCTATAAATGCAGTTAAATATATTTACAGTTATATCCGTCCCTCAGGAAGCTTCTGTTCTAGGGAAGAAAACAAGAGACAAGGTAATTGAGTAAAAAGCAAGTAAATAACGGTAAGTGCAAGACGTCAAAATTAAGCAGAAAAGAGGACAGAGAAGGGGCTTGCTTACATGGAAAAGCCTCTTTCAACATGTCGAATATGAAATTTGAGTGAAGACCTGAAAGAATAAGGGGGTGAGCCTTCCAGATAGCCCAAAGGGAGCATTCTCTACAAAAGAAAAGCCAGTACAAAGGGCCTGATGCAAAAGAAGACCTGGCATGTTATAGGGACACAAGAAACCCAATGAGCTGTGGCCGAGTAAGGCAGGTGGCAGAACATGTGTGTGGGTGGGGTGAGGGAGGTGGGGATCACTGCTGGGGGGGTCAGTTTCTTGTAGATCATTAGAGGATTTGGGCGTTATTTTGAGAAAAGCAGAAAGTTAATGAGGATATTGAACAGAAAATTGTCCTTTAGTTTTAGCAGGAAAATTGTGGCTGCTGCATTGAAACTAGCCTGCAGAAAGTCAAGGTGGATGCAGGAGAATTTCAGGACATTGTAATAATCCGGGCCAGGGAGGACAGTGGCTTGGTCTAGAGTAGAGGAGGAGGAAGTGACGAGAAGCAGTTGGATTCTAGATATTCTATTAGAGTGAAGAAATTTCGCCCCAGATTGGATACAGCATATAATAATCTGGATATAGAGAGTAAATTCAGGGAATAAGAGAAATGAAGATTTTCTACTGATAATTCGGCCTCTAGCCTCCAGTCTCGAGTGGTAGGGTGCTCCTCTATCCTTCTCTCTGTCTCTCTCTGCCTCTCTGTCTTCTCTTTTTTTTGTAATTTTTCCTTTTCAAAATTTTTTGAGGTCAAGTATTCTCTTGGCTTTCATATTCTCCTTTACCTTGCTAATAATCTCCTTTACCCCTCCCCTCTAGGAGAGGCAAGTGGCAGGCATTCAGAAGAAGACTCCTCCATTGCTGCTGAGAACTAATGATTTCACGTGGCACACTGACGTGCCCCACAGTTTATATTCTTTGCTTTAAAATTTTTTTGTTGTTTTTTTTTCCTTTTTTTCTTCTTTTTTCTCTTTTTTTCTCTTTCTCTCTGTTTCGTTGTTCTTTTTCTTTCACTTCATCACTTTGCTGCTCAATCTCCATTCACCGAGTGTCTAGATAGATCTAAGGGAACTATAGCAAAACACCCAAATACTATTAGGGTCAACATATTCCTCTATACCCACTGAATCTGCTGCACAAAGGGATAAAATGGACCGGCAAAGAGATTGCAGATCACCTCCGCCTGCATGCCCCTGAATGCTCAGATTGAACTTTTAGAAATTAGGAAGAAACGTATAATCCATCAGATGACTAGAAATCACTGCAAAGGCACAAGAAATATGAAAAACCAAGATAATATCTTCTTCTCCCCGCAAGGGAAAAGAATAACTCCTCTTCATCCAGACAGTTCAATGGAAATCATGGAAATGTCTGATAAAACATTTCGAATATTCATAATGACAAAGTTAGCAGAGATGCAAGAGAAGAGAGACAATGAACTCCAGAAGAGGCAGGAGAATAGAGCCAAGGAGTTCCAGAAGGTGAGGAAGTTCTTGCATGATCTGAAAGAGGAAATACACATAATAAAAAAGAACCAAACAGAACTGTTAGAGATTAAGGCTGTAATACAGAAAATCAAAACTTCCCTTGAAAGTATTAAAAGCAGACTAGATCATACAGAAAATCGAATCTCAAATGTAGAAAACAGAATCACTGGCCTAAAAATTCTACCACAAAGACTGAGAAAATAGTCAAAAAAATTAGAATAACATACAAAAAATACTAGATACCATCAAATGTCCAAACATCTGGATAACTGGTATTCTAGAAGGTGATGAGACTCATAAGACATTGATAATCTATTCCATGAAATCCTGGAAGAAAACTTTTCAAACCTAGAGAGACATTCAAAGATCCAGACCCAAGAAATACACAGGACCCCAAATAGAATCAACCCCAAAAGATCTTCTCCAAGACACATCATAGCCGGATTGACCAAAACCACAGGCAAAGACAAGGTACTCAGACAAGTTACCTAGAAAAGATATCCCAGATATCCTAGATATAGGTATATCCCAGATATACCTAGAAAGGCTAACGGCCGAACTCTCACTGGAAACGATGCGAACAAGGAAAGAATGGAAACTTATATTCAAAGTGTTGGGTGAAAAACAATTTCAACCAGGAATATTATACCCAGGAAGATTATCCTTCATACGGGAAGAGAAGACAAGAACATCCTCAGATAAACAAAACCTGAAAGAATTTACCAACACCAGACCAGGTCGCCAAGAAGTTCTGGAGGGTTATACCAGGAAAACTATAGTCAGACACACAGAAATAAAAGTCAACAAAAATCTAATAAAAGGTTCAGTTTAATGGTAGGGACAAGTCCAGAGTTTAATATTATCTCCCAGAATTTAAATGGAAAGCTTTGACCACAACAGACGTTAGATTAAGTACATGAGACTGAGCTAATAAAATAGAATTTTATGGCTTTTGACTAAAACAATACTGATCTTTTTCTATGCTTTGTAGTCCAGAAATAAGAATTCTTTTCTTCTCTTGAACTGTCGACAGATACAGGTAACTACTGTTTAAATAGAAATGTAACCGGCTTCCTGGCTTTAAGTCTTAAGCAAAGTTTTTTTAACATTTATTTATTTTGATTTATTAAAGCTAAAACTGCCTTTCTAGAAATTAAAAAAACACATTAAAAAATACCTATTTAATGGCCAGAGTAAGCTATATAGCCTCAGCAAGGTGCCATTTTATAGTATATTCATTCTACTCACAGTTTCATGCCTAAAGTCAAACATTTGTTCACAGATATTTATATATCAGCTGAATTTGCTATTGAAAGTAGTTAGATCAGTTAAGATATTTTGTTAACCAATAAAATATAGGAGAAAAAGAAGGAATGGAAAGCAACTAAAGATATCAGAGAGAGAGTGGGAGGAGGATGGGATATGGCAGACGGGGAGAAATGGGTATATATGTGTGTGTGTGTATATATATATGTGTATATATATATATATATATATATATACATATACATATACATATGAAACAAATAGAAAATTATTTGTGATGATAACATGTATGACTAAGCCACTATACAGTGTATTCTGGATGGGAAACTGCATATTGTATGCTGTGATGATGTTCAGAGAATGAATGCAAAATAAATAATTAATTTAAAAATTAAATAAGTAAAATCCGGATATATAATACCAGGTCCCCACTCCTGGTGTCCATAATAGCATCCTCAGATTAGCACTGTTGAATCTTTCTTATGTCTTTCACTCATTTCCACAGTCTGTCACAGAATTCTGCCTTTTTCCAATGCTAAAAACGTTTTCAAATCCATTTCCTTCTCCCAGTGCCAATCACTGTACTTAATGACCCTCACTGTGCCTTACATGGCAATGGCTATAATCTTTGACTGGGCCTGCATTTCCCCAGTTTGTGTCATCTCCAATCCATTCTCCTCGAGCTGCCAGAATTAGTTTTCTACAGCACAGACCTGGGTCCCTCCTCAGGTGAAAGTCCTGAGCAGAAAAGCACTGCTCTAGCAGTCCGAAGGTCTTACCTCTGCAGCCCCATTGCCCAGAAGTGCAGCCAGACGGACTCTCACCAATCTCCAAATCATCTCCACACACGTGTTTGCCTTTACCTATTTCATACCTTCTGTTTGAAATTCACTTTGCTTTAATATCAACTTCTCTCTGCCCCATTGTACAGGCCTGACTAAAACTCTATTAACCCAAATCCTGTATCTTCATGACACCTGGTTATAGGCACGACAGAGCCTGTGACTCTGAATAATGGCTCCCATTCTGTCCACTGTATACAATGCTTGGTTCCTAAAAGGCGCTCAGCAAATCTGACAGAGGCTAAAGCGTACACTAAACCCAACATTATCTTGTGCCTTTTCCATCTTTCCAATTTTCCTTTGTGCTGGGCTTATTCTAAGCAGTTTGGTGATCACCCCTTTAAAATTATATTACACTACGTGTAGGTATCAGTCCATGGTGACCATACAGAGTGATGCCCTCAGGAAGGAGCCTAAACAAGTCCAAGCAATTGGCCCTTTGTCACTCCCTACCATTTTGATACCCGAATCATTTGTCAGTGTTAAACCACTAGGAAAACTCTTCTCCAGGATGCAGCCACATTCCTTTTATTCTTTCATATGCCCATGGCTTATTTTTCTGCCTTCGTCACTAGTTCCTATTTCTCTCTCCTCTCTCTCTCTCTCTCTCTCTCTCTCTCTCTCTCTCTCTCTCTCTCTCTCTTCCTCCCTTCCTTCTCTTTCTCTCCCCTCACTCTTTCTCTCTCTCCTCCCCTCTTTTTAATTTGCTAGAGAGTGCATGTGCTTGTCAGAGAGAGAAGGAAAGTGAGAAATCACTCCCAGTAGGGGATGACCATGCTGCAATCCCTTCTCCTCCATTCTCCTCTTGGGATTTTGGGCACACACTCAGCATAGTCCTCAAGCCACTAGGTCCAGGACTCAAACTATGCTGTCAGCCGTGTGGGATCCAGCCATCGTAACCACCATGCTATGGGTCAGCCCCCTATTTCTCTCTTAATAGTGGGGTCCTCATGTATTACCATCACAGTTCTCATCCACCACTACTGCCAGTTTCTATGCAGATGTTAATGACTTGATCTAAAGCTGCACACTGCTCTCTCTTGCCTGATCTCCCAGTCCATGCCCAACTGCATGAGTATCACCCACTTAGCTCTTCTTCCCAACCATCCCTTTGTCTCTGGGGTAACTACTATTCTAGTTTCTCAGCTTAAAATAGTGATTTTATGTTTGTCTCTTTCTTTCAATGCATCTTATACATCTATAGTAAATATTTCTTCTAAATTCTTTGGATTCTTTTTTTTTTTTTTTTGGAGAGGATTTTTTTAATTTTGTTTTAGTTTGGTTGTGTGTTTTTGCTATAGGGCGCGTGTGCTCGCCAGACAGAGAGAGAGAGACAGAAAGCGAGAAATCACCCCCCCAGGGGGGATGGCCATGCCACAATCCCTTCTCCTCCATTCTCCTCTTGGGATCTTGGGCACACACGCACACGCGCCCGGCGTGAGTTTTAAGCCACCCGGTCCGGGACACAAACCATGGTCAACTACATGGGAGTCCAGCGACATAGCCATTACGCTAACTGCTGGTCCCAATTCTTTGGATTCTTTATCACCTCAACTTTAGAATCAGCTGTTACTACTTTATCTCTGCAAGAACTGCCCAACTGGTTCTAGTCGCTCCAGATTTTTCCCCTTCCTCTTTATCTTGCCTATGACTGAAGGGTTAGTTAGGGTAATAATGCTACTGTTATTTGCAAGTAAATCCTAAAATCTCAGTGACTTAAGACATCCACATACACTTGGGTCATATGGAATACAGGTGTTTCTAGTCAAGCAATCCCCACTCAGGAATTCAAGGTTGTTCTTGTTTTTGTTTTGTTTATTTGTTTGTTTTTGAGAGGTTTTTGCTATAGGGTGCGTGCGCTCGCCAGACAGACAGAGAGAGACAGAGAGACAGAAAGCGAGAAATCACCCCCCAGGGGGAATGACCACGCCACAATCCCTTCTCCTCCATTCTCCTCTCAGGATCTTGGGCACGCATGCACATGCGCCCGGCGTGAGTTTAAGCCACCGGGTCCAGGACGCAAACCACGGTCAACTATGTGGGAGTCCAGCGACATAGCCATTACGCTAACTGCTGGTCCCTCAAGGTCCTTCTATCTTTTCATTCCACTCATCTCAATGTCCTCTGAGTGCCTCCACACAGCAAGCCGATAAGGAGGACATGCTTGCATTTTAATCATTTTTGCAGTGAAGTAACACACATCACTTACATTCAAATTTCATTGGCCAAAACTTAGTCATGTCACTGCACACAACCAAAAGCAAGACTGAAAATTAAGTGCAGCTATCTTCCTGGGAAGAACAGAAAAGTAATTTTAGTAAATGCAGAGCAGTATTTGCCACATTTATCTTTTTAAAACTTTATTTCTTCCATGAACAAGAGAGAGACAGAGACAGAGAGCCAGCACCTCCAACAATGCAGCAACTCCACAGCTGACCTTCCAGTTTCAGCGAGCCCCAGATCACGGACACACACATGCTTTGCATAATCAGGGAGGTCTTGGACACAAACCTGGAACGTTTTCACAGCCTTGAAGACTGCCATGCCACCACCTGGGCCCCACATTCATCTTTCTAAAGCAGGACACAGACTCTTGCCAAGGGAAAAGTTTTAAAAGAGTGAAATCCCTATCCCAGCTTAAATTTCAAGGCCCTCATAATATTACGTCATCAAAAAAGTCATGATGCATTTTTGCATAGAAAAATACTTCATGGCTTTTTCGATGACCCAATATAATATAATGCCACTGGTGTTTAGGGAAGGATAAATTCCTTGGAGTCCTACTCCATTTTGCCAGAAAGAGATGTTTTTTCTTCTACCTACCCCCAGATCTGATCCTGAAGAATGAAAAATCTTCCCAATTGTTAAGAAGTTGTTGAAGTACCCAATACAACAACAGTACTATCCGAGTGAGTGACAATATAGAAGTTTTCATCTAACATCCCAGGACACTTGAGAAAAAACAGGCCTCTAAATCCTGTGAAGAAAAACAGCAGTGCACTGACTACCACCTGTGACCGATTAACCAGAGCTCTCCATTTCCAAGTTCATCATCGTGGTCGCCTTGACACTCAGTGACATCGAATGAGACCCCTGCAGCCGAGTGGCCCAGTCAGCCGAGCAGTGCTCTCCTCTCTCTGAGCAAGATGGCAGGTAGAAGAAGGGGGCACAGACGCCATTTTATGATTTCCATTCAACTAAGTTAATACAAGAATGTTGTTGAGGAATTAGGCCCACATCTTAAAACTAGTTGAATCCTACTCGCACAGACTTCGAGTCTGCTTTTCCTTTTATAGAAGAACAAAAGCAGAAATCCCAGCTACCTGTCACTTGTAAAAAAGAGGAATTACATCACTATCTGCCGAAGATACATAATTGCCGCAGGTGATGTGTCCCAGCTTGCAGATGCTTCGAGCAGCCTGTGCTGTCTGTCTTCTTCCTCTCCCCCATGCAGCATCACCTCCAGAAGCGGTCACAGCAGTGCACGCTGAGAGAAGGTATTCCGAAGGCGACGTGACATACAGCCACACAGCCACTCGATCGCATCAACAGAGTTGCAGTTTTCTGAAACTCGAAGCCTGTCACTCAAAGTGACTCATGGCCTTTTGCTCATTGGACAGTCCAGGCATGTAAGTGCCTCCAATTGTTAGCAAGAAAATAACGGGAGGGGAAGGTAACTCTTGCCTGAATTCCAAACAGCAGGGACATTTTAGTACTGAGTCCAATAGTGTCACAAATGAAAATGAAAAGAAAGAATTACAAGCACGGAAGAGAAGAGAAATCCCTAACTTTTAGCTCTAGTGAGGCATTCTCCATTATTCTTTGGCAGAAAGTGGAGGATAAGAGCCAAAGTGTTATCCTTAGCCACACATTCTGGAAGGAAATGTTACCCAGAGCCAGACAGTGGTGCAGCAGTAAAATACAACATTCTGGAGGGCTGACCCACACAGGAAGGTTCCAGGTTCATGTCCAGAGAGAAACCTTCCTGAACACACCAAGTATGTACGTGCCACAATCCAGGATTGGCTGAAAACTAGGAGTGGATTACAGAGGGAAGACCCCATTGGGCATAATACTACTCTGTGTGTGTGTGTTGGGGGGAGGGTGGTGGTTCTCACTCATGGGAAAAATATATAAATAATTTTTTTAAAGATAGAAATCTCGCCCTAAAGATTTAGGTAACAGAGACCAAGGTCTATGTATGTATGTTCATATACATGCCAAATATTTGAAATCAGCTTGGCAAAGGAACTGAAATTCACTTGCAGCATACAGTCATCCCTGTTGACTAAAGCTCCCCAAGGTTGCAGTAAGTGGTACAGTAAGGTACCAAAACCACTATATCAAACTCAAAAAGAATAAATAAATCATGGGAACCAGCAGTTAGCATAATGGCTATGTCGCTGGACTCCCATGTAATTGACCGCGGTTCGCGTCCTGGACCCGGTGACTTAAAACACACCGGGCGCGTGTGCGTGCGTGCCCAAGATCCCAAGAGGAGAATGGAGGAGAAGGGATTGCGGCGTGACCATCCCCCCTGGGGGGCGATTTCTCGCTTTCTGTCTCTCTCTCTCTCTCTCTGTCTGGCGAGCGCACGCGCCCTATATCGAAAACCTCTCCAAAAAATAAATAAATAAATTATTCATTTCTTCAATAAACGCTTATTGAACTTCTATCATGTCACTCTGGGGAAGATTTTACCCCTTATCCAAACTAGGCACTGCTCTAGCACTAGGAAGAAAGCAGTAGTAATAACAACAAAAGTGCTGCCCTGATGGAGCTTAAATACCAAACTGGGGAAGCGAACACCAGACACGGTAAGTCATAATATAGAGAGTATAGTAACAAGTGATCATTTCTCTGCAGAAAAATAATGCAATCAAATTTCTTAGTTCGGTTTAATATGATGTCAGAAGACAGGGAAGGTATGGAGATACCATTGTAAATAAGACGGTCAAAGACTTTGAAGCGAATGGGTGAATCTTACCATATTTAGGAGCAAAGTAGTTAAGACAGAAAGAGCCCAGTGTAAATGTCCTGAGAAAGACGTATGTCGATATACTCGAGGAAAAGCAAGGAAGCCAGCATGGCTTCTCAATGGAGAGAAGTGAGGAAAGTAGCTTTTTGGGTTTGATTTTGGTTTTTTATTTGTTGTTGTTGTTTTGTTGTTTGTTTGGTGTGGTTTTTTTGTTTTGTTTTGTTTTGTTTTGTTTTGTTTTGTTTGTTTTGAGGGTGGCAAATTGTTCCGTTTGTAGGCAATTTTTAGAAATTGAGTTTTTGGAGTCCAGCAGATGTTGTAGAGATTAAGGTAACTGGATTCCACATGATCAACTGTGGTTTGAGTCCCAGAACAAGTGGCTTGAAAATCACACCAGATAATGAGGCCAGTAGATGGTGTAGCGATTACATCACTGGAATCCCAGATGATTGATCACAGTTCAAGTTCCAGACCTGGTAGCTTAAAAATCATGCTTGGTACATTTGTGTGCATGCCCAAGATCCCAGGAGGAAAATGGAGGAGAAGTGTTCCTTGGGTAGTGATTTCTCACTTCTGTCTGTCTCTCTCTCTCCCTCTCTCTCTCTCTCTCTCTCTCAGGAGAGCACATGTGCCTAATGCAATAACTTCTAAAAAAAAATTTAATGAAAAAGAAAAGAAAAAGAAAATCACACCAAATGATTTCTCACTTTCTCTCTCTGTTTCTCTCTGGTGAGCACACATGCTCTATTACAAAAACCTAAAAAAAAAAAAAAAACAGAGCTCAGGTTGGAATGAGATGGGGCCACTAGACGTAAAAAGAGATGTGACCGAATCTAAGGGGTTTTTCAGTTCACTTTTTTCACATCCTGAAAGAGAAAGAGAGAGAGACCCTCCACAGGGTCCTCACATGATGATCTCCCCCAGCTCTGTAGCTAGCCAGGATGACGGGCACACCGGAATGTTGAGGCAACTCTGGACGAGAAGCCCTAGGCTTCCCACATGGCCTCCAGCACGGCGAGCAGGGCACGGCGAGCAGGGCAGGGTGAGCAGGGCATGGCGAGCAGGGCAGGGTGAGCAGGGCACGGCGAGCAGGGCACGGCGAGCAGGGCACGGCGAGCAGGGCAGGGCGAGCAGGGCACGGCGAGCAGGGCAGGGCGAGCAGGGCACGGCGAGCAGGGCAGGGCGAGCAGGGCACGGCGAGCAGGGCACGGCGAGCAGGGCACGGCGAGCAGGGCACGGTGAGCAGTCCAGCTGCCTGCACCAGCACGCTAGCCTGTTGTAAGGTGATCACTCAGTACTGGGCTAACAGCAGAATGAAGTGGGCAAAGCCGGAAACAGCCAAACGAGAGAACAAACATGAGATTGTGGGAGTTTGGACTGAATGAGAGCAGAGGGGATAGTGGAAAAGGATAAAATTTGGAAAAAAAATTTTTTTGAGAGGTTTTCGCTATAGGGTGCGTGCACTCGCCAGACAGACAGAGAGACATAGAGACGAAAGCAAGAAATCACCCCCCAGGGGGGATGGTCACGCCGCAATCCCTTCTCCTCCATTCTCCTCTCGGGATCTTGGGCACGCACGCACACGCGCCCGGCGTGATTTCTAAGCCACCGGGTCCGGGACTCAAACCACAGTCGACTACGTGGGAGTCCAGCGACATAGCCATTACGCTAACTGTTGGTTCCCGGGAAATATTTTGAAAGTGGTGTCAACAGGATTTCTGAATGGAATGAAAGCAGCACATGAGGAAAAAGAGGAATCAAGAATGATTTCAGGTTTTCTGCCCCAGGTGGATGCTCAGTATTTGTTTCGAGATTTGTTTTTGCTTTT
Organism: Tupaia tana; assembly: GCA_026018925.1. Taxonomy (NCBI): domain Eukaryota; kingdom Metazoa; phylum Chordata; class Mammalia; order Scandentia; family Tupaiidae; genus Tupaia; species Tupaia tana. The sequence goes on from JAKSZU010000006.1 coordinate 95,208,639, forward strand.
TTAGCAGCTAAATATAGGGAAGATTGAGGGCAAAATAAGTTTTAGGAGAAAACCCAGGTGCGGAGAGCATTAAGGATGTGTCTATGAGACTCTTAAGGGGAGATGTTAATAAGTGGTCGAATGCATGAGTCTGCAGTTGAGTTCTAGCTTGGAGATAGCCACTTGGGAGTAACCAATGAAACTGCAAGCTTGAAAGGAGGTCGCAAGAGAACGGGTGCCAATAAAGACGAGAGTTTCAAAGACTAGGCCCTGGGAAACACTTCCATGTTGAGAAGATGAGAAGATGAACAGGCACTGCAAAGAAAAAGAGAAGTGACCAGCTTTGCAGGAAAGATGTCGGAAGCAAGTTGAGAAATCGATTTCACCAAGGAGGGTTATCTGTCTGTCCAACATTGTTGTGTTATTAATATGCCCACAACAGTACAAATGATGTGGTATCCAGTTTAAATTAATGTTTTCTACAGTTCAGACCAAAGTTGATGTTAGCAACCAGAAAATAGAAATACTAAAAATAATAACAATAATAACATGTCACATTATATTCTTACTATGTGACATTTTACCAAGTATTTTAAATTATAATTTTATTTAGTACTCTCAAAGTCCCTATTTAGTTGTCTCAAAGTTCCCCCTTATAGAAGATATTCTAAAGCTCAGAGAATTCTCTTTTTTTGGAGAGGTTTTTTGCTATAGGGCGCGTGTGCTCACCAGAAAGACAGAGAGAGATATAGAGACAGAAAGTGAGAAATCACCCCCCGGGGGGATGGCCATGCCACAATCCCTTCTCCTCCATTCTCCTCTCGGGATCTTGGGCATGCACGCACACGCGCCCGGCGTGAGTTTTAAGCCACCGGGTCCAGGACGCGAACCGTGGTAGACTACATGGGAGTCCAGTGACATAGCCATTATGCTAACTGCTGGTCCCAAGCTCAGAGAATTCTTGTAATTCCCCTGAGTTCACACAACTCTTAAAAGGAGAAAATGGGGGGCCAGCAGATGGCATGCAGGTTAAGGCAGCTGGATTCCACATGGCCATCTGTGAGGTTCAAGTCATGGACCCAGTGGCTTGAAGAACATTCCAGGCGTGTGTGTGCGCATGCCCAAAATCCCAAGAAGTGAATGGAGGAGAAGAGATTGTGGCATAGTCATCCCCTCTGGGGGTGATTTCTCACTTTCCCTTTCTCTCTCTCTCTCTCTCTCTCTCTCTCTCTCTCTCTCTCTGGCAAGCCCATGCACCCTATAGCAAAAAACAGAGAGAGAAAAACTGGAGACACAGAGCCAGTTAACACCGTATCGTGTGCTGGTAACCACTCTGCCACAGGGACGATGACTTATCACATATGCTTTCATTATCCTGAGTGTCCAACTTTTAAAGAGCTTTATTAACTTCGAGAAAAGATCTTATGTAAAAAACAAGAAAAGATAACGAATGCACATCTAATGATAAATACTTTTTTTCAAAATCTTACCAAATATCGCAACCTAAATATATCTGGTCACCCTCGTGAACATTTTCCTGCACAGTGCCACCTTCAAACACACAAAATTTCAATCCTAGAATTCTAGAACAATTAAAGGTTACTCATAGTCTCTAAAAAAAAAAAAAAAAAAAAAAAAAAAAAAAAAAAAAAAAAAAAAAAAAAAATTAAGTAATGGAGTGGCAGAGAGCAGAGACAGAGAATATGTACCATTTGACACAAAATGCTTTCTGAACATCACATTTGATGTCTTTCCCTCACCCCAACGTTTACAGTGCCTTACTCATAATAATCTGTTCCAGTTCTCTGCCCCCCGACATTCTGATGAGTAAAACTGCCTGCCTCACTTACAAAGCAGAAAAGCACTGCTGAAAGTCAAACTGATGCCAAGTCAAATTGCCCAGTCCTACCGTAGGGTCCTGACAGCTCTGTGTCTATCCCCCACCTACAAAATACAATGATGGGATCTCTTTAGAGTTATCGTGGGAGTTAAATAAGCTATTGAAGCATTTCGAGCAGCGCCTGACACAGGGCAGGTGCGAAATCTTGTGAGCTCTCGCGGCGGGGAGAGCACCTCGCTGTTCTATCCTGAAGGCATCCACAAGTCAGGCATGGTTGCTGTATGCTTCCTGGGGACTCTTCCTAGCCACGGGGTCACACTCGGTTTCTTCCCCTTCCTTTACTGAGGTGACTGTGATTCGTCTCAGGCTTACAACTTTCCGAGTTCATCTTAGAAAGCCGAGGAGCAAAACTTGTCAGATTTCCAATGTAACCCAGCCTCTCCAGAGTCCATCTCTGGTGATATCAATTAAAAGGCGTATTCGCGGGACCAGCAGTTGGCATAATGGCTATGTCGCTGGACTCCCATGTAGTAGAACACGGTTCAAGTCCCAGACCCGGTGGCTTAAAACTCACGCCGGGCGCGTGTGGTGCATGCCCAAGATCCTGAGAGGAGAATGGAGGAGAAGGGATTGCAATGTGGCCATTCCCTCTTGTGGGGTGATTTCTCGCTTTCTGTCTCTCTGTCTCTCTCTGTCTGTCTGGCAAGCACACACGCCCTACGGCAAAAACCTCTCAAAAAAAAAAAAAAAAAAAAAGGCGTATTCACTTCATGCTTTCCTTCCTGGAGGTACAGCTACTAGAAGGCCCTCTCTAAAGCAACTAAAAATGGTGTTCTCTCTTGCCCACCCTCCACCCCAATTTCTGAGCAGCCTAGTTTCCTAACATCTTCAAACATTGACCAAAGCAACTCTGCTTCTGATCGGCATGTCACTCCTGAAACAGACAAGAAGGCCAAGTCTCCAACCTGCTTGTAACCAACCTCTTCAGGGTCTGCCATTTGACTTATTTTGTAGGGGGAGGAGTCAGACACCATGAAATTAAAACACACTCAAGTCACCCCAGCTGCCCAAATCATGCCATCATCCCAGGTCTAAACTTCACTGGCCTATGGCCCTGAAGGTTTACTAGAGTTGTTTCTTTTTCCTCCCAAAAGAATCATGCTGGCTCCTTGGTTTGGTAATAAAATCCAAAAGGTCACCCATAAAGAGTAAATCAGCTCCGGATGACCACACTTCCGTTGACTGCCCCCTGGTGGCTGAAACACAGCTTCAGTTGCTTGAATCGGACCACTGAGATCTAAGTGCTTTCCTGTCTGATTCAGAGTTGTCAATTCAAAACATGAATGTCAGCTCTTCTCCACGGCAGTTCCCGGTGAGTTTGCATCTATGAATGACCTGAATGACTGTAGATTCTCACTTAGTTGGTGACATTTCCTTGCTCTGAGGCTATTTATCTTTGTTCCGTTTCAGTGGCATTTCTAACCACTTTTAGAGACCTTTACTCCAGTCTCTGGCATAATATCTCCTACTAATTTCTCAAGTTTCTAGGAGAGCTGGCCTCTACCCATGCTCAAAGCCTGCTTAATTCCAGTCCCACAGTTACAGCCAAGTCCCCGGAGATTTGTTCTCGTCCAGCGAGGGGAGGCAAAAGCATGAACTAGCCCAAGCCTGGGCTGTCACTGACCTCTTCTGCCTTCCAAGAACAACTCTGATTTCCTCAGTAAATGGGTGTCCATTGAGTCTGTTAAAAATCAATTTTCAACCCGTTTGTTCATAAGGGAATTTTTAAGACTTCCTCTGTTGACATTCAACCATGAATCTCAAACCAACCAACACAATGCTACAGGACACACAATGATGGCACCAGGCCTGCACCAACCAGAGGGCTGTTCCCTTGCGAGCCAGAGACAGCCACCATCTTCCCAGGTATGGAGTTGTAGCCATCACAGGGACACCTAACTTCACCTTATCTGAGAGACTGGCCTTTAAAAGCCATTCTAAACCTGTTAGCGTCTGGCCAAGAGTCGTTAGACCAGGGAATGACTGCTCCTGTACAGCTGGCTCACGCATCACACATAGGAACTGTTTCTTCTTCCGGCCCTCCTCCATGTATTCGAGAGGCATGTACTTGCTCATGCAAGGACCACTCCCCTGGGCCCATGTTTCATGAAACTGCATAATGCCACATACCAGTTTCTTCACCAAAATAACCAGGCAGTTCAAACTTCATAACACTCATCTCCATTTAGTGATCATAATGAAGGTACACTCTTTGCTTAATTCTAGGGTACTGATTAAATGGGAAATCACAGATGACTTTCCACATAAGCTTTCCAAATTCAGCTGGCACTCCCTTGGACCCGTCTCAATACATCATAACATTCAATGAAACACGGTCTACCCGCAGAAGGCCTGAAGTCATCTGTGGGTCTTGATGGCGATTGCTTCTAATGGGTGACGTGGGTAAACTGCATCAAGTTTCACATGTACCTTCCTAAAAGTCACTTCTGACAGCCGTTCACCCCAGTCTTCCCTCCCAGATGCTGCCTCTCCTCTCTCCAGTCTCGATTTCTGCACTGCCTCCCCCCTCTCTTCCATCTGGCGTGGCTTACCCACCTAGGAGTCAGGTAGCCTCACCATCTGCAGCCCCAAGGAGCAGAGGTTTCCTTTGGCTCAGGATGCATTTTTCACAAGCCATCAGCTCTCACAGGAATGCTGTTGAATACAAATACAAATTCTCCACCTTGTTAAACTTTCCATTTATAAAGTGTACGATCATTCACCTACTACCCAACCACTGAAACTGTTCTCCGAATAAAAATTATTTTCAATGCCTTCCTCTGGACATCTCTTTTCGATTTTAAGCTACAAAATCAATTTAAGATGATCTTAGATTGGGAGGGAAAACAAGCATAGCAAATAGTTGACAACAAGCACACGCTGTTGCTGGAAATATGAATGATGGCAAAGGCTATTTTAGATGCCTAGACAATAGTAGAGTATGCTAATTGTATCTTCTTTAGAGAGAGAGTATGATCCTGATACAGAGATACTCTGGCTCTATAGGCATCCACGTCGCTATTTGCACGCACACATGTGGGGGTACTGTGCTCAGTGCTGCATCCCTGACTGTCTAGAGTATTTCATGGCCCTGAGGGCCCATTTTCAGGGCCCAATGCATCTTGTCAGACCATGCCTGACACCAGAGCCTGAGAAGAATGCTAAGAGCTTTGATGGATTATCACTAAAACTGAACTGTGCTGAGCAGTTATAAATCATCAGCTCCCCTCAGGTTTAGAGGGGACAGATTTTTAGAAGGATCATCAAAGTCACCACGCTGTCCTGAGCCCTAAAAAGTACATTAAAAAGAGCATCATCCACTAAAAATGTAAACAAGAGCAATACACATTCCAGGCACATGAAGTTCAGGCACCAATCATCTCAGATGAACGATAAACAAATGATGAGTTACATGTAAATCAACAGTGTTGTCAAAACATTGCCCTTTTAATCCCAGATAAGTGATGAAGTTTATAAAAGGAGATTTTCGAGGGTCGTGAAAGATTGTTTAAACATACATGGAGAGTGGTTTAAGTGCTAATCCACCACCGTTTATGTAAACTGCATTTCTATCATCAGTCTCTGCTACATAAAATTGCCTCATCGTTCTATAAATCCATAGACCTCATTGAAACTAGTCCCTGCTAGAAAGAAATCTTGCACATTAAGCTTGAAAGTTTTCAACTCTCCTCTACTTACGTATAGTGACACCGTTCTGAAAACCTCAGCTCAAGACGTGACCGAGTTTAAAGCCCTTCACCACTTTCATGGGGTGTCACCCTCATAACTCCCGAAGATCTAACAATACAGAAATGCTTCCACTTCAAGATGTCTCACAAGGTACTTTAGGAAAGAATCTGGATTCTGCTGAAAGCTGTTACACATCTGCTTTGCTTTACCAATGGAGAATACAAACATGTTGATGGTTTCAGTCCAAACCCTTTCTGCAAGCAAGGAGGAAATGCAGAATGTTCAGCTAATTGCTAAGAGGAAATCCATATGTGTTATTTGCTTTCCATGAAAGGACAGGTCCTCGTGCTATTTAATTGATGAAATGCTGTACACAAAACTGACAGTGATTAATACCGTTCTAAGATGCCATTTTAAGAGCTGTAAGTGTAATGCTTTGGAATATGGTCTTTGACATTTACATCGCTATTTGCTAGGTATAAAAATCTAGTTCTTGCCTTAAGCATTTATATTGGGGGAAAAAATGTTAAGTAATTTCAAATGGCAATATCTTCCCGGGGAGCCAATCTTTAAGAAGCTAGAAAGCGATTACTTTTTGCCCCTGATTTCCTTTTACAAATAAACAAACACTGTGCTACAGGCTCGTGGAGAAATACCTACCAAGCACCCAGAAAACATTGTGTGTAGTTTCCTGTCAATGTGCTTCTTTCCACAGAGACAAGATGGGCATGCAATGCCCCAAATCCAAAGGGCACACATTAAAGCGAATGAATTCTTAGGACCTGCTGTCCCTGGTCCTCTCCCCACTAGACACATGGAGCTCAGTGGGGAAGTCTGCACTCCAGTGAGCCCGGGACGACACAGCACGGCCACTTTTTCCTTATTTCATGCAGTCTCCAAAGGAGGTAAGATTCAAGCTTGGGTTATTTGTTTGTTTTTGTCTTTTTCCTACTTCCCAACATCGGGAAGGATGTAAAGGGCTTGCTTCTTTTTCTTCAAAGAATTCACAGTTCATTATACTTAGGCTCTCCCCAGGCCTGCGACCACTCAGCTTCTCCCCCACCCTCGTGTTGGCTGCCCTCCTGAATCACTTACATCGTACGCAGATAACAAAGTCTCTCTCGTGCGTCTGCCTTAGACGTTGCTCCTGATACCACAAATATTCAGACAGCACGACTTCACAAAAAGGCACACAAAATAAATCCAACAGGCTCTACTGCCTCAGTCCCCGCTCAGAGAACAGTGCCACTCTCTGACGGGCTCTCCCTGTGCCTCGTATAAACAGAAAGGCAGTCAACACAGAGGCAAATATTCCCGGGTGCTCAGCAGATAGCTGCCGTGGAAGAAGAAAGCAACAGCACGTGGGCACAATGGTAACGGGACCCACGTCCCTTTAGGAAGCAAAAGCATGGACGGGTGAGTGACAACTGACACTGGCTTCAGTGTCATGAAGTCAGTGGTGAATTTACTCCATCTAAATGAGCCAGAAGTTGCTAGAGTAGCACGTGCCTGGCATGAGGCAAACATTTGGTAGGCATGGCTCTAAGTACAAAATTCCCAGACCTCGAGCTGGAAATCAAGGTTGTTATGTGAATGATCTGGTTTTTAAGGTTTTAAGTGATAATAAGTCAACTGAAGAAAAACACTAACCATTTGGTGGGCCATACAAGGGGACTTCAAAAAGTATGCAGAAAGAAATGGAATTAAAGTTTGAGTTTGGGGCCAGCCAGTTGTCATGGTGACTAACACGACTGGATCCCAACTACGTGGTTCGATTTCTAGACCAGTGGCTTGAAAAACACTCTGGTTACAGGACCAGCAGTTGGCGTAATTGCTATGTCACTGGACTCCCACGTAGTCGACCACAGTTCGAGTCCCAGACCCAGTGGCTTAAACTCACGCAGGGTACGTGTGCGTGCGTGCCCAAGATCCTGAGAGGAGAACGGAGGAGAAGGGATTGCGAAGTGGCCATCCTCCCTGGGGGGGTGATTTCTCACTTTCTGTCTCTCTGTCTCTCTTTGTCTTTCTGGTGAGCGCACGCTCCCTATAGCAAAGACCTCTCAAAAAAAAAAAAAAAAAAAAACAAAAAACAAAAAAAAAAAACAAAACAAAACTCTGGTTGCATGAGAATGAGTGCCCACAATCCTCAGAGGAGAATGGAGGAGAAGGGATTTCAGTGTGGCCATCCCTGCTGGGGTGTGAGTTCCCACTTTCTCTCTCTCTCTTCTCTCTCTCTCTCTGTCTCTTTTCAGTGAGCACACTTGCTCTATAGAAAAACTGGAAGAAAAATGTTCAGATTCATTTGGGTGCAAACAAACTTTGAAACCTATATAGTTTTTTCATGATGGGCATTTTCCATGAACTTTGTGAAGACCCCTTGCATATGTGCAAGACAAACAAAATCTCATTCGTGGACAAGATCAAAGGCTGAGAGTCTGCACCGACAGTCTTGGCAGTCCTCAAAGGTATGTTTCATTTTTCTGATTTTAATTCTAACTCAAGAATCACTACTAAATAACCTAGCATCGCAGCGCTGAGAAGCTTCAGAAAACTAAATCCGCAGTTCTGCTATTCAGGTCTGCCCTAACATCTCTCGTCAGAGACAGGCTCTATAAGAACCTCCAGGAAGTTAATTCTCTTGTCACCTATCATTTATCTTAAACGGCAGAGGATAGATTCCATGATGTCCAAAGTAAACACGGAGAACAACTGCAGACCCCTCCAACTTCCATTCCTAATCTCTTCCACTATCCAGAGGCTCTTCAAGGCAGCAAACAAATCCTAAGGGCAGATGAAAGACAGTTCATGTTGATAATCAAACTCAGAGATGTCGGGGAAATTCCAGGAAGCATTTGGAAGCCTGGAGGAACAGACGGGTGAATTTAGGGGCGGGCAAGGAGTGCAGTGGAGGCAGTTGAAGCGGCGTTGGAGGGATTCTCCTGCCTTCTGAGGCCACCAATCCGCTGAAACTTCCTCCTCCTCTGGACGTCTGGGCACATGACTGTGAACCACAGCGCGTTTGTGTTCCCTCCCGGTCCTGCTTTACTGCCTGAGGGTCCCTGATGCCAGCACACACACACACACACACACACACACACACACACACACACACGCTCTGCGCACTGAGAGTCAGCTTTCCAGTCGCCCGCAGAGCTCTTCATGCCAGTCGTAGCTCGGCCCCGAAGACGCTGACCAGGGGAAAAAGTAAAATCCTCCACTCAAAACCCTGTCCTTTCTACAGGGAGGCCATAGGCCGCCAGCTGTCTCGGGCCAGCCACTTCATGGTTTGTCTCTGACAGATCAGCATCAACCCAAAAAGCCAGTGGCCCACCAATTAAAAGACAAAAAAAAAAACGGAGAGCAGGCAACTCCTGCTGCTGGCGGACGCCGAGGCGGGCGCGTGGGAGGCGTGCGGGCGGACGCCGAGGCGGGCAGGTGGGAGGCGTGCGGGCGGACGCCGAGGCGGGCACGTGGGAGCCGGGCAGGACAAGCTGGCAGCCCACAGTCTTTGAAGTGAAGAGCAAACAAGTGGAGGACGTTAGAATGCAGGCTTTGTCCGGTGATTCCGCCAGAAGCTTTACCAATACAGCTGCTTCCAAAACTAGAACACATGGGGCCGAAAGCGTCGCAACTTCGAGCAAACACGGTTCGCAGCCAGGGCCAGCGTTCCAACAGCTGACGGGCAGGCACGCTCGCCACTAAAGATAACGGCGCCTCCCCGGCCCACGTGCACCGAGCGGCAGCCGGCGGTGGGCAGCTGCAGGCCGCGAAGGCACCGCGGGGAAACGGGTCGGAGCCCGAAGCTGCAGCCTCAGAGTTCTCCTGGGCGGGAGCACAAGGGGCAGAAGGGGCGGCCGAGAAAAAGGAGGCCAGTTGGGAAAATAAAGCCTGAAATCAAAGAATGACAAGCTCGCAGTTACTTCCTGGTGAAATATGGAGCACCCAGTAGCTATACTCTTACTCTAGAGGCGGGGGAAAGTGTGTGTGTGTGTGTGTGTGTGTGTGTGCTTCCATGTGTGCACACACACGGAAGTTAAGGTTATCTGTCTCCATTCTTGTTACATATCATACACGTATGTTTTTCTTTCTAGCTCCTTTCAACAGGCCATGTGCCCTAACCACACATCAGTCCACTTGAGTTTGAACTGTTAGTGACAGAAGCAAGAGGCCACATCATTTTTTTTTTTTTAGGTTTTTGCCATAGGGTGTGTGCACTCACCACAGAGAAAAGAGCCAGTGAGAGGGAAAACGAGAAATCACCCCCCAGGGAGGATGGTCACACCGCAATCCATTCTCCTCTCCGGATTTTGAGCATGCACACACACATGCCTGGCGTGATTTTCAAGTCATAGATCCAGGACTCAAACCATGCTCTGCCATGTGGAAATCTCGCCCCTTAAACACCATGCCATCTGCTGGCCACCAAGGCCCCATCATTTCTATCAAAAAGAAAATGGAACTAACAGTAGCACAGCAGTAACACAGTACTCTGCAAAGCGGGCCTACGTGAGGCAGTTCTGGGTTCGTGTCCCAAGACCTACCTAAACATGCAGAGTACATGCATGGCCATGACATGGGTTGACTGGGATTGGGGGTGGGTCATACCATGACAGTCCTACCATGAACCTGTCTTTCTGCCATGCCTCTGTCTCTCTCACCCATGGAAGAACAAAAAAAGAACCTTAGAAAAATAGAAGAGAGAAGGGGGAAAAAATCTCTATCATAACACAGGATCATAAATATCATAAATAATGAATCAAGACATGCTCAAATATTTGTTGTGATCGTCCAAATCTCAAAATACTAGAGAACAACTAGGTTAAGAAAGTTCTTGAGTTCTTTCTCCAAAATGGGCCAGTGCTCTCTCTGATAAAAAGAGAGAAAGAGAGAGAGAGAAATGGGGACAGCAGGTGGCATGGTGGCTAGGGTAGTGGATTCCCACGTGGCCATCCATGGTTCAAGACCCAGACCCAGTGGCTTGAAAATCACAACAAAAAAAAAATAGATAAATAAACAACTAAATGTTAAAAAATAAAGAGGAGAAGAAGCTCACTTTTGAGCTTTCAACAGGTGGCCTGGAAAAGCCTGCAATCAACTGGGTAAGTGACTGATACGTGCTAAAGGGTGAGTAGGTGAGGAGGGTGGGAGGGGCTAGTTCAGCCAGAAGTCCATTCTCCAACCTGGGGGTGTGATTTGTGTTCCTGCATCTGTACAATAGATTCCCCGTTACAGTAATTACTATGAATTATAGATAAGCACTCTATGTGTAATGTTCTGCTCTCCATTTCCTACAAATCAAATTACCGAGGGTTATATTGGATTGTGGACATATTTAGAAAATCCTTTTATGGTTGTTTGTTAACTTTCCTTCTGCCAAGAGGCTCCAATCTCTCCTTTGACCAGATGGCTTTAAAGTGCCTGCTTTGTAAAGGAGCGTGCACTGCAGAAGGGGACTGGTGCGGGGTGGGAGTCACCGTGCAGACCAACGAAGAACTGACAAAGCCATTCTGGCTGGGAAATTACTAAAGCACCATAAATTCGGGCACATCGTTAGTGCTCAGGAATGACTTACTGAAAGTCTACACTGGATTTTATTCCAAGGAGGGCGCCAAGAGAGACAGGTCCTACCAGCAAAGTTTCTAAATGGACCCTGAGGCTATAGCAGCTCCTTCCTCAGATGCTTGATAAGGGGTATAATGGGCGCCATTGTGGGCAGAGGAGCAGAATGAACATGAGCTACACACTGTTCCTATTATGAAGAATTAACCTCCAAATATCTGAACTCTCTGTTCAGGTTATCAAGCCTGACTCTGGGTACTGCTGCAGACCTCTAGGTCACACTCACAGATTTGTGCATTGGTGATGTGGAGAAAACCTTTCGGCAAAGAGTCTGTAAGTCTTCAAGACTAAGGAGTTGCATGAACGGAGCTACAGACCAAAAACTCCCAGGTTAGTGCCACCCACCACTGCCTCTTCTCCTTGTACGAGCCCCATACTCTGAATGGAAGGTAATCCTATCAGAACTTCTGCCCCCCAAGACTGTTTCACAGGCAACAGCTAGTTGCCCCATGATATAAGTTTTGGTGTGATGCCAAAGACTAGCAAATATGCCCTATAATATGAATAGTTAGCATTTATATTAGGTTGTCAGGAGAGTTACGATGTGTCTTTCCAGGTTTTTCTAGGCAAAAATGCATCATGGCTTTCCCAGTGATCCAATAGAACATTTACTCTGGATCAGGGAATGCACTAAGTGCTGTGCATGTGTTTCTTCATTTAACCTTCTCAACAACCTATGAGGTATAGCGTTCTTTATCATTCCCATCTGATGGATGAGAAAATTTAGCCAGAGAAATCGAATTTCACGTTCTTTAAGTTTGTTCTTAAGAATCAAGTTCAAACCCAGGCAGTGTGGCTCTAGAATGAGCACACTAACCCATCTTCTCAGCAGCTCATACACTCTACTCTATAAAAAGACACTATCTGCATTGTTCTCCAAGTATCCTTATCTCAGACAGATGGGTCTTGGATTCTTTCTATCCCTCATCTGTAAGACTAAAGCCTTGGACTCCCTCAGTGGTTTTCATGATTTAGTCAACCTCCCTTTGGGCCTATTTGGATGGAAGCAGAAAATGAGAGTAACAAGACTTTGTAGTCTAACCCTAGTATTAACCCAGATATTTCTGTCTCTGTCTTTTTATACATTAGATTCAGATATAAAATTTCTTTTGCAGGATGGTTCTAAATCTTTAAATATTTTGAAATGTATTGATCTACAACATAAATCATGAACTACTGACCCATGATCCAAATGCAGCCTGTAGACTTTTTTGCTTGGGAGTTAAGAAGTTTTGTCGTGTTTTGCTTTGCTTTCACTTTAATTATACATCAACTTTTAAAATTTAGGATATTTTACCTAAAGAGATAAAATAACCAAAGAGATAAAAGATCTATAGAATGAAAGCCATAAAATACTGATAAAGAGATAGAAGACACCAGAGCCAGATGGGAGTGCAGCCATAAAATATGAAGTTCTTTGAGGCAGACCCACACAGGAAGCTTACTGGTTCACATCCAGAGACCTCTCTAGTATGCCAGGCATACCGTACCCATGATCCTGGCTGACTGAAGCTAAGGGTGGATAGCACCATCAAGTCCCAGGAGAAGGTGATATCTCTCTCTCTCTCTCTCTCCCCCCCCCCCAAATAAGTAAACTAAAAAGACAGAAGACATACAAAAAAGTGGAAAGATAGCACATGTTCAAGGATAAAATAATTAACATTGTTAAAATATCTATTCTACTCAAAGTAATATACAGATTGGATGCAGTTCCTAACAAAATATCAATGACATTCTTCACACAAGCAAACAAATAAATCACAAATTCATGTGGAATCACAGAAGACTCCAATTAGCTAAAAAACCATGAGCAGCTGAGCAATGCTAGAAGCATCACACTATCTGACTTCAAAATATACTACAAAGCTATAGTAACCAAAACAGCATGAAATTAAAATAAGAATAGACACATAGACCAATAAAATGGAATAGAAAACACAGAAATGAACCTAAAAATTTACAGCCACCTGATTTTTCAACAAAGGTGCAAGAACATTCATTGGGGAAAGGAGTCTTTTCAATAAATGGTGCTGGGAAACCTGGATATCATATGCAGAAGAGTAAAATTACCTCTATCTCTCATCATATACAAAAAGTAACTCTACATGGATTAAAGACTTAACTATATGGCATAAAACTACTAGAAGAAAACAGGGAAAACACTTCAGAACATTGGTCTGGGCAAAGTTTTTTTGGCTAAAACCTCAAGACAAAAATGAAAAATAGATAAATGGAATTACATCACTCTAAAAAGCTTCTACAGCAAAGGAATTAATCAACAGTGAAGAGGCAACCTACAGAATGAAAAAAAAAAATGTGAACTCTATTTGACAAGAGATTAATTACCAGAGTATACAAAGAACTTAAACAACTCAGTAGCAAATAATAAAAATAAGAGTAATAATCTGATTTTAAAAGAGTGAATGAAACCAGCTCCATGATGTAGAAGCAATGCACCACTCAGAAGAATCTGGAAAATTCATGGTGACTATGGTTCTGATCCTCAGCCCAATCAACCTGAAATACACCAGGCATATGTGTAAGTACCCAGGACCTGACAAATTAGAGGACTAAAGGGAAAAAATCAAGGCATAGCCAGACTTTGTGAAGGATATCTCTTTCCCTCTCTCATCTCTCTCTCTCTTTCTCTCTATCTTATTCACTATCACATTTATGTATTCTATCATTAATTTTAAAAAGCAATTTCAAAAAGTAAAGTATACAACATCACTAATCATCAGAGAAATGCATAACAAACCCATAAGGAGATATTATTATCTCATCCAAGTTAGAATGTCAATTATCAAAAAAGATAAAAAGATGGGACCAGCAGCTAGCATAATGGCTATGTCGCTGGACTCCCATGTAGTCAACCGCAGTTCGCATCCTGGACCCGGTGGCTTAAAACTCACGCCGGGCACGTGTGCGTGCGTGCCCAAGATCCCAAAAGGAGAATGGAGGAGAAGAGATTGCGGCATGGTCATCCCCCCGGAGGGTGATTTTTCGCTTTCTGTCTCTCTGTCTCTGTCTGTCTGTCTGGCGAGTGCACACGCCCTATAGCAAAAAAAAACTCTTAAAAAAAAAAGAGATAAAAAGATAATAAATGCTGGTGATGGTGTGGAGAAAGGGGAACCCTTTTTTACACTGTTGGTGGAATGTTAATATAGTCATTATGGGGACCAACAGATGGCAAATCAGTTAAATCACTGAACTGTCATGTAGTAGACCGTGGTTCAAGTCCCAGACCTGGCAGCTTAAAACTCACACCAGGCATGTGTGTGTGTGTGTGCCCAAAATCCCAAGAGAATGGAGGAGAAGGGAATGTGGCATAGAAATTCCCCCTGGAGGGTGATTTCTCACTTTCCATCTCTCTGTCTCTGTCTCTCTGGCAAGGACATGCACCCTATGGCAAAAGTCTCTCTCTCTAAAAAAAAAAAAAAAAAAAAAAAAAAAAAAAAAAAATTATATATATAGTCATTATGAAAAACAGTACGTATTTCCACAAAAAAAAAAGAAATTTAACTTGAAGTGTTATATGACCCAGCATTCTTATTCCTATGCATACAAACTAAGGAAAGGAAATCAGTACTCTAATGTTTACTACAGCACTATTCACAGTACCCAAGACACGGAATCAACCAAGTGTCTTTTAATAGATAAATGGATAAAGAAAATGTGAGATACAAACACACACTCACACAGTGAAATATTGTTCATTCATGAAAAAGGATGAAATCCTATCATTCAAAACAACTTGGATGAGCCTGAAGGACATTATATTAAACGAAATAAACCAGTTGAAGAAAGATAAAAATACGTGTTCTCACTCAGACTTGGAAACCCAAAATTTGTCCTCTTGGAGAGAGTAGCATAGTGGTTACTAGAGGCTAGGAAGGGTACAGTGAAGGATAAGTTAGAGAGGTGTTGTTAATGGAAACAAAACTACAGTTAGGTAAGAGAAGTAAGTACCAATGTTCTAAACCTCAGTAGGCCAACTACAGTTAATGATTTATTGTATATTTCTAAACAGCTAAGAGAGGATTGTCAAAGTTCTCAACATAAGGTAATAATAAATGTGTGAGATGATGGGACCAACAGGTGATGTAGTGGTTAAGGCAGCTGGATCCCATATGGCCAACTGTGCTATTGGAATCCAGACCCAGTGGCTTGAAAGTCACGCCAGGCACATGTGCATGTAAGCCCCAAATCCTGAGAGGAGAATGAAGGAGAAGAGATTGTGGTGTGACCAACCCCCCAGGGGATGATCTATCTCTCTCTCTCTCTCTCCCCCCCTCCCTGTGTGTGTGTGTGTGTGTGTGTGTGTGTGTGTGTGTCTCCAGTGAGTGCACCTGCCCTGTACAAAAACTGAGGGGAAAAAGTCCGAGATAATGGATATGCTCACTACCCTGATTTGACCATTAACAGACAGAAAAATTATGCTGAACCTATACACATGTACAATTATTAGGCGTTACAACTAAAAATACTTTTTAGGGTCAGTCCCATAGCACTGCAGTTAAGCACTACAGAAAAGAAATCAGATCATACATGGACAAACGGGATTTGAATCCTGGCCCCAACAGCCTGAAAAACATGAGATGGAGAATCGGAGGCAAAAGGATTACAGCATGACCAGATTCCCCACGGAGGGATGCTTTTTCTGTCTGTCTGTCTGTCTGTCTTTCTCCTTTGTGCATATGCACCCTCTGGCATGAAAAAAATAATAATTTTATAACTTTATGTCATTTTGTAAAAAATACTGTCTCTCTTGAGAAATTAGAGGAGTAAGCACTGGCCAGGCCTTTTCCACTGAGCAGCCGTTGTACGAATAGCTCTTTAGATGTTCCACGTGCTCTGCAGCTCACCAGAGCTCCCACCCAGCCCGTGTCATTCAACACTCACCTTCCTTGTAGACTCTTGTAGACAGATGAGTTTATAATCCTTAATCTAGATTACCTTTAAAGTCCATCCTAGTCTCAAATATATTACCAACTAAACTGTGAACTTCTAAAGACTTTGCCTTATGCAAATCCATGGTTTCTCAGCGCTTCCTGTTTCTATCCACAGATCCCACTCCATTTAGCATGTGCTCACACACACAAAATATTCAGTATATAACAGAGGTTCAATAATTGCTCTTAAGTTGGAAAATGACTTTCATTTTTAAATTTTATTTGTTAATTTACATTTAATCACTGTATATCTTTACAGTGTACAACCATGCTTTTTCCAGCACAAATACATTGCCTTATCAGTCAAGACAAAGACATTATCATTTGCAAATAACTTTTCACTTGAAAAATGATTTTCTATATTTCTACATTCAGGGATATCTACATCTTGTTGAAGAATCTTGAGCTCCAAAATTCATAGCCCCAAAATATGCAATTATAGTGATATATTTCATCTTGCTGTATGTCAGGCAAGCCTAGGAGAAATTTCAGGTAGAATCTGTTAGTAAAGCCATTTGCTTTCAATCAATAAAAATTTACTCTGGTTACCCTAGTTGGAGCTTACTTTAAGAATATTCAAGGACACAGAGAAACAGGAATATTAAGGGATACCTGATACCCCATGGAGACTAGTATATTCGGGAATAAAAATATCCAACATGGCCACAGTGACCACTAACCTTATTGGCCCTTTATTGGCAGGAGTTTGTTGATGTCTGTGACTCAGTCCCTTTTAACTGTACCTCCTCCCTCCACTAATACCAATAGCCTCCTAATCTTCTACACTCTGCCATTTATGTTCAGTTTCTGCTCACTCATAAACTCTATTTACTTACCCCATCAGTTTACTCATCTTTCTTGCTGCCACAAGGCCTCTTCTTGTGGTTTCTTGCAGCTTATATCCCTTCTCGAAACCAGCTAATTGACTCTTTCCCCAAAAGCTCTAGTTCAAATTCCTGAGCAAGAACATCCGACCCAACTAATCACTATTTTGCCAATTGGGGCAGTTTTTCCTGCCAAACCATCCCGTAGGACATTGGCCAGCCTAGAGACTGGTTAGGGATAGGACCACCCTGGTCCAGTCAAATAGATCTGGATGAAGAGGACTCCCGGCCACCCAGGGCGGCTCCCACAGCCCGCTGCGGGTAAGGTACTTTCCCTTAAATGGAAGCTGTTGCAGGCAGGCGCTGTGGTGGACCTGTCCAATAGGATCTTTAATCTTCAGTTCACGCCAGTGTCTCCATGTTTGAGTGCAATTTCCCTCTGAAACATCAGCTGAAGCTATGGCTAAAACATTGTAACATTCCTGCTTCTTTAAGCAGGAGACATCAGAGGATCTCTGTGGTTTTTTCATGCTCTTTGATGACAACTAATTAGGTAAGACAATTCTTCATATACATGGACCTCAAGAGTTTCTTGGGTATCTCTCATATTACACAATTATTATCCAGGCTTCAATCTCATTGACTAATAGCCTCAAATCCATTCCCACAGATTTTAATACCATCTAAATGCTAAGGAATCCCAGAAGTACTAGCCCAGCCCAGCTCTCGAACTTCATGTCTCTATGACATCTCTCCACCTGAACGACCCATAGTCATTTTATATTTCTTTATTGTCACTAAAATCATTATGTTCAAATTAACTTCATCTGCCTTTTTCCAATTAGTGGACGCTTCCTCAACCATCCAGTTGCTCAAATAGTAAATTTGGGTGTCACCCTTCACTTTTACCTTCCCTAGGCCCATCTCCAATCAATAATTGTCATTCCTCTTGAACAGTGCTTCCCAAATATCTCTTCACTTTATCTCTAGTGCCCCAACTCCATGGCCAGAGTGAATTACTAGAACTCTATCCTCCTCTATACTCCTTCATCCCATCCCCATCCAAACCCTAAACTGCTTTTGTATGACTAATTCTTATGCATCTTTCAAGTCCCAGGGTTACTTCCTCCAGGAAGCCCTCCCTGACCTACTGATTCTGGGACAGTTATTCTTCCTATGAATTTTTAACTTGTCCATCCTCTTACATGATGTTTAGAATTGCTTATTTGCTCCTTGGGATCTCCCTTCAAATTCTTGGCTCTCTGAGGCAAGGACCACATCTTCCTTGTTTAAATCTATGCTTCCAACGCCCAGCACAGTAACTGACACATAGTAATTGCTTTATAAATATTTGTTAATGGAATAAATGCCTTACTCTGTAAGACCTACATGCTTCTAATACATTTTCCTTCAAAATGCACCCAGAGAATAAGGTTGTGATTTTTATAACATTTCAAAGACAACTGGAAACAGCCAAAGCATGCATAATCCCAAACACAAAACAGAATGAATAAAGTACACATAAAAAGATGCAAAAATAAAATGAAGATGCAAGTCACACAGCCATGTAAATCACTAATATAAGAATACAAATTCTGTACTTAAATGTGTTTCCCATCCCATATTTCTAAGGACAGTGGCAGACTATACCCCTGAGAATTACAGAATACCTTTTTTCCCCATTGTTCATACGCTAATTCGTACTTCTGAAACTCAGATATTCAGATAACAAATAACCGAGTGTTGGAAGGAAAGTTACAAATTATAGTCATATGTCACAGTCCAAGCAAATGGCAGCCAAATTTCCTTATATAAATTGCAGAATTCTCTTATGATTTCACAAGACGTATTGAAAAGAAAAACAGTAAAAAGGAAATTCATTTTTTACTCAGCTAATACAGTATATGGGTAAAGGGTTCATGTTTAAACTGTTACAGATGAGTGAGTTTTTCCAGAAATGCAATTTTAACAAAGCATAATACCACTGAGATATTAAAACTAAATTTAAATTTTCCAAAATTAGGTTAACACCCTCAGAGCAGATCATGCTAATATCACATGTTTTAAATAATATGTCTTAGCTAGCAAGAAGAAAACAGATTTCCAAAGAAGGCAACGGAAGAATAAAGATAGACAAAAGAATCTTTAGGACCAAAAAGTTTTTTTAATGGTCTAAATCTATAAACTAAGGGAGTTTTAATGTAGACAAGCTTTCCTCTTTTGACTCTTTTGTTGCTATTGCTGTAACTACTATTAGTCCAACATTATTACTTTGAGAGTGAAACACAACTGTTATATTTTATTATTGAGAATAAATATGACATTTCAGGTAAAATCCATGTTAGTTTCTTTTTTTTTTTTTTTTTTGAGAGGTTTTTCGCTATAGGGCGCGTGCGCTCGCGAGACAGACAGAGAGAGATATAGAGACAGAAAGCGAGAAATCACCCCCCCAGGGGGGATGGTCACGCCGCAATCCCTTCTCCTCCATTCTCCTCTCGGGATCTTGGGCACGCACGCACACGCGCCCGGCGTGAGTTGTAAGCCACCGGGTCCGAGACGCGAACCGCGGTCGACTACGTGGGAGTCCAGCGACATAGCCATTACACTAACTGCTGGTTCCCAATCCATGTTAGTTTTAAAAGTGACAATTAATTATTGCTAGGTCACCATCATCTTTCGACAATTTTACCTAAGAGACCTTGGCTTTACATTGACGGGGACCACCCCCCACACCCCCTACACCCCCATCCAACCCCTGCCAAAGAGGAGTTCCGCCCACCCTGCATCTGCAGCTGAGGCTTCTCTGAAGGAGATGTGGGCAAATACACCCATTTTGCCTTGGGCCAAGTAAAGGATATTGATCTGTAGGTAGGTGAGGTTTAAGACATTCGTGTCACCCCCTCCCCCAGTCCCGCACAGCCCCTGGCCCTGCCACAACACAGGTACCCACACTCCATTTCTCACCCTCTGTCACAAATCTTTCAGCAGCGCCTACTTAAATGCTGCACGTATTCTGAACATCCAAGGAGGTGGAGTTTGTCATTTGCATATGGTTTTGCCCTGATCTCAAGTTCAAAAAAATAAAGTGTATTTTGCTGCAGCCTGATGTAGAAACTCTAAATGTTCCCAGAATAAAAATAAACTTGTTCTGGCAAGGCCGCTTGAGGATTATTAGTTGGCATCTTTTGACTACAGTCAGAAATAAGTGAGCATCCATTCGTAGCAATCTTTATAACATTATCTCTGTTTGCGTTGTTTTGTGCTTAGAAGTGCTTTTGGAACCCATGCTAGTTTGAAAAAAAAAAAAAAAGATACAGGATTTCTTTTTTACTTATTTTTATTTTCCAAATCAAAGAAGTGAAATTCCGAAAGTAACACATTTCCATAGACTATATGAGGGACATGAAAAATACAGAAACAAAACAAACAAACAAACACAAAAAGACAAGTGTAAGTCCTTGTGAAATACATTAGCGATGAGTGGAATTAGACCTCTTCCTAGTGTTCCAGTGACTATCAAAACAGCGGAGTGATATTTGTGTCTGTCAGGTGCCTCTTTAAAGTCTTACATGGTTGGCTTGTCCTTGTTCAGCTCAGAGTCATTTAAAAAATACTTTGAGAGCTAGCCATGAGAATTACAAATCATCTTTCAAAGGTACGTACAGCTCTGCAAATTACAATGAGTTTACAGGTGCAGTCTTATTCCGTGTAACCTAGAGATGAAAGAGTTATCAAGGACACGGATGCTCATTGCTGCATCGATGAAACCCTCACGAATTCAAAACTCGTGGCAAAAATCTCTTTCATGGAAATAGATCTATGAGGTTGTCACGCAGATGGCATCTGATTTCCTCCCAAGCGAGGAGGTCTTGGAAGGTAGCATGAGGGCTCCGGCGGCAGTGGGGAGCAGGAGCAGAAAGGGGGGCGAGGACCCTCACTGCCTGCCGACCGCTGACCTGTCGGGATGTGGAGGGATGAAACGAGGCAGCTATTCTCCCAGCCCGTCCACACACATTGACTCGCTGAAAGCTCATAACCACTCCACGGAACACCATTCTTTTCTCCAAAGTTGAAGAAGTTTAAATGCAAAAAGGCTAAGTGACTTGTCCAAGAGCACCAAGCTCACAAAGGCGAAAGCAAGGACTCTCATTCACGAAGAGAACAAAGGGGCCAGCTCAGTGGTGAGGCACTAACCCACTGCTTAGTCAGGGCTGGGTCCTCCCCAGGATCCAGGGAAGGTGGGCCGGTCCCATGAGGTGTCCACAACTTGAATTCCCAGTCAGGTTGGCCTGACACCTGTCAAGCATCTGTCAAGCATGTGAGTGCCCGAGATCTGATGCACTAGAGGACTGGAAGAAGGGGACTGGGGTGTGACCAGCCCCTGAGGAGAGTGCTCCTCTCTCTCTCCCTCTCTCTCTCTCTCTCTCTCGTCATTCTCATACACATGCATACAAGTTCTCGACCATAAATTTTTTTTTTAATTTTTTTTTAATTTTATTTTTCTCAGATTAATTAAATTCATTTTACATAAAGTTCCCATTATGATGTATACAATATACATATATGTATATAGTTTTCAACAGAGAACTCTACTTTTTTTGGTGTTAAATGATTCCTCCTTTTGCCCCCCACACCCACTCTCTATCACCCTCTCCTGACCACCCACTCCCCTCCCTTACAGCCTCCGGCATCCACATCTATCCTTTCCGCCATCATATCACCGGATCCCTCTCCCTCTGCCAGAGTGCCGATAATGTTATCATTATTTTTTTTTTCATTGGACATCTTTACAGTGTACAGCACAGTCCCTTCCAGCATGAGTACAGTTCACACTAGCCAAGACAATGATACCCCCACATACATCATCTTCAACAGACCACCCTTCACCCCTGTGTCCATCAAACGTGATGATCGTTCCCTGAGCCGCCCTCCATCACTCACTCCCATTACCTCCCCCGTGTTGTCTCCAACATCCGCAGCTGCCATCCCTGCGACCATACCCTCCAGATCTTTCATCCCTTTTTTTTCTTCCCTTTTTCAATTATGAGCTCATAAAGTTTTCCACAATAGGAAACATAGGTTCTATTCAGGGTTGGGTCAAGGGTGGGTCTCGTGCAGCTCCGCAGTTGTAGGTGAGTCTCTATGGAATAGTTTCAGGAACGCAGTTCTGGTAGGCAGAGATGGTTATCAGCCGATGCAGCACAGCATCCATCCTGTGATTACCGAGAATGGTGTTGGGATCTGCAGCGTGAGTCATCCTCGAGTATCTGACTTCCTTAAGAATGGTAGAATAGTTCTTGTTTTTCCCTGAGGTAATGCAGGGCTGGTACCATCGCCTTCTCACTGCCCATAGGCAGCGAAAATCCTCCTATACAATACATTTCTCAATTGGTTTAAGACATGCAAGGTTTCCCTCTGCTGCTTATATTTGCAAGATCTTAATCCCTGTTTTCGGCCTAAGTTTGCTGCTCGCAACCGCCAGTCATGCGCAGGCCCGGCGGTCACGGGCAGGCTCGTTGGCCACGCCCGGGCGCAGGCCCGGCAGCCATGCGCGGGCCCGGTGGCCACACGTGGGCGCATGCCCGGCGACCACGCACAGGGCCGGCGGTCACACGCAGGTCCGGCGGCCACGCACGGGCGCAGGCCCGGCGGCCACACACAGAACCAGCGGCCATGCTCAGGCCTGGCGGACACTCGCCAACCTGGGGGCCATGCACAGGCCTGGCGGCCACGCACAGGCACAGGCCCAGTGGCCACTCGCAGGCCCGGGAGCCACACGCAGGCCCAGAGGCCACACGCCGGCCCAGCGACCACGCTCCGGCCCGGGAGCCATGTGTAGGCGCAGGCCCGGCGGCCACGCATAGGAACGGGCCCGGCAGCCACACTCAGACCCGGCAGCCACTCGCCAGTCCAGGGGCCACGCGTGTGCCCAGCGGCCACTCGCAGGCCCGGCGGCCATGCGCCGACCCGGCGGTCACGTGCAGGCCCGACGGCCACACGTCAGGCCCGAGCGCGCGCAACCACGCTCAGGCCCAGCGGCAACGCTCGGGCCCGGCAGCCACGTGCGGGCCCAGCGGGCACACGCCAGCCCCCAAGCACGCGAATGCGCGCGGGACCCAGCGCCACCTCCGGTTCGCCTGCCCGGTCAGAGCGCTGCCAGGCGGCGTCAGCGCCGAGCGCGGGACACACCCAGCGCTGGAGAGGCAGCAGGGGCTGGGCGGCCTCGACTGCGGAACGCGAAGCAGAGGCGCCGCGCGCCCGGAGGCGGGCGGCCCCGGTCCCGCGCGGGCCCAGAGGCGGGCGGCCCCGGTCCCGCGCGGGCCCAGAGGCGGGCGGCCCCGGTCCCGCGCAGGCCCAGAGGCCTCGACCATAAATTTTTAAAACTTCTATTTTTGGGGACCAGCAGTTAGCAATGGCTATGTCGCTGAACTCCCATGTAGCCAACCGTGGTTCAAGTCCTGGACCCAGTGGTTTAAACTCACACCGGGCGCATGTGTGTGCGTGCCCAAAGATTCCAAGAGGAGAATGGAGGAGAAGGGATTGCGGTGTGGCCATCCCCCCGGGGGGTGATTTCTCGCTTTCTATCTCTCTGCCTCTCTCTGTCTTTCTGGAGAGCGCATGCGCCCTTTAGCAAAAACCTCTCCAAAACAAACAAACAAACAAGCAACCTTATGTTTTTTAAATCATGAATTTAAAAAAACTTTTTAAAAATAAAAACAATTAAATCATTAAAAAAGGAACTAAGAAGGGGCAGGCACTTGCCTCAATGCTTCAAGCACACACACACATACCTCACATAAATCAACAAATGATCCAGGTACAGAGTCTAATCATCAGCCCGTTTTACTCATTCGCATACGCTTTTCGGCCCACATGTCACCCTGTTCTGACAACCGCCATTCTTAACCGCTCACTACTTTCCTGAATATCCACAGAACCTGATGTTCTCATTCAAAGACTGCCCTGGATTGGCTGCTTCCTAAAGCCAAGGCTGGGGAGGGACACTAGGCGTGTGTGTCTCTCAACACTGTGAGTCCCCTTCCTTCAGCCTCCACTTTCTTTGTAGGCACCACTGCCCGTGTGTCTCTCCCGTGCTGAGGCAGCTAGCACTGCTGATGAAGACCCAGGAACCCGAGTGACCTGGCCTATCGGCGCTGCCTTCTCACACGGCCTGCTCGCTGCAAAGCAACAGAACTCCTCGCTGGCCAGACGGCTCTCAGATCAGTATCTCAGGCCGTGACCTCTCATCCCCTTTCTGATGACATACTTCATGTTGTCTACAAAGTAACTCTTCTTGGTGATCTGCCAGGATCTAAAACTGATTACGGTGATATTGAGCCAGTGTCCTCTTGCACAAAGCCTTGTCCCATTTTATCTAGTCTGCTGCAGTCGGGGGCACCATTACGTATCTGGGCACCCAGCACCATAACCAGGGGGTCCTCATTAGTCTTTCCCCTCTCAGCTCTCCCCAAGATGCAGCAGCAGGTCTACCAATGTGTCCTTGCCAATCTGGGACCAGATGTTCACACCTCCTCTTTGTCCCCGCGGCTAAACGATTCCTGCCAACGTTGCTACCGGAAGCCTGGAGCTAGCAAGTGGTCAGGGCGCTGGACTCCCACGTGGTCGACCTTGGTTCATAACCCTAAACCCGGAGGCCTGAAACTCACACCAGGCGCATGCGCTTGTGTGTCCAAGATCCCGAGTTTCCATGCTTTTTCTTCCTTCCATATCCACTGACTATGCTCCTTCTGCCTCGGAGCTTCCAAACGTTCTGACACTTTCCTGGAATGTTTCCTTCACCAGTACCTGCTGCTGCTCCCACACCTTTTCCTTCCAGCCTGCATTCAATAAAGATTCCCTAACTGTTAGGACCAGCAGATGGCATAATGGCTACCTTATGGGCGATCTTGGTTCGAGTCCCAGACCAGGAGGCTTGAAACCCAGTCAGGCTCATGTGAGTCCATGACCAAGATCCTGAGAGGAGAACGAAGGAGAAGGGATTGTGGCGTGGTCACCCCCCGGGGGTTAATTTCTTGCTTGCTCGCTCTCTCTACCTCTCCAGCAAGTGAACACGCCGCATAGCAAAATATCTCTCTTAAAAAAAAAAAAAAAAGAAAAAGATTCCCTAATTGCACCTACCCTTATCATAGTATGTAAGAAACTATTTCGGAACGAATGACTACTCCTGATTATTTCTCTGAGTAGAAAGAACAGCATTTGCAGCAGAATCAAACTGAGAAACATGAGGGTCCACTTATGACACTGGAAGGAACCCAGTACAGTTAAGACGGGCAGATGAGAAGTGGCATGGCAGCAGATGTGGGAGTGGAGGGACAGTCAAGGCCACATTGAGAAGAAATGTTGTAACCATGGTCAAAAGTTTGGAACTGACCTGCTAACAATGGAATGACACTGAAGAGTGGCTTGACTAGGAATAGGACTGGCAGAATGGAGAAAGGGAGATATAACAGAAGTATGTCTGTTCATTGATAAATTACTGATTTCAAGGGTGCAGGACATTAAGAATGGATTAGGGGACCAGCAGTTAGCGTAATGGCTATGTCGCTGGACTCCCACATAGTTGACCGCGGTTCAAGTCCCAGACCTGGTGGCTTAAACTCACGCTGGGCACGTGTGCATGCGTGCCCAAGATCCCAAGAGGAAAGTGGAGGAGAAGGGATTGCAGCGTGGCCATCCCCCCTGAGGGGTGATTTCTCGCTTTGTGTCTCTCTGTCTCTCTCTGTCTGTCTGGCGAGCGCACACGCCCCATAGCGAAAACCTCTCCAAAAAAAAGAAAAAAAAAAAAAGAATGAATTAGGGGCAGCAGGTGGTGCGGTGGCCTAGGTACAGGATTCCCACATAGCTGACCGTGGTTCGAGTCCTGGACCCGGTGGCTTGCTTTCTCACTCTCTCTGTCTCTCTCTGGTCAGTGCATGTGCCCTATAGCAAATTAAAATAACAATAATAATAATAAATACAGTTAAATGAAATATTTCTTTTTTAAAAAGGAATGAATTAGAAATCTTTTGTGAGTGGCTGCATAGATCCTAATGCCCTTCCCTGCAACAAGCAGACTAGGAAAGGAGCAGGAGGAATATATTGATTGCTTCTGTGTTAAATAGGTTGAGTTTAAGAATCTTCCAGAGAAGTCAAGTCAGTAGACAGTTGAATATACTGAGCTAGACATGCACAGTTGGGAATATTCAACATGGAAAAAGTATCATGAGGGTGGGGGAGACAGGGTGCGGCAGTAAATGTTGTACTCTGGCATTCTGCAAGGCAATCCCACGCAGGATGTTTCCCTGTTCAAGTCCAGAGTACACAGGCCACACGCTTGGCCGTGACCAGAGCTGGCTGAGGGCTGGAGATGGATGCTAGATGGATGCTCACTCAAGATCCTGTGAGGGTGTTTCCTCTCTCTCTTTTGTTCTCTCTCTTTCTCTCTTGCATGTGTTTACATGTTCACATTCATGGATGAAATAAATAAACTTAAAAGAAAAAGATGTAAGTGAAGTCTTGATGTAGCCTGGGGATGTAGGCAGCGTGTGGAATGAGAAGAGATTGCCTAGGACATTCTCTCTGCCTGCATTGCCCAAAGAACAATCTTTCTGCCAAGCTCGATTCCTTCAAAACATTCACAACGTTACTCAAAGTTCATATTTTCCATGAACGCTTCCCAAATTCATATTGCCTTTGTCCTAGCATTCTAATAACACTCATTACCTTTGTAAAAAGTTACCATTGGCTACGTATTTATAGGCCTCTACCCACGACACTATTATGCTGCAAGCTCCCAGAGGACAGGCCTCCTGTTTCTGCTTTCATTAAATATATACACATTCATTAGAATGGTATTCTTGACAAGTCAACACTATACCTACTAATAATATATACCTTGTTGGATTTTGAGTTTCCTATAGTCACATAGTAATTTTAGTAATATATGTAAATATTTTCTTCTGGCCGTGTTATGTAACTACAGAAGATATAATTTCGTGATTTAGTCAAAATAGAGGGTTAGAATTATAGCTGGCCAACACATTGACCAAAGGACAACATTAAGGCAGAAATGCTATCAGACATTAAGCCAGCCAGAGTCTTCCACTACCACTTCCAGTTCCATTACATTCACATATTTAGAGGCCTTGATGTATCATTTGCAAATTCTGTCTCCAATCCTACATAAGTTGGCCTGCACAGGCAGTTCCCCAACCATTTAGGCTTCCCTGAGAATTGACAGCTGTCATAAAGCATTATGTGCAAAGAGATGGTGAGCAAGATGATTGGCTGATCACTAGAGCACGGCCCACTGGTGGCTTGGCCGAGATGGAGGACTCCAAACTACTGATGGCAGTCCACCAGCACAGCCTGCCACTGAAGCCACTGGATTCCAGTTCCCTTTCCCAGACTTCCTCTCAGTTTGGAGGTTGGACAAAACAAGAAGAATGGGTAGATATCAAACTTCTCGATCAGATTTCCATGTCATTTGATCACCAAGTCAGTTAATAAACCTTTCATTCTGCTTTGCTTATTCCAAAGTCTAGCCACCATTTCTTCCACGAGAAAGGAAAAAGAGAGACAGAGACACAAGCAATCCCACTAGGATCCTTATGCCAACATCCACCTCCAGCCTCTCCAGCCCGCATCGTGAGGACATGTCCATGCCTCCCGCATACTCAGGGCAGCCCCTGGGAAGTGAGCCCAGGACCCTCCCATGTGGGTCCAGTGTACCACTCTGTAGCACCACCGCCCTGAGCCTTTCTAACTGGAACATAGAGGCTGTCAAAAATTATCTGTCAGTGAGAACCAGCAGTTAGCGTAATGGCTATGTCGCTGGACTCCCATGTAGTCGACTGCAGTTCACATCCCAGACCTGGTGGCTTAAAACTCACGCCGGGCGCATGTGCGTGCGTGCCCAAGATCCCTAGAGGAGAATGGAGGAGAAGGGATTGCGGCGTGACCATGCCCCCTGGGGGGTGATTTCTCGCTTTCTGTCTCTCTGTCTCTCTCTGTCTGTCTGGCGAGTGCATGCGCCCTACAGCAAAAATCTCTCCAAAAAAAAGAAAAAAAGTTATCTGTCAAGTGAATGTGTGGATGAGTCCAGGATTCTGGAGGACTGGAGGATGGAGATCACGGCATTATCAAGCCCTGGGGAGGGTGCCACTCTCTCTGTCTTTCTCCTATGTACACGTGAATATGCTTGATCATAAACTTTTTTAATGCTCAAAAATAATTTTTTGTTGAATAACTAAAAGAATAATATTGGTATGGAGTGCATAAATATGAGGGGACTTCACAAAGCTCATGGAAAATGGAATGTAAGTACAAGTTTATTTTGCTGCAGAAAGAAATTTGAAATTCTTGCCTCATTTTGTCAAAATATGCATTCCCACATACTCTTTGAAGACTCCTCCTATATACTAGGCAGTGGACTATGTGGTTAGGGCCTTGTTTGTTTTTTTTTATTATTAAATAAAACCAAGGTATTTTTTCATCAGTATGCTAAAGATAAAATTTAAAGAGGTTGATTAACCTGCGTGTCACACAGCTAGTAAGTAACAAAGAATTGGAACACAGATCAAAAATGGTCCTCCCAGCAAGGTTTTCAATACTGTGTGCTACGCTTAATGCTCTAACTCCATTAGAAAAATACACTGAGTAAGAGAATTCCAGGGACTGGAAGCAGAGAAGGCTCTCACATACCCATCTACGAGCTCCTCAGCCCTGGCTAGTGTAGACGCAGGTCACGTGGGTGTCGGCAGCTCCTGCTACACTGCAAGCACAAGGTCTCAATCCCCTTTCCCACAGACAGTACTCTATACAAATACATATGAAGCTAAGCAGTTGAATGAAACTGTACTGTCGGCCCAGATCACTGACTCAGATTTCAATGTTCCATCTGCTTCAAGTGAGTTACATCCCACAGACTCATGGTCAGCCTTACGTGAGTGCTCGCTAAGCAATTCACGTCCTAGATCGCTGTAAATCAAAAGGAGCGTCCTAAAAATATCTTCCCTGCCAGTTCTACTCTTAATGCTTCATGCCTAGGTATGCTTTCAAAACAGAATGTCTCCTTAGACTAAGAATTATGACAATAAGTTTAACCAATTAAAATCTATAGGCTTATCAAATTGCTTCCTATTGATTGAAAGAGGGACATACCAGCATTTAGCACACGGATTATATTGTCTTGGTTCACATTGTACTGTCTTAGTTAAGAATGCAGAATGGTGGCCAGCAGGTGGTGTGGTGGTTAAGGTATTGGACTCCTACATGGCCTATGGCAGTTCAAGTCCAGAACCAAGTAGTTTGCTTTCTCACTTTCTCTCTCTCTCTCTCTCTCTCTCTCTGTCTCTCTCTTTCTCTCTCTGGTCTCTGGGGAGCACACATACCCTTTAGCAAATTAAAACATAATAATAAATACATTAAATTAAATTAATATTTAAGAAAAAAGAATGCAAATTGTAGACAGGCCACATCCAAGTGCCATTTTCTACTCCATACTGGTGCTGAGCACTTTGTAGATAACTTCGTATCTGTGAGCCTAAGTTTTCTCAGTTGTACAATTATTGAAAATACTAGCCTTATATTCCTGTCAGTATTAAATAGTGACAATACTGTTTCATTTTCACTTACGGCTAAATCTCAATACTTCCCTTGTGCACAGTGAAAAGTAGAACTCATTTCATGATCTTTGATGCTACAAAAGCAGGTATCACTGATAGAAGAAATGGATAGACATGCAAATATACCTTACCTCAGCAAGTAAGGGGTAATATGTATTTATTTAGCAGTAATGATGAGTACTACATACAGTGATCTGAATTAATGATGGCAAGGTTGTGCAAACATAACGCCATCATACTTTTAATAACGTGAGCATTTTTTTTTTGAGAGGCTTTTGCTATAGGGCGCATGCATTCGCCAGACAGAGAGAGAGAGACAGAGAGACAGAAAGCAAGAAATCACCCCTCAGGGGGGATGGCCACGCCGCAATCCCTTCTCCTCCATTCTCTGCTCGGGATCTTGGACACGCACGCACACGCGCCCGGCGTGAGTTTTAAGCCACTGGGTCCGGGACGCGAACCGCAGTCAACTACATGGGAGTCCAGCAACATAGCCATTACACTAACTGCTGGTCCCATAATGTGAGCATTCTTAAACATAGTCTTCAATGGAAAAAATGGAATCAAAGTATGAAAGTATGAGTTTATTTTGTTGCCAAAGAATTTTGAAATTCTTAGCTTTTTTTTAATAGTACACGTTTTCCATTAACTTTTTAAAGACCCCTGTTTATAGATTATTGAAAAATGTACTACCAAATGCTTGTCTTCCTGCATGTACAAACTTTTAAAGTCTTTAATACAGAGTCTTCACCATCGTATTAATTTCCTAGGGTTTCCCTCACAAATGATTACAAACTGTGTGGCTTAAAATAACAGAAACTTATTTTCTCACAGTCCTGCAAGCCAAGTCTAACATCAAGGGGTCAGCAGGGCTGCACTCCCTCTGAAGGCACTGATGGAGAACTCTTCCTCCTTTCTTTCAACCTCCGGGGGCTGTCGGCCTTCTTTGTGGGTGCATCACTTCAGTCTGCCTCCATCTTGCATGGACTTCTCAGTCTGCCTTCTCCTCTTTTACTGATGAGGAGACTTGTCATCAGATGGGGGCCCACCTGGATAACTCTCATGATGTCATCTCAAGAGTTTTAATTACACCTGCAAAGACCCATCTTCAGAGAGTCACATTCACAGGTTTTGGAGTTATACCATGGACACATCTCTTTCAGAGCCACCATTCAAACTGCTATAACTACTAACATGTTATAATCTCAAAATTTTAGTAATGATTAAAGAAATCTTTAAAAAGTGGGGCCGGCAGGTGGCACGGTGGTTAGGGCGTCTGGACTCCCATATGGCTGACTACGGTTCAAGTCACTTTCTTCACTTTCCTTCTCTCTCTGTCTCTCCCTGGTCAACTTCAAAAAAAAAATAAAAAATAAAAATAAAAAAACAACAACAATGAATAAAATTGAATAAAATACTTATTAAAAAAAATCTTTAAAAACTAACAGTGCTTACCCATAAAGGCTACATTTATTCTGCCATCCATGGAGTATTGACCACATGCCCACTGCATGCAGACAATATGTCAGGCAACTGATGCACTGTGGTTAATCAAACAGCTACAGTCTCACCTTCATGAAAGTTTTGGAATGGTCCGTGAGACAGATAATAAGCAACAAAATACATAGGCATGTAGCTGGGTACCATGGAAAAGATTAGGTAGAGTATTCAGAGAAGGCTACTCTGAAGGAAAGACTTACGTTAAGACCCAAGAAATAGGAAACACCCAGGGACCAACAGTTGGTGTAATGGCTATGTCGCTGGATTCCCATGTAGTTGACTATGGTTCAAGTCTCGGATCCAGTGGCTTAAACTCATGCCGGGCATGTGTGCATGCCCAAGATCCCAAGAGGAGAATGGAGGAGAAGGGATTGCGGCCTGGCCATACCCCCTGGGGGGGGGGGGGGGGGGGGTGATTTCTTGCTTTCTATCTCTCTGTCTCTCCTTGTCTTTCTGGCAAGAGCACATATCCTATAGCAAAAATCTCTTAAAACAAAAACCAAAACACAAAGAAAAAATTATGAAACATCCAGGCAAAGTCAAGGGAGCTAGCAGAGGTAACAGCTTAGGTAAGGTCCTTGACACAGTAGCAAGCCAAGTATTTTTAGGACTGAAAACAGCCAATAGTGCTGGAGGAGAGCATGTAGGGCAAGAAATGGGGTTACAAGTGTAGACAGGGACCAGAGCATGTATAGCCTCATAGGTTATGGTAAAAAAAAAAAAAAAAATCAGTTTTCAGGGCCAGCCAGTAGTGGTTAAGGCAGTTGGAGTCTTGGACCTGGTGGCTTCAAAAACATTCTGAACATGTATGCATCTATGCCCAAAATCCCAGGAGAAGAACAGAGGAGAAAGGATTGCAGCATGGCCATCCTCCCTAGGGAGGATTTCTCACTTCCTTCCACCCCCATCTCCAAAAACCAAGTGCACCCTAAGGCAATTTTATAAAAATCATTTTCATTTTGTTTTGGTTTGGTTGGGTTGGGTTGGGGATTTTTGCTAAAGGGCACATGCACTCACTGGAGAGAGACGAGAGAAGGAACATGAGAAAGCACTCTCAGAGAGTGTGGCTCCCTTCTCCATTCTTCTCTCGGGATTTCAGGCACACACATACATACAGGTGTTTTTGACCAGGTCCAGGACTCCAATTGCACAGTGCTCCATGTGGGATTCAGTGCCTTGACCATGCCACCTGCTGGCACTAAAAATAATCTTTTATGCTTAGATAAGTAGGAAATTTTGAAGATTTTTTGAAAGATTTATTTTATTTATCGTCATCATTATCATCATCATTATATTTATCCAGAGAGACATAAAGTGAAAGTGAGAAAGCAAGCTACCAGATCCAGGAATTGATCCATAGTTGGCCATGTGGGAGTCCAGCACCCCTACCACCATCACACAACACACACTTTTGAAGATTTTTTACAGTAGAAACTTGAACTTTTAAAGATGGATGAGATGGTACGAGAGCAGAAATGGCACCACAGTCCCGACGACAGGCCATGGTGGCTTAGACAAGATTGGCAGCAATGAGTGAGGTAAGAGGTGGATAGGAGCCATGTTAGGAAGTGAAATAGGTAGGTCTTGGTCAAAGAGTTGATATAGGTGAAGAGGAAGATGGTACCAAGCCCAAGTATCTGGCTTGGGTAATAGGATGAATGCTGAAAGCATGTAGTGAGATGGCGACAGCAGCAGGTGTCAAGATGGGGATGAGGAGTCACTTCGTAATTAGCACATATGCTTAGGGTGATGGCTAACCTAGGCTCACCACAGTGCCCAGATACTAAGTCAATAACAGTCTAGATGTTGCCATTCACACTTTTTACTTAAGATTAACCTTTAAATCAGTAGACTTTGAATAGAACAGATTACCTCCCACAATGAGTGGCCTCATCCAATCAGTGGAAGGATTTAAGGGAAAAAGATGGTGGTTTCCAATGAAGAGAGAATTCTGTTTCCAGACTGCCTTCAGGCTCTTTCTTTTTCTTTTTTTTTTTCTTTCCTTTTCTTCTTTCTCTTTTTCTTCCTTTCTTTCTTTTTCATTCTCTTTCTTTCTTTCTTCTGACCATGATGGAATTAAACTTGATATTAATCTCAAATAAAAACCTTGAAAATACACAAATACATGGAAACTAAATAACCTACTTCTGAATGACTTCATGATTACTGAAGAGATTAAGAATGAAATAAAAGTTTTATAAAAACAAATAATAATGAGTACACAAATTTCTATGATTTATGGGACACTGAAAAAGCAGTCATAAGAGGGAAGTTCATAGCAATTAGTGTGCACAAGAAAAAGATGGAAAAGTGGCAAAAGGACAACCTCACATTATGCCTCAGGGAATTGGAAGAACAACAGAAAAGCCAAAAATTGCCAGGAGAAAAGAAATAATAAAGATTCGAGCAGAAATAAATGAAATAGAAAATAAGCGAACTGTACAGAAAATAAATGAAAGTAAAAGCTGGTTCTTTGAAAAGATAAACAATATTGACATACCATTAGCTAGACTAATTAAGAAGAGAGAAAGGAACCTGATACATCAAATTCACAATGAAACTGGCAATATTACAACAGGTGTAATAGAAATACAAAACATCATTAGAGGATACTATGAGCTACTCTTTGCCAACAAAGAAAAAAACCTGGACGAGATGGACAAATTCTTGGACACATAATCTACCAAGATTGACTCAGGAGGACATAGAGAGCCTGAATAGACCTATAACAAGCAATGAGATTGAATCAGTAATAAATGACCTCCCAACAAAGAAAAACCCAGGTCCCAATGGTCTCACTGCTGAATTTTACCAAACTTTTAAAGAAGTGGTAACCTCGATTTTACTCACACTGTTTCTAGAGATTCCTTTCTTTTTTCTTTCCTTTTTTCTTTTTTTTTTCTATTATCTATTATCTACCTGTCTATATCCTATTAGTCTACTAGTTCCGTTTCTCTGGAGAATCCTGGCAATTACAATTAGTAATGATATAATTTTGTAAAATGAACATTTTCTTTTTGTGCCTGTAAAGAAGAATTGCAGAAAGTACACCAAATATCAAAGATTTTACCTGTGAGACACCTGCATGGAGATCTCAAGTAAGAACTCTGAAGACAGGCCTGTGTTGGGGCTATGGTTGAGATCTGTCAGCATAGAAGTAGATTTTAAAACACGAGAATAAAGACATTGAATCAGTGAGAAATTTTCATAAACTGCTCTAATTGTTTTCCATGTCTCACTTCATTTAAAGCTTACAGAAGTTTTATAAAATAGACATGATAATCCCCAATTTACAGGTTAGGAATTGAGACTCAGAAATTCATTATTTTGCTTGATGGGACCAGCAGACGGTGTAGTGGTTAAGGTGCTGGACACTCCCACATGGCCATCCACAGTTCGAGTCCCAGACCTGGTGGCTTGCTTTCTCACTCTCTTTCTCACTCTCTGTATCTCTCTCTGGTCAAATTAAAATAAATGGATCAATAAATAAATTAAACATTTTGTAAAAAGTCTGTGGTCTTGGCTTCTCACAGCTCCATTTAAAAACAAAACAACAAAAAAAAAAAGAAATTAGGGACCAGCAGTTAGTGTAATGGCTATGTCGCTGGACTCCCATGTAGTCGACCACAGTGTCCCGGACCTGGTGCCTTGAAACATGCCGGGCGCATGTGCGTGCGTGCTCAAGATCCCAAGAGGAGAATGGAGGATAAGGGATTGCGGCATGGCCATATCACCTGGGGGGTGATTTCTCACTTTCTGTCTCTCTGTCTCTCTCTGTCTGTCTGGCGAGCACACGTGCCCTATAGCCAAAACCTCTCCCAAAAAAAAAAAAAAAAAAAAAAAAAGAAATTAATTATTTTGCTTGAGGCCACACATGTAAAACTAAAATCTGAGGCTGACTGCCTCCAAAGCTGATGCCCCTAAACAAATGTGGTATTATCTTGTTTCTCTATAATTTCAGATTACGTTTTATTAGGAAATTAAAATCCAGTTTTAATTTTGTAAATAAAAGACTTCACAAATAAGTGAAACAGTAAAATATTTTTAGAAACTAGTTTCTTTTTTTTTTTTTTTTTGGAGATGTTTTTGCCATAGGGCACGTGCGCTCGCCAGAAAGACAGAGAGAGACCAAAAGACAGAAAGTGAGAAATCACCCCCCAAAGGGTATGACCACATTGCAATCCCTTCTCCTCCATTCTCCTCTTGTGATCTTGGGCACACAGGCACATGTGCCCAGCAGGAGTTTAAGCCACCAGTTCCAGGACTCGAGCCACAGTTGACTACGTGGGAGTCCAGCAACATAGCCCTTACACCAACTGCTGGTTCTAGAAACTAGTTTCTTAACATATGCAAACAGCCTAAATTTTTAAAATGCCATTCGACACATTAATTTCACTTCTAAACTCTACCCTCAGGAAAGAAACAGAGGGGGAGATGAGGATGTTTTGCACAGGAATGATCTTTACCAGATTATTTATAATCTTAGAAGCCTGGAATAACCCAAATGTCTAAAAGTATGTGAATTGTTAAATAAATTACTATATTATGAATTTACCTGGTATTTATGATGTAATCATTGAAATATGACACAATCAAAAATATTTTAAAACTTCAGAAAATGTTTGAGTGTAATATTAAAAAAAACACACATAGGCTTTATAATAATAATGTGTATTATAAAGAATATATATTTGTATATGTACATGTAAAGAGGAATTGTAGAAAATATACTACATATTAAGGGTACTTATCTCTCTCTGTTGTAAAGTCGTGAGTAATTTTTATATTCTTCATCATACTTTTAAGTATTTCCCGGAATTTCTGTAATATGCATGCATTACTTTTGTATTCAGGAAAAAATCCTTCGTCTTATTTTTAATAAGCACTGAATTTCAAAATCCAGGGGCAAAAAACTGTAAAGCTTTTATTCCCTAGCAAATTAAGTCATTTAATATGTTAGCTCCAGCTAGAGCATGCATTTATATTTTTATTAAAAAAAATTTAATGAGTATAAAAATACTTACTGCTCTCCTCAAGAGTTTTAAGAATTAATGTTTATGTTGTGCTTTGGAATCACTGGATTAAAGGTGCTACGTAAATGCAATGCATTATTATTAAGTGTTATTAAAGTAAATTGAAGGCAATGCCCGTAATAAAAATTTCCCTGTGGCAAAAGTCAAAGGTCCATATGTGGCCCCATACTGCTTAGATCACATTTAACTTGAAAGTACCAACATTACCGTGAAAATGCTTTCACTGTGGTTCAGAATCAGCCATGAATATGTACTGTTTGGCATTCCGTTTTTAATTACAGATCATATTTTAGAGTAGATAGTGAAACTCTATACCACAAAATTTTATGTCACCTACTAGATGCCAAAGTTACAAAAATTAAAATATTTTTATTCCATAGAACTCATGCAGCTAAAGTTTCATATGGTAACAGAAATATGAAGGACATTTGATGGAAATCAAATTTCTAAATCTCAAACCATTATCAAACCTTCTAGGTCTACAATGATATTTTCAGTCAGTCCCTAATTATTCTCATCAGAAATGAGTAATGAAGAGCTTCTGTCAATCCGGTTCTCAGATCTTTTGAATTACAATAATCAAGAGGTTGGTTAGTGAGTTTCGAGCCAGGAGGAAAAGGGGGCTATCCATAGAGACTATCTGTATTTAACACAGAACACCCAGAAGGTAAAGGGAACAGGACTGTGAGGGTGGAGATGGGGGGTGGCAGTTAAGAGTTATGATATGGGGACCAGCAGGTGGCATGGTGGTTGAAGTACCAGACTCCCACAGGACTGATCACGGTTCAAGACCCAGATCAGATGGCTTGCTTTCGCATTTTCCCTCTTTCTCTCTCTTTCTCGTTCTCTCTTGCACATATTCTATAGCAAATAGAAAATAAATAAATAAAATTAAATAATTTTTTAAAGTTATTATGTGAGATGTTCATATCATCTTCAGAGTAACAGAGAA
The DNA here is from genome assembly GCA_026018925.1 of Tupaia tana. NCBI lineage: Eukaryota > Metazoa > Chordata > Mammalia > Scandentia > Tupaiidae > Tupaia > Tupaia tana. The sequence goes on from JAKSZU010000006.1 coordinate 95,245,714, forward strand.
CTACAGAATTTAGGAAGAATTTTTGAGAAATCTAACCTAATGAATGTGATATGAAGGAGGTAAAAAGACATTGGAATTCACTCTTAATTGTATTAACCAATTTTTTTTTTAATAATGATTATCTATGGAAATGGTGCTACCTAGGATTCCAAGATTAATTTGGATTACAGTCCATTTGGATTTCAGGTCTCTGGGGTCAGGATTTGAACTGCAGTAAGCCATGTGGGATCCAGTTCCCTCAACCACTAAGCAACAGGGCCAGCCCCTGTCCTTTACCTTTTATTTCACAAGTGAAAAGAAATTAGTTCCATGTTTTAAGAACATAATTCCCACATCTTATAAAATCATATTTGCCAATTGAACTAATTATTAGAATTAATCAACACTAGGAAAATATGGATGAGACCAGGCAGCCATTTTTCACATCCTATAAATTATCCTTTAAGATTTAAAAAAAAAAAAACTTCAGTAACATATTTTATGTCATTTTTAATCACCTAATCTGAATTTAATTTTTTAATTAATAAAACAATATAAGTTATACATATACACCAGAAGACAATTTCAAAAAGCAGCTAATTAAGTGTCTTAAAACATGATGAAGTGGGGCCAGCAGTTGGTGTGGTGGTTAAGGGCACTGGACTCCCACATGGCCAACCGTGGTTCAAGTCCTAGACATGGCGGCTTACTTTCTCACTTTCTCTCTCTCACTTTCTCTCTCTCTCTCTCTCTCTCTCTCTCTCTCTCTCTCTCTCTCTCTCTCCCCCTCTCTCTATCTCTCTCTTTCCTCCTCTCTGGTCAAATAAAAATAAATAAATACACATAAATACAGTTGAATAAAACAATTCTTACTGAAAAATGATAAAGTTAGCACAGGATTCTAAACTTCAATATGCCTTAGAATCATCTGGCTCCCTTATTTCGAAAGTAGATTCCAGGATTCAGTACACCCGTGAAGACTCTGATTCAGAACGTCTGATGTGGAACTCAGTCATCTGGCACAGTGATTCTAAAGCAGAAGCTTCATAAATCACAGTTTTGAGAACCACAGAGTTAAGGTTTTACCCCAAATGATTTGAGAAAGTTTGGGGCACACAAAGCTATATATAATATTTTTCAGTAATTTCTTGCAATATATAGTATCATAAAAGATTAGTAATTGCAAACCAATTCCTAAATCCACATGCACAATTTCAGAACCACACAAAATTTCCATGCAAACTTTGGCCGGTCCAATCTTAAAGTTGGCTCTGCATTTTTAACTGCAGAAACCAATGTCCATGTGAACTGTTTTTATAGTACATTTTTATTATGGTAAATTATTGGCATAACATTGAATAATAAAATTGAGTTTATGGTGAAAAAGTAGATATTTACATTCGAGAAGTTGAAGCTCACTTTTCTCTGCCCTTTTAACATTTCCTCATTGATTTTGTTTACATGGATAGTGCAAAATGGAAATTTAAGTAATAGTTCTGTGACTCTGAATAAAGAATCCTTTAATCTGAGGAAGAAAACCACAGACTTTCCTCAACAACATCCTTTCCCTCCGCATTGTCCAGGTAATTTCCTTGATCCTCCCATTTCTGTAACCTGAGTACGAACAGCCATTTGATATCACTAACTGAACCTGGGTATTGGAGAAAAATAATTCCAGGATCAGAAAACTCCACCAGTAAAAAATGACGGCAATTTATCTCATCTGCAGTAAAGTTATTTTGCTAGAATTCAAAAATTCAGATTTCAAAGCATTTAAGCATTTTTATAGAAAAGCAGTGCATAAGTTGTTCATTTATTAATAGGTCCAAATATTTGGCTATATCTCAATTGGAAAACCAAGCTCAATGCATCTCTTGCTCAAGAATCTGGTCCTATTCATTGTTGTATTCCAGGGCTAGATTAACTCTGACAAGCAGTGAGCCTTCAGAATGCATTTGTAGAAGAAAACTCTATTTTGGTAAAATTTTTAGATGAAGACCAAAGGGCTTGTACTGCTTGGAGGAGTCAAGTGGATGCATTTTTTATACAGACAAAGTATGCCAATCAGTGGTTCATGAATGGCAATGGCAAACATGGCAATCAATAGGTTTTGTAACATTTGCCAGTCCCCAGAGTAGTTCATTTGTCTTTTTGCTTTCCTTCCACAGGTGACCTGGCACAGGTTGCTGATAGTTTCACGTCTTCATCAAAAGCATAACAGCGAACACCTAGCAGTACGATGTAGACATCTATGGATGAATTAGTCCCTTGTGGATCACTCACAAAAAAATACATGAGCCCCATGTCTTATGGCTTTAGTCTACATATAATCTCTGCAAGATTTTAGAACATTTCTCTCTCTCTCTCTCTCTCTCTCTCTCTCTCTCTCTCTCTCTCTCTCTTTTCTCTCTCTCTCTTTCTCTCTCTCTCTTCCTCCTAGGTTTAGACATCAGATAAAGCCATGGGAGCCAAAATACATCATTACCTTCCAATAACATGCTCCCTTAAGGAAGGTTTGAGTCAGACCACGGATGAGCTTAGAAAGAGATAAGGTGAGCTCCAGACACTGAGAATCAGCCAAATCCAATCTAGCATCTCTCTCGAGTATAGAATCAGTTAACAGGAAAGACTTTGGCAAGTGATAAAACAGGATGAGAAGCTGCAGAACTTTCCAAATCAGATATTCAGAATGTGTTTTTATCATTTAAATGGAAATAGTATAAACTCCCACACACCGAACACCTGGATTAAATAGAGTACAGAAATGTAGAGCAAAACAAAATAAGAGATTATTTGCAATTTAGTACTCATATATTACCCTTGTCGATGTTCACCTCTATTAGCATAAATAATTCAGACTTTCAAAAATGATTCGTACTCCAGTAGTTGAAATAATTAACTACCTTATAGAATGTTTAAAAACTGGGCTATGCTTGAAATTTTTTGTTGTTGTGCTATGTGTTTAAATAAACTGGATATATATTTGCAAGAACATTTTCAGATTGCAGTTAATTAATCTCTTGTGTTCATTTGCAATCACGTTAGTTTGCTAGAATGTCTAAATGCACTTCTAACTATAGATTTGATCAAATGGTCACATTTGTACTTCCTCGAAAAGTTTAGTATCAACAAAAATTATGCTATTTTTTTCTTTAAAAAATAATCTTGGGAACTTCATTAAAATGTCACTGTTGAATCATACATTGACAACCTTTGGCCCTAATGAGAACACAAAAATGATAAATAAAATATAACGAGGAAATTAATGATTAATGTTCAGTTCAAACAAGATAATCATCTCTATGGTCTAGAAGCGCCGAAATCTTGGGGCAGAAGCCGCAGTTTGGCCAGGTCTATGTCTAGATGCAGGCTGGGGCAACCAGCAGTTTGATGCCCACGGAATAATGGGAACTGACTGTATGGGTGTGGGGGACAGAATTGGCTTGCTGCTTAAAACCAAGGTTGGGACAGGATTCCTCGTCCATAAAAGATAGCTAAAAAGAGCTGCCAATTGACCATTTTCTAAGGCTACAGCTTACGTAAGACTTTATGCTGGATAAAGGCTGAATGGGTCCCTTCTAAATTCACATGTTGAATTCAGATGGTTAGTCTAATGACATGTTGAAGTCCTAACCTCCAGTACACCTGAAATGTTACCAGGTCTTCTACTTCTTTTTAGTAATTTATTTATATATATATATGTGTATGTGTGTGTGTATATATATATTTATATATATATATATATATGTGTGTGTGTGTGTGTGTATACACACACACATATATATAAAAGTATACATATATATAATTATACATATATATGTATATATACACACATATGTATAATATGTCTATATACACACATTATTTTTAATTTGCTATAGGACATATGTGACCACCAGAGAGAGACAGAGACAGAGCGAGAGAGAGGAAAAAGTGACAAAGCTAGCCTCCAGGTCCAGGACTCAAATCGCAGTGGGCCATGTGGGAGTCCAGTGCCTCAACCAACATGCCATCTGCTGGCCTCTGTAATCAGGTCTTTAGAAAGGTAGTAGAGGTTAAAATCAGATTCTGGAGATGGGTTTTAAACCCATATGACTGGTGTCTTTATATGATGAAGAGATTAGGATGTAGACATCCTCTCAAAGGGAAGATTGTGTGAAGGCATTTAGAGGGGTCCATCCATAAACTAAGAAGGAAAACCCTCAGAAGAAACTAACCATGCCAACACCTCAATCCTGAACTTGTAGCCTCCACAATGGTGAGGAAATAAATCTTTGTTGTTTAAGCAGCCCGGTCTGTGGGACTTTGGTGTGGTAACCCTAGAATACCCAATGCCTAAGGAGGCAGAATGATACAAATACAGCCTCGTGATCAGGCCCGAGTCAACCTGCCCCATCACTTAAATATGCATGGTCTCTGACACTGCCAGGGACCAGAGTCCTAAGGTAAAAATCTAAGATGAGGTATTTAGCTGAGGTAAAGGAGTTCTTAGAGAACTAGGTGCACACAACCATAAAACTAGACAGAGATAGAAATGTCCAGAGAGAAAGAGAATGAGCCTATACACCAAAATTGCAAAAATTCATAACAAAAGTCAATTCCAAAAAAGAAAATCAATCAAATCACCAATTGGAAGATACACATCTTCAGTACTAAATTAAAATAATAGAGCAATCTGAAAATTTTAGTTTAAGTTTTCTCTTCCATGACCAAGAAAGAACGAAACAGACATCCTTGACGGGTGTCATCATGCCATGATTCCTCCCCACCCCCGCCTTCTGGCCAGCCAGAATTACAGACACGCAGCATGCCCAGCATTTTTCAGGCTGACCCAGAATCTGAGCTGCGGTCTTCCACGTGTCTCTGAC